>JABCMI010000030.1:0-2400000 GCA_026261945.1 Hirschfeldia incana
GGGTGATTCTACACTGATTAATGACTTAAATACATGCTTCTAACTTCTGGATTCATCCTGTTTGCCAAGAAACATGAAGATATTGCCATATGTCCAAACAGGATAAACAAGAGTAACTTGATGAGAATGTGGGATATCTTGTTCCTCACCACTCCTATGAGATTTCTACAATATAAAGGTGATTCTACGCTGATTATGACTAAAAGACATGCTTCTAACTTTTGGATTAATTCTGTTTTAACAAGAAACATGAAGATATTGCCATATGTCGAAACAAGATAACTAGAGTAACCTGATGAGAAAGAGGATATCTTGTTCCTCACAACTCTTATAATATTTCTACAATATAGGTGTGATTCTACACTGGTTATGACTTAAAAATAATGCTTCTACATCTGGATTCATCCTGGTTTGCCAAGAATCATGAAGATATTGCCATATGTCCAAACAGTAGTAAAATGATGAGAAAGTGGGATATCTTCTTCCTCGCCACTCCTATGAGATTTCTACAATACAGAGGTGATTCTACACTGATTATTGACATAAAATTAAGCTTCTAACTTCTGGATTCATCCAGTTTGCCTAGAATCATGAAGATATTGCCATATGTTCAAACATGATAAACTGGAGTAACTGATGAGAAAGTGGGATATCTTGTTCCTCACAACTCTATGAGATTTCTACAATATAGAGGTGATTCTACACTGATTAGTGACTTAAAAGAAAGATTCTAACTTCTGGATTCTTCCTTGTTTGCCAAGAATCATGAAGATATTGTCATATGTCCAAACAGGATAAACATGAGTAAGATGATGAGAAAGTGGGATATCTTGTTCCTCATGACTCCTACGAGATTTCTACAATATAGAAGGTGATTCTACAATGATTATTGGCTTAAAAGTAAGCTTCTAACTTCTGGATTCATCCTGTTTTGCCTAGAAACATGAAGATATTGCCATATGTCCAAACAAGATAAACTGGAGTAACCTGATGAGAAAGAGGGTATCTTGTTCCTCACACTCTTATAAGATTTCTACAATATAGGTGTGATTCTACAATGGTTAATGACTTAAAAGCAAGCTTCTTACTTCTGGATTCATCCTGGTTTGCCAAGAATCATGAAGGTATTGTCATATGTCCAAACAGGATAAACTGGAGTAACATGATGAGAAATGGGATATCTTGCTCCTCACAACTCCAATGAGATTTCTACAGTATATGGGTGAATCTACACTGATTAGTGACTTAAAAGCAAGCATTTAACTTCTTGATTCATCCTGGTTTGCTAGGAATCATGAAGATATTGCCATATGTCCAAACAGGATAAACTGGAGTAACCTAATGAGAAAGTGGGATATCTTCTTCCTCACAAGGCCTATGAGATTTCTACAGTATAGGGGTGATTCTACATTGATTACTGTCTTAAAAGAAATCTTTTAACTTCTGGATTCATCCTGGTTTGCCAATAATCATAAAGATACTGCCATATGTCCAAACATGATAAACTAGTGTAACCTGATGAGAAAGTGGGATATCTTGTTCCTCACAACTCTTATGAGATTTCTACAATACAGAGGGTGATTATACATGATTATTGACTTAAATGCAAGCATCTAACTTTTGATTCATCCTGGTTTGCTAGGAATCATGAAGATATTGTCATATGTCCAAACAAGATAAACTGGAGTAACCTGATGAGAAAGAGGAATATCTTGTTCCTCACAACTCTTATAAGATTTCTACAATATAGGGGTGATTCTATACTGATTAATGACTTAAAAGAAAGCTTCAAACGTCTGGATTCATCCTAGTTTGCCAATAATCATGAAGATATTGCCATATGTCCAAACAGGATAAACATGAGTAACCTGATGAGAAAGTGGGATATCTTCTTCCTCACAATGCTTATGAGGTTTCTACAGTATAGGGGTGATTCTACACTGATTAATGACTTAAAGACATGCTTTTAACTTCTGGATTCATCCTGTTTTACCAAGAAACATGAAGATATTGCCATATGTCCAAACAAGATAAACTGGGTAACGTGATGAGAAAGAGGGATATCTTGTTCCTCACAAATCCTATGAGATTTCTACAGTATAGTGGTGAATCTACACTGATTAGTGACTTCAAAGCAAGCTTCTAACTTTTTGATTAATCCTGGTTTGCCACGAATCACTAAGATATTACCATATGTCCAAACAGGATAAACTGGGTAACGTGATGAGAAAGAGGGATATCTTGTTCCTCACAACTCCTATGAGATTTCTACAGTATACGGGTGAATCTACACTGATTAGTGACTTCAAAGCAAGCTTCTCACTCTTTGATTAATCCTGGTTTGCCACGAATCATAAGATATTGCCATATGTCCAAACAGGATAAACTTGAGTAACCTAATGAGAAAGTGAGATATCTTCTTCCTCACAACGCCTATGAGATTTCTACAGTATAGGAATGAATCTACACTGATTAGTGACTTCAAAGCAAGCTTCTAACTTTTTTATTAATCCTGGTTTGCCACGAATCATTAGGAAATTGCCATATGTCCAAACAGAATAAACATGAGTAACCTAATGAGAAAGTGAGATATCTTCTTCCTCACAACGCCTATGAGATTTCTACAGTATATGGGTGATTCTACACTGATTAATGATTTAAAAGCAAGCTTCTAACTTCTGGATTCGTCCTGGTTGTCCAAGAATCATGAAGATATTGCCATATGTCCTTACAACTCTTGTTCCTCACAACTCTTCAAAGCAAGCATCTAAATTCTTGATTCATCCTGGTTTGCTAGGAATCATGAAGATATTGCCATATGTCCAAACAGGATAAACTGGAGTAACCTAATGAGAAAGTGGGTTATCTTCTTCCTCACAATGCCTATGAGATTTCTACAGTATAGGGGTGATTCTACATTGATTAATGTCTTAGAAGCAAGCTTTTAACTTCTAGATTCATCCTGGTTTTCAAATAATCATAAAGATATTGCCATATGTCCAAACATGATAAACTAGTGTAACCTGATGAGAAAGTGGGATATCTTGTTCCTCACCACTCCTATGAGATTTCTACAATACAGAGGTGATTATACACTGATTATTGACTTAAATGCAAGCTTCTATCTTCTTGATTCATCTAGGTTTGCCTAGAATCATGAATATATTGCCATATGTCCAAACAGGTAAAGTAGAGTAACCTGATGAGAAAGTGGGATATCTTGTTCCTCACAACTCCTATGAGATTTCTACAATATATGGGTGATTCTATACTGAATGATGACTTAAAATCAAGCTTCAAACGTCTGGATTCATCCTGGTTTTCAAAGAATCATGAAGATATTGCCATGTGTCCAAACATGATAGACTGGAGTAACCTGTTGAGAAAGTGGGATATCTTGTTCCACACATCTCCTATGAGATTTCTACAATATATGGGTGATCCTACACTGATTAATGACTTAAAGGCATGCTTATAACTTATGGATTCTTCCTGGTTTTCCAAAAATCATGAAGATATTGCCATATGTCCAAACAGGATAAATATGAGTAACCTGATGAGAAAGTGGGATATCTTCTTCCTCGCAATGCTTATGAGATTTCTACAGTATAGGGGTGATTCTACACTGATTAATGACTTAAAGACATGCTTTTAACTTCTGGATTCATCCTGTTTTGCCAAGAAACATGAAGATATTGTCATATGTCCAAACAAAATAAACTAGAGTAACGTGATGAGAAAGAGGGATATCTTGTTCCTCACAACTCTTATAAGATTTCTACAATATATGTGTGATTCTACACTGGTTAATGAATTAAAAGAATGCTACTTACATCTGGATTCATCCTGGTTTGCCAAGAATCATGAAGATATTGCCATATGTCCAAACAGGATAAACAGGAGTAACGTTATGAGAATGTGGGATATCTTGTTCCTCACCACTCCTATGAGATTTTTACAATACAAAGGTGATTCTACACTGATTATTGACATAAAAGACATGCTTCTAACTTCTGGATTAATCTAGTTTTGCCAAGAATGAAGATATTGCCATATGTCCAAACATGATAAACTGGAGTAACCTGATGAAAAAGAGGGATATATTGTTCCTCATAACTCTTATAAGATTTCTACAGTATAGGTGTGATTCTACACTGGTTGATGACTTAAAAGCAAGCTTCTTACATCTGGATTCATCCTGGTTTTCCAAGAATCATGAAGGTATTGTCATATGTCCAAACAGGATAAACTGGAGTAACATGATGAGAAAGTGGGATATTTTGCTCCTCACAACTCCTATGAGATTTCTACAGTATAGGGTTAATATACACTGATTAGTGACTTAAAAGACAGCATCTAACATTTTGATTCATCCTGGTTTGCTAGGAATCATGAAGATATTGTCATATGTCCAAACAAGATAAACTGGAGTAACCTGATGGAAAGAGGGATATCTTGTTACTCACAACTTTTATAAGATTTCTACAATATAGGTGTGATTCTACAATGGTTAATGACTTAAAAGCAAGCTTCTTACATCTGGATTCATCCTGGTTTTCCAAGAATCATGAAGGTATTGATATATGTCTAAACAGGATAAACTGGAGTAACATGATGAGAAAGTGGGATATCTTGCTCCTCAAACCTCCTATGAGATTTCTACAGTATAGGGGTGAATCTACACTGATTAGTGACTTAAAAGCAAGCATCTAACTTTTTGATTCATCCTGGTTTGCTAGGAATCAAGAAGATATTGTCATATGTCCAAACAGGATAAACTAGAGTAACCTAATGAGAAAGTGGGATATCTTCTTCCTCACAATGCCTATGAGATTTCTACAGTATAGGGGTGATTCTACATTGATTAATGTCTTAAAATCAAGCTTTTAACTTCTAGATTCATCCTGGTTTTCCAATAATCATAAAGATATTGCCATATGTCCAAACATGATAAACTAGTGTAACCTGATGAGAAAGTGGGATATATTGTTCCTCACCACTCCTATGAGATTTCTACAATACAGACGTGATTATACACTGATTATTGACTTAAATGCAAGCTTCTAACCTCTTGATTCATCCAGGTTTGCCTAGAATCATGAAGATATTGCGATATGTCCAAACAGGATAAATTGGAGTAACCTGCTGAGAAAGTGGGATATCTTGTTCCTCACAACTCCTTTGAGATTTCTACAATATAGGGTGATTCTATACTGATTAATGACTTAAAAGAAAGCTTCAAACGTCTGGATTCATCCTGGTTTTCCAAGAATCATGAAGATATTGCCATATGTCCAAACATGATAGACTGGAGTAACCTAATGAGAAAGTGGGATATCTTGTTCCTCACAACTCCTATGAGATTTCTACAATATATGGGTGATCCTACACTGATTAATGACTTAAAGGCATGGTTATAACTTCTGGATTCATCCTGGTTTGCCAAAAATAATGAAGATATTGCCATATGTCCAAACATGATAAAGATGAGTAACCTGATGAGAAAGTGGGATATCTTCTTCCTCACAATGCTTATGAGATTTCTACAGTATAGGGGTGATTCTACACTGATTAATGACTTAAAGACATGATTTTACCTCTTGGATTCATCCTGTTTTGCCAAGAAACATGAAGATATTGCCATATGTCCAAACAAGATAAACTGGAGTAACGTGATGAGAAAAAGGGATATCTTGTTCCTCACAACTCTTATAAGAGTTCTACAATATAGGTGTGATTCTACACTGGTTAATGACTTAAGAGAATACTTCTTACATCTGGATTCATCTTGGTTTGCCAAGAATCATGAAGATATTGCCATATGTCCAAACAGGATAAACAAGAGTAACTTGATGAGAAAGTGGGATATCTTGTTCCTCACAACTCCGATGAGCTTTCTACAATATAGGGGTGATTCTACACTGGTTAATGACTTAAAATCAAGCTTCTAACTTCTGAATTCATCCTGATTTGCCTAGAATCATGAACATATTGCCATATATCCAAACATGATAAACTGAAGTAACTTGATGAGAAAGTGGGATATCTTGTTCCTAACAACTCCTACGACATTTTTATGGTATAGGGATGATTCAACACTGATTAATGACTTAAAAGAAATCTTCTTACATCTGGATTCATCCTGGTTTTCCAAGAATCATGAAGGTATTGCCATATGTCCAAACAGGATAAACTGGAGTAACATGATGAGAATGTGGGATATCTTGCTCCTCACAACTCCTATGAGATTTCTACAGTATAGGGGTGATTCTACACTGATTAATGACTTAAAGACATGCTTTTAACTTCTGGATTCATCCTGTTTTGCCAAGAAACATGAAGATATTGCCATATGTCCCAACAAGATAAACTGGAGTAACGTGATGAGAAAGAGGGATATCTTGTTTCTCACAACTCTTATAAGAGTTCTACAATATAGGTGTGATTCTACACTGGTTAATGACTTAAGAGAATACTTCTTACATCTGGATTCATCTTGGTTTGCCAAGAATCATGAAGATATTGACATATGTCCAAACAGGATAAACAAGAGTAACTTGATGAGAAAGTGGGATATCTTGTTCCTCACAACTCCGATGAGATTTCTACAATATAGGGGTGATTCTACACTGGTTAATGACTTAAAATCAAGCTTCTAACTTCTGAATTCATCCTGATTTGCCTAGAATCATGAACATATTGCCATATATCCAAACATGATAAACTGAAGTAACTTGATGAGAAAGTGGGATATCTTGTTCCTAACAACTCCTACGACATTTTTATGGTATAGGGATGATTCAACACTGATTAATGACTTAAAAGAAATCTTCTTACATCTGGATTCATCCTGGTTTTCCAAGAATCATGAAGGTATTGCCATATGTCCAAACAGGATAAACTGGAGTAACATGATGAGAATGTGGGATATCTTGCTCCTCACAACTCCTATGAGATTTCTACAGTATAGGGGTGATTCTAAACTGATTAATGACTTAAAGACATGTTTTTAACTTCTGGATTCATCCTGTTTTGCCAAGAAACATGAAGATATTGCCATATGTCCAAACAAGATAAACTGGAGTAACGTGATGAGAAAGAGGGATATCTTGTTCCTCACAACTCTTATAAGATTTCTACAATATAGGTGTGATTCTACACTGGTTAATGACTTAAAAGAATGCTTCTTACATCTGGATTCATCCTTGTTTGCCAAGAATCATGAAGATATTGCCATATGTTAAAACAGGATAAACAAGAGCAACTTGATGAGAAAGTGAGATATATTGTTCCTCACAACTCCTATGAGATTTATACAATATAGGGGTGATTCTACACTGGTTAATGACTTAAAAGCAAGCTTCTAACTTCTGGATTCATCCTGGTTTGCCTAGAATCATGAAGATATTGCCATATATCCAAACATGATAAACTGGAGTAACTTGATGAGAAAGTGGGATATCTTGTTCCTCACAACTCCTATGACATTTCTATGGTATAGGGATGATTTAACACTGATTAATGACTTAAAAGAAAGATTCTTACATCTGGATTCATCCTGGTTTTCCAAGAATCATGAAGGTATTGCCATATGTCGAAACATGATAAACTGGAGTAACATGATGAGAAAGTGGGATATCTTGCTCCTCACAACTCCTATGAGATTTCTACAGTATAGGGGTGAATCTACACTGATTAGTGACTTAAAAGCAAGCATCTAACTTTTTGATTCATCCTGGTTTGCTAGGAATCATGAAGATATTGTCATATGTCAAACAAGATAAACTGGAGTAACCTGATGAGAAAGAGGGATATCTTGTTCCTCACAACTCTTATAAGATTTCTACAATATAGATGTGATTCTACAATGGTTAATGACTTAAAAGCAAGCTTCTTACATCTAGATTCATCCTGGTTTTCCAAGAATCATGAAAGTATTGACATATGTCCAAACAGGATAAACTGGAGTAACATGATGAGAAAGTGGGATAACTTGCTTCTCACAACTACTATGAGATTTCTACAGTATAGGGGTGAATCTACAGTGATTAGTAACTTAAAAGCAAGCATCTAACTTTTTGATTCATCCTGGTTTGCTAGGAATCATGAAGATATTGCATATGTCCAAACAAGATAAACTGGAGTAACCTAATGAGAAAGGGGGATATCTTTTTCCTCACAATGCCTATGAGATTTCTACAGTATAGTGGTGATTCTACATTGATTAATGTCTTAAAAGCAAGCTTTTAACTTCTAGATTCATCCTTGTTTTCCAATAATCATAAAGATATTGCCATATGTCCAAACATGATAAACTAGTATAACCTGATGAGAAAGTGGGATATCTTGTACCTCACCACTCCTATGAGATTTCTACAATACAGAGGTGATTATACACTGATTATTGAATTAAATGCAAGCTTCTAACTTCTTGATTCATCCAGGTTTGCCTAGAATCATGAAGATATTGCCAGATATCCAAACAGGATAAACTGGAGTAACGTGATGAGAAAGTGGGATATCTTGTTCCTCACAACTCCTATGAGATTTCTAAAATATAGGGTGATTCTATACTGATTAATGACTTAAAAGCAAGCTTCAAACGTCTGGATTCATCCTGGTTTGTTAGGAATCATGAAGATATTGTCATATGTCTAAACAAGATAAACTGGAGTAACCTGATGGAAAGAGGGATATCTTGTTACTCACAACTTTTATAAGATTTCTACAATATAGGTGTGATTCTACAATGGTTAATGACTTAAAAGCAAGCTTCTTACATCTGGATTCATCCTGGTTTTCCAAGAATCATGAAGGTATTGACATATGTCCAAACAGGATAAACTGGAGTAACATGATGAGAAAGTGGGATATCTTGCTCCTCACAACTCCTATGAGATTTCTACAGTATAGGGGTGAATCTACACTGATTAGTGACTTAAAAGCAAGCATCTAACTTTTTGATTCATCCTGGTTTGCTAGGAATCATGAAGATATTGTCATATGTCCAAACAGGATAAATTGGAGTAACCAAATGAGAAAGTGGGATATCTTCTTCCTCACAATGCCTATGAGATTTCTACAGTATAGGGGTGATTCTACATTGATTAATGTCTTAAAAGCAAGCTTTTAACTTCTAGATTCATCCTGGCTTTCCAATAATCATAAATATATTGCCATATGTCCAAACATAATAAACTAGTGTAACCTGATGAGAAAGTGGGATATCTTGTTCCTCACCACTCCTATGAGATTTCTACAATACAGAGGTGATTATACACTGATTATTGACTGAAATGCAAGCTTCTAACTGCTTGATTCATCCAGGTTTGCCTAGAATCATGAAGATATTGCCATATGTCCAAACAGGATAAATTGGAGTAACCTGATGAGAAAGTGGGATATCTTGTTCCTCACAACTCCTATGAGATTTCTACAATATAGGAGTGATTCTATACTGATTAATGACATAAAAGCAAGCTTCAAACGTCTGGATTCATCCTGGTTTTCCAAGAATCATGAAGATATTGCCATATGTCCAAACATGATAGACTGGAGTAACCTGATGAGAAAGTGGGATATCTTGTTCCTCACAACTCCTATGAGATTTCTACAATATATAGGTGATCCTACACTGATTAATGACTTAAAGGCATGCTTATAACTTCTGGATTCTTCCTGGTTTGCCAAAAATCATGAAGATATTGCCATATGTCCAAACAGGATAAAGATGAGTAACCTGATGAGAAAGTGGGATATCTTCTTCCTCACAATGCTTATGAGATTTCTACAGTATAGCGGTGATTCTACACTGATTAATGACTTAAAGACATGCTTTTACCTCCTGGATTCATCCTGTTTTGCCAAGAAACATGAAGATATTGCCATATGTCCAAACAAGATAAACTAGAGTAACGTGATGAGAAAGAGGGATATCTTGTTCCTCACAACTCTTATAAGAGTTCTACAATATAGGTGTGATTCTACACTGGTTAATGACTTAAGAGAATACTTCTTACATCTGGATTCATCCTGGTTTGCCAAGAATCATGAAGATATTGCCATATGTCCAAACATGATAAACAAGAGTAACTTTATGAGAAAGTGGGATATCTTGTTCCTCACAACTCCTATGAGATTTCTACAATATAGGGGTGATTCTACACTGGTTAATGACTTAAAATCAAGCTTCCAACTTCTGAATTCATCCTGATTTGCCTAGAATCATGAACATATTGCCATATATCCAAACTTGATAAACTGGAGTAACTTGATGAGAAAGTGGGATATCTTGTTCCTAACAACTCCTATGACTTTTTTATGGTATAGGGATGATTCAACACTGATTAATGACTTAAAAGAAATCTTTTTACATCTGGATTCATCCTGGTTTTCCAAGAATAATGAAGGTATTGCCATATGTCCAAACAGGATAAACTGGAGTAACATGATGAGAAAGTGGGATATCTTGCTCTTCACAACTCCTATGAGATTTCTACAGTATAAGGGTGATTCTACACTGATTAATGACTTAAAGACATGCTTTTAACTTCTGGATTCATCCTTTTGCAAAGAAACATGAAGATATTGCCATATGTCCAAACAAGATAAACTGGAGTAACGTGATGAGAAAGAGGGATATCTTGTTCCTCACAACTCTTATAAGATTTCTACAATATAGGTGTGATTGTACACTGGTTAATGACTTAAAAGAATGCTTCTTACATCTGGATTCATCCTTGTTTGCCAAGAATCATGAAGATATTGCCATATGTCCAAACAGGATAAACAAGAGCAACTCGATGAGAAAGTGGGATATATTGTTCCTCACAACTCCTATGAGATTTATACAATATAGGGGTGATTCTACACTAGTGAATGACTTAAAAGCAAGCTTCTAACTTCTGGATTCATCCTGGTTTGCGTAGAATCATGAAGATATTGCCATATATCCAAACATGATAAACTGGAGTAACTTGATGAGAAAGTGGGATATTTTGTTCCTCACAACTCCTATGACATTTCTATGGTATAGGGATGATTCAACACTGATTAATGACTTAAAAGAAAGCTTCTTACATCTCGATTCATCCTGGTTTTCCAAGAATCATGAAGGTATTGCCATATGTCCAAACATGATAAACTGGAGTAACATGATGAGAAAGTAGGATGTCTTGCTCCTCACAACTCCTATGAGATTTCTACAGTATAAGGGTGAATCTACACTGATTAGTGACTTAAAAGCAAGCATTTAACTTTTTGATTCATCCTGGTTTGCTAGGAATCATGAAGATATTGTCATATGTCAAACAAGATAAACTGGAGTAACCTGATGAGAAAGAGGGATATCTTGTACCTCACAACTCTTACAAGATTTCTACAATATAGGGGGTGATTCTATACTGATTAATGACTTAAAAGCAAGCTTCAAACGTCTGGATTCATCCTGGTTTTCCAAGAATCATGAAGATATTGCCATATGTCCAAACATGATAGACTGGAGTAACCTGATGAGAAAGTGGGATATCTTGTTCCTCACAACTCCTATGAGATTTCTACAATATATGGGTGATCCTACACTGATTAATGACTTAAAAGCATGCTTCTAACTTCTGGATTCATCCTAGTTTGCCAATAATCATTAAGATATTGACATATGTCCAAACAGGATAAACATGAGTAACCTGATGAGAAAGTGGGATATCTTCTTCCTCACAATGCTTATGAGATTTCTACAGTATAGGGGTGATTCTACATTGATTAATGACTTAAAGACATGATTTTATCTTCTGGATTCATCTTGTTTTACCAAGAAACATGAAGATATTGCCATATGTCCAAACAAGATAAACTGGGTAACGTGATGAGAAAGAGGGATATCTTGTTCCTCACAACTCCTATGAGATTTCTACAGTATAGGGGTGAATCTACACTGATTAGTGACTTCAAAGCAAGCTTCTAACTTTTTGATTAATCCTGGTTTGCCACGAATCACTAAGATATTGCCATATGTCCAAACAAGATAAACTTGAGTAACCTAATGAGAAAGTGAGATATCTTCTTCCTCACAACGCCTATGAGATTTCTACAGTATAGGGATGAATCTACACTGATTATTGACTTCAAAGCAAGCTTCTAACTTTTTTATTAATCCTGGTTTGCCACGAATCATTAGGAAATTGCCATATGTCCAAACAGAATAAACATGAGTAACCTAATGAGAAAGTGAGATATCTTCTTCCTCACAATGCCTATGAGATTTCTACAGTATAGGGGTGATTCTACACTGATTAGTGATTTAAAAGCAAGATTCTAACTTCTGGATTCGTCCTGGTTGTCCAAGAATCATGAAGATATTGCCATATATACAAACAAGATAAACTGGAGTAACCTGATGAGATAGTGGGATATCTTGTTCCTCACAACTCCTATGAGATTTCTACAATATAGAGGTGATTCTACACTGGTTAATTACTTGAAACAAAGCTTCTAACTTCTGGATTCTTCCTGGTTTGCCAAGAATCATGAAGATATTGCCATATGTCCAAACAGGATAAACAGGAGTAAGATGATGAGAAAGTGGGATATCTTGTTCCTCACCACTCCTACGAAATTTCTACAATATAAAAGTGATTCTACACTGATTAGTGACTTAAAAGAAAGCATCTAAATTCTTGATTCATCATGGTTTGCTAGGAATCATGAAGATATTGCCATATGTCCAAACAGGATAAACTGGAGTAACCTAATGAGAAAGTGGGTTATCTTCTTCCTCACAATGCCTATGAGATTTCTACAGTATAGGGGTGATTCTACATTGATTAATGTCTTAGAAGCAAGCTTTTAACTTCTAGATTCATCCTGGTTTTCCAATAATCATAAAGATATTGCCATATGTCCAAACATGATAAACTAGTGTAACCTGATGAGAAAGTGGGCTACTTGTTCCTCACCACTCCTATGAGATTTCTACAATACAGAGGTGATTATACACTGATTATTGACTTAAATGCAAGCTTCTATCTTCTTGATTCAGCCAGGTTTGCCTAGAATCATGAAGATATTGCCATATGTCCAAACAGGTAAACTAGAGTAACCTGATGAGAAAGTGGGGATATCTTGTTCCTCACAACTCCTATGACATTTCTACAATATATGGGTGATTCTATACTGAATGATGACTTAAAAGCAAGCTTCAAACGTCTGGATTCATCCTGGTTTTCAAAGAATCATGAAGATATTGCCATATGTCCAAACATGATAGACTGGAGTAACCTGATGAGAAAGTGGGATATCTTGTTCCTCACAACTCCTATGAGATTTCTACAATATATGGGTGATCCTACACTGATTAATGACTTAAAGGCATGCTTATAACTTCTGGATTCTTCCTGGTTTGCCAAAAATCATGAAGATATTGCCATATATCCAAACAGGATAAACAGGAGTAACCTGATGAGAAAGTAGGATATCTTCTTCCTCGCAATGCTTATGAGATTTCTACAGTATAGGGGTGATTCTACACTGATTAATGACTTAAAGACATGCTTTTAACTTCTGGATTCATCTTTTTTTGCCAAGAATCATGAAGATATTGCCATATATCCAAACATGATAAACTGGAGTAACTTGATGAGAAAGTGGGATATCTTGTTCCTAACAACTCCTATGACATTTCTATGGTATAGGGATGATTCAATACTGATTAATGACTTAAAAGAAAGCTTCTTACATCTGGATTCATCCTGGTTTTCCAAGAATCATGAAGGTATTGCCATATGTCCAAACATGATAAACTGGAGTAACATGATGAGAAAGTGGGATATCTTGCTCGTCACAACTCCTATGAGATTTCTACAGTATAGGGGTGAATCTACACTAATTAGTGACTTAAAAGCAAGCATCTAACTTTTTGATTCATCCTGGTTTGCTAGGAATCATGAAGATATTGTCATATGTCAAACAAGATAAACTGGAGTAACCTGATGAGAAACAGAGATATCTTGTTCCTCACAACTCTTATAAGATTTCTACAATATAGATGTGATTCTACAATGGTTAATGACTTAAAAGCAAGCTTCTTACATCTGGATTCATCCTGGTTTTCCAAGAATCATGAAAGTATTGACATATGTCCAAACAGGATAAACTGAAGTGACATGATGAGAAAGTGGGATATCTTGCTCCTCACAACTCCTATGAGATTTCTACAGTATAGGGGTGAATCTACAGTGATTAGTGACTTAAAAGCAAGCATCTAACTTTTTGATTCATCCTGGTTTGCTAGGAATCATGAAGATATTGCCATATGTCCAAACAGGATAAACTGGAGTAACCTAATGAGAAAGGGGGATATCTTCTTCCTCACAATGCCTATGAGATTTCTACAATATAGTGGTGATTCTACGTCTGGATTCATCCTGGTTATCCAAGAATCATGAAGATATTGCCATATGTCCAAACATGATAGACTGGAGTAACCTGATGAGAAAGTGGTATATCTTGTTCCTCACAACTCCTATGAGATTTCTACAATATATAGGTGATCCTACACTGATTAATGACTTAAAGGCATGCTTATAACTTCTGGATTCTTCCTGGTTTGCCAAAAATCATGAAGATATTGCCATATGTCCAAACAGGATAAAGATGAGTAACCTGATGAGAAAGTGGGATATCTTCTTCCTCACAATGCTTATGAGATTTCTACAGTATAGGGGTGATTCTACACTGATTAATGACTTAAAGACATGCTTTTACCTCCTGGATTCATCCTGTTTTGCCAAGAAACATGAAGATATTGCCATATGTCCAAACAAGATAAACTAGAGTAACGTGATGAGAAAGAGGGATATCTTGTTCCTCACAACTCTTATAAGAGTTCTACAATATAGGTGTGATTCTACACTGGTTAATGACTTAAGAGAATACTTCTTACATCTGGATTCATCCTGGTTTGCCAAGAATCATGAAGATATTGCCATATGTCCAAACATGATAAACAAGAGTAACTTTATGAGAAAGTGGGATATCTTGTTCCTCACGACTCCTATGAGATTTCTACAATATAGGGGTGATTCTACACTGGTTA
The DNA here is from genome assembly GCA_026261945.1 of Hirschfeldia incana. Classification (NCBI taxonomy): domain Eukaryota; kingdom Viridiplantae; phylum Streptophyta; class Magnoliopsida; order Brassicales; family Brassicaceae; genus Hirschfeldia; species Hirschfeldia incana. The sequence continues at coordinate 15,092 of JABCMI010000030.1, forward strand.
ATGACTTAAAATCAAGCTTCCAACTTCTGAATTCATCCTTATTTGCCTAGAATCATGAACATATTGCCATATATCCAAACTTGATAAACTGGAGTAACTTGATGAGAAAGTGGGATATCTTGTTCCTAACAACTCCTATGACTTTTTTATGGTATAGGGATGATTCAACACTGATTAATGACTTAAAAGAAATCTTTTTACATCTGGATTCATCCTGGTTTTCCAAGAATAATGAAGGTATTGCCATATGTCCAAACAGGATAAACTGGAGTAACATGATGAGAAAGTGGGATATCTTGCTCCTCACAACTCCTATGAGATTTCTACAGTATAAGGGTGATTCTACACTGATTAATGACTTAAAGACATGCTTTTAACTTCTGGATTCATCCTTTTGCAAAGAAACATGAAGATATTGCCATATGTCCAAACAAGATAAACTGGAGTAACGTGATGAGAAAGAGGGATATCTTGTTCCTCACAACTCTTATAAGATTTCTACAATATAGGTGTGATTGTACACTGGTTAATGACTTAAAAGAATGCTTCTTACATCTGGATTCATCCTTGTTTGCCAAGAATCATGAAGATATTGCCATATGTCCAAACAGGATAAACAAGAGCAACTCGATGAGAAAGTGGGATATATTGTTCCTCACAACTCCTATGAGATTTATACAATATAGGGGTGATTCTACACTAGTGAATGACTTAAAACAAGCTTCTAACTTCTGGATTCATCCTGGTTTGCGTAGAATCATGAAGATATTGCCATATATCCAAACATGATAAACTGGAGTAACTTGATGAGAAAGTGGGATATTTTGTTCCTCACAACTCCTATGACATTTCTATGGTATAGGGATGATTCAACACTGATTAATAACTTAAAAGAAAGCTTCTTACATCTGGATTCATCCTGGTTTTCCGAGAATCATGAAGGTATTGCCATATGTCCAAACATGATAAACTGGAGTAACATGATGAGAAAGTAGGATGTCTTGCTCCTCACAACTCCTATTAGATTTCTACAGTATAAGGGTGAATCTACACTGATTAGTGACTTAAAAGCAAGCATTTAACTTTTTGATTCATCCTGGTTTGCTAGGAATCATGAAGATTTTGTCATATGTCAAACAAGATAAACTGGAGTAACCTGATGAGAAAGAGGATATCTTGTACCTCACAACTCTTACAAGATTTCTACAATATAGGGGGTGATTCTATACTGATTAATGACTTAAAAGCAAGCTTCAAACGTCTGGATTCATCCTGGTTTTCCAAGAATCATGAAGATATTGCCATATGTCCAAACATGATAGACTAGAGTAACCTGATGAGAAAGTGGGATATCTTGTTCCTCACAACTCCTATGAGATTTCTACAATATATGGGTGATCCTACACTGATTAATGACTTAAAAGCATGCTTCTAACTTCTGCATTCATCCTAGTTTTCCAATAATCATTAAGATATTGACATATGTCCAAACAGGATAAACATGAGTAACCTGATGAGAAAGTGGAATATCTTCTTCCTCACAATGCTTATGAGATTTCTACAGTATAGGGGTGATTCTACATTGATTAATGACTTAAAGACATGCTTTTAACTTCTTGATTCATCTTGTTTTACCAAGAAACATGAAGATATTGCCATATGTCCAAACAAGATAAACTGGGTAACGTGATGAGAAAGAGGGATATCTTGTTCCTCACAACTCCTATGAGATTTCTACAGTATAGGGGTGAATCTACACTGATTAGTGACTTCAAAGCAAGCTTCTAACTTTTTGATTAATCCTGGTTTGCCACGAATCACTAAGATATTGCCATATGTCCAAACAAGATAAACTTGAGTAACCTAATGAGAAAGTGAGATATCTTCTTCCTCACAACGCCTATGAGATTTCTACAGTATAGGGATGAATCTACACTGATTATTGACTTCAAAGCAAGCTTCTAACTTTTTTATTAATCCTGGTTTGCCACGAATCATTAGGAAATTGCCATATGTCCAAACAGAATAAACATGAGTAACCTAATGAGAAAGTGAGATATCTTCTTCCTCACAATGCCTATGAGATTTCTACAGTATAGGGGTGATTCTACACTGATTAGTGATTTAAAAGCAAGATTCTAACTTCTGGATTCGTCCTGGTTGTCCAAGAATCATGAAGATATTGCCATATATACAAACAAGATAAACTGGAGTAACCTGATGAGATAGTGGGATATCTTGTTCCTCACAACTCCTATGAGATTTCTACAATATAGAGGTGATTCTACACTGGTTAATTACTTGAAACAAAGCTTCTAACTTCTGGATTCTTCCTGGTTTGCCAAGAATCATGAAGATATTGCCATATGTCCAAACAGGATAAACAGGAGTAAGATGATGAGAAAGTGGGATATCTTGTTCCTCACCACTCCTACGAAATTTCTACAATATAAAAGTGATTCTACACTGATTAGTGACTTAAAAGAAAGCATCTAAATTCTTGATTCATCATGGTTTGCTAGGAATCATGAAGATATTGCCATATGTCCAAACAGGATAAACTGGAGTAACCTAATGAGAAAGTGGGTTATCTTCTTCATCACAATGCCTATGAGATTTCTACAGTATAGGGGTGATTCTACATTGATAAATGTCTTAGAAGCAAGCTTTTAACTTCTAGATTCATCCTGGTTTTCCAATAATCATAAAGATATTGCCATATGTCCAAACATGATAAACTAGTGTAACCTGATGAGAAAGTGGGCTACTTGTTCCTCACCACTCCTATGAGATTTCTACAATACAGAGGTGATTATACACTGATTATTGACTTAAATGCAAGCTTCTATCTTTTTGATTCAGCCAGGTTTGCCTAGAATCATGAAGATATTGCCATATGTCCAAACAGGTAAACTAGAGTAACCTGATAAGAAAGTGGGATATCTTGTTCCTCACAACTCCTATGACATTTCTACAATATATGGGTGATTCTATACTGAATGATGACTTAAAAGCAAGCTTCAAACGTCTGGATTCAACCTGGTTTTCAAAGAATCATGAAGATATTGCCATATGTCCAAACATGATAGACTGGAGTAACCTGATGAGAAAGTGGGATATCTTGTTCCTCACAACTCCTATGAGATTTCTACAATATATGGGTGATCCTACACTGATTAATGACTTAAAGGCATGCTTATAACTTCTGGATTCTTCCTGGTTTGCCAAAAATCATGAAGATATTGCCATATATCCAAACAGGATAAACAGGAGTAACCTGATGAGAAAGTAGGATATCTTCTTCCTCGCAATGCTTATGAGATTTCTAAGTATAGGGGTGATTCTACACTGATTAATGACTTAAAGACATGCTTTTAACTTCTGGATTCATCTTTTTTGCCAAGAATCATGAAGATATTGCCATATATCCAAACATGATAAACTGGAGTAACTTGATGAGAAAGTGGGATATCTTGTTCCTCACAACTCCTATGACATTTCTATGGTATAGGGATGATTCAATACTGATTAATGACTTAAAAGAAAGCTTCTTACATCTGGATTCATCCTGGTTTTCCAAGAATCATGAAGGTATTGCCATATGTCCAAACATGATAAACTGGAGTAACATGATGAGAAAGTGGGATATCTTGCTCGTCACAACTCCTATGAGATTTCTACAGTATAGGGGTGAATCTACACTGATTAGTGACTTAAAAGCAAGCATCTAACTTTTTGATTCATCCTGGTTTGCTAGGAATCATGAAGATATTGTCATATGTCAAACAAGATAAACTGGAGTAACCTGATGAGAAACAGAGATATCTTGTTCCTCACAACTCTTATAAGATTTCTACAATATAGATGTGATTCTACAATGGTTAATGACTTAAAAGCAAGCTTCTTACATCTGGATTCATCCTGGTTTCCAAGAATCATGAAAGTATTGACATATGTCCAAACAGGATAAACTGAAGTAACATGATGAGAAAGTGGGATATCTTGCTCCTCACAACTCCTATGAGATTTCTACAGTATAGCGGTGAATCTACAGTGATTAGTGACTTAAAAGCAAGCATCTAACTTTTTGATTCATCCTGGTTTGCTAGGAATCATGAAGATATTGCCATATGTCCAAACAGGATAAACTGGAGTAACCTAATGAGAAAGGGGGATATCTTCTTCCTCACAATGCCTATGAGATTTCTACAATATAGTGGTGATTCTACATTGATTAATGTCTTAAAAGCAAGCTTTTAACTTCTAGATTCATCCTGGTTTTCCAATAATCATAAAGATATTGACATATGTCCAAACAAGATAAACTAGTGTAACCTGATGAGAAAGTGGGATATCTTGTTCCTCACCACTCCTATGAGATTTCTACAATACAGAGGTGATTATACACTGATTATTGACTTATATGCAAGCTTCTAACTTCTTGATTCATCCAGGTTTGCCTAGAATCATGAAGATATTGCCAGATGTCCAAACAAGATAAACTGGAGTAACCTGATGAGAAAGTGGGATATCTTGTTCCTCACAACTCCTATGAGATTTCTAAAATATAGGGGTGATTCTATACTGATTAATGACTTAAAAGCAAGCTTCAAACGTCTGGATTCATCCTGGTTTTCCAAGAATCATGAAGATATTGCCATATGTCCAAACAGGATAGACTAGAGTAACCTGATTAGAAAGTGGGATATCTTGTTCCTCACAACTCCTATGAGATTTCTACAATATATGGGTGATTCTACACTGATTAATAACATAAAGGCATGCTTCTAACTTCTGGATTCATCCTGGTTTGCCAATAATCATGAAGATATTGCCATATGTCCAAACAGGAAACATGAGTAACCTGATGAGAAAGTGGGATATCTTCTTCCTCCCAATGCTTATGAAATTTCTACAGTATAGGGGTGATTCTACACTTATTAATGACTTAAAGGCATGCTTCTAACTTCTGGATTCATCTTGTTTTGCCATGAAACATGAAGATATTGCCATATGTCCAAACAAGATAAACTGGAGTAACCTGATGAGAAAGAGGGATAACTTGTTCCTCACAACTCTTATAAGACTTCTACAATATAGGTGTGATTCTACACTGGTTAATGACTTAAAAGAATGCTTCTTACATCTGGATTCATCCTGGTTTGCCAAGAATAATGAAGATATTGCCATATGTCCAAACATGATAAACATGAGTAACCTGATAAGAAAGAGGGATATCTTCTTCCTTACAATGCTTATGAGATTTCTACAGTATAGGGGTGATTCTACATTGATTAATGACTTAAATACATGCTTCTAACTTCTGGATTCATCCTGTTTTGCCAAGAAACATGAAGATATTGTCATATGTCCAAACAGGATAAACAAGAGTAACTTGATGAGAATGTGGGATATCTTGTTCCTCACCACTCCTATGAGATTTTTACAATACAAAGGTGATTCTATGCTGATTATTGACATAAAAGACATGCTTTTAACTTCTGGATTAATCCTGTTTTACCAAGAAACATGAAGATATTGCCATATGTCCAAACAAGATAAACTAGAGTAACCTGATTCGAAAGAGGGATATCTTGTTCCTCACAACTCTTATAAGATTTCTACAATATAGGTGTGATTCTACACTGGTTAATGCCTTAAAAGAATGCTTCTTACATCTGGATTCATCCTGGTTTGCCAATAATCATGAAGATATTGCCATATTTCCAAACAGGATAAACAGGAGTAAGATGATGAGAAAGTGGGATATCTTGTTCCTCACCACTCCTATGAGATTTCTACAATACAGAGGTGATTCTATACTGATTATTGACATAAAAGTAAGCTTTTAACTTCTGGATTCTTCCTGGTTTGCCAAGAATCATGAAGATATTGCCATATGTCCAAACAGGATAAACAGGAGTAAGAAGATTAGAAAGTGGGATATCTTGTTCCTCACGACTCCTACGAGATTTCTACAATATAGAAGTGATTCTACATTGATTATTAGCTTATAAGTAAGCTTCTAACTTCTGGATTCATCCTGTTTTTCCTAGAAACATGAAGATATTACCATATGTCCAAACAAGATAAACTGGAGTAACCTGATGAGAAAGAGGGATATCTTGTTCCTCACACCTCTTATAAGATTTCTACAGTATAGGTGTGATTCTACAATGGTTAATGACTTAAAAGCAAGCTTCTTACATCTGGATTCATCCTGGTTTGCCACGAATCATGAAGGTATTGCCATATGTCCAAACAGGATAAACTGGAGTAACATGATGAGAAAGTGCGATATCTTGCTCCTCACAACTCCTATCAGATTTCTTCAGTATAGGGGTGAATCGACACTGATTAGTTACTTAAAAGCAAGCATTTAACTTCTTTATTCATCCTGGTTTGCTAGGAATCATGAAGATATTGCCATATGTCCAAACAGGATAAACTGGAGTAACCTAATGAGAAAGTGAGATATCTTCTTCCTCACAAGGCCTATGAGATTTCTACAGTATAGGGGTGATTCTACATTGATTAATGTCTTAAAAGAAAGCTTTTAACTTCTGGATTCATCCAGGTTTGCCAATAATCATAAAGATACTGCCATATGTCCAAACATGATAAACTAGTGTAACCTGATGACAAAGTGGGATATCTTGTTCCTCACAACTCTTATGAGATTTCTATAATACAGAGGTGATTATACACTGATTATTGACTTAAATGCAAGCTTCTAACATCTTGATTCATCCAGGTTTCCCTAGAATCATGAAGATATTGCCATATGTCCAAACATGATAAACTGGAGTAACCTGATGAGAAAGTGGGATATCTTGTTCCTCACAACTCCTATGAGATTTCTACAATATTGGGGTGATTCTATACTGATTAATGACTTAAAAGCAAGCTTCAAACGTCTGGATTCATCCTGGTTTTCCAAGAATCATGAAGATATTGCCATATGTCCAAACAGGATAGACTGGAGTAACCTGATGAGAAAGTGGGATATCTTATTCTTCACCACTCCTATGAGATTTCTACAATATATGGGTGATTCTACACTGATTAATGACTTAAAGGCATGCTTCTTACTGCTGGATTCATCCTGGTTTGCCTAGAATCATGAAGATATTGCCATATGTCCACACAGGATAAACATGAGTAACCTGATGAGAAAGTGGGATATCTTCTTCCTCACAATGCTTATGAGATTTCTACAGTATAGGGGTGATTCTACACTGATTAATGACTTAAAGACATGCTTCTAACTTCTGGATTCATCCTGTTTTGCCACAAAACATGAAGATATTGCCATATGTCCAAACAAGATAAACTGGAGTAACGTGATGAGAAAGAGGGATATCTTGTTCGTCACAACTCTTATAAGATTTCTACAATATATATGTGATTCTAAACTGGTTAATGACTTAAAATAATGCTTCTTTCATCTGGATTCATCCTGGTTTGCCAAGAATCATGAAGATATTGCCATATGTTCAAACATGATATCTTGTTTCTCACAACTCCTATGAGATTTCTACAATATATGGGTTATTCTACACTGGTTAATGAGTTAAAAGCAAGCTTCTAACTTCTGGATTCATCCTGGTTTGCCTAGAATCATGAAGATATTGCCATATATGCAAACAGGATAAACAGTAGTAAGATGATGAGAAAGTGGGATATCTTGTTTCTCGCCACTCCTATGAGCTTTCTACAATACAGAGGTGATTCTACACTGGTTATTGACATAAAAGTAAGCTTCTAACTTCTGGATTCATCCAGGTTTGCCTAGAATCATGAAGATATTGCCACATGTCCAAACATGATAAACTGAAGTAACCTGATGAGAAAGTGGGATATCTTGTTCCTCAGAACTCCTATGAGATTTCTACAATATAGAGGTGATTCTACACTGATTAATGACTAAAACGAAAGCTTCTAACTTCTGGATTCTTCCTGGTTTGCCAAGAATCATGAAGATATTGCCATATGTCCAAACAGGATAAACAGGAGTAAGATGATTAGAAAGTGGGATATCTTGTTCCTCACGACTCCTACGAGATTTCTACAATATAGAAGTGATTCTACATTTATTATTGGCTTAAAAGCAAGTTTCTAACTTCTGGATTCATCCTCGTTTTCCTAGAAACATGAAGATAATGCCATATGTCCAAACAAGATAAACTGGAGTAACCTGATGAGAAAGAGGGATATCTTGTTCCTCACAACTCTTATAAGATTTCTACAATATAGGTGTGATTCTACACTGGTTAATGACTTAAAAGAATGCTTCTTACATCAGGATTCATCCTGGTTTGCCAAGAATCATGAAGATATTGCCATATGTCCAAACAAGATAAATAGGAGCAAGATGATGAGAAAGTGGGATATCTTGTTTCTCACCACTCCTATGAGATTTCTACAATACAGAGGTGATTCTACACTGATTATTGACATAAAAGTAAGCTTCTAACTTCTGGATTCATCCAGGTTTGCCTACAATCATGAAGATATTGCCACATGTTCAAACATGATAAACTGGAGTAACCTGATGAGAAAGTGGGATATCTTGTTCCTCACAACTCCTATGAGATTTCTACAATATATGGGTTATTCTACACTGGTTAATGACTTAAAAGCAAGCTTCTAACTTCTGGATTCATCCTGGTTTGCCTAGAATCATGAAGATATTGCCATATATCCAAACAGGATAAACAGTAGTAAGATGATGAGAAAGTGGGATATCTTGTTTCTCGCCACTCCTATGAGCTTTCTACAATACAGAGGTGATTCTACACTGATAATTGACATAAAAGTAAGCTTCTAACTTCTGGATTCATCCAGGTTTGCCTAGAATCATTAAGATATTGCCACATGTCCAAACATGATAAACTGAAGTAACCTGATGAGAAAGTGGGATATCTTGTTCCTCAGAACTCCTATGAGATTTCTACAATATAGAGGTGATTCTACACTGATTAATGACTAAAACGAAAGCTTCTAACTTCTGGATTCTTCCTGGTTTGCCAAGAATCATGAAGATATTGCCATATGTCCAAACAGGATAAACAGGAGTAAGATGATTAGAAAGTGGGATATCTTGTTCCTCACGACTCCTACGAGATTTCTACAATATAGAAGTGATTCTACATTTATTATTGGCTTAAAAGCAAGTTTCTAACTTCTGGATTCATCCTCGTTTTCCTAGAAACATGAAGATAATGCCATATGTCCAAACAAGATAAACTGGAGTAACCTGATGAGAAAGAGGGATATCTTGTTCCTCACAACTCTTATAAGATTTCTACAATATAGGTGTGATTCTACACTGGTTAATGACTTAAAAGAATGCTTCTTACATCAGGATTCATCCTGGTTTGCCAAGAATCATGAAGATATTGCCATATGTCCAAACAGGATAAACAGGAGCAAGATGATGAGAAAGTGGGATATCTTGTTTCTCACCACTCCTATGAGATTTCTACAATACAGAGGTGATTCTACACTGATTATTGACATAAAAGTAAGCTTCTAACTTCTGGATTCATCCAGGTTTGCCTAGAATCATGAAGATATTGCCATATGTTCAAACATGATAAACTGGAGTAACCTGATGAGAAAGTGGGATATCTTGTTCCTCACAACTCCTATGAGATTTCTACAATATAGAGGTGATTCTACTATGATTAATGACTTAAAAGAAAGCTTCTAACTTCTGGATTCTTCCTGGTTCGCCAAGAATTATGAAGATATTGCCATATGTCCAAACAGGATAAACATGAGTAAGATGATTAGAAAGTGGGATATCTTGTTCCTCACGACTCCTACGAGATTTCTACAATATAGAAGTGATTCTACATTGATTATTGGCTTAAAAGCAAGCTTCTAACTTCTGGATTCATCCTGGTTTGCCTAGAAACATGAAGATATTGCCATATGTCCAAACAAGATAAACTGGAGTAACCTGATGAGAAAGAGGGATATCTTGTTCCTCACACCTCTTATAAGATTTCTACAATATAGGTGTGATTTTACAATGGTTAATGACTTAAAAGCAAGCTTCTTACATATGGATTCATCCTGGTTTGCCAAGAATCATGAAGGTATTGCCATATGTCCAAACAGGATTAACTGCAGTAACATGATGAGAAAGTGAGATATCTTGCTCCTCACAACTCCTATGAGATTTCTACAGTATAGGGGTGAATCTACACTGATTAGTGACTTAAAAGCAAGCATCTAACTTCTTGATTCATCCTGGTTTGCTAGGAATCATGAAGATATTGCCATATGTCCAAACAGGATAAACTGGAGTAACCTAATGAGAAAGTGGGATATCTTCTTCCTCACAAGGCCTATGAGATTTCTACAGTATAGGGGTGATTCTACATTGATTACTGTCTTAAAAGAAAGATTTTAACTTCTGGATTCATCCTGGTTTACCAAGAATCATAAAGATATTGCCATATGTCCAAACATGATAAACTAGTGTATTTTTTTTGAATGAATGTTAAATTTTATTCAATCCAAAAAAAAACCCTTATTACATTTACAATGCTTCCTTCTACCAAAAGTTTTTCAAGCTAAACTTTTTACAAATAATTCAAGAATAAAATTCAATTGACTATTCTAGTTGAGAACCAATACTGCAGTCCATCTACCATCTTGGTATGACTTGCCCGTTGTATAGAAAGAAATCTGTTCCGGACTTATCCGTCTATCCTTCTGATCATCTTACTTGGTGGAATAGGAGGTTCCCCATGTCTTCTATTGTTCCTTTCCAGCCATAATCCATGTATCGTAGCTTGGAACACATACTTCAAAATGAAGGTTTTTGTGTTTCTTTGATCTGTAGATATCAGTGAAATGAGCTCCGACCAGACAATGGTGAACTCATTTTCCATTACACCTCTCACCAGACCCTCCCACACTTCCGCTGAATATCCACATTCAAAAACTATATGATTTCTAGTTTCCAGATTCTCCTCGCAGAAGGAACAAGCAGAGTTTACATTCCCTCCCCATCTCAACATTCTCTCACCTGTGGATAATCTGTTATGAATCGCTATCCAAGCTAGGACAGCAAACTTTGGAGTGGCATGAGTGAACAAAATCCCTTTACTCCAATCACATTGCTCTCCTTGATTTCGAAGCTGATTCCAAGTCAACTTAGATGAAAATTTGCTCTTAAAATGTCATCTTTTTGCTTCCACAATCCAATATCATCCTCTCTTGACCTCCTTTCTTTACATTTTATAATTTCATCTTCAATCAAGTTCAGAATCTCAACTCTATGCCTTCTTCTACGGTGCACTATCATTGCATCCTCCACTGTTTCTTCCTTCCTAATCCCCATATCAATATATCCTCTCGATCCAATACTGTCAATAAGACAACCCAACTCTAACCATGATTCATACCAAAAAGAAGTCTGTTTTCCATTTTTTACAGACACCTTGTAGAAATCTTTTGCCATAGCTCGATATTTTAGTATCTTCCCCCACATCCAGATTAACTAGTGTAACTTAATGAGAAAGTGGGATATCTTGTTCCTCACCACTCCTATGAGATTTCTACAATACAGAGGTGATAATACACTGATTATTGACTTAAATTCAAGCTTCTAACTTCTTGATTCATCCAGGTTTCCCTAGAACCATGAAGATATTTCCATATGTCCAAACATGATAAACTGGAGTAACATGATGAGAAAGTGGGATATCTTGTTCCTCACAACTCCTATGAGATTTCTACAATATAGGGGTGATTCTATACTGATTAATGACTTAAAAGCAAGCTTCAAACGTCTGGATTCATCCTGGTTTTCTAAGAATCATGAAGATATTGCCATATGTCCAAACAGGATAAACAAGAGTAACTTGATGACAATGTGGGATATCTTGTTCCTCACCACTCCTATGAGATTTTTACAATACAAAGGTGATTCTACGCTGATAATTGACACAAAAGACATGCTTCTAACTTCTGGATTAATCCTGTTTTAACAAGAAACATGAAGATATTGTCATATGTCCAAACAAGATAAACTGGAGTAACCTGATGAGAAAGTGGGATATCTTGTTCCTCACAACTCTTATAAGATTTCTACAATATAGGTGTGATTCTACACTGGTTAATGACTTAAAAGAATGCTTCTTACATCTGGATTCATCCTGGTTTGCCAAGAATCATGAAGATATTGCCATATGTCCAAACAGGATAAACAGTAGTAAGATGATGAGAAAGTGGGATATCTTGTTCCTCACAACTCCTATGAGATTTCTACAATATATAGGTGATTCTACACTAATTAATGACTTAAAATAAAGATTCTAACTTCTGGATTCTTCCTGGTTTGCCAAGAATCATGAAGATATTGCCATATGTCAAAAAAGGATAAACAGGAGTAAGATGATTAGAAAGTGGGATATCTTGTTCCTCACGACTCCTACGAGATTTCTACAATATAAAAGTGATTCTACATTGATTATTGGCTTAAAATCAAGCTTCTAACTTCTGGATGCATCCTGGTTTGCCTAGAAACATGAAGATATTGCCATATTTCCAAACAAGATAAACTGGAGTAACCTGATGAGAAAGAGGGATATCTTGTTCCTCACAACTCTTATAAGATTTCTACAATATATGTGTGATTATACACTGGTTAATGACTTAAAAGAATGCTTCTTACATCTGGATTCATCCTTGTTTGCCAAGAATCATGAAGATATTGCCATATGTCCAAACAGGATAAACAAGAGCAACTTGATGAGAAAGTGGGATATATTGTTCCTCACAACTCCTATGAGATTTATACAATATAGGGGTGATTCTACACTGGTTAATGACTTAAAAGCAAGCTTCTAACTTCTGGATTCATCCTGGTTTGCATAGAATCATGAAGATATTGCCATATATCCAAACATGATAAACTGGAGTAACTTGATGAGAAAGTGGGATATCTTGTTCCTCACAACTCCTATGACATTTCTATGGTATAGGGATGATTCAACACTGATTAATGACTTAAAAGAAAGTTCTTACATCTGGATTCATCCTGGTTTTCCAAGAATCATGAAGGTATTGCCATATGTCCAAACATGATAAACTGGAGTAACATGATGAGAAAGTGGGATATTTTGCTCCTCACAACTCCTATGAGATTTCTACACTGATTAGTGACTAAAAAGCAAGCATCTAACTTTTTGATTCATCCTGGTTTGCTAGGAATCATGAAGATATTGTCATATGTCAAACAAGATAAACTGGAGTAACCTGATGAGAAAGAGGGATATCTTGTTCCTCACAACTCTTATAAGATTTCTACAATATAGATGTGATTCTACAATGGTTAATGACTTAAAAGCAAGCTTCTTACATCTGGATTCATCCTGGTTTTCCAAGAATCATGAAAGTATTGACATATATCCAAACAGGATAAACTGGAGTAACATGATCAGAAAGTGGGATATCTTGCTCCTCACAACTCATATGAGATTTCTACAGTATAGGGGTGAATCCACAGTGATTAGTGACTTAAAAGCAAGAATCTAACTTTTTGATTCATCCTGGTTTGCTAGGAATCATGAAGATATTGCCATATGTCCAAACAAGATAAACTGGAGTAACCTAATGAGAAAGTGGGATATCTTCTTCCTCACAAGCCCTATGAGATTTCTACAGTATAGGGGTGATTCTACATTGATTACTGTCTTAAAAGAAAGCTTTTAACTTCTGGATTCATCCTGGTTTGCCAATAATCATAAAGATACTGCCATATGTCCAAACATGATAAACTAGTGTAACCTGATGAGAAAGTGGGATATCTTGTTCCTCACAACTCTTATGAGATTTCTATAATACATAGGTGATTATACACTGATTATTGACTTAAATGCAAGCTTCTAACATCTTGATTCATCCAGGTTTCCCTAGAATCATGAAGATATTGCCACATGTTCAAACATGATAAACTGGAGTAACCTGATGAGAAAGTGGGATATCTTGTTCCTCACAACTCGTATAAGATTTTTACAATATAGAGGTGATTCTACACTGATTAATGACTTAAAAGAAAGCTTATAATTTCTGGATTCTTCCTGGTTTTCCAAGAATCATGAAGATATTGCCATATGTCCAAACATGATAAATAGGAGTAAGATGATTAGAAAGTGGGATATCTTGTTCCTCACGACTCCTACGAGATTTCTACAATATAGAAGTGATTCTACATTGATTATTAGCTTATAAGTAAGCTTCTAACTTCTGGATTCATCCTGTTTTGCCTAGAAACATGAAGATATTACCATATGTCCAAACAAGATAAACTGGAGTAACCTGATGAGAAAGAGGGATATCTTGTTCCTCACACCTCTTATAAGATTTCTACAGTATAGGTGTGATTCTACAATGGTTAATGACTTAAAAGCAAGCTTCTTACATCTGGATTCATCCTGGTTTGCCACGAATCATGAAGGTATTGCCATATGTCAAAACAGGATAAACTGGAGTAACATGATGAGAAAGTGCGATATCTTGCTCCTCACAACTCCTATCAGATTTCTTCAGTATAGGGGTGAATCGACACTGATTAGTTACTTAAAAGCAAGCATTTAACTTCTTTATTCATCCTGGTTTGCTAGGAATCATGAAGATATTGCCATATGTCCAAACAGGATAAACTGGAGTAACCTAATGAGAAAGTGAGATATCTTCTTCCTCACAAGGCCTATGAGATTTCTACAGTATAGGGGTGATTCTACATTGATTAATGTCTTAAAAGAAAGCTTTTAACTTCTGGATTCATCCAGGTTTGCCAATAATCATAAAGATACTGCCATATGTCCAAACATGATAAACTAGTGTAACCTGATGACAAAGTGGGATATCTTGTTCCTCACAACTCTTATGAGATTTCTATAATACAGAGGTGATTATACACTGATTATTGACTTAAATGCAAGCTTCTAACATCTTGATTCATCCAGGTTTCCCTAGAATCATGAAGATATTGCCATATGTCCAAACATGATAAACTGGAGTAACCTGATGAGAAAGTGGGATATCTTGTTCCTCACAACTCCTATGAGATTTCTACAATATTGGGGTGATTCTATACTGATTAATGACTTAAAAGCAAGCTTCAAACGTCTGGATTCATCCTGGTTTTCCAAGAATCATGAAGATATTGCCATATGTCCAAACAGGATAGACTGGAGTAACCTGATGAGAAAGTGGGATATCTTATTCTTCACCACTCCTATGAGATTTCTACAATATATGGGTGATTCTACACTGATTAATGACTTAAAGGCATGCTTCTAACTGCTGGATTCATCCTGGTTTGCCTAGAATCATGAAGATATTGCCATATGTCCACACAGGATAAACATGAGTAACCTGATGAGAAAGTGGGATATCTTCTTCCTCACAATGCTTATGAGATTTCTACAGTATAGGGGTGATTCTACACTGATTAATGACTTAAAGACATGCTTCTAACTTCTGGATTCATCCTGTTTTGCCACAAAACATGAAGATATTGCCATATGTCCAAACAAGATAAACTGGAGTAACATGATGAGAAAGAGGGATATCTTGTTCGTCACAACTCTTATAAGATTTCTACAATATAGATGTGATTCTAAACTGGTTAATGACTTAAAATAATGCTTCTTTCATCTGGATTCATCCTGGTTTGCCAAGAATCATGAAGATATTGCCATATGTTCAAACATGATATCTTGTTTCTCACAACTCCTATGAGATTTCTACAATATATGGGTTATTCTACACTGGTTAATGAGTTAAAAGCAAGCTTCTAACTTCTGGATTCATCCTGGTTTGCCTAGAATCATGAAGATATTGCCATATATGCAAACAGGATAAACAGTAGTAAGATGATGAGAAAGTGGGATATCTTGTTTCTCGCCACTCCTATGAGCTTTCTACAATACAGAGGTGATTCTACACTGGTTATTGACATAAAAGTTAGCTTCTAACTTCTGGATTCATCCAGGTTTGCCTAGAATCATGAAGATATTGCCACATGTCCAAACATGATAAACTGAAGTAACCTGATGAGAAAGTGGGATATCTTGTTCCTCAGAACTCCTATGAGATTTCTACAATATAGAAGTGATTCTACACTGATTAATGACTAAAACGAAAGCTTCTAACTTCTGGATTCTTCCTGGTTTGCCAAGAATCATGAAGATATTGCCATATGTCCAAACAGGATAAACAGGAGTAAGATGATTAGAAAGTGGGATATCTTGTTCCTCACGACTCCTACGAGATTTCTACAATATAGAAGTGATTCTACATTTATTATTGGCTTAAAAGCAAGTTTCTAACTTCTGGATTCATCCTCGTTTTCCTAGAAACATGAAGATAATGCCATATGTCCAAACAAGATAAACTGGAGTAACCTGATGAGAAAGAGGGATATCTTGTTCCTCACAACTCTTATAAGATTTCTACAATATAGGTGTTATTCTACACTGGTTAATGACTTAAAAGAATGCTTCTTACATCAGGATTCATCCTGGTTTGCCAAGAATCATGAAGATATTGCCATATGTCCAAACAAGATAAATAGGAGCAAGATGATGAGAAAATGGGATATCTTGTTTCTCACCACTCCTATGAGATTTCTACAATACAGAGGTGATTCTACACTGATTATTGACATAAAAGTAAGCTTCTAACTTCTGGATTCATCCAGGTTTGCCTACAATCATGAAGATATTGCCACATGTTCAAACATGATAAACTGGAGTAACCTGATGAGAAAGTGGGATATCTTGTTCCTCACAACTCCTATGAGATTTCTACAATATATGGGTTATTCTACACTGGTTAATGACTTAAAAGCAAGCTTCTAACTTCTGGATTCATCCTGGTTTGCCTAGAATCATGAAGATATTGCCATATATGCAAACAGGATAAACAGTAGTAAGATGATGAGAAAGTGGGATATCTTGTTTCTCGCCACTCCTATGAGCTTTCTACAATACAGAGGTGATTCTACACTGGTTATTGACATAAAAGTTAGCTTCTAACTTCTGGATTCATCCAGGTTTGCCTAGAATCATGAAGATATTGCCACATGTCCAAACATGATAAACTGAAGTAACCTGATGAGAAAGTGGGATATCTTGTTCCTCAGAACTCCTATGAGATTTCTACAATATAGAAGTGATTCTACACTGATTAATGACTAAAACGAAAGCTTCTAACTTCTGGATTCTTCCTGGTTTGCCAAGAATCATGAAGATATTGCCATATGTCCAAACAGGATAAACAGGAGTAAGATGATTAGAAAGTGGGATATCTTGTTCCTCACGACTCCTACGAGATTTCTACAATATAGAAGTGATTCTACATTTATTATTGGCTTAAAAGCAAGTTTCTAACTTCTGGATTCATCCTCGTTTTCCTAGAAACATGAAGATAATGCCATATGTCCAAACAAGATAAACTGGAGTAACCTGATGAGAAAGAGGGATATCTTGTTCCTCACAACTCTTATAAGATTTCTACAATATAGGTGTTATTCTACACTGGTTAATGACTTAAAAGAATGCTTCTTACATCAGGATTCATCCTGGTTTGCCAAGAATCATGAAGATATTGCCATATGTCCAAACAGGATAAACAGGAGCAAGATGATGAGAAAGTGGGATATCTTGTTTCTCACCACTCCTATGAGATTTCTACAATACAGAGGTGATTCTACACTGATTATTGACATAAAAGTAAGCTTCTAACTTCTGGATTCATCCAGGTTTGCCTAGAATCATGAAGATATTGCCATATGTTCAAACATGATAAACTGGAGTAACCTGATGAGAAAGTGGGATATCTTGTTCCTCACAACTCCTATGAGATTTCTACAATATAGAGGTGATTCTACTCTGATTAATGACTTAAAAGAAAGCTTCTAACTTCTGGATTCTTCCTGGTTCGCCAAGAATTATGAAGATATTGCCATATGTCCAAACAGGATAAACATGAGTAAGATGATTAGAAAGTGGGATATCTTGTTCCTCACGACTCCTACGAGATTTCTACAATATAGAAGTGATTCTACATTGATTATTGGCTTAAAAGCAAGCTTCTAACTTCTGGATTCATCCTGGTTTGCCTAGAAACATGAAGATATTGCCATATGTCCAAACAAGATAAACTGGAGTAACCTGATGAGAAAGAGGGATATCTTGTTCCTCACACCTCTTATAAGATTTCTACAATATAGGTGTGATTTTACAATGGTTAATGACTTAAAAGCAAGCTTCTTACATATGGATTCATCCTGGTTTGCCAAGAATCATGAAGGTATTGCCATATGTCCAAACAGGATTAACTGCAGTAACATGATGAGAAAGTGAGATATCTTGCTCCTCACAACTCCTATGAGATTTCTACAGTATAGGGGTGAATCTACACTGATTAGTGACTTAAAAGCAAGCATCTAACTTCTTGATTCATCCCGGTTTGCTAGGAATCATGAAGATATTGCCATATGTCCAAACAGGATAAACTGGAGTAACCTAATGAGAAAGTGGGATATCTTCTTCCTCACAAGGCCTATGAGATTTCTACAGTATAGGGGTGATTCTACATTGATTACTGTCTTAAAAGAAAGATTTTAACTTCTGGATTCATCCTGGTTTACCAAGAATCATAAAGATATTGCCATATGTCCAAACATGATAAACTAGTGTATTTTTTTGAATGAATGTTAAATTTTATTCAATCCAAAAAAAAAACCCTTATTACATTTACAATGCTTCCTTCTACCAAAAGTTTTTCAAGCTAAACTTTTTACAAATAATTCAAGAATAAAATTCAATTGACTATTCTAGTTGAGAACCAATACTGCAGTCCATCTACCATCTTGGTATGACTTGCCCGTTGTATAGAAAGAAATCTGTTCCGGACTTATCCGTCAATCCTTCTGATCATCTTACTTGGTGGAATAGGAGGTTCCCCATGTCTTCTATTGTTCCTTTCCAGCCATAATCCATGTATCGTAGCTTGGAACACATACTTCAAAATGAAGGTTTTTGTGTTTCTTTGATCTGTAGATATCAGTGAAATGAGCTCCGACCAGACAATGGTGAACTCATTTTCCATTACACCTCTCACCAGACCCTCCCACACTTCCGCTGAATATCCACATTCAAAAACTATATGATTTCTAGTTTCCAGATTCTCCTCGCAGAAGGAACAAGCAGAGTTTACATTCCCTCCCCATCTCAACATTCTCTCACCTGTGGATAATCTGTTATGAATCGCTATCCAAGCTAGGACAGCAAACTTTGGAGTGGCATGAGTGAACAAAATCCCTTTACTCCAATCACATTGCTCTCCTTGATTTCGAAGCTGATTCCAAGTCAACTTAGATGAAAATTTGCTCTTAAAATGTCATCTTTTTGCTTCCACAATCCAATATCATCCTCTCTTGACCTCCTTTCTTTACATTTTATAATTTCATCTTCAATCAAGTTCAGAATCTCAACTCTATGCCTTCTTCTACGGTGCACTATCATTGCATCCTCCACTGTTTCTTCCTTCCTAATCCCCATATCAATATATCCTCTCGATCCAATACTGTCAATAAGACAACCCAACTCTAACCATGATTCATACCAAAAAGAAGTCTGTTTTCCATTTTTTACAGACACCTTGTAGAAATCTTTTGCCATAGCTCGATATTTTAGTATCTTCCCCCACATCCAGATTAACTAGTGTAACTTAATGAGAAAGTGGGATATCTTGTTCCTCACCACTCCTATGAGATTTCTACAATACAGAGGTGATAATACACTGATTATTGACTTAAATTCAAGCTTCTAACTTCTTGATTCATCCAGGTTTCCCTAGAACCATGAAGATATTTCCATATGTCCAAACATGATAAACTGGAGTAACATGATGAGAAAGTGGGATATCTTGTTCCTCACAACTCCTATGAGATTTCTACAATATAGGGGTGATTCTATACTGATTAATGACTTAAAAGCAAGCTTCAAACGTCTGGATTCATCCTGGTTTTCTAAGAATCATGAAGATATTGCCATATGTCCAAACAGGATAAACAAGAGTAACTTGATGACAATGTGGGATATCTTGTTCCTCACCACTCCTATGAGATTTTTACAATACAAAGGTGATTCTACGCTGATAATTGACACAAAAGACATGCTTCTAACTTCTGGATTAATCCTGTTTTAACAAGAAACATGAAGATATTGCCATATGTCCAAACAAGATAAACTGGAGTAACCTGATGAGAAAGTGGGATATCTTGTTCCTCACAACTCTTATAAGATTTCTACAATATAGGTGTGATTCTACACTGGTTAATGACTTAAAAGAATGCTTCTTACATCTGGATTCATCCTGGTTTGCCAAGAATCATGAAGATATTGCCATATGTCCAAACAGGATAAACAGTAGTAAGATGATGAGAAAGTGGGATATCTTGTTCCTCACAACTCCTATGAGATTTCTACAATATATAGGTGATTCTACACTAATTAATGACTTAAAATAAAGATTCTAACTTCTGGATTCTTCCTGGTTTGCCAAGAATCATGAAGATATTGCCATATGTCAAAACAAGATAAACAGGAGTAAGATGATTAGAAAGTGGGATATCTTGTTCCTCACGACTCCTACGAGATTTCTACAATATAAAAGTGATTCTACATTGATTATTGGCTTAAAATCAAGCTTCTAACTTCTGGATGCATCCTGGTTTGCCTAGAAACATGAAGATATTGCCATATTTCCAAACAAGATAAACTGGAGTAACCTGATGAGAAAGAGGGATATCTTGTTCCTCACAACTCTTATAAGATTTCTACAATATATGTGTGATTATACACTGGTTAATGACTTAAAAGAATGCTTCTTACATCTGGATTCATCCTTGTTTGCCAAGAATCATGAAGATATTGCCATATGTCCAAACAGGATAAACAAGAGCAACTTGATGAGAAAGTGGGATATATTGTTCCTCACAACTCCTATGAGATTTATACAATATAGGGGTGATTCTACACTGGTTAATGACTTAAAAGCAAGCTTCTAACTTCTGGATTCATCCTGGTTTGCATAGAATCATGAAGATATTGCCATATATCCAAACATGATAAACTGGAGTAACTTGATGAGAAAGTGGGATATCTTGTTCCTCACAACTCCTATGACATTTCTATGGTATAGGGATGATTCAACACTGATTAATGACTTAAAAGAAAGCTTCTTACATCTGGATTCATCCTGGTTTTCCAAGAATCATGAAGGTATTGCCATATGTCCAAACATGATAAACTGGAGTAACATGATGAGAAAGTGGGATATTTTGCTCCTCACAACTCCTATGAGATTTCTACACTGATTAGTGACTTAAAAGCAAGCATCTAACTTTTTGATTCATCCTGGTTTGCTAGGAATCATGAAGATATTGTCATATGTCAAACAAGATAAACTGGAGTAACCTGATGAGAAAGAGGGATATCTTGTTCCTCACAACTCTTATAAGATTTCTACAATATAGATGTGATTCTACAATGGTTAATGACTTAAAAGCAAGCTTCTTACATCTGGATTCATCCTGGTTTTCCAAGAATCATGAAAGTATTGACATATGTCCAAACAGGATAAACTGGAGTAACATGATCAGAAAGTGGGATATCTTGCTCCTCACAACTCATATGAGATTTCTACAGTATAGGGGTGAATCCACAGTGATTAGTGACTTAAAAGCAAGAATCTAACTTTTTGATTCATCCTGGTTTGCTAGGAATCATGAAGATATTGCCATATGTCCAAACAAGATAAACTGGAGTAACCTAATGAGAAAGTGGGATATCTTCTTCCTCACAAGCCCTATGAGATTTCTACAGTATAGGGGTGATTCTACATTGATTACTGTCTTAAAAGAAAGCTTTTAACTTCTGGATTCATCCTGGTTTGCCAATAATCATAAAGATACTGCCATATGTCCAAACATGATAAACTAGTGTAACCTGATGAGAAAGTGGGATATCTTGTTTCTCACAACTCTTATGAGATTTCTATAATACATAGGTGATTATACACTGATTATTGACTTAAATGCAAGCTTCTAACATCTTGATTCATCCAGGTTTCCCTAGAATCATGAAGATATTGCCATATGTCCAAACATGATAAACTGGAGTAACCCGATGAGAAAGTGGGATATCTTGTTCCTCCACAACTCCTATGAGATTTCTACAATATAGGGGTGATTCTATACTGATTAATGACTTAAAATCAAGCTTCAAACGTCTGGATTCATCCTGGTTTTCCAAGAATCATGAAGATATTGCCATATGTCCAAACATGATAGACTGGAGTAACCTGATGAGAAAGTGGGATATCTTGTTCCTCACAATGCTTATGAGATTCTACACTGATTAATGACTTAAAGGCATGCTTCTAACTGCTGGATTCATCCTGGTTTGCCAAGAATCATGAAGATATTGCCATATGTCCAAACAGGATAAACATGAGTAACCTGATGAGAAAGTGGGATATCTTCTTCCTCACAATGCTTATGAGATTTCTACAGTATAGGGGTGATTCTACACTGATTAATGACTTAAAAACATGCTTCCAACTTCTGGATTCATCCTGTTTTGCCAAGAAACATGAAGATATTGCCATATGTCCAAACAAGATAAACTGGAGTAACGTGATGAGAAAGAGGGATATATTGTTCCTCACAACTCTTATAAGATTTCTACAATATAGATGTGATCCTAAACTGGTTAATGACTTAAAATAATGCTTCTTACATCTGGATTCATCCTGGTTTGCCAAGAATCATGAAGATATTGCCATATGTTCAAACAGGATATCTTGTTTCTCACAACTCCTATGAGATTTCTACAATATAGGGGTGATTCTACACTGGTTAATGACTTAAAAGCAAGCTTCTGACTTCTGGATTCATCCTGGTTTGCCTAGAATCATGAAGATATTGCCATATATCCAAACAGGATAAACACTAGTAAGACGATGAGAAAGTGGGATATCTTGTTTCTCGCCACTCCTATGAGAATTCTACAATACAGAGGTGATTGTACACTGATTATTGACATAAAAGTAAGCTTCTAACTTTGGATTCATCCAGGTTTGCCTAGAATCATGAAGATATTACCACATGTCCAAACATGATAAACTGGAGTAACCTGATGAGAAAGTGGGATATCTTGTTCCTCAGAACTCCTATGAGATTTCTACATCATAGAGGTTATTCTACACTGATTAATGACTTAAACGAAAGCTTCTAACTTCTGGATTCTTCCTGGTTTGCCAAGAATCATGAAGATATTGCCATATGTCCAAACAGGATAAACATGAGTAAGATGATTAGAAAGTGGGATATCTTGTTCCTCACGACTCTTACGAGATTTCTACAATATAGAAGTGATTCTACATTGATTATGAGCTTATAAGCAAGCTTCTAACTTTTGGATTCATCCTGGTTTGCCTAGAAACATGAAGTTATTGCCATATTTCCAAACAAGATAAACTGGAGTAACCTGATGAGAAAGAGGGATATCTTGTTCCTCACACCTCTTATAAGATTTCTACAATATAGGTATGATTCTACAATGGTTAATGACTTAAAAGCAAGCTTCTTACATCTAGATTCATCCTGGTTTGCCAAGAATCATGAAGGTATTGCCATATGTCCAAACAGGATTAACTGGAGAAACATGATGAGAAAGTGGGATATCTCGCTCCTCACAACTCCTATGAGATTTCTAGAGTATAGGGGTGATTCTACACTGATTAATGACTTAAAGACATGCTTTTGACTTCTGGATTCATCCTGTTTTGCCAAGAAACATGAAGATATTGCCATATGTCCAAACAAGATAAACTGGAGTAACGTGATGAGAAAGAGGGATATCTTGTTCCTCACAACTCTTATAAGATTTCTACAATATAGGTGTGATTCTACACTGGTTAATGACTTAAAAGAATGCTTCTTACATCTGGATTCATCCTTGTTTGCCAAGAATCATGAAGATATTCCCATATGTCCAAACAGGATAAACAAGAGCAACTTGATGAGAAAGTGGGATATATTGTTCCTCACAACTCCTATGAGATTTATACAATATAGGGGTGATTCTACACTGGTTAATGACTTAAAATCAAGCTTCTAACTTCTGGATTCATCCTGGTTTGCTTAGAATCATGAAGATATTGCCATATATCCAAACATGATAAACTGGAGTAACTTGATGAGAAAGTGGGATATCTTGTTCCTCACAACTCCTATGACATTTCTATGGTATAGGGATGATTCAACACTGATTAATGACTTAAAAGAAAGCTTCTTACATCTGGATTCATCCTGCTTTTCCAAGAATCATGAAGGTATTGCCATATGTCCAAACATGATAAACTGGAGTAACATGATGAGAAAGTGGGATATCTTGCTCCTCACAACTCCTATGAGATTTCTACAGTATAGGGGTGAATCTACACTGATTAGTGACTTAAAAGAAAGCATCTAACTTTTTGATTCATCCTGGTTTGCTAGGAATCATGAAGATATTGTCATATGTCAAACAAGATAAACTGGAGTAACCTGATGAGAAAGAGGGATATCTTGTTCCTCACAACTCTTATAAGATTTCTACAATATAGATGTGATTCTACAATGGTTAATGACTTAAAAGCAAGCTTCTTACATCTGGATTCATCCTGGTTTTCCAAGAATCATGAAAGTATTGACATATGTCCAAACATGATAAACTGGAGTAACATGATGAGAAAGTGGGATATCTTGCTCCTCACAACTCCTATGAGATTTCTACAGTATAGGGGTGAATCCACAGTGATTAGTGACTTAAAAGCAAGCATCTAACTTTTTGATTCATCCTGGTTTGCTAGGAATCATGAAGATATTGCCATATGTCCAAACAGGATAAACTGGAGTAACCTAATGAGAAATGGGGATATCTTCTTCCTCACAATGCCTATGAGATTTCTACAGTATAGGGGTGATTCTACATTGATTAATGTCTTAAAAGCAAGCTTTTAACTTCTAGATTCATCCTGGTTTTCCAATAATCATAAAGATATTGCCATATGTCCAAACATGATAAACTAGTGTAACCTGATGAGAAAGTCGGATATCTTGTTCCTCACCACACCTATGAGATTTCTACAATACAGAGGTGATTATACACTGATTATTGACTTAAATGCAAGCTTCTAACTTCTTGATTCATCCAGGTTTGCCTAGAATCATGAAGATATTGCCATATGTCCAAACAGGATAAACTGGAGTAACCTAAAGAGAAAGTGGGATATCTTGTTCCTCACAACTCCTATGACATTTCTACAGAATAGGGGTGATTCTACATTGATTACTGTCTTTAAAGAAAGCTTTTAACTTCTGGATTCATCCTGGTTTGCCAATAATCATAAAGATACTGTCATATGTCCAAACATGATAAACTAGTGTAACCTGATGAGAAAGTGGGATATCTTGTTCCTCACAACTCTTACGAGATTTCTATAATACAGAGGTGATTATACACTGATTATTGACTTAAATGCAAGCTTCTAACATCTTGATTCATCCAGGTTTCCCTAGAATCATGAAGATATTGCCATATGTCCAAACATGATAAACTGGAGTAACCTGATGAGAAAGTGGGATATCTTGTTCCTCACAACTCCTATGAGATTTCTACAATATAGGGGTGATTCTACACTGATTAATGACTTAAAAGCAAGCTTCAAACGTCTGGATTCATCCTGGTTTTCCAGGAATCATGAAGATATTGCCATATGTCCAAACAGGATAGACTGGAGTAACCTGATGAGAAAGTGGGATATCTTGTTCCTCACAACTCCTATGAGATTTCTACAATATATGGGTGATTCTACACTGATTAATGACTTAAAGGCATGCTTCTAACTGCTGGATTCATCCTGGCTTGCCAAGAATCATGAAGATATTGCCATATGTCCGAACAGGATAAACATGAGTAACCTGATGAGAAAGTGGGATATCTTCTTCCTCACAATGCTTATGAGATTTCTACAGTATAGGGGTGATTCTACACTGATTAATGACTTAAAGACATGCTTCTAACTTCTGGATTCATCCTGTTTTGCCAAGAAACATGAAGATATTGCCATATGTCCAAGCAAGATAAACTGGAGTAACGTGATGAGAAAGAGGGATATCTTGTTCCTCACAACTCTTATAAGATTTCTACAATATAGATGTGATTCTAAACTGGTTAATGACTTAAAATAATGCTTCTTACATCTGGATTCATCCTGGTTTGCCAAGAATCATGAAGATATTGCCATATGTTCAAACAGGATAAACAGGAGTAAGATGATTAGAAAGTGGGATATCTTGTTCCTCACGACTCCTACGAGATTTCTACAATAGAGAAGTGATTCTACATTTATTATTGGCTTAAAGGCAAACTTCTAACTTCTGGATTCATCCTCGTTTTCCTAGAAACATGAAGATATTGCCATATGTCCAAACAAGATAAACTGGAGTAACCTGATGAGAAAGAGGGATATCTTGTTCCTCACAACTCTTATAAGATTTCTACAATATAGGGGTGATTCTACACTGGTTAATGACTTAAAACAATGCTTCTTACATCTGGATTCATCCTGGTTTGCCAAGAATCATGAAGATATTGCCATATGTCCAAACAGGATAAACAGGAGCAAGATGATGAGAAAGTGGGATATCTTGTTTCTCACCACTCCTATGAGATTTCTACAATACAGAGGTGATTCTACACTGATTATTGACATAAAAGTAAGCTTCTAACTTCTGGATTCATCCAGGTTTGCCTAGAATCATGAAGATATTGCCACATGTTCAAACATGAAAAACTGGAGTAACCTGATGAGAAAGTGGGATATCTTGTTCCTCACAACTCCTATGAGATTTCTACAATATAGAGGTGATTCTACACTGATTAATGACTTAAAAGAAAGCTTCTAACTTCTGGATTCTTCCTGGTTTGCCAAGAATTATGAAGATATTGCCATATGTCCAAACATGATAAACATGAGTAAGATGATTAGAAAGTGGGATATCTTGTTCCTCACGACTCATACGAGATTTCTACAATATAGAAGTGATTCTACATTGATTATTGGCTTAAAACCAAGCTTCTAACTTCTGGATTCATCTTGGTTTGCCTAGAAACATGAAGATATTGCCATATGTCCAAACAAGATAAACTGGAGGAACCTGATGAGAAAGAGGGATATCTTGTTCCTCACACCTCTTATAAGATTTCTACAATATAGGTGTGATTCTACAATGGTTAATGACTTAAAAGCAAGCTTATTACATCTGGATTCATCCTGGTTTGCCAAGAATCATGAAGGTATTGCCATATGTCCAAACAGGATTAACTGGAGTAACATGATGAGAAAGTGAGATATCTTGCTCCTCACAACTCCTACGAGATTTCTACAGTATAGGGGTGAATCTACACTGATTAGTGACTTAAAAGCAAGCATCTAACTTCTTGATTCATCCTGGTTAGCTAGGAATCATGAAGATATTGCCATATGTCCAAACAGGATAAACTGGAGTAACCTAATGAGAAAGTAGGATATCTTCTTCCTCACAAGGCCTATGAGATTTCTACAGTATAGGGGTGATTCTACATTCATTAATGTCTTAAAAGAAAGATTTCAACTTCTAGATTCATCCTGGTGTTCCAATAATCATAAAGATATTGCCATATGTCCAAACATGATAAACTAGTGTAACCTGATGAGAAAGTGGGATATCTTGTTCCTCACCACTCCTATGAGCTTTCTACAATACAGGGGTGATTATACACTGATTATTTACTTAAATGCAAGCTTCTAACTTCTTCATTCATCCAGGTTTGCCTAGAATCATGAAGATATTGCTAGATGTCCAAACATGATAAACTGGAGTAACCTGATGAGAAAGTGGGATATCTTGTTCCTCACAACTCCTATGAGATTTCTAAAATATAGGGGTGATTCTATACTGATTAATGACTTAAAAGCAAGCTTCAAACGTCTGGATTCATCCTGGTTTTCCAAGAATCATGAAGATATTGCCATATGTCCAAACAGGATAGATTGGAGTAACCTGATTAGAAAGTGGGATATCTTCTTCCTCACAATGCTTATGAAATTTCTACAGTATAGGGGTGATTCTACACTGATTAATGACTTAAAGGCATGCTTCTAACTTCTGGATTCATCCTGTTTTGCCATGAAACATTGAAGATATTGCCATATGTCCAAACAAGATAAACTGGAGTAACCTGATGAGAAAGAGGGATATCTTGTTCCTCACAACTCTTTTAAGACCTCTGCAATATAGGTGTGATTCTACACTGGTAAATGACTTAAAAGAATGCTTCTTACATCTGGATTCATCCTGGTTTGCCAAGAATAATGAAGATATTGCCATATGACCAAACAGGATAAACATGAGTAACCTGATGAGAATGTGGGATATCTTCTTCCTCACAATGCTTATGAGATTTCTACAGTATAGGGGTGATTCTACACTGATTAATGAATTAAATACATTCTTCTAACTTCTGGATTCATCCTGTTTTGCCAAGAAACATGAAGATATTGCCATATGTCCAAACATGATAAACAGGAGTAACTTGATGAGAATGTGGGATATCTTGTTCCTCAGCACTCCTAAGAGATTTTTACAATACAAAGGAGATTCTACGCTGATTATTGACATAAAAGACATGCTTCTAACTTCTGGATTAATCCTGTTTTAACATGAAACATGAAGATATTGTCATATGTCCAAACAAGATAAACTAGAGTAACCTGATGAGAAAGAGGGATATCTTGTTCCTCACAACTCTTATAAGATTTCTACAATATAGATGTGATTCTACACTGGTTAATGACTTAAAAGAATGCTTCTTACATCTGGATTCATCCTGGTTTGCCAAGAATCATGAAGATATTGCCACATGTTCAAACATGATAAACTGGAGTAACCTGATGAGAAAGTGGGATATCTTGTTCCTCACAACTCGTATAAGATTTTTACAATATAGAGGTGATTCTACACTGATTAATGACTTAAAAGAAAGCTTATAATTTCTGGATTCTTCCTGGTTTTCCAAGAATCATGAAGATATTGCCATATGTCCAAACATGATAAATAGGAGTAAGATGATTAGAAAGTGGGATATCTTGTTCCTCACGACTCCTACGAGATTTCTACAATATAGAAGTGATTCTACATTGATTATTGGCTTATATGTAAGCTTCTAACTTCTGGATTCATCCTGTTTTGCCTAGAAACATGAAGATATTATCATATGTCCAAATAAGATAAACTGGAGTAACCTGATGAGAAAGAGCGATATCTTGTTCCTCACACCTCTTATAAGATTTCTACAATATATGTGTGATTCTACAATGGTTAATGACTTAAAAGCAAGCTTCTTACATCTGGATTCATCCTGGTTTGCCAAGAATTATGAAGGTATTGCCATATGTCCAAACAGGATAAACTGGAGTAACATGATGAGAAAGTGAGATATCTTGCTCCTCACAACTCCTATGAGATTTCTACAGTATAGGGGTGAATCGACACTGGTTAGTTACTTAAAAGCAAGCATTTAACTTCTTGATTCATCCTGGTTTGCTAGGAATCATGAAGATATTGCCATATGTCCAAACAGGTTAAACTGGAGTAACCTAATGAGAAAGTGGGATATCTTCTTCCTCACAAGGCCTATGAGATTTCTACAGTATAGGGGTGATTCTACATTGATTACTGTCTTTAAAGAAAGCTTTTAACTTCTGGATTCATCATGGTTTGCCAATAATCATAAAGATACTGCCATATGTCCAAACATGATAAACTAGTGTAACCTGATGAGAAAGTGGGATATCTTGTTCCTCACAACTCTTATGAGATTTCTATAATACAGAGGTGATTATACACTGATTATTGACTTAAATGCAAGCTTCTAACATCTTGATTCATCCAGGTTTCCCTAGAATCATGAAGATATTGCCATATGTCCAAACATGATAAACTGGAGTAACCTGATGAGAAAGTGGGATATCTTGATCCTCACAACTCCTATGAGATTTCTACAATATAGAGGTGATTCTATACTGATTAATGACTTAAAAGCAAGCTTCAAACGTCTGGATTCATCCTGGTTTTCCAAGAATCATGAAGATATTGCCATATGTCCAAACAGGATAGACTGGAGTAACCTGATGAGAAAGTGGGATATCTTGTTCCTCACAACTCCTATGAGATTTCTACAATATATGGGTAATTCTACACTGATTAATGACTTAAAGGCATGCTGATAACTGCTGGATTCATCCTGGTTTGCCAAGAATCATGAAGATATTGCCATATGTCCAAACAGGATAAACATGAGTAACCTGATGAGAAAGTGGGATATCTTCTTCGTCATAATGCTTATGAGATTTCTACAGTATAGGGGTGATTCTACACTGATTAATGACTTAAAGACATGCTTCTAACTTCTGGATTCATCCTGTTTTGCCAAGAAACATGAAGATATTGCCATATGTCCAAACAAGATAAACTGGAGTAACGTGATGAGAAAGAGGGATATCTTGTTCCTCACAACTCTTATAAGATTTCTACAATATAGATGTGATTCTAAACTGGTTAATGACTTAAAATAATGCTTCTTACATCTCGATTCATCCTGGTTTGCCAAGAATCATGAAGATATTGCCATATGTTCAAACAGGATATCTTGTTCCTCAGAACTCCTATGAGATTTCTACAATATAAAGGTTATTCTACACTGATTAATGACTTAAACGAAAGCTTCTAACTTCTGGATTCTTCCTGGTTTGCCAAGAATCATGAAGATATTGCCATATGTCCAAACAGGATAAACAGGAGTAAGATGATTAGAAAGTGGGATATCTTGTTCCTCACGACTCCTACGAGATTTCTACAATATAGAAGTGATTCTACATTTATTATTGGCTTAAAGGCAAACTTCTAACTTCTGGATTCATCCTCGTTTTCCTAGAAACATGAAGATATTGCCATATGTCCAAACAAGATAAACTGGAGTAACCTGATGAGAAAGAGGGATATCTTGTTCCTCACAACTCTTATAAGATTTCTACAATATAGGTGTGATTCTACACTGGTTAATGACTTAAAACAATGCTTCTTACATCTGGATTCATCCTGGTTTGCCAAGAATCATGAAGATATTGCCATATGTCCAAACAGGATAAACAGGAGCAAGATGATGAGAAAGTGGGATATCTTGTTTCTCACCACTCCTATGAGATTTCTACAATACAGAGGTGATTCTACACTGATTATTGACATAAAAGTAAGCTTCTAACTTCTGGATTCATCCAGGTTTGCCTAGAATCATGAAGATATTGCCACATGTTCAAACATGAAAAACTGGAGTAACCTGATGAGAAAGTGGGATATCTTGTTCCTCACAACTCCTATGAGATTTCTACAATATAGAGGTGATTCTACACTGATTAATGATTTAAAAGAAAGCTTCTAACTTCTGGATTCTTCCTGGTTTGCCAAGAATTATGAAGATATTGCCATATGTCCAAACATGATAAACATGAGTAAGATGATTAGAAAGTGGGATATCTTGTTCCTCACGACTCATACGAGATTTCTACAATATAGAAGTGATTCTACATTGATTATTGGCTTAAAACCAAGCTTCTAACTTCTGGATTCATCCTGTTTTGCCTAGAAACATGAAGATATTGCCATATGTCCAAACAAGATAAACTGGAGTAACCTGATGAGAAAGAGGGATATCTTGTTCCTCACACCTCTTATAAGATTTCTACAATATAGGTGTGATTCTACAATGGTTAATGACTTAAAAGCAAGCTTATTACATCTGGATTCATCCTGGTTTGCCAAGAATCATGAAGGTATTGCCATATGTCCAAACAGGATTAACTGGAGTAACATGATGAGAAAGTGAGATATCTTGCTCCTCACAACTCCTACGAGATTTCTACAGTATAGGGGTGAATCTACACTGATTAGTGACTTAAAAGCAAGCATCTAACTTCTTGATTCATCCTGGTTAGCTAGGAATCATGAAGATATTGCCATATGTCCAAACAGGATAAACTGGAGTAACCTAATGAGAAAGTAGGATATCTTCTTCCTCACAAGGCCTATGAGATTTCTACAGTATAGGGGTGATTCTACATTCATTAATGTCTTAAAAGAAAGCTTTCAACTTCTAGATTCATCCTGGTGTTCCAATAATCATAAAGATATTGCCATATGTCCAAACATGATAAACTAGTGTAACCTGATGAGAAAGTGGGATATCTTGTTCCTCACCACTCCTATGAGCTTTCTACAATACAGGGGTGATTATACACTGATTATTGACTTAAATGCAAGCTTCTAACTTCTTCATTCATCCAGGTTTGCCTAGAATCATGAAGATATTGCTAGATGTCCAAACATGATAAACTGGAGTAACCTGATGAGAAAGTGGGATATCTTGTTCCTCACAACTCCTATGAGATTTCTAAAATATAGGGGTGATTCTATACTGATTAATGACTTAAAAGCAAGCTTCAAACGTCTGGATTCATCCTGGTTTTCCAAGAATCATGAAGATATTGCCATATGTCCAAACAGGATAGATTGGAGTAACCTGATTAGAAAGTGGGATATCTTCTTCCTCACAATGCTTATGAAATTTCTACAGTATAGGGGTGATTCTACACTGATTAATGACTTAAAGGCATGCTTCTAACTTCTGGATTCATCCTGTTTTGCCATGAAACATTGAAGATATTGCCATATGTCCAAACAAGATAAACTGGAGTAACCTGATGAGAAAGAGGGATATCTTGTTCCTCACAACTCTTTTAAGACTTCTGCAATATAGGTGTGATTCTACACTGGTTAATGACTTAAAAGAATGCTTCTTACATCTGGATTCATCCTGGTTTGCCAAGAATAATGAAGATATTGCCATATGACCAAACAGGATAAACATGAGTAACCTGATGAGAATGTGGGATATCTTCTTCCTCACAATGCTTATGAGATTTCTACAGTATAGGGGTGATTCTACACTGATTAATGAATTAAATACATTCTTCTAACTTCTGGATTCATCCTGTTTTGCCAAGAAACATGAAGATATTGCCATATGTCCAAACATGATAAACAGGAGTAACTTGATGAGAATGTGGGATATCTTGTTCCTCAGCACTCCTAAGAGATTTTTACAATACAAAGGAGATTCTACGCTGATTATTGACATAAAAGACATGCTTCTAACTTCTGGATTAATCCTGTTTTAACATGAAACATGAAGATATTGCCATATGTCCAAACAAGATAAACTAGAGTAACCTGATGAGAATGAGGGATATCTTGTTCCTCACAACTCTTATAAGATTTCTACAATATAGGTGTGATTCTAAACTGGTTAATGACTTAAAAGAATGCTTCTTACATCTGGATTCATCCTGGTTTGCCAAGAATCATGAAGATATTGCCACATGTTCAAACATGATAAACTGGAGTAACCTGATGAGAAAGTGGGATATCTTGTTCCTCACAACTAGTATAAGATTTTTACAATATAGAGGTGATTCTACACTGATTAATGACTTAAAAGAAAGCTTATAATTTCTGGATTCTTCCTGGTTTTCCAAGAATCATGAAGATATTGCCATATGTCCAAACATGATAAATAGGAGTAAGATGATTAGAAAGTGGGATATCTTGTTCCTCACGACTCCTACGAGATTTCTACAATATAGAAGTGATTCTACATTGATTATTGGCTTATATGTAAGCTTCTAACTTCTGGATTCATCCTGTTTTGCCTAGAAACATGAAGATATTATCATATGTCCAAATAAGATAAACTGGAGTAACCTGATGAGAAAGAGCGATATCTTGTTCCTCACACCTCTTATAAGATTTCTACAATATAGGTGTGATTCTACAATGGTTAATGACTTAAAAGCAAGCTTCTTTCATCTGGATTCATCCTGCTTTGCCAAGAATTATGAAGGTATTGCCATATGTCCAAACAGGATAAACTGGAGTAACATGATGAGAAAGTGAGATATCTTGCTCCTCACAACTCCTATGAGATTTCTACAGTATAGGGGTGAATCGACACTGGTTAGTTACTTAAAAGCAAGCATTTAACTTCTTGATTCATCCTGGTTTGCTAGGAATCATGAAGATATTGCCATATGTCCAAACAGGTTAAACTAGAGTAACCTAATGAGAAAGTGGGATATCTTCTTCCTCACAAGGCCTATGAGATTTCTACAGTATAGGGGTGATTCTACATTGATTACTGTCTTTAAAGAAAGCTTTTAACTTCTGGATTCATCCTGGTTTGCCAATAATCATAAAGATACTGCCATATGTCCAAACATGATAAACTAGTGTAACCTGATGAGAAAGTGGGATATCTTGTTCCTCACAACTCTTATGAGATTTCTATAATACAGAGGTGATTATACACTGATTATTGACTTAGATGCAAGCTTCTAACATCTTGATTCATCCAGGTTTCCCTAGAATCATGAAGATATTGCCATATGTCCAAACATGATAAACTGGAGTAACCTGATGAGAAAGTGGGATATCTTGATCCTCACAACTCCTATGAGATTTCTACAATATAGAGGTGATTCTATACTGATTAATGACTTAAAAGCAAGCTTCAAACGTCTGGATTCATCCTGGTTTTCCAAGAATCATGAAGATATTGCCATATGTCCAAACAGGATAGACTGGAGTAACCTGATGAGAAAGTGGGAAATCTTGTTCCTCACAACTCCTATGAGATTTCTACAATATATGGGTGATTCTACACTGATTAATGACTTAAAGGCATGCTGATAACTGCTGGATTCATCCTGGTTTGCCAAGAATCATGAAGATATTGCCATATGTCCAAACAGGATAAACATGAGTAACCTGATGAGAAAGTGGGATATCTTCTTCCTCATAATGCTTATGAGATTTCTACAGTATAGGGGTGATTCTACACTGATTAATGACTTAAAGACATGCTTCTAACTTCTGGATTCATCCTGTTTTGCCAAGAAACATGAAGATATTGCCATATGTCCAAACAAGATAAACTGGAGTAACGTGATGAGAAAGAGGGATATCTTGTTCCTCACAACTCTTATAAGATTTCTACAATATAGATGTGATTCTAAACTGGTTAATGACTTAAAATAATGCTTCTTACATCTCGATTCATCCTGGTTTGCCAAGAATCATGAAGATATTGCCATATGTTCAAACAGGATATCTTGTTCCTCAGAACTCCTATGAGATTTCTACAATATAAAGGTTATTCTACACTGATTAATGACTTAAACGAAAGCTTCTAACTTCTGGATTCTTCCTGGTTTGCCAAGAATCATGAAGATATTGCCATATATCCAAACAGGATAAACAGGAGTAAGATGATTTGAAAGTGGGATATCTTGTTCCTCACGACTCCTACGAGATTTCTACAATATAGAAGTGATTCTACATTTATTATTGGCTTAAAGGCAAACTTCTAACTTCTGGATTCATCCTCGTTTTCCTAGAAACATGAAGATATTGCCATATGTCCAAACAAGATAAACTGGAGTAACCTGATGAGAAAGAGGGATATCTTGTTCCTCACAACTCTTATAAGATTTCTACAATATAGGTGTGATTCTACACTGGTTAATGACTTAAAACAATGCTTCTTACATCTGGATTCATCCTGGTTTGCCAAGAATCATGAAGATATTGCCATATGTCCAAACAGGATAAACAGGAGCAAGATGATGAGAAAGTGGGATATCTTGTTTCTCACCACTCCTATGAGATTTCTACAATACAGAGGTGATTCTACACTGATTATTGACATAAAAGTAAGCTTCTAACTTCTGGATTCATCCAGGTTTGCCTAGAATCATGAAGATATTGCCACATGTTCAAACATGAAAAACTGGAGTAACCTGATGAGAAAGTGGGATATCTTGTTCCTCACAACTCCTATGAGATTTCTACAATATAGAGGTGATTCTACACTGATTAATGACTTAAAAGAAAGCTTCTAACTTCTGGATTCTTCCTGGTTTGCCAAGAATTATGAAGATATTGCCATATGTCCAAACATGATAAACATGAGTAAGATGATTAGAAAGTGGGATATCTTGTTCCTCACGACTCATACGAGATTTCTACAATATAGAAGTGATTCTACATTGATTATTGGCTTAAAACCAAGCTTCTAACTTCTGGATTCATCCTGGTTTGCCTAGAAACATGAAGATATTGCCATATGTCCAAACAAGATAAACTGGAGTAACCTGATGAGAAAGAGGGATATCTTGTTCCTCACACCTCTTATAAGATTTCTACAATATAGGTGTGATTCTACAATGGTTAATGACTTAAAAGCAAGCTTATTACATCTGGATTCATCCTGGTTTGCCAAGAATCATGAAGGTATTGCCATATGTCCAAACAGGATTAACTGGAGTAACATGATGAGAAAGTGAGATATCTTGCTCCTCACAACTCCTATGAGATTTCTACAGTATAGGGGTGAATCTACACTGATTAGTGACTTAAAAGCAAGCATCTAACTTCTTGATTCATCCTGGTTAGCTAGGAATCATGAAGATATTGCCATATGTCCAAAAAGGATAAACTGGAGTAACCTAATGAGAAAGTAGGATATCTTCTTCCTCACAAGGCCTATGAGATTTCTACAGTATAGGGGTGATTCTACATTCATTAATGTCTTAAAAGAAAGCTTTCAACTTCTAGATTCATCCTGGTGTTCCAATAATCATAAAGATATTGCCATATGTCCAAACATGATAAACTAGTGTAACCTGATGAGAAAGTGGGATATCTTGTTCCTCTCCACTCCTATGAGCTTTCTACAATACAGGGGTGATTATACACTGATTATTGACTTAAATGCAAGCTTCTAACTTCTTCATTCATCCAGGTTTGCCTAGAATCATGAAGATATTGCTAGATGTCCAAACATGATAAACTGGAGTAACCTGATGAGAAAGTGGGATATCTTGTTCCTCACAACTCCTATGAGATTTCTAAAATATAGGGGTGATTCTATACTGATTAATGACTTAAAAGCAAGCTTCAAACGTCTGGATTCATCCTGGTTTTCCAAGAATCATGAAGATATTGCCATATGTCCAAACAGGATAGATTGGAGTAACCTGATTAGAAAGTGGGATATCTTCTTCCTCACAATGCTTATGAAATTTCTACAGTATAGGGGTGATTCTACACTGATTAATGACTTAAAGGCATGCTTCTAACTTCTGGATTCATCCTGTTTTGCCATGAAACATGAAGATATTGCCATATGTCCAAACAAGATAAACTGGAGTAACCTGATGAGAAAGAGGGATATCTTGTTCCTCACAACTCTTTTAAGACTTCTGCAATATAGGTGTGATTCTACACTGGTTAATGACTTAAAAGAATGCTTCTTACATCTGGATTCATCCTGGTTTGCCAAGAATAATGAAGATATTGCCATATGACCAAACAGGATAAACATGAGTAACCTGATGAGAATGTGGGATATCTTCTTCCTCACAATGCTTATGAGATTTCTACAGTATAGGGGTGATTCTACACTGATTAATGAATTAAATACATTCTTCTAACTTCTGGATTCATCATGTTTTGCCAAGAAACATGAAGATATTGCCATATGTCCAAACATGATAAACAGGAGTAACTTGATGAGAATGTGGGATATCTTGTTCCTCAGCACTCCTAAGAGATTTTTACAATACAAAGGAGATTCTACGCTGATTATTGACATAAAAGACATGCTTCTAACTTCTGGATTAATCCTGTTTTAACATGAAACATGAAGATATTGCCATATGTCCAAACAAGATAAACTAGAGTAACCTGATGAGAAAGAGGGATATCTTGTTCCTCACAACTCTTATAAGATTTCTACAATATAGGTGTGATTCTACACTGGTTAATGACTTAAAAGAATGCTTCTTACATCTGGATTCATCCTGGTTTGCCAAGAATCATGAAGATATTGCCACATGTTCAAACATGATAAACTGGAGTAACCTGATGAGAAAGTGGGATATCTTGTTCCTCACAACTCGTATAAGATTTTTACAATATAGAGGTGATTCTACACTGATTAATGACTTAAAAGAAAGCTTATAATTTCTGGATTCTTCCTGGTTTTCCAAGAATCATGAAGATATTGCCATATGTCCAAACATGATAAATAGGAGTAAGATGATTAGAAAATGGGATATCTTGTTCCTCACGACTCCTACGAGATTTCTACAATATAGAAGTGATTCTACATTGATTATTGGCTTATATGTAAGCTTCTAACTTCTGGATTCATCCTGTTTTGCCTAGAAACATGAAGATATTATCATATGTCCAAATAAGATAAACTGGAGTAACCTGATGAGAAAGAGCGATATCTTGTTCCTCACACCTCTTATAAGATTTCTACAATATATGTGTGATTCTACAATGGTTAATGACTTAAAAGCAAGCTTCTTACATCTGGATTCATCCTGGTTTGCCAAGAATTATGAAGGTATTGTCATATGTCCAAACAGGATAAACTGGAGTAACATGATGAGAAAGTGAGATATCTTGCTCCTCACAACTCCTATGAGATTTCTACAGTATAGGGGTGAATCGACACTGGTTAGTTACTTAAAAGCAAGCATTTAACTTCTTGATTCATCCTGGTTTGCTAGGAATCATGAAGATATTGCCATATGTCCAAACAGGTTAAACTGGAGTAACCTAATGAGAAAGTGGGATATCTTCTTCCTCACAAGGCCTATGAGATTTCTACAGTATAGGGGTGATTCTACATTGATTACTGTCTTTAAAGAAAGCTTTTAACTTCTGGATTCATCCTGGTTTGCCAATAATCATAAAGATACTGCCATATGTCCAAACATGATAAACTAGTGTAACCTGATGAGAAAGTGGGATATCTTGTTCCTCACAACTCTTATGAGATTTCTATAATACAGAGGTGATTATACACTGATTATTGACTTATATGCAAGCTTCTAACATCTTGATTCATCCATGTTTCCCTAGAATCATGAAGATATTGCCATATGTCCAAACATGATAAACTGGAGTAACCTGATGAGAAAGTGGGATATCTTGTTCCTCACAACTCCTATGAGATTTCTACAATATAGAGGTGATTCTATACTGATTAATGACTTAAAAGCAAGCTTCAAACGTCTGGATTCATCCTGGTTTTCCAAGAATCATGAAGATATTGCCATATGTCCAAACAGGATAGACTGGAGTAACCTGATGAGAAAGTGGGATATCTTGTTCCTCACAACTCCTATGAGATTTCTACAATATATGGGTGATTCTACACTGATTAATGACTTAAAGGCATGCTGATAACTGCTGGATTCATCCTGGTTTGCCAAGAATCATGAAGATATTGCCATATGTCCAAACAGGATAAACATGAGTAACCTGATGAGAAAGTGGGATATCTTCTTCCTCATAATGCTTATGAGATTTCTACAGTATAGGGGTGATTCTACACTGATTAATGACTTAAAGACATGCTTCTAACTTCTGGATTCATCCTGTTTTGCCAAGAAACATGAAGATATTGCCATATGTCCAAACAAGATAAACTGGAGTAACGTGATGAGAAAGAGGGATATCTTGTTCCTCACAACTCTTATAAGATTTCTACAATATAGATGTGATTCTAAACTGGTTAATGACTTAAAATAATGCTTCTTACATCTCGATTCATCCTCGTTTGCCAAGAATCATGAAGATATTGCCATATGTTCAAACAGGATATCTTGTTCCTCAGAACTCCTATGAGATTTCTACAATATAAAGGTTATTCTACACTGATTAATGACTTAAACGAAAGCTTCTAACTTCTGGATTCTTCTTGGTTTGCCAAGAATCATGAAGATATTGCCATATGTCCAAACAGGATAAACAGGAGTAAGATGATTAGAAAGTGGGATATCTTGTTCCTCACGACTCCTACGAGATTTCTACAATATAGAAGTTATTCTACATTTATTATTGGCTTAAAAGAAAACTTCTAACTTCTGGATTCATCCTCGTTTTCCTAGAAACATGAAGATATTGCCATATGTCCAAACAAGATAAACTGGAGTAACCTGATGAGAAAGAGGGATATCTTGTTCCTCACACCTCTTATAAGATTTCTACAATATAGGTGTGATTCTACAATGGTTAATGACTTAAAAGCAAGCTTCTTACATCTGGATTCATCCTGGTTTGCCAAGAATCATGAAGGTATTGCCATATGTCCAAACAAGATTAACTGGAGTAACATAATGAGAAAGTGAGATATCTTGCTCCTCACAACTCCTATGAGATTTCTACAGTATAGGGGTGAATCTACACTGATTAGTGACTTAAAAGCAAGCATCTAACTTCTTGATTCATCCTGGTTTGCTAGGAATCATGAAGATATTGTCATATGTCCAAACAGGATAAACTGGAGTAACCTAATGAGAAAGTGGGATATCTTCTTCCTCACAAGGCCTATGAGATTTCTACAGTATAGGGGTGATTCTACATTGATTACTGTCTTAAAAGAAAGATTTTAACTTCTGGATTCATCCTGGTTTACCAAGAATCATAAAGATATTGCCATATGTCCAAACATGATAAACTAGTGTATTTTTTTGAATGAATGTTAAATTTTATTCAATCCAAAAAAACCCTTATTACATTTACAATGCTTCCTTCTACCAAAAGTTTTTCAAGCTAAACTTTTTACAAATAATTCAAGAATAAAATTCAATTGACTATTCTAGTTGAGAACCAATACTGCAGTCCATCTACCATCTTGGTATGACTTGCCCGTTGTATAGAAAGAAATCTGTTCCGGACTTCTCTGTCTATCCTTCTGATCATCTTACTTGGTGGAATGGGAGGTTCCCCATGTCTTCTATTGTTCCTTTCCAGCCATAATCCATGTATCGTAGCTTGGAACACATACTTCAAAATGAAGGTTTTTGTGTTTCTTTGATCTGTAGATATCAGTGAAATGAGCTTCGACCAGACAATGGTGAACTCATTTTCCATTACACCTCTCACCAGACCCTCCCACACTTCCGCTGAATATCCACATTCAAAAACTATATGATTTCTAGTTTCCAGATTCTCCTCGCAGAAGGAACAAGCAGAGTTTACATTCCCTCCCCATCTCAACATTCTCTCACCTGTGGATAATCTGTTATGAATCACTATCCAGGCTAGGACAGCAAACTTTGGAGTGGCATGAGTGAACCAAATCCCTTTACTCCAATCACATTGCTCTCCTTGATTTCGAAGCTGATTCCAAGTCAACTTAGATGAAAATTTGCTCTTAAAATTGTCATCTTTTTACTTCCACAATCCAGTATCATCCTCTCTTGACCTCCTTTCTTTACATTTTATAATTTCATCTTCAATCAAGTTCAGAATCTCAACTCTATGCCTTCTTCTACGGTGCACTATCATTGCATCCTCCACTGTTTCTTCCTTCCTAATCCCCATATCAATATATCCACTCGATCCAATACTGTCAATAAGACAACCCAACTCTAACCATGATTCATACCAAAAAGAAGTCTTTTTCCCATTTTTTACAGACACCTTGTAGAAATCTTTTGCCATAGCTCGATATTTTAGTATCTTCCCCCACATCCAGATTAACTAGTGTAACCTAATGAGAAAGTGGGATATCTTGTTCCTCACCACTCCTATGAGATTTCTACAATACAGAGGTGATAATACACTGATTATTGACTTATATGCAAGCTTCTAACTTCTTGATTCATCCAGGTTTCCCTAGAAACATGAAGATATTGCCATATGTCCAAACATGATAAACTGGAGTAACATGATGAGAAAGTGGGATATCTTGTTCCTCACAACTCCTATAAGATTTCTACAATATAGGGGTGATTCTATACTTATTAATGACTTAAAAGCAAGCTTCAAACGTCTGGATTCATCCTGGTTTTCCAAGAATCATGAAGATATTGCCATATGTCCAAACAGGATAAACAAGAGTAACTTGATGACAATGTGGGATATCTTGTTCCTCACCACTCCTATGAGATTTTTACAATACAAAGGTGATTCTACGCTGATTATTGACACAAAAGACATGCTTCTAACTTCTGGATTAATCCTGTTTTAACAAGAAACATGAAGATATTGCCATATGTCCAAACAAGATAAACTGGAGTAACCTGATGAGAAAGTGGGATATCTTGTTCCTCAAAACTCTTATAAGATTTCCACAATATAGGTGTGATTCTACACTGGTTAATGACTTAAAAGAATGCTTCTTACATCTGGATTCATCCTGGTTTGCCAAGAATCATGAAGATATTGCTATATGTCCAAACAGGATAAACAGTAGTAAGATGATGAGAAAGTGGGATATCTTGTTCCTCACAACTCCTATGAGATTTCTACAATATATAGGTGATTCTACACTAATTAATGACTTAAAATAAAGCTTCTAACTTCTGGATTCTTCCTGGTTTGCCAAGAATCATGAAGATATTGCCATATGTCAAAGCATGATAAACAGGAGTAAGATGATTAGAAAGTGTGATATCTTGTTCCTCACGACTCCTACGAGATTTCTACAATATAAAATTGATTCTACATTGATTATTGGCTTAAAAGCAAGCTTCTAACTTCTGGGTTCATCCTGGTTTGCCTAGAA
Organism: Hirschfeldia incana; assembly: GCA_026261945.1. Classification (NCBI taxonomy): domain Eukaryota; kingdom Viridiplantae; phylum Streptophyta; class Magnoliopsida; order Brassicales; family Brassicaceae; genus Hirschfeldia; species Hirschfeldia incana. Next base: position 57,982 of record JABCMI010000030.1, read on the forward strand.
ACATGAAGATATTGCCATATTTCCAAACAAGATAAACTGAAGTAACCTGATGAGAAAGAGGGATATCTTGTTCCTCACAACTCTTATAAGATTTCTACAATATATGTGTGATTATACACTGGTTAATGCCTTAAAAGAATGCTTCTTACATCTGGATTCATCCTGGTTTGCCAAGAATCATGAAGATATTGCCATATGTCCAAACAGGATAAACAGGAGTAAGATGATGAGAAAGTGCGATATCTTGTTCCTCACCACTCCTATGAGATTTCTACAATACAGAGGTGATTCTACACTGATTATTGACATAAAAGTAAGCTTCTAACTTCTGGATTCATCCAGGTTTGCCTAGAATAATGAAGATATTGCCACATGTTCAAACATGATAAACTGGAGTAACCTGATGAGAATGTGGGATATCTTGTTCCTCACAACTCGTATGAGATTTCTACAATATAGAGGTGATTCTACACTGATTAATGACTTAAAATAAAGCTTCTAACTTCTGGATTCTTCCTGGTTTGCCAAGAATCATGAAGATATTGCCATATGTCCAAACAGGATAAACAGGAGTAAGATTATTAGAAAGTGGGATATCTTGTTCCTCACGACTCCTACGAGATTTCTACAATATAGAAGTGATTCTACATTGATTATTGGCTTATAAGTAAGCTTCTAACATCTGGATTCATCATGTTTCGCCTAGAAACATGAAGATATTACCATATGTCCAAACAGGATAATCAAGAGTAACTTGATGAGAAAGTGGGATATCTTGTTCCTCACACCTCTTATAAGATTTCTACAATATAGGGGTGATTCTACACTGGTTAATGACTTAAAAGAAAGCTTCTAACTTCTGGATTCATCCTGGTTTGCCTAGAATCATGAAGATATTGCCATATGTCCAAACATGATAAACTAGTGTAACCTGATGAGAAAGTGGGATATCTTGTTCCTCACAACTCCTATGAGATTTCTACGATATAGGGGTGATTCTACACTGGTTAATGACTTAAAAGAAAGCTTCTTACATCTGGATTCATCCTGGTTTGCCAAGAATCATGAAGATATTCTAATATGTCCAAACTGGATAAACTAGAGTAAACTGATGAGAAAGTGGGATATCATGTTCATCACCACTCCTATGAGATTTCTACAATATAGAGGTGATTATACACTGATTATTGACTTAAAATCAAGCTTCGAACTTCTGTATTGATCCTGTTTTGCCAAGAATCATGAAGATATTGCCTTATTTCCAAACAGGATAAACTGGAGTAACTTGATGAGAAAGTGGGATATCTTGTTCCTCACAACTCCTATGATATTTCTACAATATATGGGTGATTCTACACTGATTAATGACTTAAAAGAAAGCTTCTAACTTCTGGATTCGCCCTGGTTTTCCAAGAATCATGAAGATATTGCCATATATCCAAACAGGATATACTGGAGTAACCTGATGAGAATGTGGAATATTTTGTTCCTCAATACTCCTATGAGATTTCTACAATATAGGGGTGATTCTACAGTAATTAATGTCTTAAAAGCAAGTTTCTAACTTCTGGATTCATCCTGGTTTGCCAAGAACCATGAACATATTGCCACATGTCCAAAGAGGATAAACTGGAGTAACCTGATGAGAAAGTGGGATGTCTTTTTCCTCACAACTCCTATGCGATATCTATAGTATAGGGGTGATTCTACACTGATTAATGACTTAAAAACATGTTTCTAACTTCTGGATTCATCATGTTTTGCCAAGAAACATGAAGATGTTACCATATATCCAAATAAGATAAACTGGAGTAACCTGATGAGAAAAAGGGATATCTTGTTCCTTACAACTCTTATAAGATTTTTTACAATATACGGGTTATTCTAAAATAGTAATGGCATAAAAGAAAGCTTCTTACATCTGGATTCATCCTGGTTTGCCAAGAATCATGAAGATATTTCCATATGTCCAAACAGGATAAACTGGAGTAACATGATGAGAAAGTGGGATATCGTGTTCCTCACCACTCCTATAAGATTTCTACAATACAGAGGTGATTCTACACTGATTATTGACATAAAACCAAGCTTCTAACTTATGGATTCATCCAGGTTTGCCTAGAATCATGAAGATATTGCCATATGTCCAAACAGGATAAACTGGAGTAACCTGATGAGAAAGAGGGATATCTTGTTCCTCACAATTCTTATAAGATTTCTACAATATAGGTTTGATTCTACACTGGTTAATGACTTAAAAGAATGCTATTCATCCTGGTTTGCCAAGAATCATGAAGATATTGCCATATGTCCAAATATGATAAACAGGAGTAACTTAGTGAGAATGTGGGATATCTTGTTCCTCACCACTCCTATGAGATTTCTACAATACAGAGGTGATTCTACACTTATTATTGACATAAAAGACATGCTTCTAACTTCTGGATTCATCCTGTTTTGCCAAGAAACATGAAGATATTGCCATATGTCCAAACATGATAAACTAGTGTAACCTGATGAGAAAGTGGGATATCTTGTTCCTCACCACTCCTATGAGATTTATACGGTATAGGGATGATTCAACACTGATTAATGACTTAAAAGCAAGCTTATTACATCTGGATTCATCCTGGTTTGCCAAGAATCTTGAAGGTATTGTCATATGTCCAAACATGATAAACTGGAGTAACATGATCAGAAAGTGGAATATCTTGCTCCTCACAACTCCTATGAGATTTCTACAGTATAGGGGTGAATCTACACTGACTAGTGTCATAAAAGAAAGCTTCTAACTTCTTGATTCATCCTGGTTTGCCAGGAATCATGATGATATTGCCATATGTCCAAACAGTATAAACTGGAGTAACGTGATGAGAAAGAGGGATATCTTGTTCCTCACAACTCTTATAAGATTTCTACAATATATGTGTGATTCTAAACTGGTTAATGACTTATAATAATGCTTCTTACATCTGGATTCATTCTGGTTTGCCAAGAATCATGAAGATATTACCATATGTCCAAACAGGATAAACAAGAGTAACTTGATGAGAAAGTGAGATATCTTGTTCCTCACAACTCCTATGAGATTTCTACAATATAGGGGTGATTCTATACTGGTTAATGACTTAAAAGAAAGCTTCTAACTTCTGGATTCATCCTGGTTTGCCTAGAATCATGAAGATATTGCCATATATCCAAACATGATAAACTGGAGTAACTTGATGAGAAAGTGAGATATCTTGTTCCTCACAACTCCTATGAAATTTCTACGGTATAGGGATGATTCTACAGTGATTTATGACTTACAAGCAAGCTTTTAACTTCTGGATTCATCCTGGTTTGCCAAGAATCATAAAGATATTGCCATATGTCCAAACATGATAAACTAGTGTAACCTGATGAGAAAGTGGGATATCTTGTTCCTCACAACTCCTATGATATTTCTACGATATAGGGGTGATTCTACACTGGTTAATGACTTAAAAGAAAATTTCTTACATATGGATTCTTCCTGGTTTGCCAAGAATCATGAAGATATTCTCATATGTCCAAACAGGATAAACAGGAGTAACCGGATGAGAAAGTGGGATATCATGTTCATCACCACTCCTATGAGATTTCTACAATATAGAGGTGATTATACACTGATTATTGACTTAAAAGCAAGCTTCAAACTTCTGTATTGATCCTGTTTTGCCAAGAATCATGAAGATATTGCCATATTTCCAAACAGGATAAACTGGAGTAACCTGATGAGAAAGTGAGATATCTTGTTCCTCACAACTCCTATGATATTTCTACAATATAGAGGTGAGTCTACACTGATTAATGACTTAAAAGAAAGCTTCTAACTTCTGGATTCGCCCTGGTTTTCCAAGAATCATGAAGATATTGCCATATATCCAAACATGATAAACTGGAGTAACCTGATGAGAAAGTGGGATATCTTGTTCCTCACGACTCCTACGAGATTTCTACAATATAGAAGTGATTCTAAATTTATTATTGGCTTAAAAGCAATCTTCTAACTTCTGGATTCATCCAGGTTTGACTAGAATCATGAAGATAATGCCACGTGTCCAAAGAGGATAAACTGGAGTAACCTGATGAGAAAGTGGGATATCTTTTTCCTCACAACTCCTATGCGATTTCTACGGTATAGGGGTGATTCTACACTGATTAATGACTTAAAAACATGCTTCTAACTTCTGGATTCATCCTGTTTTTCCAAGAAACATGAAGATGTTGCCATATATCCAAATAAGATAAACTAGAGTAACCTGATGAGAAAAAGGGACATCTTGTTCCTCACAACTCTTATAAGATTTCTACAATATACGGGTTATTCTAAAATAGTAATGGCATAAAAGAAAGCTTCTTACATCTGGATTCATCCTGGTTTGCCAAGAATCATGAAGATATTGCCATATGTAAAAACAGGATAAACTGGAGTAACATGATGAGAAAGTGGGATTTCGTGTTCCTCACCACTCCTATAAGATTTCTACAATACTGAGGTGATTCTACACTGATTATTGACATAAAAGCAAGCTTCCAACTTCTGGATTCATCCAGGTTTGCCAAGAATCATGAAGATATTGCCATATGTCCAAACAGGATAAACTGGAGTAACCTGATGTTAAAGACGAATAACTTGTTCCTCACAATTCTTATAAGATTTCTACAATATAGGTGTGATTCTACACTGGTTAATGACTTAAAAGAATGCTTCTTACATCTGGATTCATCCTGGTTTGCCAAAAATCATCGAAGATATTGCCATATGTCCAAACATGATAAACAAGAGTAACTTAGTGAGAATGTGGGATATCTTGTTCCTCACCACTCCTATGAGATTTCTACAATACAGAGGTGATTCTACACTGATTATTGACATAAAAGACATGCTTCTAACTTCTGGATTCATCCTGTTTTGCCAAGAAACATGAAGATATTGACATATGTCCAAACATGATAAACTAGTGTAACCTGATGAGAAAGTGGGCTATCTTGTTCCTCACCACTCCTATGAGATTTATACGGTATAGGGATGATTCAACACTGATTAATGACTTAAAAGCAAGCTTCTTACATCTGGATTCATCCTGGTTTGCCAAGAATCATGAAGGTATTGACATATGTCCAAACAGGATAAACTGGAGTAACATGATGAGAAAGTGGGATATCTTGCTCCTCACAACTCCTATAAGATTTCTACAGTATAGGTGTGAATCTACACTAACTAGTGACATAAAATAAGGCTTCTAACTTCTTAATTCATCCTGGTTTTCCAGGAATCATGAAGATATTGCCATATGTCCAAACAGTATAAACTGGAGTAACCTGATGAGAAAGTGAGATATCTTGTTCCTCACAACTCCTATGAGATTTCTACAATACAGAGGTGATTCTACACTGATTATTGACATAAAGACATGCTTCTAACTTCTGGATTCATCCTGTTTTGCCAAGAAACATGAAGATATTACCATATGTCCAAACATGATAAACTAGTGTAACCTGATGAGAAAGTGGGATATCTTGTTCCTCACCACTCCTATGAGATTTATACGGTATAGGGATGATTCAACACTGATTAAAGAATTAAAAGCAAGCTTATTACATCTGGGTTCATCCTGGTTTGCCAAGAATCTTGAAGGTATTGTCATATGTCCAAATAGTATAAACTTGAGTAACATGATGAGAAAGTGGAATATCTTGCTCCTCACAACTCCTATGAGATTTCTACAGTATATGGGTGAATCTACACTGACTAGTGACATAAAAGAAAGCTTCTAACTTCTTGATTCATCCTGGTTTGCCAGGAATCATGAAGATATTGCCATATGTCCAAACAGTATAAACTGGAGAAACGTGATGAGAAAGAGGGATATCTTGTTCCTCACAACTCTTATAAGATTTCTACAATATAGGTGTGATTCTAAACTGGTTAATGACTTAAAATAATGCTTCTTACATTTGGATTCATCCTGGTTTGCCAAGAATCATGAAGATATTCTCATATGTCCAAACAGAATAAACAGGAGTAACCTGATGAGAAAGTGGGATATCATGTTCATCACCACTCCTATGAGATTTCTACAATATAGAGGTGATTATACACTCATTATTGACTTAAAAGCAAGCTTCGAACTTCTGTATTGATCCTGTTTTGCCAAGAATCATGAAGATATTGCCATATTTCCAAACAGGACAAACAAGACTTTGAAAATAGCAAGGACTCAATTAAATCTTTGCTTTAGAATCATCACCTCTACTTTGTTGCAAGCCATATCTTATGTCTATTAACCACAGGAGTACATTATAACATATCCTATCTTAGAAACCAAATTCATCTAGCCAAACAACTTAGCAATCCTGTCTGTCTATCCCCTCTACTGATTTCATTTAGGCATAAAAATAAAAGTGCAGGCCTTACCTTGGGGATATCGATCAAGAAACACATGGACTCAACTCAAGCAAATATCTGAACACACATGCAGTCTTCTCTGACTCCTTTCTTCCCCTTTTTTCTCTCTTCTTTGGCTCCTCATAGTTTCAAATTTAATGAACATTGATTGCCACAAAGGCTATCTTTGTATCATCTCATTGACTTAGTAACACATATCTTTTGAATAAGCGAATAATGGGGTAGCAAGAATCACTCCTACCCCTCGCTCTGATCATTCTTTTAAAGTAGAATAATGTCGCATGAATCACTCCTACCCCTCTACTCCTCAAGAAATCATATCATATCTTTTATACAAATCTTTTCTTTCTTTCTTTAGGATGCCGAAGAGAGAGAAGGAAGGGAATCAGAAGCACACAGACTATTACCTTCCAGACTTGTAGGAGGATTCCGATCCCTTGTATACCAAGCCCCAAGACAAGCAATAGATTGTCAGGTTAGGTTGGAAATCAGCTTTGGTTCTTCCAAACAATCATGAAAAGTGTTGTCATAGGTGACAGGTGATCCACTTTATCATCTATAGTATTTTCTGCAACCAACAGATCTAAGAATGATGCTAAAGAGTTGTTAGATAAAAGGGAAAATTTTTAAAAATATCCTAGTCCCTTTCTTGACTCAATAAAACCAATTTTGAAAACATTTTAATGAAATCAAAAAGGTAAGGTAGCATCAGTAATCTCCCCCCAGACTTAAATCATACATTGTCCCCAGCGTATAACAGTCGGATTAAGGTATAAATAAATCATATGGAATGAACTGATATAGAAAATTAGAACGATATACCTGACCGTGAATACGTATCGATCGATAGTGAGTCATCTATGTCGATCGATCTGGATTGGTATAGGTCGAGCGATGTCGACAGGATTGTATCGGTCGATAGGGGTGGTAATCGTTATAACGTAATCTGAAAAAAAAACAAAAAAAAAACAAAAAAAAAATCAAATTTAACTAAGTAAGAAAATACCTAACAGTGGGTTGCCTCCCACTCAGCGCTTTATTATAGTCTTTTAGCTTGACTATGGTGGTATTGAGGCTAGTAAGGTGAATTGCAGAAACTTGCTGGTTGACAAGTCTCCTCATTGTCTTCTTGTTTATCTCCAAACCATGTAGTGAAGAAGCTTCTTGTGGCTTCATCTCCTCTGGTTAGTTTCTCCTTTAGTTCATTTACCTCGTTGCGCAGACGCTCTAGACCTTCTGCATTGCTCTCGATGTAGAACTGGTGGCTTCTGAATGTTGGATAGGCGTGTTTGGATAGGTCACTAGGTTCTTCTTGTATGTCATTGAGTCTCTCATAGGTTTTCCTTCGTACCATGAGCTTATCGATCGATCTCGAGTAGTCCATATCGATCGACACTGGTTCTAGTCTGTCGGTCGATGTCCTTACTGGCATATCGGTAGATTTTAGTGGTGCAGGTCTATGCGCGAGTTGTCTGGAGATGGTTTTGATCTCCTTCTGAAGGTTCTCTATGATGAACTCCATGCTATTGACGTCGCCTTGTTCTGGAAACCATAATTCTCCAGTGCTTCGGTAGGACGAATCACCAACTTCTTGGATCATTGTGAAAAGATCTTGAACTGTTTTCTCCATCTCAGCTTTGGTGCAGTAGTCTGTATTGTTGATATCGGGCGATGTACTAGGCTGTGCATCGGTCGATACTGAGCGTCTGTAATCTTCGCAGAACTTTTGAGTTTAGAACTCTCTCAATCCTTCTTCAACCTCTTGTAGGCGACTGTCAATTGATGGGATCATCTCATCAGTGATTACTTTCTTGCTGGTGTAGAAAGATTTCATCGTCTGGTGTGTGTGTTGTAATGCATTGATGATGTGATCCATAATAGTTGCCATTGTTGCTGTGCGCTTCTTAAATAGTTGAAGTTGCTGATGAGTTGCTGATATTTGTCTTCCAGATCTTTGGTGATGACCTCTTTTCCCTTCTAATGTCCCAATAGATGTTGCTGATAAGGGTATGTATCTCTTCTTTGGTGTATGTGGTTGTCTTTAAACGTTTATCAAGCGATGACACATAACCCGTATCGGTCGATGTGGTGTGTCCAGCATCGGTCGATGGCTTCCTGTAAGTCTCTAACTTCAGGTGAAGAGTGGCTACTTCTTCCTGTAAGGCGTCTTTCTTCTGATGGACAAGATCATTAGCACTCTAAATCCAGTTGATCTCTGATGTAAGTGATGATCGGACCTTCTCGATTTGTGTTGGATATCCTAATGTTGATCATACTCTGGACTTCAGCTTCTGTGTAGAGCTTCTCTGGTGGTTCGGCTTTGTTGAAGTGATCCCTCTAGCATACCCAAATTGATCTCTGTAAACTCCAAATTCGTCCTTCTTCTCCCAAAAAAGCGACGAATTCCATCTTTGAAAGCTCGTTTGCCAAACTCTTGATGCTTATCGAACAATAGGCGGTTGTTCCTATCGATCGATATGTGTTGAAATTCCGAATCCTCGGAGTTGAGATGATCATCTGCAGCACTGTCTGGATTGTTTGATGTGAGTGTATTGATATGCTGATGGTGCTGATAGTCGGGGTTGTGAGGTAGGTGTTTGAAGAGGTTGACAACTCCATTGGTTGTCTGAAGGATATCTGCTACGTCCTTCTTTGTGAGTGGAATGATTCCTTCATCCATTGCTCGTGCATTGACTGCTGGATATCTGAAAATACCAAACTCATTCGGAGTTAGAAAACAAAAATCTATATTATTTGTTTGTACCTCGGATGGTGTAGTGGTCGTATCGTTCGATGCTCTAGCAGGTGCATCGATCGATGTCTTGTGACTTGTTGTTGGAACATATCGGTCGATGGGACTTCCTCAGGTTGGGTTGAATGCTTCAGTGGTGCTGTATCCACTGCAAAACTCTCATGATAGTCGATTGCCCTACTTCCAATTGAGTAGTCTCCATCTCTTATATCATCACGTGGTGTGTAGAGTGATATAAAGTCAATGGGATCGCTTGATGGTTGATAAGGTCATTTGAGCGATCTCATTGGAGGCGTATCGGTCGATGAAAGCTGGCCTCTATCGGTCAATACGTTGAATCTGAAGGTGTGGGAAGTGTGTCCGTCTTCTTCTTCACAAAGGAATCTGTACATTGTGGCTCGTTCTTCCTCGTAATCTTCATCATACTCCTCTTCTATGACCAATGGTGGTATGTAACGATCTGATTTCGGACTGTCTAGCTTGAAATTCCCATCTGGAAACTCCTCGTCGGCTTCCTTGATTAACATGTCGATCGATGCCAAGATTTCGGCATTGGTCCTCTTAGGTGGCTCCATACCGATCGATGCGATAGTATCTACATCGGTCAGTGGGTTGTCACGGGTATCGTTCGATGGAAGGTTGCTTTCATCGGTCGATGTGACTGGATCTGTTTCGTACTCGGCCATGTAATCATACTCTTGTGAACAAAAGCATGCTGCTACGACTTATGGGGTTTCCTTCCTTGGAATCTTGATGACTTAGACTGGATCATATAGGGTGGTGGGGTCGATTAGGGTTAGGCAGAGCTTGTTGAACTTTAGGTCACAAACAGCTCCAACAGTGGCTTAGAAGGCTCTTCCAAGTAGTAGGGATGTCTTGAAGTTGAGCTTGACATCCAGGACGTGGAAGTCTGTAGGGATGATGGCATCTCCTATCTGTAGTATGCCTCCAGAGTTTTGTTGAGAACAATCCACAAAGATGAATGTCTCTTCAGTAGGGTCTATCTTCAGACCTAGGTGGTCTGCTATGATCTTAGGTAAGATGCTGACTCCTGATCCTGTATCACAGAGGGCACGAGGGAACTCAATACACTTTATTGAGCATGGTACTGTGAACTTCCCTGGATCGCTCCTCTTCGTCAGTGTGATCCTCTTCTTTAACCTATCGCGAACTTGGTGAAACATCCTCTTGATGTCTTCTTCTGTCTCCTTAGTTTCCCTGAAAAACATCCACAATCTGTGTGAAAAGTCAGCCTAGCCTCAAAAGGTTTCTCTGCAGGGATCCTTAGAACTCTCTTTCTGAAGTTTTCCATCTCTGCTTCATTAGCTCCCCTTTAAAGGTGCTTGGCAATCTTCTCTTTCCTTTTTCTTAAAACTCTTCCTAGGTTTTTCTTTTTTGTCTCCATGGGCTCAATGATGTCTGTGGGTTTCTTCATGATGGTGGTTGGAAGGGTTTCGGAAAGTTTAGACTGCTCCCGGAGTGCGTTAAGTCGTGTTATATCGATCTTCGGTAGTTGCACTCGGCGATGAAGTATGGTGTATCGAGCGACATCGACTCTTGTATGTCGGTCGATATTGGTGTCTCCTGATCGGTTGATGGAAAGGTCTTTGTATCGATCGATAGGATCTGAAGTCGGGTCGACTTCCATATGGGCGGGTGGATGTGGGTGTCACGTGTGACATGATCGTGGTGAAACTGTGATTTTACGGCCCTTACGTCCGCAGCGGTTTTAGTGATGTCCCCCAAGGACATGTCGACCGACATACACTAAAACCGCTGCGGACGTAAGGGCCATCACTAAAACAGCTGCGGACGTAAGGGCCATCACTAAAACTAGGTAAGGAACCTAAGGGTTACAGATCCTAAGAACTCCCGAGTTCGAAAATCCGAGAACCTAAGGGTGCAAACCAGACTGGAACTCACTAGTTCCCAGCAACGATCTTACATCCCTAAAACTAAAACTCATATTTTACAAACGGGATTACAAGATTTAATGCTTTGATATTTTCAGATCCTCGATCCAATCATTAAACAGTACTCCGATCCTGGACGACGACTCTCCACAAGGATCGGTGTCTCCTAAAAATCATATAATCAAGCAACTATGGCTCAAAGGCCGTAAGCACCTCTACCAAGAAGCAGTGCAAGATTCGAAGAAACAAAAGACGGAGTAAAAACAAAAACCAATAGATATTATTAAGAGTTCTTATTCGGAGGAAAGAAAGCCACTAAAAATCCAAAGAGAAAGACGACAGCATAAAGCAAGAAAAATGGGGTCGCATGAATCACTCCTACCTCTCGCTTTGATCAATCTTTTAAAGTAGAATAATGGGGTCGCAGGAATCACTCCTACCCCTCTACTTTTCAAGATATCATATCACATCTTTATACAAATTATTTCTCTCTTTCTTTATATAGTTGTCTTAGCGACATATATATCTTTCAGAATAAGCGAATAATGGGGTCGCATGAATCACTCCTAGCCCTCGCTTTGATCAATCTTTTAAAGTAGAATAATGGGGTCGCAGGAATCACTCCTACCCCTCTACTTTTCAAGATATCATATCACATCTTTATATAAATTATTTCTCTTTTTCTTTAGATCGGGTGCTGAAGAGAGAGAAGGAAGAGAATCAGAAACACACAGACTATTACCTTCTAGACTTGCAGGGGGATTCCGATCCCTTGTATACCAAGCCCCAAGACAAGCAATAGAACGTCAGGTTAGGTTGGAAATCAGCTTTGGTTCTTCCAAGCAATCATAAAAAGTGTCGTCAAGGTGACATGTGTTCCACTTTAGCATCTATAGTACTTTCTGCAATCAACAGATCTTAGAGTGGTGCTAAAGAGTGGTTATATAGGGAATCTAGATCAAACAAATCATTGCTTCCTTCTTTAAAAATTTATTTGGAAAAAAAAAATTAGAAATATTTTTATAAAACGAGAATGTCATAAAACAAGAAATGTTAGTGGATACCCCCCCCCCCAGACTTAAACAACACTGTCCCCAGTGTTATTTTGTCTAAGAGGAGAGAAAACTAATGTAACAAAGTATTTCATGTTAGTAGGATATTTCGTACCTCTATTCGGAGATATCAATCGATACGGTGTAACCGACATCGATCGATATATGGGCAAGTATATCGATCGACAATATAACCGTCGATCGATATGGAGTTCTCTGCGGGTTTCTTCAATGGTGTTGTTTTTCCATCCATCGCATCCTCTATGAGTTTTTATATCTCTATGTTAGCTCTGTTAGATAGTCTCAACACACATGAATAGTAAGATAGTAAGTAATAGCAAGCAGAGTCATAGTAAAGTACGAAAACAAATCCTATAAGTCTGAAATAAAAAAGAAACATAGTAGCATAAGATAAGGGATAGAGATGGGCAAGTGGATCACTCCTCACTGCCCTCGTCGTCGTCCTCTTCCTCGTCGTCCTGACGGTACTGGTGAGATGGTCCCGGTGCTGATGGATCATGGGCTGAAGTGCTGGTACGGCTCGAGCAGCTGAAATGCAAAACGCGGGACCAGATAGCCTGAAGGGCACGTAGCACTCCTCTCCTGTAAACCCTCTCATCGCTATCCTCCAAACCTGCGAGGTCTAGGAAGGATGGAAGGCGTGTCGCTGGTGTAGCTCTGGGAGTGTCTGTGCTGCGGGCTCGTGTCGGACGACGATGAGCGGTGGGGTCTCTGATCATACGCGTGTCAGGCTGGAATCTGAGTCTCTCGTAATTGCCGTTGAAGTTAGTCAACTCACGGCGTGGCAAGATGATCCTACGCTCTCCGTCGATAGTCCTGAAGGTCCAGGTGAGCTGTCTGTCTAGCCAAAGGCTGCTGTGCAGATGAGCTGCGTCCAAGTAAGCGCGAGACGTGATAGCGCTGCCCTCATCCAAACGAATCTGGAGGTACTGGAAGATCGGTGTGAGGAGGCTCCTTATCCGCTCCTGCTTCCGCGTGGTTCCAGTGAAAGGCTTGATCTTCAAACCCACGAGGTGCTCAGCAAATACAGCTCCAAGGTTTGGTGGTGTCAGGTCATGATCAGGATCCACAAAGGTCAGGTTGACCACTCCGTCAAGCGCATGGTAGAGGAGTGTAAGCTCGTGAATCCTTACCTTGTTGGGTTCCATCTTGCACAGCAGAGTGGAGGCAAGGATCCGCATGAAGTAGCGCAGTGTAGGGTGACGGATCTCAGTCTGGATGGCCATGGTCGAGCTCCAAGTGCTGGTACCAAAGAGTTCCCAGAATTCCTTAACGCGTGGGAAGGATGAGAGGCTGCTGTGTGTGGCCGTAGAGTTTTGGAAACCGTAACGCAGAGCTGGAGACTGTGATGTAGTACCTGATGCCTCGAGCGAAGAAGGAGAGAACGCCATCACAAGCCACACTGTTGGGGTGGTTGTTGTACTCGAAACGGACTGTATCCATGAACTGCCTGACAAGAGATGGGTATAGGTCGTAGGTTTGGGAGGCCATGGTCCCAAGACCGAGCTGAGCGAGCATGTCACTGAGGTCACGCCTGATCTCGAGGCTCCGGACAATGTCAGGATCAATGAACCGTGTAGGGGCGATCTCTACATTCAGCCAAGCGTTGTAGAGCAGGCTGTCATAGTCGTCCCAGTCGTTAGACACTGTGCGGTGCAGACATGTGTTGCTCTTGGCAACTGTTGCCGGATCCTCGAAAGCTCTGCGGATTCGGACAGGTTGCCCATCCGCAATGGGCCAAGGAGCGCGCTCGTCACCTCGTGGTGCTGAGGTGGAAGTAGATGGGCGTGAGCTGGTGGTGTCTCTAGGGTCAAGACGACGCTTGGTTCTCCTCTCTCGGTGTTCGTCTGGAGAGCTCATCTGCAATTATTATGAAAAATAGGTCATTAGCATTCGCAAGATAAGCTCATATCGATCGATAGATACTAATGTATATTGATCGATATTGGATCTATGTATCTCTCATATCGGACTCATATCGATCGACAGGATGAAATATATCGACCGATATCGGGTTCCGAAACCTGCAAAAAATCTCAGCAAACCAAATCGCAAAATAACAGTGTAAATCCTAGTACTAAAACTCATAAACCTCAATGCTATCAATCCTAGCAACTTCAATAAAAGAAAAACAAATGTTTCAATCGGTTTTCAAGTCAAGGTTGTTTTTGAACCTATGGTTCATAAAATCTAGAAACTCAAGTGAATATACCTTGAAGGATTGTGGAATAGAGATCAAAACCGAGAAGAAGGATGAAATTCGAGTTGATTGAGGCAAAAAACGAAGTGATTTCGTGTAGAATCGAGAGAGAAAAAGGGTTTTGAAGTTTTCGGGTTGTTTTGCGATTTATGAGGAGGAGACGGCGCGTATCGAGTTAAAAACAGGGTTCGCCCTCGATATGTCCCTATCGATCGATAAGGGTATACCTATATCGATCGATATAATCCCAATTCGGCTACGATGTTAATCTAATTTGCTGAATTTATTTTGATTAAAAAGCTATAGGATTTTAATGAAATAAGAAAATTATAAATCTAATCAGTGGATTGCCTCCTACTCAGCGCTTAGTTAAAGTCGGTAGCTTGACTTTTATTATATGAAACTCTAATGGGAGTTAGGTATACCTAACTCTAAAGGGTGTTCCTTTGGGGGTTTAACCCAATAGTGTTTCACTCGTTGGCCGTTTACCGTAAATTCCTCTCCTTTTCCATTAGTAAGAGTGATAGCACCACTTGGGTGGACCTTAGTTATGGTGAAAGGGCCAGACCAACGAGAACGGAGCTTTCCGAGAAATAATGTCAAACGAGAATTGTATAAGAGAACTTGATCATTTGTGGCGAAATGCCTAGAAATGATTTTTTTTTGTCATGGTAAGCTTTTGTTCTTTCCTTATACAATTTGGATTCTCGTAAGCCATATGTCTTATTTCGTCCAGTTCGTTAAGTTGGATGAGTCTCCTTGCAGCAGCCGGCTTAATGTCAAAATTTAAAAGTTTGGTTGCCCAAACGGCTTTATGCTCTAACTCGACTGGTAAGTGACATGATTTACCATACAGTAGGTGAAATGGGGTAGTTCCAAGTGGAGTTTTGAATGCAGTTCGATAAGCCCATAGTGCATTGTCCAATTTCGTAGACCAATCTTTTCTCGTAGCTCCGACAGTTTTTTTCTAAAATCAGTTTGATTTGTCTGTTGGAAACATTCACCTGTCCACTGGTTTGCGGATGGCAAGGTGTTGCTACCCGATGATGTACTCCGTTATTTCTGAGTAAGTTCTCAAAGACTTTGTTGATAAAATGAGTTCCAACATCGCTTATGACTATCTGAGGTACTCCAAATCTCGGGAAAATGATGCTCTTGAAAAGTTTAACGACTACAGATGCATCGTTCGTTGGTGAAGCGATTGCTTCTACCCATTTCGAAACATAGTCAACAGCAACCAAGATATATTTGTTTCCGAAGGAAGACGGGAAGGGTCCCATAAAGTCAATTCCCCAGCAGTCAAAAACTTCGATTTCAAGAATGAATTTTTGTTCCATCTCATGTCTTTTGCTGATTTTACCCAGACGTTGACATCTATCACATTGAACAATGTAGGAATGAACATCGCGGAACATTGTTGGCCACCAAAATCCTGCTTGGAGAATTTTGGAAACTGTTTTAAAGGTTGCAAAATGTCCGGCGTATTCGGATCCGTGGCAGTGATAAATGATGTTTGGAATTTAAGTTTCAGCGATGGAGCGCCTAAATATGCCGTCGGCACATTGTTTATATAGGTAAGGTTCATCCCAATGGTATCTCCTTAAGGATCAAAGGAAGTTCCCAATTATCATTGATTCCTCACTTCTCTGATGATTCCAAGAACTCCAAAGGGAGATTTCACAAGTCTGTGGGAAAGAAGTGGAGAAATTGGAAGAAGTGAAAACGAACCAAGAGAGGTTCTCAGTTACCATTAACTCTTTACTTCTCAGATTTAATAAGGAAATCCGTAGTGCGCAGCAGATGCTTCTCACAGCCATTTGCAAAGCTTAGAGAACTCCTTATTGCTGAGATGATAGACAAAGGAGGAAGAGTCTATGGAGGAAGCTTTCACACAAGAATGATAAATCTTCAAAGATTGGACATTAAGACTTGTTTTGGAGCATGTTCTCATTCTCATGCGGACTAAATCAGATCTCCAGAAGTCAGGCTAAATGACTATAACAGAGCGCTGAGTGGGAGGCAGCCCACTGATAAGTTTGTTTTCAATTTGATTTACTTTCATATGTTACTAATTTATGTTTTTATTAGTTCCAGGTAAAAAAACGATGAAGAGTAACGACGGTACTGTAGCAAAGCACTGTAGCACGAACATCGAGCGATACTGTAGCATGTGATCGACCAACACTGTAATGAAATATCGACCGACACTGTAGCAGAAAATCGGGAGTCCCTGTAGCTGCGATTACTGTAGCGGAGTACTGTAGCACCACTACTGTAGCGGAGCACTGTAGAAGAATCATTGTTCATCAAAAAATAAAAATTACTTTAGTTAATTGACTTTATTAGTTATCTATTACTGACTTTTAGACTTTTAATATTTTATTTATGTTAGGTTACATGAGAAAATCCATGGAAGAAGCATTGATATACCAAGATCGACTGATGACTGCGCAGCATCGGTCGACAGAGCATCACTAGCATCGATTCCACTTAACTGTGTTGATCGATAGAGATTCAAGAGTATCGATCGCCACTTTACTGTGTTGGTCAACATTCATATCAACGTCAGGTATAACGTTTCTCCTTGTTGAATATTGTCGTTATGATTGATTGATATACCATGATTTTGACCCATTTTTACCCATGGTATATAGGTGTTTTTACATATATTTACTACGAAATATGGTCTATTTAGAGTATTTTTAGGTTCAGGTACGACTTGGAGAAATATGGTGTTTTTGGTGTCTTTTGGAGCCTTTTAAGTGCATAACTGCGCAGACGCATCACATGTTTAGATATGGCTGGAGACCTTCCCATGGTGCGATGGAGCTGATCTTTTGACAAAAGATAGATCTTTGAGTTAGCTTTCTAAAGCCACCGGTTTGAGGTCAATGCAGCGGTTAGATCAGACGTTATGCCCGTTTTAGTGAAGAGTGATCAGTCTGCCTCGCGAGAGAAAGCTGTCGAGAAGAGGAATGTATATTGATCGATGGGAAACACTTCATATCGGTCGATATGAATGTTAGGAAGTGGGATGACTATATTTCATGACCGATTGAAGCCCAAAAGCAACCCAAATTACCAAAAACCCTTGACGACCAGAAACCTTATTTATTATTCTAAGCTATTGTTGACGGCTACGCTTTCACAACTCTTTTCATAAATTCATAATTTTTGTATTAGATTAGGAGAGAAGATCAATCTCCTTCAGAGATTGATTGGAACTTCATTGGTTTTATCTTTGATTTCTTATTCTATTATTATTCAGACTATGATTTGTGTTTCTTCTATCATGTCTGAGTAATTCATCTTGTTAGGTTTAGGGATTTCATGAGCTTAATGTCAAACTGATAATCAATTAGGATTGCTAGGTTATCTATAGAAATTCTACACCAGGGTGATTTGTAATACTAGGATATGGAATAGTTTTATTCACACGAAAGTGTGACTGACTGTTTGAACCTAGAATCATAGGATAATTGAGATGCACTAAAGTGCAGTCAATTAACGGAACCCGAATCCTGCTAGATTAGATACTTAGACACATATGATAATTGGTCTAGGAATCTGGTTGAACATAATCAATTAGGTCGCTAATGTTATGGTATTTTTGTGTATGGTCGTTTAAGTACTACGGAACACAAGAAGACTTGAATATTTATGAGTACTTAGAAGTGAAATCGAGGCAAAGAGACGTATATTATTGAGTATATGTGGGATTACAACGTTCTGGGTGTATAAACCATAGTTTTATCGCCTAACTCTCTAGTCTCTAAGCCTCTGAATGTCGATCCCTTGTTCTAGGGTTTGGGCTCCCCTTTTATAGTTGATATATGCCGGCTTAAGGTAGGGCGAACTCTTCCATATCCGAAAAATAGAAGTTTTCCGTAGCTGGAAAACTTCCATAATGTCGCGAGGGATCGGACCCTGGTTCTTCTCGGCAGGGGCTAGGCCCTTGTACCTCTTTGTGGGGACTGGACCCTGAATCCTATTGATAGATGTTGAATCCTGGAGCTTCCTAGCAGAGATTGGATCTTTAAGCAGAGGAAGGACCCTGGGTCCTTCTCAAGTGAGGTTCCGGAAGTCGAGGCCCCTTCGGAGGCTGGAGAGATCTTTAGCCTTGGATTTTTTTCCCCAACAGTTTGCCCCTTATTCCTTGCTTTGTAGGAATCAAGGATAACGTGTAATCTTGGACCTTGGTGTCATTTCTTGATGCAACCCGAAATGAGGTTTGGAACATGATCGTTTAGACGGAATGGGCTTTAAGAAAAATAGGGATCGCGGCCTGATAGCAAAGGTGCTAGGTCGGCGGAATATCTCGGAGGAAATTTTGCTTTTTGGAATTTTTCCGAATGAGGATTTATGACCATCTTCCCAATTTTCTTGCCTTTCCCATTTTCCTCTTTCCATTTATGCGGCAAAAATGGAAAGTTGTCCCGGATATATATTTGGATGCTCCGATGCCCTTAGATGGCACGAACTTAGACTTTACCCTATCTTCTTTACCCGAAGCAGATGTCGAACGACCCGACTTTCATGAAATCGTTCCCTTCCCCCGGTGTTGGGGGACATGCCAGGCCCCGTTGCTTGTTTGGTGACCCTTTTGATTCTCCAGTCCTAGCGCCTAGCGTGGTCTCAGGAGTAGACGATGAAGGGGTTCATATGGCTCCTACTCGCCCACGTCGCTTTTGCTCCTTTGATGCCTTGAACGGAGACGAAGACGGCCCGAAATCTGACATTAAGAAAGAGGACTTGATGGAGATCCGCCGTAGGTATTCCTTGCCCGATACAATGGGGATAAGGTGTGCGAGAGAGTTTGAACGAGCTCCTGACGGGGTAAGGGGCGAGATAGCAATCTTTGAGGCTTATTTAGAGGCCGGTTTTAGAGGAGGAATCCCTTCTTTGATTGCGGAAGTGGCATCATACTTTGGATGTTCCCCTTCGCAGTTTACACCCGCTACATGGCGCACTTTGATGGCTATCCAGGTGTTAGGAGAACTTCACAGTATACCCTTTGGATTATCCGAAGTTCAATACTCTTACTCCTTTGTTCCCTTGTCGAGCAATAAAGGCTTCTACCAGATATGGTCCCGTGATGGTGAACCTCTAGTAGATGAGCCTCCTCGGGGTATTCGTGGTAGCTTCCCTACGAACAATTCCTGGGATATTAGGTATGTGTTCATGAAGGTCGACGGCATTCCCAGCTATCCTTGCTTCTGGCGTCCAGTGGGTAAGTTGTTTCTTTCTTCCCAGATATGAGTATCGTGTCTACTGATTTATTTTGGGTTTTTGCAGAGGTGGCTCAACCAGTTATCCAAGCTGGTGAGACTTTGGCGAAATTGGCGCAAGGTATTCCCAGGCGCTTTCGCTGGATTTTGTTTTTGATGAATCCGATATCGCTGCGTCACAGCCGTATTTGGGGTAATGAAGTTCTTTCTCACTTTTTCCCTCTGCCATAGTTGTAACTTGGTGATGTCTTGATTTTCCAGGCGGGATCCCTACGGCTTCAATATTGTTAGTGTACGAGGAATATTGCAGGGCTAGGCCTCAGAGGAGAAGACCTCGTGCTTCGTCTCCTTCTATCCCTTCGACAATGGCTTCTTTGGCTCCGAGGGATGCTAGGGGGAATTGGTTTCCTAGCTTAGGTAGGCGCGTTACCCCGTATGAAGAGATCCTCTTTCTTCGGAGGCAGCTTCGGGAAGTGATCTCTAACCAGGCTCTTATTGTGCAAAGGACTCGGGAGCAAGCTCGCTGGGATCTTGTGAGAGAGTGGTCGGCAAGGGATGTCGGCCAACGTGGGCTGTTTGGAGGACCCGGCCGATGGGGACCTGTTGGAGGTCCCATCCAGATTTCGGAGAGCAATGAAGCTGGACTTGGTGTTTTTCCTCCTTTTCGTAGGGAGCCGCATCTCTGATCAACTCGCAATACTTAAGCTTTTCTTGCTTTATGTTGTCGTCTTTCTTTTGGATTTTTAATGGCTTTCTTCCTTTCGAACAAGAACCCTTAATAATAATATTTATTTCTTTTTTCTTCTACTCCATCTTTTGTTTCTCGTAGACACCTTTCGAAGGTCTGCTTGATCTTGATTTTTGTTTTGGGTTATGGGCCGAAGGCCGACCATAACCCTTGTGGGGGGTTATCGTCTAGGACCTGAGTCCTGTCAATGATTAGATCGAGGACCTGAAAATATTAAAGCATAAGATCTTGTAATCTAGTCTATAAAACATGAGTTTTAGTTTTAGGGATGTAAGATCGTCGCTGGGAACTAGTGAGTTCCAGCCTGGTTCGAACCCTTAGGTTCTCGGACCCTCGAACTTGGAAGTTCTTCGGATTTAGAACTCTTAGGTTCCTTACCTGAGCCCTGAGACCTTCTTTTGAACCCGGGGGTTTTGCCCATTGAACCCTGAGGTCTTGATTAGCCTGTGGGTCTTGGAGCCATGGTTTAGGGGATATTCCGAACCTGGAATTTAATACCTTAGGTTCCTATGATATTTGGTAATTTTCCAAAGTTGCTATCAGAACTTTTTAAGTACTTGATCCCGAGGGTCTTTCGGACTCGAAGGTCTCTGAATCTTTTAGGTGCTCTTTACGAATCCGGAGATTCCTTAAAGGCCTATTGGTTTCGATGGACCCGAGGGTTCCAAGGAACCTAGAATCATTTTGGACCCGAAGGCTTTGGACCATGATGGCAATATTGGGCCTTGAGAGATCCGAGATCCTAAGGTCGTTATGAGCCTTGAGGTTCTTGACCCGGATGTTGCGGGACCTTAAGGTTTTTTGGACCCTGAGGTCTAAGGAACCCTGAGGTTCTTTGAACCCTTAGGTTTTAAGGAACCTTGAGGTTCTTTGGACCCTTAGGTCTAAGGAACCTTGAGGTTGTCTGGACCCTTAGGTCTAAGGAACCATTAGGTTATGTGGACCCTTAGGTCTATGGAACCCTGAGGTTCTTTGGACCCTGAGGCCTAAGGAACCCTGAGGTTCTTTGGACCCTTAGGTCTTTCGACAGTTAGGTCTTTGGATCCGAAGGTCTTTGGACCCGAAGGTCTATGGACCCGAAGGTTTTTGGACCCGAAGGTCATTGGACCCGAAGGTCTTTGGACCCAAAGGTCTTTGGACCCGAAGGTCTTTGGACCCGAATGTCTAAGGAACCTTGAGGTTCTCTGGACCCTTAGGTCTAAGGAACCCTGAGGTTATGTGGACCCTTAGGTATATGGAACCCTGAGGTTCTTTGGACCCTGAGGCCTAAGGAACCCTGGGGCTCTTTGGACCCTTAGGTCTTTGGACCCTTAGGTCTTTGGACCCGAAGGTCTTTGGACCCGAAGGTCTTTGGACCCCAAGGTCTTTACACCCGAAGGTCATTGGACCCAAAGGTCTTTGGACCCAAAGGTCTTTGGACCCGAAGGTCTTTGGACTCGAAGGTCTTTGGACCCACGGGTCTTTGGACCCGATGGTCTGTGGACCCGAAGGTCTTTGGACCCGAAGGTCTTTGGACCCGAAGGTCTTTGGACCCGAAGGTCTTTGGACCCGAAGGTCTTGGACTTTTTATGCTTTTGGGGAGTCTTTTTGATCGCTCTCTGCTGCCAGGAGGCGCGCCACTCTCGATCTAAATTGAGAAGTCGCACTGTGCTACCCATGGGCATAGGCCATTCTCGAAAATCTCAATGCTGCACTCTACCTTCCTGCAGAAAGGTCACTCTCGGACTTACTGTGGTGTGGGCCCCCCCGCAAGGCGACTTCAACCCAGACACGCTACCTTCAACGTCTGGATAGGTATTAAATTGTTTGTGCTTAACCAGTTATTTGCACTTTGCTCCCTGCATATCAGCCGCCAGAATCTGATTACAGTACTTGGCCGTGTACGTTATGCCCCCTGCGTGTGTTTAACTCATAGCGTTTTTAACGAGGATTTGGGTAGCATTTAGTACGTGGGCCCCACATAACTCTTGCCTATAGGCCTTTACGCGGGGCCCTGTTGTGCAGACATCGGTACAGGGCTGATCAGACCCCTTCCATATCTGTCTGCACCTATGGTGAGTAGCCTCACCAGCTAGGGGGCTAGCTAATATCTGAGGTCCCTAAGGTCCCAATCCAGCTAATATGCCCCTTTAAGTATATTGGTATTCCCTTAACTCCTTTTAGTCGAAACCAAATGTATTTATAAGCCTAGTCCGAAGACGTTCTCGTTATACATAGGAGTAAGAAGACCAAAATACTTAAATATATATTATAATAGTATATATAAAGCTTAATCCGAAGATATTGCTTTTAGAAATGTTAGAATTTGAGGTGCAAGGCGTTCCAAAAGTTGGATTGTACCTTGCCTTTGCTGTCTTGCAGCTTATAGGCTCCTGCCCCTTGCACCCCTATAACCTGATAGGGCCCCTCCCATCTGGGGGCATGTTTTCCGGCTGATTTGTCTCTCGTATGGTTGCAGACTCGCCTTAGGACCTAGTCTCCTTCTTGGAAGGTTCTGAATCTTACCTTCTTGTTGTAACTCTTGGCTACTTTTATTTGGTATGATGCGTTCCTCAGTCGGGCTGGTTCCCTTTTCTCATGTAGTAGGTCTAGACTTAGGTACATCAGCTCGTCATTCTTTTTTGGAGTTAGGATGTTTGAGATCGTGGTCTTTACGTGCACCTCGGTGGGTATTGCTGATTCGGTGCCATAAACGAGTGAGAAAGGGGTTTCTTGGGTAACCGTCTTCGGAGTTGTCCGATAGGCTCAGAGAACTCCATGTAACTCTTTTGCCCATCGCCCATGAGCCTTCTCCAAACGCTTCTTGAGCATGTTTACCACTGTTTTGTTGGTTGACTCTGCTTGTCCGTTCGACTGGGGGTGTCGTGGTGCCGAGTATGAGAGCTTGATGTCCCATTCCTTGCAGAAGTCTTGGAAGTCGTTGCTGGTAAATTGGGGTCCATTGTCGGTGACAATCTCCTGAGGTGCTCCGAAGCGGGTTATTATGTTCGTCCAGATGAGTTCCTGATCTGGAGATCCGTGATTTTTGCCAAGGCTTTGGCTTCTACCCAATTCGTAAAGTAATCGGTCATTACTAGGAGAAAGACCTTTTGCCCGGGCGCCATAGGGAATTTTCCCACGATGTCCATGCCCCATTTGCGAAAAGGCCAAGGTGAGCTTAGGGATTTTAGGTTCTCTGGTGGTAAGTTGGAGATTGGGGCGTGTTTCTGGCATTGGCTGCAGGTTTTAGCCTTTTTGAGGGAGTCCTTCGCCATGGTGGGCCAATAGTAACCGGCCCTCCTTGCTCTAAGAACCAGGCTCCGTCCACTGGAGTGGGAACAACATTTCCCGTCGTGGAGCTCTTCTAATATTCGCACGGCTTCTCTAGGGGTTAGACATCGTAGATAGGGTCCTGAGAAGGATCTTCTATATAACCTCGCTGCTTGCCTCTTGATCTTGCGGCTCTCGTCTCGATTTTCGGGTAGGACGTCGTTCTTTAGATAGTTAGTGATAGGAGTCATCCAAGTTTCCCCTTCGTCCACTACTGCTACTTCCTCTGGTTCTGCCTCTCTCTCAGTTGCTGGCCATTGCAGGACCAACAAGGGGATACTCATGTGTTCCTTAGTTTCCAAGGCAGAACCTAGGTTTGCCAGGGCATCAGCTTGGGAATTTTGTTCCTTAGGGATCTGAGTAAGTTTGTAGTTTTCGAATTGGTCTAGGTGACGTTTGGCCACCGATAGGTATCTGATCATGCTCGGGTCCTTGGCTTGATAATCCCCTTGGACTTGGCTGATGATGAGCTGCGAGTCACTGAAGACCTGGATGTCCTCCACTCCCATTTCTCTAGCTAACACTAGACCTGCTATCAAAGCCTTGTATTCGGCTTTGTTGTTGGTCACTTTAAAGTTGCAACGTACAGCTCTCAAAGCCGAATCTCCCGTGGGGGAAGTTAGGATCAATCCTACTCCTGCACCTCACACGTTGCTGGAACCGTCAACGTGTAGGGTCCATTGGCCTTTCTCCGCCTCCTTTCCCCGGAGCGTAGCTTCTAGACCTGGGTCTGGAAGCGTGGAGGGAGAGAATTCAGCCACGAAGTCGGCTAGAACCTGAGATTTAATGGCGGTAGCTGGGCGAATGATCACATCATATTCCCCCAACTCAACGGCCCATTTTGCCAATCGTCCTGACACCTCGGGTTTATGAAGGACCGCTTTGATGGGGAACGAAGTGACTACCACGACTCGATGGGCCTGGAACTAGGGACGCAATTTCCGGGCTGCGATTACTAGGGCGAGGGCTAGCTTCTCCAGTTGGTTGTAGCGAGTCTCTTCATCTAGCATGGACTTGCTAACGTAGTATATAGGGTGCTGTTTCCTCCCTTCCTCTCTTACGAGGACCGCGCTAACTGCATGCTCGGATACTGCTAGGTAGAGCAATAAGACCTCTCCTTCCAGGGGTTTAGATAGGAGTGGTGGAGTAGTAAGGTAGGCCTTGAGGTTAGATAACGCAGTTTCGCACTTCTCTGTCCACTTGAAGTCCTTGGGACTCTTTAGTGTTTCAAAGAAGGCATGGGACTTGTCAGAAAGCCTGTAGATGAACCTGCTGAGGGCTGCCATTCTTCCTGTCAGTTTTTGAACCTCCTTGACATTTCGAGGGGGAGGAATCGCCTGGATGGCCCTTATCTGCTTTGGATTCGCTTCTATTCCCCTGTGAGTGACTATGTATCCCAAGAATTTCCCGGAGCTTACTCCGAATCAGCATTTAGAGGGGTTGAGCTTCATGTTGTATCTTCTTAGGGTGGCAAATGCTTGTTGAAGGTGCGAGATATGATCTTCGGAGTCCAGGGACTTTACCAGCATGTCGTCGATGTAAACTTCCATGGTCTGACCTATCTGATCGGCGAACATCATGTTGACTAGCCTCTGATAGGTGGATCCGGCGTTTTTCAGTCTGAACGGCATGACCTTATAGCAGTAGATGCCCCTGGAGGTCATGAAGGACGTCTTCTCCTGATCATCAGGGTGCATTAGGATTTGGTTGTATCCCGAGAAGGCATCCATGAAGCTCATTAGTTGATGTCCGGCAGTAGCATCAACCAGCTTGTCTATGTGAGGCAAAGGGAATGGATCCTTCGGACATGACTTGTTGAGGTCCGTGAAGTCGATGCAGACTCACCACTTTCCGTTCTTCGTCTTTACAACCACCACATTAGCGAGCCAGTCGGGATACCGTACCTATCTTATGAATCCCGCGTCGACCAGGTTCTTTTCTTCCTCGTTAATGATTTCATCCCTTTCGGGAGCGAACTTCCTCCTTTTCTGTCTGACCGGAGGATGCTCGGGATCCACTTGGAGTTCGTGAATGATGATATCGGGCTCGATCTCGGGTATATCTTCATGGGACCATGCGAAGCAATCGGAGTTGGAACTTAGGAAGTCGATCAACCTTCACCTCAGGTCTTTCGAAAGTTTGGAGCCTATTTTGAGGTTCCGTTCCGAGTTCCCTTCTACCAAGGGGACCTCATCCATGTCTTCAACCTCGGGTTCTTCGGCGTGAGGAACTAGAGGTTGCTTTTGTAATTGCTATAAGGCTTGGGTCTTTCCTTTCAAGGTAGTTTGGTAGCAGGACCTAGAATTCTCCTGGTCCCCTTTGATGACCTTTACGCCCCAGTGAGTAAGAAATTTCACCAATTGATGGAGGGTCGATGGCACGGCTCCCATGTCGTGGATCCAGGGCCTACCTAGTATCACGTTGTAGGATGACATACAGTCGACGACCAGAAACTTGGTGGTTTGATTTATCCCTTCAGCATAAAATGGGAGAAGAATCTCTCCTTCGGTTTGCTTCACCTCTCCGCTGAATCCCATGAGTGGGGTCGCTTTCCTGGTTAGTGTCTTAGGGTCTAGCCCTAGGTCCATGTAGGCTGAATGAAAAATGATGTTGCTGGAGCTTCCATTGTCCACCAGTATCCGCTTGACCAAACAATTGGCTATGACCAGTGAGATGACGAGGGCGTCATGGTGAGGAGCCAGGACCCATTCCTGCTCCTGCGCGGTGAAGCTACTCTCATCCGTTCCTAGGAGTGGGCGTTTGGGAACCTCGGCCTCTTGACCGTTTCTAGCGTTACGAGTACTCCTTTTGGCTGCGGCGCTGCTGATTCCGCTCACTTCTGATCCTCCTGAGATGACATGGATCACTCGATCTTGCTGCGGGGGTAATGCGGGAACAGCATCGTTGGGAAGAGCGAAACCTTCTTTGTTTAGGAGGTCCCTTGCTTTATCCGAGAGGAATTCCCTCAGATAGTCCTTCTTAAGAAGTTCGGCAACCTCTAGCCTCAAGGCTATACAGTCTTCAGTGGTGTGACCGTGATCGTTGTGGAACCCACACCACCTTTTGGGGTTCCTGTTGGCGTCAAGGGACCTCATTTTAGAAGGCCACTTAACCTGTGGGCCCATTTGTCTCAAGACTTCGATGAGCTCCGGTTTGGATATCGCGAGATGAGAGATACTGGGCCAAGTAGAGACCATCATTCCCTCAGATCGGGGTAGAGGACGGTGTTGGTATCTGCCCCTGCTCGGGTTGGTAGATTCTCTGGAGGGTCGAGGTCAGATGGCCTCGTCACGCTCGTCCTTCGAGGATTTGGAGGACTTCTGATCATATTTGGAGGAGACCTTGGCCCTGCTCACGACGTCTTCTTCCCATCTCACTTGGACCCAGGCGCGGGATAGTACGTCCGCCATGTCTCCGCATCTATACTTTGTTAGCTCTTTGTAGAGCTCTCCCTCCGGAAGCAGGCCCTTCTTGAAGGCTGAGATGGCTGTATCGGCATTGCATTCGGGAATATAGACTTTCTCCTGGTTGAAACGAGCTATGTAGGAACGCAAGGACTCGTTCCTATATTGCTGAACCTCGTAGAGGTCGTCTGATCTCTTTTCCAGATGGCGACTGCTGGCGAATTGCTCCACGAACTTGTCGCTGAGGGCGGCGAAAGATGCGATGGAACCTGTGGGAAGATTGATGTACCACTGGAGGGCAGGACCGGTCAGGGTTGATCTGAATCCTTTGCACATGGTGGCTTCCCTTGCTTCTTTTGGGATAGCCACGGCTATCATGCGTTGCTTGTACTGGGCGATATGGTTGTCGGGATCCCCAGTTCCTTCGTACATCTTGATGCTCTGGAAGGAGAACTTGCGAGGCATCTCGACTGAAGCAATATCTTTCACGAAAGGTGTGTCGGAGTAAGACCTAGGGTGGCTTCTCCGGATAGGGGGAGCTACTCCGGGGAGTCTTTCCACCATAGATTGGACAGTGCCGAATCTTTCGGATACGACATTCTCTAGGTAGGCGGCCAGAGCTGGATCCGAGATCTCGGGATGATTGGGTGAGTATTCATCGTCCTCCATATCGGAGTCGTCATCCTTTTCTTCTCGGGTTGCGTCTCGAGTAGCTTCTTGGTCGTCGGATCCGTCGTTGGGTTGCTAAGGCGTCTCCTCGTCGTCGTGTGGGTTGTTAAGCGAAGCCATAGGTCGGATTTTTGTTCTGAACCGTTTCCGCTTGTGCCCAACTGCCCCAAGGGATTGATTCTCTCGTCGGAGAGCGAGGTTCTCGGCTTCCATAGCGTCTAGCTTCTCGACGCTTTGCTGAAGTTGCTTGGAGTGTTCCCCAAGTTGATCTTTTAGGTTTTGAACTTCTTGGACAAGTTCCAGACCTGCAGGTGCGGTTTCCTAAGCCTTGTGAAGGTCGGTGATTTGGCTCTGAAGAGTTTCGAACCGGCTGAGAAGCTCCTTCTCCTTCGGGGTTAGTTCGGCTTGGTTGGAATCGTCTTCCTGTGCCATCGTCACGTCGTTGAGTTACTCCCCTCCTTCTAGCGCCAAACTGTTATGGTATTTTTGTGTAGGGTCGTTTAAGTACTACGGAACACAAGAAGACTTGAATATTTATGAGTATTTAGAAGTGAAATCGAGGCAAAGAGACGTATATTATTGAGTATATGTGGGATTACAACGTTCTGGGTGTATAAACCTAGTTCTATCGCCTAACTCTCTAGTCTCTAAGCTTCTGAATGTCGATCCCTTGTTCTAGGGTTTGGGCTCCCCTTTTATAGTTGATATATGGCAGCTTAAGGTAGGACGAACTCTTCCATATCCGAAAAATAGAAGTTTTCCCGTAGCTGGAAAACTTCCATAATGTTGCGAGGGGTCGGTGATATATCATGATTTTGACCCACTTTTACTCATGGTATTTATATGATTTTACTATATATATCTATGTTTTGGAGTCTTTTAGGTATGTTTTCAGGTTCAAGGGCATTTTGGAGTAAAGTGACATTTTAGGTGCCATTTGGAGCTTAAAGGAGAGTTTTCCCGAGATGACTTGAAGATCAGACATCGAGGTCGATATCCAGAGTTACATATCGATCGATACACACTTAGTGTAATCGATCGATGACGCATTTGAAGAAATGACGACGAGATACTCCATCGATCGATGTACACATAGTACCATCGATCGATATCGAGCGTGCAGAAGAAGGAAGAATATTCTCAATCGACTTGAAGCCCAAGATGTCTTAATATTACTATAATGCCCCTGACGAGTTTTTAACCTAATTGTACTCAATATTTATACCTTTGCCTATGTGTTTTGGTAAAGTAAGCTTTAACAACATATCATTGTTCTAGTATTTTCCTACTTATCAATAAAGTATTCTTTTCATCTTAATTATGTTCTCATCTAAGGTTATAGGATTCTAAGTTTAGAAGAAAGATACAAAGAGATTTTTTATCACGAGGAACTTGATTGTTCGGTCTTCTAAATGAATCTCTATTATTACCTAGATGCTTTGAATCACTCACTCTATTAGCCCCAACTATGGACTGTTGAGTTGTATACTCATTATCATGATGAACCCTAATGCTTATTCTAGAGTAGCTACCTAGAATATGAACCTGGAATTGATTTAACCCATAAATCAGTCTCCTGACATCATCTTGAATAAGCTAAGATCCTCTAGGGATAAGCGAGAGCCGGTCTATGATCTTGGTGAACATATATTCGATTCGATCTAGAGCTATATCGATCGATACTCAAATAGAGTAATCGATCGACGACACACATATCGATCGATACAAGCTGTCAAACATCGATCGATATTGTCAGCAGACAGATCAATAGACGAGACTAATAACGACAGTTATTAGCCAAATCTAAGAATCGAAGATCTTTAGTATATGCAAGCAACTCATTAAAACATCCATAGCATTATAATCCTGAACTAGCTGAATAGTAACCTTAAATCTAACTATTTCTCTTGAGCAATTAATCGTTGCTCACAACTGCAATTTATATTTAAACCATTTTAACCTAGCTTAGTCACTACAGATTACTATCTTTTGTGTTCCTTCGCTCCCCGTTAAATCGATCCCTAAGTACTACATCTGAACCTCTTATTTGAGAGAGTAATTCACTCCTAGGGTAATTTGAGTGAGATCAAATTTTGCGCCGTTGCCGGGGAGCTAAGATCGCCATTAGATTTAATCTGATTAGGTCTAGGTTATTTAAATTTATGCTAAATCACCTTCTGA
Source organism: Hirschfeldia incana (assembly GCA_026261945.1). NCBI lineage: Eukaryota > Viridiplantae > Streptophyta > Magnoliopsida > Brassicales > Brassicaceae > Hirschfeldia > Hirschfeldia incana. The sequence goes on from JABCMI010000030.1 coordinate 87,892, forward strand.
CGCAAAATTTTTTTCTTGATTTTCAGGTACATGCCTAGCAATACCAGAAGCAACAAGAATCATCAACTTGTGTACTCAGAAGACCCCCACAGCTTGGAGCGTAGCATCCGCAAGAACTTACGTTCCACATCGATCGACATAACCTCTACCTTGTCGACCGATACACCGACATCGATCGACATCAACACCCGTTCATCGACCGATACTGCTCTACCACAGTCGACCGAGATACCTTCTCTGTCGACCGATACTCGCCGCACTTCATCGCTCGACAACCGACTGTCGACTGATACTCTTCATCCGACATCGATCGATATAGATCACCTAACATCGATCGATACTACCTGACGAGCCATGGTAGCGCCTATTATTCTCAGAACCGATGAGAATGGAGACCTGCGTGATCAAGATGGTCACCTGCGTAACGCAGCAGGTCAGAAGCTGAATGCTCAAAAGGAAATCATCCCTGTGCAAGACACTGCAGACTTCATCCAACCTGCAGACTTCGAGCTCAAACCGCAGTACTACGGTCTCGTAGGACAGATACCCTTCTGTGGGTTATCTCATGAGCATCCTATGGATCATCTGGAAAGATACGAAGATATTATATCTTCCATCAAAGCCAACGGAGTCCCTGAAGACTATCTTTTCTGCAAGCTTTTCAAATACTCTCTATCATGAGAAGCTTTGCAGTGGCTGCGACAATTACCACCAGGTTCCCTCACTACCTGGAAGGACATCAAATACGCATTCCTGCGTAACTTCTTTGATTAGTCACGTGCTGAGGACTGGAGAAGGAAAATTGTTACATTCACTCAGGAACCTGGAGAATCTTTCAAGGATACCTGGAACAGATTCAAGTCCTACCAGCGCGACTGCCCACATCATGGATACAACAACGTGCAACTACTCTGCACCTTCTACAGAGGCATCGCTCTAAAGTATCAAATGGCTCTGGACACTGCTAGTGAAGGAAATTTCAGCACAAGGAATCCACATGACTCTATGAACTTAATTGATAACTTGGCTTCAAGCAACAGCACGAAGAACATCGTCAAAGCAAAATATGTCTCATTCCTTGGGAAGGAACTGGTTAGTGAATTTCAATCACAGCTGGATAATGTTCAGAAGCTGCTTAACAAGCAGATTTGCTCAGTTGAGGATGCAGAAACCGCAGAGGATCAAGTAGACGAAGATGTGAACTGGATCAGTGGAGCTGGATTTCAGAGATCTGGAAACCAAGGAGGAAACATAAACTTCTCAGGACAGAGAAGCAACTACAGTCCGCAGAAATCTTCCTACAACAGCAGCAACCCCAACAACAACATGAGTTACGGAAACTCATTTTACACCAATCCACCCCCACCCACCCAGGAAAGCAAGCTAGAAGAAATGCTAGAGAGAGTTCTACAGACACAACAGAAACTCCAGGTGGATTTCAACGGGAAGATTGACTCTGTTTACACTACTCTAAATTCAAAGCTTGATACTTTGAATACCTATGTGAAGAAGGTGGAGACTCAAGTAGTTCAGACAGGAGAGGCTTTGAAGAAACAAGAAGCCTTGGCAAGAGCACCAGGAGAGCCTACTACTCACCACAACGTCAATGCCATCATAGATGATGATTTCTGGGAGGAAGTTCCCCAGGATAAGCTGCAAAACTCGACAGATGAAGCCTCGCCAGAAGCTGGATTTGACTCATATCGATCGACATCATCAGCTCGACATCGATCGATATCACCAAAAGCAAAGCGATCGATAAACTTTGACGAGTATCGATTGATAGACTTCGAGGAACCCTCCAACGAGTGCAATTCAATCAAAATCATGTCACACGAAGCCTTTGCAGCCAAACACCCACGACCACCCACCGGTATGGACGTCAACCGATCTTCAGACCCCATCGATCGATACATAAACCTTTCCATCGACCAATCCGGAGACACCAATATCGACCGACACACAGCAGTAGCCATCGATCGATATACTATCCCCCACCGCCGAGTGCAACTACCCAAAATCGATGTAGCACGACTTAATGCACTCCAAGAGCAGTCCAAACTTTCCAAATCCCTTCCTACAGCCATATTGAAGAAACCCACGGACATCATTGAACCCATGGAGCCAGAAAAGGAAAACCTAGGAATAGTCTTACGAAAAAGGAAAGAGAAGATTGCAAAGCACCTTAAAAGGGGAGCTAATGAAGCAGAGATGGAAAACTTCAGGAAACGAGTTCTAAGGATCCCTGCAGAGAAACCCTTTGAAGAAGCCTACTTTTCTCACAGATTGTGGATGTTCTTCAGAGAGACCAAGGAGACAGAAGAAGACATCAAGAGGATGTTTCACCAAGTTCGTGACAGCTTGAAGAAGAGGATCACACTACCAAAGATGAGCGATCCAGGGAAGTTCACAGTACCATGTTCCATCAGGGGCGTTGAATTCCCTCGTGCCTTATGTGATACAGGATCAGGAGTCAGCATCATACCTAAGATCATGGCAGACCACCTACGTCTGAAGATAGAGCCTACTGATGAGACATTCATCTTTGTGGATTGTTCTCAACAGAACTCTGGAGGCATAATTCGAAATCTTGAGGTACAGATTGGAGATGCCATCATCTCTACAGACTTCCACGTCCTGGATGTCAAGCTAAACTTCAAAACATCACTACTACTTGGAAGAGCTTTCCTAGCCACCGTCAGAGCCGTTTGTGACCTAAAGTTCAACAAGCTCTGCCTAACCCTAATAAGTCCCACCACCCTCTATGATCCCGTCCAGGTCATCAAGCTACCAGCTAAGGAGACCACAAAAGTCGTAGCAGCTTGTTTCTGTTCCCATGAGTACGATTCCATGGCTGAATACGAAACCAATCTGGTTACATCGAACGATGAGAGCAACATCCCATCGCCTGATACCCATACCATCTCATCGACCGACGTAGCTAACACCACATCGATCGATAGACAGCCCTTTTGGAGGAACAACGCTGAAACCCTAGCATCAACATACAAACCTATTGTGGAGCTTCCAAATAGAGATTTCGAGCCAGCTGCTTCAGAACCGGACGACTACATACCTCTAGAGGAGGAATACGATGAAGATTACGAGGAAGAACGAGCTACAGAGTACAGATTCATTCGTGAAGAAGAAGATGGACACACTTCCCACACCTTCAGATTCAATGCATCGACCGATGTAAGCAAGCCTTCATCGACCGATATGCCACCAAGACGATCGCTTAAACGACCCTATGAACCATCAAGCGATCCTATCGACTTTATATCCATTTACACACCATCTAAGGATATAAGAGACGGTGACTACTCAATTGGAAGTTGGGCAAGCGACTACAATGAGAGTTTTGCAGTAGAGGCAATTCCATTGCAGTATGTAATTCAACCTGAGGAAGTCCCATCGACCGATACGTTTCAACAACAATCGATCGACAACCGTCAGCCAACATCGACCGATGCACCTGATACAACATCGCCCGATACGACCACTACACCATCCGAGGTACAAATAAATAATATTGATTTTGGTTATCTAACTCCGGATGAGTTTGGTATTTTCGGAGATCCAGAAGGCAATGCACGAGCAATGGATGGGAGAATCATCCCAATCACAAAGAAGGACATAGGAGACATCCTTCAAACCGCCAATGGATCCATAAACCTCTGCAAACAACTACCTCACACCCCTGTCCATCAGCAGCATCAGCACATCAGCACAACCACAGTATCCAATCAAGACGGAGCTATAGCTGATCATCTCAACACGGAGGATTCAGAATTTCAACACATATCGATCGATAAACATAATCATATATCGTTCGATATGCACCGTGAGATGGGCAGACGAGCTTTCAAAGATGGAATTCGACGCTTCTTATGGGAGAAGAAGGACGAATTTGGAGTTTTCAGAGATGAATCTGGGTTTGCTAGAGGAGTCAATGGAGACATCATCCATGTTTCAAAGGAAGCCATAGAGGAGTTACTTAACAGAGCATCACTATTTGATTGGTCTTGCTTTTGTTTACCCATACATGCAGATCACTTTAACAAGGCAGAACCTACAGAGAAGCTCTACACAGAAGCTGAAGTCCAAAAAATGATCTATGAGGCCACGAGTCCTTACATCTGGTAAACCTTTACCTATCCACATGAAATGGAGAGAGCACGATCAGAACTCCAATCTGAAATCAACTGGATTCAGAGCGCTTATGATCTTCAGAAACAGAAGAAGGACGCCCTAGAAGAAGAAGTATCTACTCTCCGTTCGCAGTTGGAAACCAACGTGCCACCATCGACCGATGCTGGACATAATCCATCGACCGATGCTCACCATACACCGTCGACCGATGCAGACCAACGCACATCGAACGATAGACGTTTGCAGAACACCTACAGCAAAGAAGAAATCACTAATCTCATCTGCAACATCTATCACGACATCAAACGAGAAGAGGCAACCACCACCCAAGATCTAGAAGACAAATATCAGCAGCTCAGCAACAACTTCACCTCATTCAAGGAACGCACATCAACAATGGCAGATACCATGGATCACATCATCAAGGCTCTACACCACACACACCAAACGATGAAATCCTTCTACACCAGCAAGAAGAAAATAACTGATGAGATGATCCCACCAATGGAAAATCGACTGCAAGAGGTTAAAGATACATTGAGAGAACTCTGCGAGGACTACAGACGCGCAGCATCGACCGATATGACACCTAGTCCATCGCCCGATATGAACTCCAGCGAGTTCTGCACCAGAGCTGATATGGAGAAGACAGTTGAAGATCTCTTCACCATGATTCAAGAGGTTGGAGATTCTTCCTACCAAAGCTTTGAGAAACTATGGTTTCCAGTGCAAAGCGACGTCAAAAGCATGGAGTACACTATAGAGAACATCCAGAAGGAAATCAAGACTATCTCCAGACAACTCGCGAATCGACCAACACCATTACCATCGACCGATATACCAGACAGGACATCGACCGACAGACCTACACCAGTGTCGATCGATATGGACTACCCGAGATCGATCGATAAGCTCATGGTACGAAGAAGAACGTTTGAGAGACTAAATGACATACAAGAAGAACTCGGTGATCTATCCCAACACACCTATCCAACATTGAGAAACCACCAGTTCCACATTGAGAGCAATGCAAAAGATATAGAATGACTGCGCAACGAGGTCAATGAATTAAGGGAGAAACTAACCAGAGGAGATAAAGCCACAAGAAGCTTCTTCACCACTTGGTTTGGAGAGAAACATGGAGAGAACACGGATGAGGCTTGCTACGAAGCAAGTGTCATGAATTCACCTCACTAGCCTCAACATTACCATAGTCAAGCTAAAAGACTATAATAAAGCGCTGAGTGGGAGACAACCCACTATTAGGTATTTTCTTACTTAGTTAAATCTGATTTATGTTTTTATTTTTCGTTTTTGGTTTTTGTTTTTAAGTTTTTCAGATTATAGACGATTACCATCTCTATCGACCGATACGATCCTGTCGACATCGCTCGACATATTCCTTTCTTTATCGATCGACATAGACGACTCACAATCGCTCGATACGTATTCACGGTCAGGTATATCGTTCTAATTTTCGATATCAGTACATTCCTTATGATTTATTTATGCCCTAATCCGACTATTATACACTAAGGACAGTGTATGATTTAAGTCTGGGGGAGATTACTGATGCTACCTTACCTTTTTGATTTCACCAAAATGTATTCAAAATTGGTTTTATTGAGTCAAGAAAGGAACTAGGATATTTTTCAAAAATTTTCTTTTTATCTAACCACTCTTTAGCACCATTCTTAGATCTATTGATTGCAGAAAGTACTATAGATGCTAAAGTGGATCAACTGTCACCTACGACAATACTTCTCATGATTGTTTGGAAGAACCAAAGCTGATCTCCAACCTAACCTGACAATCTATTGCTTGTCTTGGGGCTTGGTATACAAGGGATCGAAATCCTCCTGCAAGTCTGGAAGGTAATAGTCTGTATGCTTCTGATTCCCTTCCCTCTCTCTCTTCAGCATCCTAAGGAAAGAGAGAAATTATTTGTATAAAGATGTGATATGATATCTTGAGAAGTAGAGGGGTACGAGTGATTCCTGCGACCCCATTATTCTACTTTAAAGGATTGATCAAAGCGAGGGGCATGATTGATTCTTGTAACCCCACTATTCGCTTATTTAAAAGTATGTGTTACTAAGTCAATGAGATAACGCAAAGATAGCCTTTGTGGCAATCAGTGTTCATCAAAATTTGAAACTATGAGGATCCAGAGAAGAGAGATAAAAGGGGGAAGAAAGGGATCAGAGAAGACTTGCATGTGTGTTCAGAAACTTGCTTGAGTTGAATCCATGTGTTTCTTGATCGATATCCCCAAGGTAAAGCCTGCACTCTTATTTTTATGCATAAATGAGATAAGTAGAGGGGATAGACAGACATGATTGTTAAGATATTTGGTTAGGAGATTTAGTTGCTAAGCTAGGATATGGCATAGTGTACTCATGTGATTAATAGGCATAAGATGTGGCTTGCAACAAAGTAGAGGTGATGATCCTAAAGTTAAGATTTAAATTGAGTCCCTGCTATTTTCAAACTTCTTTCTAAGACTACTTGTGTGTTTGCTTGAGGACAAGCAAAAGGTTAAGTCTGTGGGAGTTGATATACCATGATTTTGACCCACTTTTACTCATGGTATTTATATGATTTTACTATATATATCTATGTTTTGGAGTCTTTTAGGTATGTTTTCAGGTTCAAGGGCATTTTGAAGTAAATTGACGTTTTAGGTGCCATTTGGAGCTTAAAGGAGAGTTTTCCCGAGATGACTTGAAGATCAGACATCGAGGTCGATATCCAGAGTTACATATCGATCGATACACACTTAGTGTAATCGATCGATGACGCATTTGAAGAAATGACGACGAGATACTCCATCGATCGATGTACACATAGTACCATCGATCGATATCGAGCGTGCAGAAGAAGGAAGAATATTCTCAATCGACTTGAAGCCCAAGATGTCTCAATATTACTATAATGCCCCTGACGAGTTTTTAACCTAATTGTACTCAATATTTATACCTTTGCCTATGTGTTTTGGCAAAGTAAGCTTTAACATAATATCATTGTTCTAGTATTTTCCTACTTATCAATAAAGTATTCTTTTCATCTTAATTATGTTCTCATCTAAGGTTATAGGATTCTAAGTTTAGAAGAAAGATACAAAGAGATTTGTTGTCACGAGGAACTTGATTGTTGGGTCTTCTAAATGAATCTCTATTATTACCTAGATGCTTTGAATCACTCAGTCATGTCTGAGTAGATTCCATTGTTAGATTTAGGATTCAAATAGTTATGAGGGATTAGCCCCAACTATGGACTGTTGAGTTGTATACTCATTATCCTGATGAACCCTAATGCTTATTCTAGAGTAGCTAACTAGAATATGAACCTGAAATTGATTTAATCCATAAATCAATCTCCTGACATCATCTTGAATAAGCTAAGATCCTCTAGGGATAAGCGAGAGCCGGTCTATGATCTTGGTGAACATATATTCGATTCGATCTAGAGCTATATCGATCGATACTCAAATAGAGTAATCGATCGACGACACACATATCGATCGATACAAGCTGTCAAACATCGATCGATATTGTCGGCAGACAGATCAATAGACGAGACTAATAACGACAGTTATTAGCCAAATCTAAAGAATTGAAGTTCTTTAGTATATGCAAGCAACTCATTAAAACATCCATAGCATTATAATCCTGAACTAGCTGAATAGTAACCTTAAATCTAACTATTTCTCTTATTGCTTACAACCCTCAAACATTCTCTTGAGCAATTAATCGTTGCTCACAATTGCAACTTAAATTTAAACCATTTCAACCTAGCTTAGTCACTAAAGATTACTATCTTTTGTGTCTCTTCGCTCCCTGTGAAATCGATCCCTAAGTACTACATCTGAACCTCTTATTTGAGAGAGTAATTCACTCCTAGGGTAATTTGAGTGAGATCAGTCGGACACTGGTTCTTCTCGGCAGGGGCTAGGCCATGGTACCTCTTTGTGGGGACTGGACCCAGAAGCCTATTGATAGATGTTGAATCCTGGAGCTTCCTAGCAGAGATTGGATCTTTAAGCAGAGGAAGGACCCTGGGTCCTTCTCAAGTGAGGTTCCGGAAGTCGAGGCCTCTTCGGAGGCTGGAGAAATCTTTAGCCTTGGAAAATTTTCCCCAACAGCTAATGCTTGTCTGAGGAAGTATCGACCGATGCTCAGGCCATAGCATCGATCGATACTCACTTCTAAGTATCGACAGATTCTATAATTTTTTAGAATCTAATTTATAAAACACAAAATACATATTTAATACTTGTACAACTTTGGGCAGAGGACTTCCGAAGACTTCCCACGAAGTCTTCTAGCATAATATTTATTAGACTGAGAAGTTTTCTTAGAGTCTTCTAAGAAGGGTTTCAAGGTCTGACTCATATCTGAAAAAACCTGGAAAATCAAAAAACATTCAAATGCCTTTATTGATCTACCTTTGAAGGAGTGAAAGATGAGAACCATGTAAAAATACCTGCAAAAAAAGATAAATTAGTGAGAAGACATAAGAAAAAAAAAAGAGAATTGGATATATACAAAGTTTGGTGTGTTTTGATGCTCAAAGAGACCAAAGAGAGGTTGGAGACTTTTGGAGAATGTGTGAACTTTCTTTATATATGAAGACAAAAATACCAATTAGGTTAACTATTTTCAATAAAGGAGTCTTCTCAAAAAGTCTTCTAAACCATAAAAACAAATAACTAACTTAATAGAAAAATACACTTCATTAAACATGAAATAAACTTTTAAAGTGCTAAATATACATAAATCTATGGGAAGTTCTCTTAAATAGACATTTTTGAAGTTTTTGTCATAAAAATAGACCCTAAGGAGAAAAGTGACAAAATTGTTTCATTTAATAGGTAAGAAAACTCTGTACCCTAGATATATATCAATATAAAAAATAAAAATAAAACAAAAAAAATGAAAAACAAAATTTAGAGTTTCAAATTATATGTTTTCAGATTCAAATTGTTATAGAAATTATTTTGAAAAATGTTTCATTTTTTAAATAATTTTTCTATTTATAATTCGAGAATACCTTTTGAAACAATTATTCAAATTTTTATTTTCAAAGTTTTAGTATTTCTTTTTTATTTATAAAATTTTAAACATTAATCCCAAAACTCCACCCCTTAACATAAAACCCTAAGGTTTGGATTAATAAACCCTAAGGGGTATAAGTGTATATTTACCTCTTCAATGAAACATTTTGGTCATTTTGATCCTTGGAGTCTATATTTGTGACAAAAACTTTTTCTAGTGCTACCTAGGGTATTACTCTAAATCAAAACACATATGTCAAAGTTAATTATTATTTTTTTGTTAAGTTAATATTTTAAAATCTAACCCGAAAAATACCAACAATACTATAACATATGTTACCAAACCCGAAAAACCAATGACTATCATGCAAAGACATCATCATGAAGATTTATGGAATACTTTGATTTAGGCGGAAAACATAAAAGCTTCTAAACTATTTAGGTGGAACCTAAAATTTGTGGGAACCGAAATTCGCACTGTCGATTTTAGTTAAGTTTTATCGGAGGAAAACTAAGTAAACCTAGTTTTCCCTGAAGGCTCGGATTCTCTGCGACAACCAAACGAAATTGATAGAACAAAACAATGTAGCGGAAAAATTGCACTAAGGCGTTTTATTAAATAGATGGTAAGTTGAATACAATATTCTTCAGAAAACGAGAAGTAGAGATACGCTGAAGAGGAAACGACGGAAATATAAGAGACAAAACGTTCTAAGTCTTGCTCCGCTAGTCTAACCTCCTACGTCCTAAGTTCCCTAAGCTAGCAGGAATTCTCTAAAACCCTAGATTTCAGATTTGGTCTCTCTCTCAATGATTTTCGCTCTGCCTTTTCTTCCCTCCCAGAGCTCCTTTATATACTCCTTCTTATGACGGTCTACTCTCCTCCTGGGCCGTAAGGCGGGCTTTCTTCCATTTCCGTCGGCCTTTATGTTTATCGGGAAACTTGACATTTATCTTTGGAGATTCGACATTTATCTTGTCACGTAAAGATAAACATAAATTATCGTATCTATCTTAGATAATCGTAGGTGGACTGTCTGATCGCGTTTGGTCTCTTTCGAGCTGTCTCCAGGACTTCCGTTGTTTCCTATGATTTCTTCGGAAGATCTTCAATCCTTCGTAGAATTGAGATGTGTGGTGTCTTAGATAACCATCATCGTTTCGTATGAATAATTTAAGATCTTCCTTTCCGTTGATATCTTACGAGTTTCCGAAGTGTTTCCGACGGTTTTTAGTTCGGAGTAAGAACGGGAGTTTTGTACGCGGAATCCTAATGATTCATTCCGCAAGGACTCGGGACAGACTCAAAGTACAGACTTCTGATGGCCGGGGCCTGGGACTTGTGGACGGAAGATTGTCGCTCGAAGACCCGAGCCAGCACGGGGGCTAGGCGCCCGGCGCCTACGGCCAGCACGGGCGCTAGCCGCCCGGCGCCTACGGCCAGCACGGGGGCTAGCCGTCCGGCGCCTACGCCCAGCACGGGCGCTAGGCGCCCGGCGCCTACGCCCAGCACGGGCGCTAGGCGCCCGGCGCCTACTGCCAGCACAGGCGCTAGCCGCCCGGCGCCTATGGCCAGCACGGGCGCTAGGCGCCCGGCGCATACGACCAGCATGGGCGCTAGGCGCCCGGCGCCTACGGCCAGCACGGGGGTTAGGTGCCCGGCGCCTACGGCCAGCACGGGCGCAAGCCGCCCGGCGCCTACGGCCAGCACGGGAGCTAGGCGCCCGGCGCCTACGGCCAGCACGGGCGCTAGCCGCCCGGCGCCTCCGGCCATGGTCGCGGTCGGCTGCTCGGTTCCTTCGGTTTGCGGGTGTTCGTGTGCGTTTCTCGGAGGATTTTTCGTATGACAAATAGACTTAGCCGTTGATTTCGAGATAACTGTTTTTGACCCAACATTTAGCCCCCCAGCGTGCAAGATGCGGGAGCGATTTTGCGCGCGGAAGATCGTAAGTTTGAAAATCGAAATTTTCGGCTATGAATATTTTATTCTGAAAAATTCCACCACTTTTGATTTCTTATAAGTAGCACTCCATCCCCCTCTCATTTCTCACTCACCCTCCTCTTCTTAATTCTTAGAAAATATGGCTTCCTTTCTAAGTGAAAAGAAAGATTCCGATGTCGAAATGAGCGATGCTAACCAAGCCTCGCCGGTGCAGGATGCTCCTGCCCTTACGCAGACGTTTGTCGAGGGGTTCAGTTCTTTTCAGGATAAGATGGAGCGATGCCGTGCCGAGATGGAGTCTAGCGTGGCAGGTCCTAGCTCTACTTCCGTTCCGACTTCTGGGGCTCCGACTCTCGGATCTGATGTCGCTTTAACTCCGGATTCCGTGGTTATGGCTCTTGGACCTGACGTTACTCCAGTCCCGATCCCTACGATTCCAACCCCTGGATCCGATGTTCCCTTGCCTGCTGGCGAAACTGTCGTCCCGGAGCAAGAATCTAACGTCCAGGCTTGCCTGAGGGCTCTTCTTTCGCGTCGATCGTGGTTTCGGATGATGCGGTTGAAGTCATGCCTCCTCCTCCAAAGAAGAAGAAGGAGATCGTCTTGGGACTTCCTGCGTCCAACGCTGTTCCACCATCGAGGGGATGTTCAAGAGCTGGGGCTGCCGGATCAGCGAAGAGAAAAAGGTGTACTAAGAGCGAGGAAGGCGAGGTTTCGGCGAAACTATCGCAACATCGCTCCAAGGTATTTCGTGAAACCCCCTTTCTTTTGTTGACTCCTCGATTCTTACCTCCTCTCGTGTGATCAGTTTGTGTCGTTGATCGACGGGATGCTTGGCGATTGTGGACTGGAGGTTACACGTTTGTCCAAGGAGCTAGATTTGTCGCGGGAAAACTCGAAGCGCACCGAGGCTGTGCTTCAATCGATTGAGAGCACCCATGCCGCCCAGACGTCAACGCTCGAAGCTAGGATCAGCGATCTCGAGCGTGATCTGGGAAAGACTGTGAGCTCGCTTCTCAAGGCGAAGGAAGAGAAGAAGAGCAAGTCCTCGGAAGTTAGACGTCTTAAGAGGCGGATTCAGCGCTTCGAAGAGATGGGAGCTTGCACTGCGACGGAGCTTGCCGGCCTGTCATCTTCGGGTACCCTGGTCCCAAGTTTGGAAATTCCAGATGTCCAGGATGCTGGAGTCGTTGCGGACAAGGGTGGTGAAGAGGTCGGCGAGGGCGATGGCGAGGCTGTTCCCGTTTCGGGCGAGTCGGAGAATTAAGGTGGTGTTCCGGAGGACGCCTAGGTTGATCAATCCCTGAAGGGATTTTTATTTCGATTATATTTCGGCCGTTGGTTGGCCATTATGTATGATTTCGGGACTGGCCGTTGGTGGCTTTGAATCCCTGCCCTTTTTAGGGCGTTGTATTGAACTCGCGGTATACGTTTATAAAATATTTTGCGTTTCAGAACTTCTGTTTGTCGAAGTTAGAGGGGCGGGATGTGAGTTGTCGTCTCATTCCTGCCTCCCTGACGATCAATGTATCCGTCGTTCGTACAAAGCGAGATTTTCTTGCGGTTTACGATTTACGCGAAAATTCGTGGAAACGTATGGACTCGAGTGAAGAGACAAGTTTTGGGATCTCGCGTTGTTGACGCTTTGTCTATGAGATGTTTAAGATACCAGCTAGGCTGGGTTTAGGGGAAGACCTAGGTTTACTCTCAGACTGAGGCTGTGCGATGACAAATCGGCTTTCGTTTTGCATGTTTGTGATTTTAACCTGATTCGTACCGTTTTAAAATCCGCGAAGTGGTATCGGCTTATATGATTTGTCTGGGCACGAATCGAGCTACTTCCTTTACGAAGTGCTGAACCAAATTTGGATTTTTTGTATAGCGCGATATGGGATCCTTGTCGGATGTAAAAGAGCCTACCCTTAGGTGGCTTGTCTGTTTAGGACGTTAGAGTTTGTTTGTTGTGATCAGCAACAACGATATAATGCCGTTTAAAAGGCGGAGGAAGATTTTAATCGAAAAACGAATGTTCTGGAATGAAGCGACGTCTCGCAATGCTTTGAAATTTGTTTTTCTCATGCCATATAAGACTATGGGCTTTTCAGAAGTCGCGGAATGTTTCCGGATGATAATTTATGATTTATTTAATGGATAGTGGATCCATTGTTTAGCGATTTGGTTGTGGAAAGTTTTCGAAAGTTCGTTTTTTTTTCCGAAAATGGTGGGGGCGTATGAGTGTACGCACCCCCACTCCCCCCCCCTTTTAATCAGGGGGGATAGCTGAACACGCCAGTTGGCGAGTTGCCTAATCGAGGATCAAGCCATCTCGTAGTTCTATAGTCCACGTTTACGTTCTAGTGGTAGTATTTCTTAAGATGCATCGCATTCCAAGTTTTTGGGATTTTTACGTCTTGCATGTTTGCGATTTGATACGAACCTGGTCGAACGACTTTTATGATTTTGTATGGTCCTTCCTAGTTTGCTCCTAGTTTTCCTGCGTTTCATTCAGCAGTGTTTTGGAAGACTTTTCGCAAGACCAAATCTCCCTCTTTGAATCTGCGATGACGTACGTTCGCGTTATAATATTTTGCGGCGGCCTGCTGGTAATTTTGAATCCGGATGAGGGCTTGGTCGCGACGCTCGTTGATGAGGTCAAGATTATCCAGCAGCATGGCATTGTTCAGGTCTTCCCGTTTGGGAAGAAATCTTCCCCGTACGCCGGGGAATTCTACTTCCGCCGGAATCATGCATTCTGCTCCGTAAACGAGAGCGAATGGAGTTTCCCCCGTTGCTCGTCTTGGAGTGATTCGATGAGACCAAAGGACCCCTTCGAGTTCTTCTGCCCATCGTCCCTTTTTGGCTTCCAAGCGTTTTTTCAATCCGTCTAGGACGGTTTTGTTTATGGTTTCAGCCTGTCCGTTGCACTGCGGGTATCTGGGAGTAGACTTGTTAAGTCGTATTTTCCATTTTTCGCAGAATGCCTCGAATCGTGTGGAAATAAACTGAGACCCGTTGTCCGTTACGATTTTGTATGGGACACTGTGTCTTGTTATGATGTTCTTCCAGACGAAGTTCTCGACTTGCACGTCTTTTATACTTGCGTAGGATTCTGCTTCCACCCATTTCGAAAAGAAATCTGTGAGGACCAGCAGGAAACGCTTTTGTTTTGATTTGTGTAGCGGTCCGACGATGTCCATTGACCATCGCATGAAAGGGTACGGAGATAAGATAGAGGAGAGGATTTCGGCGGGCTGATGAATTGTGGGAGCGTGCCGCTGACACTTCTCGCATTTCCGAGCGAACTTCTCGCAATCCTTTACCATAGTTGTCCAGTAGAAACCGTGGCGTTTTATTTTTGTTGCAAGAGACCTTCTGCCGGAGTGGTTTCCGCACGATCCAGAATGAACCTCGTCCATGATTTTTCTCGCTTTCTCTCCTTCCGCGCAGGTCATGAGAGGTCCGGAGAATCGCCATTTGTAGATTTCGCCTTCCACGGTTACGTATCGTGCTGCCTGAATTTTTATTTTCCGGGCTGCCCATTTCTCTGCGGGTAGGGTACCGTCTACGATGTAGGCTTTGATAGGTTCTACCCAGGGAGTGTCGCAGCCATAGTCTGTTTGGTCTGCGTCGTCCTCCGGCTGCTCTTCGTTTTCTTCTGCGCCTTCGATCTGTGTTCTGATCAGGTTGGCGATTACTGGCGGTCCGATGCTCGGATGTTCTATGAATTTGACGGGGATTATTCTTTTAAGCCCTGGATCCGAACTTGAGGCGAGAGCGGCTAAAGCGTCAGCTTGGACGTTTTCTGAGCGGGGAATCCTGGTTAGCGCGAATTGCTGAAAGTCGTGAGCCAAGTCCTGGACGACTTTCAAATATGCGTTCATCCTTTCGTCCCTTGCTTCGTATTCTCCGCTAAATTGGTTTGCGACTAACTGAGAGTCGCAGTAGGCGTGAATTTTTTGAATCTTCAGCCCATGGGCTAGTCGCAGGCCCGCAATTAGCGCTTCATATTCTGCCTCGTTGTTCGATGCACGTAAATCCAAGCGGAATGATTGCTCGAGGATTTCCCCTGTTGGCGAAGTGAGTCGGACTCCGATTCCGGATCCTTGCTTGGATGAGGATCCGTCGACATAGAGATCCCATGTTGAACCAGGCTCCTCGTTATTTAAATCCGTCGTGGGCAATTCTACTAAGAAGTCCGCGAGTACCTGCGATTTCGTGCAGGTCTTCGGACGATATTGGATATCGTACACGCTTAGTTCGATTGCCCATTTCGCGAGTCTACCAGACTGGCTTGGACTGTGTAGAATCGTTCGCAACGGGAAAGTGGTAAGTACCACGATGGTATGAGATTGGAAATACGGCCTAAGCTTTCTCGCCGAGGTTATGACAGCGAGTTCCAATTTTTCCATTAGCGGATACCGAGTTTCGGCGTCTAGTAATGTTTTACTAATGTAGAAGACCGGTTTCTGCTCTCCGAATTCTTCTTGAATTAGGACGCCACTGACTGCTGATGCGGATACTGCGATGTAGAGGAACAAGGGCTCTCCGACTACAGGTTTTGCGAGGATAAGAGGGGTGGCCAGATACTGCTTCAGCTGTTGGAAAGCTTTCTCGCAATCTTCTGACCACTCGAACTTTTTGTTCCCCTTCAAGGTTTCGTAGAATGGGAGACACTTATCCGTGGAGCGCGAGATGAATCGGTTTAAGGCCGCGACTCGTCCGGTCAGCCTTTGAACTTCCCGCTTGGTTCTCGGGGAGGCCATTTCTATCAGTGCGTTGATTTTTTTCGGATTGGCCTCTATTCCGCGGAATGTTACGAGGTACCCGAGAAATTAGCCCGATGCCACAGCGAATCTACATTTAGCTGGATTGAGTCTCATGTTGTGCTGGTTCAATCTCTCAAAGCATTCCTCTAGATGGACTACGTGGTCGCGTTCGTCGAGAGATTTTACCAACATATCGTCGTACACCTCCATGGTTTTTCTGAGTTACTCGGCAAACATTCTATTGACGAGTCGCTGATATGTGGCGCCGGCGTTCTTAAGACCGAAAGGCATTACTTTGTAGCAATAAGTTCCTCGGTCGGTTATGAATGATGTCTTCTCGCAATCTTCGGGATTCATCATGATCTGATTATATCCGGAGAACGCATCCATGAACGATAGAAGTTTGTTTCCTGTGGTTGCCTCGACTAGACGGTCGATGTGCGGGAGCGGAAAATAATCCTTCGGGCATACTTTGTTGAGGTCAGTAAAGTCGACGCACACTCGCCATTTCCCGTTCTTCTTCTTGACGACGACGGGATTGGCGAGCCAGTCGGGATATCTTACTTCCGTTATTTATCCAACTTTGAGGAGTCTTTCGACTTCCTCATTAACCGCGGTTGCCCGTTCGGGGCCTAGCTTTCGCCTTTTTTGTTTTACGGGTTTATGAGTTGGATCAATGTTGAGTTCGTGACATGTTATGTTGATGTCGATTCCCGGCATATCTTCCGCAGCCCAAGCGAACGTATTAAGGTTCTTCTTGAGACATGCGATGAGTTCTGCTTTTAAAGGATCGCGAAAATTGGCTCCAATCTCCACGCATCGTTCTGGGTTAGTCTCATCGAGGAAGACCGAAATTACTGGTTCGCAAGTGGGCTCACGTTTCCCTTCCAGGGCTTCAGCTCTTCGCGACTGCAAGAAGATTTCTGGAGGGTCCTGCGACGCTGGTTCATGGGTTGCTTGCTTTTTTTAGTTAGTTTCGGGTTCATAGTTTTTTCGTTTTAACCCGGCGGCCAAGCATACTTGCGGTGCTTTACAATCTCCTTGTATTGTTTCGACTCCGAGGAGGGTCGGAAATTTGAGGCACAGATGGAAAGTCGAGGGGATTGCTCGCATGGAGTTTAACCACTGAGTCCCGACGATCGCGTTATATGCTGCTGGACCGTCGACTACCAAAAATTCCATCATCTTCGTGACGCTCCCGGCTCTGACCGAGAGATCGACTGAGCCGAGGGTCATTGTGATGTTTCCTGACAGTCCGATTATTGGATTGGGATTGTCCGTGATAGTGCTCAGGTCGAGTCCCATCCTCTCGAGAGTGTTTTTATATATAATATTTGTCGAGCATCCGGTGTCGACCAATATTCTTGCTACGTCGATGTCCTGGATCGTTAGTCTGATAATGAGGAGTTCGTCGTGAGGTTTCTTGACCAGCCGTGGCTCTGTCCCCGAATGACATGATGTTGTGGACAGGTGATGTGGCCATGCTGTGGTTATCAATCGTAGGTTTTTGAGTAAGAGAATCCGACCCCCCCCTCCTTCTAGCGCCAAACTGTGGGAACCGAAATTCGCACTGTCGATTTTAGTTAAGTTTTATCGGAGGAAAACTAAGTAAACCTAGTTTTCCCTGAAGGCTCGGATTCTCTGCGACAACCAAACGAAATTGATATAACAAAACAATGTAGCGGAAAAATTGCACTAAGGCGTTTTATTAAATAGATGGTAAGTTGAATACAATATTCTTCCGAAAACGGGAAGTAGAGATACGCTGAAGAGGAAACGGCGGAAATATAGGAGACAAAACGTTCTAAGTCTTGCTCCGCTAGTCTAACCTCCTACGTCCTAAGTTCCCTAAGCTAGCAGGAATTCTCTAAAACCCTAGATTTCGGATTTGGTCTCTCTCTCAATGATTTTCGCTCTGCCTTTTCTTCCCTCCCAGAGGTCCTTTATATACTCCTTTTTATGACGGTCTATTCTCCTTCTGGGCCGTAAGGCGGGATTTCTTCCATTTCCGTCGGCCTTTATGTTTATCGGGAAACTTGACATTTATCTTTGGAGATTCGACATTTATCTTGTCACGTAAAGATAAACATAAATCGTTGTATCTATCTTAGATAATCGTAGGTGGACTGTCCGATCGCGTTTGGTCTATTTCGAGCTGTCTCCAGGACTTCCGCTGTTTCCTATGATTTCTTCGGAAGATCTTCAATCCTTCGTAGAATTGAGATGTGTGGTGTCTTAGATAACCATCATCGTTTCGTATGAATAATTTAAGATCTTCCTTTCCGTTGATATCTTACGAGTTTCCGAAGTGTTTCCGACGGTTTTTAGTTTGGAGTAAGAACAGGAGTTTTGTACGCGGAATCCCAATGATTCATTCCGCGAGGACTCGGGAAAGACTCAAAGTACAGACTTCTGACGGCCGGGGCCTGGGACTTGTGCACGGATGATTGTCGCTCGAAGACCCGAGCCAGCACGGGGGCTAGGCGCCCGGCGCCTACGGCCAGCACGGGCGCTAGCCGCCCGGCGCCTACGGCCAGCACGGGGGCTAGCCGCCCTGCGCCTACGGCCAGCACGGGCGCTAGGCGCCCGGCGCCTACGGCCAGCACGGGCGCTAGCCGCCCGGCGCCTACGGCCATGGTCGCGGTCGGCTGCTCGGTTCCTTCGGTCTGCGGGTGTTCGTGTGCGTTTTTCGGAGGATTTTTCGTATGACAAATAGACTTAGCCGTTGATTTCGAGATAACCGTTTTTGACCCCAACAAAATTCTACTAAAATTTAGGCGGAATGCACCAGTGGACTTTTTTTTAAGTCTTATGTGAGTCTTCCAGACCCTAATATCAAATAACTATACAAAAACCAATTTCTTAAAATTAAGAAAAACTTAGAAAGTATTTAAATCAAGTTAGTAGATTGTTACTAAACATATAAAGGTCAATTTGGGAAAAAACGAAGTTAAGATTTCAGAATCTAACCGTAAAGTTACAAATAATACTATAGCATAGATCACAAGACCATAAACCAATGATTTATGAACCAATCTAAATTCATTCATCTATGTTGAAAATAAGTCAATTTTAGATAAACTAAATTTACATCATTGAAAAATATTTATTATTACATGATTTAAATTTTTTAACCATCAATATATTTTTCTAAGAATCTTAAATTATTTTAAGATCTACTGAATGAGAAGACTTACAAAGAAGTCTTTCTCAGACTTCTTTGTAAGTCTTCTCTAACAGAAAGTTATAATGATAAAACTTAATATATATTTTATGTTTGTTTATATGTGGTTGTTGTAATTTTACTAGGCTTTTGTAATTTTCACTAGGCTTTTAAGTTATATTTGCATTTGATTGAACTTGGAGTACATTTTAATATTTAAAATAAAGCTTTGAGTCATTTTTGGCAATTTCCCAAATTTTCATTTAAACAATATGTAACACCCGTTACTTTCAAAAAATCGATAATAATAAAATAACATAGTAATAATAATAAACTCCACTTATAAATACCACAATAGTCAACATCCATGTCGATACAACACCATAAGGCCTAAAGGCCCAATAACGATAACATCCGAATATAAAGTACGACATAAAACGAAAGTCTGAAATAGAAAATAAACATAAACAATAGATAGAAGCCCAAAGGCCCAAAAGCGATAACGATATAAGCGATAGAAGTCCAAAGCCCGATAGTAGTAAAAGCCCAAATAGCACCAACAAGCCCAAGTCCGATACGATCACTCTTGCTCATTGGTCTCACCTGAAAGGGGAAGTGTGAGGGGTGAGCGACATGGGAATCACTCAGTGAGGTATGGGGTACTACCCCGAAGTCCGAGTAAACGGTTAACATTTCGAATAACTATAATTTAAATCTAATACATGTCAAACACGGTACCTAAAGTACCCAAGCAACAAACAATGGTCCTAGCGAGGTGCATACTCGCTGCCCACTAACAGGCCAACAACAAAAACCACGCGAGATAGTGCTCGTACACCGCCCTCAGACGATTCATCGACCTCCCCAGGATACGGTCCAGCCGATCGACTGAACTGGCCGTACCCCTACAAACAACAGGACCTCTGGGAACACCTTCCCGCAGTCGTCACAACAAGTCTAACTAATAATCATATTTAAGTGAAGCAATCAATGTTGAATCATCTAGCAACCTAGTTCCGGTTTAAACAAAGAACCTAGTAACTAAACAAGCAATGACAGACTCGATTTCAAGCAGACGGAACATACTAGAAATAAATTATATTTATTCGAAATCCTAAGCCGGGTACTAGGAGATCGGGAATAGGGCCTCACCTTAGAAATGAAGAGAAGTGATGTCTATGAACTCCAGCTGCTCAAATAGACTCCAAATCTGCAAAACGACGGCGGAGGGGCGGCGGCTTACCGGAAAAGTCACCGGCGGCGGCGGACTGGCGGCGGCGACGCGGCGGCGGATTCCCGGCGGCGAGCTGACGGTGGTCGGACGCGGCGGCTCCGGCGAACGGCGGCCGGCGGCAGCGGAGGCGGCGGCGGAGGCGGCGGCGCGTCGGTTTCACGCGCGCGCGAAAGCTGAACTTCCAGAGGCGATTGCGGCTTCGTCCGGGCTCCGATTGCGGCGATTTCGGTGTCTATGGATTCGTCTCGACGAGAGGAACACGATGGTGGTCTTGCATGCACGAAATTCGCAACGGTTAGGAAGTTATCGACGATTTACTAAAATGGCCGAAACTAAACTAATTGCATGTGGCTTTTCTGGTGGTTACCTAAGGTGATGATCGGTGGTGGTATGTTGAACGTGATCACGGTGCACGGTTGCTCCGGCGATGAGCTCCGGCGACACTGTCTCTGCAAAATGATCACAACCTCCCTTAGCTCACTCTCTCTCTAGCTCTTTCTCTTTCTTTTGTTTGCAGGTTCTGAGAAACCTAGGTGGAGAAGAAGACTTTTATAATGTTTACCTTGGGCCAAATCGACTGGGCCTAAGCTTGGTGGGCTCGAAATGGTTGGGCCAGAAATTGGGTCATGACTATTCTCCCCAACTAATAAGGAATTCGACCCCGAATTCGAGTCACCAACTGGCTCCGGGATGACATCCTCAAACAGCTCTGGGTAATCAATCCTCATCTGGAGTTCAGACTCCCAAGTCTCCTCCTGAATCCCGTCTCTCTCCCAACGAACTTTGACTAACATGGTCATCATTCCCTTATCTGCTGTCACTTGGCGATCCAAAATCTTTACTGGCTGACACGGGGCATACAAACTTTTGCCAAGATCACTAGGCGGCTGCTGCAAAATGAGCTCTGGCTCTCTCACGACCTTCCTCAAAACCGATACATGAAACACATCATGGAAATCCGATAACTCTGCTGATAAACCCAATCGGTAAGCAACTGCTCCAATTCGCTCCAAAATAGGATATGGCCCCATGTACCTCAGTTTAAGCTTCTTTAGCTTCCGGGTCTTAGATCCTCCCTGAAATGTTCTCATTTTCAGGTATACAAGGTCGCCAACCTCAAATTCCAAATCCTTGCGCCGCTTATCTGCATAACTCTTCTGACGGTCGTGGGCTTCCTTAAGCCGATTCTTAAGCATCTCAACCTGCTCTACCGTCTCTTGAACCAATGCTGGTTCCATCTCACGTCGCTCTCCCACTTCTGTCCAACAAAGTGGTGTGCGACAAGGTCTACCATAAAGAGCCTCATACAGTGCCATCCTAATGCTCGAGTGATAACTGTTGTTGTAGGCAAACTCGGCTAGAGGTAGATACTTCAGCCAACTTCCTTTCCACTCTAAGACACAAGCCCGAAGCATATCCTCCAAAGTCTGAATAGTCCTCTCTGACTGACCATCCGTCTGCGGATGATAAGCTGTGCTCAAATGGACCTTTGTCCCAAGCGCCTTCTGAAAGGCTCTCCAAAATTCAGATGTGAACTTGACATCACGATCAGATACAATGCTCACAGGAACTCCGTGCAATCTCACAATCTCGCTAATGTAGATCTGCGCCAACTGATCAGCTCTGTCTGTCGTCTTGATTGCTAAGAAATGGGCTGTCTTGGTGAGTCTATCAACAATTACCCAAATGGCATTCTTCCCCCCTGTGGTGGTCGGTAATCCCGTTACAAAATCCATAGTCACCATGTCCCATTTCCATTCTGGCAATTGCAGGTTTTGCAACAACCCGCTAGGCACCTGATGCTCAGCCTTAACCATCTGACAAGTCTGGCACTGCGATACAAATGTAGCAACATCTTTCTTCATCCCAGGCCAATGATAATAACGCTTCAAATCTCTGTACATCTTGTTATTTCCTGGATGAATAGAGAAACGCGAGTGATGCGCTTGCTGCAAAATCTCCTTTCTTAATAGCTCATCGTTGGGTACACAAACCCGGTTCCGATACATGAACATCCCACTCGAAGTCGTATGGTATCCAATACTCTCAATCTCGATATGCTTACACAAAGCCTCATCAGCATCCTGAGCTTTGCGTATTTTACTTAGCAAATCAGCCTGCTCCACAGCCTCGAAACACGCACTGTCTTCGTCCACAGTAGTAGCACACAATCTGAGACTAGCAAGCATCCCAGTAAGTTCCTGAACCTCCTTGGTTCCTGAAACATCGCTTTTGCGCCTACTCAAGGCGTCTGCCACCTGATTTGCTTTTCCTGGATGTTAAGCGATCTCCAAATTATAATCTGCTAGTAACTCAATCCATCTGCGCTGCCTCAAATTCAAGTCCATCTGAGTAAAGATGTATTTCAGACTCTTGTGGTCGGTAAGAATCTTCACACTCTCTCCATACAAGTAAGATCTCCAGATCTTCAATGCAAACACAACTGCTGCTAACTCCAAGTCATGAGTAGGATAATTAGCCTCGTGAGGCCTTAACTGCCGCGATGCATATGCAATGACTTTACCCTCCTGCATCAAGACACATCCCAAGCCGGTGCCTGATGCATCAGTGTAAACCTCATATGGTATCCCTGGCCTCGGGAGTGCTAAAACTGGTGCATGAGTCAGTTGTCGCTTTAACTCAGCAAAACTTTCCGAGCAATCATCTTTCCAAACATTGCATGTTAACTTTGTCATTGGCTTAGCAATGCTTGCAAAATCTTTGACATACTTCCTGTAGTATCCTGCCAACCCAAGAAAACTGCGAATCTCCGTAACACTCTTTGGTATTGGCCACTCTGAGATTGCAGCAATCTTTTCTGAATCCACAGCAACTCCTTCTTCTGAAACCACGTGACCCAGAAATCCAATCTTTCTCTGCCAGAAGCTGCACTTACTCAACTTAGCAAATAACTTATGTTGTCTAAGAATTCCCAATACAATCCGTAAGTGCTCAGCATGCTCTTCTCTACTTCGAGAATAGACCAGGATATCGTCGATGAAGACAATCACACACTTATCCAAATGCTCGCGGAAAACATCATTCATAAGCTTCATAAATGCCGCTGGTGCGTTTGTCAAACCAAATGGCATCACCACAAACTCATAATGCCCATAGCGTGTACGGAAAGCCGTCTTTTGTACATCCGATCAGCTATTGCAATCTGGTGATATCCTGATGCCAAGTCAATCTTAGAAAACCAAGAAGCTCCTTGCAACTGATCCAACAACTCGTCGATGCGTGGAAGCGGATACTTATTCTTGATGGTGACTTTGTTCAAACCTCTGTAGTCGATACAAAGCCTGAAACTCCCATCTTTCTTCTTCACAAACAACACCGGTGCTCCCCATGGTGAAGTACTTGGCCTGATAAAACCCTTACTTAATAGTTCCTCCAACTGCTTCTTCAACTCGGCCATCTCTGGTGGTGCTAGACGGTAAGGGGCTCGTGAAACCGGTGCAACTCCTGGTTCCACCTCGATTGTAAGAACGTCACTTCTAGCTGGTGGTGGCCCTTTTAAAGCCTCAAAAACATCTCCATACTCATTAACCACTGGAATATCATGCAGCTCCTGCTGAACATCATCATTAACCATTGAAATGGTTGCCAAAAATCCTTCTGCTCCATTCTCCAATAATTCCTCTGCACGCAACATGGAGACAATAGGAATTTCCCGGTGTGTATGAATGCCCTCGAAAATTATCTTCCCTTCTGCTCTAGGGATGTTAACCCTTGCCTTGGGGCATTCCAAGACTACTCGATGACGCGCCAACCAATCCATCCCAAGAATAACATCGTAAAAACTCATCTCCATCTCTGTCAAGTCGGCTAATAAATCCACTCCTCCAATCATAACTGGTACGTCGCGATGAATACCAACTGCTCCCAATTTCTCTGTGCCAACGGTTTGAATTTCCTTAGTCTTGGGCTCGAAGACTCCTCGAAATGGCCAACACTTAACCAAACGCGGACTCAGAAAACTGTGAGAAGCTCCAGTGTCAAATAAGGTGTGAGCTAACTCTCCTCCAACCGAAACCGAGCCTACACAATATTTTTACTAACTACACATGACAACCATGAAAACAAAATACTTAAACACAACAAGTGTGATAAGAACACATACCCGCTATCGGCTCGGCTCCCTGGTGATCTCCAACCGTAAACACACGTGGAGCAATAGCTAGCCGCTTCGGCGGCGGCGGTAATGCTGCATTGACCCTCCTCGGGCAATCTCTCATGATGTGACCCGGCTGGTTACAATTGTAACAAATCACATTGGTCGCTGCTGGGGCTGCAATCTGTCTGACTGGAGGCGCATCCACTGGTTTAGCCTTACAATATTTCGAAGTGTGTCCCCACTGATTACAATCAAAACACCTGAAGCACCTTCCACTATGACGGCGACGGCAACGGGGACAATCACGTGATCCAGACTGGTCCCCTGCTCTCTTCTGGGACTCATGACCTTTTCCAGACTTAACCTGAACTGCTTTGGCAAACTTCCGCTCCTCTTCCAAACCTTCCTCCTGCTCTGCAGCCTTCTCCACTAAATCTCCCAATCTCTGGTAAGTAACAACACGACACATGTTGCGAATCTCCACTCTCATCCCATCCAGAAACTTCCTTATCAGGTCTTCCTCTGAAATTCCACTTCCAGCAAATCTGCGAAGTTGGTTAAACTTCTGCTCATACTCCCTGATAGACAACTCTCCCTGGCTTGCATGATCAAAGTCTCTCTTCTGCTTATCCATAGCTTCCTTTGGAAAGTACTTCCTATCAAACTCACGGATGAAATCATCAAAGGTAAGTCTCTCTGGTCCAATATGGTTCAAACGAATTCCTTCCCACCACACTAATGCATCTCCACGCAAATATTGCATAGTCAATCTAAGAGACATCTCCGGTGGACAGTCAATAATCTCCAACTTTCGCGCCAAGTTTAACTTCCAATCATATGCGGCTATGGCATCCACTGTCCCGCTAAAATGCTCCATATCCATGTTCCTCATCTGGCACGTCAGCCTGTAAAATCTCTCATCATAGACTGGGTAAACATGTGGTCGAGGTGGTGGTGGCGGTAGATCCTGAGCACCCTGAGCAAACTGCTGAGCGGGAACTTGCTGACCCGGAACCTGCTGAACCGGAACCTGAGGGAAAGGAGCCTCCTGAACTGGAACCTGATGATGCTGCTGGGCCTGAACTGGTGGGGCCTGCTGAACCTGAATCTGCAGACCCTGCTGCATCTGAACCGGAGGACCTTGTTGAGCTGCAGCCATCTGACGAGCAACCTCCTGAGCAACCTGCTGGACTGCCTCTTGAGCAGCTTGTCTAGCTGCATCCTGAACCATCTGTCTCACGGCCTCCTGATCAATCTGTGGAGCAGCGGGCTGGGGATCTGCATGCTGCTCATGCTCAGCTCCTGCCTCTCTAGCATCTCTGGCAATCTGGGCTCGGTTGGCTCTTCTCTTTGGCGGCATCTGAAAGGGGAAACAAATCAGTTAACTTCTGTTGAACGATGGATTCTCAAATAAGGAAGTGTTATCAGACAGACAGGTGCTATTGGTTTTAATTTTTAAAATCTCCAACTCCCAAAAAATATTTTGAAATTCATATAAAACCGATTGAAAACCGAATTAAAATCCGTATTAAAATCCGAAAATAAAACCGGGTCTCCACGAATCGCCATCCCGGGTCGGAGCCGGGACGGAACACGGCTCTGATACCAAAAATGTAACACCCGTTACTTTCAAAAAAATCGATAATAATAAAATAACATAGTAATAATAATAAACTCCACTTATAAATACCACAATAGTCAACATCCATGTCGATACAACACCATAAGGCCTAAAGGCCCAATAACGATAACATCCGAATATAAAGTACGACATAAAACGAAAGTCTGAAATAGAAAATAAACATAAACGATAGATAGAAGCCCAAAGGCCCAAAAGCGATAACGATATAAGCGATAGAAGTCCAAAGCCCGATAGTAGTAAAAGCCCAAATAGCACCAACAAGCCCAAGTCCGATACGATCACTCTTGCTCATTGGTCTCACCTGAAAGGGGAAGTGTGAGGGGTGAGCGACAGGGGAATCACTCAGTGAGGTATGGGGTACTACCCCGAAGTCCGAGTAAACGGTTAACATTTCGAATAACTATAATTTAAATCTAATACATGTCAAACACGGTACCTAAAGTACCCAAGCAACAAACAATGGTCCTAGCGAGGTGCACACTCGCTGCCCACTAACAGGCCAACAACAAAAACCACGCGAGATAGTGCTCGTACACCGCCCTCAGACGATTCATCGACCTCCCCAGGATACGGTCCAGCCGATCGACTGAACTGGCCGTACCCCTACAAACAACAGGACCTCTGGGAACACCTTCCCGCAGTCGTCACAACAAGTCTAACTAATAATCATATTTAAGTGAAGCAATCAATGTTGAATCATCTAGCAACCTAGTTCCGGTTTAAACAAAGAACCTAGTAACTAAACAAGCAATGACAGACTCGATTTCAAGCAGACGGAACATACTAGAAATAAATTATATTTATTCGAAATCCTAAGCCGGGTACTAGGAGATCGGGAATAGGGCCTCACCTTAGAAATGAATAGAAGTGATGTCTATGAACTCCAGCTGCTCAAATAGACTCCAAATCTGAAATCAGATCGAAATTCCGAGTCAGGACGGCCTTTAAACGGCTCAAAACGGACATTTACGGAAAAGTCAACCCGCTGGTCAAAGATCAACCCGGTCAACTCTGAACCAAGCCGGTCAACCATTGACCAGAATCGATTTCTAATAACCGCCTGGTTAACCCTTAACCGATTTCGAATTTAATTAAACCAAACCATGATTAATTGGAAACCGGTTCAATTCTAACCGAAATCAATTTCTAATAACCGACCGGTTTAGCCTAACCAACCCAAAATCAATTTAAATCAATCAAACCAGTCAAACCAACCGGTTGACCGAGTCACCGAGTTGACTCACCGAGTCGACTCAGCCGAGTTGGCGAGTCGCCGGCGAGTCACCGGCTCCGGTCACCGGCGGCGACGGCGGAGGGGCGGCGGCTTACCGGAAAAGTCACCGGCGGCGGCGGACTGGCGGCGGCGACGCGGCGGCGGATTCCCGGCGGCGAGCTGACGGTGGTCGGACGCGGCGGCTCCGGCGAACGGCGGCCGGCGGCAGCGGAGGCGGAGGCGGCGGCGGAGGCGGCGGCGCGTCGGTTTCACGCGCGCGCGAAAGCTGAACTTCCAGAGGCGATTGCGGCTTCGTCCGGGCTCCGATTGCGGCGATTTCGGTGTCTATGGATTCGTCTCGACGAGAGGAACACGATGGTGGTCTTGCATGCACGAAATTCGCAACGGTTAGGAAGTTATCGACGATTTACTAAAACGGCCGAAACTAAACTAATTGCATGTGGCTTTTCTGGTGGTTACCTAAGGTGATGATCGGTGGTGGTATGTTGAACGTGATCACGGTGCACGGTTGCTCCGGCGACACTGTCTCTGCAAAATGATCACAACCTCCCTTAGCTCACTCTCTCTCTAGCTCTTTCTCTTTCTTTTGTTTGCAGGTTCTGAGAAACCTAGGTGGAGAAGAAGACTTTTATAATGTTTACCTTGGGCCAAATCGACTGGGCCTAAGCTTGGTGGGCTCGAAATGGTTGGGCCAGAAATTGGGTCATGACACAATATTTCTTTTTTTTCGAAATTACTATTATTATTTATTTGTTTTCATTTTTTTATTTTAAAAATACTATACAATATGTAGCAAATTTTTATTAGCTATTGGTTTGGTGGTAAATCTAGAGGTTTACTAAAGAGGGTAAACCCAAAAAATAAGTCTTTCTACATTGTCATCTGTTTTCATTTTATTATATGGATAGCTTTCAAAGTCTGCTTAGTTTTGTCATCTCCAGCCTATTTAAAAAAAAAAAAGAAACGATAAAAAATTTTGCTATAAACAAATCCACGTTTTCAATTCTGTATTACTTCTTTTGTCGTACATTAAAATAATTATTTTTCTAATCACAATTCAACCACTAATATAAAGAGAAAAACAACTGTCATAGGTCGTCATTTGGAATAGTTTAATACTCGAGAAAAACAAGTAATAGTCTAACAATGATGGTATTACCACGCTTTTCATATCGTATTATAATTTGGAAGACCATGTGTCGAATTCTTTTGGACGTAGATATCATTTCTATAGAAATTTGTTATGTAATTAAAAAATAGAATATAAGGTAGATAAAACTCTCTTCCATTTGCTCTCATTTCTCTTTAGAAATCTCTTGTAAATCAGATCGCTTTGTTCCTCTTACCGCTGACCGTGTGTTTTTATAGCCATGCCGATGGCTTTGTTTCTCTGACCGCTGACCGTGTGTTTTTATAGCCATGTCGATGGTCCTGTTTCTCTGTTTTTATTTTATTTTGTTTTTATTTTGTTTCGCCTTTGCTGAATAAATATATGGCTAAGACCGCCGAATAAATGTTTTCTTCGATTGGATCCTTAAAGTTTTGTATATTTAAAAGTTTAGGTCTGATCTTAGTTCAACCTGTTATGATCTCACTCAATCCTGCTCATTGAAGCTGCTAAAATCCTTTTAGGTATTTTTTGAAAGGTTAACTATCTTGGATTTGATTTTAGCTAGAGTAATAACCAAGCTCATTATTGAAGTTATAGTCCAGTTTAAAGACCATCCAATGATTGTGTTAGTCCCCGATGAAGTTTTCTTGATGTTAGTGGATTTAATAAGGGTTTGAAGCACGGTAATTTTGTTAAGTAATGGTTTCAAGCGATTTCTTCGAAAGAATAAAAGATAGACAGAATAATTAAGGCTGATGATCTAAAATATTTTGAATGGGTTCCTAAAAAATTGTGAAGCATTTTTAAAATATTTTTTATATTCAAAATCATTCCTAAATTATGTGGATTTTTATTAAAAATATAAAACTGTGTGTGCTATTATTGAAAATAGAAAATAAAAGCTTTTTATTTTATTTTATAAACCAACGTTTTTATGTGGTATTTAAACAACTATTTTTAAAATTCAAAACTTATACATGTTACTCATTGAAAACTATATCCGAAAGAAGTTATACCGTATTGGTTTGAAGTTTCCTACACTGTCATCTATTATCATTAGTAATAAAGTCACCATCTATCCTACAAATTTTTAGTGGTTGGTGAACCTATAGATTCCCCCTAGAGTAAACCCAAAAATCACTCTTTATAAAAAGAGGTTTTAGGGTTCATCCCTACGGTTCAACAACCAATTGTATTTTGTTATTTCATATTCATTATTTTAAAAAAGAGAAATATAGTTTTGTCATGTTGTTAGTAAAAATAAATAAAAGATTATAGTAATTGCAAAAGAAAAGATTTTTTAATATTTTTAGCAACGTGAGGAAAACACTAAATCCGAAACGAAAAATCCTAAAACCGTTAGATAAACTCTAAACCCATTGATAAATCTCAAACCCTGAATCGGAAACACTAAACACTAATTCTTAAAAACACTAAAACCTTATTCATAACCCCTAAAACTTTGGAAAAATAAAAATAAAAAGCAGAAATAGTTACAAAAGATAATTTTAAAAAATATTTTTAACTCTGTTAACAAAACACAAACATTAAATATTAAACACTAAATCTTAAACACTAAGGCTCTAAATCCTTAGATAAACACTAAATAACTATAGGTTTAGTGTTCTCAAAATTTAGTGTTTAGTGTTCTTGATTTAGGCTTTAGGGTTTACCTAATAGTTCAGGTCTTATTTAAAATTTTAGGTTTTAGGATTTATGATTTAGAGTTTGGTATTTTGTTGACGGCGTTAAAATATTTTTAAAACGTTCTTTTTACTGCTACTATTTTTTATTTACTTTTACTTTTTGATTTTTAAAATAATTTCACAATATTTTATTTTTTTTAAAGATATTGAATATCATTGGTTCTTAAATTCAGAGATTCATCGTAAGTACGCACCCAAGAATAACTTATATAAAAGAAGAAACGATATAATATTTTGTTATAAATAATATCATTTGTAGTTTCCCAACTAGTGTATAATATATTATGCACGCTTTTGATTCTTTATTACTAGAAAGAAAAAAATAATTTATATCATTTGTCGTACATGAAAATCATTATTTTTTCTAATCAATAAGTTCAACAATTAATATAAAATGAAAAACAATTGTCATATGTCGTCATTTGTAGTAGTTTAACAATATTTGTAGTCGTCATTTGTAGTGGTTTACAGGAAATAATGGAACCTGCAGATGTAAAGATTGTTGAAAGTGTACCCTTGAGTAGGGTACAAACAGCAGACCGAGATGAAAAACAATTCTACAAAGAATGACAAATATACGGTTAAATCAAAATATCAAATAGAAAAAGCATATCCAGATAGAAGGAATGTGATAATAGAGTTTGGCCCAACAGTCACAGATCTTAAAGCATATTCTTGGAAAGTGTGTTATCCACCAAAGATGAAACACTTTCTCTGGCAGTTTTTGTCAGGATGTATATCTGTGAGGAATAACCTAAAAGCTCGGGGTCTAAAAAGAGATATTGGTTGTGACAGATGTGGAGCAGTTGAGGAATCTATAAATCATGTATTTTTTTATGCCCACCAGCAGTCCAGGTTTGGGCTCTATCGAAGATCCCATCGCATCCGGATTATTTTCCAGGACAATCCTTGTTTACGAATATGGATTATTTATTCTGGAGAATCAAACCAGCAATGGAAGATCATCATTTTGCGTGGATACTTTGGTATATATGGAAAGGAAAAAACAATAAGGTTTTTAATAATTTGGACATAGACCCAAGAGATACTCTTAAACTGGCTATGACCGAATCATTACTCTGGTCTGACGCACATCAAGCTAAAATACAAAAGAATCAGGTTTCAGAGGCATCTGAGTCTGTTTTATAGTTTAGACCGAGACGATGGTGTTTTACGGATGGATCTTGGAAATCGGGAGATACCTTTTCCGGTCAGGGATGGTATAGTACTTTAGCAGGATTTGAAGGCTTACTGGGAGCTATAAATACAAGGGCAATTCAATAACCTTTACACACGGAGGTTGAGGCTCTCATATGGGCAATGGAATGTATGAGGAACTTAAGGAAATATAATGTTACTTTTGCAACGGATTGTTCTTAGTTGGTGAAGATGGTTTCGGAACCAGAAGAATGGCCATGTAAGACCCGATCCTGGATTCCCTTAATCCAACCGAACCGCAGTCTTACTTAAGATCATCAGTCAGTTCGTTTGGTTGAGTGACAATCCTAAGTCATATTTTTCTAAGTGTTTTACATTACTTGAGGTTCATTCATTCAACATGATCAATGCACAGCGGATTAAAGGCAAACGTTATCTTATATATATAAAACAATGTAGTCATACAATCATTCATACGTTCATACGTTCCAATGCACACTAGGCTAAGTCATAATAACTAAGGTTGCACAATAGGCTACATAAATCCAATGCTACAAAAGACTTGTCTTCCACACACACATCCCATCCGCGGCTAGGTTCCTCACGGTTCCTTGGCTTTCCCACGATCACCTTTGCTATCTGGATCCATCAAACAACACACACAAACACTTGATTAGATTTATCAACAACAATGCCAATCAATTGCATGGATGGATCCTATCCTAGGCTATCAAACCGTGTCAGACCAGAAAATGGTCATCTCAGATATACATGGAAAAATACAATAAAATTCATGTAAACTCATGATAATTCTCAACTAAGAGATTGGCCGAATCGGATTCCCCAGAACCGGTCTCGATCACCACGATCTCGACCTTGATTCACTGAACTGGTCACGACCCAATCCCCCTTAGAACAATTCGATCAATACCAATTCTATACATGATAAATCCTTATAAATACTCAATAAGAAGAATCAATCATCGGATCCCCTCAAGTCCATTAGGAACTATGAGATCCGATCATACCTCTCAAACCACGGCCATGGAGGAATTCCTCCAAACCGGCCAAGGCCGAGGTTTGCCTTTACGAGTCTGAACCCATAGACTCGATCAGAATAAAGATGAAGTAAGATGAATACAAAGATTAGACATAAAGGATGCTTCCAGAACAATCGACCCTTCACACCAGTCCGGACTTTAACCGCGGTGAAGGAGGATGAACCATGGAAAGCATCACTGACCTTAGGCGTTCGTTCTTCAGGAGCCGGAGTCTTCTCCTTCTCCTTATCCTTCTCATGATCCCTCTGACGAGTCTCCATGTCTTGCCACCGAATGATCTTGCTCCGGTAACCCCTTGGTCGGATAAACCTTCCCACGGACCGTCTCTCTCTCTTTCTCTCTTTTATCTCTGTTACGATTTTGCCAGGGCTTCGCCTGAGTGTTCTGATGCCTTTTTCGAAGTCAGAGACTCTCTATTTATAGAGATCTCGATTGCCAACTTCCATTTAGGCGAACCGGTACGAGATGAGAGAGATCGGACCGAACGGTTGCCTTTGGCACCGTTTCGCGTGTATCCGACTAACTGTCCCTTTGGGACAGTTCCTAGACACGGAGGGAACCTCCCCTTCCCTTGTAGGACGTCCCAGATCAATGAGCAAGACATTGGTCCCATCGTCACATATTTCACATATGTACGGACCGTCGGACCAGTCCGGGTAACCGTCCAGCTCGACCAGTCTGGTCCGGACCCGAACACTCCGCCGAGGTGAGATGAGCTTCCCCCTAGCTACCCCAGCTGACCCAGCTATCCCTTCAGCTCAGGTGAGCTGGACAAACCTCAGGTGAGCTAACCACACTCGTGATCCAGCTGGATGAGCTCGACCCGGACCACTTTAAGCTTCCGGTTCACTCGTCCAGCTTTCCTTTACCTCTTTCCTCCTGCCGATGGTCAAGTACTCGTCCCACGACCCACTTAACCATCCCTTTGGACCATGATACACCTGATTTCAGGTCTAGCGACCTGCCTTAGTGCATCTCCATGCACCATGGTCCGTCCCGCGGTCCTATCGAGGATCGGGGACATGACAAGTCTCCCCCACCAACAAAGGATTCGTCCCCGAATCCAAGTTAGAAGTCTCATCATGATAAAACTGATTGTACCATTCCGGGTACTCAGCCTTCATCCTTGCTTCCGTTTCCCAAGTGATAAGGTCTTTACCATTGTATTCCCACACCACTTTTATCATGGGAACGGTCTTCTTCCTCATTGCCTTCTCTGATCGATCCGCGATCCGAACCGGCCTTGTCTCTAAGGTTAGGTTCTTACCCAGATCATCAGGAATCTCAGGCAGTACTATCTCTTGCTCCGTTAGACATTTCCGGAGTTGGGACACATGGAACACGTTATGGAAAGCATCCATCTTGGACGGTAAATCCAACTTGTACGCCACTGCACCCACTCGTTCAATAATCTTGAACGGACCCAAGTACCTTGGACCCAATTTCTTTCTTCCAGAAATTCTAGTCCGTCCCTTAAAGGTAATCATCTTGAGATACACAAGATCACCCACTTCAAATTCCAAGTGTTTTCTACGCTTGTCCGCATAGCTCTTTTGGCGATCTTGTGCTGCCTTCATATGGTCTTTAACCATACGTATTTTCTCTGTGGTTTCTTGCACAATCTCAGGACCCAACATGCTACGCTCCCCCACTTGGGTCCAGCATAGAGGTGTCCTGCAAGGTCTTCCATACAAAGCCTCATATGGTGACATACCAATACTTGTATGGAAACTGTTTATTGTCCGCAAACTCCACTAAAGGTAAGTGTCTTTCCCAAGACTCCCCCCAGTCTAAGACACATGCCCTTAGCATATCCTCCAAAGTCTGGATCGTCCGTTCAGACTGTCCATCCGTTTGGGGATGATATGCCGTACTCATGTTTACTCTGGTCCCCAAAGCTTTTTGAAAAGCTTGCCAGAAGTAAGATGTGAACCTCGGATCCCTATCTGAGACAATACTTGCTGGAACACCATGCAACCGTACTATCTCATCCAAGTAGATCCTTACTATCTCATCTACACCATACCCTTTCCGTATGGGAAGGAAGTGTGCAGACTTAGTCAGACGGTCCACTACGACCCATACTGCATCCTTTTTGTTCCGAGTGGTGGGGAACCCGGTCACAAAATCCATTGTAATGTGATCCCACTTCCACTCCGGTATAGGTAGATTCTGAAGTAACCCACTGGGAACTTGATGCTCAGCCTTGATGAGTTGACAAGTAGGACACTTCGCCACCCACTCGGCCACATCAGTTTTCATCCTCACCCAATGGTAATACCTCTTCAAATCTCTATACATCTTATTCAATCCGGGATGGGTCGAAAATTTAGACTTATGAGCTTGCCTCATAATCTCTTCCTTCAGTCCCTTATCGTTAGGAACGCTGATCCTGCCATTGACTAAGATGGTACCATTGTTTGCCGTTTGATACTCGGTCTTGTCATTGGCAGCAACCTTTTTAAGGTTTTCATCCAAGCCTTGTGCTTGACGGATTCTAGTAAGGAGATCGGCCTGGTTCACTGCCTCCAACCCCAAAGGTTCTTCCTGACCCGTGAGAGTATCCAGGCGCAGTGATCTCACCATCCCTTCCAGATCATCAGCTTCCCTTTCTGCGGATACATCAGCCCGTCTCCGGCTCAATGCATCAGCCACCAGGTTAGCCTTTCCCGGATAGTAAGTTATGTCCAGATCATAATCTGCAACAAACTCCATCCACCTCCTCTGCCTAAGGTTCAACTCAGGCTGAGTGAAAATATACTTTAGACTCTTATGGTCTGTAAGTATTTGCACCTTTGCCCCATAAAGATAAGATCTCCATATCTTTAAAGCAAAGACCACAGCTGCCATTTCCAGGTCATGGGTCGGATAATTCCCTTCATGCTTCCTCAATTGTCGAGATGCATAGGCTATTACCTTCCCTTGCTGTGTAAGGACACATCCTAGTCCTGTGATCGATGCATCCGTGTACACTACATAAGGCTGATCCGCCTCAGGTAGTACCAGTACCGGAGCCTTTGTTAACATGTCCTTCAGTGCGGAGAAGCTTTTCTCGCACTGGTCCGACCATGCAAACTTTACCTCTTTCCCGGTTAGTTGTGTCATGGGTTGAGCCACACTTGAAAACCCTTTCACAAACTTCCGGTAATAACCAGCCAACCCCAGGAAGCTTCTTACCTCAGTAGCATTCCTTGGTTGAGGCCATTCACGTATACATTTGATCTTTTCCGGATCAACTGATACACCCTTGTCCGACACTATGTGTCCAAGGAAACCAATGCTCTTCTGCCAAAAACTACACTTGCTTAACTTAGCAAAGAGTTTCTGCTCCCTCAAGCGTTCCAACACTGCCCGGAGATGCTTTTCATGATCTTCCTTGGTCTTTGAATACACGAGTATGTCATCTATGAAGATGATCACAAACTCGTCCAAGTATTCTCGGAATACCCCATTCATCATGTTCATGAAAGCAGCCGGTGCATTAGTCAATCCAAACGGCATCACAACAAACTCAAAGTGACCATACCGCGTCCGGAATGCAGTCTTCTGGATATCAGTAGGTTCAATCGGAATCTGATGATATCCAGATGCCAAGTCCACTTTGGAGAACCACTTGGCTCCCCTGAGCTGATCCAACAACTCATCAATCCGAGGCAACGGGTACTTGTTCTTCACAGTGACCCGGTTCAACCCTCTATAATCAATGCACAACCTAAAGCTTCCATCCTTCTTTTTCACAAAGAGGACTGGTGCTCCCCAAGGTGATACACTAGGGCGTATAAAGCCCTTATCCAACAACTCCTCAAGTTGTTTCTTCAGCTCTGCCATCTCAGCAGGAGCCATGCGGTATGGACTTTTGGACAAAGGAGCCGTCCCTGGTTCCAGTTCAATCTTGAATGGATCAGCCCTATCAGGAGGAACACCCTGTAGTGGCCTGAACACATCCCCAAATTCCCTAACCAGCGGTATTCCCTCCGGGTCACCACCCCCCACGCACTCCTTAGTGGTGATGGTAGCCAAATAGGCCTCACAACCATCCATCAGCATCCTTTCCGCACGGAGTGCTGAGACCACTTTCAACCCAGGAGTCGAACACATTCCTTGGAACCAGACCGGACGTCCACACCCTGTATCAAACTGCACCCTTCCCCGGTGACAGTTCAGAGTGGCCCGATGCTTCCCAAGCCAGTCCATACCCAATATCACTTCGTGATTCTCAAGGGGGACTACTATCAGATCTACAGGCATCTCCTTGTCCGTGATCAATACCGGGATTCCCTTTACCAGCCCAAGTGAGTTCATAACATGGCCACCAGCCCCTCTCACTTTGCAAGGTTCATTCCCATCACTCAATTGGAATAATCCCTTTCCAATCATTCCTGGACTCACAAAACTATGTGTAGCTCCAGTGTCAAACAATACGTGTGTTTCCACACCACCAATACTTAAGGTTCCTACACAAGGTCCATTCAAAGTATCCTAATCCGTTCTAGATTCCATACCATGCAATCTACAAATTTAAAAGATCAAGTTTACAGAAACTATTACCCGTGATCGATTGGAATTGTCCAGCCTCATCCGTATCCTTGCACAGCTCGTACACCCTTGGTGCGGATGACTGGTTCCGGTTCTGGTTCGGCTTGCTCGACTCTCCACGACCCTTATCCGTCCCGGGTGGGTTCTTGGGACAATCCCTACGATAATGTCCCACCTTACCACACCCATGGCAAGTGGCTGAACCACTGTTGGAAGCCGGGTTAGGACAGTCCCGAGCCGAATGATCCATCTTGCCGCAGCGGGTGCAAGCTCCCATGGCTTTCCAGCACTCTCCACCATGGCGTCTTCCACACTTAGAGCACTCTGACTTACCACTTGAGGTCTTACCCTCTTCAGTCGAGTCTCTTTTCCTCTTCCGGTCACCACCGGATCCAACCAGAGTCGTGTGGCTCTGTGGCTTCAGTTTTGCTTCTTCAGCAATGTTAGCTTCAAGGATAGCCATCCTCTCCACCAGTTCAGACACCGTATGGAAGGTACGGACAGAGCAGTAAGTCTTCAGGTCTGGCCTTAGCCCACGTATGAACCTCCTGACCTGTACCGCTTCGTCCTCCAGTTCCCTTCCCACATACTTTCTGAGCCGGTTAAACTCTTCCTCATACTCACGAACCGTCTTGCGTCCTTGGGTTAAATCCAAGAACTTGGACTCCAAACGATCCCACGCATCAGCAGGAAAGTACTTGTGGTTGAACTCAACCTCAAAGTCCGCAAAACGCTCAATGGTGCCATTGGTCCTTTTGTCTAGAGCCAACCACCAGTTGTGAGCATCACCTTCCAAGAAGTGGACTGCTATGTCCCTCTTGTACTCCTCCGGACAACGAGTGGAGCTGAAGTTACGAACCAGCCTGCTCCTCCACTCATCAGCCTCAATGGGATCCACACTTCCAGCAAAGTGTTTAGTACCCAATTTGGATATATGCTCAAGCACCTTAAGGTAATCGACCTTATGAGCTCTTCTCACGGGTGGATCGATTTCCACCACATCCGCGGTACGTCTTGTACGCGTGGCTCTCGTCCGTGTGGCAGCACGAACTGGAGGATTAGCCTGACCCACAGATGAGTTCACCAACGGGGTGAATGTTTGTGTCAAGGCAATCAACTGATCTCCCATGGCCTTCATGGCGTCCAGAACCTCCTTCATGGTTGGTCCCGTCACCACAGTCTCAGGTCCGGTCCTACCCACGTCCGCAGCAACCTCCTGATCCTCATGATCACCAGCATGGGAAGACTCAGCATCTTCCTCCTGTTCCAGCATGTCCTGATCCTCAGGAATCTCCACACGCGGTTCACCAGGCAGGATGGGTCCCTGTGGTAATCCGGTTTCAGTGTTCACCATTCCGTCCGCGGTAGGTAACACAGGTGTTTCAGTGACTCTTTCAGCCACCACCGTTCCGGATCCACCAGCAGCCTCCTTTGCCTTCCTAGTCCTCTTCTTAGTTCCCTTAGGCACAACAACACAAACAAGAGATTAATTTACAACTGTAATACTCCAACCTCTACACGCCTAAAGATAACCAAAACAAGCAATCAATTATTACAAACCCATAGCCTCACCGCGAGTACCCATAGCCGGATGTGTGTGTGTGCACCATAACCCAACAAATCCTAGAATCAAGCATGCTCTGATACCAACTTGTAAGACCCGATCCTGGATTCCCTTAATCCAACCGAACCGCAGTCTTACTTAAGATCATCAGTCAGTTCGTTTGGTTGAGTGACAATCCTAAGTCATATTTTTCTAAGTGTTTTACATTACTTGAGGTTCATTCATTCAACATGATCAATGCACAGCGGATTAAAGGCAAACGTTATCTTATATATATAAAACAATGTAGTCATACAATCATTCATACGTTCATACGTTCCAATGCACACTAGGCTAAGTCATAATAACTAAGGTTGCACAATAGGCTACATAAATCCAATGCTACAAAAGACTTGTCTTCCACACACACATCCCATCCGCGGCTAGGTTCCTCACGGTTCCTTGGCTTTCCCACGATCACCTTTGCTATCTGGATCCATCAAACAACACACACAAACACTTGATTAGATTTATCAACAACAATGCCAATCAATTGCATGGATGGATCCTATCCTAGGCTATCAAACCGTGTCAGACCAGAAAATGGTCATCTCAGATATACATGGAAAAATACAATAAAATTCATGTAAACTCATGATAATTCTCAACTAAGAGATTGGCCGAATCGGATTCCCCAGAACCGGTCTCGATCACCACGATCTCGACCTTGATTCACTGAACCGGTCACGACCCAATCCCCCTTAAAACAATTCGATCAATACCAATTCTATACATGATAAATCCTTATAAATACTCAATAAGAAGAATCAATCATCGGATCCCCTCAAGTCCATCAGGAACTATGAGATCCGATCATACCTCTAAAACCACGGCCATGGAGGAATTCCTCCAAACCGGCCAAGGCCGAGGTTTGCCTTTACGAGTCTGAACCCATAGACTCGATCAGAATAAAGATGAAGTAAGATGAATACAAAGATTAGACAGAAAGGATGCTTCCAGAACAATCGACCCTTCACACCAGTCCAGACTTTAACCGCGGTGAAGGAGGATGAACCATGGAAAGCATCACTGACCTTAGGCGTTCGTTCTTCAGGAGCCGGAGTCTTCTCCTTCTCCTTATCCTTCTCATGATCCCTCTGACGAGTCTCCATGTCTTGCCACCGAATGATCTTGCTCCGGTAACCCCTTGGTCGGATAAACCTTCCCACGGACCGTCTCTCTCTCTTTCTCTCTTTTATCTCTGTTACGATTTTGCCAGGGCTTCGCCTGAGTGTTCTGATGCCTTTTTCGAAGTCAGAGACTCTCTATTTATAGAGATCTCGATTGCCAACTTCCATTTAGGCGAACCGGTACGAGATGAGAGAGATCGGACCGAACGGTTGCCTTTGGCACCGTTTCGCGTGTATCCGACTAACTGTCCCTTTGGGACAGTTCCTAGACACGGAGGGAACCTCCCCTTCCCTTGTAGGACGTCCCAGATCAATGAGCAAGACATTGGTCCCATCGTCACATATTTCACATATGTACGGACCGTCGGACCAGTCCGGGTAACCGTCCAGCTCGACCAGTATGGTCCGGACCCGAACACTCCGCCGAGGTGAGATGAGCTTCCCCCTAACTACCCCAGCTGACCCAGCTATCCCTTCAGCTCAGGTGAGCTGGACAAACCTCAGGTGAGCTAACCACACTCGTGATCCAGCTGGATGAGCTCGACCCGGACCACTTTAAGCTTCCGGTTCACTCGTCCAGCTTTCCTTTACCTCTTTCCTCCTGCCGATGGTCAAGTACTCGTCCCACGACCAACTTAACCATCCCTTTGGACCATGATACACCTGATTTCAGGTCTAGCGACCTGCCTTAGTGCATCTCCATGCACCATGGTCCGTCCCGCGGTCCTATCGAGGATCGGGGACATGACAGGCCAGCTTTTGCAAGCTACTTAGAGGACATCAGAAGTCTCAAGAGAAGTTTTCACAGCTCAGAAATTATTCATATATCAAAGACGCAAATCATAAAGGCGGATGGCTTAGCAAGTGGTGTGAGGCAACAGACGTCGTTTACTATCCATATAAATACAGAGCAACCAGTTTGGTTTATAGAGTCTACATGAGTCTGTAATCTTGTCGACAAAATAAAAAACAATACATGTAGCAGTTAAAGAATGGAGGTATTATCCACGCTTATCAATTTGTATTATAATTTGGAAAAACATATTTCATATTTTTCCTCATAGAAATTTTTGGTATCAAAATTCTTTTCTCGCCAAAAAGATATTCTATTACTCAAAATTAATATCATATGTGGAACAAGATCGGAACAAATAAAAAAATATATTATATATCCATATGAAAGAATCTTGCTATTTTAACAAATGAATCATACAATATAATACAGTACGAAAAATAAAAATAAAATCGAGAATTTTGTGAATCTGTTCTTCAGCTTTATCAGCTCATATAGCTTTGTGGAAAACTTAGGCCTTGCTCCAGGGTCTGAATCATAGATAACCAACAAATCGATAGTGGTAGCATGCACTAAATTCCCATGAGAGGCCTCGAGCTCCAAGTGAAGTGGTGAGATTCTTCGCCATTGGTTCCTTGCTCCTAATAATTGAATTTATCCTCTGAATTTGTCCATGTCCATCCATAACATTGAAGAGTGCATCATGTATACATCATCCATCTCTCAAAGATCGTTGCTTGTTCAGGATGTTATGTTTACGCTGATTCTTCCTGTTTACAATTAGCTTCATTTATTATTAAATTAATATTATATATATATATAGAGAGAGAGAGAGGATAGGGTAAGTAACTTAGTGTTCCATTTCCCCTCCCTTCTCTCTAGAAAGCTCTTAATAAATCGCATAATTTTTTTCTTTAGCAGCCAGCTGTATGTTATTATAGCCACGCCGGTGAGCCGGTTTCTCTGTTTTTATTGTTTTCTATTTATTTTTTTCGCCTTTGGCGACTACAATTAAGGCTAAGGCTGCCAAATTTTTTTTCTTAGATAATACCATTTTACTTTTGTATATCTTGAAGCTGCTAAAAATCTTTTAGGTACTTTTTCCAATGGCTAACTATCGGTTTTAGCTCAATCGATGAATGATCTCTGATATACCATGGAATTTACCAATTTTAGAACATGGTATAAGTATTTTGTTGAGTGATATATGTGTTAATTGGAGTCTGTTTTAGAATATTTTAAGGTTCAGGTGCGTTTTGCAGAATTTTGGAGATTCTATAGTTATTGGAGGTACAAAACTGCACAAATGCGTCAGAAGTTTTGCTATTTATAAATACATTACCATGGTGAAATTAAGCTAATATTTTGACAACAATAGAATGGGATTTTGATCTCCAATGCCATCGGTTTGATGTCCATCTAACGGTTAGATCTAAATTTACATTCATTTTACCAACTAGTGGTACATCTGCCTCATGAGAGGAAGCCGTCGAAGATTTATTCTATTGTTTTAGGTTTTATCTAAGGTTTGGAGAGATGATCATTTCTCATTCTGAGATTGATTGGAACACATGGATTCAACTCAAGCTGTTGGAGAAAAATATCCAAGTGTAAGTTTTCTCTAGCTTCTGGATTGGCCCTCGACTTCCAGACCCTTGCCTAAGAAGAAACCAGGGACCGACCCCTGCTATAGGTCTGACCCCCTTGATCAGACCGACCATTGGAGCAAAATAGAAGTTTTCTGCGTATGGGGAAACTTCCATTTTTATGATTATGGAAGAGTTCGTCCTACTTTAAACCGACGTCTACAACTATAAAAGGGGAACCAAAACCCTTGAACAAGGGATCGACTTTCAGAGGCTAAGAGATTAGAGTTTAGGCGAGTAGAACTAGGGGTTTATACACCAAATGTTGTAGTATGGAATCATAGACTCAATAAACATCTCTTCTAGCCTCGATTTCTTGCTTTTCATACAAATATTATAGTGTTCCGTAGTACTGAAACGACCCTACACAAAAATACCATAACAAGCTTGATCAGGAGTATATCCCAAAGACATATGAAGAAGCTATGCTGCATGAAGAATGGAGAGCATCTGTTGGGGATGAGATGGGAGCAATGATCAAGAATGATACATGGTTTGAACTGAGTTTCCCAAATGCAAGAAGGCAGTAACCAGTCGCCTCCTATACACAATCAAGAACGTAGCCTATGGAAAGCCAGAGAGGAAGAAGACTACGCTAGTGGCAAGAGGGTACACTCAGGTCTATGGTGAAGAATATCTTGACACCTTTGCAACAATAGTTAAGATGCACACTATAAGGATCCTTCTCTCTCTTGCTGTCAACTTGGAGTGGGATCTATGGCAGATGGAAGTAAAGAATGCTTTCTAAAAGGAGAGTTGGAAGATGAAGTATATATGAGACCACCCCCTGGCCTAGAAGACATGGTGAAACCAGGAAATGTTTTGAGGCTAAAGAAGGCTAACGATGGTTTAAAGCAATCTCCAAGAGCCTGGTATCATAAGGTGAGCACAACACTAAATGGATGAGGTTGTGTGAAGCTCATGCCGACCATTTACTCTTCACGCTAACCACCACTCAAGGCATTGTAGTAATCTTGGTGTATGTGGATGATATCATCATC
Organism: Hirschfeldia incana; assembly: GCA_026261945.1. Lineage (NCBI taxonomy): Eukaryota > Viridiplantae > Streptophyta > Magnoliopsida > Brassicales > Brassicaceae > Hirschfeldia > Hirschfeldia incana. Next base: position 130,943 of record JABCMI010000030.1, read on the forward strand.
ACTGGTAGTAACAAGGAAGGTATCACCTCAACTAAAGCTTTCCTTTAACCTTTGATATTACGGATTCGGAAGAGTTAGAGTACTTCCTTGGGGTTGAATTTTCCCGCTCTAAAGAGGGGCTTTTCTTATCTCAAATGAAGTACACACTTGATACTTTAAATGAGGCAGGAAAGCATGAGAGTAAACCAGCCAAGACACCATTGGAGGAGGGATACAAAGTGCTGCGAGAAGGGGAGTATGATGCAACTCTCTTCACTGATGTCAAGAACTACAGAAGATGGTTGGGAAGCTCATATACCTAACCATCACCCGCCCAGATGTATGCTTTTCAGTGAATCAAGTAAGCCAACACATGCAAGCACCTAAGGTTCATTACTGGAACATTGTGGAGAGGACCTTGAGATACTTAAGAGAGGCTCATGGTCAAGGTGTATGGATGGCTTGCAACAAGAGTACTGAAGTGGTTGGATATTGTGATCATGACTGGGCTGAGGATAGAGTTGATAGGAGATCCACCACAGGCTATTGCACCTTTGTTGGATGAAATCTAGTCACATGGAAGAGAAAGAAGCAGAAGGTTGTCTCATGTTCAAGTGCTTAAGCAGAGTACCGATATTTGAGGAAACTGATCAGTGAACTCATATGGATCAAGGGACTGCTGAAGGACTTGGGCATTGAGATCACAATGCCCATGACTATGCACTATGACAATAAGGCAGCAATCCATATTGCATCCAGCTCAGTCTCCCATGAGAGAACTAAGCATATAAAAGTAGATTGTCACAAGTTTAGACCAGCAGTGGAGCAGCAAGTTATTCTTCCATGTTACACAAGGAGTGAAGATCAAATAGGTGACATCTATACCAAGGCAGCCAGCATCAAGGTCTGTGAGTTCATTCACCCTAAACTTGGACTCATAGACCTCTCCTGTCACTGATCCTCTTAACCATGGAGTGTTATACTCTTTTACTTTGGTTTGGGTTTTCTCCCATGTGATTTTTCTCTAGCTTAAATTTTTAATGAGAGAATTCTTCATGGTTTCCAAGCTTAACCAGTTTGAGAGGGATTGTTGACATGAAAACATAAAGAGAAGAAACAATTTGGCCCCAAGGCCCATTCAGTAGACAGTCTGCATGTATAGCATGGGGAAGAGGAAGGTGGAGTTTCAATGGAGTTTGAAGGCAGGCTGTATGAACAGCATGGGGAAGAGAGAAGAGGAATTCCAAGACAGTCTGCATCAACAGCACTGAAAACATAAACCATTAAATGTGTGATTAAAAGTGTGATTAAATGTGTGTCTATTAATTAAACTTCGATATCTCTAATTTTTCTTCAAGGAAATAGAAATTCTTCTTTTCTCTCTCTCTCTCTCTCTCTCTCTCTCTCTCTCTGAACAAAATTCGCACTCTTTCTCTTACTCCTCTCTATTGTTCTTCACTCTTTTCTTATATTTCTTACAAAATTCCATATCTATTCTTCTTAAAAATTACAAGTCATCATTCAATAAGAACAAGACATCCAACCGCGATCCACATAATCGATCGACAGACCTAAAGCGCCATCGATCGATATGATGTGCATAGCGCCGACCAATAGATTGAGATCCACATCAGTCGATGAGAATCGTGAATCAAGAAGACAAGCTTACACCAACAATGGAGTATGGAAGTTCAATGAGGAAAGCAAAAATGAATATGGAGTCAACGGAGATAAGAATGGGCCCGGATATGCTATAGATGGCAAAATCATCCATGCTCAAGGATGCTTGACACATGCACATTCCTAGATTTATGTTCTAGTTACTAAGGCTAAAACAAGCATTTGAAACAATCTATCAATTAATATCACAACTTAGCAGATTTATAGTTTGGGAGTAATCCCTCTAACTTGTTTGAACCATAAATCTAATAGGTGGACCTATTCAGACATAACATTTGTCACATAAATCAAAGATGAATAGATATAAAACTGAAATCAAATAAATATAAAAACCAATCGATTTCCAGGAAGATTCTGATAGGATTTTCTCCCTTCTCTCCTACCTTAGAACAAGAATAAAAAAAAGCGTAGCAGTCAACAATGGCTTAGAATAACATAAATATGATTTATGGTCGATCAAGGGTATTCTGGTAATTTGTGGTTGCTTCTGGATTTCAGTCGGTCATAAATCATGCTCGAACCGTGTTCTGGCATCTCCGTCGATCGATGGCAAGAGTGTTGCATTGATCGACATACATTTCTATTTTTGGCAGCTTCCTCTCGCGAGGCAGACTGCCCACTCCTCAGTAAAACAAGCATAACTTCTTCTACAGGATGCTGATTGACCTGAGACAGGAGAAAATAACTCAAAGCTCTATCTTGTGGAAAAATATGGGCTTAATCTAACGGTGGGAAGGTCTCCATCCATTGCCAAACTTCGGATGCGGCTGTGCAGTTCTTCACTTCAAAGAATCCAAAAGACACCAAAAGTCACCAAAATCACTATATTTCTCGAGAACGTACCTGAACCTGTAAATACTCTAAAAAGACTCCACAACATAATACGAATATCTTAAAACACTTATATACCATGGCTGAAAGTGGGTAAAATCCATGATATATCAACTACCGGGTTTGCGAGCCAATTGTGATATTGAATTTCGCGAATGGAGCCAATTTTTAATAATTTATCGACCTCATCGTTGACGGATTTAGCTCGCTCCGGTCCTAGTTTCCTTATCATTTTCTTGACCAGCTTTAATGTGAGATGGACCTTTAGGTCATGGGAGATGATTTTGATATCAATTCCTGGCATGTCGGAAGCGGACCATGTGAATGTCTGTTTTTCTTTGTTAGAAAGGATGTCAAGTTGCTACTTGTTTTTGGATGGAAGTCATTCCCGATGTTCACGCTTTTTATAGTGAATGATTGTCTAGAGCGATGGCGCTTGATATATCTTTTCCTGAATCTATCACCGATGGATTTCGAACTCGCGGGCGATTTGTACCTTGTTAAAACACATTTTCGGTAAGCTGTCATGTAATAGGATTGTGGCTGCTTCTAGTTTCCGTAAACAACCTTTACTCCGGTCGGAGAAGGGAACTTCCTGCACCGGTGATAAATGGACGGAATGGCCTTCATTTGGTTGATCAATTGTCATCCCAAAAAAATATTGTAGGGTGATGGGACGTCAGTGATAAAGAACTTGGTCTCTAATTCAAGATCGTGAGATTTAACGGTCGTTGTTATGGTTCCGGTCGGATATACTTTGTTCCCTTCAAAACAGAAAAGAGGCAGTGCGTAAATGTTAATCACCAGATAGGGTCTATCTATCTCTTGAAGGAGTTTTTGGGAGAGGATGTTAGTTGTGCTCCCGGTATCGACTATGATTCCTGAGACTATCTTTCTGGCGAGCTTTAGCGTTAAAACTAAGGCGTCTTTGTGAGGCGCGTTAAGCTTGACGATCTCGTATTGGCAGAAGGTGATCGTATTCTTGCTTAACGCCCCCTTCTTGGATTGCGGGTCTTCATCCTTCTTAAGACGCGGGGCTACGTTCACAATTTTTTCGAAGGTCGTTAATTGTTCTGATTTCTTGGTTGCGATATGTTTCCTGGATCGATTGAGATCCATAATCGTGCTTACAAATCCTAGGTCATGTTCTTAGCAATGACGTTTTTCGTTTATGTTCTAAGTAGTCGGCACCAAAATGTAGATCCTAAAATCTACTCTAAGTATTTGATAGTGTTTGAGATGAAAACTGGAGAAGAAATAAGGATGTGGGCAACTATCCTTAGAACACAACGATATAAACGGAAATCGGTTGAGGAAAATGGACTTTTATTGATAAACGAGGTCGATTACATTAAATAGATTGAGATCAGAAACTACAAAGAGATCGACTAAAAGAAGGCTGCTAAACGAGGTCAAACGAGGTCGATGTTATGTTTGTGCTATCTCTAGGGTTTTTCATGTGTCCTCTTTGCTTTGCTTCTTTCTTTCTTTATAGTCTCTCGACTCTGCGATTTGTGTAACCTCATCTTTGATCTTGGGATCTTCGATGACTCCTGTTGGGGTATTTTCTGGTACAAGCGATTCCTGCTCAGCCTACGGAATGATAGGAGGAAGGAGACAAGTAGTCGTAGTGCTTTCTCCTGCTTCAGTGGTTGAGGAACCAAGAGATCTTGCTTTTAGGATACTGCCATAAGGGTATGGGCCAGTATAGTCGTCAAGGTCTTCGTTCTAGCAAGGGATATTGGTCATTAGGCAAGGGATGCCTATCTGTGGCAAGGGCCACAGGGTCTATGATGAGGGCCGCAAGGTCTATAATGAAGGCCGCAAGGTCTTCATGATGTATAGTAGATGGTTCCTGGTTCTGAAGATGTCTCCTAGGTTCCAAGTCGTGGAACCATGGAAGGATTGGGGATTTATAGCTGCATCCTACAGTGAGGATTGCCTACGTATCCCTCGTAAGGGGATCAAGCCATTCGTAGTTCATATATTGGGGGCGCGTAGCCTAGATGGGCACGTGGCCTAGTGGAGGCGCGGATCCTAGTAGAGGTGCGGAGCCTGGTGAAGGCACATATCCTAAGGAGCACCTGGTTCTGTAGTTGATAGGAGTCATCTATTATGGAAGGAACATGGCTGGAATAGATGGGGGGATCGTCGGGATGCTGCAGGGAGCATGGAGCTTCGGTATGCTTCATGGAGCATGGAGTGTCCCTGCTGATGAGCTGGAGATCGTAGCCTGAACCAGTATATGGAGTTGTAGGCATGCTTCTAGGAGCATAAGACGCCATCTTGATGGTTGTAATCCCAGGGATTCGTCCTTCATCGATATGTCGGTGAAGATAGTCTTTTAGGTCAATTCTTGTCTCGGTAGCTCTCGAATTGACTATGTGGTTTATGTCTTCTATAGATGGACGTCTCCCTGTGTAGCAGATGTGTAGCAATGGGTATATAGCTTCATCTAGCTCATATATGTTGTTGGGATCGGCTGGTCATAAGCGTCTTGGAGAGGAAAGTCCTCTAGGTCTGAAATATTGCGTGGATGGCTGTAGAACTTCTCCTCTCTGTCTATGAACGTGTTCCCCCTCCTTCTAGGGTTTATTAACCCTATATTTATAGTCTAGGTCGTGCCTCCTCTCTAAGATTTGGTAATATTCAATATATCCTTAGATAATAGAATATTACCATTTTTCTTAATGGCGATTAAATATCTTGGAATATTTCCTCTTTCTCCTCTTAGATTTAAGGAGATTCAACCATAACATGGTAAATATGAATATTTACCATGTCTCGAAGTTTTCCTTTTTACTCAGAGGCAGGGGTCGGACCTGGACCCTAGACCCAGGACCCTGGACCCTTCTCGGAGAAGGATCCAGAAATCAAAGGCCCATTCGGAAGCTGGAGAAAACTCAGGCCTGGGATATTTTTCCCCAACAGTTTGCCCCTTATTCCTTGATTGTCTTGTGAGAATCAAGGGATAACATGTGATCTTGGACCTTGATAGTCTTTTCTTGAGCTGAAGAAGGGTTGCAACCTTGTCGTGAAATGAGGAGTTGCTTGGACTGATGTAGGTAGACTTTCAGACGTGCTTCAATGGATGTGCTTGGTCTGTGTGACGAGGACCAGGCGGGTCTGGTTGCACTCTCAATTCTGATAGTCTGCAAATGGGAGTCCCGAGATGTTTGTGTTGCTCCTGGAACCAAACTCGACCTTGGTTAAGGTAGGACTTCTGTTTGTATTCCTCAAGGACTCTTTGGGTTCATGAGTCGTGTGAAGGAATGTATGAGTCGGGATCCATGATTTTTGAGAAGGAAAATCTCGGTGAGGATAGGAGAACAGAGATGTTTAATATGACCCGGAGGCTAGAGCTGAGGATCCTTATTGTTGGTTCCGTTGGCCTTGCTTGCACCTTTTCTCAAGATTGTCTCTTGACTGGGACCATTCGTGGCTACCTGGCCTTAGGTTCTTTGAGAGAACATAATCTTTGGGAAGATATTCAAATTTAGGACTCGGCTTCTGTCGATGCGTCGTCTAGTCGAAGAACTTAAATCAGGTCGCAAGGACTTCATGGTGCCTTTGAGGCGGGAGGATGCTTCAATGATTAGGTAGGTTTCTAGGAGGGGTCATAACCTTAGAAAGATGTCAGCGTCTAGGACCTGGGCCCTAATGGTGACTCGACTGAAACCTGAAATCATTGAAGAAGCATTAGATCTTGTAATCCAATATTAAAAACCTGAGTTTTAGTTTTAGGAATTTAAGATCTTTGCTAGGAACCCGGAAGTTCTAGCTTGATTTGAACCCTTAGGTTCTTGGATCCTGGAACTCGGAAGTTCTTAAGGTCTTGGACCCTTAGGTTCCTTACCTAAGCCCTAAGGCCGTTTTATTGAACCCGGAGGTCTGCTCATCTAACCTTGAGGTTTCTGAGTGTTTTGGGTTTAATCTATTAGTCCTAGGACCACGATTAAACTTAAGAGATACTTCGAACCCGGAGGTCGATACCTTTGAATCCTAAGATCTTTGGTAAACCCGAAGGTTAGTATCAGGACTTGGAAGTCCTTGAACCCGAAGGTCCTTTAGACTCGGATGTCTTTGATCCCCCCTTAAGTGATCTTTTTAAATCCGGAGATTCCTTATAGGCCCGGAGGCTGTACCGAACTCGAGGGTTCTTTATAGGCCCAGAGGCTCTATAGACCCTGAGGTCGTATTAAACCCGGAGGCTTATAGAGCCTGAGGTCTCAATGAACCCGGAGGTTCGAGGACCTTGAGGTCTCAGTGAACCCGGAGGTTCGAGGACCCTGAGGTCTCAGTGAACCCGGAGGTTCGAGGACCCTGAGGTCTCAGTGAACCCAATGGTTCGAGGACCCCGAGGTCTCAGTGAACCCAATGGTTCGAGGACCCTGAGGTCTCAGTGAACCCAAAGGTTCAAGGACCCTGAGGTCTCAGTGAACCCAGAGGTTCGAGGACCCTGAAGTCTCAGTGAACCCAAAGGTTCGAGGACCCTGAGGTCTCAGTGAACCCGGAGGTTCGAGGACCCTGAAGTCTCAGTGAACCCAAGGTTCTTGACTCGGAGGCCTTTATTGAATCCAGAGATTCTAGACCCGGATGTAGAATTGAACCCAGAGGTTCTTGACCCGGAGGTTGTGAAACCTTGAGGTTCTTTGGACTCTTAGGTTTGAGGAACCCTGAAGTTCTTTGGACCCTTAGGTCTATAGAACCTTGAGGTTCTAGGGTCCCTTAGGTCTTAGGAACCCTGAAGTTCTTTGGACCCTTAGGTCTATGGAACCTTGAGGTTCTAGGGACCCTTAGGTCTTAGGAACCCTGAAGTTCTTTGGACCTTAGGTCAATGGAACCTTGAGATTCTCTGGACCCTTAGGTCTATGGAACCCTGAGGTTCTCTGGACCCTTAGGTCTATGGAACCTTGAGGTTCTCTGGACCCGAAGGTCTTTGGACCCGAAGGTCTTTGGACCCGAAGGTCTATGGACCCGAAGGTCTTTGGACCCGAAGGTCTTTGGAACCTTGAGGTTCTTTGGACCCCTAGGTCTTTGGAACCTTGAGGTTCTCTGGACCCGAAGGTCTTTGGAACCTTGAGGTTCTCTGGACCCGAAGGTCTTTGGACCCGAAGGTCTATGGACCCGAAGGTCTCTGGACCCGAAGGTCTTTGGACCCGAAGGTCTATGGACCCGAAGGTCTTTGGACCCGAAGGTCTTTGGACCCGAAAGTCTTTGGACCCGAAGGTCTCTGGACTTTTATGCTTTTGGGGAGTTTTTTTGATCGCTCTCTGCTGCCCGGAGGCGAGCCACTCTCGATCCAAATTGAGAAATCGCACTGTGCTACCCGTGGGCATAGGCCATTCTCGAAAATCTCAATGATGCACTCTACCTTTCTGCAGAAAGGTCACTCTCAGACTTACTGTGGTCTGGGGTGGGTCCCCCCGCAAGGTTCTGTCAACCCAGACACACTACCTTCCACGTCTGGATAGGTATTAAATTGTTTGTGCTTAACCGGTTATTTGCACTTTGCTCCCTGCATATCAGCCGCCAGAATCTGATTACAGTACTTGGCCGTGTACGTCATGCCCCCTGCGTGCGTTTAGGTTATAGCATTTTTCACGAGGGTTTGAGTGGCACTAGTACGTGGTCCCCGCATAATTCTTGGCTATAGGCCTTTACGCAGGGCCCTATCGCACATACATCGGTACATGGCTGATCAGACCCCTTCCATATCTGTCTGCACCTATGGTGAGTAGCCTCACCAGCTAGGGGGCTAGCTAAGATCTAAGGTCCCAAGGGTCCCGATCAAGCTGCCCCATTAAGTATTTAAATATATAATAGTAGTAATAGTAATTTAGAAATGATAGAGTTTGAGGTGCAAGGCGTTCCAGAAGTTGGTTGGCCTTGTCGTTGCTGTCTTGCAGCTTATAGGCTCCTCCCCCTTGCACCTCAATTACCTTATAAGGGCCCTCTCGTCCAGGGGGAGTTTTCCGGCTGATTTGTCTCTTATGTGGACGTAGACTCGCCTTAGGACCTAGTCTTCTTTCTGGAAGGTTCTGGATCTGACCTTTTTGTTCTACACCTAATATAAGGTTCGCCAAGATCGGAGGTCCCTTGGGGCCTGATCCAGCTAGTATGCCCCTATATTTATTTTTGTGGATGTCCCACTTATATGCAGTTGCATAGGTTCGCTCCCTGTACAAACTCTGAGTTTGGATACATGACTTTGCGATTACGCTTAAGTCTCCTGGTGTTGGAGATGGAATCTGGTAAGAACCGGAGCTTCGGAGTCGGAGCCGGAGCTTCGAGGTCGGAGCCGGAGCTTTGAGGTTGGAGTCGGAACTTTGGAGTTGGAGCCGGAACTTTGAAGTTGGAGTCGGAACTTCGGAACTTCAGAGTTGGAGCCGGAACTTCGGAACTTCAGAGTTGGAGCCGGAACTTCTTCACGTGGGCATTTGAATATCGGGGTCCTGCTCGAACGACTCTGAAGACCTGGATCTTGTTTACTCCCAACTGATTTCCCCTTATCTTTCGATTTTATTGGTGAAGTCGGGAGATAACATGTTTGCTTTTGTGAGCCGGGGTTGGTCTATCTCTTGAGGCTTGTTGTGAGCAGGACGTCGCTTCTCCAATGCCCCTTTTCTAGGGTTCTTCTTGGGCGTGGGCCGTGTTTGAACCCGGGGGAGAGTCGTCTTCCTTAGAGTAGACCGGGGTCTACAGTAGGTATCTATAGGCGCTAGACCTGTCTGGAGATGATATTGCAGGGTTCGGGACCCTGATCTTTTATCTCGGTGGACGAGTAGATTTGCTTTCAGGCTCATGTGGATCTCTTCTAGTGATGTAAGGTTTGATGGAGACAGACTTGTTGATGCTTCGGCGAGCGTTGACATTCATCCGTTGGATACAGGATCCTTGGACCTGTAGCAGGGCCTTTGGAGGAACGGAGGCCTTATTCTCTCATTTCTTGGGGTGACGAGCTCCTTTATTGGGGTAAGGTCTTGGTGGAACGTGGCCTTCAAGTAGTCTTGTTGTTTGGCTGGCAAAGACCACTGGTGTCTGATGCAGGTGACCTGCTGCCCCTTCGGAAGAGGGAATTCTTGATCCCAGGCAGGAAGGATCCGTCTTTTTAGAGCAGGGCCTTGGTGGTATATAGCCACGTTTTTGCCAGATCCGAATGGTGTATAACCAGGTCAAGGAGGGATTATTTGATTTACCTCAGTAAGTATGTCCTTGGTTATGCCCCCAATGATTGGATGTTGGCTGGAGTGTGATCTTCTGAAGGGCATACATCCTGGAGAAGAAATATTCTCCTGCCCATGTTTTCCTCTCTCTTTGCTTGGTTTCTTGGGGACGTACCCTGATCCTGGGCAGGAGGAGTTGTTGGAGCGTAGAGATAAGTTGAATGGGAACTTGTAGTTCCTGCTGATTCTCCTTTGTAACTGCATTGGCTTCGGAGGGTCTTCGGGTTTTGCATTTGAGGATCCGAGGACTGTAAGGGATTCTTTAATGCCCCAGAGTTTAACTCTTGTTCCGCTATCTCAAGCCCGGAGGATAAATTGACTTAACGCAGTATCACGCTCTGTCCACTGGAGTTGGACCTCTCTCGATGTTGGATGGATGAAGGATAAAGTTGAGACTGCACCTGTCACCTTTTATGAAACCGTTCAAAACCTGGTCCCTCTCGAAACACGATGACTATGGAGATATCCTTTTGGAGCTTGTAGGTTATGGGATTCTTCCTCTTGAAACATGGAGGTTCGTGGGCTTCATCCCCCTGAAACTCATAGGTTGTGGAATTGACTCTATTGGCGCCCGGAAGCTCTGGCATATGTCCTTCTGAAACCAGGGGGCGGTAGGACATATCCTCTTTAAATCTGGAGGTTAGAGGTGAAGTAGCAATACTGAGTCGTCCTTAAGCTTGGATAGTGGAGACCTGGGCAAAAATTGACCCGAGGTAGGAATGGACCGCTCTGGAGCAGGATCCTTCATTTGGATAGCAGAGGTTTACCCGGCTGGGTATGCTTCCTTGGATGGATTAGCGTCTTTTACTCCAGATTAGGACGTGGTTAATCCATTCCTACTATTGACCTTTTGTGTGTATTGCTTTGCTCCTATTCGTTGGATCTCCTCGTTTTGTAGGTGTCGTGTTGTGACTTCTCCTAGCTGCTCTCTGCTCCCACTTGGATGAGTCACTCTCAGCGTTTTCTGGATGTCACTTAACGGCTTATCGCTTTTTCTTGGATCCTCCTTGTTGTGGACAAGCCAACGAGATTTGTTGATGCGTGTTGCCCCTCGGGTTAACGCTCTGCCCCAGCTTTCATTGTGATCGTGTCTTCCGTTAGAGGTTCCAGAAGACATGTGGCCTTTGGAAATCTAGAGAGGCACGTGGCTTTAGCTTCCTTTAGAAGTACATCGTGGTACATCACCAGGAAAAGAGGTAGTAAGGTGATCGGAGCTTGCTTTTTTGTAAGGTGAACAGCTGTAGACCCGGAACCTAGATTAGGACCTGAGTCCAGAATCTGGAAGCTGGGATCCAGGACCTGGAAGTTCAGATGTCTCTTTTGGCTGAGGAGTAGCGGGAACGGGAGTTATCCTACTTCTTTTACACGGTTCTGAATGAGTGGAGGATACGACGACCATCAAGCTGTGATGTTGAACTAGCTTTTCCTCTGGATCCTTGGGCGGTTTGCCAAGCACTTGGGCAAGGTTCCTCATGCTTTTGGTTGGTTCGTAGCATTTCCGCAGGAACTCCGTGGAATTCACCGAATACTTTTAGAGGTCGCACGGTATGCATGTACTCCTAGGAGCTCTTCTTCTGGCTCCTCCTTTGGGATTCGTCAATGTGTCAACTCGGATGGAAGGCGTTGTGCCCTTCTTGAGTACCTTTCCCCTCGTCACATGGGATGGAGTTATGATCGTGGAGGCGTTCATGGGGTCTAGATCCCGCTTGATTGTTTCCAGTGGGTTGCACGTCAATATTTGATGTTGATGAGGACTGCTCCTAGTCGGGATCGTCGAATCCAAAGGTTGTCGTTGATGGTCGTCCTAAAATACTATGTTTTATCTGTATATTTGTATATGATTATGTCTAATATTTTAAAAAGATGAAGATAAAAAAAATTCTGATAAAAAGAATTAAATAAAAATAAGTGATAAGAAACATTAAATAACTTATGATCGTGGTCTTTAAACTTGTAACAAATATCTAATAAATATTTGGTAAAAAAAGTTAAGTCCTCATCTGCGGGCAAAACATCTAGTATAAACATATATATAATACTTTACCTTTACTAAATTTATTATAATAGATATTTAACTATGATATTATCTTAAATTTTTTTAATTAGTTTCAAAATAATGAAAAATTATCAAGTTAATTTTTGGTAAAAAAAATCAAAATTATGTGCTCGCAAATGCAAATGGCCTGGGTCTAAAACCTATAGGTTTCTCCAGCACACCTTGAGGATTTTTGTATGGGTGCCCTTCAGATTGGGACCAATCATTATAAAAAGTTGAATCCTCCACAGTTTTACTAACGTTGAGTTGGTATAATGGTAAAGGGGTTGCGGCTATAGCTTCCACCACTTGGTTTCAATTAACGGTGGAAGGGACAATTTACACACCTGATATACCATGATTTTTACCCAATTTTACCCATGATATTTCTATGATTTTACTAGATATATCTATGTTTTGGAGTCTTTTAGGTATGTTTTTAGGTTCAAGGGTATTTTGGAGTAAAGTGACGTTTTAGGTACCATTATGGAGCTTAAAGGAGAGTTTTCTCGAGATAACTATACGATCAGACGTGAAGGTCGATATCCAGTGATACATATCGATCGATACACATTTTGTGTAATCGATCGATGACGCATCCGAACAAACGATGACGAGATACTACATCGGTCGATGTACGCCTAGCACTATCGATCGATATCGAGCGTGCAGAGGAAGAATAAATATTCTCAATCGACTTGAAGCCCAAGATTTCCCATTATTACAATAATGCCCCTGACGAGTTTTCAACCTAATTGAACTCAATATTAATACCTTTGCCTATCTGTTTTGGCAAAGTGTGCTTTTTATGCTTTCTTGTGCTTTGTAAGCATTTTACAATAGTTCATTGTTCTAGTTACTTATCAATAAAAGTATTCTTTTCATCTTAATTATGTTTCATCAAAGGTTATCGATTTCCAATCTTAGAAGAAAGATACAAAGAGATTTGTTATCAAGAGGAACTTGAGTGTTCAGTCTTCAAAATGAATCTCTATTATTACCTTGATGCTATGAATCATTCAGCCATGTCTGAGTAGATTCCTTTGTTAGATTTAGGGTTCAAATAGTTATGAGGGATTAGCCCCAACTATAGATTTTGAGTTGTATACTCATTATCTTGATGAACCCTAATGCTTATTCTAGAGTAGCTAACTAGAATATGATCTTGGAAGTGATTTAACTCATAAATCATTCTCTTGACATCATCTTGTATAAGCGAGATCCTCTAGGGTTAAGCGAGAGCCGGTCTATGATCTTGGTGAACATATATTCAATTCGATCTGAAGCTATATTGATCGATACTCAAATAGAGTAATCGATCGACGACAACCATATCGATCGATACAAGCTGTCAAAACATCGATCGATATTGTCGGCAGTCAGATCAATAGACGAGTCTAATAAACGATAGATATTAGACAAATCTAAGAATTGAAGTTCTTTAGTATCTGCAAGCAACTCGTTAAAACATCTATAGCATTATAATCCTCAACTAACTGAATAGTAACCTTGAATCTAACTACTTTCTCTTATTACGTACAACCTAAATCCATTCTCTTGAGAAACTTATCATTGCTCACAACTGCAATTTATATTTAAACCTATCTCAACCTAGCTTTGTCTCTAAAGATTACAATCTTTTGTGTTCCTTCGCTCCCCGTGATTTGATCCCTAAGTACTACATTTGAACCTCTTATTTGAGAGAGGAAATCACTCATTAGGGTAATTTGAGTGATATCAAATTTGGCGCCGTTGCCGGGGAGCTAAGATCGCCATTATATTTAATATGATTAGATCTAGGTTATTTGTTACTGCTTAATCACCTTCTAACGCAAAAAAAAAAATTTCTTGTCTTTTTCAGGTACATGGCCAGCAGTACCAGAAGCAACAAGAATTCTCAACTTGTGTACTCAGAAGATCCCCACAGCTTGGAACGTAGCATCCGGAAGAACTTACGTTCCACATCGATCGACATCAACTGCTCTCTGTCGAACGATACTCACCTACCATAATCGACCGAGACACCTTCTTTGTCGACCGATAGTCGCACCTCCCAATCGATCGACATCAACATACGTTCGTCGACCGATACTCGCACCGCCCCATCGATCGAAAACAACAACCGTTCGTCGACCATCACCTTTCATCCGACATCGATCGATATTAATCACATTACATCGATCGATACTACCCGCCGAGTCATGGTAGCGCCTATTATTCTCACAACCGATGAGAATGGAGACCTGTATGATCAAGATGGTCACCTGCGTAATGCAGCAGGTCAAAAGATGAATGCTCAAAAGGAAATCATTCCTGAGCAAGACACTGCAACCTCAGACTTCATCCAACATGTAGATGAGGCTAACAGAGCTAGAACCTTGGCTGATTACAACCGTCCAGATCAGTTCTATACCAACCGATCAGCCATCCGCCCTCCTACCATTCAGAGGGGAGATTTCGAGCTCAAGCCGCAGTACTACACACTTGTGGGACAGATACCCTTCTGTGGGTTATCCCATGAGCATCCTATGGACCATCTAGAGAGGTTCAAGGATCTTATATCTTCCATCAAAGCCAATGGACTCCCTGAAGACTACGTTCTCTGCAACCTTTTCAAATACTCTATATCAGGAGAAGCTTTGCAGTGGCTGAGGCAACTACCACCAGGTTCTCTCACGACCTGGAAGGACATCAAAAACGCATTCCTGCGTAACTTCTTTGATGATTTAGTGCTGAAGACTGGAGGAGGAAGATTGCTACATTCACTCAGGATCCTGGAGAGTCATTCAAGGATACCTAGAACAGATTCAAATCCTACCAGCGCGACTGCCCACACCATGGATTCAACAATGTGCCACTACTCTGCACCTTCTACAGAGGCATCGCTTTGAAGTATCAGATGACTCTTGATACAGCTAGTGAAGGAAACTTCAGCACAAGGAATCGACAAGATGATGTGAAGTAATTGATAACTTAGCTTCAAGCAACACCACGAAGAACACTGTCAAGGCAAAATCTATATCATTCCTTGGGAAGGAACAGATTAATGAATTTCAAGCACAGCTAGACAATGTTCAGAAGTTACTAAACAAGCAGATTTGCTCAGTTGAGGATGCAGAAACTGCAACTGGAGAGGAAAACACGGAGGAAGATGTGAACTGGATCAGTGGAGCAGGATTTTAGAGATCTGGAATTCCAGGAGGAAACAAGACTTTCTCAGGACAGAGAAGTAACTACAACCCACCAACAGCAGCAGCAATCCCAACAACAACATGAGTTATGGAAACTCATTCTACACCAACCCACCCCCACCCACCCAGGAAAGCAAACTAGAAGAGATGCTGGAAATAGTTCTGGAGAGCCAGCAGAAGCTACAGGTGGATTTCAATGGGAAGATTGACTCAGTCTACACCACTCTGAACACAAAGCTTGATGCTTTGAGTACCTATGTGAAGAAAGTGGAAACTCAGGTGGTTCAAACAGGAGAAGCTTTGAAGAAAAAAGAAGTTTTAGCAAAGGGACAAGGAGAGTCTGCTACTAACCACCACGTTAATGCTATCCTGGATGATGATTTTGGCAAGTGGTAAAGCAAGAAAAGCTGCAAGATTCGACACATGATGACACACCCGAAACCGAATTCGCCTCATATCGATCGACATCATCTACCCGACATCGATCAATATCACCAAAAGCAAAGCGATCGATAAACTTTAACGAGTATCGATCGATAGACTTCGAGGAACCCTCCAACAAATGCAACTCCATCAAGATCATTTCACACGAAGCCTTCGCAGCTAGACACCCACATCCACCCGCCCCTATGGAAGTTGACCCGAATTCAGATCCTATCGATCTATTCAAAGACCTTTCTATCGACCGATCCAGAGACCCTAATATCGAACGACATACAGGAGTCGCTGTCGCTCGATATACCATACCTCATCGCCGAGTGCAACTACCAAAGATAGATGTACCACGACCCAACGCACTCCGGGCGCAGTCCAAACTTTCCAAAAACCTTCCAACCGCCATCATGAAGAAACCCACGGACATCATTGAGTCCATGGAGACAGAAAAGGAAAACCTAGGGAGAGTTGTAAGAAAAAAGAAAGAGAAGATTGCCAAGCACCTTAAAAGGGGAGCTAATGAAGCAGAGATGGAAAACTTCAGAAAGAGAGTTCTAAGGATCCCTCCGGAGAAACCTTTTGAGGAAGCTTACTTTTCTCACAGATTGTGGATGTTTTTCAGGGAAACTGAGGAGACAGAAGAAGATATCAAGAGGATGTTTCACCAAGTTCGCGATAGCTTGAAGAAGAGGATCACAGTGACGAAGAGAAGCGATCCAGGGAAGTTCACAGTACCATGCTCAATAAAGGGTATTGAGTTCCCTCGTGCCCTCTGTGATACAGGATTAGAAGTCAGCATCTTACCTAAGATCATAGCAGACCAACTTGGTCTGAAGATAGAGCCTACTGAAGAGACATTCATCTTTGCGGATTGTTCTCAACAGAACTCTGGAGGCATAGTTTGAAATCTTGAGGTACAGATAGGAGATGCCATCATCTCTACAGACTTCCACGTCCTAGATGTCAAGCTCAACTTCAAGACATCCCTACTACTTGGAAGAACCTTCTTAGCCACCGTTGGAGCTGCTTGTTACGTAATGTTCAAAACGCTCTGCCAAACCCCAATAGACCCCACTACCCTCTATGATCCAGTCCAAGTCATCAAGATTCCAAGGAAGTAAACCCTAGAAGTCGTAGCAGCATGCTTTTGTTCACAAGAGTATGATTCCATGGTCGAGTACGAAACAGATCCAGTCACATCGACCGATGCAAGAAACCTTCCATCGCCGATACCCATGACAACTCATCGACCGATGTCGATACATTAGCATCGATCGATATGGAGCCACATAAGAGGACCAATGCCGAAATCTTGGCATCGATCGACAGGCTATTAATCAAGGAGGCCGACGAGGAGTTTCCAGATGGGAATTTCAAGCTAGACAGTCTGGAATCAGATCGTTACATACCACCACTTGTCATAGAAGAGGAGATGATGAAGATTACGAGGAAGAACGAGCCACAGAGTACAGATTCCTTCGTGAAGAAGAAGACGGACACACTTCCCACACCTTCAGATTCAACGCATCGATCGATAGAGGCCAGCCTTCATCGACCGATACGCATCCAAGGAGATCGCTCAAGCGACCTTATAAACCATCAAACGATCCCATTGACTTTATATCACTCTATACACCACGTAATGATATAAGAGACAAAGACTACTCAAT
The DNA here is from genome assembly GCA_026261945.1 of Hirschfeldia incana. Taxonomy (NCBI): domain Eukaryota; kingdom Viridiplantae; phylum Streptophyta; class Magnoliopsida; order Brassicales; family Brassicaceae; genus Hirschfeldia; species Hirschfeldia incana. The sequence goes on from JABCMI010000030.1 coordinate 147,990, forward strand.
TGGAAGTTGGGCAAGCGACTATCATGAGAGTTTTGCAGTTGATACAACACCACTAAAGCATTCAACCCAACCCGAGGAAGTCCCATCGACCGATATGTCACAACAACAATCGATCGACACACGTCACAAGACATCGACCGATGCACTTGCTAGAGCATCAAACGATATGACCACTACACCATCCGAGGTACAAACAAGTAATATAGATTTTGGTTTTCTAACTCCAGATGAGTTTGGTATTTTCAGAGATCCAGCAGGAAATGTACGAGTACTGGATGGAAGAATCATTCCAATCACAAAGAAGAACATAGCAGATATCCTTCAGACAGCTAATGGAGTTGTTAACCTCTTCAAACACCGACCTAACAACCCCGACTATCAGCACCATCAGCATATCAGTACACACACATCATCCAATCCAGACAGTGTTGTAGATAATCATCTCAACTCCAAGGATTCGGAATTTCAACACATATCGATCGATAGGAACAACTACCTATCGTTCGATAAGCATCGAGAGTTTGGGAAACAAGCTTTCAAAGATGGAATTCGTCGCTTTTCTTGGGAGAAGAAGGATGAATTTGGAGTTTACAGAGATCAATCTGGGTATGCTAGAGGAGTAAATGGAGACATCATCCTTGTTTCCAAAGAAGACATGGAGGAGTTACTGAATAGAGCTTCATTATTTGAATGTTCTTGCTTCTGTTTACCAATACATGCATATCACTTCAACAAAGCCGAACCGCAAGAAAAACTCTACACAAAAGCTGAAGTCTAGAGTATGATCAACGAAGCAAAGAGTTCTTATATTTGGGAGACATTAGGATATCCAACATAAATTGAGAAGGTCCGATCATCACTTCAATCAGAGATCAACTGGCTTCATAGTGCTAATGACCTTTTCCATCAAAAGAAAGACGCCTTACAGGAAGAAGTAGCCACTCTTCGCCTGAAGTTAGAGACCTACATGAAGCCATCGACCGATGCTGGACACACCACATCGACCGATACGGATTATGTGTCATCGCTCGATAAACGTTTAAAGACAACTGCATACACCAAGGAAGAGATACATACCCTTATCAGCAACATCTATTGGAGCATTATAAGAGAAGAAGAGGTCATCAAAGATCTGGAAGACAAATATCAGCAACTTCACCTCATTCAAGAAGCGCACAGCAACAATGGCAACTACCATGGATCACATCATCAATGCTTTACAACACACACACCAGACGATGAAATATTTCTACACCAGCAAGAAGGTAATCACTAATGAGATGATCACATCAGTTGACAGTCGTCTACAAAAGGTTGAAGAAGGATTGAGAGAGTTCTACACTCAAAAGTTCTGCGAAGATTACAGACGCTCAGTATCGACCGATGCACAGCCTAGTACATCTCCCGATATCAACAATACAGAGTTCTGCACCAAAGCTGAGATGGAGAAAACCGTTCAAGATCTTTTCACAATGATCCAAGAAGTTGGTGATTCGTCCTACCGAAGCACTGAAGAATTATGGTTTCCAGTACAAGGCGACGTCAAAAGCATGGAGTTCACCATAGAGAACCTTCAGAAGGAGATCAAAACCATCTCCAGACAACTTGCAGATAGACCTACACCACTAGAATCGACCGATATGCCAGCAAGGACATCGACTGACAGACTAGAACCAGTGTCGATCAACATGGACTACCCGAGATCGATCGATAATCTCATGGTACGAAGGAGAACTTATGAGAGACTCAATGACATGCAAGAAGAACTTAGTGACCTATCCAAACACGCCTATCCAACATTAAGAAGCCACCAGTTCTACATCGAGAGCAATGCAGAAGGTCTAGAGCGTCTGCGCAACGAGGTAAATGAATTGAAGGAGAAACTAACCAGAGGAGTTGAAGCCACAAAAAGCTTTTTTACCACATGGGTTGGAGAGAAACAAGAAGACAATGAGGAGATTTGTCAACCCGCAAGTTTCTGCAATTCACCTCACTAGCCTCACTACCACCATAGTCAAGCTAAAAGACTATAACAAAGCGCTGAGTGGGAGGCAACCCACTGTTAGGTATTTTCTTATTTATTTAAATTTGAATTTTTTTGTTTGTTTTTTTTTCGTTTTTGTTTTTAGTTTTTTTTCAGATTACATTCTAGACGATTACCAATCCTATCGACCGATACGATCTTGTCGACATCGCTCGACATAAACCTATCCAGATCGATCTACATAGATGACTCATTATCGATCGATACATATTCACGGTCAGGTATAGCGTTCTAATTTTCGATATCAGTTCATTCCATATGATTTATTTATACCCTAATCCAACTGTTATACACTGGGAACAGTGTATGATTTAAGTCTGGGGAGAGATTACTGATGCTACTTTACCTTTTTGATTTCATTAAATGTTTTCAAAATTGGTTTTATTGAGTCAAGGAAGGGACTAGGATATCTTTCAAAAAATTTTATTTTTATCTAACCACTCTTTAGCACCATTCTTAGATCTGTTGATTGCAGAAAGTACTATAGATGCTCCAGTGGATCACATGTCACCTATGACAACACTTTTCATGATTGTTTGGAAGAACCAAAGCTGATTTCCAACCTAACCTGACAATCTATTGCTTGTCTTGGGGCTTGGTATACAAGGGATCGGAATCCTCCTGCAAGTCTGGAAGGTAATAGTTTGTGTGCTTCTGATTCCCTTCCTTCTCTCTCTTCGGCATCCCAAAGGAAGAAAGAAAGATTTCTATAAAAGATGTGATATGATTTCTTGAGGAGTAGAGGGGTAGGAGTGATTCATGCTATCCCATTATTCTACTTTAAAAGAATGATCAAAGCGAGGGGTAAAAGTGATTCCTTCGACCCCATTATTTGCTTATTCAAAAGATATGTGTTCTAAGTCAATAAGATGATACAAAGAAGGCCTTTGTGGCAATAAATGTTCATTAAATTTGAAACTATGAGGAACCAGAGAAGAGAAAAAAAGGGGGAAGAAAGGAATTAGAGAAGACTGCATGTGTGTTCAGAAACTTGCTTGAGTTGAGTTCATGTGTTTCTTGATCGATATCCTGAAGGTAAAGCCTGCACTTTTATTTTTATGCATAAATGAAATCAGTAGAGGGGATAGACAGACAGGATTGATAAGTTGTTTGGCTAGATGAATTTGGTTGCTAAGCTAGGATATGGTATAATGTACTCATGTGGCTAATAGACATAAGATGTGGCTTGCAACAAAGTAGAGGTGATGATTCTAAAGCTAAGATTTAATTGAGTCCCTGCTATTTTCAAACTTCTTTCAAAGACTACTTGTGTGTTTGCTTGACGACAAGAAAAAGGTTAAGTCTGGGGGAGTTGATGTACCATGATTTTGACCCACTTTTACCCATGGTTTTTCTATGATTTTACTAGATATATCTATGTTTTGGAGTCTTTTAGGTATGTTTTCAGGTTCAAAGGCATTTCGGAGTAAAGTGACGTTTTAGGTGCCATTATGGAGTTTAAAGGAGAGTTTTCCCGAGATGACTATAAGATCAGACGTGAAGGTCGATATCCAGTGATACATATTGATCGATGCACATTTTGTGTAATCGATCGATGACGCATCCGAACAAACGATGACGAGATACTCCATTGATCGATGTACGCCTAGTACTATCGATCGATATCGAGCGTGCAGAGGAAGAATAAATATTCTCAATCGACTTGAAGCCCAAGATTTCTCATTATTACAATAATTCCCCTGACGAGTTCTTAACCTAATTTAACTCAGTATTTATACCTTTGCCTATGTGTTTTGGCAAAGTGTGCTTTTTATGCTTTCTTGTGATTTGTAAGCATTTTACAATAGTTCATTGTTCTAGTTACTTATCAATAAAAGTATTCTTTTCATCTTAATTATGTTTCATCAAAGGTTATAGATTTCTAATCTTAGAAGAAAGATACAAAGAGATATGTTATCAAGAGGAACTTGAGTGTTCGGTCTTCTAAATGAATCTCTATTATTACCTTGATGCTATGAATCATTCAGCCATGTCTGAGTAGATTCCTTTGTTAGATTTAGGGTTCAAATAGTTATGAGGGATTAGCCCCAACTATAGATTGTTGAGTTGTATACTCATTATCTTGATGAACCATAATGCTTATTCTAGAGTAGCTAACTAGAATATGATCTTGGAAGTGATTTAACTCATAAATGATTCTCCTGAGATCATCTTGTATAAGCTGAGATCCTCTTGGGTTAAGAGAGAGCCGGTCTATGATGTTGGTGAACATATATTCAATTCGGTCTGAAGTTATATCGATCGATACTCAAACAGAGTAATCGATCGATGACAAACATATTGATCGATACAAGCTGTCAAAACATCAATCGATATTGTCGGCAGTCAGATCAATAGACGAGTCTAATAAACGATAGTTATTAGACAAATCTAAGAATTGAAGTTCTTTAGTATCTGCAAGCAACTCATTAAATTCTATAGCATTATAATCCTGAACTAACTGAATAGTAACTTTATATCTAACTACTTTCTCTTATTACTTACAACAAAAACTCATTCTCTTGAGCAACTTATCATGCGCACAACTGCAATTTATATTTAAATCTATTTCAACTAGCTTAGTCTCTAAAGATTACAATCTTTTCACTACAGGAAATGAGCTCATTGATAGCGTCCATTAAACGCTATCTATTAATATCGTAGCGTTGTTAGAAACGCTGTGTCTTCCACCGCGACAATAGGTATGAGAGCTATCGTAGCGCTTTTCTTTTATGCTATGATAAATACTTTTACTATAGCGTTTTCTATTTTGCAATAGTTTATTTTATAATAGCGTTTATTTTACGCCATTAGTTTTATTATGAAGTGTTATAGTTGGTACTTGTGTCAGACCTTACAACATTTTCTATAGCGTTTTATGAAAATGCTATTGGGATGTATTTGTAATACAATAGCGTATCTTTAAATGTTATTTTTGGGTTACAAAACAATTTAAATAGCGTATTTTTAAGAGCTATTATTATGAATTTTGTAAAATTTTATTTGTGCAATAGGTGTGATCAATTTTTTAGAATTTTGATTAGCCAATTTATATTTTGAATTATAGAAAAATATCAAATTCAAAAATAATATATTTCATTATTTAGAAAAAAAAATTAAATTCCAAATCCAAAATACATATTAGCATAATATATTTAAATTCCCAAATCCAAAATAGAAAAATAATATTCAGCTACATCAAAAAACAACAGATTACAAACAGCTTTTGCTCTAAGTTCGCCGAGCATTGCCTCTGGAAGACGAGGTTCCTGCCTTGTTTCGCATGTTAGTCAGTGCTCTTCGGTACATTGGATCGATGTCTTCTTCATCTTCTTCAATACGGATCAAGTATCCAAGAGCTCTCCGGTACTGTACTTCTGTGATCTCGACGACATCATCATCTGCTTCTTGTTGCCCCTGTTGGTGGAGTGGTGGAACATCAGCTGCTTCTTGTCTTGGCTGTTGGTGGAGTGGTGGAACATCAGCTGCTTCTTGTCTTGGCTGTTGGTACGGTGGTGGAATGATCCCCTGTGCCGAAAGTGCTAAAACTATTTCTTTCCTAGCTTGCATTTCTGAATCATAGCAACAGCAAAAGTAATTAAAATCATAGCAACAGCAAAAGTAATTAAAATCATTAGAAATTGTAAAGAAAGACCTAACCTTTAGGATCCCTGCTACCTTTGCTCGTTCACCGTGAAGAAAACTACAAAAAAGAAACGGATCATAATCAGTCTTGCGGCGCCGAATAAGTATCAAACTTATAGATTGGATAAAATAGATAGATTGGGTACCTCGTTGCTGTATTTGCTTCTTGCGGTGTCGAAAACTAAGGGCAAAAGTAAAAGACGATTTCTACAAAGAGGGTTACAGATTTCGACAAAGAGGGAAAGACGATTTCTACAAAGAGGGTTACAGATTTCGACAAAGAGGTAAGGGTTACAGATTTACAGTGGAGCTTAAGAGATATGAGATTGCTTTCTTTTGGGGAGAAAATCGATAGAGATTTTGAGATGTGAGCAGGTTAAAGGGTTATGAGTTAGTGCTGATTTAACGGTGAGATCTAAGGAGTTAATCAGATCGTGTGGTTTAGAATAGCAATCCTGGTGATATGATATGATTGGCTGATTTAGCAAGTCAAGGGATTAACGGTGAGATGTGAGAAGGCTAAACAGATCGTGTGGTTTAGAATAGCTATCCTGGTGATATAATATGATTGGCTGATTTAGTTAATTAAGAGTAAAAACTGATTAAAATGTTTTAAAAATAATTGTATGAAATAAAAAATTTGTTATAATTAATCAGTAACTAGATAACAATCATAAAAACACTACAAATTATTAAAAACATAATTTTATGTTTTTTATTTAACATATGTGAAATATATGTCAAGATTGAAACACTTGAAACAAAAATGTAGACAAAGCCATTTAGGATTTAGACTTTTCAGTTTAGTTTTTGAATTAATAACAGAAACATATTGTAAGATTATATTTCATTCTATTCTTATATTGAAAAAACTTTTTGTAAGTAAATCTGATTATGAATTTGTGTCAAGATCGAACACTATACCCTAAAATTATATACCCTAAACCATTTAGGGTTTCGATTAAAATATTTGAAAGTACATTTTATTATTATTAATGCGAATGTTTTATTTAGTTTATTTATAATCTATAAATTTTAAGATTGAACACTATACCCTAAAATTGTATACCCTAAACCATTTAGGGTTTCGATTATAATATTTGAAAGTACATTTTATTATTATCAATGCAAATTTTTATTTACTTTATTTACAATCTATGAATTTTTTTTTTGTTATTACTAATGCATAATTTTCTTAAAATTATAATAACCAAGCAACACACTAAATATTAAAAGTGGCAACACACCAAATATTCAAAGGTAGTACACACAGACATAAGCTTGTTTTTTTAAAGTACTAAAGTGCATTCACGTTTCTTAAAAAGAAAAACAAAGGAGATTTCATATGCGACATTACTTGAGCATTCATATATAAAGGATTTTGTCATTTGGCCAAGCAATTACACTGCCTTGAGCATCAGCAATGATTTGAAGTTCTGAATTAGTTCTCCAAAGTGGTGCATCTTCAATCAGAGGAACATCAACCCATATCTTGCTTGCATTGGGGCCCAAGCGAATAAAATGAACGACATCATCTGGATTAGTCGAGAAAAGTCGACCTTCTGCTACCTTTTCCCCTGATCCTTTGCAATCCAAGAGGATGCATTTCCTTGTCTCATTCTTGCTAGTGTTAGAGCTGTTACTTGCACTCTTAAACAGAAATTCCCATACAACAAATCATTCAGCCAAAGAAGAAAATTACCAACAACAATCAAGAGTGAGAATGTTTAGTTTCTTACCGCATGTGATCTACTTTTCGACATCAGTTCGTCTTTGTTTGCTTGTACAGTAGCCAAAAGAATCTTTTGGATAGGCCATGGGATGTCCTCACCGACTGCATCACCAATCATCAACTTGTCCACATTTGGTCTCCATAGAGAACCAACTTCATTAACTACCCTATCTACTTTGACAATAGCAGCACTAGGACCCAGAGGAATGTTGTTTACCAGCTCTTTTGGGTCAGTTGACTGGAGACGACCCTCTGCAACAATTACATCCTCCTTAGACCAATCATAGATTAGGATTCTATCGCCTTCACCATCTGAAGCCTACAAAGCCATGTTTAAAAATACAAAACAAACACTACATTAGTTAATTATCAACATGATTCCGCAGCATCTTAACATATGTATAGTACTTACCGTTGAATCAGCAGTCTTATTATTTTCTGAGTTGTCTTCATCCAGAATGAGCTTATCAAGCTGCCATGCTATTTTCTGTCCAATGGCTTGGCCAAGTGTGGTAGCAGATGTCGTAGGCCTCCAGATAGGTGCTTCTTCATTTGTAACAGACTTAACTAAAATAGCAGCAGCATGCATACCAAGTGGAATTCGTCCAATTTTGTATGTTGGTTCAGCTGAGCAGAATTCTCCTTCTCCGATGACAACATCATCCATTGAACACCAGTCTAAAATCTGACACCTAGGTCCTTTGCTGATATCACTGACTTCAGAATTGGAGACACTGTCAAGATGATCCTGAGTGAAATGCAAAAGGAAAAGTTAGACACTAAACTGACAATTCAACTTATAATGACCAAAAATTATGTTAACTTACACTTTTTTTTTTAGTTAATCCACGAACTACGTCCTGCAAACCACGAACTGCATCCTGCAATTCAGCTTGTTTTGCTTCAAGCATCAGTACATGTGAGTCTCGGGCCTGCATTAATGCAATCTTCGTAGCAGTTATTCCCCTGCCCATTCCTCTAATCCTTCCTGGTTTGTCTTTTCCTAGGACTTGACTCACAGCATCATCGTTAACACTCGTACTGGCAGTGGATTCCATTCCACTATCAATATTTTTGATTTTTTCCTGATTTCAACAAGACAGTAATAGCATAAGAAACTGTTATCCCAACAAGACAGCAACACACTAAAAAGATTTAGAATCGCTTACAATAGTGTCTTCAAACTCAGGCCTCACAGGTCTCCCATCTGAATGTGTATGCCCTGCTATCCATACCTTACTCCTAGTCACTTGTGTTGGGTTTGAACTGTTTTTCTTCTACAAGTGCCAAAAAGGATAATACATTATTACAAGTGCCTGAAATATTTTATCAACAGAATCATACCATTTCATGAGCCAAGCGAACCATTCCCTTGCGACTAGTGGTGTGGGGTATCTGGTTTCTCCTCAATTCCTTGTATTTGTCACTTTGGACCTTCAAAAAAAAGCAATAAGATTAGAATTTTACATATGGAAATAAAAGCAAACAGAAACATTGGTTAAAACTAAACAACCTTAAAATCTTTGCCTTTCTTCATCTTGACCCAATTCATCCAAGCTGACGCAGACTGAACATTGCTTGGTTTTAATCTAATAAGTTCTTCCATGCTCTCTACAGATCGCACAAGACCAACAAGCCTTGACTTTGAAGACCTCCAAATACACCCCATCTGCTTTAGAACAGATTCTTTTTGCCATTGTTCTGACAGTTTGAACCTCGCCTACAAGAGTTTCAGAACTTCAACACAATGGTAGAAGTTATGTAAAGAGAGTTCTTTTACTAATTTCTGGTGAGAAAAATACCTGAATTTCCTCCCACATTGTGTCCTTTGTCTGTTCATCAAGGTGTCTCCAATCTCCAAGAAGGACTGGTACATGCTCTCTCACAAGAGGACCAAGAAATGAAGAAAGTGTTACTGATCCATCCCCCACATGTTCACCGAGAGATGTAAATTCGACTTCAACCTTGTCTTCAATGTTTTTAGCCACTTTACTCATCCTAGTGCGCCCTCTTCGTCTCTTTGTCTTGGTCTCTGGCTGCTCACCTTCGACTGGTTCAGTTGGATGCTGCGTATCTTCTCCTGCCTCTTCTGACTCTCCTTTGTTCTGTGGATCTTCTCCTGCCTCTTCTGACCCTCCTTCGTTTTGTGGTTGCTGCGTATATTTTTCTGCCTCTGCCGACTCTCCTTCGTTTTGTGGTTGCTGCGTATCTTTTTCTACTGAGTCTCCTGCTTTCTCTGAGTTTTCTTGAAGAGGATGTTCTTCCAATGCAGATTCCTGAGTACCAATCTGCATATCAGTTGTTGTTTCTTCTGCTGTTTGACTAGTAAGCCTCCTGGGTCTTCTATGAATTTTCAAAGGCTCAACACTCGCTTCTTCACCTTTCTGGCGCTTACTGCGACGCTGAGGTGCATCAGGTATCTCTTTCAACATGATTCACCTGAAACTATAATCATTTGAATTATCATCACTAAATCTACCAAATAATACTAACTACCTAATAATACTACCTACTAACTAACGACCTAGCCCAATTATTCAACTACTAGGACCCCATCACAGTCAGCCCTAACACAGAAACTATCATCATCAGAAGATTCATTCCCCAAATCATCATTGTCTTCGCTGGATATTGGCGTAGCTACGAACTCTTCTTCGGTTTCTAACTCGTGATACCCTCTTGGTGGTGCCCTCATTACAACACTCCAATTTGATGAGTCATTTTCTCTGGAGTAAAACACTTGTTTTGCTTGAGAAGGCATAATGTATGGATCTTGGAGAAATGCTGCTTGGTTAACACTGAAGTTCACAAGCATAAATCCATCTTCTTCCTTGAGACCATTCCCTTTGTTGGCCCACTTACACTTGAATAATGGAACCTGGAACATGTGGTAGTCCAACAATATTATCTCTTGTATCACTCCAAAGTAAGAAACGACATCTGCCACGTGATTGGTATCTCTGACACTTGATCTACACATAGCAAAAGCTTCATATGCTACTCCACTGTTCTGAGTCTTCCGCTTTAAGCATTCGGTGTGAAAACGATGTCCATTGATGATATAGCCATTATAGGTTTGCGCATTATGTCGCGGACCAAACGCTAACCATCTTAGTTGGGTCGAATGCTCTTTAGAATTAGTACGGATCTGATATAAACAAAAACGTTATGATATTAGTGTTAAACCACTACGTAAAAGAGAAAGAGATGTATAGAAAACTTTGTAAATACCTTTTCTTTTAGCCACTGTGAAAACCGTTCCCCATGTAACTTCCACAAAAGAGTTTGATTTCTTCTGCAACGGGCATCCTTATCTTGTAATTCTTGAAGATGCAATCTGAATTACAAATCCAAAGAGTTAGAATAATTAACTAAACCAAAGAGTTATCAGATGTGAAGATGCATTCTGACTTACTCAACATATGGATTTACAACTGCAGAGTTCATTAATACATATCTGTGAGCAATGTCAAGATCTTTATCAGATAGTGTAACTTCTGTAGCCTTAAGAATTGGACGACCTTCAAGTATATGCTCATCCAAATCAACATCTTCATTACGATTTGCAGACTCTAGAACTGGTACAGATGTTTTGAGAAACTCCAAGCAAAAATCAATACATTCAGCTGCCAAATAACCCTCTGCCATACATGCTTCTGGCCTTGCGAAGTTCTTAACATAAGATTTTAGTATTTTCATGTACCTAAATGTCCCGCATAGAAAAAAATTGTCAGATATTTGCTTATAACAAATATAAGTAAAAAATAAACAAAACCAGAAAACACTATATACGTAGTACCGTTCAAATGGATACATCCATCTAAAGTGTACTGGGCCACCCAAACGTGCTTCTCTAGCTAGATGTATAGGGAGATGGAACATTATATCGAAAAGAGATGGAGGAAAAAACCTCTCCATTTGGCACATCGTCTCCACAAGCTCAGACTCCAATTTTAGTAGCTTCTCTGGGTCAATTACACGCTGACATAGTCTACTGAAGAAGTTGCATAACCTTCTAATTGCAGTCCTAGGTCCTTTTGGCAGCAACCCTCTCAATGCAACTGCTAACAAGTTCTGCAGAAGAACATGATGATCATGAGACTTCAGACCACTAATCGTAGGAGGATCAACTGATACACAGTTTGCAATGTTCGCACAGTAGCCATCTGGTCCTCTGAATTCAGATAATCTCCTACAGAATCTCTTCTTCTCTTCCTTGCTCAGCCAATAAGCAGCTGGAGGTAAGTACGTTTTCTTCCCACGTTGTTGAGTGTGTAAGTTACGTCGAATCCCTATGTCCTCCAAATCTTGTCATGCTTTCACACCATCTTTTGACTTAGCATTGTGCATCAAAAGGGAAAGAATGGCATCAGAGACATTCTTTTCCACATGCATTACGTCGATGTTGTGACGCACCGGCATATCCTAACTCAACAAATAAATACACAAATTAGTCACAGAAATTGATAAGAAATTTTCAAAATTTTATTTTGATAGAGTACTAACCTTCCAGTAAGGTAAATCAAATAGAATTGAACGTTTCTTCCACCTCCATTGGTCGGAGTCTTCTTCATATTCTTCATGACTAACCTCCTCAACATCACTCAACCCTGATCTTTTTCTTTTGCTTTTCTTCTCCAAAGGTATCCCAAAATCATTCTTATAATCCTTAAGCAGCTCAAATATTTCAGCTCCTGTTTGAATTCTGTTAGCAGTCCCTTCCTCCGTAGTGATGTCGAACCAAACTCTTCGGCGTCGGTAAGGATGCCCAGGCCTCAGTCGGTTCCTATTTCCCAAATAGACGTACTTACGACTAAACTTCAACCACTTAGAAGGTGAATCCTTCCCACATACATTACATCCTTGTTTCCCTTTTACTTTACAACCAGCCAAGGTCCCCAAACCTGGATAGTCGCTGATACTCCACAATAGTATAGCCTTCAGTGTGAAATTCTCCTTGGCTAATGAGTCGTAAATCTGGATACCTTCATTCCACAGATCATTCAGATCCTCAATCAAGGGAGCAAGATAAACATCGATGTTGTTACTTGGTGCAGTTGGTCCAGGTATCAGAAGGCTCACCATTATGTTCTCTGACTTCATACACATCGTAGGGGGCATATTGTAGTTCACCAACATAACTGGCCATATGCTATGCTTGCTAGACTGGATAGCAAACGGGTTCATCCCATCTGTAGATATACCGAGTCGTAGGTTTCTTGGCTCAGCTGCGAAAAGTGGCCATCTAGCATTGACTTGAGCCCATGTCAATGAGTCAACCGGGTGTCTTATTGTTCCATCTTCAGAAGCATTACTGAAATGCCATTGCAGATTCTTAGACATTGTCTCTGATCTAAACATCCTCTTCAATCTTTCTTTTATAGGGAAATACCTGAGTATCTTTGCTGGAATCCCATTCTTTATCGCACCAGAATGCTTATCAACTTCCCATCTTGAAGCCCCACATCTTGGACAGCTACTCATCGCCTCGTACTGTTTCCGGTAAAGAATGCAGTCATTCTTACACGCATGGATGATATCATATCCAAAACCAAATATCTTCAAGAACTTCTTTATCTCAGATGTTGATTTAGGAAGCACATTGCCTTTAGGAAGCATGTCATGAACCATACTTAATATCTGATCAAAGTAATTCTCTGAGATCGAACTCTTCACTTTGATGCGGTAGAGACCCATGATTGCTGCAACTTTGGTGAAGTTTGGGCATTCCGAATATAAAGGAGTTTCAGCATCCTCTAATTTCTTCTTAAACTCAAGATCTTCTTCACTTCCAACAACTTCACACTGTTCTCCATCCTTGTTAGAGGATTCTGAATTATCTCCATTTTCAAACAAGGCAGCTCTAAACAACTCATATGTTCCATCCTCATCACGTTGATCATCTACTGCTTTCTCAGTCTTCCTCTCTCCATGGATACTCCAACAAGCACTTCTCTTGTACTTCTGATCCATTCCCTTAATGACCAAATGATCCACTACTGTGACAGTGGTTTGATGACACAGATTCCGACAGTCGATACACGGACAGAACATCTGCAGAGGATTACCCAATCTCTTTGCTGATGCATACACAAAAGCACGTGCACCTTCCTCATACTCAGTGCTTGCCCTTTAATTTATAAAAGTGATTGAACGTTAGATTAGAACAGAAAGCTGTAGAGAAGTTAAAGATTTTTACAGACAAGTTCATACCTTGGAAGCCAAACCCATGCTTTATCCATTACCACAACACCGCAACAGCTCTCAGACCAAATCAGAAAGTATTGAAATTAAGTTAATAATCTGAAAGGAAATCGAAATCCCTATGACTTATGAAAGCAAATCGAAATCTCTAATTGAAACAATAAGCCACAAATTGAAATTGAAACCCCCAATTATAGTTTCTAATCATGAAATCGATAAGCCAGAGCCACATACAAACCTTTAATCGAACACTTTCTTCGCGAAGCGGTAGATCTGGGTTTAGATCTTCGGCGGCTTTTGAAAGGCGATTAGATGAGCAGATCGAAATGAATCACGAACCAGCTGAGAAATCTCTACTCGTCTTCACTCCTCTCAAAGTGAGATGGAAAATTTGAGATCAGATCGAGCTAGAGTTTCTGTTAAAGTGAGCTGAGAGGGAGAGTGAAAAATTCACTAAGTGTTAAGCGGGTGGTGTTAACCGGGTCTTTTTTTATTCCCGCTCCAAGTTTCGACAGCGTTTTAATTACGTAATGCTATGTATTCTAGGTGTAACCGAGTTATTTTTAAAGACAGTCTTTTCGTAGCGTTTACAAAAAATGAAACGCTATTAAAAACTTAAACATAGCAGAACATAAAAAAACGCTATAATGGACTGCTATAAATTCCTCAATCTCCTGTAGTGTTTGTGTACCTTCGCTCTCCGTGATTCGATTCCTAAATACTACATCTGAATCTTTTATTTGAGAGAGTAAATCACTACTTACGGTAATTTGAGTGATATCAAAAGCTTGGCCTTCACGGCAAAGAGGTGAAACCCGTTTTTCTCAAGTTTGTTATTAAGATTAATATTTGAGTATATAACATATAATTTAATTTTCTTTTAGGTCAGGATTGATATTTTAAGATTTAGAAATTTAATAATCATATTCCCACGACACCACATAGTTATTTTATTTTGTTGGGTTAATTAATCCAAAAATCATTTAGGTATTTAAGAAGCACTCTTGATTGTAGAATTCCTCGTTCTGGATTAAAGACTCGACACGACTTAATTTGTTCTTAACGCCGTTGAAGCCTTGACGGATTGAGCAAGATGAGCTTCATGTTAACAGTAGCTACTCTGAGCATAGCGTTAGTTGTCCTGAAAATCAGCCAGTGGTTATACCGATGGTCAAATCCTAGGTGCAGTGGGAAATTACCTCCCGGATCAATGGGTTTTCCAATCATTGGAGAAACAGCAGAGTTCTTTAAGCCTTTTGGATTGTTCGAGATCCCACCGTTTTTCCAAAAGAGGAACCTAAGGTCACATCTCTCTCTCTCTCTCTCTCTCTCTCTCTCTCTCTCTCTGCATATTTTAGATACATATTTTGAGTTTTCCAAGATTGTTTCAGGTATGGCGCACTTTCAAAGACGAACATCCTTGGTTCCAACACAGTGCTTTGTACCGACTCGAATTTGTTCGTTGAGATTTTAAATCAAGAGAACAAGTCATTCAGTCTTGTCTATCCAGGCCGTTTCGAGGAGATTACGGTAAAAGATAAGGTTGGGAACTTACACATCCACTTCAAACAACTCAGCCGGCAACTTATTGGCCCCGAAGGGTTGAGGCAAAAGATGCTAGTTGACATGGACAGAGTGACCTGTGAACATCTGAAATCAATGGCTAAGGAGGGAATATGCGACATTAAAGACTCAGTTTCAAGGGTACGTACTCATATCTTTTGCGTTGACCAATTTTTTTATAGATCGATGACATCACTCATCCCTACTATAATCTGTTCAGTTGATGACATCATATTTGACCCCGAAGATGATAAGTAATCTCAAACCAGAGAGTCAAGCTAAACTAGAAGGTTATTTCAGGGCCTTCAATTTTGATTGGTTTCGAGGATCCATTAGCCTCTCCGCCTGGAAAGCTTTCTACAATTTCCTCAAGGTAACATTTACGACATCTCTAGTGTATGAAATGGGAGCACTTTCCGACTAAACATGTTTTTGTCAAAATACTAAATTGTATCCAGGCAAAAAGGGATGCCATGAAAGTGATTAAAGAATTTTACGGGAGAAGGAAAGCTTCAAAGGATAATTACGGAGATTTTCTCGACACATTGATAGAAGAGTTGGAGAAAGATGATACTATTTTTAACGAAGAAACGGCTTTGAGCCTTATATACATTATTTCCATTGTGAGCCAAGAAACTACTCCTACTGCTATTTCCATGGCCGTAAAATTTCTTTCGGAAAACCCAAAAGTGCTTGCCGACCTGAAGGTATGCAATATATTTATCTATAGAGGATTGTGACTGCTTCTCATTGATTGACCTATAAAGTTACATGAGTATCCAACTTAAAATAAATTGGTTGTAAGTAGATTGTTCCTTTCCCTTTAATATATTAGATAGGATTCTATCAACTTCCGATGTAGGATAATATTTTCTAATACATACTTGGTTAAACAAAAATCTAGAAAGCTTTCTAATAAAATATTTCAAATATCCTTGTCCTGTTCACATTTAAAAATAAAAAAAAAAATCAAAAAATCAAAATTTCAAAATAATATTTAGAAAAGAAATTTATCAATACAATATTTAACTTAATATTGTGTTTATTGTTTTATGCAATAATGAACTTGTTTTCTTCTCATGAACGTTTTTGTATGTTTTATTTTATTTTGTAAACTTTAAATCAGGCTTATGATATTTATTGGTATGTAAATTAATTTTAAACACATATAACCAAAAGTAAAATTACCAAAACAAAAAAACGTTTAAGTGTTTTATACATATATATAAACAACAAAAATTGAAAATTTACCATTCAATTTCGGGGAAGAATAAAAATACACAAATATAAAAACTAACACCGAACAACAAAAGCCAAAAATTAAATACATTTCAGGATTATATATAAATTATAAAAAATGTTAACAGATTGGCATTCAAATTTTTTCATACTCATAAAAAATCTAAATAAAATTTACTAATATTTCTACTTTAAGAAACACAATATACAACGAAACATTTTGTTTAATGTTTTTATACTATTACGTTCTTGCCTTTTTTTCATACAACATTTGTAACATATATATGATATATTTTGGCAGAGAGAGAATGACGCGATTGTTGAAAAGAGAGGGGATAAGGAAAGTGGAGTCAGTTGGGAAGAATACAGAAACAACATGAAGTTTACCAACATGGTAATCAATCTAAATTCCCACAAATAGTATTATTTATGGTTCAAACTACTTCTTAAAACTACAGTTTTAAAATAAAGGTTATCAATGAGACGCTTCGACTTGCAAGCATGTCTCCTTTTCTGTTTAGAAAGGCAGTGAAAGATGTGGAGATTAAAGGATATACCATTCCAGCGGGTTGGACTGTGATAGTTACACCTTTGATGATTCATTATGACCATGATATCTATGAAAATCCATTTGATTTTAATCCATGGAGATGGGAGGTACTGCTTCATTACGTTCTTTTCACTCGCCATCATTATTAGTTTTGGTAACATAAATAAGAACTGAACCCAATCTAAAATCAGTAATGAGTATATTGTAATTTTGCCTAGAGTTAACAATTGTGGGAAATGATACTGATTTAACTTGCACTTGTTCCTTATTATTATTTACGTTTCTTTTTATTTTCAAATTGCTTAAGAACTCTAAAGTCTATAAATGATTATTTACGTGTGACAGGGGAAAAATGTCTTTAAAGGAACTAGAACGTTCATGGCATTCGGAGGTGGAATGAGATTGTGTCCAGGGGCAGAGTTTGCAAGGCTTCAAATTGCAATCTTCCTTCACCATCTCTCTACTAAGTACAACTTTTCCATGCTCGAACATTGTGATATGATTCGTACACCAATGCCTTACTTCCCCAAGGGTCTCCGTATCCGTATCGCGCCATTATGCAAATGAATACCTTAATCTCCAAAATGTTTAAATATCTTTGTTCCAATGTGATTGGAAACTATTTGAAAAATAAAAACCAATGCTACGAAATAATTGTTGCTTTGATTTGACTGCTACTTTCTTTTTTTTTCAGAATGAATGAAATATGTTATTCTACCAAAAAACAATGTTATCCTCTATATATTAAAGGAGAAGCATTTTAAAAATATTTATCTCAACTTTGGAATATTTTTTTTTAAAAAGTACCTTTGTTCCCTCCATTGTGCCACATGTCTCTCAACTATGATGTTAATTTATCATATGCGCCATGCTTAGATTGAAATTGAAAAACTGAATGATCCAATTTAATTTATTTCTTTTCTTCACTTAAATGAAACCTACGAAATTACCATAAATAACTAATATATATGATAATTAATGATTATAATAATAAAAATTGAGGCGGATGGCTTAGCACGCAATGTGAGGCAACAGACGTCGTTTATTGTCCATATGGATACAGAGCACCCAGTTTGGTTTACAGAGTCAATATGAGTCTGTAATCTTGTCGACAAAAAAATAATAATAATAATAATAAAAATTGATAAAAATTTATATCTCCTCCATCATATTTTGTTTAATTTTATTATTAAAATAAATTAAACAACCAAATTAGCTTCAAAATTAAAATTTAGATTTTTTCTTTGATATCACTCAAATTACTCTAAGAATTGAATTACTATCTCAAATAAGAGGTTCCGTTGTAGTACTTAGGGATCAAATTCACAAGGAGCTAGGGAACACAAAAGATGTAATCCTTAGTCATTATGCTAGGTTGAAAAGATTTTAAATGTAAATTGCAGTTGTGGGCAATGTTAAGTTGCTCAAAAAGAATTGGTTTAAGGTTTTTAAAGTATTAAGGAAGGGTAGTTAGATTTAAGGTTACTATTCAGATAATTAGGATTATAATGCCATAGATGCCTAACAAGTTGCATGCATGATATTAAAGAGCTTCAACTCTTAGACAAGTCTATTAGCTCTCGTGTTTAGACTTCGTCCACTGATCTGATCACTAGTAAAAATCTACCGCATAGCCATGGTAGTGCCACTAAGATACCGTGACTATTTAAAAAAACCCAAGAATCTGCCACGCAAAAGCCACACAAGAAACACAGCACGGTAAACGCGAAAACTGGCCACAAAGTAGTCACGAAACATTTTCGTGGCTATTATAGCCATGCTACAGCAACGAACTTTTCGTGGCAACGTTTTATTTTTTTCTGCCGACATCAAAAACCAAATAAATGAACATAGCCACACTTTTTCATGGCTGACGATGTTCTTTCTTTGATCGGAGGAACAAGCGACTAAGCATGAGCACAATCCTTCATACCATCCTTCATAAGTTTCAAATCGTCTTCATAAACATTTCCGCCATCCCGCGTTCTCAAGAGAGTTCCAACCGAGCCGTGACACTCGTGAAAATCGCCCACTATAACGTCGACTGCCCTGAGAATCTTGTATTCATCCCTAAATTGCGTCGTACGATTCTTCTTCTCAGCAACGACCTCCCTTTTGGTTTGCCTTTTTGCTCGACGAATCTTCGTGGCACGGTCAGCGACTACCCTCGAATCTTGCTCCAGGGTCTCATCTTGAAGCTGCGCAAAGTCCTTGGCGTTCTCTTCTACCTTGAAACGACAAATCCTCCTTTCTCTGTGGCTCTCCACTAATGCTGAACCAAACTTGTTCATCGCCTACGAAATTCAAAAAAATTTGTTACTTTAAAAAAAACGAACATATCTATGAGTGACGTGGAAAAATTAGGAGGAAAAGAACTAACCCCGTTGACCATGCGAGAACTCTTCGCATCTATCTCAGGCCTCATCAACTCTTACACGAATGGAGAGGGTCAGGATTTGCGGGAAGACCATCGAAAAAGTTATCAAAATCAGGAAGTGGCATATCACTCGAGCCGCCTCCATCGCCAAAAATGAGATTCTGGTCCCATCCCGGAAGGTCAAAATCGTCAACAGAAAAATCGAGGTCTTCAATCAACGCCTTTGTCCTTGGAGAACTAAACAGCCGACTTCTTTGCCAGAACACGTGTTTAGGGTGAGTTTGGTTTTAGAGAAAGTAAAATACTAAAAATGGGTCGAATAGAGGCGTTTATTAGATTTCGAGATGAAGTTACAAAGGTGGAGAAAGTAATGGCAAGCCGGAGCTCGGAAGAGCTTAAACCGGAAAAGTACAATAGTAGAGAGATGGTTGTACGGACAATAAACCCTAATCTCAACGCTAAGTTGTGTGTATAAGTGTTTATGCCTTTCTCCTTTGTATTCCCTCTCCTTTTATAGTCTTTGTTCGAATGCGACTTGACCTAGCTCGCTCCCGATAGGTTGGGCCTTGTCGGTCTTTCGGGCCTGGTTATTAGATCCTCGTCTTGAGCCGCTAAGTCGATCGTCCTTCGTTTGTCCTCTGTCCGGCTAAAGGTAGTCTGTAGTCGACCTGTAAGCCCCCGAGTATCGGCTTCCGAGCTGATGACTACTCAGCTCATTCGATTGGGCCTTTTGTTTGATGGGCTTTGTGGATGGGTGATATCTTGCATATTTGCATTGTTTTATCCATTCATTCATAAGCATTTTCATCATATAGATTAGGATTTAGACATGTTTAGGTTGCATTTGGCATACATATGTCTTTATCAGGTGTTGGGGAGAACCATTGATGAGTTTGAAGGCAACTGGGGTGTTTTGAGCCAAATGCAGCCAAATGCAGCCAAGTGCAGCCAAGTGCAGTCAACTGCAGCCAAGTGCAGCCAAGCGCAGCAAAGTGCAGGCTCGCTCTGACTCTTTAGTTGGTCGAAAATTCACTCTTACAAGGGACAGTTTAGTCATTTGACTTGATCTTTTTTCCTTCCTAAACCTTAGTTTTAAAGTATCTTGTAGCCACCTTTTTGGCAGAATATCTTTTATCTATTGAAAAGACACAAAAACTCTCTGGAGAAGTTCATCATTTTGGCTTTAGATTGTGATCGTTCTTGTTGATTTCTCTTCTATATCTCTATATGATTAATCTGAAATCCATCATGGGTTTAAGAGGAATCATATAGATTAAGGAGTAATCTAATTTTGGATTCATGGGTTAGGGTGATTAAGAGTGATTAGGCTAGTTCTAGGATGTTTAGGTGTAGATCATATTTGTTCCTTGCATAGTAGAGTGTTCTTAATGCATCATTTGAGTAGGCCACTCAAGGGGTGATTTCTAGGCATTTCTCACCCGGCAGGTGTTTGATCAAATGCCTGAGCCAACTCTCCTAAGCTTTTAGTGTACTTTGCCAAAGACATTTGTTGTTAAAGATGCTAAGATAGCTAATAGACCTGTTAGTAATGATCGCTTGCATGTTATTCAACAAAAGAAATTTGATGTTTGAGACATTTTAGAAAATTAGCATTCATCTAGACATAGAGCTTGCTTAAAATTGTGTCTAGGCTTAAGGTTGATAGTTTGATTGATTCATTTGGCATCCTTAGCTCAAAACCTGATCACCCAAGGTCTAAATCCCTATACCCGTGAGTTCTCCTTTCCAATAGTTTAAGAGTATCATTTCTGTTATTTGTATTCTAGTTTTAGTTTAAAAACAACCAATCATTGGCTTCACCTAGATTAAGCAAATACTTGCATTTCTCTCTGCATTTGAATCCCTCAGAACTAGTTCGACAACTTACTTACCATTATACTATCATTTGACTTAGGAGCCTCAAAACTCTTAACATCAAATTGGCGCTGTTGCCAAATTCAGAGTAGATTTGAACATTGACATTTAGTAGCTTGCTTGAGACTAAATCATTTTTATCTTACTGATTACTGATCCTCCTTTTTCACCTCCCTTTTGATCTACAAGTGTATGAACTTGAGAACAACAAGTTTCATGGCTTGGCTGCAGAGAACCCATTTGACCACTTCGACAGCTTTGATAGGTATTGTGGCCTATCCAAAACCAATGGTGTATCTGAGGATGCTTTCAAGCTCAAGCTTTTCCCTTTCTCTTTAGGGGACACGGCACGTCAGTGGGAGAAGTCTCTGCAAAGCGACTCCATCACCACTTGGGACGACAGCAAGAATGCTTTCTTGGAAAGATTCTTCTCTAGTTCTAGAACTACTGAGTTGAGAAACGAGATTTATGGATTCAAGTAAAAGAACTTGGAAGGATTTAGTGAAGCGTGGGAGATATTCAAAGACTACCAAGCTCAATGCCCACACCATGGTTTCAACAAGGGAAGCTTGCTCAGCACATTGTACATAGGTGCTCTCCCTAAGTACATAGCCAGATTGGATACTGCAAGCAATGGGAACTTCTTGGACAGAACTGAGAGAGATGCAGCGCAGCTGGTTGACAACATGGTAAAGAGTGATGCAGTCTACAGTGGAGATCATCACAGAGCCAATAGGACGGATGACAAGCAAACAAGAAAGGAGTTGAAAGCTCTACAGGATAAGATTGACATCCTCATTGCTAATAAAGCTACTCAAGAGCAGGTTCACTTTGTTGGTAACCCACAACAAGAGACACCACCTGCTGTCAATGAGGTTGAGGGTTTGGAAGGTCAAGAGGAATTGTGCTTCATTAACAGCAATGGTAGCTGGTCCAAAAAGGAGCCTAATTTTCAGTACAACAACTACCAGCAGAAACTCTATTCCAACAACCAACAGAGTGGTTATCAGCCTAGAAACAACCAGCAAAGCAGCTATCAGTCTCAGCAAAACCCTTACACTTGTTCCTCTGCTCCTCAAGAGAGCAACACTGATGCCTTACTGAAGCAAATCTTGGAGTCTCAGACTAGAAGTGAGAAGCATGTAGGTTATGAGTTGAAGAACCTTCACTCCAAGATTGATGGGAGCTACACTGATCTGAACAACAAATTCTCACACCTTTCTTCTACAATCAAGAATTTAGAGAATCAGTAATGCTTCTATGGCTTCCACCTCCAAGCAGCCAATGGGAACTCTACCAGGGAAACCAAACCAGAATCCCACAAAGTACTGCAATGTTACCCTCTCTACTATTTCTTCAGAGATTGAGCTGAGTGAACACAAGAAAGAGGTAGATGAAATTGAAAAACTGGTGTTTGGAACTGAGATTGGACAGGTTGAGCAACAGATTGTGACAAAAAGTGGGGAAAAGATTGTGGAGAAAGTAGACAAAATGGTTGCAGCTATGGTTGTGAAGAGAGATGGACACAAGGCTGAGATGGTGATGCAGGAGGACACCATTGAGTTTGTGCAGTTACCTTATGATAAACTCCCATTTCTACAGAGGGTCCTCACCAAAGCTCAGAAGAAGGTTATCTCCAAGTTCAGGAAAGATCTTGGTGATGTTGGGGTAAAGCTTCCAGAGATCTCGGGTATGCGAGAGGATCGTGTACGATGCTCATCCAGGACATTCTAACTCACAAAGATAAGGTAGCAGAGCTCCTGGACTTCTCTACTCTGCAACTTGACCCACAAGTCCCACCAAAGTCTCTCCCTAAACAAGAACACTAGGGGATGTTTACTTTGTCTTGCTCCTTTGGTAAGCTCATGATATACCATGATTTTGACCCACTTTTACTCATGGTATTTCTATGATTTTACTATATATATCTATGTTTTGGAGTCTTTTATGTATATTTTCAGGTTGAAGGGCATTTTGGAGTAAAGTGACGTTTTAGGTGCCATATGGAGCTTAAAAGAGAGTTTTCCCGAGATGACTATAAGTACAGACGTCAAAGTCGATATCCAGAGATACATACCGATCGATACACATTCTGTGTAATCGATCGATTGCTGGGGTCAAAATCGGTCAAGACGAAATCGATGTCTGAAAGTTTCAAAAAAAACACGAAAGACGTTAGATGAGCTTTAAGAGACTAAGCTTCAATCAAGAAACCTCGGGAAAATGTTAAGCTCAAAATTAGTCGTTTCGAAATCAACGGCTAGAAACATTTTCCACACAACAAAAACCTCCGGAAAGTCAAAAAGAACGCAAAAACTCGCACGAACCGAAGAACACGAGCAACCGACCCCGCACTGGCCGTAGCCGCTAGCGCCCGTGCTGGCCGTAGCCGCCGGGCGGCTAGCACCCGTGCTGGCCGTAGCCGCCGGGCGGCTAGTGCCCGTGCTGGCCGTAGCCGCCAGGCGGCTAGCGCCCGTGCTGGCCGTAGCCGCCGGGCGGCTAGCCCCCGTTCTGGCCTTAGCCGCCGGGCGGCTAGCGCCCGTGCTGGTCGTAGCCGCCGGGCGGCTAGCGCCCGTGCTGGCCGTAGCCGCCGGGCGGCTAGCCCCCGTGCTGGCCGTAGCCGCCGGGCGGCTAGCGCCCGTGCTGGCCGTAGCCGCCGGGCGGCTAGCGCCCGTGCTGGTCGTGGTCGCCGGACGGCTAGCCCCGTGCTGGCTCGGGTTGTCGGGCGGCTAGTCTTCGTGCGTAAGTTCCAGGCTCTCAAACCGCCAGAAATCCGAGTTTTGCGACTTTCCGGAATCCCGCGAACAAAACTCCTTTTCCTCGTGTTGGAAAAACTTCGTATAAAACAGTGATGGTTATCTTAAAACACCATTCGCCTCAGAAAAGAATCGAAGATCTTCCGAAAGGTTCGACATCCAAGTAGGAACATTCTTTCAGAGAAATCGTAGAAGACAGCGGAAGTCCGAGATACGGCCCGAAAGGGACCAAACACGATCGGACAACCTACTTACGATTTTCTAAAAGATAGATACAACGGCTTGCAATTATCTTCACATAACAAGATAAATGTCAAACTTCCAAAAGGATAAACATCAAATTTCCGAAAGAATAAATGTCAACTTTCCCGATAAATACGAAAGCCGACGAAAATGGAAAAAGCCCAGCTCGCGGCGGCCCATCAAGAATATACCGTCATATGGGAGTATATAAGCAAGGCTAGGAGCAGAGGAAAAGGGATCCGAAAATCAGAAGACAAACTACTCTCAGAGCAATTTAGAACTTAGGCTTTTATTTCCTTTTTAGCGAGCTGCGACTCAATTAGGTTAGATCTAGGGTTTTGTGATATACCATGATTTTGACCCACTTTTACTCATGGTATTTATATGATTTTACTATATATATCTATGTTTTGGAGTCTTTTAGGTATGTTTTCAGGTTCAAGGGCATTTTGGAGTAAAGTGACGTTTTAGGTGCTATTTGGAGCTTAAAGGAGAGTTTTCCCGAGATGACTTGAAGATCAGACATCGAGGTCGACATCCAGAGTTACATATCGATCGATACACACTTCGTGTAATCGATCGATGACGCATTTGAAGAAATGACGACGAGATACTCCATCGATCGATGTACACATAGTACCATCGATCGATATCGAGCGTGCAGAAGAAGGAAGAATATTCTCAATCGACTTGAAGCCCAAGATGTCTCAATATTACTATAATGCCCCTGACGAGTTTTTAACCTAATTGTACTCAATATTTATACCTTTGCCTATGTGTTTTGGCAAAGTAAGCTTTTACAACATATCATTGTTCTAGTACTTCTTACTTATTAATAAAGTATTCTTTTCATCTTAATTCTGTTCTCATCTAAGGTTATAGGATTCTAAGTTTAGATGAAAGATACAAAGAGATTTGTTATCACGAGGAACTTGATTGTTCGGTCTTCTAAATGAATCTCTATTATTACCTAGATGCTATGAATCACTTAGTCATGTCTGAGTAGATTCCTTTGTTAGATTTAGGGTTCAAATAGTTATGAGGGATTAGCCCCAACTATGGACTGTTGAGTTGTATACTCATTACCCTGATGAACCTAATGCTTATTCTAGCGTAGCTAACTAGAATATGATCTTGGAATTGATTTAATCCATAAATCAGTCTCCTGACATCATCTTGAATAAGCTAAGATCCTCTAGGGATAAGCGAGAGCCGGTCTATGATCTTTGTGAACAAATATTCGATTCGATCTAGAGCTATATCGATCGATACTCAAATAGAGTAATCGATCGACGACACACATATCGATCGATACAAGCTGTCAAACATCGATCGATATTGTCGGCAGACAGATCAATAGACGAGACTAGTAACGATAGTTATTAGCCAAATCTAAAGAGTCGAAGTTCTTTAGTATATGCAAGCAACTCATTAAAACATCCATAGCATTATAATCCTGAACTAACTGAATAGTAACCTTGAATCTAACTATTTCTCTTATTGATTACAACCCTCAAACATTCTCTTGAGCAATTAATCATTGCTCACAAACTGCAATTTACATTTAAACCATTTCAACCTAGCTTAGTCACTAAGGATTAATATCTTTTGTGTTCCTTCGCTCCCCGTGAAATCGATCCCTAAGTACTACATCTGAACCTCTTATTTGAGAGAGTAATTCACTCCTAGGGTAATTTGAGTGAGATCAAATTTGGCGCCGTTGCCGGGGAGCTACGATCGCCATTAGATTTAATCTGATTAGGTCTATGTTATTTAAATTTCTGCTAAATCACCTTCTGACACAAATTTTTTATTTATTTTTTTTGATTTTCAGGTACATGCCCAGGAATACCAGAAGCAACAAGAATCATCAACTTGTGTACTCAGAAGACCCCCACAGCTTGGAGCGTAGCATCCGCAAGAACTTACGTTCCACATCGATCGACATAACCTCTACCTTGTCGACCGATACACCGACATCGATCGACATCAACACCCGTTCGTCGACCGATACTGCTCTACCACAGTCGACCGAGACACCTTCTCTGTCGACCGATACTCGCCGCACTTCATCGCTCGACAAACGACCGTTGACCGATACTCTTCATCCGACATCGATCGATATCGATCACCTTACATCGATCGATACTACCCGACGAGCTATGGTAGCGCCTATTATTCTCAGAACCGATGAGAATGGAGACCTGCGTGATCAAGATGGTCACCTGCGTAACGCAGCAGGTCAGAAGCTGAATGCTCAAAAGGAAATCATTCCTGAGCAAGACACTACATACTTCATCCAACCTGCAGATGAAGCCAATGGAGCTAGAACCCTGGCAGATTACAACCGTCCAGATCAGTTCTATACCAACCGATCCGCCATCCGCCCTCCTGCTATTCAGAGAGGAGATTTCGAGCTCAAGCCGGAGTACTACGGTCTCGTAGGACAGATACCCTTCTGTGGGTTATCTCATGAGCATCCTATGGATCATCTGGAAAGATACGAAGATATTATATCTTCCATCAAAGCCAACGGAGTCCCTGAAGACTATCTTTTCTGCAAGCTTTTCAAATACTCTCTATCGGGAGAAGCTTTGCAGTGGCTGCGACAACTACCACCAGGTTCCCTCACTACCTGGAAGGACATCAAAAACGCATTCCTGCGTAACTTCTTTGATGAGTCACGTGCTGAGGACTGGAGAAGGAAAATTGCTACATTCACTCAGGAACCTGGAGAATATTTCAAGGATACCTGGAACAGATTCAAGTCCTACCAGCGCGACTGCCCACATCATGGATACAACAACGTGCAACTACTCTGCACCTTCTACAGAGGCATCGCTCTAATGTATCAAATGGCTCTGGACACTGCTAGTGAAGGATATTTCAGCACAAGGAATCCACATGACGCTGTGAAGTTAATTGATAACTTGGCTTCAAGCAACATCACGAAGAACATCGTCAAAGCAAAATCTGTCTCATTCCTTGGGAAGGAACAGATTAGTGAATTTCAATCACAGCTGGATAATGTTCAGAAGCTGCTTAACAAGCAGATTTGCTCAGTTGAGGATGCAGAAACCGCAGAGGATCAAGTAGACGAAGATGTGAATTGGATCAGTGGAGCTGGATTTCAGAGATCTGGAAACCAAAGAGGAAACATAAACTTCTCAGGACAGCGGAGCAACTACAGCCCGCAGAAACCTTCCTACAACAGCAGCAACCCCAACAACAACAGGAGTTACGAAAAATCATTCTACACCAATCCACCCCCACCCACCCAGGAAAGCAAGCTAGAAGAAATGCTGGAAAGAGTTCTACAGACACAACAGAAACTCCAGGTGGATTTCAACGGGAAGATTGACTCTGTCTACACAACTCTGAATTCAAAGCTTGATACTTTGACTACCTATGTGAAGAAAGTGGAGACTCAAGTAGTTCAGACAGGAGAGGCTTTGAAGAAACAAGAAGCCTTGGCAAGAGCACCAGGAGAGCCTACTACTCACCACAACGTCAATGCCATCATAGATGATGATTTCTGGGAGGAAGTTCCCCAGGATAAGCTGCAAAACTCGACAGATGAAGCCTCGCCAGAAGCTGGATTTGACTCATATCGATCGACATCATCAGCTCGACATCGATCGATATCACCAAAAGCAAAGCGATCGATAAACTTTGACGAGTATCGATTGATAGACTTCGAGGAACCCTCCAACGAGTGCAATTCAATCAAAATCATGTCACACGAAGCCTTTGCAGCCAAACACCCACGACCACCCACCGGTATGGACGTCAACCGATCTTCAGACCCCATCGATCGATACATAAACCTTTCCATCGACCAATCCGGAGACACCAATATCGACCGACACACAGCAGTAGCCATCGATCGATATACTATCCCCCACCGCCGAGTGCAACTACCCAAAATCGATGTAGCACGACTTAATGCACTCCAAGAGCAGTCCAAACTTTCCAAATCCCTTCCTACAGCCATATTGAAGAAACCCACGGACATCATTGAACCCATGGAGCCAGAAAAGGAAAACCTAGGAATAGTCTTACGAAAAAGGAAAGAGAAGATTGCAAAGCACCTTAAAAGGGGAGCTAATGAAGCAGAGATGGAAAACTTCAGGAAACGAGTTCTAAGGATCCCTGCAGAGAAACCCTTTGAAGAAGCCTACTTTTCTCACAGATTGTGGATGTTCTTCAGAGAGACCAAGGAGACAGAAGAAGACATCAAGAGGATGTTTCACCAAGTTCGTGACAGCTTGAAGAAGAGGATCACACTACCAAAGATGAGCGATCCAGGGAAGTTCACAGTACCATGTTCCATCAGGGGCGTTGAATTCCCTCGTGCCTTATGTGATACAGGATCAGGAGTCAGCATCATACCTAAGATCATGGCAGACCACCTACGTCTGAAGATAGAGCCTACTGATGAGACATTCATCTTTGTGGATTGTTCTCAACAGAACTCTGGAGGCATAATTCGAAATCTTGAGGTACAGATTGGAGATGCCATCATCTCTACAGACTTCCACGTCCTGGATGTCAAGCTAAACTTCAAAACATCACTACTACTTGGAAGAGCTTTCCTAGCCACCGTCAGAGCCGTTTGTGACCTAAAGTTCAACAAGCTCTGCCTAACCCTAATAAGTCCCACCACCCTCTATGATCCCGTCCAGGTCATCAAGCTACCAGCTAAGGAGACCACAAAAGTCGTAGCAGCTTGTTTCTGTTCCCATGAGTACGATTCCATGGCTGAATACGAAACCAATCCGGTTACATCGACCGATGAGAGCAACATCCCATCGCCCGATACCAATACCATCTCATCGACCGACGTAGCTAACACCACATCGATCGATAGATAGCCCTTTTGGAGGAACAACGCTGAAACCCTAGCATCAACAGACAGACCTATTGTGGAGTTTCCAAATAGAGATTTCGAGCCAGCTACATCAGAACCGGACGACTACATACCTCTAGAGGAGGAATACAATGAAGATTACGAGGAAGAACGAGCTACAAAGTACAGATTCATTCGCGAAGAAGAAGATGGACACACTTCCCACACCTTCAGATTCAATGCATCGACCGATGTAAGCAAGCCTTCATCGACCGATATGCCACCAAGACGATCGCTCAAACGACCCTATCAACCATCAAGCGATCCTATCGACTTTATATCCATATACACACCATCTAAGGATATAAGAGACGGAGACTACTCAATTGGAAGTCGGGCAAGCGACTACAATGAGAGTTTTGCAGTAGAGACAATTTCACTGCAATATGCATTTCAACCTGAGGAAGTCCAATCGACCGATACGTTTCAACAACAATCGATCGACAACCGTCAGATCACATCGACCGATGCACCTGATACAGCATCGCCCGATACGACCACTACACCATCCGAGGTACAAATAAATAATATTGATTTTGGTTATCTAACTCCGGATGAGTTTGGTATTTTCAGAGATCCAGAAGGCAATGCACGAACAATGGATGGGAGAATCATCCCAATCACAAAGAAGGACATAGGAGACATCCTTCAAACCGCCAATGGATCCATAAACCTCTTCAAACAACTACCTCACACCCCTGTCAATCAGCAGAATCAGCACATCAGCACAACCATAATATCCAATCAAGACGGAGCTACAGCTGATCATCTCAACACGGAGGAATCAGAATTTCAGCACATATCGATCGATAAACATAATCGTATATCGTTCGATATGCACCGTGAGATGGGCAGACGAGCTTTCAAAGATGGAATTCGACGCTTCTTATGGGAGAAGAAGGACGAATTTGGAGTTTTCAGAGATGAATCTAGGTATGCCAGAGGAGTCAATGGAGACATCATCCATGTTTCAAAGGAAGCCATAGAGGAGTTACTTAACAGAGCATCACTATTTGATTGGTCTTGTTTTTGTTTGCCCATACATGCAGATCACTTCAACAGAGCGGAACCTAAAGAGAAGCTCTACACAGAAGCTGAAGTCCAACGAATGATCTATGAGGCCAGGAGTCCTTACATCTGGCAAACCTTTACCTATCCGCATGAAATGGAGAGAGCACGATCAGAACTCCAATCTGAAATCAACTGGATTCAGAGCGCTTATGATCTTCAACAACAAAAGAAAGACGCCCTAGAAGACGAAGTATCCACTCTCCGTTCGAAGTTGGAAACCTACAGGAAGCCATCGACCGATGCTGGACACACACCATTGACCGATGCTCATCATACACCGTCAACCGATGCAAATCAACGCCCATCGAACGATAGACGTTTGCAGAACACCCACAACAAAGAAGAAATCACTAATCTCATCCGCAACATCTATCACGACATCAAACGAGAAGAGGCAAACACCACCGAGGATCTAGAAGACAAATATCAGCAGCTCAGCAACAATGGCAGATACCATGGATCACATCATCAAGGCTTTACACCACACACACCAAACGATGAAATCCTTCTACACCAGCAAGAAGAAAATAACTGATGAGATGATCCCACCAATGGAAAATCGACTGCGAGAGGTTGAAGATACATTGAGAGAACTTTGCGAGGACTACAGACGCGCAACATCGACCGATATGACACCTAGTCCATCGCCCGATATGAACTCCAGCGAGTTTTGCACCAGAGCTGATTTTGAGAAGACAGTTCAAGATCTCTTCACCATGATTCAAGAGGTTGGAGATTCTTCCTATCAAAGCTTTCAGAAACTATGGTTTCCAGTGCAAAGCGACGTCAAGAGCATGGAGTACACTATAGAGAACATCCAGAAGGAAATCAAAACCATCTCAAGACAACTCGCGAATCGACCAGCACCATTACCATCGACCGATATGCCAGACGGGGCATCGACCGACAGACCTACACCAGTGTCGATCGATATTGACTACCCGAGATTGATCGATAGGCTCATGGTACGAAGGAGAACATTTGAGAGACTTAATGACATACAAGAAGAACTCGGTGATCTATCCCAACACACCTATCCAACATTCAGAAACCACCAGTTCCACATTGAGAGCAATGCAGAAGGTCTAGAACGTCTGCGCAACGAGGTCAATGAATTAAGGGAGAAACTAACCAGAGGAGATAAAGCCACAAGAAGCTTCTTCACCACTTGGTTTGGAGAGAAACATGGAGAGAACACGGATGAGGCTTGCTACTCAGCAAATGTCATGAATTCACCTCACTAGCCTCAACACTACCATAGTCAAGCTAAAAGACTATAATAAAGCGCTGAGTGGGAGGCAACCCACTATTAGGTATTTTCTTACTTAGTTAAATCTGATTTATGTTTTTATTTTTCGTTTTTCGTTTTTGTTTTTAAGTTTTTCAGATTATAGGCGATTACCATTCCCATCGACCGATACGATCCTGTCGACATCGCTCGACATATTCCTATCCTTATCGATCGACATAGACGACTCACTATCGCTCGATACGTATCCACGGTCAGGTATATCGTTCTTCTTTTCGATATCAGTACATTCCTTATGATTTATTTATGCCCTAATCCGACTATTATACACTGAGGACAGTGTATGATTTAAGTCTGGGGGGAGATTACTGATGCTACCTTACCTTTTTGATTTCACCAAAATGTTTTCAAAATTGGTTTTATTGAGTCAAGAAAGGGACTAGGATATTTTTCAAAAATTTTCTTTTTATCTAACCACTCTTTAGCACCATTCTTAGATTTGTTGATTGTAGAAAGTACTATAGATGCTAAAGTGGATCAATTGTCACCTACGACAATACTTCTCATGATTGTTTGGAAGAACCAAAGCTGATCTCCAACCTAACCTGACAATCTATTGCTTGTCTTGGGGCTTGGTATACAAGGGATCGGAATCCTCTTGCAAGTCTGGAAGGTAATAGTCTGTGTGCTTCTGATTCCCTTCCCTCTCTCTCTTCAGCATCCTAAGGAAAGAGAGAAATTATTTGTATATAGATGTGATATGATATCTTGAGAAGTAGAGGGGTAGGAGTGATTCATGCGACCCCATTATTCTACTTTAAAGGATTGATCAAAGCGAGGGGCAGGATTAATTCTTGTAACCCCACTATTCGCTTATTCAAAAGTATGTGTTACTAAGTCAATGAGATAACACAAAGATAGCCTTTGTGGCAATCAGTGTTCATCAAAATTTGAAACTATGAGGATCCAGAGAAGAGAGATAAATAGGGGGAAGAAAGGGATCGGAAAAGACTTGCATGTGTGTTCAGAAACTTGCTTGAGTTGTGTCCATGTGTTTCTTGATCGATATCCCCAAGGTAAAGCCTGCACTTTTATTTTTATGCATAAATGAGATCAGTAGAGGGGATAGACAGACAAGATTGTTAAGATATTTGGTTAGGGGATTTAGTTGCTAAGCTAGGATATGGCATAGTGTACTCATGTGATTAATAGGCATAAGATGTGAAATGCAACAAGGTAGAGGTGATGATCCTAGAGTTAAGATTTAAATTGAGTCCCTACTATTTTCAAACTTCTTTCTAAGACTACCTGTGTGTTTGCTTGAGGACAAGCAAAATGTTAAGTCTGGGGGAGTTGATATACCATGATTTTGACCCACTTTTACTCATGGTATTTATATGATTTTACTATATATATATCTATGTTTTGGAGTCTTTTAGGTATGTTTTCAGGTTCAAGGGCATTTTGGAGTAAAGTGACGTTTTAGGTGCTATTTGGAGCTTAAATGAGAGTTTTCCCGAGATGACTTGAAGATCAGACATCGAGGTCGATATCCAGAGTTACATATCGATCGATACACACTTCGTGTAATCGATCGATGACGCATTTGAAGAAATGACGACGAGATACTCCATCGATCGATGTACACATAGTACCATCGATCGATATCGAGCGTGCAGAAGAAGGAAGAATATTCTCAATCGACTTGAAGCCCAAGATGTCTCAATATTACTATAATGCCTCTGACGAGTTTTTAACCTAATTGTACTCAATATTTATACCTTGGCCTATGTGTTTTGGCAAAGTAAGCTTTTACAACATATCATTGTTCTAGTACTTCTTACTTATTAATAAAGTATTCTTTTCATCTTAATTTTGTTCTCATCTAAGGTTATAGGATTCTAAGTTTAGAAGAAAGATACAAAGAGATTTGTTATCACGAGGAACTTGATTGTTCGGTCTTCTAAATGAATCTCTATTATTACCTAGATGCTATGAATCACTCAGTCATGTCTGAGTAGATTCCTTTGTTAGATTTAGGGTTCAAATAGTTATGAGGGATTAGCCCCAACTATGGACTGTTGAGTTGTATACTCATTATCCTGATGAACCCTAATGCTTATTCTAGCGTAGCTACTTAGAATATGATCTTGGAATTGATTTAATCCATAAATCAGTCTCCTGACATCATCTTGAATAAGCTAAGATCCTCTAGGGATAAGCGAGAGCCTGTCTATGATCTTGGTGAACAAATATTCGATTTGATCTAGAGCTATATCGATCGATACTCAAATAGAGTAATCGATCGACGACACACATATCGATCGATACAAGCTGTCAAACATCGATCGATATTGTCGGCAGACAGATCAATAAACGAGACTAGTAACGATAGTTATTAGCCAAATCTAAAGAGTCGTAGTTCTTTAGTATATGCAAGCAACTCATTAAAACATCCATAGCATTATAATCCTGAACTAACTGAATAGTAACCTTGAATCTAACTATTTCTGTTATTGATTACAACCCGCAAACATTCTCTTGAGCAATTAATCATTGCTCACAAACTGCAATTTACATTTAAACCATTTCAACCTAGCTTAGTCACTAAGGATTAATATCTTTTGTGTTCCTTCGCTCCCCGTGAAATCTATCCCTAAGTACTACATCTGAACCTCTTATTTGAGAGAGTAATTCACTCCTAGGGTAATTTGAGTGAGATCATTTTGAGACTAGCAACGATCGACAGCTCTTACGGCCGCGATCTCGACCTATTGTTCCAACGCTCTCCGCGAATTCGGAAATAAGATTCTTTCTTTTTGCTCTCTTTATTTTGCGCATTTATTCTCAAACTTAGCCTGTCTTAACTTCGTCGTGCGTGGCCCAGCAGATAGCTGGGATCCTCGGGGAAAACTAGGTCAACTTAGTTTTCCTACGTTTAAATATAACTAAAATCGACAGTGCGAATTTCGGTTCCCACAGTTTGGCGCTAGAAGGAGGGGGATACACGGATTTATCTTTCTCGCAACTACGCACGCCCAGTTAAGCATGTCTGTTAACGCGGAAAAAGACAAGCAAACGCACGACGGACCAGCCGCCGATACCAACGCTGAGAAGACTCCTACCGGAAACGTATCGACGGTCACTACCGAGGCAAACACCGCGATGCTGGACCAGGTGAAGGAACTGTTCGCCACCGCCCAGAAACGGTCGGAAGAACAAGAGAAACTAATGGCTTCACTCGCTAAACAGGTCAGTACCTTAACAGCGAAAAGCAAACTCCCGCGCGGATCCACCAAGGTGAGGCGTGTCAGGAGGCTCGACTTCGGAATTTCCGGAGACCAAGAAAAAGATGCCCCGAGAAAATCCCCGGAACTCATCCCTCACGATACCACTCCGGCGGGGCAGAAGAAAACGACGGATAACCTTCCACCTCCCGCGAGGGAAAACGAAGGAGACGACGTCGAAAGAATCAACCTGGATATCAGCGATCAATCGGATCCGTCCGACGAAGACGCCGACATCCACCACAGGAGGACCCGAAGTCAGTCAGCTCGACTGGCGGCAGCCTTCGAAAAACCCATGACAGAAGAGGAAGAAGACCTCTACTGGTCAGAGCAAGAGAGGTTGGCCGAAGACCAGACTCGGGCCTATCGAAGCCAACGTAGACAAAGGAGCGCAAACGGCGCCAATGAGATCCACGATTTGCGCGAGTACATCGCGAAGACTGCAGCCGAGGTGAAAGCGGTAAAGTCGCAAATTCACCACGCAACCAGTACTGCTCCCGAGATCGACCTGCTCCTCAAGGAATCGAGGAAGACTCCGTTCACCTCTCGAATCACAGACGCACGAGTCTCAGATCCCGGGAAAATAAAGCTTCCCACCTACGACGGAACCACAGACCCGAAGGCACATCTGCAATCCTTCCAGATTGCAATGGCTAGGTCTAAACTTCCGGAGCTGGAAAAAGACGTCGGCTGCTGTCTCCTATTCGTCGAGAACCTCAGAGGAGCTGCGCTCGAGTGGTTCTCGCACCTGAAGAGGAACTCCATCGGGAATTTTTGACAGCTTGCCTCAGCTTTTCTGAAGCAATTCTCCATGTTCATGGATAGAGAAACCTCTGACGTAGACCTATGGAGCCTAGTCCAAAAGGAAGACGAACCACTCCGCGACTACATAAGACGATTCAAACTTGTGATGTCCAGGGTCACGGGCCTCAGCGACAGAGTCGCCATCGACGCCCTAAGAAAAAACCTATGGTACAAGTTGAAGTTCCGAAAGTGGATTTCTTTGGAGAGGCCACGCACCATCCAGGACACTCTCCACAAGGCAACGGACTTCATCATCATGGAAGAAGAGATGGAAGTCCTAGAGCAAAAGCACGGACAACAGAAAGCGTCCGGCAAGAAGAAACCCTCTCGTAACGACAAGTATGTCCATCACGAGTGGGAAGACGTCCAAGGCGAGCATAACTACGCCGTCAATTCTTAACAAGGAAAGACTGCTGGAAACACTTGGACGCGGAACTCGTACAAGGATAACTCCAGCTGCGAGTTCCATCAGACGAGAGGTCACTCCACCGCCAACTGCAAAGTCCTCGGCGCTAGACACATCGCGAAGCTGCTCGCCGGCGAGCTAGCGGCAGTTAGGAGTGCAAAAGACCTGCTCCTAGATTCCGACCGTCCGCGAAGACCGACGGAGCTACGCCCGAGAATAACGCTCCTGGAACTCAGTCGGGCGAAAAACGCGACGGAGGCAAGACGGCGAGGGAAACAACAACAATCGCCAAAGGATCAACATGATCATGGGAGGATCACACTTCTACCAGGATTCCGTTTCGTCAATCAAAGCTTACGGGCGGAAGGCCGAAACGAGTCCTGGATGGTGTCGAGAAGACAACGTTCCCAATCACACAATCGTCTTCAAGGAACAGGACACGGCCAGACTCGATAAACCCCACTATGATCCTCTGGTCATCGACTTGGTGATTCAAGATCTCGAAGTCGGCCGCATCCTCATCGACACAGGAAGCACGGTCAACATCATGTTCCGCGATACTCTCCAGAGGATGAACATACCCCTCGGAGAAGTCATCCTAGAACCAAGACCGCTGACTGGATTCTCAGGCGTCACATCCATGTCCCTCGGAAAAATCAGGCTCCCAGTCATGGCTAAAGAAGTCACGAAGATCGTCGAGTTCGCGGTAGTGGATAACCCGGCCATCTATAACGCCATAATGGGAACTCCTTGGATAAACGCCATGAAGGCAGTCCCGTCCACTTACCATCTCAGCGTCAAGTTTCCAACACCAACCGGAACAGCGGTAATCTGGGGAAGCCAAAAACACTCGCGACTCTGCTTCCTAGCTGAACATAAATTGCGCAGCAATCGGAACGCCCCAGTGGCTAACCCGAAGCGAACTAAGAAGCATCCGAATATCTCCAAGAACTCGGCAAAGGACGACTCAGACTTGTCCAAAAAGGCCACGACTCAGGATGACGAGAATATCCTCGAGTCCATCGCCGACAGAACGGATGACCTAACTCCCAACGCGGCCACCGACTTAGCTAAAACAGTCGAGGCGCCGGAAATCGTGGAGTAATAGCATCCGCACAAAAAACAGAACTACGAGATGGCTTGATCCTCGCAAGAGGTACGTAGGCAGCTCTTCGTAACCCGACGAGTTCAGCTATCCCCCTCACCAAAAAAAGGGGGGGGGGGGGAGATGGGAACGAACATTCTTGTACTTCCGCAAAAATACTTTTTACATGTACTCTACATTCTTGAAACCTTTTATAAAGTCTTAAATTCAAATGCTTATTCAACGCATAAACATTATGAACAAAATATCCCACTTTTTCATCAGGTTACTCTAGTTTATCCTGTTTGGACATATGGTAATATCTTCATGATTCTTGGCAAACCAGGATGAATCCAGAAGCTAGAAACTTTCTTTTAAGTCACTAATCAGTGTAGAATCACCCCTATATTGTAGAAATATCATAGGAGTTGTGAGGAACAAGATATCCCACTTTCTCATCATATTACTCCAGTTTATCCTGTTTGGAGATATGGCAATACCTTCATGATTCTTGGCAAACCATGATGAATCCAGATGTAAGAAGCTTGCTTTTAATTCATTAACCAGTGTATAATCACCCCTATATTGTAGAAATCTCATATGAGTTGTGAGGAACAAGATATCTCACTTTCTCATGAGGTTACTCCTGTTTATCCTTTTTGGATATATGGAACTATCTTCATGATTCTTGGCAAACCAGGATGAATCCAGAAGTTAGAAGCTTTCTTTTAAGTCATTAATCAGTGTAGAATCACCCATATATTGTAGAAATCTCATAGGAGTTGTGAGGAGCAAGATATCCCACTTTCTCATCAGATGATGTTAAAGTAAAAGAATCGTAAATTTCAAAATAACCTCTAGAAGCAAGACAGAACCCTTGTTACCAGCAAGACAACATTCTTCAGACCAAACGGCATGACCTTATAGCAGTAGATGCCCCTAGAAGTCATAAAGGACGTCGGATTAATATCTTTCTATTTAACGTCCTTACTTACAAATATTAGATTTGTACACAAGAACCTTACTAACTCGTGTTGCTGGCAAAAGAAAAGTTATATGGATGCCATGTATTAACGACCCGTATGCCTACAATCATCCCCACCGGAATCAAAGATGTACAACATCTCATTACTTTTGAATATCACAAGATTGATTGACAAGGCTTTCTTGAGAAAACAAATCAGACGTTGCGAATTACTAGCTAGTAGCTAAATCATTTGAAAACGACAAGATATTAATCAAAAGGGACAAGAATTTATTCGATAACGTGCACACATATTAGGGAGAAATTATTTCAGTTCTTAACAATATGAATGATCGAAGTCACGGTCTGGGTAAGACTCAGCATCAATAGCAACGCAGCAACTAGTGTGGCTGTCCCTCTCCACATGTTGCTGAAATACACGCGTCTTAGGATGGAGCGTGACATAACCAAAAATTATTCATGTTTACCCTTTTTTGTAGATATAGCAGTTTCTTCAAGTTTCTAATAACACCTGAATGAATCCGGATATAATAATCTTTATCCTGACTCATTAATAATTTTAGAATAACCCTGAAGTTGAATCAATATCATAGGAGTTAGGATTAAGAAGTTATCCCACTTTGGACCCAAGTGATTCCAGTTTACCCTGTTTGTAGATATGGCAGTTTCTTCAAGATTCTAATCAAACCTGAAGAAATCCGGATATAAAAAGCCTTAAGTGAAACAATAGAACATAATCAATCAAGTGCACAATTGTTTACCATTACAAACATCAAAGAAGCAGCCTTCAGGCTTTGCTTAGCTCCAAAAGTAATAGCTTCTTAGATGACAATTAGAAGATGATAAGCAAACAGAAAAAGTACACATGATGAACTCACCGTATGTGTTGGGGCATGAGTTGTGTTAAGATACTTCTCAATCAACCGATAATCCTCACTATCATGAGAAAGTGGTGAAATATGAAAACGCGCTTGATATCGTTCCAACAAGTCAAAGATCCTGGCTGCAGTTGTTTCAGCCAGTGAATCGCATCCCCAGCAAGAGAGTGTGGGAATAGCTTGCGATATACATTGTCGTAAGAAAACAAAAGAATATACGTTCCTATCGTGTAATCAGTTAACTTACACCAAATATTACTTGACAGATTCTATTCAAATTATCATCTAAACCCTAAACCCTAAACCAATACTTATGGATATCCGGTTTTATCTCTCAAGTTCCCGTATTATAGTCTTCATAGTTCTGTTGAGAATGAAATTTGCTCCTATGATAAGAGCACAATTCAAGAGTATTGCCAAAACAGTTTAAACAGAAGATATTTTACAACCACACCTATATGCAGTGTTTTGAAATTCAACCCAAATACATGGGTGAACTGATAAACATGATGACCCATAGTCCGATCTGAATTTTAAGAAAAACTTGTTATTTAAAAGTCCGATAACTCTCAAAGACCGTTAAAACCCGAGATCTAGCTATCGGTTAATTTGATGGGGAACATTTTTGATATAATTCTCCATTTTTGTAAAAAATAGCTATACAAATTTTTGTTCAAATTAATATTTGATATAGTTATAACCATAGTGGATGAATACTTGAGAGGATTAATACTAAAAAAGAGAATATATTTAAACGTTAACCAGTTATATGTGTATTTCGATTAACATTAACAAAAGTATAATGGCTTGTTTATTTATTTAATTTACTTTTGTTATTGACATATAATTAGAATATTTTTATGTTTTTCTTTTGGTTTATTTTACATATAAAATTTAATTTAATCATTCATATTCATATTAGACATTAATATATTTATTAATTTTAGTTTTGCTATATTTTTAATTTATAATTTGTTACAGTTTTTATATATACATAGTTATATTTTAAAATTAATTAAACTATTGAAGTTCATATGCGGTGAAATAATAACTCAGTACTTTAGGATAATCCGGTTTAGTGTTCAGAACTAGGTGCTTTAGGAAATAGTCCGGTTCAATGTTTTTTTGTCAACCAGTGTTTTCAGAACCCGGTACTTTAGGAAATAGTCTGGTTTAAAAACAATGGATGTACGTAATTACGGAAAAGAGCCTATTTCAACACAAACTTTATGCGTCGTGCTTATTCCTTCACGAACTTTGTAGTAGTGCGTATTCCACACCGAACTAAACATAAATCTAAAAATACTACATGAACTTTATGTATTGTGCCTTTTCATGCTCGAACTTTATAGTAATGCATATTCCATATTGAACTACACAAAATTTCAAAAATACTACACGAACTCTCAAAAATGTTAATCATCAATTAATTTATCAAATGCCGTCATTTTGAATAAATTCTGTAAAATTAAAAATTTAAAAATACAATATAGATTCTCAAAATCATGATCATGTATATATATATATATATATATATATATATATATATATATATATGTGTGTGTGTGTGTGTGTGTGTATTAACTATCAAATGGGTTCACCATCATTTAATTTATCAAAACAACATCATTTTAGACAAATCGATAATGCGTCGATTAATATGTCCTACACTGAAAATAATTTGAATAGAATCTGTCAAGTAATATTTGGCGTAAGTTAACTGATTACACGATAGGAACGTGTATTCTTTTGTTTTCTTATGACAATGTATATCGCAAGCTATTCCCACACTCTCTTGCTGGGGATGCGATTCACTGGCTGAAACAACTGCAGCCAGGATCTTTGACTTGTTGGAACGATATCAAGCGTGTTTTCCTCAACAATTTCTTCGATGATGAACGGACCGAGGAATTTGAGATATTTTAGTTAACTTTTGTGATATGTGAAAATTCATTCTTACTCAGCGAGTTAAAGAATTATGGTATGACCGACAGCTTAACATTTTGAATTTTGAACACGTTTTCGTCAAAGCCGATAGTTTTAAACTTTGTTATGAAGTCTCTCTAAATCGTGTATTGACCAAAGTGAAACTCTGTCGACAAAAAAAAAAGAACAAAGTGCACAAAATGGACCCCCACTCCACAAAACCTGCCACACTCAGTTAACCCACAACATGCAAACATAATAAACATCACTGAGCTCCACGCATTTCTTCTATAAATGTAGACTCTCTCACGACTCACACCGCAACGAGTCCACTTGTTTTAGCTAAATTCGAAATAAAAAGAAATAGAAAACAAACAAGCTCTCAGTTCTCCTTTCGAGTTTGCTTGCTTCAATATGGCTCCTCTGCCCATTTCTTCAATTAGAATTGGGAAAATAGATGATGTAATGCAGGTTATGGTTTTGGTTCCCACCATGAGAAAGTGGTGAAACATCATCTGAGAGGAGTCTATGGTTTTGGTTCCCACCATAACACTGACGTGTAACCACATCATCTTACGTCCAACAATATTAAACTACAGAAAGAACAGCTAAAGAATCTGTCAAAAGTTATACATTGTGGATCCAGCAATATATCAAATGGGTCAAACTGACATTTATCCAGTTAGATACCACTGCATAACCCAGCAGTTCTTGTTACTGCTTACCCCAAAAACTACTGAAACAGTATTACACTCGTTTAAAAGTCTCCGAGTGTTTTAGGATTCTTTTTAATTGATTTCATCCTGAGATTCGATTATT
Organism: Hirschfeldia incana; assembly: GCA_026261945.1. NCBI lineage: Eukaryota > Viridiplantae > Streptophyta > Magnoliopsida > Brassicales > Brassicaceae > Hirschfeldia > Hirschfeldia incana. The sequence goes on from JABCMI010000030.1 coordinate 189,636, forward strand.
GTGACAAAAGACAAAACACAAAAAGACAACACACAAAAATGTTTTAAAGGGGGTTACTGCGTTATGCATATATTACACTTATTGAACTAGCTACCTAGCTATTACCTCCCTAATTTTGAATCCGTAGAAAAGGTCATAATCACGATTGGTTCCACCATATAGGAGTCATTTATTTTTTATTTTTTGAACAACATGGCTCATTTTTTATTTATCGTTCTGCCGACTTGTAACCAATTAGTACGTGATATGTAATGGCAGTTTGAATTGTATTCATCAGATTTTGGTCTTTATTGAAATATCAACAAAGAGTTAAAAACAAAGGTGGTCAAATTGTCAAAGTGACTGGCAGTTAGTTTACATACTTTATACAGTGATGATATAAAACGAAAAGGTGCCGTATATTTTTCTGAAGTGATAATTGAGATGTGACTATTATAATTTGTAACAAAGTGAACATTTTGATTTTATACGAGAATGTTTAAGTTCTAATCTTAGATTAAATCATTTTGATTTGATATTTTGTTATTTTTTTGGTTCCCACCATAACACTGACGTGTAACCACATCATCTTACGTCCAACAATATTAAATCATCAGATCATTAAATCATTTTGTTATTTCTCATACGATTCTTTCTTCTTATTTTTAAAAGCACGGACCACAGATAGCGTCCGGCAAGAAGAAACCCTCTCGTAACGACAAGTATGTCCATCACGAGTGGGAAGACGTCCAAGGCGAGCATAACTACGCCGTCAATTCTTAACAAGGAATGACTGCTGGAAACACTTGGAAGCGGAACTCGTACAAGGATAACTCCAGCTGCGAGTTCCATCAGACGAGAGGTCACTCCACCGCCAACTGCAAAGTCCTCAGCGCTAGACACATCGCGAAGCTGTTCGCCGGCGAGCTAGCGGCAGTTAGGAGTGTAAAAGACCTGCTCCTAGATTTCGACCGTCCGCGAAGACCGACGGAGCTACGCCCGAGAATAACGCTCCTGGAACTCAGTCGGACGAAAAACGCGGACGGAGGCAAGACGGCGAGGGAAACAACAACAATCGCCAAAGGATCAACATGATCATGGGAGGATCACACTTCTACCAGGATTCCGTTTCGTCAATCAAAGCTTACGGGCGGAAGGCCGAAAAGAGTCCCGGATGGTGTCGAGAAGACGACGTTCCCAATCACACAATCGTCTTCAAGGAACAGGACACGGCCGGACTCGATAAACCCCACTATGATCCTCTGGTCATCGACTTGGTGATTCAAGATCTCGAAGTCGGCCGCATCCTCATCGACACAGGAAGCACGGTCAACATCATGTTCCGCGATACTCTCCAGAGGATGAACATACCCCTCGGAGAAGTCATCCCAGAACCAAGACCGCTGACTGGATTCTCAGGCGTCACATCCATGTCCCTCGGAAAAATCAGGCTCCCAGTCATGGCTAAAGAAGTCACGAAGATCGTCGAGTTCGCGGTAGTGGATAACCCGGCCATCTATAACGCTATAATGGGAACTCCTTGGATAAACGCCATGAAGGCAGTCCCGTCCACTTACCATCTCAGCGTCAAGTTTCCAACACCAACCGGAACAGCGGTAATCTGGGGAAGCCAAAAACACTCGCGACTCTGCTTCCTAGCTGAACATAAATTGCGCAGCAATCGGAACGCCCCAGTGGCTAACCCGAAGCGAACTAAGAAGCATCCGAATATCTCCGAGAACTCGGCCAAGGACGACTCAGACTTGTCCAAAAAGGCCACGACTTAGGATGACGAGAATATCCTCGAGTCCATCGCCGACAGAACGGATGACCTAACTCCCAACGCGGCCACCGACTTAGCTAAAACAGTTGAGGCGCCAGAAATCGTGGAGTAATAGCATCCGCGCAAAAAACAGAACTACGAGATGGCTTGATCCTCGCAAGAGGTACGTAGGCAGCTCGTCGTAACCCAACGAGTTCAGCTATCCCCCTCACCAAAAAGGGGGGGGGGGGAGATGGGAACGAACATTCTTGTACTTCCGCAAAAATACTTTTTAAATGTACTCTACATTCTTGAAACCTTTTATAAAGTCTTAAATTCAAATGCTTATTCAACGCATAAACATTACGGAAAACAAAAAATCATATCTTTAAGAAACGCGAGACGTCGCAAGTTCCCGAAAAGTCTCGATTCTCTACTCTCCTCCAAAACAGTCCATCTGCGACTCTACAAAAAAAAAAAAAAAAAAAAAAAAAAAAAAAAAAAAAAAACTCTATCAAACAGTCTATCCACGACTCTAAAATTCATTTCCGTCGATTGGCCCCGACGGAAAAACATAGAAACGTTTCACTCAATCAAATTCGTAGTCCGGCTTCTGACGAAGTCCTCTTGCATCCGACAAGGATATCATAGCGCGCTATACAAGAAATCCAAATTTTGGTCAGCTCTTCGTAAAGGAAGTAGCTCGATTCGTACCCAAACGAATCATATAAGCCGATAAGCACTTCGCAGATTCTAAAACGGTACGAATCAGGTCGAAATCGCAAACAAGCAAAATGAAAAGCTGATTTGTCATCGCACAACTTCAGTCCGAAACTAGACCTAGGTCTTGCCCTAAACCCGGCCTTGCTGGTGTCTAAAACATCTCATAGGCATAAGTATCCAGAATGCGAGATTCCAAAATTTGCCTCTTATCGCTTACAAACCTAACGTTCGCTACAAAGTAACCTACGGATTAAGCGACAAAAAAAAGAGCTTGAATACGAAGTGACTACACGTATTCAAACCCTCTACGCTTGACGAAAGTATAAATCAAAATGCAAAGTTTATAAGAACATTCATAACAGGGATTCGAAAGCCACCAACGGCCAGTCCCGAAAAACATAAAGTCGCGCAACCTCTTAGTGATCGCAACACATACAGCCACACTCGGCCTATCATAAATTATAATCGAATGCATAACAATCGGTTAGGGATATTCCATACGAGGAATCGGGCTGGTCGACCTCTTCACCCTCGTCGCCTGCGTTCGCATCCGCACCCGCATCCTCCGTATCTTCCGAGACTTGGATAGGGTTCCACAACTCTCGAATTCTCCCTTCGATCAGAGGAACGAAAGTTTCGGCGTTAGCACAAATTCTCATCGAGCCATCCATCGCGGCAAGCTCGTTGGAAAGAGAAAAACCCTCGCGCTGCATCTTGTGGAGGGTACCAACCGAACCACGACACTCGCGGAAATCACCTACAAAGTCCTGAGCCTCTTTGTACGCCTCGAATTCGGTAGAAAAGATTTCAGCCCTTCGATTCAACTTGGCGGCAGCTTTTCTCCGTCCTTTCCTTTCTGCACGGACGAGGGCTCGAGCCTGAACCTCAACTTGCCGACGATTTTGCTCCTCCACCTCCAACCAGTACTTGGCGAATTCCCTTTCTGTCTCTTCCGCTTTGAAACGGGCCAGCCGAGAAGTGCGGAAACTTCCATCGATCGATGTGTTCCATACTTTCACGGCCTGCAAAAAGTCAAGATCAAATCAAAAGAAAAGGGGATTTATTCGAGTCTCAGAAACGAACCTCGTTGACCAAACGGGCGCCCTCCGCAGTCACCTTGTCTCTCTCCTTGTTGTCGAAAGACTCATCACGGGAAAACGCAGGAGGAAGCTCATCAAAGAAGTCACCTGGGGGCGGATTCGGACCGGGAACACCTTTGATTTTCTATAACGAAGTCTGGATCGTATCTCGGCGGCTCATCATTTCCCGACGAGGCCTCGAAAGCAATCCATTTACCCTTCAAAGATCTCCTCCTCCGCCTTGAAGGAGCAAACACGAAGGATCCATCATTGATGATAGGTCGCGTACCACCTCGCGATCGGTGAAGCGCGACCGCCACTCGAATCCGGTCAAGAGTAAAAGAATTCCAGGAACAGGGCCTTGTCCTAAATATGTCTCTCTTGGTCGAAAGATCGGAAGGAACATGTTCGAGACACCTGTTCTCTGAACAATAAAAAATATATACGTTCAGAGCTCGTCTTGCGGCAATCTTACCACGTCGGTACAACCAGTCCGTCGGGAACAAATGGAGAAAGCCTTCCTCGACAGACTCTCCATCAATCCTCACAAAAAAATAAACGATCAACGTAATCCTTAGCATGCGAGGTAACTCCACGAATTACCGAAAAATCGGTCCTCGCTTTCATGGAATATATTCCATTGGTGCTCGTCGCCTTGGAACTCCACAACCCTTCGAAGTCTGAAGGGCTAAGGTCCATTCCTAACTCGTAACTCAAAATTACAACGGCAAGCCAGCTTTCCAAAGCCGGCACGTTCAGCTGGCTAATTACGATTCCAAAACGGTCGAGAGCCTGAACGATAACTCCAGCGATAGGGAACCACAGTCGACATTGCGTCAGGAATGCCTCGTAGCAAGTAAAATAACCCTCCGGAGGGCGCTCTGAACTCTCATTCCCATGTGGAATGCGAAACACGACTCCCTTCGAAACTTTATAAAACTCTCGAAGAGTTTCGAGATAATCGGGAGATACTTCGCTCGGTGAATCAGTTTCCTTGCTCATCCTCTGAGGTCGCCGGGGGATCGGAATCACGGGAAGAGGAGCATCGGAACCAAAAACGGCGTCGTAATACGCGTTCCTTTCAATCTCTTCGATCTCGGGTTTCGGAACTTCCTCCTCGGCGTGGAAACTATCCGAAGACGAGCGAGGTTGCTTCCTAGATGATTTTGATCTCGAAGACATTCTTTTCTTAATGTAGAGAGAGAATTTGTAGGAGAGATGTTATGATCAAGATTCTTGGAATGAAGTAAGAATGGTTTAAAATTTACATGTCTTTATAGGCAAAAATTTTACTATTCACCCCGACCTTCGACATGATTCCGTCTTCATACTTTCCTCGCAGGCCTTACCACCAGCTAGGACCTACAGCTCCTAGCTAGCTGGGGGGGCTAACTGTTGGGGTCAAAATCGGTCAAGACGAAATCGATGTCCGAAAGTTTCGAAAGAAACATGAAAGACGTTAGATGAGCTTTAAGAGATTAAGTTTCAATCAAGAAACCTCGGGAAAATGTTAAGCTCAAAATTAGTCGTTTCGAAATCAACGGCTAGAAACATTTTCCACACAACAAAAACCTCGGGAAAGTCAAAAAGAACGCAAAAACTCGAACGAACCGAAGGAAACGAGCAACCGACCCCGCACTGGCCGTAGCCGCCGGGCAGCTAGCGCACGTGCTGGCCGTAGCCGCCGGGCGGCTAGCTCCCGTGCTGGCCGTAGCCGCCGGGCGGCTAGCGCCCGTGCTGGCCGTAGCCGCCGGGCGGCTAGCCCCCGTGCTGGCCGTAGCCGCCGGGCGGCTAGCCCCCGTGCTGGCCGTAGCCGCCGGGCGGCTAGCCCCCGTGCTGGCCGTAGCCGCCGGGCGGCTAGCGCCCGTGCTGGCCGTAGCCGCCGGGCGGCTAGTCCCCGTGCTGGCCGTAGCCGCCGGGCGGCTAGCCCCCGTGCTGGCCGTAGCCGCCGGGCGGCTAGCGCCCGTGCTGGCCGTAGCCGCCGGGCGGCTAGCGCCCGTGCTGGACGTAGCCGCCGGGCGGCTAGCCCCCGTGCTGGCCGTAGCCGCCGGGCGGCTAGCGCCCGTGCTGGCCGTAGCCGTCGGGCGGCTAGCGCCCGTGCTGGCCGTAGCCGTCGGGCGGCTAGCGCCCGTGCTGGCCGTAGCCGCCGGGCGGCTAGCGCCCGTGCTGGCCGTGGTCACCGGGCAGCTAGCCCGTGCTGGCTCGGGTTGTCGGGCGGCTAGTCTTCGTGCGTAAGTTCCAGGCTCTCAAACCGCCAGAAATCCGAGTTTTGTGACTTTCCGGAATCCCGCGAACAAAACTCCTTTTCCTACTCCAAGCCTTCGGAAAACCCGTAAGACATCAACGGATGGAAAAACTTCGTATAAAACAGTGATGATTATCTTAAAACACCATTCGCCTCAGCAAAGAATCGAAGATCTCCCGAAAGGTTCGACATCCTAGTAGGAACATTCTTTCATAGAAATCGTAGAAGACTGCGGAAGTCCGAGATACGGCCCGAAAGGGACCAAACACGTTCGGACAACCTACTTACGATTTTCTAAAAGATAGATATGACGGCTTGCAATTATCTTCACATAACAAGATAAATGTCAAACTTCCAAAAGGATAAACATCAAATTTCCGAAAGAATAAATGTCAACTTTCCCGATAAATACGAAAGCCGACGAAAATGGAAAAAGACCAGCTCGCGGCGGCCCATCAAGAATAGACCGTCATATGGGAGTATATAAGCAAGGCTAGAAGCAGAGGAAAAGGGATCCGAAAATCAGAAGACAAACTACTCAAAGAGCAATTTAGAACTTAGGCTTTTATTTCCTTTTTAGCGAGCTGCGACTCAATTAGGTTAGATCTAGGGTTTTGAGACTAGCAACGATCGACAGCTCTTACGGCCGCGATCTCGACCTATTGTTCCAACGCTCTCCGCGAATTCGGAAATAAGATTCTTTCTTTTTGCTCTCTATATTTTGCGCATTTATTCTCAAACTTAGCGTGTCTTAACTTCGTCGTGCGTGGCCCAGCAGATAGCCGGGATCCTCGGGGAAAACTAGGTCAACTTAGTTTTCCTACGTTTAAATATAACTAAAATCGACAGTGCGAATTTCGGTTCCCACATCAATGACGCATTTGAAGAAATGACGACGAGATAATCCATCGATCGATATACTCCCGTTACTATCGATCGATATCGAGCGTGCAGAAGAAGGAAGAATATTCTCAATCGACTTGAAGCCCAAGACTTACTATTATTACTATAATGCCCCTGACGAGTTTTTAACATAATTGAACTCAATATTTATATTTTTCCCTTTGTGTTTTGGCAAAGTGTGCTTTCAATTACTTCTAGTTCTTCTGTGTTTCTACAACAGTTTTTTACTTAATAAAAGTATTCTTTTCATCTTAATTCTGTTCTCATCAAAGGTTATAGCATTCTTGATTTAGAAGAAAAATACAAAGAGATTTGTTATAAAGAGGAACTTGAGTGTTCGGTCTTCTAAATGAATCTCTATTATTACCTAGATGTTATGATTCACTCAGTCATGTCTAAGTAGATTCCTTTGTTAGATTTGGGGTTCAAATAGTTATGAGGGATTAGCCCCAACTATAGACTGTTGAGTTGTATACTCATTATCCTGATGAACTCGAAAGCTTATTCTAGAATAGCTAACTAGAATATGATCCTGGAAGTGATTTAATTCATAAATCATTATCCTGACTTCATCTTGTATAAGCTATGATCTTCTAGGGATAAGCGAGAGCCGGTCTATGATCTTGGTGAACACATATTCAATTCGATCCCTAAGTACTACATCTGAACCTCTTATTTGAGAAAGTAAATCACTCCTTAGGGTAATTTGAGTGAGATCAAATTTGAAGCCTTTGCCAGGGAGCTAAGATCGCCATTAGATTTAATCTGATTAGGTCTAGGTTATTTAATTACTGCTAAATCACCTTCTGACGCAAAAAAAAAATTCTTGTCTTTCAGGTACATGCCCAGCAATACCAGAAGCAACAAGAATCATCAACTTGTGTACTCAGAAGACCCCCACAGTTTGGAGCGTAGCATCCGCAAGAACTTACGTTCCACATCGATCGACATTCACTCTTCTTTGTCGACCGATACCTTGACATCGATCGACATCAACAACCGTTCGTCGACTGATACTCGTCTACCACAATCGACCGAGACACCTTCTTTGTCGACCGATACTCGCCACACTTCATCACTCGACCACCGATCGTCGACCGATACTCTCCATCCGACATCGATCGATATTAATCACATAACATCGATCGATACTACCCGCCGAGTCATGGTAGCGCCTATTATTCTCACAACCGATGAGAATGGAGACCTGCGTGATCAAGATGGTCACCTGCGTAACGCAGCAGGTCAAAAGCTGAATGCTCAAAAGGAAATCATTCCTGAGCAAGACACTACATACTTCATCCAACCTGCAGATGAAGCTAACAGAGCTAGAACCTTGGCTGATTACAACCGTCCAGATCTGTTCTATACCAACCGATCAGCCATCCGCCCTCCTGCCATTCAGAGAGGAGACTTCGAGCTCAAACCGCAGTACTACGGACTTGTAGGACAGATACCCTTCTGTGGGTTATCCCATGAGCATCCCATGGACCATCTAGAGAGGTACGAAGATATTATATCTTCCATCAAAGCCAACGGAGTTCCTGAAGACTACCTTTTCTGCAAGCTTTTCAAATACTCTCTATCAGGAGAAGCTTTGCAGTGGCTGCGACAACTACCACCAGGTTCTCTCACTACCTGTATGAACTTGAGAACAACGAGTTTCATGGCTTGGCTGCAGAGAACCCATTTGACCACTTCGACAGCTTTGATAGGTATTGTGGCCTATCCAAAACCAATGGTGTATCAGAGGATGCTTTCAAGCTCAAGCTTTTCCCTTTCTCTTTAGGGGACAAGGCACGTCAGTGGGAGAAGTCTCTGCAAAGTGACTCCATCACCACTTGGGACGACTGCAAGAATGCTTTCTTGGAAAGATTCTTCTCTAGTTCTAGAACTACTGAGTTGAGAAACGAGATTTATGGATTCAGGTAAAAGAACTTGGAAGGATTCAGTGAAGCGTGGGAGAGATTCAAAGACTACCAAGCTCAATACCCACACCATGGTTTCAGCAAGGGAAGCTTGCTCAGCACATTGTACAGAGGTGCCCTCCCTAATTACAGAGCCAGATTGGATACTGCAAGCAATGTGAACTTCTTGGACAGAACTGAGAGAGATGCAGCGCAGCTGGTTGACAACATGGTAAAGAGTGATGCAGTCTACAATGGAGATCATCACAGAGCCAATAGGACGGATGACAAGCAGACAAGAAGGGAGTTGAAAGCTCTACAGGATAAGATTGACATCCTCATTGCTAATAAAGCTACTCAAGAGCAGGTTCACTTTGTTGGTAACCCACAGCAAGAGACACCACCTGCTGTCAATGAGGTTGAGGGTTTGGAAGGTCAAGAGGAATTGTGCTTCATTAACAGCAATGGTAGCTGGTACAAAAAGGAGCCTAATTTTCAGTACAACAACTACCAGCAGAAACTCTATTCCAACAACCAACAGAGTGGTTATCAGCCTAGAAACAACCAACAAAACAGCTATCAGTCTCAGCAAAACCCTTATACTTGTTCCTCTGCTCCTCAAGAGAGCAACATTGATGCCTTACTGAAGCAAATCTTGGAGTCTCAGACTAGAAGTGAGAAGCATGTAGGTTATGAGTTGAAGAACCTTCACTCCAAGATTGATGGGAGCTACACTGATCTGAACAACAAATTCTCACACCTTGCTTTTACAATCAAGAATTTAGAGAATCAGTAATGCTTCTATGGCTTCCACCTCCAAGCAGCCAATGGGAACTCTACCAGGGAATCCAGACAAGAATCCCACAAAGTACTGCAATGTTACCCTCTCTACTATTTCTTCAGAGATTGAGCTGAGTGAACACAAGAAAGAGGTAGATGAAATTGAAAAACTAGTGTTTGGAACTGAGATTGGACAGGTTGAGCAACAGATTGTGACAAAAAGTGGGGAAAAGATTGTGGAGAAAGTAGACAAAATGGTTGCAGCTAAGGTTGTGAAGAGAGATGGACACAAGGCTGAGATGGTGATGCAGGAGGACACCATTGAGGTTGTGCAGTTACCTTATGATAAACTCCCATTTCTACAGAGGGTCCTCACCAAAGCTCAGAAGAAGGTCATCTCCAAGTTCAGGAAAGATCTTAGTGATGTTGGGGTAAAGCTTCCAGAGATCTCGGGTATGCGAGAGGATCGTGTACAAATGATGCTCATCCAGGACATTCTAACTCACAAAGATAAGGTAGCAGAGCTCCTGGACTTCTCTACTCTGCAACTTGACCCACTAGTCCCACCAAAGTCTCTCCCTAAACAAGAACACTAGGGGATATTTACTTTGTCTTGCTCCCTTGGTAAGCTCATGATATACCATGATTTTGACCAACTTTAACTCATGGTATTTCTATGATTTTAATATATATATCTATGTTTTGGAGTCTTTTATGTATGTTTTCAGGTTCAAGGGCATTTTGGAGTAAAGTGACGTTTTAGGTGCTATATGGAGCTCGAAAGAGAGTTTTCCCGAGATGACTATAAGTACAGACGTCAAGGTTGATATCCAGAGATACATATCGATCGATACACATTCTGTGTAATCGATCGATGATGCATTTGAAGAAATGACGACGAGATACTCCATCGATCGATATACTCCCATTACTATCGATCGATATCGAGCGTGCAGAAGAAGGAAGAATATTCTCAAACGACTTGAAGCCCAAGACTTACTATTATTACTATAATGCCCCTGACGAGTTTTTAACCTAATTGAACTCAGTATTTTTATCTTTGCCTTTGTGTTTTGGCAAAGTGTGCTTTCAATTACTTCTAGTTCTTTTGTGTTTCTACAACAGTTCTTTACTTAATAAAAGTATTCTTTTGATCTTAATTATGTTCTCATCAAAGGTTATAGGATTCTTGATTTAGAAGAAAGATACAAAGAGATTTGTTATCAAGAGGAACTTGAGTGTTCGGTCTTCTAAATGAATCTCTATTATTACCTTGATGTTATGATTCACTCAGTCATGTCTAAGTAGATTCCTTTGTTAGATTTGGGGTTCAAATAGTTATGAGGGATTAGCCCCAACTATAGACTGTTGAGTTGTATACTCATTATCCTGATGAACTCTAAAGCTTATTCTAGAATAGCTAACTAGAATATAATCTTGGAAGTGATTTAATCCATAAATCATTCTCCTGACATCATCTTGCATAAGCTAAGATCCTCTAGGGATAAGCGAGAGCCGGTCTATGATCTTGGTGAACACATATTCAATTCGATCTAGAGCTATAACGATCGATACTCCAATAGAGTAATCGATCGACGACACACATATCGATTGATACAAGCTGTCAAACATCGATCGATATTGTCGGCAGACATATCAATAGACGAGTCTAGTAATGACAATTATTAGGCAACTCTAAAGAGTTGAAGTTCTTTAGTATATGCAAGCAACTCATTAAAACATCTATAGCATTATAATCATGAACTAACTGAATAGTAACCTTGAATCTAACTACTTTCTCTTAATACCTACAACCCTAAACCATTCTCTTGAGCAACTAGTTATTGCTCACAACTGTAATTTACATTTAAACCATTTCAACCTAGCTTAGTCACTAAGGATTATCATCTTTTGTGTTCCTTCGCTCCCCGTGAATTCGATCCCTAAGTACTACATCTGAACCTCTTATTTGAGAAAGTAAATCACTCCTTAGGGTAATTTGAGTGAGATCAAATTTGGCGCCTTTGCCAGGGAGCTAAGATCGCCATTAGATTTAATCTGATTAGGTCTAGGTTATTTAATTACTGCTAAATCACCTTCTGATGCAAAAAAAAATTCTTGTTTTTTAGGTACATGCCCAGCATTACCAGAAGCAACAAGAATCATCAACTTGTGTACTCAGAAGACCCCCACAGTTTGGAGCGTAGCATCCGCAAGAACTTACGTTCCACATCGATCGACATTCACTCTTCTTTGTCGACCGATACCTCGACATCGATCGACATCAACAACCGTTCGTCGACCGATACTCGTCTACCACAATCGACAGAGACACCTTCTTTGTCGACCGATACTCGCCGCACTTAATCGCTCGACCACCGATCGTCGACCGATACTCTCCATCCGACATCGATCGATATTAATCACATAACATCGATCGATACTACCCGCCGAGTCATGGTAGCGCCTATTATTCTCACAACCGATGAGAATGGAGACCTGCGTGATCAAGATGGTCACCTGCGTAACGCAGCAGGTCAAAAGCTGAATGCTCAAAAGGAAATCATTCCTTAGCTAGACACTACAGACTTCATCCAACCTGCAGATGAAGCTAACAGAGATAAAACCTTGGCTGATTACAACCGTCCAAATCAGTTATATACCAACCGATCAGCCATCCGCCCTCCTGCCATTCAGAGAGGAGTCTTCGAGCTCAAACCGCAGTACTACGAACTTGTAGGACAGATACCCTTCTGTGGGTTATCCCATGAGCATCCCATGGACCATCTAGAGAGGTACGAAGATATTATATCTTCCATCAAAGCCAACGGAGTTCCTGAAGACTACCTTTTCTGCAAGCTTTTCAAATACTCTCTATCGGGAGAAGCTTTGCAGTGGCTGCGACAACTACCACCAGGTTCTCTCACTGCCTGGAAGGACATCAAGAACGCATTCCTGTGTAACTTCTTTGATGAGTCCTGTGCCGAAGACTGGAGGAGGAAGATTGCTACATTTACTCAGGATCCTAGAGAGCCATTCAAGGATACTTGGAACAGATTCAAATCCTACCAGCGCGACTGCCCACATCATGGATTCAACAATGTGCAATTACTCTGCACCTTCTACAGAGGCATCGCTTTGAAGTATCAGATGGCTCTGGATACTGCTAGTGAAGGAAACTTCAGCACAAGGAATCCACAAGACGCTGTGAAGTTAATTGACAACTTAGCTTCATGTAACAGCACGAAGAACACTGTCAAGGCAAAATCTGTATCATTCCTTGGGAAGGAACATATTAATGAGTTCCAGTCACAGCTAGACAATGTTCAGAAGCTACTGGATCAGTGGAGCTGGATTTCAGAGATCTGGAAACCAAGGAGGAAACAGAAAATTCTCAATACAAAGAAGCAACTACAGTTCGCAGAAACCTTCCTACAGCAGCAGCAATCCCAACAACAACAGGAGTTACGGAAACTCATTCTACACCAATCCACCCCCATCCACCCAGGAAAGCAAACTAGAAGAAATGCTGGAAAGAGTTCTAGAGACTCAACAGAAGCTCCAGGTGGATTTCAATGGGAAGATTGACTCTGTCTACACCACCCTGAACTCAAAGCTTGGTACTTGGAATACCTATGTGAAGAAAGTGGAGACTCAGGTGGTTCAGACAGGAGAAGCTTTAAGGAAACAAGGAGCTCTAGCAAAAGCACCAGGAGAACCTACTGCTAACCACCACGTCAATGCTATCATGGATGATGATTTTTGGGAGGAAGTTAACCAGGATAAGCTGCAAGATTCGACACATGAAGACTCACCCGAAGCCGGATTCTCTCCATATCGATTGACATCATCAGCTCAAAATCGATCGATATCACCAAAAGCGAAACGATCGATAAACTTTGACGAGTATCGATCGATGGACTTCGAGGAACCCTCCAACGAATGCAATTCCATCAAGATCATGTCACACGAAGCCTTTGAAGCCAGACACCCACAACCGCTCACCCGTATGGAAGTCGACCGGACTTCAGACCCTATCTATCGATACCGGAACCTCTCCATCGACCGATCCGGAGATACCAATATCGACCGACATACCGCTGTTGCTATCGATCACAACTACCAAAGATCGATGTAGCACGACTTAATGCACTCCGGGAGCAGTCTACTGGAGAAACCCACAGACATCATTGAACCCATGGAGCCAGAAAAGGAAAACCTAGGAAGAGTTCTACGAAAAATGAAAGAGAAGATTGCCAAGCACCTTAAAAGGGAAGCTAATGAAGCAGAGATGAAAAACTTCAGAAAACGAGTTCTAAGGATCCCTGCAGAGAAACCCTTTGAAGAAGCCTACTTTTCTCACAGATTGTGGATGTTCTTCAGAGAGACCAAGGAGACAGAAGAAGACATCAAGAGGATGTTTCACCAAGTTCGTGACAGCTTGAAGAAGAGGATCACACTACCAAAGAGGAGCGATCCAGGGAAGTTCACAGTACCATGTTCCATCAGGGGCATTGAATTCCCTCGTGCCTTATGTGATACAGGATCAGGAGTCAGCATCATACCTAAGATCATGGCAGACCACCTACGTCTAAAGATAGAGCCTACTGATGAGACATTCATCTTTGTGGATTGTTCTCAACAGAACTCTGGAGGCATAGTTCAAAATCTTGAGCTACAGATAGGAGATGCAATCATCCCTACAGACTTACACGTCCTGGATGTCAAGCTCAACTTCAAGACATCTCTACTGCTTGGAAGAGCCTTTTTAGCCACCGTCGGAGCCGTTTGTGACCTAAAGTTCAACAAGCTCTGCCTAACCCTGATAGATTCCACCACCCTCTATGATCCAGTCCAAGGCATCAAGTTTCCTAGGAAGGAGACCTCAGACGTCGTAGCAGCATGCTTTTGTTCACAAGAGTATGATTCAATGGCCGAGTACGAAACAGATCCAGTCACATCGACCGATGAGAGCAACATGGAATCGACCGATAACCGTGACCGACCATCGACCAACGTAGACAACATTACATCGACCGATATGGATCCACCTAAGCGGACCAATGCAAAGATCTTGGCATCGATCGATAAGCTATTCAAGATTTTGAGCCAGCTAGCTCGGAACCAGACGACTACATACCTCTAGAGGAGGAATATGACGAGGATTATGAGGAAGAACGAGCTACTGAGTACAGATTCATTCGTGAAGAAGAAGACAGACACACTTCCCACACTTTCAGATTCAACGCATCGACCGATAGAGGCTAGCCTTCATCGACTGATACGCCTCAAAGAAGATCGCTCAAACGACCCTATCAACCATCAAGCGATCCCATTGACTTTATATCCATCTACACACCATGTGAGGATATAAGAGACGGAGACTACTCAATTGGAAGTTGGGAAGCCCCTATAGTGAGAGTTTTGCAGTGGATGCAATACCACTGAAGCATTCGACCCCGCCTGAGGAAATCACATCGACCGATATGTTCCAACAACAATCGATCGACAACCGTAAGCTGACATCGACCGATGCACCTGCTACAGCATCGCCCGATACTACCACTACACCATCCGAGGTACAAGCAAATAATATTGATTTTGGTTATCTAACTACGGATGAGTTTGGAATTTTCAGAGATCCAGAAGGCAATGCATGAGCAATGGATGGGAGATTCATCCCAATCACAAAGAAGGACATCGGCGACATCCTTCAGACTGCCAACGGATCACTAAAACTCTTCAAACAACTACCTCACAACAACGCCTATCAGCACCATCAGCATATCAGTACGCACACATCAGCCAATCAAGACGCAGCTGAAGCCGATCATCTCAACTCAGAGGATACAGAATTTCAACACATATCGATCGATAGGCACAACCGCCTATCGTTCGATAAGCACCATGAGATGGGCAGACGAGCTTTCAAAGACGGAATTCGCCGCTTCTCTTGGGAGAAGAAGGATGAATTTGGAGTTTACAGAGATCAATCTGGGTATGCTAGAGGAGTCAACGGAGACATCACCCATGTTTCCAAGGAAGCCATAGAGGAGTTACTTAATAGAGGATCACTTTTTCAATGGTCTTGTTTTTGCTTACCCATACATGCCTATCACTTCAACAAAGCAGAAACAACAGAGAAGCTCTACACCAAAGCTGAAGTCCAGAGCATGATAAATGAGGCTAAGAGTCCTTACATCTGGCAAACATTTACCTATCCACACGAAATCGAGAAGGTCCGATCAGAACTCCAATCTGAAATCAACTGGATTCAGAGTGCTTATGACCTTCAACAACAAAAGAAATACGCCCTCCAAGACGAAGTATCCACTCTTCGCTTGAAGTTGGAAACTTACAGGAAGCCATCGACCGATGCTGGACACAAGCCATCGACCGATGATACACCATCGATCGATACAGATCTACCCTCATCGAACGATAGACGTTTGCAGACCACTTACAGCAAGGAAGAAATCAATACCCTTATCAGCAACATCTATCGCGACATCAGAAGAGAAGAGGCAGCCACCACCAAGGATCTAGAAGACAAATATAAGCATCTCAACAACAACTTCACCTCATTCAAGAAGCGCACATCAACAATGACGGCTACCATGGATCACATCATCAATTCTCTACAACACACACACCAAACGATGAAATCTTTCTACACCAGCAAGAAGAAAATCTCGGATGAGTTGATCCCACCAATAGAAAGTCAACTACAAGAGGTTGAAGACACATTGAGAGAAATCTGCGAGGATTACAGACGCTCAGTATCGACCGACACATCACCCAGTCCATCGCCCGATATGCACGATACCGAGTTCTGCACCAAAGCTGATATGGAGAAGACAGTTCAAGATCTCTTCACCATGATCCAAGAGGTTAGTGATTCGTCTTACCAAAGCTTTGAAAGATTATGGTTCCCAGTACAAGGCGACGTCAAAAGCCTGGATAACACAGTAGAGAACATTTAGAAGGAAATCAAGACCATCTCTAGACAACTCACGAATAGACCAGCACCATTAGCATCGACCGATATGCCAGCAAAGACATCGACCGACAAAACAACACCAGTGTCGATCGATATGGACTACCCGAGATCGATCGATAAGCTCATGGTATGAAGGAGAACATTTGAGAGACTCAATGACATGCAAGAAGAACTCAGTGACCTATCCCAACATGCCTATCCAACATTCAGAAACCACCAGTTCTACATCGAGAGCAATGCAGAAGGTCTAGAGCGTCTGCGCAACGAGGTCAATGAATTAAAGGAGAAACTAACCAGAGGAGATAAAGCCAAAAGAAGCTTCTTCACCACTTGGTTCGGAGAGAAACAAGAAGAGGACAAAGATGAGACTTGCTATCCAGCTAGTCTCATGAACTCACCTCACTAGCCTCAATACTACCATAGTCAAGCTAAAAGACTATAATAAAGCGCTGAGTGGGAGGCAACCCACTGTTAAATTTGATTTATGTTTTTATTTTTCGTTTTTCGTTTTTGTTTTTAAGTGTTTCAGATGTTATACGATTACCATCCCTATCGACCGATACGATCCTGACGACATCGCTCGACATAATCCTATTCTGATCGATCGACATAGATGACTCACTATCGATCGATACGTTTCCACGGTCATGTATATCGTTCTAATTTTCGATATCAGTATGTTCCTTATGATTTATTTATACCCTAATCCGACTATTATACACTGGGGACAGTGTATGATTTAAGTCTGGGGGGAGATTACTGATGCTACCCTACCTTTTTGATTTCACCAAAATGTTTTCAAAATTGGTTTTATTGAGTCAAGAAAGGGACTAGGATATTTTTCAAAAATTTTCTTTTTATCTAACCACTCTTTAGCACCATTCTTATATATGTTGATTGCAGAAAGTACTATAGATGCTAAAGTGGATCACTTGTCACCTATGACAACACTTCTCATGATTGTTTGGAAGAACCAAAGCTGATCTCCAACCTAACCTGACAATCTATTGCTTGTCTTGAGGCTTGGTATACAAGGGATCAGAATCCTCCTGCAAGTCTGGAAGGTAATAGTCTGTGTGCTTCTGATTCCCTTCCTTCTCTCTCTTCGGCATCCTAAGGAAGAGATAAATAATTTGTATAAAGATGTGATATGATTTCTTGAGGAGTAGAGGGGTAGGAGTGATTCCTGTGACCCCGTTATTCTACTTTAAAAGATTGATCAAAGCGAGGGGTAGGAGTGATTCCTGCGACCCCATTATTCGCTTATTCGAAAAATATGTGTTACTAAGTCAATGAGATGATAAAATTTGAAACTATGAGGATCCAGAGAAGAGAGATAAAAGGGGGAAGAAAGGAATCAGAGAAGACTTACTTGTGTGTTCAGAAACTTGCTTGAGTTGAGTCCATGTGTTTCTTGATCGATATCCCCAAGGTAAAGCCTGCACTTTTATTTTTATGCATAAATGAGATCAGTAGAGGGGATAGACAGACAGGATTGTTAAGATGTTTGGCAAGGAGATTTGGTTGCTAAGCTAGGATATGGTATAATGTACTCCTGTGATTTATAGGCATAAGATGTGGCTTGCAACAAAGTAGAGGTGATGATTCTAAAGTTAAAATTTAAATTGAGTCCCTGCTATTTTCAAACTTCTTTCTAAGACTACCTATGTGTTTGCTTGAGGACAAGCAAAAGGTTAAGTCTGGGGGAGTTGATAGACCATGATTTTGACCCACTTTTACTCATGGTATTTATATGATTTTACTATATATATATCTATGTTTTTGGAGTCTTTTATGTATGTTTTCAGGTTCAAGGGCATTTTGGAGTAAAGTGACGTTTTAGGTGCCATTTGGAGCTTAAAGGAGAGTTTTCCCGAGATGACTTAAAGATCAGACATCAAGGTCGATATCTAGAGATACATATCGATCGATACACATTCCGTGTAATCGATCGATGACGCATTTGAAGAAATGACGATGAGATACTCCATCAATCGATGTACGCATTGTACCATCGATCGATATCAAGCGTGCAGAAGAAGGAAGAATATTCTCAATTGACTTGAAGGCCAAGATGTCCCAATATTACTATAATGCCCCTGACGAGTTTTTATCCTAATTGTACTCAGTATTTATACCTTTGCCTATGTGTTTTGGCAAAAAAAGCTTTTACAACATATCATTGTTCTAGTATTTCTTACTTATCAATAAAGTATTCTTTTCATCTTAATTTTGTTATCACCAAAGGTTATAGGATTCTAGGTTTAGAAGAAAGATACAAAGAGATTTGTTATCACGAGGAACTTGATTGTTCGGTCTTCTAAATGAATCTCTATTCTTACCTTGATGCTATGAGTCACTCAGTCATGTCTGAGTAGATTCCTTTGTTTGATTTAGGGTTCAGATAGTTATGAGGGATTAGCCCTAACTATAGACCGTTGAGTTGTATACTCATTATCTTGATGAACCATAAAGCTTATTCTAGAGTAGCTAACTAGAATATGATCTTGGAAGTGATTTAATCCATAAATCATTCTCCTGACATCATCTTGCATAAGCTAAGATCCTCTAGGGATAAGCGAGAGCCGGTCTATGATCTTGGTGAACACATATTCAATTCGATCTAGAGCTATAACGATCGATACTCCAATAGAGTAATCGATCGACGACACACATATCGATCGATACAAGCTGTCAAACATCGATCGATATTGTCGGCAGACATATCAATAGACGAGTCTAGTAATGACAGTTATTAGGCAACTCTAAAGAGTTGAAGTTCTTTAGTATATGCAAGCAACTCATTAAAACATCTATAGCATTATAATCCTGAATTAACTGAATAGTAACCTTGAATATAACTACTTTCTCTTAATACTTGCAACTCTAAATCATTCTCTTGAGCAACTAGGCATTGCTCACAACTGCAATTTACATTTAAACCATTTCAACCTAGCTTAGTCACTAAGGATTACTATCTTTTGTGTTCCTTCGCTCCCCGTGAAATCGATCCCTAAGTACTACATCTGAACCTCTTATTTGAGAGAGTAATTCACTTCTACGGTAATTTGAGTGAGCTCAGTCGACTGTGGTAGGCGAGTATCGTTCGATAAGGGGTAGTTGATGTCGATCGATGTGGAACGTAAGTTCTTGCGGATGCTACGTTCCAACTGTGGGGGTCTTCTGAGTACACAAGTTGAGGATTTTCTTTGCTTCTGGTACTGCTGAGCATGTACCTGAAAAAGACAAGAAATATTTTTTGCGTCAGAAGATGATTAAGCAGAAATAAATAGCGTAGACCTAATCAGATTAAATCTAATGGCGATCTTAGCTCCCCGGCAACGGCGCCAAATTTGATATCACTCAAATTACCCTAAGGAGTGATTTACTCTCTCAAAAAAGAGGTTCAGATGTAGTACTTAGGGATCGAATCACGGGGAGCGAAGGAACACAAAAGATTAAAATCTTTAGTAACTAAGCTAGGTTGAAATGGTTTTAAATGTAACTTTGCAGTTGTGAGCAATGATAAGTTGCTTAAGAGAATGGTTTTAAGGTTGTAAGTATTGAGAGAAAGTAGTTAGATTCAAGGTTACTATTCAGTTAGTTTAGGATTATAATGCTATAGATGTTTTAATGAGTTGCTTGCATATACTAAAAAACTTCAACTCTTATATCTGTCTAATATCTATCGTTATTAGACTCGTCTATTGATCTGTATGCCGACAATATCGATCGATGTTTTGACAGCTTGTATCGATCGAAATGTGTGTCGTCGATCGATTACTCTATTTGAGTATTGATCGATATAGCTCTAGATCGAATTGAATATATGTTCACCAAGATCATAGACCGGCTCTCGCTTATCACTTGAGGATCTCAGCTTATACAAGATGATGTCAGAAGAATGATTTATGAATTAAATCACTTCCAAGATCATATTCTAGTTAGCTACTCTAGAATAAACATTAGGGTTCATCAGGATAATGAGTATACAACTCAAAAATCTATAGTTGGGGCTAATCCATCATAACTATTTAAACCCTAAATCTAACAAAGGAATCTACTCAGACATGACTGAGTGACTCATAACAACAAGGTAATAATAGGAATTCATTTAGAAGACTGAACACTCAAGTTCCTCTTGATAACAAATCTCTTTGTATCTTTCTTCTAATATTAAAATTCTATAACTTTTGATGAGAACAGAATTAAGATGAAAAGAATACTTGTATTGATAAGTAAAAAATACTAGAACAATGAACTGTTGTAAAAAGCTAGTAGAAACACAAAAGCACACATTGCAAAAACACATAGGCAAAGGTATAAATACTGAGTTCAATTAGGTTAAAATCTCGTCAGGGGGATTATTGTAATAATGGGAAATCTTGGGCTTCAATTCGATTGAGAATATTCTTCCTTCTTCTGCACGCTCGATATCGATCGATAGAACTAGGCGTACATCGATCGATGGAGTATCTCTTCATCGTTTCTTTGGATGCATCATCGATCGATTACATAATGTGTATCGATCGATATGTATCTCTGGATATCGTCCTTGACGTCTGATCTCATAGTCATCTCGGGAAAACTCTCCTTTAAGCTCCATAATGGCACCTAAAACGTCACTTTACTCCAAAATGCCCTTGAAACTGAAAACATACCTAAAAGACTCCAAAACAAAGATATATATAGTAAAATCATAGAAATACCATGGCTAAAAGTGGGTCAAAATCATGGTATATCAGGATACATCACCACTGACACATAACACCCAACAAAAAGCAATCTCATCGACAAATTCAGACGATCGACAGGATACCCATCCCATCGACCGATGCACCTGCTGGACAATCGATCGATACTACCACTACACCATCCAAGGTACAAACACATAATTTAAATTTTGGTTTTTTTATTCCGGATGAGTTTTGTATTTTCAGAGAACCAGAAGTCATGCACGAGCAATGCATGGAAGAATCATCCATGTTTCCAAAGAAGACATTGCAGACATCATTTAGACGGCTAATGGATCAGTTCATCTCTTCACACAGTAACTCATCAACACAGAACACCAGCACCATCAGCAAAACATTGCAGATACATCAGCCAAGCAAGATGGTGAAGACTAAGATCATCTCAACTTAGAGGATCCAAAATTCCAACGCGAATCGATCGATTTGACTCATCTTACATCAATCAATATCCGTCAAGAATTTGGGAAACGAGCTTTCAAATTCTGAGTTCGCCATTTCTTTTGAGAAAAGAAACACGAATATGGAGTCTACAGAGATGAATCTGGGTTAACAAGAGGAGAAGATGGAGACATCATACATGTATCCAAAGAATATATCAGAAAACTTCTATACGGAGCCTCAATGTTTGAGCCTTTCTTATTTATGTTTACCAGAACATGCTGCACAATTCACTAAATGAGATCCTATGTGCAAGTTATACACAGAAGCAGAGGTCTAGAGAATGATCAATGATAAGACAAGTTCTTATATTTGGGAATCTATGGGATTTTTGCGACAGAACTGGAAAAAAACTAGATCATCAATTCAAAGAGACATCAACTGGCTTGAGAGTGCTAATGATTTAGTCCACAAGAAGAAAGACGCCCTGCAGGAAAAAGTGAATGCACTTCGCCAAGAGATGGAATACCAGAAGCATCTATCGACAGATAAAGGGAATACCTCATCGATCGATACACACGCAGTCCATCGCCCGACATGCTATACCGAGTTCTGCACCAAAGCTGATATGGAGAAGAAAGTTCAAGATCTCTTAACAATGATCCAAGAAGTTGGTGACTCGTCCTACCAAAGCTTTGAGGAATTATGGTTTCCAGTACAATTGCGACGTCAAAAGCCTGGAGGACACAATAGAGAACATTCAGAAGGAAATCAAGACCATCTCCAGACAACTCGCGGATAGACCAGCACCATTAGCATCGACCGATATGTCAGAAAAGACATCGACCGACAGACCAACACCCGTGTCGATCGATATGGACTACCCGAGATCGATCGATAAGCTCATGGTACGAAGGAGAACATTTGAGAGACTCAATGACATACAAGAAGAACTCAGTGATCTATCCCAACACACCTATTCAACATTCAGAAACCATCAGTTCTACATTGAGAGCAATGCAGAAGGTCTAGAGCGTCTGCGCAACGAGGTCAATGAATTAAAGGAGAAACTAACCAGAGGAGATAAAGCCACAAGAAGCTTCTTCACCACTTGGTTTGGAGAGAAACAAGGAAAGAACAAAGATGAGGCTTGCCACTCAGCCAGTCTCATGAACTCAACTCACTAGCCTCAATACTACCATAGTCAAGCTAAAAGACTATAATAAAGCGCTGAGTGGAAGGCAACCCACTGTTAGGTATTTTCTTCCTTAGTTAAATTTGATTTATGTTTTTATATTTCGTTTTTCGTTTTTGTTTTTAAGTTTTTCAGATGTTATACGATTACCATTCCTATCGACCGATACGATCATGTCGACATCGCTTGATATATTCCTATTCTCATCGATCGACATAGACGACTCACTATCGATCGATATGTATCCACGGTCAGGTATATCTTTCTAATTTTCGATATCACTACGTTACTTATGATTTATTTATACCCTAATCCGACTGTTATGCACTGAGGACAATGTATGATTTAAGTCTGGGGGGAGATTACTGATGCTACCTTACCTTTTTGATTTCACCAAAATATTTTCAAAATTGGTTTTATTGAGTCAAGAAAGGGACTAGGATATTTTTCAAAAATTTTCTTTTTATCTAACCACTCTTTAGCACTATTCTTAGATCTGTTGATTGCAGAAATTTCTATATATGCTAAAGTGGATCACCCGTCACCTATGACAACACTTCTCATGATTGTTTGGAAGAACCAAAGCTGATCTCCAACCTAACCTGACAATCTATTGCTTGTCTTGGGGCTTGGTATACAAGGGATCAGAATCCTCCTGCAAGTCTGGAAGGTAATAGTCTGTGTGCTTCTGATTCCCTTCCTTCTCTCTCTTCAGCATCCTAAGGAAAGAGAGAAATTATTTGTACAAGATGTGATATGATATCTTGAGAAGTAGAGGGGTAGGAGTGATTCCTGCGACCCCATTATTCTACTTTAAAAGATTGATCAAAGTGAGGGGTAGGATTGATTCCTGCGACCCCACTATTCGCTTATTCAAAGATATGTGTTACTAAGTCAATGAGATAATGCAAAGATGGCCTTTCTGGCAATCATTGTTCAGCAAAAGTTGAAACTCTGAGGATCCGGAGAAGGGAGATAAAAGGGGGAAGAAAGGGATCAGTGAAGACTTGCCTGTATGTTCAGAAACTTGCTTGAGTTGACTTCATGTGTTTCTTGATCGATATCCCCAAAGTAAAGCCTGCACTTTTATTTTTATGCATAAATGAGATCAGTAGAGGGGATAGACAGACATGATTGTTAAGATGTTTGGCTAGGAGATTACCCGTCGCCTAAAACTCACCCAAACTCACCAAACTGAATGATAGAATCTCGTCGACCCACAATTCTAGCGTACTGGGGGGCTAACTGTTGGGGTCGAAATCGGACATGACAAAGTTGTCATCCAAATGTCTGTAAAAATTAACATAAGATTTTTACGTTTCTCGAGAAAACAACATCTCAACGACACAATGCTATCATTGGTCTATACGTTCGTAAACAACATCTCAATCATCGTATCATTGCGACAGTCTCCGACGCTTGGACGATGGGTTCTCACAACAAAATTTTCAGTCTACGGCGCAAACTCGGTCGCGATGACGACTGAGTCACAAACAAGATCTTGGTTGCTATTGCGATCAAATCGCTAAACAAAAGCGACCGAGCTGCGAGCAGAGCTCGGTCGCTATAATGACCGAGCTCCGAACAGAGCTTGGTCGCTATAGCGACCGAGCTCCGAGCCAAGCTCGGTCGCTATAGCAACCGAGCTCCAAACAGAGCCTGGTCGCTATAGCGACCTTGTTTCGAGCCAAGCTCGGTCGCTATAGCGACCGAGTTTCGAGCCAAGCTTGGTCGCTATAGCAATCGAGCTCTGAACAGAGCCCGTTCGCTATAGTGACCGAGCTTCGAGGCAAGCTCGGTCGCTATACCGACCGAGCTTCGGACAAAGTTCGATCGGTATAGCGACAAAACATGCATGCATCTCGGTCCTTTTGAAGCGTACGAATTCTTCCGAAATGACGATACGACGTAAAACTATGCAGTCTCGACTATCGTCATTTCAACCTTCCGCAAACTACAGCTTAACCATTTCTTGATTTCCAATCAAATGAACTCATTGGTCTGGTTCTATGATAAAAACCGCGAAAATTATATTTATCGAAGAAACCGTAATAAAAGTCCCAAAAAAAGACGGTCCAAAGAGTCGTAAAACTTGTTTCGAGACCCACTTACGATTTCTTAAAACCCATAAACGCTATGACGGTTATGCTTGGTGAGATAAACATCAAATTCCGCAGATAAATGGAAAATTTCCATAAATAATCATGAAGATCCGAAAAATAGAATATCTCCAATTTTTGGATTATGACAACTTAAGGGAAAAAGAGGAAGGAAAAAAACCGACTTAAAAGGTAATATATAAGGATTTCAAGACGAGATGCAGAAGAGAAAACTTTTACACAGAAAACTAGCACCTAGAGCAATTTAGGCATTTTTTCGTTTTTGTTATTCGAGCTGTGACTCAATTAAGCTTAGCCCCCTATGGTTTTTAGATCAAGGAATCTTGCCGACAGCTCTTGTAGCCCAGGCACCTTACCTTGTTGTTACGTTCAAACAAGAATTCGGGAATAAGATTCTTTCTTCTCTCTTTTAAGATTTCTTATTGTTTTTATCGTCTTTATTTCGTCTTATGATTGTTTTGCTTGTGGTTTCTCAGATATCTTGGACCTTAGGGAAATTAGGGTTTTCCTAGTATCCTTACTTAATTGATATATTGACGGTGCGAATTTTGGTTTCCATAATTGTTTTTATTCTTCGTGCTGAAAATATTTCGTTTGATTCATTAGATAAAATACGATATGTACTACATTTGTTTTTCAATCTGGTTCTACTTAAACATATTACGTTTGAGTAACTTTTTTTTTTGCCATCTTATGTATATATTATTAACTAGGTGTTTTCCTGCACTATGTGCAGTAAGAATATGTTGTATTTAAATATTACAATTAGTACATATTTTGTTATCTTAAATTTTTTTTTACATTTGATTTGGGGTGGACACTCGTATACCATTTGATATAGTTAGTTTCAGTTATGTTTCGATTTTTTGTGAGTTCGATCCGGTTTGAATCTGTGGGTTCATTTTGATAAGGTTCTGTATTAGTTCTCTAGATACCAAAATTTTGAATCCATTAAGATATCTAACCAATTTATATTAAAGTTTTGTACTGTTTTTTAGATTATATTTGGTTTGGTTTCTTTTTCTAGTAATTTTTGTCCACGCCTATATTTTTGATTATAATAATATACACATACATATATATATATATATATAAATATATATATATATATATATATAAATATATATATATATATATATATATGTGTGTGTGTGTGTATAATATTAAGATCTCAATAATTTTTCAATGAAAATTTTGAAATTAAATATTTATATTTTATATATTAGATAATTTAATTTAAATGATATATATATATGTATATATATATATATATATATATATATATATATATATATATATATTTTTTCATATTCATACAATTTGTGATCAATTGTCCCTTGTTTGAACAAAAAAACAAATAAACCATTGATCACAATTTTTTTAGTTTTGCACTTTTACCATTTTTCGTAATTTATAGACGTTTTAAAAAATTCAAAATATAACATATATGAAAAAATCTATTTTTTTAACATATGCTTAATGTTATTTTTAAATTTTTAATAATATAAAATCAATTATCAAATATCTATGATTTATAGTCAATAATTATCATTTATACGTTAATCATATTAGGTAATTTTGTAATTTTTATTTAAGGAAAGAAACTTACGTACATTTTATTTATGGAAAGAATTTTTGCTGAAGCCTAATTATATGGTAAGAAAATTTTAAGTAGTCTAGTTGCATGACATGTGGCCTTTAAATATGGCATGTCACATTTTTTTTGAAAAATCACTTGTCAAATATAGTATAGGGGATAAGGCCAAAGTCCAAAGACAAAGCCCGATACAACATTAACAAACTTATAAAAACAAGAAACAACCAAAACCCATACACAATGCCAATAGCAGCATTAAAACCCAATACTGGCCCAAAAACAAACCTACGTGCACAGGAAGTTCGGTGACACACGTTTAGCCGTGTCAATCACTTGAGATATTCAAGACACGTGTTTGAAGACTACGCATACTGCAAATCGCCACCGACGGGCATGCAATCGCAACCGTAAACTACCGAGAACAGAACTAAGTTAGAGAAAACCACCACTTAAACTCTACAACTTCATCTCCGGAAAACCATCCCTTGGAGATCTTTAATCGACCACATGTCGACATCTCACCCAACAAGCCACACACAACCTCGGAGCCTTCACAACCTCGGGGGGCAATACACAGCGGTGAGCCTCCGTCGACAATAACCGAGAACTCATCCTCAACCCCCTCTATCAAACTCAAAGTAAACGATTCGTCTCATCTAGAAGGTGTGACGCCGAATTAGAGCCGGCCGCCCATCGCCAGAGAGGAAGGCAAAGACGCCAGAAACCAAAGCCGGACGACCACTGTGTATCAGGTGCGATGCCAGAGTCATAAATGGTTGGAGAGATCCTAACAGAGGAGATTATCAAAACCAAGATCCCTCCGACGTCAGTCAGATTACACAACTCTAATCGGAAAACTAGATAGAAGGTGAAACGTTTCTTCTAGAGAGAGAAACTTTTTTCTCTTGTAAATCTATATAACGTTTGAGTAACCAGAATAACCCTCATGTCACAAAAAAGAAAAAAAAAACCAGAATAACTGTCTGATAAAATATATATATATACAAAAAGATGTCAACGTCCAAAAAATACGAAATATGATTTTCCAAATCATATACGAAATGAAAAGCGGGGATATTACCATCGTTGTTAAACTACTACAAATGACGGCATATGACAACTGTTTTTCTTTTTATATTAATTGTTGAACTTATTGATTAGCAAAAATAAGATTTTTAAGCAACGACAAAAGATGTACAATTATTTTATTCTATTTAATAGTACAGAATCAAAAGCGTGCATAATATATTATGCAGTAATTGGAAGGCTACAAATGATATTATTTATAACAAAATATTCTATCATTTCTTCTTTATATTCTGAGGAAAACAAAACTAAGCAAACTTTGAACGGTGACTTTATTGATGATGACGATAGATGACAGTGTAGGAAACTTCAAACAAATATGCTATAACCTCCTTCGTTTATAGTTGTCTAATATTTATTGTTGTCTAACGGGTGATACGTATACGTTTTGAATTTAAAATTAGTTTCCTAAAATACCAAATACAAATTTTGGTTGATAAAATAAACCAAAAGTTTTTATTTCCAATAATAGCACATTAGCATATACAGTTTTATATTTCTGATAATAGTACACTCGATTTAAGATTAATTATTTTTGAATATTAAGAATTTTTTTAAAATGTTTCCCAATTTAGAAACCATTACAAAATACTTCAGATCCTCAATCTCAAATCTCCCATCTATTTTCAGTTTCCTCAAAGTAATCGGCGAAAACCATTCCTTCACGAAATTACGGTGCTTCTAACCCTTATCAAATCTACGAACATCAAGGAAACTTCGTCAGGCTCTAACACAATCATTGGATAGTCCTTTACAATGGAGTAGAACTCCAATAATGAGCTCGTTCATTAATCAAGGTAAAATCAACATCCAAGATAATTAGCCATTCAAAAAATACCTAAATAACTAGCCATCTAACATCAAGGAAACTTCGCCGGGCTCTAACACGATCATTGGATGGTATAGAACTTTTCATGTTTTCTCTTCTTCCATCTCCAAATACGCCCTTTTGATTTATTTTTTAATTTGATTTCTTTTTATTTGATAAATATTGTTAGCTTAGGTAAGTGCAAAAGGCAGTAAAATGTTATAATGTTAGATTATGTTTAAAATGTTGATAATTTCTAAATTTGCTGCAATATTCCACCGGATATATCCCACTTTGGCCACAACCATATATCCCACTTTGGCCACAACCATTGGTATCTCTGCTTGTTCTGGCCTCGTTTCGAATCTCTTTCTCCATCGATCCACCATCGTGCCTCCACTCCCTTGCAATGTAAGATTTCCACATATTTTTTACATTTTCAAATTTAATATTTGTTTTAGATTAGGATTGGTAAGATTATGATTAATATTTGCAAAATTTGGAAAATGGATGTTCGTGATTAGGATTATGTTTCTGTGCTGCCCATGGTTGATGTTAAGGGTTAAAAAAATTGAAAATAAAATAGGGTTAGTAGCTAAATTTATTATATATATATATATATATATATATATATATATAAATTTGATGATTTTTAATTTAATACTGCTTTATACAAATCTATAAATGTATATAGAAATGGGAAGCCTAACTAGGTCTACCATAACTACTTGCAAAAGTATCAAAGATTGATATTCAAATCCCTATTCTTCATCATCTACCTTTGGAGATAAGAAGTCTAATTTTTTCTAATTTATCACAAATCTAACATGCCATTAATCATTTTTCAGTTTCCCTCCTACTCATTTAACTTTTTTTTTAAAGAGAAAACAACCATTAAAATTCTAAACTTTCAAATTAAAGCCAGAAAAAGTTTCAACTCATGTTTGAGCCAAAAAAATCACCGACTTTCAAATATTGGTCATTTTAGTCCTCATATTTTGTTGAGTCAGCCATTTAAGAAACCCAAATAGTCAACTGTTAAAATCAATAAAAATGTAACCACATGTTAATTTTCTAAACGACATCATTTTAAAAAATCGACTAAATCATTGATCAAACAATTTTTTTTCCGTCTGAATTACTAAAAACATCTCTTCGCGAAACCAGAGTGAAGAAGATGAAGTTGATTTGAGGTTCTGCTTTCACGAAAGGGATGATTTGACTGTTTTCAGAAGCAAATAGACGTCGTTTGATCAATGTTTTAATCAAATTTTAAAATGTTGTTGTTTAGAAAGTTAATATGCATTTTTTTCAATCGGACTTAACAGTTGACTAATCAGGTATCTTAAATGGCCGAGTCAACAAAATATGAGGTTTAAAATGACCAATATTTGAAAGTTGGTGATTTTTTTTTGACTCAAACATGAGTTAGAGGTTTTTTTGGTTTTAATTTGAAAGTTCAGAATTTTCATTGCAGTTTTCTCTTTTTAAAAATAAATTCTCAACCATTTTTCACTCTTCTGTTGTTTATGTTCTCCAATAATTGTCTCTCTCTCCACTACGAACTAATAAAGAGAAACCTCCCAACCAACACAGTTCAATTAGCATTAGCATATGTTGGTTAATAAGCATATTGGCTAAGAAATTTAAATTAAGAGATTTATTGGGACCGAAAATAGTATCACCATTTTT
This sequence comes from Hirschfeldia incana, assembly GCA_026261945.1. NCBI lineage: Eukaryota > Viridiplantae > Streptophyta > Magnoliopsida > Brassicales > Brassicaceae > Hirschfeldia > Hirschfeldia incana. Next base: position 219,644 of record JABCMI010000030.1, read on the forward strand.
TATCTATTTTGATAGTGAAAAAAATTGGTTAAGGTTTATAACCAAGTAGATTATGTAAGTTGCGACACCTGGCGTTAGATATAGCGCATTATGTGATCTGATCACTCATGGGGTGAATACCATATGGGTTTAGTCTGTCTGAAAGAAACAGAGCATATCATTTGCCAAACCGATTAGCTAGAGAGTTGGTAGTTGAGTCTGTTAAAAGGATGATTTTAAAGTCCTGCATGAAATCTTAATTGGTGAGATACCAAATTCTTCTTTGATACGCGTTAGAGGCTGACTGATACCATTGTATAAAAGTTGTAAATTCTATTGTATATCAGTTCTCATTTGTCGATTGATTAAGAACTGATAGTTTAGACATTCAAAAAAGTATATAAAAGATTTTCTGCAGCTTCAATGAACGGGACTGAGTGAGATCATAACCGATCGAACTAAGGAAAAACTAATTAAACTTTCACATGTGCAAAACTACAATGGTATTATCTAAGACAAATTTTATTTCGCTGCCTTAGCCACATTTGTAGTCGCCTAGATGAAGAAAAATAAATACAAAACAATGAAAAAAGAGAAACTGGTCCACTAGAGTGGCTATAATAACACGGCTGGCATCTAAAAGAAGAGCATTCTAGAGACACGAAAGATAAAATATAAGAGAGAGTTGCTAACCATGTTATATATATATACATATTTATTTCATAACAAATGGAAGTTAATTGTAAACCTGAAGAACCGGCGTAAACACTATATCCTGAACATGCAACAATCTGTGAGAGATGGATGATGGATACATGAAGCACTCTTCAGTGTAACGGATTGACATGGAAAGATTTTAGAGGTGAAAGTCAGTTATTAGGAGCAACAACCCAATGGCGAATAATCTCACCACTACATTCGGAGCTCGAGGCCTCTCATGGGCAATGGAGTGCATGCTACAGCAATTGATGTGTTGAGTTTTTAGAAATGATTGTAAGGATCTAGTTTCAATGACTATGATCGTAGAACATGACCTAACTGTTCTACCGAGCTAAATGAGTTGATGAAGCTGAAGAATATATTCACAAAATTCTTAATTGTTTTTTCTTCGTGCTGAAAATATTTTGTTTGATTCATTAGATAAGATAGTAATATTATTTCATAAAGACATGTACTACATTTTTTTCAGTCTGGTTCAACATACCATATTACATTTGAGTAACTAGAAACAACCGTTTGATAAAAAAATATTTATATACAAAAAGACTTCTTCGTCCAAAATATATGAAAAATGATTTTCCAAATTATATATGAAATGAAAATCGGGGATGTTACCATCATTGTTAAACAACTATAAATGACGACATATGACAACTGTTTTTCTTTTTATATTAATTGTTGAACTTATTGATTAGCAAAAATAATGATTTCTAGAAACGACAAAAGATGTAAAATTATTTTATTCTGTTTTTTTGGTCAACTTATTTTATTCTGTTTAATAATACATAATTAAAAACGTGCATAATATATTATGCACTAATTGGAAAACTACAAATGATATTATTTATAACAAAATATTTTATCCTTTATTTTTTATATAGGCTGAAGAAAACAAAACTAAACAAAATTTGAATGGGGAATTTATTAATGATGACAATAGATGATAGTGTAGCAAACTTTAAACATATATTTTGTAACTTCCTTCGTTTATAGTTGTCTAATATGTATACAATAAAACCTCTATAAATTAATAATATTGAGATTTTGAAATTGTATTAATTTATAGAGATAATAATTTACAAAATATTCATTTTTAGATTTTTTTTCTATTTTTAAATGTTTTTATTTGTAAATGAGAAAACATTTGATTTTACAGTATATAAATTATTTTCATTTTAGAAAGTTGACTGTTATAGTGCTTTATGATATTATTTGTTCTATATTTTTATGATTCATAGAATTGTTATATGGTTTTTGATATAATTTCTCAAAATATTCTCAAAATATATTGAAATGTTAAGAAAAATATATGTATTTTTACTATAAGTAAAGAACCAATAATATAATGTTTAGTTTGTAGGTATATAAATATATATATATAATATTAATTTATGATTTTAATGAGACTATATATTTACATAGTAGTTTTAAGAAGATTTTTAGTTTATTATTTTATCAATTTGAATCATATTTTACACCAGCCGAAAATTGATACTAGTGAAATTTGTTAATTTATAGAGATTATTAATTTATCGAATATTAGTTTGTAGAGGTTCGACTGTAATTGCCTAATCAGTTATATGTATACTTCTATTACTCAAATTTGAGTTAGTATGGGTAACTAGACAAGAATAGAACAATCAATAAAACATAGATTTCTGTGAAATTAGCAAGCAGTCCTAGCTAGCGAATTAGCAATTTCGTTAAGCATGCTCTCCATTGCCCATCTTAATGCTCCCAATTCTGAGTGCACTGCCGATTTACCCCTTCTTAAGTTTCGAGTCTCCATATGTTGGATCTTTCCCATGATATCTTTCCATACCCATCTACTCTTACTGATTTGAGCTGTAGAGCTCCATAAACCATCCACCATACAAATATTACCCAAGCATACTTTTTGTACTTCAACGATATGTGACTGTGATGGAGCAGGTATTGTCTCCTTTGCATTGTACCAAGTGTGACAGTCACTCTCTGTATACCTTATAAGCTTCAATGGGTCCCTATCTATGCCTTTGAATCGCGTATCATTCTTAGCTTTCAGATAGACCAGATTATTCAAAGATAAGAAACCCGGTCATCTTCCGGTTCCATAATATTGTTTTTCGTCCAAAACAGATAATCCATATTGGCATAGATAGTTGAGATTTGGAAGTGTTATACCATGGATTTTACCCACTTTTAGCCATTGTATATAATTTTTTTAATATCTAACTATTAGGTTTTAGAGTATATTTAGTATATTTATAAGTTCAAGAGTGATTTGAAAAAAATGATGTTTGGAGCATTTTGGAGATAAAAAGAGATTTCATCCGAGCTGGCCATCAAACCAGACAGGAGGTCGACAGTTAGATACGATAACCAATCGATGCACATACTGTGCCATCGATTGTCAGCGAAGCGCACAGAAACCCAATTTGATTCCAGCCGACTTAAAACCCAAGAATTCACCAAATTATAAGATTGGCCTTGACGAGTTTTTACCTACGTATTTATGTGTTCTGCCATTAGGCAACACACGCTTTCTATTATCTTATTCTCACAATAAAAGGTTTTAGGGGTTTCAGTAGAGTTGGAGAGAAGATCCAAGACTCCTTCAGAGCTTGCTATTGGAACTCCATTATTATTATTATCTATCTATGCAGTTTTCTTTATACCTTGTTGTTATGAATTGCTTAGTTATGCCTGAGTAGTTATTTTGTTAGGTTAAGGTTTAAATAGGTTATGAAGGAGTATCCTCAAATATAGAATTGCTAACTTGTGCTATTTATCAATATAATTGCTTTTAATTCATGTGTTCTTGAATAGTGAACTAGAACCATGTGTTTGAATCATTATGCACAAGCGATAGCTTGGTCTCTTATATGTATAGCTTCTCACTGAACTATGATAGCTAGAAACAGACGATAGTTGATTTATGAACCCTAGTCTGGGTATCTTATTTAGTCTGGATGATAATGAGAACTTTCTCCAAAACAAGTTTCAATGTCTATTCTATGAAGCTTTATCATTCTTTTGTGAAACCCTCTTCCATAAAATCTTGTCCTTTGTCTATCATCTTAGCAATAACAAGTGCTTTAAGGTTTGCAAATGGCTGTGAGAAGCATCTGCTGCGCATTCTGGATTTCCTCACACAATCTGAGAAGTAAGAAATCAATGGCAACTAAGGACTCCCCTCGGTCCTTTTTGTCTTCTTCCCATTCCCAAACTTGTCTGATCTAGTGGTGGTATCTCCATCAAAAGGATTTTGACACACTTCATACTCATTCTATTCTGATTCGCGTACAATGTCAATCGATGGTATCTGGTCGGTGTCGATCGATGTTGAAGTGTTAGTGTCGATCGATGCCATTTTGTTGGTGTCATTTGATACTGCTTCTTTGCTGCCTTTTTCAAATTTGCTTGTAAATTTCAACACTCTCTGAGAAGCTTTTACACACATATGATCATCAAATTCTCCACTGTAGGAACGTAGCTGCATACTTTTCTCTGGTGGGATAGGAGATTCAGCTTCAAACACATCGCAAGGAACCATAAAATCTACAGGATCATGTATCCTCTTCCCTCTTTTGCGAATCCAAGCAGCTTGTTCTGCGCATATAGGTGGTATATGATGTTTTGGGACAGCAAGGTGTGAGGTCTCAAACTTGTGCACTCTCTCTTCAATCGGTTCCATCTCAACTATGTATCTTTGAAGCTGTCCAACAATGGGTGTCGATCGATATAATCAGGTGAGTGTCGATCAATGCAGACGGGTAGGTGTAGTTCGACGGTATTTATTGCATGTCGATCGATGATGTTAGGTGGGTACTGATCAATGCCAGATTTTATTGAAATTCCTAGATCTTTTCCCAAAGTATGCTGATCAAGCTTCATCTCCAAGTCCAGTCCCAAATTTCCAAGTTGTTCTTCATCCTCTAGCTTCACGAAATCCTCTAGCTCCAAGAAATCTTCCATAGCGATCTCTTTATCTACCTTTGGAGCAAGATAACTGCTTGCTACATCACTGCTCTTAACATTCGAATCTGCAATGTCCCGAGGACAACTTTATTTTTCTGGGATTTCTGATATCACTCAAATTACCCTAAGGATTGAATTACTCTCTCAAATAAGAGGTTCAGTTGTAGTACTTAGGGATCGAATTCACATGGACCTAGGGAACACAAAAGATATAATCCTTAGTGATTATGCTAGGCTAAAAAGAGTTTTAAATGTAAATTGCAGTTGTGAGCAATGGTAATTTGCTCAGGAGAATTGGTTTAAGTTGTAAAGTATTAAGGAAGGGTAGTTAGATTTAAGGTTACTATTCAGGAAATCAGGATTCTAATGTTATAGATGCCGAACAAGTTGCATGCATGATATTAAAGAGTTTCAACTCTTAGACAAGTCAACCAGCTCTCGTGTTTAGACTTCTTCCACTAATCTGATTGCCGACAATATCAATTGATGTTTTGACAGCGATATCGATCGATATATGTTTGCCGTCGATCGATTACTCTATAGGAGTATCGATCGATATAGCTTCAGATCGAGTCGAGTAAGTACCCACCAAGATCATAGACCGGCTCTCACGTATTCCTAGAGGATCTTTGCTTATGCAAGATAACTTCAAGATAATGATTAACAAGTTAATTCATTCCAAGATCATATTCTAGTTAGCTACTCTAGAATAAGCATTAGGGTTCATCATGATAATGAATATCACAACTCAAAAATCAATGGTTGGGGCTAATCCCTCATAACTATTTGAACCTCAAATATAACAAAGGAATCTACTTATACATGGCTAAGTGATTCATAGCAGTGAAGTAATAATAGAGATTCATAAAGATTAGAAGATTTTGAACAAACAAGTTCTCCAAGATAACAAATCGCTTTTTATGTTTCTTCTAGATATAGAATCTATAACTTTTGCAGATAATAAAAGAACTTTGGAATAACTTTGAAGTTGTGAAAAACAAGTGATTGTCAAAATGATGAATAATATGAAAAGCGTCCTTTACAAAAACACATAGGCATAACTATAAATATGAGTTCGTTAGGTTAAAAATTCGTCAGGGGCAATCTTGAAATTAGAGAGATCTGCAGCTTGAAGTCGGCTGAGTCCAACTATTCTTCTTACGCGCTTTATATCGATCGATGGTACTTGGCGTACATCGATCGATTGGTTATCTCGATTTGTCATCTTTTATGAATGCGTCGTCGATCAATTACACATAATGTGTATCGATCGATGTGTATCTCTAAATATTGACCTTCTTGTCTGATCTTGATAGTCATCTCGGATAAACTCTCCTTTAAGCTCCAAAAGGGCACCTAAAACATCACTTTACTCCAAAATGCTCCTGAACCTGAAAACATACCTAAGAGACTCCAAAACATATATATAGATAGTAAAATCACCTCAATACCATGGGTAAAAGTGGATAAAAACCATGGTAGATCAACTCCCCCAGACTTAACCTTTTGCTTGTCCTCAAGCAAACACATTAGGTAGTCTTTTGGAAGAAGTTTAAAAAACTGCAGGGACTCAATCAAATCTTAACTTAAGATTATCACCTCTACTTTGTTGCAAGCCACATCTCATATCCATTAACTACATAAGTACATTATACCATATCCTGGCTTAGCAACCAAATTCATCTAGCCAATCAACTTAGCAATCATGTTTGTCAATCCCCTCTACTGATTTCATTTATGTATAAAATAAAGGTGTAGGCTTTACCTTGGGAATATCGATCAAGGAACACATGGATTCAACTCAGGGAAGTTTCTGAACACACGAGAAGTCTTCTCTGATTCCTTTTCTTCCCCTTTTCTTCGCTTCTCTAAATCCTTATAGTTTCAAATTTAATGAACATAGATTCCACTTAGGCTAATATTTGTATCATCTCATTGACTAGCAACATTTGCATCTTTAGAACAAGCAAATAATTGGGTTGCAGAAGACACTCCTATACCTTGCTCTGATCATCCTTATAAAGTAGAATAATGGCATCGCAGGAGACACTCCTATCCCTCTACTCCTCAAGAAATCATATCACTTATACAAATTTTTTCTTTCCCTCTGTTTTTTTTAGTTGTCAAGAGGATGCCGAAGAGAGGGAAGCAAGAGAATCACAAGCACACAGACTATTACCTTCCAGACTTGCTGGAGGATTCTGATCCCTTGTATACTAAGCCCCAAGACAAGCAATAGATGTTAGGTTAGGTTGGAAATCAGTTTTGGTTCTTCCAAACAATCATGAAAAGTATTGTCATAGGTGACAAGTGATCCACTTTAGCATCTATAGTACTTTCTACAATTAAAAAATCTAACAGTGGTGCTAAAGAGTGGTTAGATAAGAAATTTTTTTTTTTTGAGATATCTTTGTCCCTTTCATGATTCAATAAAAACCAATTTTGAAAAAATTTAATGAAATCAAAAGGTAGAGTAGCATCAGTAATCTCCCCCCCCCCCCAAGACTTAAATCGTAAACTTTCCTCAGTCTATAACCAGTTGGAGTTAGGGTATAAATAAATCTTATGTAAGTAACAGATATCAAAAATTTAGAACGATATACCTGACCGAAGTTCATATCGATCAATGGTAAGTCGCCTTTGTCGATCGTCATGGATAGGTTAGTGTCAAGAAAAGTCGACAGGATCATATCAGTCGATAGAGGTAGTAATCGTCTAGCATGTATCTGAAACTAAAACAAGTACGAAAGTAAAAACTAATGAAATAATATAACTAAGTAAGAGAATACCTAACAGTGGGTTGCCTCCCACTCAACACTTTGTTAAAATCATTTAGCTTGACTATGGAGGTATTTTGGCTACTGAGATGAGTTGCAGAAAATTGTTGGGAAACAAGTTTCCTCATTGTCTTGTTGTTCTCCAAACCATGTAGTGAAAAAGCTTCTTGTGGCTTCATCTCCTCTGGTCAATCTTTCTTTCAGTGTTTGGAACTCTTTGTTAATTCGGTTTAGCCTCTCTGCATGATCCTCAATGCTAAACTGATGACTTCTAATCTTGGGACAGGCGTGCTCTGATAAGTCATTCAGTTGTTCTTGCATTGTGTTGAGTCGCTGTATGGTTTTCGCACATGAAGGGTTCCTATCGAGCGATCTTGGTATAGTTCCGTCGGTCGATTCAGGATGTGGTATGTCGGTCGATGTGCATGCTGGCATGCCAATCGATGGTAATGGTGCAGGTCGGTCTGCGAGCTGCCTTTGAATGATCTTGATCTCCTTCTGAATTCCTTATGTTGTGTATTCCAATCCCTTAACATTACTCTGTACTGGAAAGTACATTTTGTCAAGTAATCTACACGTTTCATCTCCAGTTTCTTCAATAGCACTGTAGATCTCTTCTGCCATCTTATCTAGGTTTGCTCTCGTTTAAAACTTTGGGGCTCTCATATCGATCGATGTACTCGGCTGTTCATCGGTCGATGTCGCCTCTAGGTAGCTTTCGTAAAGCTTCTGAGTGAATAACTCCCTCTGTCCTTCTTCAACATCTTGAAGTCGATCTTTTATAGGTTTGAACATCTCATGGATGATCATTCTGGTGTAAGTCTAGATCGATCTCATCGTCACTTCATTGTCTTTACACTCTTTTATGATGTTCCACATAGTTTTCCACATGTTCTCCATGCGATTGTGGAGAGAGACAATGTTGTTGTTGAGGGTTAGACATTTGTCATCCAATCCTTTGCTGTTGCGTTCTTCTGCTATCCCCAAATCCCTGTAGATGTTGTTGAGAAGCTCTTCTATCTCATTTTTAGTGTAGGTGGTCGATGGTGAAGGACTTGTATCGATCGATGAGGTATTCCCTTTATCGGTCGATAGATGCTTCTGGTATTCCATCTCTTGGCGAAGTGCATTCACTTCTTCCTGCAGGGCGTCTTTCTTCTTGTGGACTAAATCATTAGCACTCTCAAGCCAGTTGATGTCTCTTTGAATTGATGATCTAGTTTTTTTCCAGTTCTGTCGCAAAAAAACCCATAGATTCCCAAATATAAGAACTTGTCTTATCATTGATCATTCTCTAGACCTCTGCTTATGTGTATAACTTGCACATAGGATCTCATTTAGTGAATTGTGCAGCATGTTCTGGTAAACAGAAATAAGAAGGCTCGAACATTGAGGCTCCGTATAGAAGTTTTCTGATATATTCTTTGGATACATGTATGATGTCTCCATCTTCTCCTCTTGTTAACCCAGATTCATCTCTGTAGACTCCATATTCGTGTTTCTTTTCTCAAAAGAAATGGCGAACTCATAATTTGAAAGCTCGTTTCCCAAATTCTTGACGGATATCGATTGATGTAAGATGAGTCAAATCGATCGATTCGCGTTGGAATTTTGGATCCTCTAAGTTGAGATGATCTCCGTCTTCACCATCTTGCTTGGCTGATGTATCTGCAATGTTTTGCTGATGGTGCTGGTGTTTTGTGTTGATGAGTTGCTGTGTGAAGAGATGAACTGATCCATTAGCCGTCTAAATGATGTCTGCAATGTCTTCTTTGGAAACATGGATGATTCTTCCATCCATTGCTCGTGCATGACTTCTGGTTCTCTGAAAATACAAAACTCATCCGGAATAAAAAAACCAATATTTAAATTATGTGTTTGTACCTTGGATGGTGTAGTGGTAGTATCGATCGATTGTGCAGCAGGTGCATCGGTCGATGGGATGGGTATCCTGTCGATCGTCTGAATTTGTCGATGAGATTGCTTTTTGTTGGGTGTTATGTGTCAGTGGTGATGTATCCTGATATACCATGATTTTGACCCACTTTTAGCCATGGTATTTCTATGATTTTACTATATATATCTATGTTTTGGAGTCTTTTAGGTATGTTTTCAGTTTCAAGGGCATTTTGGAGTAAAGTGACGTTTTAGGTGCCATTATGGAGCTTAAAGGATAGTTTTCCCGAGATGACTATGAGATCAGACGTCAAGGGCGATATCCAGAGATACATATCGATCGATACACATTATGTAATGGATCAATGACGCATCCAAAGAAAAGATGAAGAGATACTCGATCGATCGATGTACGCCTAGTGCTATCGATCGATATGGAGCATGCAGAAGAAGGAAGAATATTCTCAATCGAATTGAAGCCCAAGATTTCCCATTATTACAATAATCCCCCTGACGAGTTTTTAACCTAATTGAACTCAGTATTTATACCTTTGCCTATGTGTTTTGGCAAAGTGTGCTTTTGTGTTTCTACTAGCTTTTTACAACAGTTCATTGTTCTAGTATTTTTTACTTATCAATAAAAGTATTCTTTTCATCTTAATTCTGTTCTCATCAAAGGTTAGAGAATTTTAATATTAGAAGAAAGATACAAAGAGATTTGTTATCAAGAGGAACTTGAGTGTTCAGTCTTCTAAATGAATTCCTATTATTACCTTGATGTTATGAGTCACTCAGGCATGTCTGAGTAGATTCCTTTGTTAGATTTAGGGTTCAAATAGTTATGAGGGATTAGCCCCAACTATAGATTTTTGAGTTGTATACTCTTATCCTGATGAACCCTAATGTTTATTCTAGAGTAGCTAACTAGAATATGATCTTGGAAGTGATTTAATTCATAAATCATTCTCCTGACATCATCTTGTATAAGCTGAGATCCTCAAGTGATAAGCGAGAGCCGGTCTATGATCTTGGTGAACATATATTCAATTCGATCTAGAGCTATATCGATCAATACTCAAATAGAGTAATCAATCGACAACACACATTTCGATCGATACAAGCTGTCAAAACATCGATCGATATTGTCGGCATACAGATCAATAGACGAGTCTAATAACGATAGATATTAGACAGATATAAGAGTTGAAGTTTTTTAGTATATGCAAGCAACTCATTAAAACATCTATAGCATTATAATCCTAAACTAACTGAATAGTAACCTTGAATCTAACTATTTTCTCTCAGTACTTACAACCTTAAAACCATTCTCTTAAGCAACTTATCATTGCTCACAACTGCAAAGTTACATTTAAAACCATTTCAACCTAGCTTAGTTACTAAAGATTTTAATCTTTTGTGTTCCTTCGCTCCCCGTGATTCGATCCCTAAGTACTACATCTGAACCTCTTTTTTGAGAGAGTAAATCACTCCTTAGGGTAATTTGAGTGATATCAAATTTGGCGCCGTTGCCGGGGAGCTAAGATCGCCATTAGATTTAATCTGATTAGGTCTACGCTATTTATTTCTGCTTAATCATCTTCTGACGCAAAAAAAAATTCTTGTCTCTTTCAGGTACATGCCCAGCAGTACCAGAAGCAAAGAGAATCCTCAACTTGTGTACTCAGAAGACCCCCACAGTTTGGAACGTAGCATCCGCAAGAACTTACGTTCCACATCGATCGACATCAACTACCCCTTATCGAACGATACTCGCCTACCACAGTCGACTGATCTCACTCAAATTACCCTAGAAGTGAATTACTCTCTCAAATAAGAGGTTCAGATGTAGTACTTAGGGATCAATTTCACGGGGAGCGAAGGAACAAAAAAGATAGTAATCCTTAGTGACTAAGCTAGGTTGAAATGGTTTAAATGTAAATTGCAGTTGTGAGCAATGTCTAGTTGCTCAAGAGAATGATTTAGAGTTGTAAGTATTAAGAGAAAGTAGTTATATTCAAGGGTACTATTCAGTTAATTCAGGATTATAATGCTATAGATGTTTTAATGAGTTGCTTGCATATACTAAAGAATTTCAACTCTTTAGAATTACCTAATAACTGTCATTACTAGACTCGTCTATTGTTATGTCTGCCGACAATATCGACCGATGTTTGACAGCTTGTATCGATCGATATGTGTGTCGTCGATCGATTACTCTATTGGAATATCGATCAATATAGCTCTAGATCGAATTGAATATGTGTTCACCAAGATCATAGACCGACTCTCGCTTATCCCTAGAGGATCTTAGCTTATGCAAGATGATGTCAGGAGAATGATTTATGGATTAAATCACTTCCAAGGTCATATTCTAGTTAGCTACTCTAGAATAAGCTTTAGGGTTCATCAGGATAATGAGTATACAAATCAACAGTCTATAGTTGGGGCTAATCCCTCATAACTATCTGAACCCTAAATCTAACAAAGGAATCTACTCAGACATGACTGAGTGACTCATAGCATCAAGGTAAGAATAGAGATTCATTTAGAAGACCAAACAATCAAGTTCCTCGTGATAACAAATCTCTTTGTATCTTTCTTCTAAACCTAGAATCCTATAACCTTTGATGATAACATAATTAAGATGAAAAGAATACTTTATTGATAAGTAAGAAATACTAGAACAATGATATGTTGTAAAAGCTTTTTTTTTGCCAAAACACATAGGCAAAGGTATAAATACTGAGTACAATTAGGTTAAAAACTCGTCAGGGGCATTATAGTAATATTGGGACATCTTGGCCTTCAAGTCGATTGAGAATATTCTTCCTTCTTCTGCACGCTTGATATCGATCGATGGTTAAATGCGTACATCGATCGATGGAGTATCTCGTAGTCATTTCTTCAAATGTGTCATCGATCGATTACACGGAATGTGTATCGATCGATATGTATCTCTAGATATCGACCTTGATGTCTTATCTTTAAGTCATCTCGGGAAAACTCTCCTTTAAGCTCCAAATGGCACCTAAAACGTCACTTTACTCCATAATGCCCTTGAACCTGAAAACATACCTAAAAGACTCCAAAAACATAGATATATATATAGTAAAGAATCATAGCAGGGAAAGAAGTTTGAAAATAGCAGGGACTCAATTTAAATTTTAACTTTAGAATCATCACCTCTACTTTGTTGCAAGCCACATCTTATGCCTATAAATCACAGGAGTACATTATACCATATCCTAGCTTAGCAGCCAAATCTCCTAGCCAAACATCTTAACAATCATGTATGTCTATCCCCTCTACTTGTCTCATTTATGCATAAAAATAAAAGTGCAGGCTTTACCTTGGGGATATCGATCAAGAAACACATGGAGTAAACTCAAGCAAGTTTCTGAACATACATGCAAGTCTTCTCTGATCCCTTTCTTCCCCCTTTTATCTCTCTTCTCTGGATCCTCATAGTTTCAAATTTTGATGAACAATGATTGCCACAAAGGCCATCTTTGCGTTATCTCATTGACTTAGTAACACATATCTTTGAATAAGCGAATAGTGGGGTCGCAGGAATCAATCCTACCCCTCACTTTGATCAATCTTTTAAAGTAGAATAATGGGGTCGCAGGAATCACTCCTACCCCTATACTTCTCAAGATATCATATCACATCTTGTACAAATAATTTCTCTCTTTCCTTAGGATGCTGAAGAGAGAGAAGGAAGGGAATCAGAAGCACACAGACTATTACCTTCCAGACTTGCAAGAGGATTCTGATCCCTTGTATACCAAGCCCCAAGAAAAGCAATAGATTGTCAGGTTAGGTTGGAGATCAGCTTTGGTTCTTCCAAACAATCATGAGAAGTGTTGTCATAGGTGACGAGTGATCCACTTTAGCATCTATAGTAATTTCTGCAATCAACAGATCTAAGAATGGTGCTAAAGAGTGGTTAGATAAAAAGAAAATTTTTGAAAAATATCCTAGTCCCTTTCTTGACTCAATAAAACCAATTTTGAAAACATTTTGGTGAAATCAAAAAGGTAAGTAGCATCTGTAATCTCCCCCCAGACTTAAATCATACACTGTCCTCAGTGTATAACAGTCGGATTAGGGTATAACTAAATCATAAGTAACGTAGTGATATCAAAAATTAGAACGATATACCTGACCGTGGATACATATCAATCGATAGTGAGTCGTCTATGTCGATCGATGAGAATAGGAATATATCAAGCGATGTCGACAGGATCGTATCGGTCGATAGGAATGGTAATCGTATAACATCTGAAAAACTTAAAAACAAAAACGAAAAACGAAAAATAAAAACAAAAATCAAATTTAACTAAGGAAGAAAATACCTAACAGTGGGTTGCCTCCCACTCAGCGCTTTATTATAGTCTTTTAGCTTGACTATGGTAGTATTGAGGCTAGTGAGTTGAGTTCATGAGACTGGCTGAGTGGCAAGCCTCATCTTTGTTCTCTCCTTGTTTCTCTCCAAACCAAGTGGTGAAGAAGCTTCTTGTGGCTTTATCTCCTCTGGTTAGTTTCTCCTTTAATTCATTGACCTCGTTGCGCAGACGCTCTAGACCTTCTGCATTGCTCTCAATGTAGAACTGGTGGTTTCTGAATGTTGGATAGGTGTGTTGGGATAGATCACTGAGTTCTTCTTGTATGTCATTGAGTCTCTCAAATGTTCTCCTTCGTACCATGAGCTTATCGATCGATCTCGGGTAGTCCATATCGATCGACACGGGTGTTGGTCTGTCGGTTGATGTCTTTTCTGACATATCGGTCGATGCTAATGGTGCTGGACTATCCGCGAGTTGTCTGGAGATGGTCTTGATTTCCTTCTGAATGTTCTCTATTGTGTCCTCCAGGCTTTTGACGTCGCTTTGTACTGGAAACCATAATTCCTCAAAGCTTTGGTAGGACGAGTCACCAACTTCTTGGATCATTGTTAAGAGATCTTGAACTGTCTTCTCCATATCAGCTTTGGTGCAGAACTCGGTATAGCATGTCGGGCGATGGACTGCGTGTCGTATCGGTCGATGTTGAGCGTCTGTAATCCTCACAGAGTTCTCTCAATGTATCTTCAACCTCTTGTAGGCGAATTCCTATTGGTGGGATCAACTCATCAGTGATTTTCTTCTTGCTGGTGTAGAAGGATTTCATTGTTTTGGTGTGTGTGGTGTAGAGCCTTGATGATGTGATCCATGGTATCTGCCATTGTTGATGTGCGCTCCTTGAATGAGGTGAAGTTGTTGTTGAGTTGCTGATATTTGTCTTCTAGATCCTTGGTGGTGGCTGCCTCTTCTCTTCTGATGCCGTGATAGATGTTGCTGATAAGATTATTGATTTCTTCCTTGCTGTAAGTGGTCTGCAAACGTCTATCGTTCGATGCGCGTAGGTCTGCATCGATCGATGATGTATAATCGGTCGATGGATTGTGTCCAGCATCGGTCGATGGCTTCATGTAGATTTCCAACTTCAAGCGGAGAGTGGATACTTCTTCTTCTAGGGCGTCCTTCTTCTGTTGTTGAAGGTCATAAGCGCTCTGAATCCAGTCAATTTCAGATTGGAGTTCTGATCGGACCTTCTCAATTTTATGTGGATAGGTAAAGGTTTCCCAGATGTAAGGACTTTTAGCCTTATAGATCATTCTTTGGACTTCAGCTTCTGTGTAGAGCTTCTCTGTAGGTTTTGCTTTGTTGAAGTGATCTGCATGTATGGGTAAGCAAAAGCAAGACCAATCAAATAGTGATGCTCTATTAAGTAACTCCTCTATGGCTTTCTTGGAAACATGGATGATGTCTCCGTTGACTCCTCTAGCATGCCCAGATTCATCTATGTAAACTCCAAATTCATCCTTCTTGTCCCAGGAGAAGCGGCGAATTCCGTCTTTGAAAGCTCGTCTGCCCATCTCACGGTGCTTATCGAATGATAGACGGTTATGTCTATCGATCGATATGTGTTGAAATTATGTATCCTCCGAGTCGAGATGATCAGCTACAGCTCTGTTTTGATCGGATAATGTGGTTTTGCTGATATGCTGACGGTGCTGATGGACATGGTTGTGAGGTAGTTGTCTGAAGAGGTTTAGTGATCCGTTGGCGGTCTGAAGGATGTCTCTTATGTCCTTCTTTGTGATTGGGATGATTCTCCCATCCATTGCTCGTGCATTGCCTTCTGGATCTCAGAAAATACCAAACTCATCCGGAGTTAGATAACCAAAATCAATATTATGTACTTGTACCTCGGATGGTGTAGCGGTAATATCGGGCGATGCTGTAGCAGGTACATCGGTCGATGTGAGTTGACGGTTGTCGATCGATTGTTGTTGAAACGTATCGGTCGATGGGACTTCCTCAGGCTGGGTCGAATACTTCAGTGGTATTGCCTCCACTGCAAAACTCTCATTGTAGTTGCTTGCCCAACTTCCAATTTAGTAGTCTCCGTCTCTTATATCCTTACGTGGTGTGTAAATGGATATAAAGTCAATAGGATCGCTTGATGGTTGATAGGGTCGTTTGAGCGATCTTCTTGATGGCGTATCAGTCGATGAAGGCTGGTCTCTATCGGTCGATGCGTTGAATCTGAAGGTGTGGGAAGTGTGTCCGTCTTCTTCTTCACGAATGAATCTGTACTCTGTAGCTCGTTCTTCCTCGTAATCTTCATCATATTCATCCTCTAAAGTTATGTAGTCGTCCGGTTCCGAGCTAGCTGGCTCGAAATCTCTATCTGGGAACTCCACAATTAGTCTGTCGGTCGATGCCAAGGTTTCAGCGTTGTACTTCCAAAAGGGCTGTCTATCAATCGATGTGGTGTTGGCTACTTCGGTCGATGAGTTGGCATGGGTATTGGGTGATGGGATGTTACTCTCATCGGTCGATGTGACCTGATCGGTTTCGTACTCAGCCATGGAATCGTACTAATGGGAACAAAAGCATGCTGCTACGACGTCTGTGGTCTCCTTCCTTGGTAACTTGATGACTTGGATTGGATCATAAAGGGTGGTGGAATCTATCAGGGTTAGGCAGAGCTTGTTAAACTTTAGGTCACAAACGGCTTCGACGGTGGCTAAGAAAGCTCTTCCAAGCAGTAGAAATGTTTTGAAGTTTAGCTTGACATCCAGGACGTGGAAGTCTGTAGGGATGATGGCATCTCCAATATGTACCTCAAGATTTCGAACTATGCCTCCAGAGTTCTGTTGAGAACAATCCACAAAGATGAATATCTCATCAGTAGGCTCTATCTTCAGACATAGGTGGTCTGCCATGATCTTGGGTATGATGATGACTCCTGATCCTGTATCACATAGGGCACGAGGGAATTCAATGCCCTTGATGGAACATGGTACTGTGAACTTCCCTGGATCGCTCCTCTTTGTCAGTGTGATCCTCATCTTCAAGCTATCACGAACTTGGTGAAACATCCTTTTGATGTCTTCTTCTGTCTCTTTGGTTTCTCTGAAGAACATCCACAATTTGTGTGAAAAGTAGGCTTCTTCAAAGGGTTTCTCTGCAGGGATCGTTAGAACTCGTTTTCTGAAGTTTTCCATCTCTGCTTCATTAGCTCCCCTTTTAAGGTGCTTGGCAATCTTCTCTTTCCTTTTTCGTAGAACTCTTCCTAGGTTTTCATTTTTTGGCTCCATGGGTTCAATGATGTCCGTGGGTTTCTTCATATGGCTGTAGGAAGGGATTTGGAAAGTTTGGATTGCTCCCGGAGTACATTAAGTCGTGCTACATCGATCTTTGGTAGTTGCACTCGGCGGTGAGGTATAGTATATCGATCGATGGCAACAGCGGTGTGTCGGTCGATACTGGTATCTTCGGGTCGATCGATGGAAAGGTCTCTGTATCGATCGATGGGGTCTGAAGTTCGGTCGACGTCCATACGGGTGGGCGGTTGGGGGTGTTTGGCTGCAAAGGCTTCATGTGACATGATCTTGATCGAGTTGCACTAGTTGGAGTATTCCTCGAAGTCTATTGATCGATATTCGTCAAAATTTATCGATCGTTTCGCTTTTGGTGATATCGATCGATGTCGAGCTGATGATGTCGATCAATATGGAGCGAATTCGGCTTCGGGTGAGTCTTCATATGACGAATTGTGCAGCTTATCCTGGTTAACTTCCTCCCAAAAATCATCATCTATGATAGCATTGACGTGGTGGTTAGCAGTAGGCTCTCCTGGTGCTTTTGCCAAACCTTTTGTTTCTTCAAAGCCTCTCCTGTCTGAACTACCTGAGT
This sequence comes from Hirschfeldia incana, assembly GCA_026261945.1. Lineage (NCBI taxonomy): Eukaryota > Viridiplantae > Streptophyta > Magnoliopsida > Brassicales > Brassicaceae > Hirschfeldia > Hirschfeldia incana. Next base: position 237,225 of record JABCMI010000030.1, read on the forward strand.
CTCCACTTTCTTCACATAGGTATTCAAAGTATCAAGCTTTGAGTTCAGGGTGGTGTAGACAGAGTCAATCTTCCCATTGAAATCTTCCTGGAGCTTATGCTGAGTCTCTAGAACTCTTTCCAGCATTTCTTCTAGTTTGCTTTCCTGGGTGGGTGGGGGTGCTGTTGTTGTTGGGATTGCTGCTGTTGTAGGAAGGTTTATGTGAACTGTAGTTGATTCTCTGTCCTGAGAAGTTCCTGTTTCCTCCTTGGTTCCCAGATCTCTGAAATCCAGCTCCACTGATCCAGTTCACATCTTCGTCTATATGTTCCTCTACGGTTTCTGCATCCTCAACTGAGCAAATCTGCCTGTTTAGTAGCCTCTGAACATTGTCCAGCATTGATTGGAACTCATTAATATGTTCCTTCCCAAGGAATGATACAGCTTTCGCCTTGACAGTGTTTCTTCGTGTTGTTACTTGAAGCTAAGTTATCAATTAACTTCACAACGTCTTGTGGATTCCTTGTGCTGAAATTTCCTTCACTAGCAGTATCCAGAGCCATCTGATACTTCAGAGCGATGCCTCTGTAGAAGGTGCAGAGTAGTTGTGGGAACCGAAATTCGCACTGTCGATTTTGATAAGTAAAAACGGAGGAAAGCCAAGTTAACCCGACTTTCCCTGAAGGCCCGGATTCTCTGCGACAGCCAACGACAAGTGACCGAACAAGTGCGGAAGATATGGAAAGATAACGAAGATCGTAAATCGTACAAAAAGGGTTTTGTTAAGAGTTGGGACTGGACCTTAAGGAAGGCTGCCTACGTACCCCTTTCGAGGATCAAGTAGGACGTAGTTCAGTTGGAAGGGTTTGAACAAGAGATTGAACTGCCTGGCGGAGTTCGTCTAGTATGAGCGTTTGTCATAGAAACGGACATGTCGAGAATAATGCCTAGGGTTTCTATGTGCGGAACTCTAAGTAAAAGGATTGGTAGATCCTTCCGCGAGAAATAAGGGTCTGCGGACAAGATGAAAATAGAACGAGAGGCGGCCGGACGTTCTAGGCCCTGCCTTGCTAGTCTACCGCCTCAATTCTAAGTTCTTAAGCTAACAGGAGCTTTCTAGGTCTCCAATCTCGGATTTGCTTTCTCTCTTGATGAATTTCGCTCTGCCTTTCCTTCTCTCCCAAAGCTCCTTTATATACTCCTTCTTATGACGGTCTATTCTCCTTTTGGGCCGCGAAGCGGGCTTTTTCCATTTTCGTCGGCCTTCATGTTTATCGGGAAACTTGACATTTATCTTCGGGAAACTTGACATTTATCCTTTTGGAAATTTAGCATTTATCCTGTTATGTAAAGATAAACGTAAATCGTCGTATCTATCTCAGATAATCGTAAACGGACTGTCCGATCGCGTTTGGTCCCTTTCGGGCCGTCTCTAGGACTCCCGCTGTTTTTTACGATTTTTTCGGAAGATCTTCATTCCTTCGTAGAGTTGAGATGAGTGGTGTCTTAGGATAACCATCACTGTTTCGTACGAAGAATTTAAGATCTTCCTTTCCGTTGATACCTTACGAGTTTCCGAAGTGTTTCCGACGATCTTAGTTTGGAGTAAGAACGAGAGTTTTGTACGCAGAATCTCAATGATTCATTCCGCGAGGACTCGGGAAAGATTCAAAGTACAGACTTCTGACGGCCGGGGCCTGGGACTTGTGCACGGAAGATTGTCACTCGAAGACCCGAGCCAGCACGGGCGCTAGGCGCCCGGCGCCTACGGGCAGCACGGGCGCTAGGCGCCGGCGCCTAGAGGCAGCACGGGCGCTAGGCGCCCGGCGCCTAGAGGCAGCACGGGCGCTAGGCGCCCGGCGCCTAGAAGCAGCACGGGCGCTAGGCGCCCGGCGCCTAGAGGCAGCACGGGCGCTAGGCGCCCGGCGCCTAGAGGCAGCACGGGCGCTAGGCGCCCGGCGCCTAGAGGCATCATGTGCGTCTCGGCGAGGGCTTCGATTTGATATCTTACTCGTTTTCTGGGTCGTCACGGTTTGAGAGAACGGGCTCTTTGAAATTTCCCGGCGGCTAGGACCATCACGGGCGGCTAGGACCAGCACGGGCGCTAGGCGCCCGGCGCCTAGAGGCAGCACGGGCGCTAGGCGCCCGGCGCCTAGAGGCAGCACGGGCGCTAGGCGCCCGTCGCCTAGAGGCAGCACGGTCGACGTCCATACGGGTGGGCGGTTGGGGGTGTTTGGCTGCAAAGGCTTCATGTGACATGATCTTGATCGAGTTGCACTAGTTGGAGTATTCCTCGAAGTCTATTGATCGATATTCGTCAAAATTTATCGATCGTTTCGCTTTTGGTGATATCGATCGATGTCGAGCTGATGATGTCGATCAATATGGAGCGAATTCGGCTTCGGGTGAGTCTTCATATGACGAATTGTGCAGCTTATCCTGGTTAACTTCCTCCCAAAAATCATCATCTATGATAGCATTGACGTGGTGGTTAGCAGTAGGCTCTCCTGGTGCTTTTGCCAAACCTTTTGTTTCTTCAAAGCCTCTCCTGTCTGAACTACCTGAGTCTCCACTTTCTTCACATAGGTATTCAAAGTATCAAGCTTTGAGTTCAGGGTGGTGTAGACAGAGTCAATCTTCCCATTGAAATCTTCCTGGAGCTTATGCTGAGTCTCTAGAACTCTTTCCAGCATTTCTTCTAGTTTGCTTTCCTGGGTGGGTGGGGGTGCTGTTGTTGTTGGGATTGCTGCTGTTGTAGGAAGGTTTATGTGAACTGTAGTTGATTCTCTGTCCTGAGAAGTTCCTGTTTCCTCCTTGGTTCCCAGATCTCTGAAATCCAGCTCCACTGATCCAGTTCACATCTTCGTCTATATGTTCCTCTACGGTTTCTGCATCCTCAACTGAGCAAATCTGCCTGTTTAGTAGCCTCTGAACATTGTCCAGCATTGATTGGAACTCATTAATATGTTCCTTCCCAAGGAATGATACAGCTTTCGCCTTGACAGTGTTTCTTCGTGTTGTTACTTGAAGCTAAGTTATCAATTAACTTCACAACGTCTTGTGGATTCCTTGTGCTGAAATTTCCTTCACTAGCAGTATCCAGAGCCATCTGATACTTCAGAGCGATGCCTCTGTAGAAGGTGCAGAGTAGTTGTGGGAACCGAAATTCGCACTGTCGATTTTGATAAGTAAAAACGGAGGAAAGCCAAGTTAACCCGACTTTCCCTGAAGGCCCGGATTCTCTGCGACAGCCAACGACAAGTGACCGAACAAGTGCGGAAGATATGGAAAGATAACGAAGATCGTAAATCGTACAAAAAGGGTTTTGTTAAGAGTTGGGACTGGACCTTAAGGAAGGCTGCCTACGTACCCCTTTCGAGGATCAAGTAGGACGTAGTTCAGTTGGAAGGGTTTGAACAAGAGATCGAACTGCCTGGCGGAGTTCGTCTAGTATGAGCGTTTGTCATAGAAACGGACATGTCGAGAATAATGCCTAGGGTTTCTATGTGCGGAACTCTAAGTAAAAGGATTGGTAGATCCTTCCGCGAGAAATAAGGGTCTGCGGACAAGATGAAAATAGAACGAGAGGCGGCCGGACGTTCTAGGCCCTGCCTTGCTAGTCTACCGCCTCAATTCTAAGTTCTTAAGCTAACAGGAGCTTTCTAGGTCTCCAATCTCGGATTTGCTTTCTCTCTTGATGAATTTCGCTCTGCCTTTCCTTCTCTCCCAAAGCTCCTTTATATACTCCTTCTTATGACGGTCTATTCTCCTTTTGGGCCGCGAAGCGGGCTTTTTCCATTTTCGTCGGCCTTCATGTTTATCGGGAAACTTGACATTTATCTTCGGGAAACTTGACATTTATCCTTTTGGAAATTTAGCATTTATCCTGTTATGTAAAGATAAACGTAAATCGTCGTATCTATCTCAGATAATCGTAAACGGACTGTCCGATCGCGTTTGGTCCCTTTCGGGCCGTCTCTAGGACTCCCGCTGTTTTTTACGATTTTTTCGGAAGATCTTCATTCCTTCGTAGAGTTGAGATGAGTGGTGTCTTAGGATAACCATCACTGTTTCGTACGAAGAATTTAAGATCTTCCTTTCCGTTGATACCTTACGAGTTTCCGAAGTGTTTCCGACGATCTTAGTTTGGAGTAAGAACGAGAGTTTTGTACGCAGAATCTCAATGATTCATTCCGCGAGGACTCGGGAAAGATTCAAAGTACAGACTTCTGACGGCCGGGGCCTGGGACTTGTGCACGGAAGATTGTCACTCGAAGACCCGAGCCAGCACGGGCGCTAGGCGCCCGGCGCCTACGGGCAGCACGGGCGCTAGGCGCCGGCGCCTAGAGGCAGCACGGGCGCTAGGCGCCCGGCGCCTAGAGGCAGCACGGGCGCTAGGCGCCCGGCGCCTAGAAGCAGCACGGGCGCTAGGCGCCCGGCGCCTAGAGGCAGCACGGGCGCTAGGCGCCCGGCGCCTAGAGGCAGCACGGGCGCTAGGCGCCCGGCGCCTAGAGGCATCATGTGCGTCTCGGCGAGGGCTTCGATTTGATATCTTACTCGTTTTCTGGGTCGTCACGGTTTGAGAGAACGGGCTCTTTGAAATTTCCCGGCGGCTAGGACCATCACGGGCGGCTAGGACCAGCACGGGCGCTAGGCGCCCGGCGCCTAGAGGCAGCACGGGCGCTAGGCGCCCGGCGCCTAGAGGCAGCACGGGCGCTAGGCGCCCGGCGCCTAGAGGCAGCACGGGCGCTAGGCGCCCGTCGCCTAGAGGCAGCACGGGCGCTAGGCGCCCGGCGCCTAGAGGCAGCACGGGCGCTAGGCGCCCGGCGCCTAGAGGCATCACGTGCGTCTCGGCGAGGGCTTCGATTTGATATCTTACTCGTTTTCTGGGTCCTCACGGTTTGAGAGAACGGGCTCTTTGAAGTTTCAAGGCGGATTCTTTGTCGTTTGGCCTGTCCAAACTTAGATTACTTCCCGTTTCTTCCGTATACTTTCGTATGGTCGTGTCATCTACGGACCTAATGTCTCTCGGTTCTTCTTGATTGTATCATCGAAGTTTTACGACTAAATCTTTTTTGGTTTTCTCGTAAAGTTTATCGTGTAAATCAAGAACGATCGACTTTAACATAGGTTCTTTAAGCTATACGACTTGTCTTGCTTTCGACGCTTGTTTTATGGAAAGTCCCCGCATGATAAATAGTTTTAGCCGTTGATTTCGAGAGAACCGTTTTTGACCCCAACAGTTAGCCCCCTAGCATGTAAGACGCGGAGACGATCTTGCGGGCGGAAGATTATGAGTTGAAAGTCGAAATTTGTGGCTAAGAATATTTCATTGCGGACATCCACATCACCTTTGATTGGCGATCTTGAACGTGACGTCGGAAAGACCGTGAGTTCATTGCTCAATGTGAAGAAAGAGAAGAACATATGTCCTCGAAAGTCCGTCGTCTTCAAGAGAAGATTCAGAGTCTTGAGGAGACGGGGACTCGCAAGTTTGACGGAGAGGACTTCGACTCGATTCTCGCTGGTATGAAACCCGTGTGCACCCTTGTCCCGGATTCAGAGGGTTTGGAGGACCAGGACTACGCAGTCAAGGATCGTGAAGCCGGCGCATATGAAACATGCAGCGGTGGTGCGACCAATGGAGGCGACGGTGAGACCGTTCCTACTTTGGGTGAGTTTTGAGGATGAAGGTGATGCTCCGAGAAGCGTCTAGGTTTATCAATCCTTTCAGAGATTTTTATTTTGATTGTGTTTCGGCCGTTAAGAGGCCATGATGTACACTTGTGGGACTGGCCGTTGGTGGCTTCGAATCCCGGCCTTTTTCAGGGCATCTGTTGAACTCTGCGGCTCAATCTTTATAAAATATTAATGTTGCGTTTTCAGAACTTCTGTCTATCAAAGTTAGAGGGACAGGGTGTGAGTTGTCGTCTCATTCCTGCCTCCCTGATGATCACCGTATCCGTCGTTTGTACAAAGCGAGATTTTCCTACGGTTTACGATTTACGCGAAAATTCGTGGAAACGTACAGACTTGAGTGAAGAGACAAGTTTTGGGATCTCGCGTCGTTGACGCTTTGCCTATGAGATGTTAAGATACCAGCAAGGCTGGGTTTAGGGCAAGACCTAGGTTTACTCTCAAACTGAGGCTGTGCGATGACAAATCGGCTTTCGTTTTGCCTGTTTGTGATTTTAACCTGATTCGTACCGTTTTAAAATCCGCGAAGTGGTATCGGCTTACATGATTTGTCTGGGCACGAATCGAGCTACTTCCTTTACGAAGTGCTGAACCAAATTTGGATTTTTTGTATAGCGCGCTATGGGATCCTTGTCGGATGTAAAAGAGCCTACCCTTAGGTGGCTTGTCTGTTTAGGACATTAGAGTTTGTTTGTTGTGATCAGCAACAACGATATGATGCCGTTTAGAAGGCGTATGAAGGTTTTAATCGAAAAGCGAATGTCCAGGAACGAAGCGACGTCTCGCAGTGCTTTGAAGTTTGTTTTTCTTATGCCATAAAGGACTATGGGCTTTTAGAAATCGCGGAACGTTGCCGGGCGATAGTTTATGATTTATCTGGTGGATACTGGATCCATCGTTGAGGCCGTTTAGCGATTGGCGAGTTTGTTTGCGAAGAGTTTCGAAAATTCGGTTTATGTGTTTGTAAAGAGTTTCGAAAATCCGATTTCTTCAAAAAACGTGGGATTATACAAGCATACACATTTCAAATGTGTACGAGTTAATTTTCCCTTGTGCCGCACTTCAAATGTTCGCGGGCTTGGAGATGTTTTGCGAATGTCCGTAGTCAGAAACTGTTGTTTCAGTTTGGACGTGCAAGTTATAAAATTTTGATCGAGCAATTAGGACCAGGGGTCGCGTATATTTGACCCAGGGAGAAGCGTCTACCTTCGCTTTGTTTCGCGAAGTGTTGGCCTTCCGGGATTTTAAGGCTGACTCGTATAACTCTTGGAGCTTTGTCACGATTGTTTATTTTCATGAGTTTACGGGGCGTATAGAACTTAATCAGTCGATGTTAAGTTCAAATTTTTCCGTTAACCGTATGGCTGTTATGACTGATTTTATTACGAGAAATTCATCGCATGATTTCCGCTTTTGGGCTATGCGACAGAGTTGCTCACGTAAATGGTCACTTGGAGTTTTATGACAAATCGTGGATTATCGTCTGGCCCTTAAGTGATTGGAGCGGCGATCGTTCAGCTGTTTTGTCTTGGGGTGAAGGCTATGTTCAGCCGTTTAACCAAGGAGTTGGTAAACGATCAGACTGCGATCCTTTCGCATTAAGGTCATATTGGTTCACGATTGTCCTTAACGGTGGTGCCGAATTCAGGTTCGGGCTTTACGGAAAGGCGTAGTCGGCCGATGGCCGAATAGCGTTCGTTGAGATAGACATGCAAATCTTAGCGGAGTTTTCTGAGTTACGGGTTACACGGGAAATGTTTCCGCTTTGATTTCGTCTTTTGGCGAAAGTTGCTTCGAATTACTCATGTAGTTTTACCGAAGGTTATTCCGTTAATTTTGTAGCTCACCGTCGTGCTATTAGTCTGACGTTGTACGAGTTTCTTGTCGCGAGATTGCAACAAGAGACGGTGTAGAGTTTTCAAGACTATGTTTGTAGCGGTTTGACCATGCCGTTATGACGCTAGCGTTTCGGACGAATCTTAGAGTGCCGTTTGCCTTTTGAAAGGAATTTTTTCTTTATGAAGTAGAATGAGTATGCCAAGGATGCGTGGCGATCGTTTCCCGGTTTTCCGAGAGATTAGATCGGTTTGCGCGTTCTGCCTAGACAGTCAAGGAACAATAGAACGAAACTGGAAGAAAATGCCTAAGACTTAGCTTGCTAGACTATCCACCTAGGTTCTAAGTTCCCTAAATTTTACGGCCGTTTACAAGACGTTCTCATTCCTTTCCTACGAAAAAATTAAAACCTTGATAAAATTTTCTAAGTAGGACGTACCTTAGTCTCTTTTATTACTCGAGATTGCCTCATGTCCGTTCCTCTTTGTCTTCTAACGTTTCATTGTCAAAGGTCTTCGAAAAGTTTGATACTGAATCGAGAATCGATTTTTGATGAAACCCGAAGGAACAGTGCAGAATCGTTACAGAATCGTTGAAGCAAAGGGAGGAGAAGTAGGCAAAACTCGAAGAAGGCTAAGGTGGGTAGACAAGTGAAAACGAACGGCAAGATGTCACTTGAGTGGGGCTTCTTGTTTCGTCAAGTTATGAGCGAACTGGTCAGGTCAAGAAGCTTGCGATCTTGTTATACTTCACGAATGATGTTTCGTAAAATATTGCCGAGCTTTTATTTAACGAGAGTTATTCAACAAAATGTTGTCGAGTTAATTTTACGGAAACTGTTTCGTAAAATGTTGTCGAGTTTAATCGTGCAGACGCTGTCTCGTGAAGTATTGTCTAGGATTATTTTACGAAAGGTGCAAAGTATTTGGTTGGACTATCGTCGGGATGGTTTCGCGAGGATTTGCCGCGTTCGCCGAATGTTTTGTTGTCCGGCGACCAGCGCAGCACGGGCGCGTTAGCCGCCCAGCACCTAGAGGCAGCACGGGCGTGCTAGCCGCCCGGCGACTAGGGACAGCACGGGCGTGCTAGCCGCCCGGCGCCTAAGGACAGCACGGGCGTGCTAGCCGCCCGTCGCCTACGGACAGCACGGGCGCGCTAGCTGCCCAGCGCCTAGTAACAGCACGGGCGTGCTAGCCGCCCGGGACTGTGCTTCCTTGCGGGACCTGCCTGTTTTTCTCGGTTTTTTTTTTTTAAGGTTTCTCGATCGACACTTAGTCTTTCGAGGTTTCTTTAATTGTTTTTCCGAGATTTTTGGACATCGATTTCATCATGATCCCAGCAAGGAGCTGCTTCTTAAAATGTTGCTGACCTTCTATTTTACGAGAGTTATTTTGCAAAATGTTATCGAGTTAGTTTTACGAAAACTGTTTTGTAAAATGTTGTCGAGTTTAATCATGCAAAAGGTGTCTCGCGAAATACTTTCGAGGATTTATTTTACGAAAGGTGCTTCGTAAAACGTGTTCGAATTTTAACATTAGAAACGCTGATCGGTAACCCGATCAGTCGTGCTTTCTATTTCCCGAGTAATCTGGGGTTTCTTCGCGATCTCCAGGAGAACAAGTCTTTATTTTTTCCGGGAAATTCTAAAAGACATTTCCAGTCGAAACTCTGCTCGGTAATCAGACCGTCATATCAGCCTTGGGCTCGATCCTACTCTAAAATCGTATGTGGGTCGTTTAGCCGTGATTCGGGCCCCTTTTGGGCCGTCTAGGGACTTAGACGTTTTTACGATTTTTCTTTAGAAAAAGCCGTTGATGTGACGCTGGTTTTTCCGAAAGGATTTCGATTTCCTGTATAGTTAAGGCAACTGGTGTTCAAGCTAACCATAGCTGTTGTATACGGCAGGCAGGAATCCGTCTCGACTACCAAGTCATTTTTTGAATTTTTCCGAGCGAGGGGGGTTGTGTCCATGGACCCGAGGACCGTGTTGCAGGAACTTTGGACGGGGGCGCATGGTTGATAGGACCCAAACCTGGTCGGGATGGTCCGTTCTCGGGACGTTTGGTCGGAGGAGCAGTCACTGCTGAAGTTGTTTTACCAGCGTCGATGTGAGCTGCGAGTTTGTCTTTCATATTTCCAGACATTGCTTTGATCAAGCGTTTTGCGGCCGTAAGAGTAAGAGTAATCCGTCCCCCCCTCCTTCTAGCGCCAAACAATGGGAACCGAAATTCGCATTGTCGATTTTGATAAGTAAAAACGGAGGAAAGCCAAGTTAACCCGACTTTCCCTGAAGGCCCGGATTCTCTGCGACAGCCAACGACAAGTGACCGAACAAGTGCGGAAGATATGGAAAGATAACGAAGATCGTAAATCGTACAAAAAGGGTTTTGTTAAGAGTTGGGACTGGACCTTAAGGAAGGCTGCCTACGTACCCCTTTCGAGGATCAAGTCGGACGTAGTTCAGTTGGAAGGGTTTGAACAAGAGATCGAACTGCCTGGCGGAGTTCGTCTAGTATGAGCGTTTGTCATAGAAACGGACATGTCGAGAATAATGCCTAGGGTTTCTATGTGCGGAACTCTAAGTAAAAGGATTGGTAGATCCTTCCGCGAGAAATAAGGGTCTGCGGACAAGATGAAAATAGAACGAGAGGCGGCCGGACGTTCTAGGCCCTGCCTTGCTAGTCTACCGCCTCAATTCTAAGTTCTTAAGCTAACAGGAGCTTTCTAGGTCTCCAATCTCGGATTTGCTTTCTCTCTTGATGAATTTCGCTATGCCTTTCCTTCTCTCCCAAAGCTCCTTTATATACTCCTTCTTATGACGGTCTATTCTCCTTTTGGGCTGCGAAGCGGGCTTTTTCCATTTTCGTCGGCCTTCATGTTTATCGGGAAACTTGACATTTATCTTCGGGAAACTTGACATTTATCCTTTTGGAAATTTAGCATTTATCTTGTTATGTAAAGATAAACGTAAATCGTCGTATCTATCTCAGATAATCGTAAACGGACTGTCCGATCGCGTTTGGTCCCTTTCGGGCCGTCTCTAGGACTCCCGCTGTTTTTTACGATTTCTTCGGAAGATCTTCATTCCTTCGTAGAGTTGAGATGAGTGGTGTCTTAGGATAACCATCACTGTTTCGTACGAAGAATTTAAGATCTTCCTTTCCGTTGATACCTTACGAGTTTCCGAAGTGTTTCCGACGATCTTAGTTTGGAGTAAGAACGAGAGTTTTGTACGCGGAATCTCAATGATTCATTCCGCGAGGACTCGGGAAAGATTCAAAGTACAGACTTCTGACGGCCGGGGTCTGAGACTTGTGCACGGAAGATTGTCGCTCGAAGACCCGAGCCAGCACGGGCGCTAGGCGCCCGGCGCCTACGGGCAGCACGGGCGCTAGGCGCCCGGTGCCTAGAGGCAGCACGGGCGCTAGGCGCCCGGCGCCTAGAGGCAGCACGGGCGCTAGGCGCCCGGCGCCTAGAGGCAGCACGGGCGCTAGGCGCCCGGCGCCTAGAGGCAGCACGGGCGCTAGGCGCCCGGCGCCTAGAGGCAGAACGGGCGTTTGGCGCCCGGCGCCAAGAGGCATCATGTGCGTCTCGGCGAGGGCTTCGATTTGATATCTTACTCGTTTTCTGGGTCCTCACGGTTTGAGAGAACGGGCTCTTTGAAATTTTCCGGCGGCTAGGACCATCACGGGCGGCTAGGACCAGCACGGGCGCTAGGCGCCCGGCGCCTAGAGGTAGCACGGACGCTAGGCGCCCGGCGCCTAGAGGCAGCACGGGCGCTAGGCGCCCGGCGCCTAGAGGCAGCACGGGCGCTAGGCGCCCGGCGCCTAGAGGCAGCACGGGCGCTAGGCGCCCGGCGCCTAGAGGCAGCACGGGCGCTAGGCGCCCGGCGCCTAGAGGCAGCACGGGCGCTAGGCGCCCGTCGCCTAGAGGCAGCACGGGCGCTAGGCGCCCGGCGCCTAGAGGCAGCACGGGCGCTAGGCGCCCGGCGCCTAGAGGCATCACGTGTGTCTCGGCGAGGGCTTCGATTTGATATCTTACTCGTTTTCTGGGTCCTCACAGTTTGAGAGAACGGGCTCTTTGAAGTTTCAAGGCGAATTCTTTGTCGTTCGGCCTGTCCAAACTTAGATTACTTCCCGTTTCTTCCGTATACTTTCGTATGGTCGTGTCATCTACGGACCTAATGTCTCTCGGTTCTTCTTGATTGTATCATCGAAGTTTTACGACTAAATATTATTTGGTTTTCTCGTAAAGTTTATCGTGTAAATCAAGAACGGTCGACTTTAATATAGGTTCTTTAAGCTATACGACTTGTCTTGCTTTCGACGCTTGTTTTATGGAAAGTCCGCGCATGATAAATAGTTTTAGCTGTTGATTTCGAGAGAACCGTTTTTGACCCCAACAGTAGTTGCACGTTGTTGAATCCATGATGTGGGCAGTCGCGCTTGTAGGACTTGAATCTGTTCCAGGTATCATTCTCCAGGTTCCTGAGTGAATGTAGCAATCTTCCTTCTCCAGTCCTCAGCACGTGACTTATCAAAGAAGTTACGCAGGAATGCGTTTTTGATGTCCTTCCAGGTAGTGAGAGAACCTGGTGGTAGTTGTCGCAGCCACTGCAAAGCTTCTCCTGATAGAGAGTATTTGAAAAGCTTGCAGAAAAGGTAGTCTTCAGGGACTCTGTTGGCTTTGATGGAAGATATAATATCTTCGTATCTCTCCAGGTTGTCCATAGGATGCTCATGGGATAACCCACAAAAGGGTATATGTCCTACAAGGCCGTAGTACTGCGGCTTGAACTCGAAATCTCCTCTCTGAATGGCAGGAGGGCGGATGGCTGATCGGTTGGTATAGAACTGATCTGGACGGTTGTAATCAGCCAAGGTTCTAGCTCTGTTGGCTTCATCTGCAGGTTGGATGAAGTCTGTAGTATCTTGCTCAGGAATGATTTCCTTTTGAGCATTCAGCTTCTGACCTGCTGCGTTACGCATGTGACCATCTTGATCACGCAGGTCTCCATTCTCATCGGTTCTGAGAATAATAGGCGCTACCATGACTCGTCGGGTGGTATCGATCGATGTTATGTGATTAATATCGATCGATGTCGGATGAGGAGTATCGGTCGACGGGCGGTGATTGATGTCGATCGATGAAGTGGTGCGAGTATCGGTCGACAAGCGGTGGTCGAGCGATGAAGTGCGGCGAATATCGGTCGACAAAGAAGGTGTCTCGGTCGACTGTGGTAGACGAGTATCGGTCGACGAACTGTTTTTGATGTCGATCGATGTCGGGGTATCGGCCGACAAAGGAGGGTTAATGTCGATCGATTTGGAACGTAAGTTCTTGCGGATGCTACGCTCCAAACTGTGGGGGTCTTCTGAGTACACAAGTTGATGATTCTTGTTGCTTCTGGTATTGCTGGGCATGTACCTGAAAAACAAGAAATTTTTTTTGCGTCAGAACGTGATTTAGCAGAAATTAAAAAACCTAGACCTAATCAGTTTAAATCTAATGGCGATCTTAGCTCCCCGGCAACGGCGCCAAATTTGATCTCACTCAAATTACCCTAGGAGTGAATTACTCTCTCAAATAAGAGGTTCAGATGTAGTACTTAGGGATCGATTTCACGGGGAGCGAAGGAACACAAAAGATAATAATCCTTAGTGACTAAGCAAGGTTGAAATGGTTTAAATGTAAATTGCCGTTGTGAGCAATGTCTAGTTGCTCAAGAGAATGATTTAGAGTTGTAAGTATTAAGAGAAAGTAGTTAGATTCAAGGTTACTATTCAATTAATTCAGGATTATAATGCTATAGATGTTTTAATGAGTTGCTTGCATATACTAAAGAACTTCAACTCTTTAGAGTTGCCTAATAAATGTCGTTACTAGACTCGTCTATTGATCTGTCTGCCGGCAATATCGATCGATGTTTGACATGTTTGACAGCTTGTATCGATCGATATGTGTGTCGTCGATCGATTACTCTATTGGAGTATCGATCGATATAGCTCTAGATCGAATTGAATATGTGTTCACCAAGATCCTAGACCAGCTCTCGCTTATCCCTAGAGGATCTTAGCTTATGCAAGATGATGTCAGGAGAATGATTTATGGATTAAATCACTTCCAAGATCATATTCTAGTTAGCTACTCTAGAATAAGCTTTAGGGTTCATCAGGATAATGAGTATACAACTCAACAGTCTATAGTTGGTGCTAATCCCTCATAACTATTTGAACTATAAATCTAAGAAAGGAATCTACTCAGACATGACTGAGTGACTCATAACATCAAGGTAAGAATAGAGATTCATTTAGAAGACCGAACAATCAAGTTCCTTGTGATAACAAATCTCTTTGTATCTTTCTTCTAAACCTAGAATCCTATAACCTTTGATGATAACAAAATTAAGATGAAAAGAATACTTTATTAATAAGTAAGAAATACTAGAACAATGATATGTTGTAAAAGCTTTTTTTTGCCAAATCACATAGGCAAATGTATAAATACTGAGTACAATTAGGTTAAAAACTCGTCAGGGGCATTATAGTAATATTGGGACATCTTGGCCTTCAAGTCGATTGGGAATATTCTTCCTTCTTCTGCACGCTTGATATCGATCGATGGTACAATGCGTACATCGATCGATGGAGTATCTCGTCGTCATTTCTTCAAATGCGTCATCGATCAATTACACGGAATGTGTATCGATCGATATGTATCTCTAGATATCGACCTTGATGTCTGATCTTTAAGTCATCTCGGGAAAACTCTCCTTTGAGCTCCAAATGGCACCTAAAACGTCACTTTACTCCAAAATGCCCTTGAACCTGAAAACATACCTAAAAGACTCCAAAAACATAGATATATATAGTAAAATCATATAAATACCATGAGTAAAAGTGGGTCAAAATCATGGTATATCATCGACCGAGACACCTTCTTTGTCGACCGATACTCGCACCCCTCCATCGATCGACAACAACAATTGTTCGTCGACCGATACTCACCCCACCCAATCGATCGACATCTACAACCATTCGTCGACCGATACCTTTCTTTCAATATCGATCGATACTAATCACATTACATCGATCGATACTACCAGCCGAGTCATGGTAGCGCCTATTATTCTCACAACCGATGAGAATGGAGACCTGCGTGATCAAGATGGTCACCTGCGTAATGCAACAGGTCAGAAGCTGAATGCTCAAAAGGAAATCATTCCTGAGCAAGACACTGCAACTATAGACCTCATCCAACCTGTAGATGATGCTAACGGAGCTAGAACCTTGGCTGACTACAAACGTCCAGATCAGTTCTATACCAACCCATCAGCCATCCGCCCTCTTGGCATTCAGAGAGGAGATTTCGAGCTCAAGCCGCAGTGCTACGCACTTGTGGGACATATACCCTTCTGTGGGTTATCCCATGAGCATCCTATGGACCATCTAGAGAGCTACGAGGATATTATATCTTCCATCAAAGCCAATGTAGTTCCTGAAGACTACCTTTTCTGCAAGCTTTTCAAATACTCTTTATCAAGAGAAGCTTTGCAGTGGCTGAGACAACTACCACTAGAAGGACATCAAGAACGCATTCCTGCGTAACTTCTTTGATGAGTCACGTGCTGAAGACTAGAGGAGGAAGATTGCTACATTCACTCAGGATGCTGGAGAATCATTCAAGGACACATGGAACAGATTTAAATCCTACCAGCGCGACTGCCCACATCATGGATTCAACAATGTGCAATTACTCTGCACCTTCTACAGAGACATCTCTTTGAAGTATCAGATGGCTCTTGATACTGCTAGGGAAGGAAACTTCAGCACAAGGAACCCACAAGACGCTGTGAAGTTAATCGATAACTTAGCTTCAAGCAACAACACGAAGAACACTGTCAAGGCGAAATCTGTATCATTCCTTGGGAAGGAACATTTTAATGAATTCCAAGCACAGCTGGACAATGTTCAGAAGTTACTAAACAAGCAGATTTGCTTAGTTGAGGATGCAGAAACTGCAGCTGGAGAGGGGAACACACAGAGGAATATGTGAACTGGATCAGTGGAGCAGGATTTCAGAGATCTGGAATGCCAGGAGGAAACAAGAACTTCTCAGGACAGAGAAGCAACTACAACCCAAGTTCACAGAAACCCACCTACAGCAACAGCAATCCCAACAACAACATGAGTTATGGGAACTCATTTTACACCAATCCACCCCCACCCACCCAGGAAAGCAAACTAGAAGAGATGCTGGAAAGAGTTCTGGAGACTCAGCAAAAGCTACAGGTGGATTTTAATGGGAAGATTGACTCCGTCTACACCACCCTGAACACAAAGCTTGATGCTTTGAGCACCTATGTGAAGAAAGTGGAGACTCGGGTGGTTCAGACAGGAGAAGCTTTGAGGAAACAAGAAGCTTTAGCAAAGGCACAAGGAGAGTCTGCTGCTAACCACCACGTCAATGCTATCATGGATGATGATTTTTGGCAAGTGGTTAAACAAGAAAGGCTTCAAGATTCTACACATGAGGACACACCCGAAACTGGATTCGTTTCATATCGATCGACATCATCAACCCGACATCAATCGATATCATCAAAAGTGAAGCAATCGATAAACTTTGACGAGTATCGATCGATAGACTTCGAGGAACCTTCCAACGAATGCAGTTCCATCAAGATCATGTCACACGAGGCCTTTGCAGCTAGACACCCACATCCGCCCGCCCTTATGGAAATCGACCCGACTTCAGATCCTATTGATCGATAAAGAGACCTTTCCATCGACCGATCAGGAGATCCCAATATCGACCGGCATACAGAAGTCGCTATCGCTCGATATACCATACCTCATCGTCGAGTGCAATTACCAAAGATCGATATAGCACGACTTAATGCACTCCGGGAGCAGTATAAACTTTCCAAAACCCTTCCTACAGCCATCATGAAGAAACCCACAGACATCATTGAGCCCACAGAGACAGAAAAGGAAACCCTAGGAAGAGTCCTACGAAAAAGGAAAGAGAAGATTGCCAAGCACCTTAAAAGGGGAGCCAATGAAGTAGAGATAGAAAACTTCAGAAAACGAGTTCTAAGGATCCCTGCAGAGAAACCCTTTGAAGAAGCTTACTTTTCACACAGATTGTGGATGTTTTTCAGGGAGACTAAGGAGACAGAAGAAGACATCAAGAGGATGTTTCACCAAGTTTGCGATAGCTTGAAGAAGAGGATCACACTAACAAAGAAGAGCGATCCAGGGAAGTTCACAGTACCATGCTCAATAAGGGGTATTGAGTTCCCTCGTGCCCTCTGTGATACATGATCAGGAGTCAGCATCTTACCTAAGATCATGGCAGACCACCTAGGTCTGAAGATAGAGCCTACTGTAGAGACATTCATCTTTGTGGATTGTTCTCAACAGAACTCTGGAGGCATAGTTCGAAATCTTGAGGTACAAATAGGAGATGCTATCATCCCTACAGACTTCCACGTCCTGGATGTCAAGCTCAACTTGAAGACATCCCTACTACTTGGAAGAGCCTTCTTAGCCACCGTTGGAGCTGTTTGTGACCTAAAGTTCAACAATCTCTTCCTAACCCTAATTGACCCCACCACGATCTATGATCCAGTCCAAATCATCAAGATTCCAAGGAAGGAGACCCCAGAAGTCGTAGCAGCATGCTTTTGTTCACAAGAGTATGATTCCATGGCCGAATACGAAACAGATCCAGTCACATCGACCGATGAGAGTAAACTTGCATCGACCGATACCCATGACATCCCATTGACCGACGTCGATAACATCACATCGATCGATATGTAGCCACCTAGGAGGACCAATGCCGAGATCTTGGCATCGACCGATAGGTTAGTCAAGGAAGCCGACAAGGAGTTCCTAGATGGAGATTTCGAGCCAGATAGCTTGGAAACGGACAGCTACATACCTCTAGAAGAGGAGTATGATGCAGATTATGAGGAAGAACGAGCCACAGAGCACAAACTCATTCGTGAAGAAGAAGACGGACACACTTCCCACACCTTCAGATTCAACGCATCGACCGATAGAGGCCAGCCTTCATCGACCGATACGCATCAAAGGAGATCGCTGAAACGACCATATCAACCATCAAGCGATCCCATTGACTTTGTATCTATCTACACACCACGTGAGGATACAAGAGACGAAGACTACTCAATTGAAAGTTTGGCAAGCGACTATCACGAGAGTTTTGCAGTGGATACAGCACCATTGAAGCATTCAACCCAACCTGAGGAAGTCCCATCGACCGATACGTTCCAACAACAATCGATCAACACACGTCAGATGACATCGACCGATGCACCCGCTAGAGCATCAAACGATACGATAACTACACCATCCGAGGTACAAGCAAATAATATTGATTTTGGTTTTCTAACTCCAAATGAGTTTGGTATTTTCAGAGATCTAGCAGGCAATGCACGAGCAATGGATGGAAGAATCATTCCAATCACAAAGAAGGACGTAGCAGATATCCTTCAGAATGCCAATGGAACTATCAACCTCTTCAAAACACTACCTCACAACCCCGCCTATCAGCAGCATCAGCATATCAGTACACACACATTAGCCATTCAAGACGGTGCTGCAGATGATCATCTCAACTCCGAGGATTCGGAATTTCAACACATATGGATCGATAGAAACAACCGTCTATTGTTCGATAAGAACCGAGAGTTTGGGAAAAGAGCTTTCGAAGATGGAATTCGTTGCTTTTCTTGGGAAAAGAAGGACGAATTTGGAGTTTACAGAGATCGATCTGGGTATGCTAGAGGAGTAAATGGAGACATCATCCATGTTTCCAAGGAAGACATGGAGGAGCTACTCAATAGAGCTTCATTATTTGAGTGTTCTTGCTTTTGTTTACCAATATATGCAGATCACTTCAACAAAGGCGAACAAATAGAGAAGCTCTACATAGAAGCTGAAGTCAAGAGTATGATCGGCGAAGCTAAGAGTCCTTATATTTGGGAGACATTAGGATATCCAACAGAAATTGAGAAGGTCCGATCAGAACTTCAAACAGAGATCAACTGGCTTCAGAGTGCTAATGATTTTGTCCATCATAAGAAAGATGCCTTACAGGAAGAAGAATCCATTCTTCGCCTGAAGTTAGAGACCTACAGAAAGCCATCAACCGATGCTGGACACAAGCCATCAACCGATGCTGGACACATCCCATCGACCGATACGGGTTATGTGTCATCGCTCGATAAATGCTTGAAGACGACTACCTACAACAAAGAAGATATACATACACTTATCAGCAACATCTATTGGGACATTAGAAGAGAAGAGAAGGTCATCACTAAAGATATGGAAGAGAAATATCAGCACCTCAACAATAACTTCACCTCATTCAAGAAGCGCACAACAACAATGGCAACTACCATGGATCACATCATCAATGCTTTACAACACACACACCAGACGATGAAATCTTTCTACACCAGCAAGAAGATAATCACTGATGAGATGATCCCACCAATGGACAGTCGTCTATGAGAGGTTGAAGAAGGATTGAGAGAGCTCTACACTTACAAGTTCTGCGAAGATCACAGACGCTCAGTATCGACCGATACACGGCCAAGTACATCGCCCGATATCAACAATACCGAGTTCTGCACAAAAGCTGAGATGGAGAAAACAGTTCAAGATCTCTTCACAATGATCCAAGAAGTTGGTGATTCATCCTACCGAAGCACTGAAGAACTATGGTTTCCAGTCCAAGGCGACGTCAAAAGCATGGAGTACACCATAAAGAACCTTCAGAAGGAGATCAAAACCATCTCCAGACAACTCGCGGATAGACTTGCACCATTAGAATCGACCGATATGCCAGCAGGGACATCGACCGACAAACAAACACCAGTGTCGAACGACGTGGACTACCCGAGATCGATCGATAAGCTATTGGTACGAAGGAGAACTTTTGAGAGACTCAATGACATGCAAGAAGAACTCAGTGACCTCCCAACACGCCTATCCAACATTCAGAAACCACCAGTTCTACATCGAGAGCAATGCAGAAGGTCTAGAGCGTCTCCGCAATGAGGTCAATGAATTAAAGGAGAAACTAACCAGAGGAGATAAAGCCACAAGAAGCTTCTTCACCACATGGCTTGGAGAAAAAGAGGAAGATAATGCTGAGACTTGTTACCCAGCAAGTTTCATGAACTCACCTCACTAGCCTCAATACCACCATAGTCAAGCTAAAAGACTATAATAAAGCGCTGAGTGGGAGGCAACCCACTGTTAGGTATTTTCTTACTTAGTAAAATTTGATTTATTTTTTTTATTTTCGTTTTTTGTTTTTGTTTTCAGCTTTTCAGATTATAGACGATTACCATCCTTATCGACCGATACGATCCTATCGACATCGCTCGACATGTACCAATCCAGATCAATCGACATAGATGACTCACTATCGATCGATACGTATTCACGGTCAGGTATATCGTTCTAATTTCTGATATCAGTTCATTCCATATGATTTATTTATACCCTAATCTGATTGTTATACACTGGTGACAGTGTATAATTTAAGTCTGAGGGGGAGATTACTGAGGCTACCTTACCTTTTTGATTTCATTAAAATATTTTCAAAAAATGGTTTTATTGTGTCAAGAAAGGGACTAGGATATTTTTAAAAAAATTTCTTTTTATCTAACCACTCTTAAGCACCGTTCTTAGATCTGTTGATTGCAGAAAGTACTATAGATGCTAAAATGGATCACCTGTCAGCTATGACAACACTTCTCATGATTGTTTGAAAATATGTCTTTCCGAAAGAAAACGTCGAGGAAGTCTACTTCCCGCAGTTTTAATTCTGAAGATGCTTCCAAGGGCAACATTCTTGTCCCGAAGACCGTGTTCGTTCCCCTTTCGGTTGATCCTTCGGAAGCCAAGACATACTGGGTCACAAGCTGTGCCATGATCAATGCTCCAGAAGAGGAGTTTTTTTCCTACGAGGCCTCGTAACGTGGGGAACCCTGCCCTGCCAAGCAGGACCTCGTGTTCGTTACTGAGGATTATTCAAGAATTTGGCGGAGTTGTAGAAGAAGCAGAATTTCGAGTCCCTCACAGAAGGAAATCAGCCAAGAATCCCCAAGAGGACTATTTTACGTGCAATGAAGCGTTTCTGACACGCTGTCTCAATGACATATTGTTTAGTCAGCTAAACATCGTTGGTTTGGAGCATATTATTGGTACATTGATCCTTAGCTATGAGCATGGTTTACATCTCACCATCGATCATTTTGAAGCTATAATGAGGTTGCAACACGTCTCGGGTCAGATGTTCTGTTTGGTTCCTCGCAAAAACATGTATGTGATCAACGGGGGAACGGAAAATGGCCATAGATTTGAACGAGGGTTTTTTCCGAATAAAAAATGCGTCGGTTAAGGAAGGAAAAATTCCAGCGTTTCGAAGCGAGTTCAACGCTCATCTTCTCATCAACGCAGCCTATTTGTTTCCTGAAGACATACTTGCGTTACGGGATATCCTTCAGAATGTTCCGTTCTACTGGACCTTTTTTACGAAGGCGAGGGTCCAAAAAACGTTGGTGCACCGGTTCCCAGGGCTAGGGAGTCGATTTGGGTGGCCTCGATTTTCCCGCGAATGATTTTTAGTTACATGGGCGATTTCTTTTCCGGCTTGCCTTCGAGTTTCAATACTCCCTGACCGACCAATATACTGGAGCGTTTTTAAGTGGCCGTGGAAGGATCATGTTTGATAAACAGGGTTATTTTTTATCGAGACTTCTGAAAACTTGTTCGGAAGCAAAAAAAATCACATGTCACAGATTTTTGTTTATTTTTTGACATAATTTTTTTCTATTTCAGCGACTAAACGTGCTCAGTTTGGCGCTCGTGGCGATCTAGTATCGACTTTCATCCTCCCAAGAGTGTCTCGGAAGATGACGTTGACGGTGCTCCTAGTATCGACGAGGATTCTAGCAACCTCAAGATCTCAAATTATGAGATCAATGACGAGTGGCTGACAGTGGGATTGATCTATTATGTAGGCTTCTTCTTCTTGTAAGTAGCGAAGAAGGCCGCAAAACAATCGAAAGGCTAGGGAATCGATCTGGGTGGCCTCGATTTTCCCGTGAATGATTTTTAGTTACATGGGCGATTTCTTTTCCTGCTTGCCTTCGAGTTTCAATACTCCCTGACCGACCTATATACTGGAGCATTTTTAAGTGGCTGTGGAAGGATCACGTTTGATAAACGGGGTTATTTTTTTATCGAGACTTCTGAAAACTTGTTCGGAAGCGAAAAAAATCATATGTCACAGATTTTTGTTTATTTTTTGACATACATTTTTTTCTATTTTAGCGACTAAACGTGCTCAGTTCGGCGCTCGAGGCGATCTAGTATCGACTTTCATCCTCCCAAGAGTGTCTCGGAAGATGACGTTGACAGTGCTCCTAGTATCGACGAGGATTCTAGCAACCTCCAGATCTCAAATTATGAGATCAATGACGAGTGGCTCACAGTGGGATTGATCTATCATGTAGGTTTCTTCTTCCTCGAAGATGATAGCCAAAACTGTGTCATTGATAGCCAAAACTGTGTCGTTGCAATACTTCACCCGTCCAATAATCATATTTACCCTGGGGTGTTTGTTATCATTACCTTTGTCGTCCTGTCGTCTCGCGTGCTTATCCCATGATTGTTTAGACTGAACGGGAGCTTCCAGAGGTGGATCCCTGTCACTTCTTGGAGGACGATCAGTCTCATGGATGAGATCTATCACGCTGGTTATATTTAATGTGTTGCCTGAGGTCTTTCAATATTCAAAGTTAATAGCGTAGTTGTGTGCGCCCTGGAGTTCTTCTCCCTCGTGATGGACGTACTTGTCGTTACAAGAGTTTTCCTTCTTGGGCTTCTGGTCTGTGTCTTTCAAAGACGATTTTGTCGGCTTCTATTTCTGCGACAAGACATTTGTTTCTTCTTCAATGATTATGTAGTCTGTTGTGTTGTGGAGAGCATTCTGGATTGTACGCGGTTTTTCTTGGGTTATCCACTTTCTGAATTTTGACTTGTACCAAAGTGTTTTTCTGAGTGTGTCTTTGGCCAGTTTGTCGCTTATCCCGCTGACCCTGGACATGACTAGCTTGAATCTGCTCATGAAGTTGTGGAGGGGTTCATCCTCCCGTTCGGTGAGGCTCCGGAGATCTACGTTAGAAGTTTCCCTATCTATGAACATAGTATAGCAGTGTTTGAGAAATTCCGAGTCCAGCTGGCAAAAATTTCCGATGGAATTCCTCATGAGGCTGGACAACCACGAGCCCCTCTTTCAAGTTTTTCAACGAAGATACGTCAATGTTCGACATCTTTCTCGTTATCCTTTAATTTAGCCCTCCCCATCGTGATTCAGAAAGGGTGTATGTGGGCCTTGGGATCAGTTGTGCCGTTGGCACTTTGATCTTTATCCAAGATCAGATTCTCTGGTCTCAGCGATGCGAGCCGTGAAGGGTGTTTTCCGTGCTTCTTCAAGTAACCGATCGATTTCAGAGGTGGCGCTAGTAGCGTGATGGATTTAGGACCTTACTGCCCTTACTTACGCAGCGGTCTTTTTTATGTATTCGCGTAGATCGCGATTATCTGAATCAACAACCCATAAAATGTTTACCACTTCCTCCGTCATGGGTTTGCTAAAAGGAGACTCCTCTCGAGCTGCAAAGGTTCTCCTTCTCTTTGGATGTCTATTGGCTTCTTCATTCGAATCATCGGAGAGATCGCTGGGATCCAAGTTGACGCAATCGACCTCATTAGCCTCTGTCTCCATCCCTGAAGGTGAAGGGTTCTCCGAGTCCCATTCCTCATTAAGGGATATTTCGTCCAGGTTTTGTTCTGATGACTTTTCCGGCGAAGTTCCCGGCCTGTCGAGCGGAGTAGCAAAGTTGAGTCATCATCCGTGGATCTTTATCGTTCCACGAGGAAGAACTGCCCGGGTCCTTACTGTTAAGGTCTCGACATGTTTAGTCAAGGTGCCCACGAGCTTATCTTGCTCTTCCGACCTTTTTACATAGGCGAGAGGTCAGTTTGTATGGCGTCGCAAAAGGAATCTGCCGAGAAGAGACATGTATGTCGATCGATGCAGCACTCTTGACATCGATCGACATGGATGTCAGAATGTGGGCTGAGTGTATTTAATGACCGAGCAAAGCCTAGAAGCCACTGCAAAGTGACCAAAATACCCATGGAGAACCAGAAATTCTATTTATGTTATTTCTAAGCCATTGTTGACAGCTACGGTTTCTTTACTTCATTATTATTGTTTCAGGCCTCGAGAGAAAATCAATCTCTGAAGATTAATCTTATTCATATATTGATTGGAAATCCATTGGTTATATTATTTCTTTATATTTATTATATTATTTAGACTATTATTAGGTTTAGAGATTTCATGAACTTAATGTCAAACTGACAATCAATTAGGATTGCTAGAATATCTATATAGAGTGATTTTTAATACTATGATCTAGAGTAATTAGGAGATCATGAAAGTGTGACTGAACTCTTTATACAGGGGTCATATAACAATTGAGATGCACTAAAGTGCAGTCAATTAACGGAACATGAATCCTGCTAGATTAGATACCTAGGTACATATGATAATTTGATATATGAATCTATTTGATCATAATCGATTAGGTCGTTAATGCTTATTTGAGGAAGCATCGATCGACGCTCTGACCATTGCATCGATCGACGCTCACCCTTGTTCACATGCGAAAGCTGGAACAAAGACTTAGACATCTTATTAGTAATTGTATGTGAAAGATGATTACTGGCTTATTAAAATCGAGTCCTAGAATTGAATCTATAAACAACTAGATTCCTTAAATCATAGTTTTAATGAATTGATTGATAAATCCCTAAGTCTAGTTATTTATCCTTATTGCTTACAAACTCATCAATCGAACAACAGCCTTGTTCACATTGCTTTACTTCTTTCATATTATTTACTGCATTACAAACTGTTTGCCTAGCTTAACCTTCATTTCTATAGTCTATTGTGTGCCCATGCTGTTTGTGGATTCGATCCATAAGTACTACAATTGTTCCTCTTATTTGAGAGAGTAAAATCACTGCTTAGGATAATTTGAGTGATATAATTTTTCTTAGAGCTTTTCATGTCTTTTTTTCTGTGTCCTGCGGGGCCTTGTTGTATCCCTTTCAAACCTGGATTTTATCGGATACTTCAGTAAATCTTGTAGTGTTGTTTTTTAAGACTTAGAATATTTCCGAGTTTGTTTGAAACAGCAAGACGTTTTATCATCCAAACGCTTGGTTTGTGGCTCGATATGGTGTCGATTTGTTCGACCAATATTTAATTTGGTAAGACCTAAGTTTCTTGTCATTTAGGTAGTTGTATTGGTTTTTGATCGTAGATTGAGTCCATGCACGAGTTAAAGATAACCCCTGTAGTCTTGAACGATGACGGTTCTTAATCAGTCTTAATGTAATATTCCACAGTTTTTGTCGGCCATCCCAACTTAGGAAATTATAAGATGAATCAGAGTTATCGTTTCTGTTACGTCGTCCGATGTAGCGATATAGTTGGATCCGTTGGAAGAGGTCTGATCACAACCATTTTCCACTTATGGGAGTGAGTACCAGTACGCTTTGACCAATATGGCGTCCGTGTGAACTATGCTCATGCGTTGGTATCGCGAGTGTCCTGAATGGACATTTTTATTTCCTTTGAGACATGGTGTGTTTTGTCGTATTCCTCTTTGTTAGGACAGAGTGTGGTTTTTGTCGCCTAGCTTTTCTTAGTAGCAGAATGAGAATTTTGTCGCTTTTCAAAACAATTTTGTAGAGTTCATTTTGTTTGTTATAGCTGGATTAGTTAAGGCTGCCTACGTATCTTGGAGAAGGATCAAGCCATTCATAGTTTGTTTTAGTTGATTAAAAGTGACTCGGGAAATGCATATACTCGTTTTTATTTATTTTGGTGAGTAAAAGTGACTCGGGGAGTCAAAGTGACTCGGGGAGTCCATATACTCGTTGTTGTCGAGGGAACGTGACGAAATGTCGGTTAGTCGCAGAGTGGGGTACAGCATCGCCTGTTGACGTTTCATGTCGGTAACTTTTGGGCTTGATTACTTGAGTTATTTTGTATGATCCCTCCCAATCAGTCCGGAGTTTGCCGGCTCCCCCTTTATTAGTGTTCTCAACCACCTTTCGGATGACTTTGTTGTCGAGTTCGAGGGGTCGCAACTTGACTTCCTTGTTGTAGTAGCCCTCGATCTGGTGCTGATAGTTTTGGATGCAAAGCAAAGCTTGGTCATCTTTCTCCTCTATGGCGTCAAGAGTGTCAATAAGCATACTGCTGCATTGTTTGATGTTCTGCGGCATTCTCGATAGACGTAGGCTAATGTTTACTTCGGTGGGCGCAATAGCTTTGTCACTGATCTTGGTGTTGCTCGATGGGACCAGAGGACACCATCCAGTTCGTCAGCCTGATAGAACATGGATTTTATCCACTTTTGACCATGGTTTATGAAGGTTTTTAATACTAACTATACTATTATAGAGTCTATTTAGCTTCTTTATAGGCTCATGAGTGATTGGGAAGAAAGTGATTATTTTGGAGCACTCTGGAGATTAAAGAAGATTACACCCAAGCTGACCATCGAGCAGGCCCAGAGGTCGATATCAATACATTATATATTTGATCGATGTACATCATGTATCATCACTTCATATCGAGAGCGCATAAGCATGTATTGGTTCTAGCCCACTTGTGGCCCAAGACTCACCAAATTATAAGACTACCCACTGACGAGTTTTAACCTAATTATATAAACTTTGCCAAAGTGTTAGAGGCAAAGAGAGCTTTATTGTATTCTTATTTTCACAGCAACAATTTTATAGGATTTATAGAGTGAGAAGATCCAAAGAGATTTGTTATTGGAACTTCATTATTATTTATCTATCTATTTATGCAGTTTTACTTAATCTTGTCTTTATGAATTGCTTAGATATGTCTAAGTAGTTCTTCTTTTAGATTTAGGGTTCAAATAGATTATGAGGGATTAGCCGAAACAATAGATTGCTAAGATGTGATATTCATTGATAGGATTCTCATTAGTGCTTGTATTCTGGATTTGCTAACTAGAATCATGATCTAAGGAATTGTAGGGATAAGTGACAACATATAACTCACCCTGAACCCATCCTCATCAAGCTAGGAACGCTAGAGTGAGGCTAGGGCTGATCTAGGCAGCCTATTGAGCACATTCAACCCGCGGGCGAAGCTTGACAGAAGCGTGTCGATCAATATTCCCTTAGAATCATTGATCGACACTTTCTAGTGATCTGCTACTGTTGTGAAATAACTAGATCTGTCAATAGAGAAGCTCAGAAAGCTAACGCCTAAGGGTTTTTTATTAAGTGTTGAGCTCTATAATATCATGCATGTAACTGATAGGCATCTATAAGATTATAATCATGATCACCTGAATAGAATCTCTAATTATAGCTACTTCATATCATTGCTTAAATCCCCAATCTAAATCACTTGAGCAACTACTTTGCTTGAACCAGCTATTTACATTTAAACATAATCAACCTAGCTTGATTAACCTGACTAGATTTATTGGTTCCCTAGCTCCTTGTGGATTCGATCCCTAATTACTACATCTGAACTTCTTATTTGAGAGAATACAAATCACTCCTTAGGGTAATTTGAGTGGTATCACCCATTGCAAACCTTCTCCAGCAAGTGAGTACTTGAAGAGCTTGCAAAGAATATAGCCCTCAAGGACTCCATTGGCTTTGATAGCATATATAAGATCCTCAAACCTCTCCAGATGGTCGATACGATGCTCGTGAGATAGCCCACAGTAGGGTATATGCGCCACGAGTGTATAGTACGCGTCTTCCACTCAAAATTGCCTCTCTAGATAGCTGGAGAGCGAATGGCTGATCTGTTGGAATAAAACTGATCTGGATGGTTGTAATCAGCCAACGGTTTGGGTCGAGCAGCCTCATCTTCCGGTTGAGCAACTTGTGTAGCTTCAGTGTCACGTTCAAGGATTACAGTCCCCTGATCATCTATCCTTTGCCCTGCTGCATTACGCAGATGATCTTCTTAGTCATGCAGGTATCCATTCTCATCCTGTCTGAGAATTAGTGTCGTAACCATGTCTCGCGGTGAATATCGATCTGTGTAGTATTGATCGATGTCGGATGGATGGTATTGGTTGACGGAAGAGTGGTATCGGTCAACAGTGATGAGTGTTAAACTGAGCAGAGGAAAATATATTGTGATGAGATCAATTGGGTATTGAAGAAGAGCTGGCTTGATGAGTGAAGAGAGGAAGCAAATTGAGGATTGTACGGACGGTCCGTACAAGTCCGTACCAGTCCGTACGAAGGCACTGTACCGGCCGTGACTGCGGGTAAATATATCTTACCCGAGTAAAGTGTAATCTCGACCAAAGTAACTTTGGAGGTAACCACAAAGGCATCCGACTGTGGTGGAGGTAAGGGAGCGTCTAGACAGGCTGTCACAGTCTTGAAGGATAAGAGACTCGCCATAAACAGTGCCTGGTCCGTGTGAAGCTTCCCATTGGTTTCTTTTGAAATAAAGCAAACCTTATTCTTTGACTACACATGCTTAGCTTTAATCAAACCCTTGTATCTCTTCTCTTTATATTGTAACTCTCATCAGATTAATAAAGTTAACGAGTTTGAGTCTCTCTCTCTTTAATCTCTCTCTTGTTCTTAATCTTCAATCTCTTAATCCTTATTTAATTTACCAGAGTATAATTAATCTCTCTCAGATCAGAAAAATATCATGGTATCAAAGCCAGGTTCTTTTAAAAAGGGAGAGTGATTTTGTTTTCTGGAAATGTTCTTGAGTGTTCTTGAGATTTTTGGTGAGCTAGATCTTTGAAAATCTGAGTTGGTGTCTGTTGCTGTTTCTTTTGGAGAGTAAGATTCAAGGTGGCTCCTTTAGATGATTGATGAAGTAGGAATGGTGATCTAGTCTGTGGAGAAGCTTGGCGAGTGGTTAGAGATTGTTGAAGAAATTTCTAAGTCAAAGATTGTGGCTTTGTGTGTTGGTATTTGAGTCCTGTTTGTGGCTGTGATCTTGATGAATTATTGATGGTTATTGATGAGTATCAACAAGTATAACAGGGAGATGGAACTGCTTAGATCCAATACCAACAGGCGTGAAGAGAGAAGAGAGGGAAAGAATGATGGTGGATGGTTCTCACACATGAAAACGACCTTGAAGGGGTTTGTATTGTGGAGAAACCATAGAAAGGGGGAGCCTTTGAAGGTTAAAGCTGCTGAGGAAGATTAGACAGTGAGGGAAATGAATGTAGATCACTCTAGTCTTGAAGCAAGTACACTGCTTGAAAAGATTGAAGATGTTTATGAGAACAAGATCAATCTTAGGAGAATGTATGGAGTCAAGGAGAGTATCTGTGGAGTTAAATCAAGAAGAGGAGGGGTTAATACCCATGTAAGGAAGCTGCAACACTTGTGGGACGAGCTACAAGGGTTGAAAACCTGTGAATGGGATACAGCCGTCTCAGCTTTTGAGATGGGCCTGCTTCCGGAAGGAGAACTCTACAAGGAGCTAACAAAGTATACGTGTGGAGATATGGCGGATGTGTTATCCCGCGCCTGGGCTCAAGTGAGATGGGAAAAAGACGTCGTAAGCAGAGCCAAGGCTTCCTCCAAATACGATCAGAAGTCCTCTAGACATCCAAGATGTTATGGTATTTTTGTGTAGGGTCGTTTAAGTACTACGGAACACAAGAAGACTTAAATATTTGTAAATGTTTAGAAGAGAAATCGAGGCAAAGAGACGTGTATTATTGAGTATATGTGGGATTACAACGTTTGGATGTATAAACCCTAGTTCTACCGCCTAACTCTTTGGGCTCCCCTTTTATAGTTGATGCATGTCGGCTGCAGTAGGGCGAAAGCCCTAGCATCCGTGGAAATAGAAGTTTTCCCATGACTGGAAAACTTCCATTATTGTTGCGGAGGGTCGGACCCTGGTTCCTTCCGGCAAAGGCTAGGCCCTGGGACTTCTTAGCAGGGACTGGACCCTGGAACCCCTTAATAGGAATTGGACCCTGGAACCTTCTAGCAGGGACTGGACATCAAATCTTCCTTAGGAGGAGGGTCTGGAAATCAAGGGCCCCTTCGGAGGCTGGAGAAATATTTAGCCTTGGATATTTTTCCCCAACAGTTTGCCCCTTATTCCTTGATTGCTTCGTGGGAATCAAGGGATAACATGTGATCTTGGACCTTGGCGTTATTTCTTCAAGCAGGAGAAGGGCCGAAGTTGTATTTCGAGCCGAGGTTCAGAGCGTAATGGTTTGGTGAGAATGGGCCTTAGGATCAAATCCCGGTCGCGAGGATGCTAGGTCGGCTAAATATTCGACGACGGTTTTTTGGAAATTTTCCGAATGAGGATTTACGGCTGATTTCCTAATTTTCTTTTCATTCCGTCTTTTTTCTTCTTTTCATTTGTACGACGGAAAAATGGAAAATTATTCCGGGTATATATTCAGATACTCTGATACCCTTGGATGGCACAAACCTAGGGCTTTCTCATTCTTTTTTACCCTGAGCCAATGTCGAACGACCCTGCTTTCATGGGATCATCTCTAGCTTCTGGCGTTGGGGGACACGTTAGACCCCAACGCTTATTTGGTGATCCCTTTGACTCCCCAATTTTGACCCCGAGCATGGTCTCGAAGGTGGATGACAGAAGGACTCCCATGGCTCCTATCTGCCCACGTCACTTTCGTTCTTTCCATGCCTTGGGTGAAGACGAAGATGGTCAGAAGTCGTACATTGGGAAAGATGATCTGATTGAGATCCGTCATAGGTATTCCCTTCCTGATACGATGGGAATAAGGTGCGCGGGAGAATTTGAACGAGCTCCTTATGGTGGAAGGGGTGAGATAGCAATTTTTGAGGCTTATTTGGAGGCCGGTTTCAGGGGTGGCATCCCTTCTTTGATTGCGGAGGTGGCATCATACTTCGGGTGTTCTCCTTCGCAGCTTACGCCGGCTACATGGCGTACTTTGATGGCTATTCAGGTGCTAGGAGAGCTTCACAGCATTCCCTTTGGGTTGCCTGAGGTTTTGTACTCTTACTCCTTTGTTCCTTTATCGAGCAAAAAGGGCTTCTATCAGATATGGTCCCGTGATGGTGAACCTTTGGTAGATGAACCTCCTCGGGGTATCCGTGGCAGTTTTCCTATGAACGATTCTTGGGATATGAGGTATGTGTTCATGAAGATTGAAGGCGATCCTTGCTATCCTTGCTTTTGGCGTCTAGTGGGTAAGTTATTTCTATCTCCCCAGACACGGGTATCATGTTTATTGATTTTTCTTGGGCTTTCGCAGAGGTGGCTCAACCGGTTTTTCAGGCTGGTGAGACTTTGGCGAAGTTGGCGCAGGGTATTCCTAGGCGCTTTCGTTGGATTCTGTTCCTGATGCATCTGATATCTCTGCGTCATAGCCGTATTTGGGGTAATGGAGTTCTCTCTCTCTTTTTCTTTCCTTCTTATGGTGTAGTTGTAACTTAGTTATATACTGATTTTCCAGGTGGGATTCCTACGGCTTCAATATTTTCAGTGTATGAAGAATACTGCAGAGCTAGACCTCAGAGGAGAAAATCTCGTGCTTCGTCTCCCTCTATCCCTTCGACTGTGGCTCCCTTGCCTCTGAGAGATGTTAGGGGAAACAGGTTTTCTGGTTTAGGTCGGCTCGTTCCCCCGCATGAGGAGATTCTTTTTCTTCGGAGGCAGCTTCGAGAAGTGATCTCTAACCAGGCTCTCACCGTGCAAAGGGCTCGGGAGCAAGCTCGCTGTGATCTTATGAGAGAGTGGTCAGAAAGGGATGTCGGCCAGCGTAGGTCATTCGGAGGATCCGGTCGATGGGGACATATTGGAGGGCCTATCCAGAACTTGGCGGGCGATGAAGGTGGACTTGGCGCTTTTCCGTCTGTCCGTCGGGAGCCGCACCTTTTATTAACTTGCAACACTTATGTTTTTCTTGCTCTACGTCGTTGTTTTTCTTTTGGATTTTTAATGGCTTTCTTCCTTTCGAATAATAACCCTTAATAGCTAATAATACTTATTGCTTTTTTGCCTCTTTTCCGCCTTTTGTTTCTTGAGTTTGTATCTCGCACCAAGATCGCCATTTTGATAGGAATGTGCGCGGCTATGCGACTTTCGAGTCGTGGTTGCTTGACAAGATGATTGAGCGATTCAAAGGAGGGACCAGTCCCTGTTTCGAATTCGTCGTCTAGGACCAGAATCCTGTTAATGATTAGATCAAGGACCTGAAATTATTTGACAAAGCATTAGATCTTGTAGTCCTGTCTTTAAAAACTTGAGTTTTAGTTTTAGGAATGTAAGATCGTTGCTGGGAACTAGAGAGTTCCAGCTTGATTCGAACCCTGAAGTTCTCGGACCCTTGAACTAAGGGTTCTTGGGGTCTAGAACCCTTAGGTTCCTGACCTAGGCCCTGAGGCCATTTTTGAACCCGGAGGTCTGTCTATTGAACCCTGAGGTTTTGGTTAACCTGTGGGTCCTGGGACCTTGGTCTTAATCTTAGGGGATATCCCGAACCTGGAGGTTAATACCTTTGGATCCTAAGATCTTTGGTAGTTCTCCGAGGTTCGTATCAGGATTTTTGAAATCCTTGATCCCGAGTATCAGAGCATGGTTATGTCCATGCTTCCGGAACTCATGATGTAATCGGTTTTTAGATATTTTTATCGAGTCAAAAAGAGTCGCAAAAGGCATTAGGGAATCCGGTCACGTCCAGCGGTAAGATTTATAGTTTTAGGATTAGATAGTGGAGTCTAGAATTGCTAGGTTGCTTAGATAGAATTGTTAGGTTGCTGGTTAGCATTGCTAGGTTGTTTTGTTAGCTTTGCGGTTTGTTTGCTTGTAAGTTAGTTGACTAACTTGCGTGTGAGTGTTCTTTTGAGTTGCAGCTTGTAAGTGTGTTCGTTGATCGGCACTTTAATGATGGAAACCTTAAAGTGAAAAAGAGTTCAAGGCCAAAAACCCAAAGCCGAAGATAGAGAGTGAAGACAGATTCAGAGGGAATGGACATTGGTATGGACTGGACAAGTGGGAACGAGACTTAAGTGGAAAGGACTTCATCAGCATTAGAGGAAAGAGAGTTTGAGAGTATTATGGTAAAGCGACAACCAGAAGATGATCCAGCAATCATTCGAGTGAACCAGTATGAAGACGATTGTGGAGACCTTGACGAGGACACTCACGAAACTTTGATGGACAGAGTATAGCAATATGGAGATGAGTTCATTATGAAAGAAGCATCAAGATAGTGCGAGTTCAGAACCAGAAGTCTGTGTGGAGACCAATGAATCCAAAAGGGAGAAACCAAGGGCAAACTGATAAAGAAGCATTTCAAGTGATTGTGGGAACCGAAATTCGCACTGTCGATTTTGATTAAGTAAATACGGAGGAAAGCCAAGTTAACCCGACTTTCCCTGAAGGCCCGGATTCTCTGCGACAGCCAACGACAAGTGACCAAACAAGTGCGGAAGATCTGGAAAGATAACAAAAGACGAAAATCGTACAAAAAGGGTTTTGTTAAGAGTTGGGACTGGACCTTGAGAAAGGCTGCCTACGTACCCCTTTCGAGGATCAAGTCGGACGTAGTTCAGTTAGAAAGATTTGAACAAGAGATCGAACTGCCTGGCGGAGTTCGTCTAGTAGGAGCGTTTGTCATAGAAACAGGCGTGTCGAGAATAACGCCAAGGGTTTCTATGTGCGGAACTCGGAGTAAAGGGATTGTTAGATCCTTCCGCGAGAAACAAGAGTCTGCGGACAAGATGAAAATAGAATGAGAGGCGGCCGGACGTTCTAGGTCTTGCCTTGCTAGTCTACCGCCTAAATTCTAAGTTCGTAAGCTAACAGGAGCTCTCTAGGTCTCCAATCTCGGATTTGCTTTCTCTCTAGGAATTTTGCTCTGCCTTTCCTTCTCTCCCTAAGCTCCTTTATATACTCCTTCCTATGACGGTCTATTCTCCTTCTGGGCCGCAAGGCGGGCTTTTTC
Organism: Hirschfeldia incana; assembly: GCA_026261945.1. Lineage (NCBI taxonomy): Eukaryota > Viridiplantae > Streptophyta > Magnoliopsida > Brassicales > Brassicaceae > Hirschfeldia > Hirschfeldia incana. The sequence continues at coordinate 270,877 of JABCMI010000030.1, forward strand.
CATTTTCGTCGACCTTCATGTTTATCTTCGGGAAACTTGACATTTATCCTTCCGGAAATTTAGGATTTATCTTGTCGCGTAAATCGTCGTACATATCCTAGATAATCGTAAATGGGTTGTCCGATCGCGTTTGGTCCCTTTCGGGCCGTCTCTAGGACTTCCGCTGTTTTTTACGATTTCTTCGGAAGATCTTCATTCCTTCGTAGAGTTGAGATGAGTGGTGTCTTAGGATAACCATCACTGTTTCGTACGAAGAATTTAAGATCTTCCTTTCCGTTGAAACCTTACGAGTTTCCGAAGTGTTTCCGACGATCTTAGTTTGGAGTAAGGATGAGAGTTTTGTACGCGGAATCTCAATGATTCATTCCGCGAGGACTCGGGAAAGATTCAAAGTACAGACTTCTGACGGCCGGGGCCTGGGACTTGTGCACGGAAGATTGTCGCTCAAAGACCCGAGCCAGCACGGGCGCTAGGCGCCCGGCGCCTACGGACAGCACGGGCGCTAGGCGCCCGGCGCCTAGAGGCAGCACGGGCGCTAGGCGCCCGGCGCCTAGAGGCAGCACGGGCGCTAGGCGCCCGGCGCCTAGAGGCAGCACGGGCGCTAGGCGCCCGGCGCCTAGAGGCAGCACGGGCGCTAGGCGCCCGGCGCCTAGAGGCAGCACGGGCGCTAGGCGCCCGGCGCCTAGAGGCAGCACGGGCGCTAGGCGCCCGGCGCCTAGAGGCAGCACGGGCGCTAGGCGCCCGGCGCCTAGAGGCAGCACGGGCGCTAGGCGCCCGTCGCCTAGAGGCAGCACGGGCGCTAGGCGCCCGGCGCCTAGAGGCAGCACGGGCGCTAGGCGCCCGTCGCCTAGAGGCAGCACGGGCGCTAGGCGCCCGGCGCCTAGAGGCAGCACGGGCGCTAGGCGCCCGGCGCCTAGAGGCATCACGTGCGTCTCGGCGAGGGCTTCGATTTGATATCTTACTCGTTTTCTGGGTCTTCACGGTTTGAGAGAACGAGCTCTTTGAAGTTTCCGGGCGGCTAGGACCATCACGGGCGGCTAGGACTAGCACGGGCGCTAGGCGCCCGGCGCCTAGAGGCAGCACGGGCGCTAGGCGCCCGGCGCCTAGAGGCAGCACGGGCGCTAGGCGCCCGGCGCCTAGAGGCAGCACGGGCGCTAGGCGCCCGGCGCCTAGAGGCAGCACGGGCGCTAGGCGCCCGGCGCCTAGAGGCAGCACGGGCGCTAGGCGCCCGGCGCCTAGAGGCAGCACGGGCGCTAGGCGCCCGGCGCCTAGAGGCAGCACGGGCGCTAGGCGCCCGGCGCCTAGTGGCATCACGTGCGTCTCGGCGAGGGCTTCGATTTGATATCTTACTCGTTTTCTGGGTCCTCACGGTTTGAGAGAACGGGCTCTTTGAAGTTTCAAGGCGGATTCTTTGTCGTTCGGCCTGTCCAAACTTAGATTACTTCCCGTTTCTTCCGTATACTTTCGTATGGTCGTGTCATCTTAGCTACGGACCTAATGTCTCTCGGTTCTTCTTGATTGTATCATCGAAGTTTTACGACTAAATCTTATTTGGTTTTCTCGTAAAGTTTATCGTGTAAATCAAGAACGATCGACTTTAACATAGGTTCTTTAAGCTATACGACTTGTCTTGCTTTCGACGCTTGTTTTATGGAAAGTCCGCGCATGATAAATAGTTTTAGCCGTTGATTTCGAGAGAACCGTTTTTGACCCCAACAGTTAGCCCCCCAGCATGTAAGACGCGGAGACGATCTTGCGGGCGGAAGATTATGAGTTGAAAATCGAAATTTGTGGCTAAGAATATTTTATTGCGGACATCCACATCACCTTTGATTGGCGATCTTGAACGTGACGTCGGAAAGACCGTGAGTTCGTTGCTCAATGTGAATAAAGAGAAGAACATATGTCCTCGAAAGTCCGTCGTCTTCAAGAGAAGATTCAGAATCTTGAGGAGACGTGGACTCGCAAGTTTGACAGAGAGGACTTCGACTCGATTCTCGCCGGTCGGAAACCCGTGTGCACCCTTGTCCCGGATTCGGAGGGTTCGGAGGACCAGGACTACGCAGTCAAGGATCGTGAAGCCGGCGCATATGAAACATGCAGCGGTGGTGCGACCAATGGAGGCGACGGTGAGACCGTTCCTACTTTGGGTGAGTTTTGAGGATGAAGGTGATGCTCCGGGGAGCGTCTAGGTTTATCAATCCTTTCGGAGATTTTTATTTTGATTGTGTTTCGGCCGTTAGGAGGCCATGATGTACATTTGTGGGACCGGCCGTTGGCGGCTCCGAATCCCGGCCTTTTTCAGGGCATCTGTTGAACTCTGCGGCTCAATCTTTACAAAATATTAATGTTGCGTTTTCAGAACTTCTGTTTATCGAAGTTAGAGGAACAGGGTGTGAGTTGTCGTCTCATTCCTGCCTCCCTGATGATCACCGTATCTGTCGTTTGTACAAAGCGAGATTTTCCTGCGGTTTACGATTTACGCGAAAATTCGTGGAAACGTACAGACTTTAGTGAAGAGACAAGTTTTGGGATCTCGCATCGTTGACGCTTTGCCTATGAGATGTTAAGATACCAGCAAGGCTGGGTTTAGGGCAAGACCTAGGTTTACTCTCAGACTAAGGCTGTGCGATGACAAATCGGCTTTCGTTTTGCCTGTTTGTGATTTTAACCTGATTCGTACCGTTTTAAAATCCGCGAAGTGGTATCGGCTTATATGATTTGTCTGGGCACGAATCGAGCTACTTCCTTTACGAAGTGCTGAACCAAATTTGGAGTTTTTGTATAGCGCGCTATGGGATCCTTGTCGGATGTAAAAGAGCCTACCCTTAGGTGGCTTGTCTGTTTAGGACGTTAGAGTTCGTTTGTTGTGATCAGCAACAACGATATGATGCCGTTTAGAAGGCGTATCAAGGTTTTAATCGAAAAACAAATATTCAGGCACGAAGCGACGTCTCGCAGTGCTTTGAAGTTTGTTTTTCTTATGCCATAAAAGACTATGGGCTTTTAGAAATTGCGGAATGTTTCCGGGCGATAGTTTATGATTTATTTGGTGGATACTGGATCCATTGTTGAGGCCGTTTAGCGATTGGCGAGTTTGTTTGCGAAGAGTTTCGGAAATTCGGTTTCTGTGTTTGTAAAGAGTTTCGAAAAATCCGGTTTCTTCAAAAAACGTGGGATTATACAAGCATACACATTTTAAATGTGTACGAGTTAATTTTCCTTTGTGCCGCACTTCAAATGTTCGCGGGCTTGGAGATTTTTTGCGAACGTCCGTAGTCAGAAACTGTTGTTTCGGTTTGAACGTGCAAGTTATAAAATTTTGACCGAGGAATTAGGACCAGGGGTCGTGTATATTTGACCCAGGGAGAAGCGTCTACCTTTGCTTTGTTTTGCGAAGTGTTGGCCTTCCGGGATTTTAAGGACGACTCGTATAACTCTTGGAGCTTTGTCACGAGTGTTTATTTTCATGCTTTGTTTACGGGGCGTATAGAGCTTAATCAGTCGATGTTAAGTTCAAATTTTTCCGTTAACCGTATGGCTGTTAGGACTGATTTTATTACGAGAAATTCATCGCATGATTTCCGCTTTTGGGCTATGCGACAGAGTTGCTCACGTAAATGGTCACTTGGAGTTTTATGACAAATCGTGGATTATCGTCTGGCCCTTAAGTGATTGGAGCGGCGATCGTTCAGCTGTTTTGTCTTGGGGTGAAGGCTATGTTCAGCCGTTTTACCAAGGAGTTGGTAAACGATCAGACTGCGATCCTTTCGCATTAAGGTCATATTGGTTCACGATTGTCCTTAATGGTGATGCCGAATTCAGGTTCGGGCTTTATGGAAAGGCGTAGTCGGCCGATGGCCGAATAGCGTTCGTTGAGATAGACTTGCAAATCTTAGCGGAGTTTTCCGAGTTATGGGTTACACGGGAAATGTTTCCGCTTTGTTTTCGTCTTTTCGCGAAAGTTGCTTCGAATTACTCATGGAGTTTTACCGAAGGTTATTCCGTTAATTTTGTAGCTCACCGTCGTGCTATTAGTCTGACGTTGTACGAGTTTCTTGTCGCGAGATTGCAACAAGAGACGGTGTAGAGTTTTCAAGACTATGTTTGTAACGGTTTGACCACGCTGTTATGCCGCTAGCGTTTCGGACGAATCTTAGACTGTCGTTCGCCTTTTGAAAGGAATTTTTTCTTTATGAAGTATGCCAAGGATGCGTGGCGATCGTTTCTCGGTTTTCCGAGAGATTAGATCGGTTTGCTTGTTCTGCCTAGACAGTCAAGGAACAATAGAACGAAACTGGAAGAAAATGCCTAAGACTTAGCTTGCTAGACTATCCACCTAGGTTCTAAGTTCCCTAAATTTTACGGCAGTTTACAAGACGTTCTCATTCCTTTCCTACGAAAGAATTAAAACCTTGATAAAATTTTCTAAGTAGGACGTACCTTAGTCTCGTTGATTACTCGAGATTGCCTCATGTCCGTTCCTCTTTGTCTTCTAACATTTCATTGTCAAAGATCTTTGAAAAATCTGACACTGAATCGAGAATCGATTTTTGATGAAACCCGAAGGAACAGTGCAGAATCGTTAAAGCAAAGGGAGGAGATGTAGGCAAAACTCGAAGAAGGCTAAGGTGGGTAGACAAGTGAAAACGAACGGCAAGATGTCACTTGAGTGGGGCTTCTTGTTTCGTCAAGCTATGAGCGAACTGGTCAGGTCAAGAAGCTTGCGATCTTGTTATACTTCACGAATGATGTTTCGTAAAATATTGCCGAGCTTTTATTTAACGAGAGTTATTCAATAAAATGTTGTCGAGTTAATCTTACGGAAACTGTTTCGTAAAATGTTGTCGAGTTTAATCGTGCAGAAGCTGTCTCGTGAAGTATTGTCTAGGATTATTTTACGAAAGGTGCAAAGTATTTGGTTGGACTATCGTCGGGGATGGTTTCGCGAGGATTTGCCGCGTTCGCCGAATGTTTTGTTGTCCGGCGACCAGCGCAGCGCGGGCGCGTTAGCCGCTCGGCGCCTAGGGACAGCACGGGCGTCCTAGCCGCCCGGCGCCTAGAGGCAGCACGGGCGCTAGCCGCCCGGCGCCTAGAGGCAGCACGGGCGCTAGGCGCCCGGCGCCTAGAGGCAGCACGGGCGCTAGGCTCCCGGCGCCTAGAGGCAGCACGGGCGCTAGGCGCCCGGCGCCTAGAGGCAGCACGGGCGCTAGGCGCCCGGCGCCTAGAGGCAGCACGGGCGCTAGGCGCCCGGCGCCTAGAGGCAGCACGGGCGCTAGGCGCCCGGCGCCTAGAGGCAGCACGGGCGCTAGGCGCCCGGCGCCTAGAGGCAGCACGGGCGCTAGGCGCCCGCCGCCTACAGGCAGCACGGGCGCTAGGCGCCCGGCGCCTACAGGCAGCACGGGCGCTAGGCGCCCGGCGCCTAGAGGCAGCACGGGCGCTAGGCGCCCGGCACCTAGAGGCAGCATGGGCGCTAGGCGCCCGGCGCCTAGAGGCAGCACATGCGCTAGGTAATCAGACCGTTATACCAGCTTTGGGCTTGATCCTACTCTAAAATCGTATGTGGATCGTTTAGCCGTGATTCAGGCCCCTTTTGGGCCGTCTTGGGACTTAGACGTTTTTACGATTTTTTCTTTAGAAAAAGCCGTTGATGTGACGCTGGTTTTTCCGAAAGGATTTCAATTCCCCGTATAGTTAAGGCAAATGATGTTCAAGCTAACCATAGCCGTTTTATACGGCATGCATGAATCCGTCTCCACTACCAAGTCTTTTTATGAATTTTCTCGAAGTCTTTCTTCGATAATCCCAAATGAGGGGGGTTGTGTCCGTAAGATGATAATCTTAGATAACCGTTTGCATAAGCGTTGGTCGTAGGAGCAGTCACTGCTGAAGTTGTTTTACCTGCGTCGATGTGAGCTGCGAGTTTGTCTTTCATATTTCCAGACATTGCTTTGATCAAGCGTTTTGCGGCCGTAAGAGTAAGAGTAATCCGTCCTCCCCTCCTTCTAGCGCCAAACTGTGGGAACCGAAATTCGCACTGTCGATTTTGATTAAGTAAATACGGAGGAAAGCCAAGTTAACCCGACTTTCCCTGAAGGCCCGGATTCTCTGCGACAGCCAACGACAAGTGACCAAACAAGTGCGGAAGATCTGGAAAGATAACAAAAGACGAAAATCGTACAAAAAGGGTTTTGTTAAGAGTTGGGACTGGACCTTGAGAAAGGCTGCCTACGTACCCCTTTCGAGGATCAAGTCGGACGTAGTTCAGTTAGAAAGATTTGAACAAGAGATCGAACTGCCTGGCGGAGTTCGTCTAGTACGAGCGTTTGTCATAGAAACAGGCGTGTCGAGAATAACGCCAAGGGTTTCTATGTGCGGAACTCGGAGTAAAGGGATTGTTAGATCCTTCCGCGAGAAACAAGAGTCTGCGGACAAGATGAAAATAGAATGAGAGGCGGCCGGACGTTCTAGGTCTTGCCTTGCTAGTCTACCGCCTAAATTCTAAGTTCGTAAGCTAACAGGAGCTCTCTAGGTCTCCAATCTCGGATTTGCTTTCTCTCTAGGAATTTTGCTCTGCCTTTCCTTCTCTCCCTAAGCTCCTTTATATACTCCTTCCTATGACGGTCTATTCTCCTTCTGGGCCGCAAGGCGGGCTTTTTCCATTTTCGTCGACCTTCATGTTTATCTTCGGGAAACTTGACATTTATCCTTCCGGAAATTTAGGATTTATCTTGTCGCGTAAATCGTCGTACATATCCTAGATAATCGTAAATGGGTTGTCCGATCGCGTTTGGTCCCTTTCGGGCCGTCTCTAGGACTTCCGCTGTTTTTTACGATTTCTTCGGAAGATCTTCATTCCTTCGTAGAGTTGAGATGAGTGGTGTCTTAGGATAACCATCACTGTTTCGTACGAAGAATTTAAGATCTTCCTTTCCGTTGAAACCTTACGAGTTTCCGAAGTGTTTCCGACGATCTTAGTTTGGAGTAAGGATGAGAGTTTTGTACGCGGAATCTCAATGATTCATTCCGCGAGGACTCGGGAAAGATTCAAAGTACAGACTTCTGACGGCCGGGGCCTGGGACTTGTGCACGGAAGATTGTCGCTCGAAGACCCGAGCCAGCACGGGCGCTAGGCGCCCGGCGCCTACGGACAGCACGGGCGCTAGGCGCCCGGCGCCTAGAGGCAGCACGGGCGCTAGGCGCCCGGCGCCTAGAGGCAGCACGGGCGCTAGGCGCCCGGCGCCTAGAGGCAGCACGGGCGCTAGGCGCCCGGCGCCTAGAGGCAGCACGGGCGCTAGGCGCCCGGCGCCTAGAGGCAGCACGGGCGCTAGGCGCCCGGCGCCTAGAGGCAGCACGGGCGCTAGGCGCCCGGCGCCTAGAGGCAGCACGGGCGCTAGACGCCCGGCGCCTAGAGGCAGCACGGGCGCTAGGCGCCCGGCGCCTAGAGGCAGCACGGGCGCTAGGCGCCCGGCGCCTAGAGGCAGCACGGGCGCTAGGCGCCCGTCGCCTAGAGGCAGCACGGGCGCTAGGCGCCCGGCGCCTAGAGGCAGCACGGGCGCTAGGCGCCCGGCGCCTAGAGGCATCACGTGCGTCTCGGCGAGGGCTTCGATTTGATATCTTACTCGTTTTCTGGGTCTTCACGGTTTGAGAGAACGAGCTCTTTGAAGTTTCCGGGCGGCTAGGACCATCACGGGCGGCTAGGACTAGCACGGGCGCTAGGCGCCCGGCGCCTAGAGGCAGCACGGGCGCTAGGCGCCCGGCGCCTAGAGGCAGCACGGGCGCTAGGCGCCCGGCGCCTAGAGGCAGCACGGGCGCTAGGCGCCCGGCGCCTAGAGGCAGCACGGGCGCTAGGCGCCCGGCGCCTAGAGGCAGCACGGGCGCTAGGCGCCCGGCGCCTAGAGGCAGCACGGGCGCTAGGCGCCCGGCGCCTAGAGGCAGCACGGGCGCTAGGCGCCCGGCGCCTAGTGGCATCACGTGCGTCTCGGCGAGGGCTTCGATTTGATATCTTACTCGTTTTCTGGGTCCTCACGGTTTGAGAGAACGGGCTCTTTGAAGTTTCAAGGCGGATTCTTTGTCGTTCGGCCTGTCCAAACTTAGATTACTTCCCGTTTCTTCCGTATACTTTCGTATGGTCGTGTCATCTTAGCTACGGACCTAATGTCTCTCGGTTCTTCTTGATTGTATCATCGAAGTTTTACGACTAAATCTTATTTGGTTTTCTCGTAAAGTTTATCGTGTAAATCAAGAACGATCGACTTTAACATAGGTTCTTTAAGCTATACGACTTGTCTTGCTTTCGACGCTTGTTTTATGGAAAGTCCGCGCATGATAAATAGTTTTAGCCGTTGATTTCGAGAGAACCGTTTTTGACCCCAACAGTGATCAAGACCAGCGAGACAAAGTGATCCAAGGAGAAATTTTCATCAAGAGAAGGGACCGGTTGTGAAGCTGAGCCATTGGACAACTAGGAATTCGAGGACGAATTCTATTAAGGGGGGAAGAATGTGATAACCCGCCCTTCGGGGTAAAATGGTCGAGATAGACAAAGACGGAGTTTGGAGCCAAGCTTTTGGGAATCAAAGAATGATGAGGAATGTTGAGTTTTGCTCATTTCAAACTTAACATGGTTCAGATTGGTCGAGCATCAACATGATGATCAAACCGTAGGCGGTACTGGCCAACCGAGAAGTTCGAAGTAAGATATGGTCGACGAATGGATTGTGAGTGAACCATGAGACGACGTAAGCTGCTCTACCTTTCCTAGAAGAGTCTTAGATTCATCAGACGAAGATTTTAGAAGAATCACATTTTTGGAAGCACGACGGTTTAGAAGCTCGACGTTTCAGAAACCCGACGTTTCTTAGCGACGAAGTTTTCTGCGAAACTTCACATCTATCATCAGAATATTATTTCAGAGATATTATATGTTCAAAGCAGGATGGGAGTAAGCACGACGGGAGTAAGCACGACGGGAAGCAAGCACGACGGGAAAACCCGAAGTTGGACAAAAACCCTAATTTCGGTTTTACATAATTTCTGGAGAAAGCCGGAGGCTCGGGAAATATTTTTAGAGGATCTCAGTATTCATCTGGAGTTTATTAAAAATATTTAGAGAATCAGAACGGGAGCGGAAAAATATTCGGGATTGATCGCGGGACGAAAATTCATCAGATATACTGAAATCGCGCAAATCGACCGGGAAGCTCGACGTGGCTTGATAGAGATAAGAACGTGGTGTCAACCATCCAACCATCTGAGTGTCAAGGGAAGCATGAGGTGTAGACGTGCATGGAAGGAGAACATGCAGCTTGACATGTAAAAGCCCGAAGTGTAGCAGTTTCTGCAACCGAAGCATGTTGATCGACACGCAGGCGACCCGTGTGTCGCAACACATGCATTCTAGCCATGCTGAACGCCATCTGGACCTGGATGTGTCTATCTGCATGTGACTGAGTCATGCTGACTGCCATGTAGAGCACGAGGTGTCGCCGCGCATGCAACCGGAGCCATGCAGAGCGACACACGCGCTGCCACCAACCTGAACATGATTGACTGATGTATACTATATAAACCCCACCACCCCTTCCCATTTCATTCATCCAGACCTTTCAAAAGCAAGTTAAAAACGTGGTTAGAGAGAGAGATAGAAAGTAAAAAAAAGAAGTAAGAGGTTCCGATCTTTTAAGAGGGTTTTAGAGAGTTTTCGAGATCAATTTCTCTACTGATTTTAAATGAGTGTCTGGGGAAGGTTCTGCCCATATAATCTCGTCCAAGGGAGTTATTTTCTTTCATGATCAAGTGGAGGTTCTGTCCAAGATCAGTTTAGTTCCACGGGTTCAGATCAGTCGAAGTTTTGAAGTACCGAAAGTCCGAAGAACTGTCCAGAAGCTAGGGGAGATTCTGTTAAAGTTGAGTTCAGTCCAGACCAGTATCAGGGGAGGTTCTGTCCAAGTCAAGATCAGTCCAGTCCAGTCCATTCAAGTCGTCCATTGGGTTATGGCTAAGTCCTTTCCGATCAACCAGCTGCTTATCGGCAAAGAACACTGTGAGTTGGTTTTGTTTGAGTTCCACTTGGAACTTAGGATAGATCGAGTCTGCATATAGATTATAGATTAGAATGGTCACACTATTTCATGGTAGAGTCCTTAGGGTTGTTTTATTTATGAATTGGACTCAGCTTAGCGAGGGCTAAGTTGAGATGAAACGGAATTAAGACTGAGTTAATAACCTGATTAGGACTAGGGCTAGGATGCATCATGTTTTCTATTCTTGTGTGTTGATTTGATTGAGTGCAGGTTCCTGTTATCTTTAAGGATAGTTTATCAGCAGGAGGCTGAACTATCTGGGTAACAGTTTGATTTATTGTTATTTGAGGTTAGTCAGCTCTAGGTAAGGGAGTGACTAACCAGTTGATTTGTTTAGTTATGATATTGTTGTTAGTAGAGAGTCTTGTTAGAGTTTGGGACTTTATCTTTAGGTAACGGATGATCGGTTAGCTTGGAGCTGGACGTTAGGACCACCGGAGTAGATTTGCATGCCTTTTGTAAACGGTATTTTGGATTTGCGTTAGTTGACTCGATTTTGGCGTTAGGCCGGGACCGGTCTCGATTTATATCTAGGTATGGATATTTATTGAATGAATAAAGCAATTGTTTTATATGCGCATCATGAGTACTCTGATATGTGACTAGTCCGGTCTAACACAACGTTAGGTCGTCGTACGGGTTGAAAAGCCTTAGGCCAAGATCTAACGGACAACATTAACTCTCGGTACGGGTTGCAAAGCCTTATGCCTTGAGTTAGCGGGACGAGTTAGTGGATGAACTGGTCTAAGCTGCGGAGTAAATTCGGCGACTCTGACCGGATTGTTCCTAACCCGTCATGTAGCGCTTCCGGACCATGGTGTTGGGTTGGACAGTCAGTCATGTTCTTGTTTGATTGTTGGCTGGCCGGTTGGCTTTTCATCTCCAATCCTTGGTGTTAGTTGGTTCATCGGTCATGTTCTTGTTTGATGGTTGGCCGGTGGATCGACCTATGTCTAGGACGGTTCAGGGGTGTTACAGCTGGCCCCCATGCTGGCCATGGCCGCCGGGCGGCTAGCCCCGTGCTGGCCGTGGCCGCCGAGCGGCTAGCGCCCGTGTTGGCCGTGGCCGCCAGGCGGCTAGCCCCAGCCCAGGCCGCCGGGCGGCTAGCGCCCGTGCTGGCCGTGGCTGCCGGGCGGCTAGCGCCCGTGCTGGCCGTGGCTGCAGGGCGGCTAGCGCCCGCGCTGGTCCTGGTCGCAAGGCGGCTAGCCCCGCACTGGTTCGGGTCGGTGATATACCATGATTTTGACCCAATTTTACCCATGGTATATAAGCGGTTTTACATATATTTACTACAAAATAGGGTCTATTTAGAGTATTTACAGGTTCAGGTACGTTGTGGAGAAATATGGTGTTTTTGGTGTCTTTTGGAGCCTTTAAGTGCAGAATCGCGCAGACGCGTCAGATGTTTAGATATGGATGGAGACCTTCCCACGGTGCGATTGAGCTATATTTGGACGCAAGATATATCTTTGAGTTACCTTTCCAATGCCACCGGTTTGAGGTCAATCCGACGGTTAGATCAGAAGTTATGCCCGTTTTACTGAAGAGTGGTCAGTCTGCCTCGCGAGAGAAGGCTGTCGAGAAGACGAATGTATATCGATCGATGGGAGATCACTCATATCGATCGATATGAATGTCAGGACGTGGGATGGCTATGTTTCATGACCGCCAGAAGCCCTAATGCAACCCAAATTACCATAATACCCTTGGACGACCAGAAACCCTATTTATGTTATTCTAAGCCATTGTTGACGGCTACGCTTTCTTTACACCTTTTTGATTCATTGTTCTAAGTTAGGAGAGAAGGGAGGAACTCCTATCAGAGTCCTCCTGGAACTCCATTGGTTTTTATATCTATTGCTTTCAGTTTTATATCTGCTCATCTATGATTTCTGTTACAATTATCATGCTTGAGTAAATCCATCTGTTAGATTTAGGGTTCTATATGGTTCTGATGAATTAGCCCCAAAATAGGATTGTTAGAGAATTGATACCCATTGATTAGAAGTATTCTTAATGCATGGTTCTAGAGTAATTAACGAGACCTTGATCTTAGGACATAGGATACTGCGAGAGTATATTTTATGCCTGATAATATTCTGATTGAGTTAGGTTTGTTAGATACATGCGAGAGCTGCTCGACCATTCTTAATGGTAACCAACTCGCCACAGCCATCGATCGATATCAGGAGTCGAACGTCGATCGATATCGCCTCTCGACCATCGATCGATAGTGCTATAAAGTGAGCGGTTAAGTCCTAGTGTATCATCTCATCTAAACACCCTATCTATTATAGTTCACATTCCTAAACCCTAGATCTAGCAACAATCCTTCCATCAAACAACTCCTTGCCAAGTTGAATAGTTATATTGTTCAACTTGTTTACTGCTTTACCTGTTATTTACTGCTTTAAAACCTATTAGCCTAGCTTAATCATATAACTATTAGATCTATTAGGTTCCATAGCTCCCCGTGAATTCGATCCCTAAGTACTACAATTGAGTCTCTTATTTGAGAGAGTAAATCACTCCTTAGGGTAATTTGAGTGATATCAAATTTGGCGCCATTGCCGGGGAGCTTTGATCGCCATTAGATCTTGTTTAGTTAGATTTAGTCTAGGTTTTGTTACTGTTCGAAAAAACTCATAAATTTTTTTCTTCTTTTTCAGGTACATACATCTCAGTACCAGGAACAATGAAGAGAGGATTTCTAGGTCCTTTAAGGAAGGAGCCTGCTGGTTCACGCACGATCCGTAAGTCTAAGAGGGGTGTATCGTTCGACACCCTCCAAGCATAATCGATCGATAGCGCACACCAGAAATCGATCGATAAAGCACGGCATCAATCGATCGATAAGCTACAAGAAGCGGTGATCGATAGAGCCAACCAACCGAAGAATCGATCGATCGATACTGTTCATCCAGATACTATTCACCCGAAATCGATCGATACTGTTCATCCAGAATCGATCGATACTGTTCATTGAAGTACTGTTCATCACGGTACTATTCACCGGATTACTATTCATCCAGGTACTGTTCATCCTGACACTATTCATCACGATAATTGTCATTATGTTTCGGAAAAAACTGTTCATTCCAGATGGATCGATACTATTCATCCGACATCGATCGACACTGTTCATCACCCGTCGATCGATACTGTTCATCACGGTACTGTTCAAGGTACTATTCACGGTACTGTTCACCCAATGTCGGTCGACACTATTCATCCCATATCGATCGACACTGTTCATCACTCATCGATCGATACTGTTCATCCCGCATCGACCGACACTGTTCATAGTACTATTCATCGCGACACTGTTCATCATGGTGCTTTTCGTCCTACGAAGACCGACACTTGTGTGGAGTCAGAGGAGGTCGAAGAACACATATTTATAATGGATAAGAAGGATATCTGGCGAGACAAAGAAGGCCGCCCTCGCAACTACAAAGGACAATTGATTAATGCAGAAGAAGCAATAATTCCTGATGTAATTGTTGTTGCTGAGATGAATACTTTTGCTCTGACAAGCCAATGGTATGATAGGGTAAGTGAGGACCCTTTTAAAGGTCTTCCTTATGAAGATCCTAAAAAACACATCAAAGAGCTTGAGAGTCTAGTTTCATGGCAGAAGCAGAAGAAAATAGTCGAAGACCTCATACTCTGCAAGATCTTCCCCTATTCACTATCCAGAGATGCATTTAGTTAGTTCAGTCAGCTGCAGCCAAAATCTCTAACCTGTTGGGAGGACATCAAAAGTGCCTTCCTTGGTAAATTTTTCAGCAAAGCTGTAGCAGCCAGAGATAAAAGTCTTGATCGCTTGATAGACAAGATGATTAAAGATCAGGGTAAAGGAGTAACGATTAGTATTAGTCAGTTGATTGATCTTGTCAACAGCGGGAAACTTGGAGATTTTGAAATCCCTAGTGTCAAGCAGCCGGACATTCAGCTTCAACAGGCATATGAGGGTACATAGAGGAACAAACTGATCAGAGAACAACTGGTCAACCATGGTACGGTTGAAGGTGATAAACATCATGTATTTGGAGAGACGAGCATAGTAGAAGAAGTTGATAAGAGTGATCCGACTTCAACATCGATCGATAGTGGTATCTCAGAATCGATCGATATCGGCACTTCAGAAACGATCGATATTGACTCTTCGCATCGATCGACATCTCATGAAAATCCTGATGCTACTACTGTGAATTCAGAGATTGGATATCAGAGGACACTTAGAGACCAAAACGTGCCTGAAGATTTATACTCTGAAAGGTCTGCACTGCGTCGTTCACCATCCAAGAGTTCAGTCCCTGAGCTTCATCATGCATATATCTCTCTTGTGGGTCAACATCCTTTTCATGGTCTTCCTGATGAAGATGCCACTCACCATCTCAAATCATTCGAAGATCTAGCATCAATCATTAAATGCAATGGAGTTTCTGAAGACTACTACTTTTGCAAATTATTTCCATACTCTCTTGCTGGGGATGCAGGTCATTGGTTGAAGAAGTTACCACCAGGATCTCTCACTACTTGGACTGACATTAGAAATGCTTTTGTCAACCAGTTTCTCTATGAAACTGCAGCAAATCTTAAGATTGAGAGAAGATCTATGCTGGAATATATGGTGGAGGATGATGAACAATCTGAATCTGAAGAGCTGAGCAGAAAAGAACAAGCCGATATTAGTGACATGAGCTCAGCATCGATCGACACCCTTACCTCAACATCGATCGACCCTACAACCTCCACATCGACCGACACCATGACATCAGAATCGGTTGACATCAGCACCTCAGAATCGATTGATACAGACTTTTGTCATCAATCGATACCACTTGAAATCTTTGAAAGTTCGAGTTGTCCTAAGGACACTGCAGACTCGACACAGCAGAGCATTGATGTATCAAGTTTGTATCCTTCTTCTGATGTAGAAAAAGAGATCTTCATGGAAGATATCTTGGAGCAAGAAGATTTCTTAAAGTTGGAGGATGAAGAAAAACTTGGAGATTTGGATTCAAGTAAAGAAGTTACTCTGGAATACTTCTTGGAGCTGGAGGAATGGCTTGAGAATTTGGATCAGAATCTTGAGCAGAAGCCTGATGACGAACAGAATGCTAAGAGGAAAGATTTAGAGACTTCGTCAAAGGCTAGCATCGATCGACACCAACCTGATGAGATCGATCGATACCCACCCAATGTCATCGATCGACAGTCGCCATATAACATTGATCTATATACACCCGACTGTATCGATCGACACCCAACCGATTGTATCGATCGACAATGGTTGGATGAACTACCAGGTTACATAATTGAGATGGAACCGATTGAGGAGATAGAGCACGAATCTGAAGCCTCACACTTTGCTGTCCCTAATCCTCAGAGACCACTTATTTGGACAGAAGAAACTGCTGGGTTTCACAAAGAAGTGAAGAGGATACATGATCCTGTGAAGATTATGGTTCCAAGCGCGGTGTTTGAAGCTGAATCCCCTATTCCCCCAGATAAAGGTCCGCATCTGAGTTCTTACATTGAAATATTGGATGATCATCAGCACGTAGAAGCTTCTCAGAGAGGGTTGAGACTTAGAGATGAAGTCAATAAGACCCTAGCAGAAGAAGCATCGATCGACACGGTTCAGACAATGTCGATCGACATGAGCACTCCACCATCGATCGACATCTTCCATCCACCATCGATCGACATCTTCAATCCACCATCGATCGACACCACCACTGGTTCATCGATCGATACCAGACGAGAATCAGAGCAGAATGAGTATGAAGTGTGTGGAAATATTTTTGATGGAGATACCACCACGCGCTCAGACAAGTCTGGGGGAACGAAGATTATGAATTGGAGGAAGAGGAAAAGAACTAAAAGGGGTTCCCAATTGTCATTGATTCCTCACTTCTCAGATGATGCCAGGAAATCCAAAGTGAGATTTCACAAGTCTGTGGGAAAGAAGTGGAGAAATTGGAAGAAGCGGAAACGAACCAATGGAGGCTTTCAGTTACCATTAACTCTTTACTTCTCAGATTTTTAAAGGAAATCAAGAGTGCGAAATAGATGCTTCTCACATCCATTTGCAAAGCTTAAAGCACTCCTTACGGCTGAGATGATAGACAAAGGAAGAAGAGTCGATGGAGGGGCTTTCACACAAGAATGATAAAGCTTCAAAGATTGGACATTGAGACTTGTTTTGGAGCATGTTCTCATTCTCATCTGGACTAAATTAGATTTCCAAAGTCAAGCTAAATGACTATAACAAAGCGCTGAGTGGGAGGCAACCCACTGTTAGGTATGTTTTAAATTTGTTTTTATTTTCATTTATTACTGATATTTTGTTTTCTAAGGATTTCAGGTAAAAAAAAAAAAAAAAGATGAACAGTAACGACGATACTGTAGCAACGCACTGTAGCACAACCATCGAGCGATACTGTAGCGAAAAATTGAGCGACACTGTAGAAGCGACATCGACCGACACTAGCAGAAAATCGGGAGTCACTGTAGCTACAATTACTGTTCATAGTTACTGCAGCGGAGCACTGTAGCAGAATCACTGTTCATCGAGAAAAAAAATTATTACTTTAGTTAATTGGTTTTATTAGTTATCTATTACTAATTTTTAGACTGTTAGTGTTTTATCTATGATAGGTTATAAGAGAAGATCCAAGGAAGAAAGGTTGATATACCAATATCGACTGATGCCTGCGCAGCGTCGGTCGACAGAGCATCACTAGCATCGATCGATCGCCACTTAACTGTGTTGATCGATAGAGCATCAAGAATATTGATCGCCACTTAATTGTGTTAGTCGACATTCATATCAACATCAGGTATAACGTTTTTCCTTGTTGAATATTGTCCTTATGATTTATTCTCCACCGATCTTAGACTGTTTAACATTGGTCCCAATGTTATTCAAGTCTGGGGGAAGTCGTACTAATATTATGATTTAGTTAGCTATTTAGACTAGGGACCCGAGTAGACGATTGCCATGATAATCGACCGATTAGAACAAGTCGATATCGATCGACAGTACACCACTTGCATCGACCGATGGTAACTCTTTTTCATCGATCAACACTTAATCCGGTCAGGTATATCGTTCTAACTTGTTAATTTGCGTATTTATGATTTATTTACACACCAAACTCCGACTGGATATACACTGATCACAGTGTTATTCAAGTCTGAGGGAGGTTCTACTAATATTTTGCTTTAGTTTTCAAAGAAAAAAAAAAAAAAACAGATCCAAGTAGACGGTTGCTCAGCTCATCGATCGATGAGACCATGTCGATATCGATCGACATCACTTCATAACCACATATCGATTGTCTTTTAATTGTGTCGAATGTATGTTAGTCATCGACCGATGCGACCATGTCAGTATCAGCCGACAGCACTTCATCAACATCGATCGATTGTAATTTCATTGTATCGATCGATACTGAGCAGGTTATCGTTCTTACTTGTTAAATTTTGTACTTCTGCTTTATGATTTTCACCTTACCACCGACTGTGTTACACTGGGGACAGTGTAATTTAAGTCTGGGGGGATTACTAACGTTTATCTACTTTATGAGTTTTATTAAAAATGTTTTCAAAAAGTTTTTGTTGAGTCAAGAAGGGGACGATGATCTAATTCGATTTATTACTTGTCATCTAACCACTCTTTTGACCAATCTTAGATTTACTGACTGCAGAAGTACTAGAGATACTAAAGTGGATCAACTTGTCAACTATGTTTGCACTTGCTGAGAATGTTTGAAGGAACCAAAGCTGATCTCCAACCTAATTGAGCTCAACTTTGCTTGTCTTGGGGCTTGGTATACAAGGGCTCGGAATCCTCCTGCAAGTCTGGAAGGTAATAGTCTGTGTGCGTCTGATTCCCTTCCTTCTCTCTCTTCGGCATCCTAAGGAAAGAAAGAATAAATTTGTATAAAGATGTGATATGATTTCTTGAGGAGTAGAGGGGTAGGAGTGATTCCTGCGACCCCATTATTCTACTTTAAAAGAATGATCAGAGCGAGGGGTAGGAGTGATTCCTGCGACCCCATTATTCGCTTATTCGTAAGATATGTGTTACTAAGTCAATGAGATGATACAAAGATAGCCTTTGTGGCAATCAGTGTTCATTAAAATTTGAAACTATGAAGAACCAGAGAAGAGAGATAAAAGGGGGAAGAAAGGAATCAGAGAAGACTGCCAGTGTGTTCAGAACTTGCTTGAGTTGAATCCATGTGTTCCTTGATCGATACTCCCAAGGTAAAGCCTACACTTTTATTTATGTTAAGAAATGAGATCAGTAGAGGGGATTGTCAGACAGGTGCTGTTAAGTTGTTGACTAGGTGAATTTGGTTGCTATACTAGGATATTGTATAATGTGCTTCTAATGTTAGGATGTCTATGATTTGGTTTGCACTACTAGAGAGATGATGACTGAGTTTTTTAAATCTTTTTGAGTCCCTGCTGTTTTCAAACCTCTTTCAAAGAGACTGCCTGTTGGTTTTGCTTGAGGACAAGCAAATGGGTAAGTCTGGGGGAGTTGATATACCATGATTTTGACCCACTTTTACCCATGGTATATAAGCGGTTTTACATATATTTTCTACGAAATAGGGTCTATTTAGTGTATTTACAGGTTCAAGTACGTTCTGGAGAAATATGGTGTTTTTGGTGTCTTTTGGAGCCTTTAAGTGCAGAATCGCGCAGTCGCGTCAGATGTTTAGATATGGATTGAGACCTTCCCACGGTGCGATTGAGCTGATATTTGGACACACGATATATCTTTGACTTAGCTTTCCAATGCCACTGGTTTGAGGTCAATCGGACGGTTAGATCAGAAGTTATGCCCGTTTTACTGAAGAGTGGTCAGTCTGCCTTGCGAGAGAAGGCTGTCGAGAAGACGAATGTATATTGATCGATGGGAGATCACTCATATCGATCGATATGAATGTCAGGACGTGGTATGGCTATGTTTCATGACCGCCAGAAGCCCTAATGCAACCCAAATTACCATAATACCCCTAGACGATCAGAAATCCTATTTATGTTATTCTAAGCCATTGTTGATGGCTACGCTTTCTTTACACCTTTTTGATTCATTGTTCTAAGTTAGGAGAGAAGGGAGGAACTCCTATCAGAGTCCTCCTGGAACTCCATTGGTTTTTATATCTATTGCTTTCAGTTTTATATCTGCTTATCTATGATTTATGTTACAATTATCATGCTTGAGTAGATCCATCTGTTAGATTTAGGGTTCATCTGATAGATTTAGGGTTCTATATGGTTCTGATGAATTAGCCCCAAAATAGGATTGTTAGAGAATTGATACCCATTGATTAGAAGTATTCTTAGTGCATGGTTCTAGAGTAATTAACTAGACCTTGATCTTAGGACATAGGATACTGCGAGAGTATATTTTATGCCTGATAATATTCTGATTGAGTTAGGTTTGTTAGATACATGCGAGAGCTGCTCGACCATTCTTAATGGTAACCAACTCGCCACAGCCATCGATCGATATCGAGAGTCGAACGTCGATCGATATCGCCTCTCGACCATCGATCGATAGTGCTATAAAGTGAGCGGTTGAGTCCTAGTGTATCATCTCATCTAAACACCCTATCTATTATAGTTCACACTCCTAAACCCTAGATCTAGCAACAACCCTTCCATCAAACAACTCCTTGCCAAGTTGAATAATTATATTGTTCAACTTGTTTACTGCTTTACCTGTTATTTACTGCTTTAAAACCTATTAGCCTAGCTTAATCATATAACTATTAGATCTATTAGGTTCCATAGCTCCCCGTGAATTCGATCTCTAAGTACTACAATTGAGCCTCTTATTTGAGAGAGTAAATCACTCCTTAGGGTAATTTGAGTGATATCAGTCGGCGGGTGGCTAGTCTTCGTGCGTAAGTTCTAGGCTCCGGCCGCGAGAAGTCTGTACTTTGTGTCCTTCCCAAGTTCTCGCGGAACGAATCGTTGAGATTCCGCGAACAAAACTCCCGTTTTTATTCCAAACCAAGATCGTCGGAAAGACTTCGGAAAACTCATAAGATATCAACGGGCAGGGAGATCTTAAATTGGTCGTATAAAACAATGATGGTTATCTTAAGACACCATTCATCTCGACTCTACGAAGGATCAGAAATCTTCCAAAAAACTCGATATCGCAACAGGAGTATCCTTTCGAGGAAATCGTAGAAAACAACTGAAATCCGAAAAACGGCCCCGGAAGAGACCAAACATGATCGGACGGCCCATTTACGATTTCCTAAAGTTAGATACGACGGTATGATTATTTTTACATAACAAGATAAATGTTAAAATTCCGAGAAAGATAAATGTCAAGTTTCCCGATAAACACGAAGACCGACGAAAATGGAAAAAGCCCAATTCGCGGCCCAACAAGAGAATAGAACGTCATAAGGAGGAGTAGATAAAGAAGCTTGGGTAGAGAAGCAAAGGGGGGCGAAAATCTGAGAGAGAGAGAGAGAGCAGATCTGAAATCCAGAGACTTAGAGAATTCATGTTAGCTTAGGGAACTTAGGGCTTAGGTGGTTAGACTAGCAGAGCACGACTAAGAACGTTTCGCCGCCTGTAGTTCTGTTGTTTCCTTTTCAGCATATCCTATCTCTCCGTTTCCAGAAGAATATTGTATCCAACTTGTCGTTCATTTAATAAAAACGCCTTAGAGCACTTTTTCCGCTACGTTATTGTCATATTTTTACTTTATCGATTCCGTTTGGTTGTCGCAGAGAATCCGAGCCTTCAGGGAAAATTGAGTTTACTTAGTTTTCCTGCGATTTACTTAACAAAAATCGACAGTGTGAATTTCGGTACCCACAGTTTCTTAGCCTAATCTCTAATCTCTGCACCTCTGAATGTTGATCCCTTATTCTAGGTTTGGAATCCCCTTTTATAGTAGATGTATGTCGGTTGAAGTAGGACGAACTCTTCCATAATCGTAGAAAAGGAAGTTTTCTCATGGCTGGAAAACTTCCATTTTATTGCGAGGGGTCGGACCTTGGTTCCTTCCGGCAGGGGCTGGACCCTGGAACCTTCTAGCAAGGGCTGGACCCTGGAACCTTCTTAGGAGAAAGGTCTAAAAATCAAGGGCCCCTTCGGAGGCTGGAGAAAACTTAAGCCTTGGATATTTTTCCCCAACAATTTGCCCCTTATTCCTTGATTGCTTCATAGGAGTCAAGGGATAACGTGTGATCTTGGACCTTGGTAGTCTTTCTTCAAGCAGGAGAAGGGCCAAAGTCTTGTCGTAGCTTGAGGTGAGATCGGAAGCTATCGTAGGTTTTTCCCTTATCGGATCAAGGGAGACAGTTCTTTCTGGAGGTATTGGTCTTTCGGGCCATTATGCGAGATTATCGTGAGCGGAATGGGCCTTATGGAAAGAAAGACACATCGAAGCCCGGTTGTGAGGGTGTTAGGTTGGCTAAACATTCTGATGGAGATTTTTGGAAATCTTCCGAATGAATATTTATGGACGATTTCTCAATTTTCTTTTCTTTCCCTTTTTTCTTTTTCGTTTTTCTTTCCATTTATGCGACAAAAATGAAAAATCACTCCGGGTATATATTCGAGTGCCCCGGCGTTCTTGGATGGTACAAACTTAGGCCTTAACCCTTCTTCTTTAGCTGAAGTAACTGTCGAACGACTTAGCTTTCATGGAATCATCTCCAGCTTCTGGTGTTGGGGGACACGTTAGACCCCGACCTCTATTCGGTGATCCTTTTGGTTCCCTAGTTCTGAACCCAAGCGCGGTCTCAAGGGTGGATAATGGAGAGGTTCCCATGGCTCCTACTCGCCCACGTCACTTTCGTTCTTTTGATGCCTTGGGCGAAGACGAAGATGGTCCAAAGTCGGACATTGGGAAGGAGGATCTGACTGAGATCCGTCTTAGATATTCCCTTCCTGATACAATGGGATTAAGGTGTGCAGGAGAATTTGAACGAGCTCCTGATGGTTGAAGGGGTGAAATAGCAATCTTTGAGGCTTATTTAGAGGCCGGTTTTAGAGGCGGCATTCCCTCTTTGATCGCGGAAGTGGCATCGTACTTCGGGTGTTCTCCTTCACAGCTTACACCCACTACATGGCTTACTTTGATGGCCACTCGGGTGTTAGGGGAGCTTCACAGCATCCCCTTCGGATTGCCTGAGGTTTTGTACCCTTACTCCTTTGTTCCTTTGTCGAGCAAGATAGGCTTTTATCAGATATGGTCCCGTGATGGTGAGCCCTTGGTAGACACAAGTATCATGTTTATTGATTTTTCTTAGGTTGGGCCTTTGCAGAGGTGGCTCGACCGGTTCTTCAGACTGGTGAGACTTTGGCAAAGTTGGCGCAAGGTATTCCTAGGCGTTTTTGTTGGATTCTGCTTTTGATGCATTCGATATCCCTGCGTCATAGCCCTATTTGGGGTAATGGAACTCCTCCTTTCTTTTTTTAAATGTAAAGGTGTGATCATGACTTGGAGATATGTTGATTCCTCAGGTGGGATCCCTACGGCTTCGATTTTGTTGGTGTACGGGGAATACTGCAGAGCTAGACCTCAGAGGAGAAAGCCTTGCGCCTTGGCTCCCTCTATCCCTTTGGCTGCGACTTCCTTGTCTCCGAGGATTGTTAGGGGAAACAGGTTTCCTAGTCTGGGTCGGTGTGTCCCTCCGCATGAGGCGATTCTTTTTCTTCAGAGGCAGCTTCGAGAAGTGATCTCCAACCAGGCTCTTACCGTACAAAGGGCTCGAGAACAAGCTCGTTGGGATCTTATGAAAGAATGGTCGGAAAGGGATGTCTACCAGCGTAGGTCATCTGGAGGACCCAGCCGATGGGGGCCTGTCGGAGGACCTGTCCGGAACATGGCGAGCAATGAGGGTGGATTTGGCATTTTTCCTTCGTTTCGTCGGGAGCCGCATCTTTGATTAACTTGCAATACTTATTTTCTTCTTGTTTTATGCTGTCGTCTTCTTCCGGATTTTTGAAGATTTTTCTTCTTTTGGATAAGAACCTTTAATAACTAATAATATTTATTGCTAGAATCATGTCGAGCCCAGAGGTTCAAGAACATGATGGCAACATTGAATCCTGAGAGATTCGAGACATTGAGGTCGTATTGAACCCTGAGGTTCTTAACCCGGGGGCCTTGATTGAATCTGAAGATTCTAGACCTTGAGGTCGTCTGGAACCCTGAGGTTCTCGACCCGAGGGTCTTGATTGAATCCGAGGATTCTGGACCCTGAGGTCCTATTGAACGCTAAGGTTCTTGACCCGGAGGCCTTAATAGAATCTGAAGATTCTGGACCCTGACTTCGTATGGAACCCTGAGGTTCTCGACCTGGGCCTTGATTAAATCTGAGGATACTGGACCCTGAGGTCGTATTGAACCCTGAGGTTTATGACCCGGAGGCCTTAATAGAATCTGAAGATTCTGGACCCTGAGGTCGTATGGAACCCTGACGTTCTCAACCCGGGGGCCTTGATTGAATCCGAGGATTCTGGACCCTGATGTCGTATTGAACCCTGAGGTTCTTGACCCGGAGACCTTTATAGAATCTGAAGATTCTGGACTCTGAGGTCGTATGAACCCTGAGGTTCTCAACCCGGGGGCCTTGATTGAATCCGAAGATTCTAGACCCTGAGGTCGTATTGAACCCTAAGGTTCTTGACACAGAGGCCTTAATAGAATCCGATGATTCTTGACCCTGAGGTCGTATTGAACCGTGAGATTCTTGACCCGGAGGCCTTGATAGAATCCGAAGATTCTGGACCTTGAGGTCG
This sequence comes from Hirschfeldia incana, assembly GCA_026261945.1. Lineage (NCBI taxonomy): Eukaryota > Viridiplantae > Streptophyta > Magnoliopsida > Brassicales > Brassicaceae > Hirschfeldia > Hirschfeldia incana. The sequence continues at coordinate 294,771 of JABCMI010000030.1, forward strand.
TATTGAACCCTGAGGTTCTTAACCCGGAGGCCGTGATAGAATCCAAAGATTCTGGACCCTGAGGTCGTATTGAACCTGAAGTTCTTGACCGAAGGCTTTAATTGAATCCGGAGATTCTGGACCCTGAGGTCGTATTGAACCCTGAGGTTCTTGACCTGAAGGCCTTGATTGAATCCGGAGATTCTGGACCCTGAGGTCTTATGGAACCCTGAGTTTCTTGATTGAATCCAGAGATTCTGGACCCTAAGGTCTTAAGGAACCCTGAGGTTCTTTGGACTTTATGCGTTTGAGAAGTCTTTTAATCGCTCTCTGCTGCCCGGAGGCGCCCAACTCTCGATCTAAATTGAGAAATCGCACTCTGCTCTCCGGAGGTTTAGGCCACTCTCGAAAGTCTCAATCCTGCACTCTACCTTTCTGCAGAAATTTCACTCTCGAACTTACTGTGGTCTGAGGTAGGTTCCCCCCCCCCCCCCCCCGCAAGGCGACTTCACCCCATACACACTACCTTCCACGTCTGGATAGGTATTTAATTTTATTGTGCTTAACCGGTATTTCTGCTAGAATCTGATTACAGTACTTGGCCGTGTACGTCATGCCCCCTGCGTGTGTTTAGCTCGTGGCGTTTTTAACGTACGGTTTGGGTAGCATTTGGTATGTGGTCCCCACGTAACTCTTGGCTATAGGCCTTTACGCGGGGCCCTGTTGTGCAGACATTGGTGCAGGGATGATCAGACCCCTTCCATATCTGTCTGCACCTTAGGTGAGTAGCCTCACCAGCTAGGGGGTTAGCTAAGATCTGAGGCCCCTAAGGTCCTGATCCAGCTGGTATGCCCCTTTAAGTATATTGGTATTACTTTAACTCCTTTTAGTCGAAACCAAATGTATTTTATAAGCCTAGTCCGAAGACGTTCTCTTATACATGGGAGTAGGAAAACCAAAATATTTAAATATATAGTATAGTAGTATATATAAAGCTCGATCCGAAGATCTTACTTTTAGAAATGGTAGAATTTGAGGTGCAAGGCGTTCCAGCAGTTAGGTTGGAACTTGCCGTTACTGTCTTGCAGTTTGTAGGCTCCTCCTCCTTGCACCCCTATTACCTGGTAAGGGCCCTCCCATCCGGGGGCGAGTTTTCCGGCTGATTTGTCCCTTGTGTGGTTGCAGACTCGCCTTAGGACCCAATCTCCTTCTTGGAAGGTTCTGGATCCCACCTTCTTGTTGTAACTCTTGGCTACTTTCATTTGGTATGATGCGTTCCTAAGGCGGGCTGCTTCTCTTTTTTCGTCTAGTAGGTCTAGACTTAGGTACATCAGCTCGTCATTCTCTTTTGGGGTTAGGATGTTGGAGATTGTAGTCTTCACGTGCACCTCAGTGGGTATTACTGATTCAGTGTCATAGACGAGTGAGAAAGGAGTCTCTTGGGTAGCTGTCTTTGGAGTTGTCCGATAGGCCCAGAGAACTCCATGTAATTCCTCTGCCCATCGCCCATGAGCTTTCTCCAAGCGCTTTTTGAGCATGTTTACCACCGTTTTGTTGGTTGACTCTACTTGTTCGTTCGATTGGCAATGTCGCGGTGCTGAATATGGGAGTTTGATGTTCCAGTCCTTGCATAAATCCTGGAAGTCATTGCTGGTAAATTGAGGTCCATTGTCGGTGACAATCTCCTGAGGTGCTCTGAAGCGGGTAATCACGTTTGTCCAGATGAACATTCTGATTTGGAGATCTGTGATCTTTGCCAAGGCTTTGGCTTCCACCCACTTAGTGAAATAGTCGGTCATGACCAGGAGGAAGACCTTTTGCCCCGGCGCCATAGGGAATTTCCCCACGATGTCCATGCCCCATTTGCGAAAAGGCCAAGGAGAGCTTAAGTGTGGGAACCGAAATTCGCACTGTCGATTTTGATAAGTAAACACGGAGGAAAGCCAAGTTAACCCGACTTTCCCTGATGGCCCAGATTCTCTGCGACAGCCAACGACAAGTGACCGAACAAGTGCGGAAGATATGGAAAGATAACAAAAGACGAAAATCGTACAAAAAGGGTTTTGTTAAGAGTTGGGACTGGACCTTGAGAAAGGCTGCCTGCGTACCCCTTTCGAGGATCAAGTCGGACGTAGTTCAGTTAGAAAGATTTGAGCAAGAGATCGAACTGCCTGGCGGAGTTCGTCTAGTACGAGCGTTTGTCTTAGAAACGGGCGTGTCGAGAATAACGCCTAGGGTTTCTATGTGCGGAACTCTGAGTAAAAGGATTGCTAGTTTCTTCTGAAGGAACAGAAGTCTGCGGACAAGATGAAGGTAGAACGAGAGGCGGCCAGACGTTCTAGGTCCTGCCTTGCTAGTATACCGCCTCAATTCTAAGTTCTTAAGCTAACAGGAGCTCTCTAGGTCTCCAATCTCGGATTTGCTCTCTAAGTCTCTCAATGATTTTCGCTCTGCCTTTCTTCCTCTCCCAAAGCTCCTTTATATACTCCTTCTTATGACGGTGTATTCTCCTTCTGGGCCGCAAGGCGGGCTTTTTTCCATTTTCGTCGGCCTTCATGTTTATCGGGAAACTTGACATTTATCTTCGGGAAACTTGACATTTATCCTTCCGGAAATTTAGCATTTATCTTGTTACGTAAAGATAAACGTAAATCGTCGTATCTATCTTAGATAATCGCAAATGGATTCTCCGATCGCATTTGGTCCCTTTCGGGCCGTTTCTAGGACTTCCGTTGTTTTCTACGATTTCTTCGGAAGATCTTCAATTCTTCGTAGAATTGAGATGTGTGGTGTCTTAGATAACCATCATCGTTTCGTATGAATAATTTTAGGATCTTCCTTTCCGTTGATATTTTACGAGTTTCCGAAGTGTTTCCGACCGTTTTTAGTTAAGAGTAAGAACGGGAGTTTTGTACGCGGAATCCCAATGATTCATTCCGCGAGGACTTGAGAAAGACTCAAAGCACAGACTTCTGACGGCCGGGGCCTGGGACTTATGCACAGAAGATTGTCTCTCGAAGACCCGAGGCAGCGCGGGCGCTAGGCGCCCGGCGCCTAGAGGCAGCACGGACGCTAGGCGCCCGGCGCCTAGAGGCAGCACGGGCGCTAGGCGCCCGGCGCCTAGAGGCAGCACGGGCGCTAGGCGCCCGGCGCCTAGAGGCAGCACGATCGCTAGGCGCCCGGCGCCTAGAGGCAGCACGGACGCTAGGCGCCCGGCGCCTAGAGGCAGCACAGACGCTAGGCGCCCGGCGCCTAGAGGCAGCACGGGCGCTAGGCGCCCGGCGCCTAGAGGCAGCACGGGCGCTAGGCGCCCGGCGCCTAGAGGCAGCACGGGCGCTAGGCGCCCGGCGCCTAGAGGCAGCACGTGCGTCTTGGCGAGGGCTTCGATTTGATATCTTGCTCGTTTTCTGGGTCCTCACGGTTTGAGAGAACGGGCTCTTTGAAGTTTCAAGGCGGATTCTTTGTCGTTCGGCCTGTCCAAACTAAGATTACTTCCCGTTTCTTCCGTATACTTTCGTATGGTTGTGTCATCTTAGCTACGGACCTAATGTCTCTCGGTTCTTCTTGATTGTATCATCGAAGTTTTACGACTAAATCTTATTTAGTTTTCTCGTAAAGTTTATCGTGTAAATATAGAACGATCGACTTTAACATAGGTTCTTTAAGCTATACGACTTGTCTTGCTTTAGACGCTTGTTTTATGGAAATTCCGCGCATGATAAATAGTTTTAGCCGTTGATTTCGAGAGAACCGTTTTTGACCCCAACAGTTAGCCCCCCAGCCTGTAAGACGCGGAGACTATCTTGCGGGCGGAAGATTATGAGTTGAAAATCGAAATTTGTGGCTAAGAATATTTCATTGCGGACATCCACATCACCTTTGATTGGCGATCTTGAACGTGACGTCGGAAAAACCGTGAGTTTGTTGCTCAATGTTAAGAAAGAGAAGAACATATGTCCTCGAAAGTCCATCGTCTTCAAGAGAAGATTCAGAGTCTTGAGGAGACGGGGACTCGCAAGTTTGACGGAGAGGACTTCGACTCGATTCTCGCTGGTCTGAAACCCGTGTGCACCCTTGTCCCGGATTCGGAGGGTTCGGAGGACCAGGACTACGCAGTCAAGTCGTGAAACCGGCGCATATGAAACATGCAGCGGTGGTGCGACCAATGGAGGCGACGGTGAGACCGTTCCAACTTTGGGTGTGTTTTGAGGATGAAGGTGATGCTCCGGGGAGCGTCTAGGTTTATCAATCCCTTCAAAGATTTTTATTTTTATTGTGTTTCGGCCGTTAAGAGGCCATGATGTACATTTGTGGGACTGGCTGTTGGTGGCTTCGAATCCCGGCCTCTTTCATGGCATCTGTTGAACTCTGCGGCTCAATCTTTATAAAATATTAATGTTGCGTTTTCAGAACTTCTGTCTATCGAAGTTAGAGGGATAGGGTGTGAGTTGTCGTCTCATCCCTGCCTCCCTGATGATCACCGTATCCGTCGTTTGTACAAAGCGAGATTTTCCTGCGGTTTACGATTTACGCGAAAATCCGTGGAAAAGTACAGACTTGGGTGAAGAGACAAGTTTTGGGATCTCGCGTCGTTGACGCTTTGCCTATGAGATGTTTAGGTACCAGCAAGGCTGGGTTTAGGGCAAGACATATGTTTACTCTCAGACTGAGGCTGTGCGATGACAAATCGGCTTTCGTTTTGCCTGTTTATGATTTTAACCTGATTCGTACCGTTTTAAAATCCGTGAAGTGGTATCGGCTTAAATGATTTGTCTAGGCACGAATCGAGCTACTTCCTTTACGAAGTGCTGAACCAAATTTGGATTTTTTGTATAGCGCGCTAAAGGATCCTTGTCGGATGTAAAAGAGCCTACCCTTAGGTGGCTTGTCTGTTTAGGACGTTAGAGTTCGTTTGTTGTGATCAGCAACAACGATATGATGCCGTTTAGAAGGCGTATGAAGGTTTTAATCGAAAAATGAATGTTCAGGCACGAAGCGACGTCTCGTAGTGCTTTGAAGTTTGTTTTTCTTATGCCATAAAGGACTATGGGCTTTTAGAAATCGCCGAATGTTTCCGGGCGATAGTTTATGATTTATTTGGTGGATACTGGATCCATTGTTGAGGCCGTTTAGCGATTGGCGAATTTGTTTGCGAAGAGTTTCGAAAATTCGGTTTCTGTGTTTGTAAAGAATTTCGAAAATCCGGTTTCTTTGAAATCGTGGGAATATATGAGTATACGCATTCCAAATGCGTACGAGTCAATTTTCCCTTGTGCCGCATTTCAAATGTTCGCGGGCTTGGAGATGGTTTGCGAATGTCCGTAGTCAGAAACTGTTGTTTCAGTTTGGACGAGGGATTAGGACCAGGGGTCGCGTATATTTGACCCAGGGAGAAGCGTCTACCTTCGCTTTGTTTCGCGAAGTGTTGGCCTTCCGGGATTTTAAGGACGACTCGTATAACTCTTGGAGCTTTGTCACGAGTGTTTCTTTTCATGCTTTGTTTACGGGGCGTATAGAACTTAATGTTAAGTTCAAATTTTCCCGTTAACCGTATGGCTGTTAGGACTGATTTTATTACGAGAAATTTATCGCATGATTTCTGCTTTTGGGCTATGCGACAGAGTTGCTCGCGTAAGGAATCGACGAAGAACACGTTCGGATTCAGTTTTGGGTTATTTCCCGATTGGACGTAATTTTCCGTATTGCGATGTCGTTTTGCATGAGACCGATCTTGGTTTTCCTTATGCTGTTTTTGTGTAACATGTTCTTGTTATACGAAAGTAATGGATGACCGGTTTCATGAAGATAGAAAATCGCAGATAGTCAAAGTAGCCTTGTTTTCGTGGTTTACACGGGAAACGTTTCCGCTTTGATTTCGTCTTTTGGCGAAAGTATCTTCGAGTTACTCATGGAGTTTTACCGAAGGTTATTTCGTTAACTTTTTAGCTCGCCGTCGTGCTATTAGTCTGACGTTGTACGAGTTTCTTGTTGCGAGATTGCAACAAGAGATGTTGTAGAGTTTTCAAGACTATGTTTGTAACGGTTTGACTACGCCGTTATGCCGCTAGCGTTTCGGACGAATCTTAGAGTATCGTTTGCCTTTTGAAAGGAATTTTTTCTTTATGAAGTAGAATGAGTATGCCAAGGATGCGTGGCGATCGTTTCTCGATTTTTCGAGAGATTAGATCGGTTTGCGTGTTCTGCCTAGACAGTCAAGGAACAATAGAACGAAACTGGAAGAAAATGCCTAAGACTTAGCTTGCTAGACTATCCACCTAGGTTCTAAGTTCCCTAAAGTTTACGGCAGTTTACAAGACGTTCTCATTCCTATCCTACGAAAAGATTAAAACCTTGATAAAAATTTCAAAGTCGGTCGTACCTTAGTCTCATTGATTACTCGAGATTGCGTCATGTCCGTTCCTCTTTGTCTTTTAACGTTTCATTGTCAAAGGTCTTCGAAAAGTCTGACACTGAATCGAGAATTGATTTTTGATGAAACCCGAAGGAACAGTGCAGAACCGTTGCAGAATCGTTGAAGCAAAGGGAGGAGAAGTAGGCGAAACTCGAAGAAGGCTAAGGTGGGTAGACAAGTGAAAACGATTGGCAAGACGTCACTTGAGTGAGGCTTCTTGTTTCGTCAAGCTATGAGCGAACTGGTCAGGTCAAGAAGCTTACGATCTTATTATACTTCACGAATGATGTTTCGTTAAATATTGCCGAGCTTTTATTTAACGAAAGTTATTCAACAAAATGTTGTCGAGTTAATTTTACGGAAATTGTTTCGTAAAATTAGTTTGGATAGTCGTTGGGTCAATCTTTACGAGGATTGGCCGTGCTTGACGAATGTTTTGTTGCCCGGCTACCAGCGCAGCATGGGTACGTTAGCCGCCCGGCGCCTAGAGGCAGCACGGGCGTGCTAGCCGTCCGGCGCCTAGGGACAGCACGGGCGTGCTAGCCGCCCGGCTCTTAGGGACAGCACGGGCGTGCTAGCCGCCCGGCGCCTAGGGACAGCACGGGCGTGCTAGCCGTCCGGGACTGTGCTTCCTCGCGGGACCCGCCTGTTTTTCTCGGTTTTTTAGAGGTTTCTCGATCGACACTTAGTCTCTCGAGGTTTCTTTAATTGTTTTTACGAGACTTTCGGAAATTGATTTCATCATGATCCCAGCAAGGAATTGTTTCTTAGAACGTTGTTGACCTTTTATTTTACGAGAGTTATTTCACAAAATGTTGTCGATGTAATTTTACAGAAACTGTTTTGTAAAATGTTGTCGAGTTTAATCGTGCAAAAGCTGTCTCGTGAAATATTTCGAGAATTTATTTTACGAAAGGTGTTCCGTAAGAAGTTATCGAATTTTTAGCATTAGAAACGCTGATTGGTAACCCGATCAGTCGTGCTTTCTGTTTCATGAGTAATTTGGGGTTTCTCCGTGATTTCCAGGAGAACAAGTCTTTATTTTTCCGGGAAATTCTAAAAAGACATTTCCAGTCGAAACTCTGCTCGGTAATCAGACCGTCATATCAGCCTTGGGCTCGATCCTACTCAAAAATCGTATGTGGGTCGTTTATCCGTGATTCGTGCCCCTTTTGGGCCGTCTTGGGACTTAGACGTTTTTACGATTTTTCTTTAGAAAAAGCCGTTGATGTGACGCTGGTTTTTCCGAAAGGATTTCGATTCCCCGTATTGTTAAGGCAACTGGTGTTCAAGCTAACCATAGCCGTTGTATACGGCAGGCAGGAATCCGTCTCGACTACCAAGTCATTTTTTGAATTTTTCCGAGCGAGGGGGGTTGTGTCCATGGACCCGAGGACCGTGTTGCAGGAACTTGGACGGGGGTGCATGGTTGATAGGACCCGAACTTGGTCGGGATGGTCCGTTCTTTGGGACGTTTGTCCGTAAGATGATAATCTTAGATAACCGTTTGCAAAAGCGTTGGTCGTAGGAGCAGTCACTGCTGAAGTTGTTTTACCAACGTCGATGTGAGCTGCGAGTTTGTCTTTCACATTTCCAGACATTGCTTTGATCAAGCGTTTTGCGGTAGTAAGAGTAAGAGTAATCCGTCCTCCCCTCCTTCTAGCGCCAAACTGTGGGAACCGAAATTCGCACTGTCGATTTTGATAAGTAAAAACAGAGGAAAGCCAAGTTAACCCGACTTTCTCTGAAGGCCCGGATTCTCTGCGACAGCCAACGACAAGTGACCGAACAAGTGCGGAAGATATGGAAAGATATCAAAAGACGAAAATCGTACAAAAAGGGTTTTGTTAAGAGTTGGGACTGGACCTTGAGAAAGGCTGCCTACGTACCCCTTTTGAGGATCAAGTCGGACGTAGTTCAGTTAGAAAGATTTGAGCAAGAGATCGAACTGCCTGGCGGAGTTCGTCTAGTACGAGCGTTTGTCATAGAAACGGGCGTGTCGAGAATAACGCCTAGGGTTTCTATGTGCGGAACTCTGAGTAAAAGGATTGCTAGTTTCTTCCGAAGGAACAGAAGTCTGCGGACAAGATGAAGGTAGAACGAGAGGCGGCCAGACGTTCTAGGTCCTGCCTTGCTAGTATACCGCCTCAATTCTAAGTTCTTAAGCTAACAGGAGCTCTCTAGGTCTCCAATCTCGGATTTGCTCTCTAAGTCTCTCAATGATTTTCGCTCTGCCTTTCTTCCTCTCCCAAAGCTCCTTTATATACTCCTTCTTATGACGGTGTATTCTGCTTCTAGGCCGCAAGGCGGGCTTTTTTCCATTTTCGTCGGCCTTCATGTTTATCGGGAAACTTGACATTTATCTTCGGGAAACTTGACATATATCCTTCCGGAAATTTAGCATTTATCTTGTTACGTAAAGATAAACGTAAATTGTCGTATCTATCTTAGATAATCGCAAATGGATTGTCCGATCGCATTTGGTCCCTTTCCGGCCGTTTCAAGGACTTCCGTTGTTTTCTACGATTTCTTCGGAAGATCTTCAATTCTTCGTAGAATTGAGATGTGTGGTGTCTTAGATAACCATCATCGTTTCGTATGAATAATTTTAGGATCTTCCTTTCCGTTGATATTTTACGAGTTTCCGAAGTGTTTCCGACGGTTTTTAGTTAAGAGTAAGAACGGGAGTTTTGTACGCGGAATCCCAATGATTCATTCCGCGAGGACTTGAGAAAGACTCAAAGCACAGACTTCTGACGGCCGGGGCCTGGGACTTATGCACATAAGATTGTCGCTCGAAGACCCGAGGCAGCACGGGCGCTAGGCGCTCGGCGCCTAGAGGCAGCACGGACGCTAGGCGCCCGGCGCCTAGAGGCAGCACGGACGCTAGACGCCCGGCGCCTAGAGGCAGCACGGGCGCTAGGCGCCCGGCGCCTAGAGGCAGCACGGGCGCTAGGCGCTCGACGCCTAGAGGCAGCACGGGCGCGAAGCGCCCGGCGCCTAGAGGCAGCACGGACGCTAGGCGCCCGGCGCCTAGAGGCAGCACGGGCGCTAGGCGCCCGGCGCCTAGAGGCAGCACGGGCGCTAGGCGCCCGGCGCCTAGAGGCAGCACGTGCGTCTCGGCGAGGGCTTCGATTTGATATCTTGCTCGTTTTCTGGGTCCTCACGGTTTGAGAGAACGGGCTCTTTGAAGTTTCAAGGCGGATTCTTTGTCGTTCGGCCTGTCCAAACTTAGATTACTTCCCGTTTCATCCGTATACTTTCGTATGGTCGTGTCATCTTAGCTACGGACCTAATGTCTCTCGGTTCTTCTTGATTGTATCATCGAAGTTTTACGACTAAATCTTATTTGGTTTTCTCGTAAAGTTTATCGTGTAAATCAAGAACGATCGACTTTAACATAGGTTCTTTAAGCTATACGATTTGTCTTGCTTTCGACGCTTATTTTATGGAAAGTCCGCGCATGATAAATAGTTTTAGCCATTGATTTCGAGAGAACCGTTTTTGACCCCAACATTAAGGATTTGAGGTTCTCTGGTGTCAAGTTGGTGATTGGGGCTTGTTTTTCGCATTGGCTGCATGTCTTAGCTTGCTTAAGGGAGTCCTTCGCCATGGTTGGCCAGTAGTAGCCAGCCCTTCTTGCTTTGAGCACCAGACTTCGTCCCCTGGAATGGGAACCGCATTCCCCTTCATGGAGCTCTTCTAGTATTCTTGCAGCTTCTCTAGGAGTTAGACACCGTAAGTAGGGTCTTGAAAAGGAACTCCTGTATAGTTCTCCTTCTGAGATGCAATATCTGGCTGTTTGCCTCTTGATCTTGCGGCTTTCATCTCGATCTTCGGGTAGGAAGTCGTTCCTTAGGTAGTTGGTGATGGGAGTCATCCAGGTTTCCCCTTCGTCTACTACTGCTACCTCCTCTGGTTCTGCCTCTTTCTCGGTTGATGGCCATTGTAAGACCAACAAGGGAATGCTCATATGATCCTTGGTTTCTAGGGCGGAACCTAGGTTTGCTAGAGTATCAGCTTGGGAGTTTTGCTCCCTAGGGATCTGAGTGAGTTTGCAGTTTTCGAATTTGTCAAGCAGATGTTTGGCTGATAGGTATCTGATCAAACTCGGATCATTGGCCTGGTAGTCTCCTTGGACTTGGCTGATGATGAGCTGTGAGTCGCTGAGAACCTGGATGTCTTCCACTCCCATTTTTTTTGGTTAATGTCAGCCCTGCTATGAGGGCTTCGTACTCAGCTTCGTTATTGGTTGCTTTGAAGTTGCAACACACGGCCCTTGAAGCTGACTCTCCTGTGGGGGAAGTTAGGACTAATCCTACTCCCACACCTCTTACGTTGCTGGAACCATCAACGTGTAGGGTCCATTGGCCTTTCTCCACCTATTTTTCATGGAGCTTAACTTCTTGATCCAAGCCTGGAAGCATGGAGGGAGAAAATTTAGCCACGAAGTCGGCTAGGACTTGTGACTTGATGGCGGTAGCTGGGCGAAAGACCACGTCATATTCCCCCAATTCTATGGCCCACATCGCCAATCGTCCAGACACCTCGGGCTTATGAAGGACCGCTTTGATAGGGAACGAGGTGACTACCACGACTTGATGAGCCTGTAAATAAGGGCGTAATATCCGAGCTGCCACGACCAGGGCGAGAGCTAGCTTTTAGAGATGGCTGTAGCGGGTCTCTGCGTCTAGCATAGACTTGCTCACATAATAGATAGGGTGATGTTTTCTTCCTTCCTCTCTTACAAGGACTGCACTAACCGCATGCTCGGATACGGCTAGGTAGAGTAATAGGACCTCTTCTTCCAAAGGCTTGGATAAGAGTGGTGGAGTAGTGAGATAGGCCTTAAGGCCAGATAGTGCAATCTCGCACTCCTCTGTCCACTTGAAGTCCTTGGGATTCTTTAGTGTTTCGAAGAAGGCGTGAGACTTATCGGAGAGCCTGGAGATGAATCTGCTGAGGGCTGCCATTCTTCATGTCAGTCTTTGAACTTCCTTGACGTTTTGAGGGGAAGGTATCTCTTGGATGGCCCTTATCTGCTTTGGGTTTCCTTATATGCCCCTGGGAGTGACTATATATCCCAGGAATTTCCCAGAGGTTACTCCGAACGATCATTTGGAAGGGTTGAGCTTCATATTGTACCTTCTAAGGGTGGCGAAAGCCTGTTAAAGGTGCTAGATATGATCTTCGGAGTCTAAAGACTTTACCAACATGTTGTCGATATATACTTCCATGGTCTGACCTATCTGATCAGCAAACATCATATTGACGAGCCTTTGATAGGTGGATCCGGCATTCTTTAACCCGAAAGGTATAACCTTGTAGCAATAAATGACCCTGGAAGTCATAAAAGATGTCTTCTCCTGGTCCTCTGGGTTCATCAAGATTTGGTTGTATCCGGAGAAGGCATCCATGATGCTCATTAGTTGATGTCCAGCAGTGGCATCAACCAGCTTATCTATATGAGGCAAAGGGAAGGGATCCTTTGGACATGACTTGTCGAGGTCCGTAAAGTCGATGCAAACTCTCCATATCCCGTTCTTCTTCCTTACGACTACTACGTTGGCAAGCCAGACAGGATATTGTACCTCTCTTATGAATCCGGCGTCGAGCAGATTTTTGACTTCCTTATTAATGATCTCGTCCCTTTCGGGAGCAAATTTCCTCCTTTTCTGTCTGACTGGGGGATGCTTCGGATCTACTTGAAGCTGGTGCATGAAGACGTCGGGGTCGATCCTGGCATGTCCTCGTGCGACCAAGCAAAGCAGTCGGAGTTGGACCTCAGGAAGTCAATCAGTTTTCGTCTTAGGTCCTTTGGGACCTTATAGCCTATCTTGAGATTCCGTTCCGAATTTCCTTCCACCCGAGGGACGTCGTCCATCCCTTCAGCCTCCGGTTCTTTGGTATGAGGAGCTGGAGGTTCCTTCTGTAATTGCTATAAGACCTGGGTCTTTCCCTTCAGGGTGGTCTGATAGCAAGACCTAGAATTTTCCTGGTCTCCCTTGATAGCCTTCACGCCCCAGGGAGTAAAGAACTTTACTAATTGATGGAGGGTCGAAGGTGCTGCTCCCATGTCGTGGATCCAAGGCCTTCCTAATATCACGTTGTAGGATGAAGGGCAGTCGACGATTAGGAACTTAGTGGTTTGATTTATTCCTTCAGCATATACTAGAAGAAGGACCTCTCCTTCAGTCTGTTTCACTTATCCACTGAATCCCAGGAGTGGGGTTGCTTTCCTGGTCAGAGTCTTGGGATCTAGCCCTAGATCAGTGTAGGCCGATTGACAGATGATGTTGCTGGAGCTTCCGTTATCGACCAGTATTCGCTTGACCAAACAGTTTGCTATGACCAGCGAGATGACGAGGGCGTCGTGATGAAGAGCTAGGACCCTTTCTTGCTCTTTTGCGGTGAAGCTAATCTTGTCGGTTCCCAAGAGTGGGCGTTTAGGAACCTCGGTATCTTTACCGTTCCTGGCATTGCGGGTACTCCTTTTGGCTGCGGCGCTACTGATCCCACTTACTTCTGATCCTCCGGAGATGACATGGATCACTCAAACTTGCTGCGAGGATAATGCGGGAACAACTTCGTTAGGAAGGCCGGGGCCTTCCTTGTTCAAGTGGTTTCTGGCTTTATCCGAGAGGAATTCCCTCAGATAACCTCTCTTAAGAAGCTCAACAATTTCTATCCTTAGAGCTATACAATCTTCAGTGGTGTGGCCATGATCATTGTGGAATTCACACCACCTTTTGAGGTTTCGATTAGCATCGGGGGACCTCATCTTAAGGGGCCATTTAACCTGTGGACCCATCTGTCGCAGGACTCCGATGAGCTCCGTTTTGGATATTGCGAGATGAGAAATATTGGGCCAAGTAGACACCATCATTCCCTCGGATCGGGGTAGAAGACGGTTCTGATTCTTGCCCATGCTCGAATTGCTGGATTCTTTGGAAGGCCGAGAGCAGATGGGCTCGTCGCGATCGTCCCTTGGAGGTCTGGAGGACTTCTTATCGTATTTAAAGGAAGCCTTGGCCCTGCTCGCGACGTCTTCTTCCCATCTTACTTGAGCCCAGGCACGGGATAACACCTCCGCCAAGCCCCCACACCTATACGTCGTTAGCTCTTTGTAGAGTTCTCCTTCTGGAAGCAGCCCTTCTTGAAAGCTGAGACGGTTGTATCAGCATTGCACTCGGGAATGGAGACCTTCTCCTGGTTAAAGCGAGCTATGTAGGAACGTAGAGACTCGTTCCTGTATTGTTGGACCTCGTAGAGGTCATCAGATCTCTTCTCTAGGTGACGACTACTGGCGAATTATTCCACGAACTTATCACTGAGGGCGGCGAAGGATTTGATGGATCCCGTAGGGAGATTTGTTATGATATTTTTGTGAAGGGTCGTTTAAGTACTACGGAACACTGGAAGACTAATAAATGGATACGAGTTTGTATGTGTTTTGAGAATAGAAATCGAGGCAAAGAGATGTATTATTGAGTGTGTTTGGCGTTACAACGTTTTGGGTGTATAAACCCTAGTTTTCTAGCCTAACTCTATAATCTCTAAGCCCCAAAGTGTCGATCCCTTGTTGTAGGGTTTGGGTTCCCCTTTTATAGTTGATGTAAGTCGGTCAATCTCGGGCGGCTTCCGTAATATTCATGAATATATTATTTTCCCCTTGATATGGGAAACTTCCATATTCATGCGGAGGATTGGTTCCTTGGTCCCTACGGCAAGGGCTAGGCCTTGGTTTCTCGATACATGGACTGGACCCTGGGTACTTGTTAAATGGAGGTCGGGCCCTGGTGCCACCTGGTGGAGATGGGTTCTTTAAGTCGAGGAGGGACCCTGGGTCCTTTCCAAATGAGGGCCCGGAAGTCTAGGCCCCTTCGGAGGCTGGAGAAAACTCTAGCCTTGGATATTTTTCCCCAACAGTTTGCCCCTTATTCCTTGATTGCTTCGTAGGGATCAAGGGATAATATGTAGTCTTGAGTCTTGATGCCATTTCTTCCACCAGGAGAAGGATTTGGAGTCTAGGCGACATGAGGAGTTGATTTGGAATATGATCGCTTAGTTGGAATGGGCCTCAGGGGAAATAAGGATCGCGGCCCGCTCGTGATGATGCTAGGTCGGCGAAGTATTTTGGAGATAATTTTGGAAATTTGCCGAGAATCGCGAGTATCTTCCAAATTCTTTTGTCTTTCCTCTTTCTTTCTTTCCTTCCCTTCGCCAAAAATGGAAAGTCGTTCCAGGTATATAATCGGATGTTTCGACGCCTTTGGACAACACGAATTTAGGTTTTCCCCTGTCCTTCTTATTGGAAGTAGATGTCGAACGCTCCGACCTTCATGAAATCGTTCCCTACCCCCGGTGTTGGCGGACGTGTCAGGCCCCGTCGCTTGTTTGGTGATCCTTTTGATTCCCCAATTCTAACACCTAGCGTGGTTTCGGGAACCGATGATGAAAGAGTTCCCGTGGCCCCTGTTCGCCCTCGTCGTTTCTGTTCTTTTGATGCTTCGAGTGAAGACGAAGATGGCCCGAGGTCTGACATTAAGGAAGGTGATCTGGCGGGGATCCGCCGTAGATATTCCTTACCTGATACGATGGGGATCAGGTGTGCGGGAGAGTTCGAGCGAGCTCCTGATGGAGGAAGGGACGAGATAGCGATCTTTGAGGCTTATTTGGAGGCCGGCTTTAGAGGAGGGATTCCTTCTTTAATCGCGGAGGTGGCGTCGTACTTTGGATGTTCCCCTTCGCAGTTTACGCCTGCTACATGGCGTACTCTGATGGCTATCCAGGTGTTAGGAGAGCTCCATAGTATTCCTTTCGGGTTGTCTGAAGTCCTGTATTCTTACTCCTTTGTTCCCTTGCCAAGTAAGGGAGGCTTTTACCAAATATGGTCCCGAGATGGTGAACCGTTGGTGGATGAACCCCCTCGAGGTCTTAGGGGTAGCTTTCCTTCAAACGATTCCTGGGACAGGAGATATGTGTTTATGAAGGTCGAAGGTGTTCCTGGTTATCCATGTTTCTGGCGTTCAGTGGGTAAGTTGCTTATGTTTCCCTGGACATGGGTATTATATTTTCTGAATTATGTCGAATTTTTCTTCTTGCAGAGGTGGCCCGACCGGTCATCCAGGCTGGTGAGACTTTGGTGAAGTTGGCGCGAGGTATTCCTAGGCGCTTTCGCTGGATTCTGTTCTTGATGCATTCGATATCGCTGCGTCATAGCCGTATTTGGGGTAATGGAATTTCTCTTACTTGGTCCTTTCGTTCTAGCCGTAGTTTGATGGAGTCTTTGTTTTCCAGGTGGGATCCCTACGGCTTCGATATTGTCAGTGTACAAGGAATACTGTAGAACTCGGCACCAAAGGAGGAGATCTCGCAATTCGTTTCTTTCCGTCCCTCCGGTGGTGGCTTCTTTGGCTCCGAGGGATGTTGGCAGGGATCGATTCCCCAGTTTAGGTCGGCGTGTTCCTCCACATGAAGAGATTCTTTTCCTCCGGAGGCAGCTTCGGGAAGTGATTTCCAACCAGGCTCTTATCGTGCAGAGGGCTCGAGAGTATGCTCGTCAGGATCTCGTTAGAGAGTGGTCGATGAGGAGTGCTGGTCAGCATGAGCTGATTTGAACCCTTAGGTTCTTGTTGCTTCGAACTCGGAAGTTTTCAAGGTCTAGGCCCTTTGAGTTTCTTACCCGGGCCCTGAGGCCTTACCCATTAAATCTTGAAGGAGTAGGAGCTTTTAGGCTTTCCGGATCCTTAGGTCTTAGGAACCTTGAGGTTCTTCGGACCCTTAGGTCTTGGGAACCTTGAGGTTCTTTGGACCCTTGGGTCTTGAGAACCTTGAGGTTCTTCGGAACCTTAGGTCTTTGGAACCTTGAGGTTCTTTGGGCCCTTAGGCCTTGGGAACCTTGGGGTTCTTCGGACCCTTAAGTCTACGGACCCTTAGGTCTTAGGAACCTTGAGGTTCTTCGGACCCTTAGGTCTTTGGAACCTTGAGGTTCTTTGGGCCCTTAGGCCTTGGGAACCTTGGGGTTCTTCGGACCCTTAAGTCTACGGACCCTTAGGTCTTTGGAACCTTGAGGTTCTTTGGGCCCTTAGGCCTTGAGAACCTTGAGGTTCTTTGGACCCTTAGGTCTTTGGACCCGAAGGTCTATGGACCCGAAGGTCTTTGGACCCGAAGGTCTTTGGACCCGAAGGTCTTTGGACCCTTAGGTCTTTGGACCCGAAGGTCTTTGGACCCGAAGGTCTTTGGACCCGAAGGTCTATGGACCCGAAGGTCTTTGGACCCGAAGGTCTTTGGACCCGAAGGTCTTTCGACCCTTAGGTCTTTGGACCCGAAGGTCTTTGGACCAAAAGGTCTTTGGACCCGATGGTCTTTGGACCCGAAGGTCTTTGGACCCGAAGGTCTTTGGACCCGAAGGTCTTTGGACCCGAAGGTCTTTGGACCCGAAGGTCTATGGACCCGGAGGTCTTTGGACCCGAAGGTCTTTGGACTCAAAGGTCTTTGGACCCGAAGGTCTCTGGACTTTTATGCTTTTGTAGAGTCTTTTTGATCGCTCTCGGCTGCCCGGAGGCAAGCCACTCTCGATCTAAATTGAGAAATCGCACTGTTCTACCCGTGGGCATAGGCCATTCTCGAAATTCTCAATGCTGCACTCTACCTTTCTGCAGAAAGGTCACTCTCAGACTTATTGTGGTCTGGGGTGGGTCCCCCCGCAAGGTTCTGTCAACCCAGACACACTACCTTCCACGTCTGGATAGGTATTAAATTGTTTGTGCTTAACCGGTTATTTGCACTTTGCTCCCTGCATATCAGCCGCCAGAATCTGATTACAGTACTTGGCTGTGTACGTCATGCCCCCAGCGTATTTCACGAGGGTTTGAATGGCACTATTACAAGGCGTTCCAGCAGTTGGGTTGTACCTTGCCTGTGCTGTCTTGCAGCTTATAGGCTCTGCCCCTTGCACCCTTATTACCTGATAGGGCCCCTCCCATTCGGGGGCGAGTTTTCCGGCTGATTTGTCTTTTGTGTGGTAACATACTCGCCTTAGGACCTAGTCCCCTTCTTGGAAGGTTCTGGATCTCACCTTCTTGTTGTAACTCTTGGCTACCTTTATTTGGTACGACGCGTTCCTCAGGCGGGCTGCTTCCCTTTTTTCGTCTAGGAGGTCTAGGCTTAGGTACATCAGCTCGTCATTTTCCTTGGGGGTTAGGATGTTGGAGATCGTGGTCTTGACATGTACCTCGGTTGGTATTGTTGATTCGGTGCCGTAGACGAGTGAGAAAGGGGTTTCTTGGGTAGCTGTCTTTGGAGTCGTCCGGTAGGCCCAAAGGACTCCATGTAACTCTTCTGCCCATCGCCCGTGAGCCTTTTCCAAGCGCTTCTTGAGCACGTTCACCACCGTTTTGTTGGTTGACTCTGCTTGTCCGTTTGATTGCGGGTGCCTTGGTGCTGAATATGAGAGTTTGATATCCCAATCTTTGCAGAAGTCCTGGAAGTCGCTGCTGGTAAATTGGGGTCCATTGTCTGTGACAATTTCCTGAGGTGCTCCGAAGCGGGTTATTATGTTCGTCCAGATGAATTTCCTGATCTGGAGGTCCGTGATTTTTGCCAAGGCTTTAGCTTCTACCCACTTCGTGAAAACAGGATGGCTCTTTCTTGCTTTCTTCTCAATCTCCTGAACCAACACTATCTTGCCACGAGGACAGAGATAATATTTCCCCTCTGATCCAGGAAGGGTCGAGATGGAGTACGAGTAGAGAACTTCGTTTAGACCCAACATCAGACCCTCCAGATCACCTAGATTCTGGATGGCTATCAAAGTTCTCCAGGCTGGAGGAGTCAGCTGACCCGGGGAGATATCAAAAAACTCTGACAGTTTCGCGATCAATGAAGGGACTCGATCACGAAAACCTGACTCGAAGTACGCCTCGTATATCGGGACCTCATCAACTCCGAAATCAGAAATCCTATCCGTGGGATCAGGGACGCGAATGATTAGGTCCCGAGGAAGATCATACTTCCTTCTCCACCCCGCTACGTCCTACTCCTTAATCGACGAAAACGGACCCAGCGATGAAGATCTACCAACTCGACCCCCGGTGACGGCGTCCCCGACTTCGACAATATGGGATCCCATCGTCTCGGCCACAGGAGATGGAGAAGAGGAAGTCCTAGACCTAGCTACGGGAGAGGTTTCTAGGGCTTTGCTAGGGGACTCAGTCGACATTTTTAATAAGAAAAGTAGGAAGAGAGACGACTACCTGTGAAAAATAGGAAGAATCTCCGGAAGAGGAAGCCGCCGAGAAGAAAGCTCTAGAGAAGGCAAAGATGAAATGGAGAAGAAGCTTGGTTCCGATCAAAGAAAAAGAAAGAAACCCTAGTTGGAAACCCATGCGCCTCGATCATCTCGCCACGCGCACGAATGAGCGCCAAACGGAGAAGCTGAAACGATAATGGGCCTCCCCTAAAAAGCCCATCTGGCTCTCAATCATTTCTGCCAAAAGGCCTGAAGTATCGACATCCTCAAAGCAAACCACCTTCTTCAAATCCACGAATGATGGGCCCAAAATGATTCCACGTTCCGTTCAGACTCCAAACCCTTCTCCTGCTGGAAGAATGGCATCAGAACTCGAGGATACATATTATCCCTTGATCCCTACGAAGCAATCAAGGAATAAGGGGCAAACTGTTGGGGAAAAATATCCAAGGCTAGAGTTTTCTCCAGCCTTCGAAGGGGTCTCGACTTCCGGGCCCTCGTTTGGAAAGGACCCAGGGTCCCTCCTCAACTTAGAGATTATAGAGTTAGGCTAGAAAACTAGGGTTTATACACCCAATACGTTGTAACGCCAAACACACTCAATAATACATCTCTTTGCCTCAATTTCTATTCTCTAAACACACACATAAACATAAAATCTAATAGTCTTCCAGTGTTCCGTAGTACTAAAACGACCCTACACAAAAATATCACAACAGTATATGGGATGCTGCCTTCTTTCCTCCTCCCTTACGAGGACTGCGCTAACTGCGTGTTCGGACACGGCGAGGTAAAGCAGTAGGGTTTCCCCTTCTAGAGGTTTAGATAGGAGTGGTGGAGTAGTGAGATAGGCCTTGAGGTCGGACAGTGCGGCTTCGCACTTCTCTGTCCACTGAAAGTCCTTAGGGTTCTTTAGTGTTTCGAAAAAGGCGTGGGACTTGTCAGAAAGCCTGGAGATGAATCTGCTGAGGGCTGCCATTCTTCCCGTGAGTTTTTGAATCTCTTTGACGTTCCGTGGGGGAGGAATCGCCTGGATGGCCCTTATTTGCTCCGGATTTGCTTCTATGCCCCTGTGGGTGACTATGTATCCCATGAATTTCCCGGAGCTTACTCCAAAGGAACATTTAGAGGGGTTGAGCTTCATATTGTATTTCCTCAGGGTGGTGAACGCTTGCTGGAGATGTGAGATATGATCTTCCGAGTCAAGAGATTTTACCAGCATGTCGTCGATGTAGACTTCCATGGTCTGGCCTATCTGATAGGCAAACATCGTGTTGACCAGCCTCTGATAGGTGGATCCAGCATTCTTCAGACCAAACGGCATGACCTTGTAGCAGTAGATGCCCCTAGAAGTCATAAAGGACGTCTTTTCTTGGTCGTCGGGATGCATCAGGATTTGGTTGTATCGCGAAAAGGCGTCCATGAAGCTCATTAGTTGGTGCCCAGCGGTGGCATCCACCAGCTTGTCTATATGAGGCAAGGGGAATGGATCCTTTGGGCAGGACTTGTTGAGGTCCGTGAAATCGATGCAGACCCTCCATTTTCCATTTTTCTTTTTCACAACCACCACATTGGCGAGCCAGTCGGGATATTGCACCTCTCTTATGAACCCTGCGTCGAGCAGGTTCTTGACCTCTTCGTTAATGATTTCATCCCTTTCGGGAGCGAACTTCCTTCTGTTTTGTCTAACAGGAGGATGCTCGGGATTCACTTGGAGCTGGTGCATGATGATGCTGGGGTCGATTCCGGGCATGTCTTCGTGGTACCATGCAAAGCAATCGGAGTTAGATCTTAGGAAATCGATCAGCCTCCGTCTCAGATCCTTAGGCAGCTTGGAGCCTATCTTGAGGTTCCGCTCCGGGTTCCCTTCTATCAGGGGGACTTCGTCCATGTCTTCAACCTCGGGTTCTTCGGCATGAGGAACGAGAGGCTGCTTTTGTAATTGCTATAAAGCTTGGGTCCTTCCCTTCAGGGTAGTTTGATAGCAGGACTTAGAATTTTCTTGGTCCCCTCTAATGACCTTCACGCCCCAGGGGGTAGGAAATTTTACCAATTGGTGGAGGGTTGATGGTACGGCTCCCATGTCGTAGATCCAGGGCCTTCCTAGTATTACGTTATAAGACGACGGACGACCAGGAACTTGGCGGTTTGGTTTATCCCCTCGGCATAGACTGGGAGAAGAACTTCCCCCTCGGTTTGCTTCACCTCTCCGCTAAATCCCACGAGCGGGATCGCTTTCTTGGTTAATGTTTTAGGATCTAGCCCTAAATCCATATAGGCCGAGTGGAAGATAATTTTGCTGGAGATGCCATTGTCCACCAATATTCGTTTAACTAAGCAGTTGGCTATAACAAGCGAGATAACGAGGGCGTCATGATGGGGAGCGAGGACTGGTTCCTGCTCCCTCGTAGTAAAGCCGTAGTAAAGCTGATTTCGTCCGTTCCCAAGAGTGGGCGCTTGGGAGTCTCGGTCTCTTGACCGTTCCTGGCATTGCGAGTACTTCGTTTGGCTGCGGCGCTGCTGATCCCGCTTACTTCTGATCCTCCGGAGATGACGTGGATCACTCGTTCTTGTGGTGGAGGTAGCGCAGAGACCGTTTCGTTGGGGAGAGCGGGGCCCTCTCTGTTAAGGAGATCCTTGGCCTTATCCGAGAGGAACTCCCTTAGGTAACCCTTCTTGAGAAGCTCGGCTACTTCCAACCTTAAGGCTACACAGTCCTCTGTGGTATGGCCGTGATCGTTGTGGAACCCACACCATCTTTTAGGCTTCCGGGTAGCGTCAGGGGACCTCATTTTAGGTGGCCACTTGACTTGTGGGCCCATCTACCTCAAGACTCCAATGAGCTCCGGTTTGGATATCGCTAGGTGGGAGATGCTGGGCCAAGTTGAAACCATCATTCCTTCGGACCGAGGTAAGGGGCGATGTTGGTATCTGCCCCTGCTCTGATTGGTGGATTCCCGGGAAGGTCGGGGTCGGATGGTTTCTTCACACTCGTCTTTCGATGGTTTGGAGGACTTCTGATCGTACTTGGAGGAAACCTTGGCCCTGCTCACGACGTCTTCTTCCCACCTTACTTGGGCCCAGGCACGGGATAGTACATCCGCCATGTCTCCGCATCTGTACTTAGTTAATTCCTTGTAGAGCTCTCCCT
This sequence comes from Hirschfeldia incana, assembly GCA_026261945.1. NCBI lineage: Eukaryota > Viridiplantae > Streptophyta > Magnoliopsida > Brassicales > Brassicaceae > Hirschfeldia > Hirschfeldia incana. The sequence goes on from JABCMI010000030.1 coordinate 316,566, forward strand.
CCGGAAGTAAGCCCTTCTTGAAGGCTGAGATTGCTGTATCGGCGTTACACTCGGGTATGGAGACCTTCTCTTGGTTGAAACGAGCTATGTAGGAGCGTAGGGATTCGTTTCTGTATTGTTGGATCTCGTAGAGGTCATCTGATCTCTTCTCCAGGTGGCGGCTACTAGCGAACTGTTCCACGAACTTGTCGCTGAGGGCGGCGAAGGATGCTATGGACCCCGTGGGGAGGTTGATATACCATTGGAGGGCAGGACCGGTTAGAGTTGACCTGAAGCCCTTGCACATGGTGGCTTCCCTTGCGTCTTTCGGAATAGCCACGGCTACCATGCGTTGCTTATACTGGGCGATGTGGTTGTCAGGATCTCCTGTTCCCTCGTACATCTTGATGCTCGGAAAAGAGAACTTTCTAGGCATCTCGATCGAAGCAATCTCCTTCACGAAAGGCGTGTCGGAGTACGACCTGGGATCACTTCTACGGATGGGGGGAGCTACTCCGGGGAGCCTTTCCACCATGGATTGGATGGTGCCGAATTTTTTGGATACCACCTTCTTTAGGTAAGCGGCTAAAGCTGGATCTGAGATCTCGGGATGATCAGGTGAGTACTCTTTGTCCTCTGTATTGGATTCGTCTTCTTCTTCTTCTCGGGTTACATCTCAAATGTTTTCTTGACCGCCGGGTTCGTCTCCGGGCTGCTGAGGCGTTTCCTCGTCGTCGTGCGGGGTGTTGAGCGAAGCCATAGGTCGAACTTTGGTTCTGAACCGTTTTCGTTTGTTCCCTACTGCCCCGAGGGATCGGTTTTCTCGTCTGAGAGCGATGTTCTCGGCTTCCATGGCGTCTAGCTTCTCGGCGCTTTGCTGGAGTTGCTTGGAGTGTTCTCCAAGTTGATCTTTTAGGTATTGAACTTCCTGGACGAGTTCCAGACCTGCAGGTGCGGTTTCCTGAGCCTTGTGAAGGTCGGTAATTTGACTCTGAAGGGTTTCGAATCGGCTCAGAAGCTCTTTCTCCTTCGGGGTCAGATTAGCTTTATTGGACTCGTCTTCCAATGCCATCGTCACGTAGTTGAGTTACTCCCCTCCTTCTAGCGCCAAACTGTTATGATATTTTTGTGCAGGGTCATTTAAGTACTACGGAACACTGGAAGACTAATAAATGGATACGAGTTTGTATGTGTTTTGAGAATAGAAATCAAGGCAAAGAGATGTATTATTGAGTGTGTTTGGCGTTACAACGTTTTGGGTGTATAAACCCTAGTTTTCTAGCCTAACTCTATAATCTCTAAGCCCCAAAGTGTCGATCCCTTGTTCTAGGGTTTGGGTTCCCCTTTTATAGTTGATGTAAGTCGGTCAATCTCGGGCGGCTTCCGTAATATTCATGAATATATTATTTTCCCCTTGATTTGGGAAACTTCCATATTCATGCGGAGGATTGGTTCCTTGGTCCTTACGGCAAGGGCTAGGCCTTGGTTCCTCGATACAGGGACTGGACCCTGGGTACTTGTTAAATGGAGGTCGGGCCCTGGTGCCACCTGGTGGAGATGGGTTCTTTAAGTCGAGGAGGGACCCTGGGTCCTTTCCAAATGAGGGCCCGGAAGTCGAGGCCCCTTCGGAGGCTGGAGAAAACTCTAGCCTTGGATATTTTTCCCCAACAAGAAGTTCAAAACCTAAAATTCCAACTTGGAGAACACTCCAAGCAACTTCAACAGAGCGTCGAGAAGCTAGACGCTATGGAAGCCGAGAACCTTGCCCTCCGACGAGAGAACCAATCCCTCGGGGCAGTTGGGAACAAGCGAAAACGGTTCAGAACCAGAGTCCGACCTATGGCTTCGCTCAACACCCCACGCGACGACGAGGAGACGCCTCAGCAGCCCAACGACGGATCCGACGACCAAGAAGCTACTCGAGATGCAACCCGATAAGAGGAGAATGACGACTCCGATACGAAGGACGAGGAATACTCACCCAATCATCCCGAGATCTCGGATCCAGCTCTAGCCGCCTACCTAGAGAAGGTGGTACCCGAAAGGTTTGGCACCATCCAATCTATGGTTGAAAGGCTCTCCGGAGTAGCTCCCCCTATCCGGAGAAGAGACCCAAGATCTTACTCTGACACACCTTTTGTGAAAGAGATTGCTTCAGCCGAGATGCCTCGCAAGTTCTCTTTCCCAAGCATCAAGATGTATGAAGGAACTGGGGATCTCGACAACCATATCGCCCAGTACAAGCAACACATGATAGCTGTGGCTATCCCAAAAGAAGCAAGGGAAGCTACCATGTGCAAAGGATTCGGGTCAACCCTGACCGGTCCTGCCCTCCAGTGGTACATCAATCTCCCCATGGGATCCATCGCATATTTTGCCGCCCTCAGCGACAAGTTCGTGGAACAATTCGCCAGCAGTCGCCATCTGGAGAAGACATCAGATGACCTCTACGAGATTCAGCAATATTGGAACGAGTCCTTGCGTTCCTACATAGCTCGCTTCAACCAGGAGAAGGTCTCTATTCCTGAGTGCAATGCCGATACAGCCGTCTCAGCCTTCAAGAAGGGCATGCTTCTGGAAGGAGAGCTCTATAAGGAGCTGACAAAGTATAGGTGCGGGGACATGGCGGATGTACTATCCCGTGCCTGGGCCCAAGTGAGATGGGAAGAAGACGTCGTGAGCAGGGCCAAGGTCTCCTCCAAATACGATCAGAAGTCTTCCAGATCCTCAAAGGACGAGCGTGACGAGGCCATCCGACCTCGACCCTCCAGAGAGTCTACCAACCCGAGCAGGGGCAGATACTAACACCGTCCTCTGCCCCGATCCGAGGGAATGATGGTCTATACTTGGCCCAGTATCTCTCATCTCGCGATATCCAAACCGGAGCTCATCAGCGTCTTAAGACAAATGGGCCCGCAGGTTAAATGGCCTCCTAAAATGAGGTCCCCCGATACCAATCGGGACCCCAAAAGGTGGTGTGGGTTCCACAACGATCACGGTCACACCACTGAAGATTGTATAGCCTTGAGGCTAGAGGTCGCCGAGCTTCTTAAGAAGGGTTATCTGAGGGAATTCCTCTCGGATAAAGCAAGGGACCTCCTAAACAAGGAAGGTCCCGCTCTTCCTAACGATTCTGTTCCTGCATTAAACCCCGCAGCAAGATCGAGTGATTCATGTTTATTTCAGGAGGATCAGAAGTAAACAGAATCAGCAGCGTCGCAGTCAAAAGGAGTACCCGTAATGCTTGAAACGGTCAAGAGGCCGAGGTTCCCAAACGCCCTCTCCTGGGAACGGATGAAATTAGATTCACCGCGAAGGAGCAGGAACGAGTCCTGGCTCCTCATCATGACGCCCTCGTCATCTCACTGGTCATAGCCAATTGCTTGGTCAAGAGGATACTGGTGGACAATGGAAGCTCCAGCAACATCATCTTTCATTCGGCTTACATGGACCTAGGGCTGGACCCTAAGACACTAACCAGGAAAGCGGCCCCACTCGTGGGATTCAGCGGAGAGGTGAAGCAGAACGAAGGAGAGGTTCTTCTTCCAGTCTACGCTGAAGGGATAAATTAAACCACCAAGTTTTTGGTCGTCGACTGTCAGTCATCCTACAACGTGATACTAGGTAGACCCTGGATCCTTGACTTGGGAGCCGTGCCATCGACCCTCCCTCAATTGGTGAAATTTCCCACTCCCTGGGGCGTAAAGGTCATCAAAGGGGACCAGGAAAACTCCAGGTCCTGCTATCAAACTACCCTGAAAAGAAAGACCCAGGCCTTATAAAAATTATAGAAGCAACCTCTAGTTCCTCATGCCGAAGAACCCGAGGTTGAATACATGGATGAGGTCCCCCTGGTAGAAGGGAACTCCGAACGGAACCTCAAAATAGGCTCCAAACTTCTAAAGGACCTGAGGCGAAGGTTGATCGACTTCCTAAGGTCCAACTCCGATTGTTTCGCGTGGTCTCACGAGGACATGCCCGGGATCGTCCCTGATATCATCATGAACCAACTCCAAGTGGATCCCGAGCATCCCCCGGTCAGACATAAAAGGAGGAAGTTCGCCCCCGAAAGGGATGAAATCATCAATGAGGAAGTAAAGAACCTGCTTGACGCGGGATTCATAAGAGAGGTACGGTATCCCGACTGGCTCGCTAATGTGGTGATTGTAAAGAAGAAGAACGGAAAGTGGAGAGTTTGCATTGACTTCACGGACCTCAACAAGGCCTGACCGAAGGATCCATTCCCTTTGCCTCACATAGACAAGCTGGTTGGTGCTACTGCCGGACATCAGCTAATGAGCTTCATGGATGCTTTATCCGGATACAACCAAATCCTAATGCATCCTGATGATCAGGAAAAGACGTCATTCATGACCTCCAGGGGCATCTATTGCTACAAGGTCATGCCGTTCGAGTTGAAAAACGCTGGATCCACCTATCAAAGGCTGGTCAACATGATGTTCGCCGATCAGATAGGTCAGACCATGGAAGTTTACATCGAAGACATGCTGGTAAAGTCCCTGGACTCTGAGGATCATATCTCGCACCTTCAACAGGCGTTCGCCACCCTAAGAAGGTACAACATGAAGCTCAACCCTTCCAAATGCTCATTCCGAGTAAGCTCCGGGAAGTTCTTGGGATACATAGTCACTCACAGGGGCATAGAAGCAAATCCAGAGCAGATAAGGGCCATCCAGGCGATTCCTTCCCCTCGAAATGTCAAGGAGGTTCAAAAGCTGACAGGAAGAATGGCGGCCCTCAGCAGGTTCATCTCCAGGCTCTCCGACAAGTCCCATGCCTTCTTTGAAACATTAAAGAGTCCCAAGGACTTCAAATGGACAGAGAAGTGCGATACTGCTTTATCTGACCTCAAGGCCTACCTTACTACTCCACCACTCCTATCTGACTTCAAATGTACTTCGTTTGGCTGCGGCGCTGCTGATCCCGCTTACTTCTGATCCTTCGGAGATGACGTGGATCACTCGTTCTTGTGGTGGAGGTAGCGCAGAGACCGTTTCGTTGGGGAGAGCGGGGCCCTCTCTGTTAAGGAGATCCTTGGCCTTATCCGAGAGGAACTCCCTTAGGTAACCCTTCTTGAGAAGCTCGGCTACTTCCAACCTTAAGGCTACACAGTCCTCTGTGGTATGGCCGTGATCGTTGTGGAACCCACACCATCTTTTAGGCTTCCGGGTAGCGTCAGGGGACCTCATTTTAGGTGGCCACTTGACTTGTGGGCCCATCTACCTCAAGACTCCAATGAGCTCCGGTTTGGATATCGCTAGGTGGGAGATGCTGGGCCAAGTTGAAACCATCTTTCCTTCGGACCGAGGTAAGGGGCGATGTTGGTATCTGTCCCTGCTCTGATTGGTGGATTCCCGGAAAGGTCGGGGTCGGATGGTTTCTTCACGCTCGTCTTTCGATGGTTTGGAGGACTTCTGATCGTACTTGGAGGAAACCTTGGCCCTGCTCACGACGTCTTCTTCCCACCTTACTTGGGCCCAGGCACGGGATAGTACATCCGCCATGTCTCCGCATCTGTACTTAGTTAATTCCTTGTAGAGCTCTCCCTCCGGAAGTAAGCCCTTCTTGAAGGCTGAGATTGCTGTATCGGCGTTACACTCGGGTATGGAGACCTTCTCTTGGTTGAAACGAGCTATGTAGGAGCGTAGGGATTCGTTTCTGTATTGTTGGATCTCGTAGAGGTCATCTGATCTCTTCTCCAGGTGGCGGCTACTAGCGAACTGTTCCACGAACTTGTCGCTGAGGGCGGCGAAGGATGCTATGGACCCCGTGGGGAGGTTGATATACCATTGGAGGGCAGGACCGGTTAGAGTTGACCTGAAGCCCTTGCACATGGTGGCTTCCCTTGCGTCTTTCGGAATAGCCACGGCTACCATGCGTTGCTTATACTGGGCGATGTGGTTGTCAGGATCTCCTGTTCCCTCGTACATCTTGATGCTCGGAAAAGAGAACTTTCTAGGCATCTCGATTGAAGCAATCTCCTTCATGAAAGGCGTGTCGGAGTACGACCTGGGATCACTTCTACGGATGGGGGGAGCTACTCCGGGGAGCCTTTCCACCATGGATTGGATGGTGCCGATTTTTTTGGATACCACCTTCTCTAGGTAAGCGGCTAAAGCTGGATCTGAGATCTCGGGATGATCAGGTGAGTACTCTTCGTCCTCTGTATTGGATTCGTCTTCTTCTTCTTCTCGGGTTACGTCTCAAATGTTTTCTTGACCGCCGGGTTCGTCTCCGGGCTGCTGAGGCGTTTCCTCGTCGTCGTGCGGGGTGTTGAGCGAAGCCATAGGTCGAACTTTGGTTCTGAACCGTTTTCGTTTGTTCCCTACTGCCCCGAGGGATCGGTTTTCTCGTCTGAGAGCGATGTTCTCGGCTTCCATGGCGTCTAGCTTCTCGGCGCTTTGCTGGAGTTACTTGGAGTGTTCTCCAAGTTGATCTTTTAGGTATTGAACTTCCTGGACGAGTTCCAGACCTGCAGGTGCGGTTTCCTGAGCCTTGTGAAGGTCGGTAATTTGACTCTGAAGGGTTTCGAATCGGCTCAGAAGCTCTTTCTCCTTCGGGGTCAGATTAGCTTTATTGGACTCGTCTTCCAATGCCATCGTCACGTAGTTGAGTTACTCCCCTCCTTCTAGCGCCAAACTGTTATGATATTTTTGTGCAGGGTCATTTAAGTACTACGGAACACTGGAAGACTAATAAATGGATACGAGTTTGTATGTGTTTTGAGAACAGAAATCAAGGCAAAGAGATGTATTATTGAGTGTGTTTGGCGTTACAACGTTTTGGGTGTATAAACCCTAGTTTTCTAGCCTAACTCTATAATCTCTAAGCCCCAATGTGTCGATCCCTTGTTCTAGGGTTTGGGTTCCCCTTTTATAGTTGATGTAAGTCGGTCAATCTCGGGCGGCTTCTGTAATATTCATGAATATATTATTTTCCCCTTGATTTGGGAAACTTCCATATTCATGCGGAGGATTGGTTCCTTGGTCCTTACGGCAAGGGCTAGGCCTTGGTTCCTCGATACAGGGACTGGACCCTGGGTACTTGTTAAATGGAGGTCGGGCCCTGGTGCCACCTGGTGGAGATGGGTTCTTTAAGTCAAGGAGGGACCCTGGGTCCTTTCCAAATGAGGGCCCGGAAGTCGAGGCCCCTTCGGAGGCTGGAGAAAACTCTAGCCTTGGATATTTTTCCCCAACAAGAAGTTCAAAACCTAAAATTCCAACTTGGAGAACACTCCAAGCAACTTCAACAGAGCGTCGAGAAGCTAGACGCTATGGAAGCCGAGAACCTTGCCCTCCGACGAGAGAACCAATCCCTCGGGGCAGTTGGGAACAAGCGAAAACGGTTCAGAACCAGAGTCCGACCTATGGCTTCGCTCAACACCCCACGCGACGACGAGGAGACGCCTCAGCAGCCCAACGACGGATCCGACGACCAAGAAGCTACTCGAGACGCAACCCGATAAGAGGAGAATGACGACTCTGATACGAAGGACGAGGAATACTCACCCAATCATCCCGAGATCTCGGATCCAGCTCTAGCCGCCTACCTAGAGAAGGTGGTACCCGAAAGGTTTGGCACCATCCAATCTATGGTTGAAAGGCTCTCCGGAGTAGCTCCCCCTATCCGGAGAAGAGACCCAAGATCTTACTCTGACACACCTTTTGTGAAAGAGATTGCTTCAGCCGAGATGCCTCGCAAGTTCTCTTTCCCAAGCATCAAGATGTATGAAGGAACTGGGGATCTCGACAACCATATCGCCCAGTACAAGCAACACATGATAGCTGTGGCTATCCCAAAAGAAGCAAGGGAAGCTACCATGTGCAAAGGATTCGGGTCAACCCTGACCGGTCCTGCCCTCCAGTGGTACATCAATCTCCCCATGGGATCCATCGCATCTTTTGCCGCCCTCAGCGACAAGTTCGTGGAACAATTCGCCAGCAGTCGCCATCTGGAGAAGACATCAGATGACCTCTACGAGATTCAGCAATATTGGAACGAGTCCTTGCGTTCCTACATAGCTCGCTTCAACCAGGAGAAGGTCTCTATTCCTGAGTGCAATGCCGATACAGCCGTCTCAGCCTTCAAGAAGGGCATGCTTCTGGAAGGAGAGCTCTATAAGGAGCTGACAAAGTATAGGTGCGGGGACATGGCGGATGTACTATCCCGTGCCTGGGCCCAAGTGAGATGGGAAGAAGACGTCGTGAGCAGGGCCAAGGTCTCCTCCAAATACGATCAGAAGTCTTCCAGATCCTCAAAGGACGAGCGTGACGAGGCCATCCGACCTCGACCCTCCAGAGAGTCTACCAACCCGAGCAGGGGCAGATACTAACACCGTCCTCTGCCCCGATCCAAGGGAATGATGGTCTATACTTGGCCCAGTATCTCTCATCTCGCGATATCCAAACCGGAGCTCATCGGCGTCTTAAGACAAATGGGCCCGCAGGTTAAATGGCCTCCTAAAATGAGGTCCCCCGATACCAATCGGGACCCCAAAAGGTGGTGTGGGTTCCACAACGATCACGGTCACACCACTGAAGATTGTATAGCCTTGAGGCTAGAGGTCGCCGAGCTTCTTAAGAAGGGTTATCTGAGGGAATTCCTCTCGGATAAAGCAAGGGACCTCCTAAACAAGGAAGGTCCCGCTCTTCCTAACGATTCTGTTCCTGCATTAAACCCCGCAGCAAGATCGAGTGATTCATGTTTATTTCAGGAGGATCAGAAGTAAGCAGAATCAGCAGCGTCGCAGTCAAAAGGAGTACCCGTAATGCTTGAAACGGTCAAGAGGCCGAGGTTCCCAAACGCCCTCTCCTGGGAACGGATGAAATTAGATTCACCGCGAAGGAGCAGGAACGAGTCCTGGCTCCTCATCATGACGCCCTCGTCATCTCACTGGTCATAGCCAATTGCTTGGTCAAGAGGATACTGGTGGACAATGGAAGCTCCAGCAACATCATCTTTCATTCGGCTTACATGGACCTAGGGCTGGACCCTAAGACACTAACCAGGAAAGCGGCCCCACTCGTGGGATTCAGCGGAGAGGTGAAGCAGAACGAAGGAGAGGTTCTTCTTCCAGTCTACGCTGAAGGGATAAATTAAACCACCAAGTTTTTGGTCGTCGACTGTCAGTCATCCTACAACGTGATACTAGGTAGACCCTGGATCCATGGCTTGGGAGCCGTGCCATCGACCCTCCATCAATTGGTGAAATTTCCCACTCCCTGGGGCGTAAAGGTCATCAAAGGGGACCAGGAAAACTCCAGGTCCTGCTATCAAACTACCCTGAAAAGAAAGACCCAGGCCTTATAAAAATTATAGAAGCAACCTCTAGTTCCTCATGCCGAAGAACCCGAGGTTGAATACATGGATGAGGTCCCCTTGGTAGAAGGGAACTCCGAACGGAACCTCAAAATAGGCTCCAAACTTCCAAAGGACCTGAGGCGAAGGTTGATCGACTTCCTAAGGTCCAACTCCGATTGTTTCGCGTGGTCTCACGAGGACATGCCCGGGATCGTCCCTGATATCATCATGAACCAACTCCAAGTGGATCCCGAGCATCCCCCGGTCAGACAGAAAAGGAGGAAGTTCGCCCCCGAAAGGGATGAAATCATCAATGAGGAAGTAAAGAACCTGCTTGACGCGGGATTCATAAGAGAGGTACGGTATCCCGACTGGCTCGCTAATGTGGTGATTGTAAAGAAGAAGAACGGAAAGTGGAGAGTTTGCATTGACTTCACGGACCTCAACAAGGCCTGACCAAAGGATCCATTCCCTTTGCCTCACATAGACAAGCTGGTTGGTGCTACTGCCGGACATCAGCTAATGAGCTTCATGGATGCTTTATCCGGATACAACCAAATCCTAATGCATCCTGATGATCAGGAAAAGACGTCATTCATGACCTCCAGGGGCATCTATTGCTACAAGGTCATGCCGTTCGGGTTGAAAAATGCTGGATCCACCTATCAAAGGCTGGTCAACATGATGTTCGCCGATCAGATAGGTGAGACCATGGAAGTTTACATCGAAGACATGCTGGTAAAGTCCCTGGACTCTGAGGATCATATCTCGCACCTTCAACAGGCGTTCGCCACCCTAAGAAGGTACAACATGAAGCTCAACCCTTCCAAATGCTCATTCCGAGTAAGCTCCGGGAAGTTCTTGGGATACATAGTCACTCACAGGGGCATAGAAGCAAATCCAGAGCAGATAAGGGCCATCCAGGCGATTCTTTCCCCTCGAAATGTCAAGGAGGTTCAAAAGCTGACAGGAAGAATGGCGGCCCTCAGCAGGTTCATCTCCAGGCTCTCCGACAAGTCCCATGCCTTCTTTGAAACATTAAAGAGTCCCAAGGACTTCAAATGGACAGAGAAGTGCGATACTGCCTTATCTGACCTCAAGGCCTACCTTACTACTCCACCACTCCTATCTAAACCCCTGGAAGAAGAGGTCTTATTGCTCTACCTAGCAGTATCCGAGCATGCAATTAGCACGGTACTCGTAAGAGAAGAAGGGAGGAAACAGCACCCTATATACTACGTTAGCAAGTCCATGCTAGACGCAGAGACTAGCTACAGCCAACTAGAGAAGCTAGTCCTCGCCCTAGTAGTAGCAGCCCGGAAATTACGTCCCTACTTCCAGGCCCATCAAGTCGTGGTAGTCACTTCGTTCCCCATCAAAGCGGTCCTTCATAAACCCGAGGTGTCAGGACGATTGGTAAAATGGGCCGTAGAATTGGGGGAATATGATGTGGTCTTTCGCCCAGCTACCGCCACTAAACCTCAGGTTCTGGCCGACTTTGTGGCTGAATTCTCTCCTTCCATGCTTCCAGCAACGTGAGAGGTGCGGGAGTAGGATTGGTCCTAACTTCCCCCACAGGAGAGTCGGCTTCGAGAGCCGTACGTTGCAACTTTAAAGCAACCAACAAAGAAGCCGAATACGAAGCCTTGATAGCAGGTCTAGCGTTAGCTAGGGAAATGGGAGTGGAGGACATCCAGGTCTTCAGCGACTCGCAGCTCATCATCAGCCAAGTCTAAGGAGATTACCAAGCCAAGGACCCAAGCATGATCAGATACTTATCGGTGGCCAAACGTCTCCTAGACCAATTAGAAAACTACAAACTTACTCAGATCCCTAGGGAACAAAATTCACAAGCCGATGCTCTAGCAAACCTAGGTTCCGCCTTAGAAACTAAGGAACACATGAGTATTCCCTTGTTGGTCCAGCAACCGAGAAAGAGGCAGAACCAGAGGAAGTAGCAGTAGTGGACAAAGGGGAAACTTGGATGACTCCCATCACTAACTATCTAAGGAACGACGTCCTACCCGAAAACCGAGATGAGAGCCGCACGATCAAGAGGCAAGCAGCCAGATACTCCATCTCAAAAGGAAAATTATGTAGAAGATCCTTCTCAGGACCCTATCTACGATGTCCAAAAAACCTCAAGGTTCTGCAACATCCGGGTCAAGAACCTCAAGGTTCATAACGACCCAAGGATCTCGGATCTCTCAAGATTCAATGTTGCCATTGTGAGAGACAAGATTTCACTTCTTAGATTTTAGGTTAGGTCTAGAGATGTAATGAGAATCGTGGGCTGAATCCCGTAAGTAAGCTTGAAGAATGAATATGATTTTATTGATGAGTTGAAAAGATGATGAATACAAAGAATATATTTTGAGATGATTACAAAAGAATACGTAATGCTTTTTGTCTAGTTCTAAAAGTTGGTCCCTGGAGAAAAGTCCCATTGTTTTTGATCTTCTCCGTCTTTATATAGCCTAGGTCTCGTCGATAGTTCCTTAACAGACCTCCGAGATATGCGGCTTCAGTTACGTACTTGCTCCAGCTTCCTCTTGACCGAGTCTTCTCGAAACATCAGCTCTCTTTATATCGTGACCTCTATTTATGACGACTTCCAGGTCTGGCCTTCAGTTCAGCTTCCGGCTTTTATTAATATGATGGGCTTTATGTGGCCCACTTGGTAACTCACGTTTTACCGGTACCTTACCTTGGGTCATATTCGGGTCCAACAGTTCCAGCTTCCGAATAAAATCTTTTGTCTCGGAAGCTAGAATCCAGCTACCGACCTTATCTTTTTTGTTAAGGTAATGATTAGTTCTTATCTCGTTTAGATACGATTTACTTGATCTAACGGTCCTTATTATGTTTAACAAAATCTACGGTTCAGATAGAGTAGATTTGAAATGACGTTTCCGAATCTCGAGAGACGATGGGATATAAAGCTGCTAGCATTAACTGCTGCGCCTCCCACTTTCTCCACGCCTCTGCCAGTTTCCAAGGTAACTTCCCTCTCCTCTCATTATTTTTACTGCGATTTTTTTTTTATCTTTCATCTTCATCATCGTTCTGCAATTTCTCTCCCAAACCTTGCCATCAATTTTCTCTTTACCCTTCCCGTATTATGGATCATCCGAAAGAAGGTTCCGGCGAAACCGGGATGCCTCCCTCCGCCTCTGGAGCCAAACTATTGAAGGTTAAGCAAGAAGTCGGAGCCAAGGTGAGGAAGGGGAAAAAGACAGCTAGGGAGACGATTGCGACTAGAGTCTCCAAACGGAAGAAGAAAGATGATTCGAGTGGAAGCAGCTCACACTCGCCGTCGCTGCTAAAAACTCAAGACGTAGTCAACCTCATGGTTCAAGCTCTCGGCTCGAAGGAGCTTGGCCGTGCCTGCAATTCCGACGAGACCCCCGAGACCGCTCCGGAGGGTTGGTTCTGTTGTCACGAGAAATTCATCTCTAAGTCTCACTTGAGATTTCCTCTCCCGACCTTACTACTCGATCTGCTAGACCATTATCAACTAGCCCTTTCCCAACTCTGTCCCTCGGTTATCCGTGTGATTAATGGCTTCATCACTAGATCTAAAGAGGAGGGGGTTAGCGTTGGTCTTACCGAGCTTATGAGCCTATTTTCTTTGAAAGAGAGTGCTTCTAAGGAGGGTGGTTCCGGGACCTACTACCTCTCTAGTCGTCCCAATCACGTTATCTTTAGGTTCTCTAGCAGCGATGATGACTGGAGAAAGAAGTATTTTTTTGTTAAAGTTGATCCTTTGACGGTTCCTGTGGGTCGGAACCTCAGGATCACTTGGACTAATCCATCTGGTTAGAAGTTCTAGGAATATTCCTCTTCCTATGTCATTTATTTTATGGTTGATTAACCCTTTTACTCGGATTTGTTTTGCAGAAATTGAAGATCCTCCGAAGCTCTCTACCAAGCTTACCAGAGCTCTATACCGCAAGTTGCAGCAGACCCCTTGTACCTGGCCAGCTTACACCACTTCTCGAATTGGGGCTGCCAGGTTCCCAAACGTTTTTAACGCCTCTTTTCAAGATCCCATTCCTGCTGAGAATCTTGAGGGTGAGTTCAAGTCTGAATTTTTTATAGATTCATTGTTCTGAAACTTCCTTATTCAGATTTTTCCTTGTTTCAGTTTCGGCAGGTGACTCGGTTGTATCGATTTCAACCGGTGCTAGTGCTTCAGGAACCGAAAAGACCAAGTCAGGTGATATGACTCTGAGGCCATCGTTCCGTTCTAGGGGTAACCCCTCGAAGGCTGCCAGTATCTCCCGTGGGGGAGACAGGAGCCAATGGGGATCTTTTCTCGATTCGGTGAAGGATGTTTTGGATGATGGAGTATCCAAACCTGTTGCTGAGGCTACTCCCACCGATGTCGTAGCTCAGGATGCTGCTCCTCTCCCTGAAGTCCAGGTGCCGGAGGCTGATTATCAGGCTCCGAGAGGTACTTCTGAGGTTGAGCCGTCAAGGCACAAGAGGCCTAGGACCGACCAAGGCGGAGCTCCCACTCGATCATCTTCCTCGTCTTCTAGAGGAGGAACTGTTGGGTGGAGCTTCACTCATTCGAAGCCTGGGTCGATCCTGGATGATTTCTGGGGCCTGGCCGCAATACTGAGGCACCTGAAGAGGGTAGGATGTCCCCTTCCAGCGCTCAAAGATTTAACTAACCGGGATGAGTATCTCGACATAGCCCATTGCATGGGTCAGGTGTGTGATCTCCGCCTGTTCTTTGTTTATACTTTTTCTCTTAGAGAAAATAATATCCGTACATTTTTGATGTTGTTGCAGTTGGTTGGGGCTGTTAACAGAGCCCAGCTCAAGTTCGAAAACGCTTTGCATGATGCCCCCAATGCTGGTGAGCTTGCTGAGGTGACTGAGATGGTTAAGGCAGCCAAGGCCGATCTCGATCAGGCCCGGGTTCGAATTTCTGAACTCGAAGCTGAAGTGACGAGACTAGGTTTGAAGGCTGATGCTCAGCAAGGAAAGATCGAGAGTCAGGAGCTCGACATCCAGGTGAAGAGTAGGAAGATTAATGACTTGGATTCTGCACGAAGGATAGCTTAACACCAAGTTCGTGAGCTCATTACCTCATCCCAAGACAGCCAGAAGAACAAGGAAGCTGAAGTTAAGCTGGCAGTCAGGTGGGGAAGAAAGAGGTCGCCGAGGCTTATGGTAAGATCCTAGCCTGTGTTCAAGAGAAGTTCGCTAAGAAGAAGGAAGAGGTCAGTGCATTGGTGTATGCTCAGGAGCTCCAAGCTAACGTTGACCTCTTGAAGGATATGTTGAACAACAAGATCCAAAGCGTCGAAGAGGAGTACAGCCAGCTGGTGGCTTTGTTGCCGGGGGCGACGACTGCATATGAGAAGGCTCAAGTGTCTGACTTTTCAGTCAGCAAGCTTCCTCATCCCCAGATCTCGGACAGCTCAGGTACTTTCGAGATTAATCTGTTTAATCCGTCCTTTTCTGGGGAGTGTGGTTCTAACTTGAGTTTGATGGCTTCTGATGTAGCTCCGGTTGAAGCAGTTCAAGGAGGCGACGTCGACGTGGTTGGAGGAAAGGTTCCCACTGGTGATGGTGAACCGGTCCAGGAGGATCAGGAAGGTTGAGAGCTGAAGCTCTTTTAAATTTGCATTTTGTGTTTTTCAAGACTTTGGTTTTAAGCTTCGTTTCGTTGTGCTTTATGACTTAGTGCCTGAGGAGGCCTTTAAACCTTACAACTTGTTGGATTTCAATGGCCTGAGGAGGCTTTTAAACCCTTTCGTATGTTAAGTTCTGGTTATTATTTTTGTCTTGAACTTTTGCACTTAACTTCGTTTCGTTCAGACATAGTGATCATTGGATCGGATTAGGATTTTTAATCTTAGTTTGTGTTAAGCGTTTAGCTTAGTACATATTCGGTCATAAGGGTATTAAAGAGGAGCCTTTGATTTTAGCTCTAGGAATTCAGGGACCTGAGTCCGATCTTGATAGGTTCTGGGACCTGGCGTCTAGGTTCGCGGGAACCTGAATTTAGATCCTTAGGGACCTGAGTTAGTTCGAAGGATTTTGAATCCTTTGGACTTTAACGGATGAAGTTGAGGAATTTGGAGATTTAACTGATTTTTTTTTAGGATTTTAAGACCTTTCGGTTTTGATAAGGATTTTAGGACCTTGTTAATTGTTTAAGGATTTTAAGACCTTAGTTGTTTGTTAAGGATTTTAAGACCTTAGATGATTGTTAAGGATTTTAGGACCTTAGATGATTGTTAAGGATTTTAAGACCTTAGATGATTGTTAAGGATTTTAAGACCTTAGATGATTGTTAAGGATTTTAAGACCTTAGTTTAAGGATTTTAAGACCTTAGTTTATCGAGGATTTTAAGACCTTAGGTTCAGGTTTTCCGGGACCTGAATTTGTTCGAGATGATTGAGCTTAGGTCATGATTTAGCGGGACCTGGATTTTCTTGGAGGGTTTCAAGACCTTTGATGCTTATGGAACTGGATTAATTGTTTTATTAATATCAGATATCAGAGAATACATGATTTAGATTCCACACAATAACTGTTTTCACGCTATATGTTCTTGGTAAAATATGTCCCCCTTGCTTAGGTGAGGAGATTGGTGAAAAGAGATATGGGCTGCACTCATGACGGAGTTGCCTACGTACCCAGTCAAGGGATCAAGCCAAACGTAGTTCAGGGGATTTGGGTACCTAATGATAATATCTTTTGAGGTTCGTGGCGTTCCACGATCGGATTTCAGGTACCCCGGTTCGTACCTTCTGGAGTTTATAGACTCCGGGTCGTACTATGTGGATAATTCGGTAGGGTCCTTCCCAGTTGGTTCCTAACTTTCCAGCTCCCGGTTCTTTAGTTCCCTCGAACACCTTTCTGAGTACCAGGTCTCCTACAGCGAACTGCTTGGGCCTTACTTTGGAATTATAGTGCCGAGCCATTGCTTGCTGGTAATTTTGAATGCGGAGCAAAGCTTGGTCTCGTCTTTCCTCGATTAAGTCGAGGCTGTCCATCAGGAGCTGGTTGTTAGCTGCGGGGTTTGAGGTGCAGAGCTCCCGTCGGAGGCTGTCTGCGGTGGTTTCTGCTGGGACGACAGCTTCCATCCCGTAAGCTAAGGAGAAAGGAGTTTCCTCTGTAGCTTTTCGTGGGGTGGTTCTGCAAGCCCAGTACTTCGGGTAGTTTTTTTTACCAGAGTTCTTTCTGAGCTCCTAGGCGTTTCTTGAGGTTTGCTAAGATCGACTTGTTAGCAGCCTCCGCCTGGCCGTTACCTTGAGGTCGCCGAGGTGATGAAAATGTGAGGCGGATGTTCCACTTATCGCAGAACTTTTTGAAATCGTGCGATATGAACTGTCCTCCGTTGTCGGTTACGATTTCGTATGGGACACCGTGCCTACATACAATGTTCTTCCAAACAAATCCTTCGACCTCAAATCTGTTTATTTGTTGGAAAGCTTCGGCTTCGATCCATTTCGTGAAGTAGTCGGTTTGGACGAGGAGGTTTAGTAATTTCTTTCCTTTCCCTGAAGGTACTAATGGACCTACGATATCCATGGACCACCTCATGAACGGGTAGGGAGCTGATATGTTAGATAGCTTTTCCGCTGGTTGGTGTATGATCGGTGCATGCCTTTGGCATTTGTCGCATGATGATGAGTAGACCTCACAATCCGCGATAATAGTAGGCCAGAAGTAGCCTTGTCTTTTAATTCGGATAGCTAGAGCTCTGCCCCCGGAATGGTTACCGCAGGAACCGTCGTGCATTTCCTTCATGAGTTTCAATGCTACTAGACCATGAACACATTTTAGGTAAGGTCCGGAGACACTTCGTTTGTGGAGGGCTGACTCGATTATGCAATATCTTGCTGCTAAGGCTTTGAGTTTTCGAGCCTCCCACTTATTGGGTGGGATTTTTCCCTCGAGGATGTAATCCATGATCGGTATCCTCCAGTCTTCTCTTCCTACAACTTTGTTGTGAAGAGAGGAGGGAGGTTCCTGTTCGGGACCTGGTGTAGTGGTGCCCCCGGGGATATTCGTTGGAATAGGCCCCAAGAGGTCTGGGTTCTGTAGAATATCTCCAATTCCTTCATTGTCCCCGGTGGTTTGTGTAGCGTTCCTAGACGTGTTTTTACGAGCTGCGCGGCTTCTTGTCTGTACCTTAAGTACGAGTGGTTCCGAGGTTTGGATGGTGCCCCCGGGGGTATTCGTTGAGTTAGGCTCAGGGGAGTTCGAACTTCGGTGAATACCCTCACTTTGGTTATGGCCCTCTAAGTTTTTTGTTGCATTGTCAGAGGTGTGCTTTCTGAAGCTGCGTGCTCTGGTTCTAGGGAACCAGAATGTCGTGAAGATTTGGGTAGCTTCCGTGGGAAGGCTGTTATCCTCAATTTTTGCTTTTGATTTGTTATCTAGCTCAGCTTTGGTGGCTATGTCGATACTCGGCTTTTCGATTCCTTCCACGGGTATAATTCGTTTTACGAGAGGGTCGGATGTGGAGGCTAGCGCGGCGAGCGCGTCTGCTGAAGAGTTCTCTCCTTGTGGGATTCTCGTTAGCTCGAACTTATCGAACTGTTTTGTCAGGCCTAGGACTACTTCGAGGTATGCCCCCATTCTTTCGTCTCTCGTTTCGTATTCTCCGTGAAACTGGCTAGCTACCAGCTGTGAGTCACAGTAGGCACTCAGCTCTCGGATTCCGAGGCTTAGGGCTAGTTTTAAGCCGGCGATTAGTGCTTCATACTCAGCTTCGTTGTTGGAAGCGTTAAATCCAAGTCTGTAGGATTGTTCGATGGTTTCTCCAGCTGAGGAGGTTAATCTTAGACCGATGCCGGAGCCTTGTTTTGACGAGGCTCCGTCCACGTATAGGCTCCATTTTGGGACCTCTATTTCTTGGTCTAAATGTTCGGACGCTAGCTCAATAACGAAGTCGGCAAGGACCTGAGCTTTTGCTGCTGCTCGAGGTCTGTATTCGATATCGTATTCGCTAAGCTCTATAGCCCATTTAGCTAATCTTCAGGATTGGCTAGGACTATGCAAAATCGTTCGCAATGGTTGTGAGGTCATTACGATGATTGAGTGTGATTGGAAATATGGTCGTAGCTTCCTAGCAGCTGTCACGACTGCTAGGGCTAGTTTTTCCATGGTAGGGTACCTCGTCTCGGCGTCTATTAGGCTTTTACTAGTACAATAGACAGGTCTCTGTTCGTTTTGTTCTTCTCGTACTAGCACCCCGCTGACTGCAGCTGCCGATACGGCGAGGTACAAATATAGTGGTTCACCTACTACAGGTTTGGACAGTATCGGAGGTTCCGAGAGGTAGGCTTTCAGCTGTTTAAAGGCTTCTTCGCACTTTTCATCCCACAGGAACTTCTTATTGTTTTTCAGGAGTTTATAAAATGGAAGGCACTTGTCGGTGGACGTGGATATCAATCGATTTAATGCTGCGATTCGTCCGGTCAATCTTTGTACCTCTCTGGTTGTTTTAGGTGACGGCATTTCTAGGAATGTCGCTATCTGTTTCGGGTTGGCTTCGATGCCTCTTTCGGTTACGAGGTAACCTAGGAATTCGCCGGAAGGTACTCCGAAGGTACATTTAGCTGGGTTTAGCTTCATGTCGTATTTTTTGAGGATGTCGAAGCATTCCCTTAGGTGGGAGATATGGTCTTCTCCCATTAAAGATTTGACTAACATGTCGTCGATGTAGACTTCCATGGTTTTCCAAGTTGTCCAGCGAACATTTTGTTTACTAACCTTTGGTAAGTAGCTCCCGCGTTTTTCAAACCATATGGCATGACCTTGTAACAATAGGTTCCTCGTTCGGTTATGAACGCGGTTGATATACCATGATTTTGACCCACTTTTACTCATGGTATTTATATGATTCTACTATATATATATCTATGTTTTGGAGTCTTTTAGGTATGTTTTCAGGTTCAAGGGCATTTTGGAGTAAAGTGGCGTTTTAGGTGCCATTTGGAGGTTAAAGGAGAGTTTTCCCGAGATGACTTGAAGATCAGACATCGAGGTGAATATCCAAAGTTACATATCGATCGGTACACATCTTGTGTAATTGATCGATGACGCATTTGAAGAAATGACGACGAGATACTCCATAGATCGATGTACACTTAGTACCATCGATCGATATCGAGCGTGCAGAAGAAGGAAGAATATTCTCAATCGACTTGAAGCCCAAGATGTCTCAATATTACTATAATGCCCCTGATGAGTTTTTAACCTAATTGTACTCAATATTTATACCTTTGCCTATGTGTTTTGGCAAAGTAAGCTTTAACAACATATCATTGTTTTAGTACTTCTACTTATCAATAAAGCATTCTTTTCATCTTAATTATGTTCTCATCTAAGGTTATAGGATTCTAGGTTTAGAAGAAAGATACAAAGAGATTTGTTATCACGAGGAACTTGATTGTTCGGTCTTCTAAATGAATCCCTATTATTACCTAGATGCTATAAATCTCTCAGTCATGTCTGAGTAGATTCCCTTGTTAGATTTAGGGTTCAAATAGTTATGAGGGATTAGCCCCAACTATGGACTGTTGAGTTGTATACTCATTATCCTGATGAACCCTAATGCTTATTATAGAATAGCTAACTAGAATATGATCTTGGAATTGATTTAATCCATAAATCAATCTCCTGACATCATCTTGAATAAACTAAGATCCTCTAGGGATAAGCGAGAGCCGGTCTATGATCTTGGTGAACATATATTCGATTCGATCTAGAGCTATATCGACCGATACTCCAATAGAGTAATCGATCGACGACAAACATATCGATCGATACAAGCTATCAAACATCGATCGATATTGTCGGCAGACAGATCAATAGACGAGACTAGTAACGATAGTTATTAGCCAACTCTAAAGAATCGAAGTTCTTTAGTATATGCAAGCAACTCATTAAAACATCCATAGCATTATAATCCTGAACTAACTGAATAGTAACCTTGAATCTAACTAATTCTCTTATTGATTACAAACCTCAAAACACTCTCTTGAGCAACTAATCATTGCTCACAACTTGCAATTTACATTTAAACCATTTCAACCTAGCTTAGTCATTAAGGATTAAACATCTTTTGTGTTCCTTCGCTCCCCGTGAAATCGATCCCTAAGTACTACATCTGAACCTCTTATTTGAGAGAGTAATTCACTCCTAGGGTAATTTGAGTGAGATCAAATTTGGCGCCGTTGCCGGGGAGCTAAGATCGCCATTAGATTTAATCTGATTAGGTCTAGGTTATTTAAATTTCTGCTAAATCATCTTCTGACACAAAAATTTTTTCTTGATTTTCAGGTACATGCCCAGCAATACCAGAAGCAACAAGAATCATCAACTTGTGTACTCAGAAGACCCCCACAGCTTAGAGCGTAGCATTCGCAAGAACTTACGTTCCACATCGATCGACATAACTTCTACCTTGTCGACCGATACACCGACATCGATCGACATCACCGACCGTTCGTCGACCGATACTGCTCTACCACAGTCGACCGAGACACCTTCTCAGCCAACCGATACTCGCCGCATTCCATCGCTCGACAACACTCCGTCGACCGATACTCTTTACCATACAACGATCGATATAGATCACCTAACATCGATCGATACCAACCGACGAGCCATGGTAGCGCCTATTATTCTCAGAACCGATGAGAATGGAGACCTGCGTGATCAAGATGGTCACCTGCGTAACGCAGCAGGTCAGAAGCTGAATGCTCAAAAGGAAATCATTCCTGAGCAAGACACTACAGACTTCATCCAACCTGCAGATGAAGCCAACCAAGCTAGAACCCTGGCAGATTACAACCGTCCAGATCAGTTCTATACCAACAGATCCGCCATCCGCCCTCCTGCTATTCAGAGAGGAGATTTCGAGCTCAAGCCGCAGTACTACGGTCTCGTAGGACAGATACCCTTCTGTGGGTTATCTCATGAGCATCCTATGGATCATCTGGAGAGATACGAAGATATTATATCTTCCATCAAAGCCAACGGAGTCCCTGAAGACTATCTATTTTGCAAGCTTTTCAAATACTCTCTATCAGGAGAAGCTTTGCAGTGGCTGCGACAATTACCACCAGGATCTCTCACTACCTGGAAGGACATTAAAAACGCATTCCTGCGTAACTTCTTTGATGAGTCACGTGCTGAAGACTGGAGGAGAAAAATTGCTACATTTACCCAGGAACCTGGAGAATCTTTCAAAGATACCTGGAACAGATTCAAATCCTACCAGCGCGACTGCCCACATCATGGATACAACAACGTGCAACTACTCTGCACCTTCTACAAAGGCATCGCTCTAAAGTATCAAATGGCTCTGGACACTGCCAGTGAAGGAAATTTCAGCACAAGGAATCCACATGACGCTGTGAAGTTAATTGATAACTTGGCTTCAAGCAACAGTACGAAGAACATCGTCAAAGCAAAATCTGTCTCATTCCTTGGGAAGGAACAAATAAGTGAATTCCAATCACAGCTGGATAATGTTCAGAAGCTACTTAACAAACAGATTTGCTCAGTTGAGGATGCAGAAACCGCATAGGATCAAGTAGACGAAGATGTGAATTGGATCAGTGGAGCTGGATTTCAGAGATCTGGAAACCAGGGAGGAAACAGGAACTTCCCAGTACAAAGAAGCAACTACAGTCAACAGAAACCCTCCTACAACAGCAGCAACCCCAACAACAACAGGAGTTACGGAAACTCATTCTACACCAATCCACCCCCACCCACCCAGGAAAGCAAGCTAGAAGAAATGCTGGAAAGAGTTCTACAAACACAACAGAAGCTCCAGGTGGATTTCAATGGGAAGATTGACTCTGTCTACACCACTCTAAGTTCAAAGCTTGACACTTTGAATACCTATGTGAAGAAAGTGGAGACTCAAGTAGTACAAACAGGAGAGGCTTTGAAGAAACAAGAGGCCTTAGCAAGAGCATCAGGAGAGCGTACTACTCACCACCACGTCAATGCCATCATAAATGATGATTTCTGGGAGGAAGTTCCCAAGGATGAGCTGCAGAAATCGACAGAAGAAACCTCACCCATTGCCGGATTTGAATCATATCGATCGATGTTACGAGCTCGACGTCGATCGATATCACCAAAAGCAAAGCGATCGATAAACTTTGATGAGCATCGATCGATAGACTTCGAGGAACCCTCAAAAGAGTGCAATTCGATCAACATCATGTCACACGAAGCCTTTGCAGCCAAACACCCACGACCACCCACCAGTATGGACGCAAACCGATCTTCAGACCCCATCGATCGATACAGGAACCTTTCCATCGACCGATCTGGAGACAGCGATATCGACCGACACACAGCAGTAGCCATCGATCGATATACTATTCCACACCGCCGAGTGCAACTACCCAAAATCGATGTAGCACGACTTAATGCACTCCGGGAGCAGTCCAAACTTTCGAAATCTCTTCCTACAGCAATTCTGAAGAAACCCACGGACATCATTGAACCCATGGAGCAAGAAAAGGAAAACCTAGGAAGAGTCTTACGAAAAATGAAAGAGAGGATTGCAAAGCACCTTAAAAGGGAAGCTAATGAAGCAGAGATGGCAAACTTCAGAAAACGAGTTCTAAGGATCCCTGCAGAGAAACCCTTTGAAGAAGCCTACTTTTCTCATAGATTGTGGATGTTCTTCCGAGAGACCAAGGAAACAGAAGAAGATATCAAGAGGATGTTTCACCAAGTTCGTGATAGCATGAAGAAGAGGATCACACTACCAAAGAGGAGCGATCCAGGGAAGTTCACAGTACCATGTTCCATTAGAGGCATTGAATTCCCTCGTGCCTTATGTGATACAGGATCAGGAGTCAGCATCATACCTAAGATCATGGCAGATCACCTACGTCTGAAGATATAGCCTACTGATGAGACATTCATCTTTGTGGATTGTTCTCAGCAGAACTCTGGAGGCATAATTCGAAATCTTGAGGTACAGATTGGAGATGCCATCATCCCTACAGACTTCCACGTCCTGGATGTCAAGCTTAACTTCAAGACATCACTATTACTTGGAAGAGCTTTCCTAGCCACCGTCGGAGCCGTTTGTGACCTAAAGTTCAACAAGCTCTGCCTAACCCTAATAAGTCCTACCACCCTCTATGATCCCGTCCAAGTCATCAAGCTACCAGCTAGGGAGACAACACAAGTCGTAGCAACTTGTTTCTGTTCCCATGAGTACGATTCCATGGCTGAATACGAAACCGATCTGGTTACATCGACCGATGAGAGCAACATCCCATCGCCCGATACCAATACCAACAGATCGACCGACGTAGCTAACACCACATCGATCGATATACAGCCCTTTTGGAGAAGCAGAGCTGAAACCCTAGCATCAACACCCGATTTTGAGCCAGCTACATCAGAACCGGACGACTACATACCTCTAAAGGAGGAATACAATGAAGATTACGAGGAAGAACGAGCTACAGAGTACCGATTCATCCGTGAAGAAGAAGATGGACACCCTTCCCACACCTTCAGATTCAACGCATCGACCGATGTAAACAAACTCGCATCGACCGATATGAAACAAAGACGATCGCTCAAACGACCCTATGAACCATCAAGCGATCCTATCGACTTTATATCCATATACACACCATCTAAAGATATAAGAGACGGAGACTACTCAATTGGAAGTTGGGCAAGCGACTACAATGAGAGTTTTGCAGTAGAAGCAGTGCCACTACAATATGCATTTCCACCTGAGGAAGCTCCATCGACCGATACGTTACAACAACAATCGATCGAAGCACCTGTTAAAGCATTGCCCGATACGACCACTACACCATCCGAGGTACAAACAAATAATATTGATTTTGGTTATCTAACTCCGGATGAGTTTGGTATTTTCAGAGATCCAAAGGCAATGCACGAGCAATAGATGGGAGAATCATCCCAATAACAAGGAAGGACATAGGAGACATCCTTCAAACAGCCAACGGATCCACACACCTCTTCAAACAACTACCTCACACCTCTGTCAATCAGCAGCATCAGCACATCAGTACAACAACAGAATCAAATCAAGACGGAGCTACAGCTGATCATGAAAACACGGAGGATTCGGAATTTCAGCACATATCGATCGATAAACACAACCGTATATCGTTCGATATGCACCGATAAATGGGGAGACGAGCTTTCAAAGATGGAATTCGACGCTTCTTGTGGGAGAAGAAGGACGAATTTGGAGTTTTCAGAGACGAATCTGGGTTCGCTAGAGGAGTCAACGGAGACATCATCCATGTTTCCAAGGAAGCAATTGAGGAGTTACTTAACAGAGCATCATTGTTTGATTGGTCTTGTTTTTGTTTGCCTATACATGCAGATCACTTTAACAGAGCAGAACCTAAAGAGAAGCTCTACACGGAAGCTAAGTCCAACGAATGATCTATGAGGCCAAGAGTCCTTACATCTGGCAAACCTTTACCTATCCACATGAAATGAAGAGAGCACGATCAGAACTCCAATCTGAAATCAACTGGATTCAGAGCGCTTATAATCTTCAACAACAAATGAAAGACGCCCTTGAAGAAGAAGTATCCGCTCTCCGTTCACAGCTGAAAACCGACGTGCCACCATCGACCGATGCCGGACAGATAGCATCGACCGATCCTCTTCCTCCGCCATCGATCGATGCAAACCAACGTACATCGACCGATAGATCTAGAAGAGGCAACCACCACCAAAGATCTAGAAGACAAGTATCAGCAGCTCAGCAACAACTTCACCTCATTCAAGGAACGCAGATCAACAATGGCAGATACCATGGATCACATCATCAAGGCTCTACACCACACACATCAAACGATGAAATCCTTCTACACCAGCAAGAAGAAAATAACTGATGAGATGATCCCAACAATGGAAGATCGACTGCACGAGGTTGAAGATACGTTGAGAGCATTCTGTGAGAACTACAAACGCGAAGCATCGACCGATATGACATATCGTCCATCGCCCGATATGAACTCCAGCGAGTTTTGCACCAGAGCTGATATGGAGGAGACAGTTCAAGATCTCTTCACCATAGTTCAAGAAGTTGGAGATTCTACCTACCACAGCTTTGAGCAACTATGGTTTCCAGTGCAAAGCGACGTCAAGAGCATGGAGTACACCATAGAAAACATCCAGAAGGAGATCAAGACCATCTCAAGACAACTCGCAGATAGACCAGCACCATTAGCATCGACCGATATACCAACCAGGGCATCGACCGACAGACCTACACCAGTGTCGATCGATATTGACTACCCGAGATCGATCGACAGGCTCATGGTACGAAGGAGAACGTTTGAGAGGCTCAATGACATACAAGAAGAACTCGGTGATCTATCCCAACAAACCTATCCAACATTCAGAAACCATCAGTTCCACATTGAAAGCAATGCAGAAGATATAGAACGTCTGCGCACCGAGGTTATTGAATTAAGGGAGAAACTGACCAGAGGAGATAAAGCCACAAGAAGCTTCTTCACCACTTGGTTTGGAGAAAAACATGGAGAGAACACGGATGAGGCTTGCTTCTCAGCAAGTGTCATGAATTCACCTCACTAGCCTCATTACTACTATAGTCAAGCTAAAAGACTATAATAAAGCGCTGGGTGGGAGGCAACCCACTATTAGGTATTTTCTTACTTAGTTAAATCTGATTTATGTTTTTATTTTTCGTTTTTCGTTTTTTGTTTTTAAGTTTATCAGATTCTAGACGATTACCATTCACATCGACCGATACGATCCTGTCGACATCGCTCGACATATTCATATCCTTATCGATCGACATAGACGACTCTCTATCGCTCGATACGTAACCACGGTCAGGTATATCGTTCTAATTTTCGATATCAGTACATTCCTTATGATTTATTTATGCCCTAATCCGACTATTATACACTGAGGACAGTGTATGATTTAAGTCTGGGGGGAGATTACTGATGCTACCCTACCTTTTTGATTTCACCAAAATGTTTTCAAAATTGGTTTTATTGAGTCAAGAAAGGGACTAGTATATTTTTCAAAAATTTTCTTTTTATCTAACCACTCTTTAGCACCATTCTTAGATTTGTTGATTACAGAAAGTACTAAAGATGCTAAAGTGGATCAACTGTCACCTACGACAATACTTCTCATGATTGTTTGGAAGAACCAAAGCTGATCTCCAACCTAACCTGACAATCTATTGCTTGTCTTGGGGCTTGGTATACAAGGAATCGGAATCCTCCTGCAAGTCTGGAAGGTAATAGTCTGTGTGCTTCTGATTCCCTTCCCTCTCTCTCTTCAGCATCCTAAGGAAAGAGATAAATTAATTGTATAAAGATGTGATATGATATCTTGAGAAGTAGAGGGGTAGGAGTGATTCATGCGACCCCATTATTCTACTTTAAAAGATTGATCAAAGCGAGGGGTAGGAGTGATTCCTGCGACCCCATTATTCGCTTATTCAAAAGTATGTGTTACTAAGTCAATGAGATAACGCAAAGATAGCCTTTGTGGCAATCAGTGTTCATCAAAATTTGAAACTATGAGGATCCAGAGAAGAGAGATAAAAAGGGGGAAGAAAGAGATCAGAGAAGACTTACATGTGTGTTCAGAAATTTGCTTGAGTTGAATCCATGTGTTTCTTGATCGATATCCCCAAGGTAAAGCCTGCACTTTATTTTTATGCACAAATGAGATCAGTAGAGGGGATAGACAGACAGGATTGTTAAGATATTTGGTTAGGGGATTTAGTTGCTAAGCTAGGATGTGGCATAGTGTACTCATGTGATTAATAGGCATAAGATGTGGCTTGCAACAAAGTAGAGGGGATGATCCTAAGTTAAGATTTAAATTGAGTCCCTGCTATTTTCAAACTTCTTTCTAAGACTACCTGTGTGTTTGCTTGAGGACAAGCAAAAGGTTAAGTCTGGGGTAGTTGATATACCATGATTTTGACCCACTTTTACTCATGGTATTTATATGATTCTACTATATATATCTATGTTTTGGAGTCTTTTAGGTATGTTTTCAGGTTCAAGGGCATTTTGGAGTAAAGTGGCGTTTTAGGTGCCATTTGGAGCTTAAAGGAGAGTTTTCCCGAGATGACTTGAAGATCAGACATCGAGGTCAATATCCAAAGTTACATATCGATCGATACACATCTTGTGTAATCGATCGATGACGCATTTGAAGAAATGACGACGAGATACTCCATCAATCGATGTACACTTAGTACCATCGATCGATATCGAGCGTGCAGAAGAAGGAAGAATATTCTCAATCGACTTGAAGCCCAAGATGTCTCAATATTACTATAATGCCCCTGACGAGTTTTTAACCTAATTGTACTCAATATTTATACCTTTGCCTATGTGTTTTGGCAAAGTATGCTTTAACAACATATCATTGTTTTAGTACTTCTACTTATCAATAAAGCATTCTTTTCATCTTAATTCTGTTCTCATCTAAGGTTATAGGATTCTAGGTTTAGAAGAAAGATACAAAGAGATTTGTTATCACGAGGAACTCGATTGTTCGGTCTTCTAAATGAATCCCTATTATTACCTAGATGCTATGAATCTCTCAGTCATGTCTGAGTAGATTCCCTTGTTAGATTTAGGGTTCAAATAGTTATGAGGGATTAGCCCCAACTATGGACTGTTGAGTTGTATACTCATTATCCTGATGAACCCTAATGCTTATTCTAGAATAGCTAACTAGAATATGATCTTGGAATTGATTTAATCCATAAATCAATCTCCTGACATCATCTTGAATAAACTAAGATCCTCTAGGGATAAGCGAGAGCCGGTCTATGATCTTGGTGACATATATTCGATTCAATCTAGAGC
The DNA here is from genome assembly GCA_026261945.1 of Hirschfeldia incana. Lineage (NCBI taxonomy): Eukaryota > Viridiplantae > Streptophyta > Magnoliopsida > Brassicales > Brassicaceae > Hirschfeldia > Hirschfeldia incana. The sequence goes on from JABCMI010000030.1 coordinate 344,760, forward strand.
TTTATCGACCGATACTCCAATAGAGTAATCGATCGACGACAAACATATCGATCGATACAAGCTATCAAACATCGATCGATATTGTCGGTAGACAGATCAATAGACGAGACTAGTAACGATAGTTATTAGCCAACTCTAAAGAATCGAAGTTCTTTAGTATATGCAAGCAACTCATTAAAACATCCATAGCATTATAATCCTGAACTAACTGAATAGTAACCTTGAATCTAACTAATTCTCCTATTGATTACAAACCTCAAAACACTCTCTTGAGCAACTAATCATTGCTCACAACTTGATATTTACATTTAAACCATTTCAACCTAGCTTAGTCATTAAGGATTAAACATCTTTTGTGTTCCTTCGCTCCCCGTGAAATCGATCCCTAAGTACTACATCTGAACCTCTTATTTTAGAGAGTAATTCACTCCTAGGGTAATTTGAGTGAGATCAGCGGTTTTTTCTTGATCCTAAGGCTCCATCATAATCTGGTTATATCCAGAAAAGGCATCCATAAAGGACAGGAGCTGGTGACCTGCCGTTGCTTCGACCAAACGATCGATGTGAGGTAACGGGAAGCTGTCTTTAGGACAGGCCTTGTTTAGGTCGGTGAAGTCTACGCAGATTCTCCATTTCCCGTTCTTCTTTTTTACTACCACTGGGTTGGCTAACCAATCGGGGTATTGAACTTCTCGGATTGACCCGGCTTTCGTTAGTCGATCGACCTCGTCGTTAACAGCTTGGGCTTTTTCGAGACCTAGCTTACGACGCTTCTGTTTGATCGGTTTGAAAGTGGGATCTACATTGAGCTTATGTGTGGTGACGTTGGTGTCTATGCCTTTCATGTCACTGGTGGTCCATGCGAAGGTTTTGACATTCTGTTTTAGGAATTCGATGAGCTCCTTTTTGGTTTCGAGAGGCAGCTCAGATCCGATGCTTACCTGTTTTTCAGGGTTCGAGTCGTCAATGCTAACTTTTTCGGTGAGGTTTTTGGGGGGACCTCGGATATTCTGTTGCATTTCGCGACTCTCCTGGACCTGTAATTGCTATTGGGGGGATTCTTTTATGATCTCGAATCCTCCCAGGTAACAGATCCTTGAAATCTTTTGGCTACCATGTACGGTAACTATCCCGTCGATTGCTGGAAACTTCACGCATTGGTGGTAAGTTGAAGCTACTGCTTTCATCTTATGAATCCAAGGTCTTCCGAGGATTGCGTGGAAGGGAGACGGTTTGTCGACAACTATGAAGTTGGTCATTTTCATGACTCCGCCAGCTATGACTGGGAGCTTGATGGTTCCCAAGGAGGTAGCTGTTTCTCCTGAGAAGCCTACGAGGTTGGATTTCTGATCGACGATTTCGTAATCATCTATTTCCATTCCCTTTAATGCGTTATAGAAAATGAGATCGACGGAGCTTCCGGTGTCGATCATGAGCTTAGGTACCTCGTAGCCTGCTATATTTAATGTTACGACGAGGGCATCGTCGTGAGGCCTGTCGAGGTTTGATGTCTCACTCTCCCAAAAAGAGATTTTAGTGTTGGACTCGGGTTTGGTCGGTTTAGACTGAGTATTGAACACAGCCTTCCGTACGTGACTTTTAATAGAGTTAACGGAGTCTTGACATACGTCGGACCCTCCGAGGATGTAATCGACCCTTGAGTCAGGGCTCGATTGGGGAAGGCTTTTTCCTTGGGGGAATTTTCCAAGGACCATATCGACTCTTTTCTTGGGAGCTGGAGGTGGTGAGTCTGTTTCTTTTTCGGGTGATCTCTCGCGTTTTGGGGAGTTATCCCGGGGACCTCTTTTCTGGTAAGGCTGTGGCTTTTTGAGGTCCACGTCTTTTATTTCTCCGGCTGCGAATTTAGCAGCCAATTGACGTTGGAGGTCCTAACATTCTTCGGTTGAGTGTCCCTTTCGATCGTGGTAAGAGCAATGTTTGCTTTCGTCGTAGCCTTTGGACCAAGGGGCTTTAGCTGTCGGGGCAACGAGTTTTTCGTCTTTGTCGTCCTCGATTACATAAGAATGCTCTCCCTGAGTCTGGTTGTTTCGGGAGCTCCCTCTTTTATGAGGTCCCTTCCCGTCGGAGGCTTCGCCTTTCGGATGATTCTGAGGTTTTCGGTGGAGCTTGTCTAATGCTGCTGTTTCCTCCTCTAGGGTGATGTATCTAGAGGCCCTATGAAGGGCGTCATCGATAGTTGGGGGAGGATTTAGCGTTAGCTCCGAGAAGAAGCCTGATTTGTACCAGAGACCTCTCCTAAGGGCCTCGATGGCTACTTGATCGTTAGGGTTCGATAGTTTGGTTCTTACTACTCTGAACTTGTCGATGTAGACTCGCAGTGAGTCTCCCAATCCTTGCCTGATCTTCCAGAGATCAGCCTCAGATGCTTGTTTCAGGATGTGGGTTGAATATTGTTTCATGAAGGCGTTAGCCAACTGATCAAAGCTGTCTACAGAGTTTGGTTCGAGGCCGGAGAACCATTCGAGAGCTGTTCCGATCAGGTTTTCAGCAAATGTTATGCAATATCCTGCATCACATTCTTCTTTTGTGAAGTGAGCTTTAACGATGGCTAATCGGAAGGCTCTTAGATAAGCTTTCGGATCTGCGTTCCCATCGTATTCAGGAATCTTAATTTTTCGAGTGTCTCTTATATAAGAGTTGGCAATTCTATCGGTGAATGGAGTCCCACGAGTCTCCTCAATTAAACTCTCGATTTCGAGAGCTGAGCTCGTCGCTTTGTGAACTTGAGCTCCCAATTTCTGGAGAGCGGCGTGGGTTCGCTCCATGTATCTACGAATTGCGTCAGGTCCCTCGAAGGGAAGGAAATTTTGGTCATTATCATATACTCGGGGAACAGGTTCCTGACGGAACCTGGTTCGATCGTTTTCCCAGTTAGCTGGCGAAACAGGTCGCTCATTGGTTCTCAGGTTCCGAGCAAGGTTAGTGCGGAGGACTACAGGATCAGCATCCGTCCTTTGATATTCATCGGTATTTGGGGTTGAAACCCTAGCTTGAAGCACCGAAGCTGATGTTCTGCCCCCGGACGGTATGTTGGTTCCTGCTCCAGACTCAGAAGGAGGTGGCGGTGGAGGTAAACGGGCGCTCCCTCCAATGTTTCGGTTAGGTATGGAACTATTTGTAGCTACATTGCTCCCCATGGTGCTGGTGACAGGTGGGGTAAACGTAGGAGCTGTCCTAGCGAGAGGCGTTTGGAAAGCAGGTTCCTGACCATCTGCTCCAGAGCTATCGGGGGAGAAGTTCAGACGCTCTCGAGGGAAGGAGGGGTCAGCTAATCGTTCATGGAACGTGATCCCTCTTCCCTGGTGGACGGACGGTTGGGTTGTTGCGGATTGAGATCTGGTTATCTCTTCGAACTGTTGCTGCCGTTCGGCTAGCTGTTGCACCGTTCGCTCGGTTTCTTGAGCTTTGTCCACTAACTGGAGCATCATCCGCCGGATCTCAGAAAGCTGAGCTTCCGTTTGGTTCGGAGCGGATTGATGCGACGGGTTATTGAGGGCTGAGGACCCAGAGTTGGTTCCTCCGAAGGCTCTCGGGTTATTTGCCCCCGGAGCAGTGCGATTTGGTGAGCTATTGCTCAGGTTTGATTGATCGGGGTTAGATGGATTAGTTCCATCGAGTGGATTCATCCTTAAGCTTTGGAGAAAGGGATTCGATTAATTGTCCCCACAGACGGCGCCAATTGTGAGAGACAAGATTTCACTTCTTAAATTTTAGGTTAGGTTTAGAGATGTAATGAGAATCGTGGGCTGAATCCCGTAAGTAAGCTTGAAGAATGAATATGATTTTATTGATGAGTTCAAAAGATGATGAATACAAAGAATATATTTTGGGATGATTACAAAAGAATACGTAATGCTTTTTGTCTAGTTCTAAAAGTTGGTCCCTGGAGAAAAGTCCCCTTGTTTTTGATCTTCTCCGTCTTTATATAGCCTAGGTCTCGTCGATAGCTCCTTAACTGACCTCCGAGATATGCGGCTTCAGTTACGTACTTGCTCCAGGTTCCTCTTGACCGAGTCTTCTCGAAACATCAGCTCTCTTTATATCGTGACCTCTATTTATGACGACTTCCAGGTCTGGCCTTCAGTTCAGCTTCCGGCTTTTATTAATATGATGGGCTTTATGTGGCCCACTTGGTAACTCACGTTTTACCGGTACCTCACCTGAGGGTCATATTCGGGTCCAACAGCCATCACGGTCCAAAACCTCCGGATCCGAATTGATTCTAGGTTCCTTGGAACCTTCGGGTCCATCGAAACCAATAGGCCTTTAAGGAATCTCCGGATTCGTAAAGATCACCTAAATGAATCAAAAACCTTCGGATCCGATAGACCATCGGAATCAAAGACTTAAAAAGTCCTGATTCCAACCTCGGAAAACTACCAAAGATCTTAGGATCCAAAGGTATTAAACCCTAGGTTCGGAATATCCCCTAAACCATGGCTCCAAGACCCACAGGCTAATCAAAACCTTAGGGTTCAAGGATTAAAACCCCCGGGTTCAAAGGAAGGCTTCAGGGCCTAGGTCCTCGATCTAATCATTGACAGGACTCAGCTCCTAGACGATGACTCCCCACAAGGATCGATCTCTCCTGAAAATCACTCAATCATCTTGTCAAGCAACTATGGCTAGAAAGCTATAAGCACCTCTACCAAGAAGCAGTGCAAGTTCGAAGAAACAAAAGATGGAGAAGAAGGAAAAAGCAATAAATAATATTATTAAGGGTTCTTATTCAGAAGGAAGAAAGCCATTAAAAATCAAAAAGAAAGACAACGACATAAAGCAAAAAAAGCATAAGTATTGCGAGTTGATCAGAAATGCGGCTCCCGACGGAAAGGGGGGACGGCACCAAGTCCACCTTCATTGCTCTCCGAATTCCGGATGGGACCTCCAACAGGTCCCCATCGGCCGGGTCCTCCAAACAGCCTACGTTGCCCGACATCCCTTGCCGACCACTCTCTCACAAGATCCCAGCGAGCTTGCTCCCGAGCCCTTTGAACAGTAAGGGCCTGGTTGGAGATCACTTCTCGAAGCAGCCTCCGAAGAAAGAGGATCTCCTCATGTGGGGGAACACGCTGGCCTAAGCCAGGAAATCTGTTCCCCCCTAGCGTCCCTCGGAGCCAAAGGAGCCCTAATCAAAGGGATAGAGGGAGACGAAGCGCGAGATTCTCTCTTCTGAGGCCTAGCCCTGCAGTATTCCTCGTACACTGACAATATGGAAGCCGTAGGAATCCCGCCTGGAGAATCAAGACATCACCAAGTTACGACTATGACATGAGAAAGAGAGAAAAAGTGAGAAAGAACTTCATTACCCCAAATACGGCTGTGACGCAGCGATATCAGATGCATCAAAAACAAAATCCAGCGAAAGCGCCTGGGAATACCTTGCTCCAATTTCGCCAAAGTCTCATCAACTTAGACGACTGGTCAAGCCACCTTTGCAAAAACCCAAAATAAATCAGTAGACACGATACTCATATCTGGGTAGATAGAAACAACTTACCCACTGTGTTGGGGAAAATATCCAAGGCTAAAGATTTCTCCAGCCTCCGAAGGGGGCCTTGACTTCTGGGCCCTCGTTTGGAAAGGACCCAAGGTCCCTCCTCTACTCAAAGAACCAATCTCCACCAGGAGGCACCAGGATCCGATCTCCACTTAATAGTATCCAGGGTCCAGTCCCTGTATCGAGGAACCAAGGCCTAGCCCCTGCCGAAAGGACCAAGGATCCGATCCTCCGCATGAATATGGAAGTTTCCCAAAACGAGGGGAAAGTAATATATTCGTGAATATTACGGAGGCCGCCCAAGATTGACCGACTTACATCAACTATAAAAGGGGAACCCAAACCCTAGAACAAGGGATCGACACTTTGGGCCTTAGAGATTAGAGAGTTAGGCGATAGAACTAGGGTTTATACACCTAAGACGTTGTAATCCCAAAATAACTCAATAATACATCTCTTTGCCTCAGTTCTTCTTCTCTAAACACTTACAAATACTCGAAATCTATTAGTCTTCCAGTGTTCCGTAGTACTAAAATGACCCTGCACAAAAATATCATAACAGTTTGGCGCTAGAAGGAAAGGAGTAAATCAACTATGTGACGATGGCACCGGAAGACGATTCCAACCAAGCTGATCTGACCCCAAAGGAGAAGGAGCTTCTAAGCCGATTCGAAACCCTTCAGAGTCAAATCACCGACCTTCACAAGGCTCAGGAAACCGCACCTGCAGGTCTGGAACTCGTCCAGGAAGTTCAGTACCTAAAAGATCAACTTGGGGAACACTCCAAGCAGCTTCAGCAAAGCGTCGAGAAGCTAGCCGCTATGGAAGCCGAGAACATCGCTCTCCGACGAGAAAACCGATCCCTCGGGGCAGTAGGGAACAAACGGAAATGGTTCAGAACCAGAGTCCGACATATGGCTTCGCTCAACACCCCGCACGACGGTGAGGAAACGCCTCAAAAGCCCGGCGATGAACCCGGCGATCAAGAAAACACTCGAGACGTAACCCGGGAAGAAGAAGAGGACGACTCCGATGCAGAGGACGAAGAATATTCACCTGATCATCCCGAGATCTCAGATCCAGCTCTAGCCGCCTACCTAGAGAAGGTGGTATCCGAAAGATTCGGCACCATCCAATCCATGGTGGAAAGGCTCCCCGGAGTAGCTCCCCCTATCCGTAGAAGCGATCCCAGGTCTTACTCCGACACACCTTTCGTGAAGGAGATTGCTTCGGTCGAGATGCCTCGCAAATTCTCTTTCCCGAGCATTAAGATGTATGAGGGACCCGGAGATCCTGACAACCACATCGCCCAGTATAAGCAACGCATGGTAGCCGTCGCTATTCCAAAAGAAGCAAGGGAAGCCACCATGTGCAAGGGCTTCGGGTCAACCCTAACCGGTCCTGCCCTCCAATGGTATATCAGCCTCCCCACGGGATCTATAGCATCTTTCGCCGCCCTCAGCGACAAGTTCGTGGAACAATTCGCCAGTAGCCGCCATCTGGAGAAGAGATCAGATGACCTCTACGAGATCCAACAATACAGAAATGAATCCCTACGTTCCTACATAGCTCGTTTCAACCAGGAGAAGGTCTCTATACCCGAGTGCAACGCCGATACAGCAATCTCAGCCTTCAAGAAGGGTTTACTTATGGAGGGAGAGCTCTACAAGGAGCTAACGAAGTACAGATGCGGAGACATGGCGGATGTACTGTCCCGCGCCTGGGCCCAAGTAAGGTGGGAAGAAGACGTCGTGAGCAGGGCCAAGGTCTCCTCCAAGTACGATCAGAAGTCCTCCAGGCCTTCAAAGGACGAGCGTAGGGAAACCATCCGACCCCGACCTTCCCGAGAATCCACCAACCAGAGCAGGGGCAGATACCAACATCGCCCTCTACCTCGATCCGAAGGAATGATGGTTTCCACTTGGCCCAGCATCTCCCACCTAGCGATATCCAAGCCAGAGCTCATCGGAGTCTTGAGGCAGATGGGTCCACAAGTTAAGTGGCCACCTAAAATGAGGTCCCCTGATGCTACCCGGAACCCTAAAAGATGGTGTGGGTTCCACAGCGATCACGGTCATACCACTGAAGATTGTATAGCCCTAAGGCTGGAAGTAGCCGAGCTTCTCAAGAAGGGTTATCTAAGGGAGTTCCTCTAGGACAAGGCAAAGGACCTTCTCAACAGAGAGGGTCCCGCTCTCCCCAACGATGCTGTCCCTGCACTACCTCCGCCACAAGAACGAGTGATCCACGTCATCTCGGGAGGATCAGAAGTAAGCGGAATCAGCAGCGCCGCAGCCAAAAGGAGTACTCGTAATGCTAGGAATGGTCAAGAGACCAAGCTTCCCAAGCGCCCACTCTTAGGGACGGATGAGTTCAGCTTTACTGCGAAAAAACAGGAACGGGTACTCGTCCCCCATCATGACGCCCTCGTCATCTCGCTAGTTATAGCCAATTGCCTGGTTAAGCGGATACTGGTGGACAACGGAAGCTCCAGCAACATCATCTTCCATTCGGCCTACATGGATTTAGGGCTAGACCCTAAGACACTAACGAGGAAAGCGACCCCGCTCGTAGGATTCAGTGGAGAGTTAAAGCAAACCGAAGGAGAAGTCCTCCTCCCAGTCTACACCGAGGGGATAAACCAGACCAACAAGTTCTTGGTCCTCGACTGTCCGTCATCCTAAAATGTGATACTAGGGAGACCCTGGATTCACGACATGGGAGCTGTGCCATCAACCCTTCACCAACTGGTGAAATTTCCTACTCCCTGGGGCGTGAAGGTCATCAGAGGGGACCAAGAGAATTCTAGGTCCTGCTAGCAAACTATCTTGAAGGGAAAGACCCAAACCTTATAGCAATTACAGAAGCAACCTCTCGTTCCTCACGTCGAAGAACCCGAGGTTGAAGACATGGATGAGATCCCCTTGGTAGAAGGGAACTCGGAACGGAACCTCAAAATAGGTTCCAAACTGCCGAAGGATCTGAGGCGAAGACTGATCGACTTCCTAAGGTCCAACTCCGATTGCTTTGCATGGTCCCACGAAGACATGCCCGGAATCGACCCCGACGTGATCATGCATCAGCTCCAAGTGAATCCCGAGCATCCTCCGGTCAGACAAAAAAGAAGGAAGTTCGCTCCCGAAAGAGATGAAATCATTAACGAAGAGGTCAAGAACCTGCTCGACGCAGGGTTCATAAGAGAGGTACAATATCCTGACTGGCTCGCCAATGTGGTGGTTGTGAAAAAGAAAAACGGAAAATGGAGAGTCTGCATCGATTTCACGGATCTCAACAAGTCCTGTCCAAAGGATCCATTCCCCTTGCCTCATATAGACAAGCTAGTTGATGCCACTGCTGGGCACCAACTAATGAGCTTCATGGACGCCTTCTCGGGATACAACCAAATCCTGATGCATCCCGACGACCAAGAGAAGACGTCCTTCATGACTTCCAGGGGCATCTACTGCTACAAGGTCATGCCGTTTGGTCTGAAGAACGCTGGGTCCACCTACCAGAGGCTAGTCAACACGATGTTTGCCGATCAGATAGGCCAGACCATGGAAGTCTACATCGACGACATGCTGGTAAAATCCCTTGACTCGGAAGATCATATCTCGCATCTTCAGCAAGCATTCGCCACCTTGAGGAAATACAGTATGAAGCTCAACCCCTCTAAATGCTCTTTTGGAGTAAGCTCCGAGAAATTTCTGGGATACATAGTCACCCACAGGGGCATAGAAGCAAATCCGGAGCAAATAAGGGCCATCCAGGCAATTCCTCCCCCACGGAATGTCAAAGAGATTCAAAAACTTACATGAAGAATGGCAGCCCTCAGCAGGTTCATCTCCAGGCTTTCTGACAAGTCCCATGCCTTCTTTGAAACATTAAAGAACCCCGAAGATTTTAAGTGGACAGAGAAGTGCGAAGTCGCGCTATCCGACCTCAAGGCCTACCTCACGACCCCACCACTCTTGTCCAAACCCTTGGAAGGAGAAACCCTATTGCTTTACCTAGCCGTGTCCGAGCACGCAGTTAGCGCGGTCCTCGTAAGAGAGGAGGAAAGGAGGCAGCATCCCATATACTACGTTAGCAAATCCATGCTAGACGCAGAAACTCGCTACAGCCAACTAGAGAAGCTAGCCCTCGCCCTGGTGGTTGCGGCCCGAAAGCTACGTCCTTACTTCCAGTCCCATCAAGTCGTGGTAGTCACTTCATTCCCCATCAAAGCGGTACTTCATAAACCCGAGGTATCAGGACGGTTGGCGAAATGGGCCGTAGAATTGGGAGAGTATGACGTGATCTTCAGCCCAGCCGCCGCTATCAAGTCCCAGGTCCTAGCTGATTTCGTGGCTGAATTCTCTCCCTCTGCGCTTCCAGAACCAGATTTAGAAGCTACACTCCTGAGAAAAGAAGCAGAGGAGGGTCAATGGACCCTGCACGTGGATGGCTCCAGCAACGTAAGAGGCGCAGGAGTAGGACTGGTTCTAACCTCCCATACGGGAGATTCGGCCTCAAGGGCTGTACGTTGCAACTTCAAAGCAACAAACAACGAGGCAGAATACGAGGCTTTAATACAGGTCTAGAGTTAGCTAGAGAAATGGGAGTAAAAGACATCCAGGTCTTCAGTGACTCGCAGCTCATCATTAGCCAAGTTCAAGAGGATTATCAAGCCAAGGACCCGAGTATGATCAGGTACCTATCGGTGGCCAAGCGCCTCCTAGACCAATTCACAAGCTGCAAGCTTACTCAGATACCTAGGGAACAAAACTCCCAAGCCGATGCTCTAGCAAACCTGGGTTCCGCATTAGAAACCAAGGAACATATGAGTATTCCCTTGTTGGTCCTACAATGGCCAGCAATCCAGAAAGAGGCAGAACCGGAAGAAGTGGCGGTAGTAGACGAAGGAGAAACCTGGATGACCCCTATCACCAACTATCTGAGAAACGACGTCCTACCTGAAAACCGAGAGGAGAGCCAGAAGATCAAGAGACAAGCGCCAGATACTGCATTTCGGAGGGAAAACTATATAGAAGGTCCTTCTCAGGGCCCTACCTACGATGCCTATCCCCTAGAGAAGCCACACAAATATTGGAATAACTCCACGATGGGGAATGCGGTTCACATTCCAGCGGACGAAGCCTAGTTCTCAGGGCAAGAAGGGCCGGTTATTACTGGCCTACTACGGCGAAGGATTCCCTCAAGCAGGCTAAAACCTGCAGCCAATGCCAGAAACACGCCCCAATCTCCAACTTACCACCAGAGAACCTGAAATCCCTAAGCTCCCCCTGGCCCTTCCGCAAATGGGGCATGGACATCGTGGGGAAATTCCCAATGGCGCCGGGGCAAAAGGTCTTCCTCCTAGTAATGACCGATTACTTCACGAAATGGGTAGAAGCCAAAGCCTTGGCAAAAATCACGGACCTCCAAATCAGGAAATTCATCTGGAAGAACATAATAACCCGCTTCGGAGCACCTCAGGAGATTGTCAAAGACAATGGACCCCAATTTACCAGCAACGACTTCCAAGACTTCTGCAAAGATTGGGATATCAAACTCTCATATTCAGCGCCGAGACACCCCCAGTCAAACGGACAAGCAGAATCAACCAACAAAACGGTGGTGAACATGCTCAAGAAGCGCTTGGAGAAGGCTCACGGGCGATGGCAGAAGAGCTACATGGAGTCCTCTGCGCCTATCGAACAACTCCATAAACAGCTACCCAAGAAACCCCTTTCTCACTCGTCTATGGCACCGAGTCAGCAATACCAACCGAGGTACATGTCAAGACCACGATCTCCAACATCCTAACTCCCAAGGAGAACGATGAGTTGGTGTATCTAAGCCTAGACCTCCTAGACGAGAAAAGAGAAGTAGCCCGCCTGAGAAACGCGTCGTACCAAATAAAGGTAGCCAAGAGTTACAACAAGAAGGTGAGATCCAAAACCTTCCAAGAAGGAGACTGGGTCCTAAGGCGAGTCTGTAACCACACAAAAGACAAATCAGCTTGAAAACTCGCCCCCGGATGGGAGGGGCACTACCAGGTAATAGGGGTGCAAGGGGCAGGAGCCTATAAGCTGCAAGACAGCACATGCAAGGTCCAACCCAACTGCTGGAACGCCTTGCACCTCAAATTTTATCATTTCTAAAGGCAAGATCTTCGGATCGAGCCCTATATATACAATTATATATTTAAGTATTTTGGTTTTCCTACTCCTATGTATAACGAGAACGTCCTCGGACTAGGCTTATAAAATACATTTGGTTTCGACTAAAGGGAGTTAAGGGAACACCAATATACTTAAAGGGGCATATTAGCTGGATCGGGACCCTCGGGACCTCAGATCTTAGCTAGCTCCCTAGCTGGTGAGGCTACTCACCATAGGTCCAGACATATATGGAAGGGGTCTGATCATCCCTGAGCCGATGTATGCGCGATAGGGCCCCGCGTAAAGGCCTATAGCCAAGAGTTATGCGGGGACCACGTACTAGTTCCATTCAAACCCTCGTGAAAAACGCTATAAGCTAAACGCACGCTGGGGGCATGACGTACACAGCCAAGTACTGTAATCAGATACTGGCGGCTGATATGCAGGGAGCAAAAGTGCAAATAACCGGTTAAGCACAAACAATTTAATACCTATCCAGACGTGGAAGGTAGTGTGTCTGGGTTGACAGAACCTTGCGGGGGGACCCACCCCAGACCACAATAAGTCTGAGAGTGACCTTTCTGCAGAAAGGTAGAGTGCAGCATTGAGAATTTCGAGAATGGCCTATGCCCACGGGTAGCACAGTGCGATTTCTCAATTTAGATCGAGAGTGGCTCGCCTCCGGGCAGCAGAGAGCGATCAAAAAGACTCCTTAAAAGCATAAAAGTCCAGAGACCTTCGGGTCCAAAGACCTTCGGATCCAAAGACCTTCGGGTCCAAAGACCTTCGGGTCCAAAGACCTTCGGGTCCAAAGACCTTCGGGTCCAAAGACCTTCGGGTCCAAAGACCTTCGGGTCCAAAGACCTTCGGGTCCAAAGACCTTCGGGTCCAAAGACCTTCGGGTCCAAAGACCTTCGGGTCCAAAGACCTTCGGGTCCAAAGACCTTCGGGTCCAAAGACCTTCGGGTCCAAAGACCTTCGGGTCCAAAGACCTTCGGGTCCAAAGACCTTCGGGTCCAAAGACCTTCGGGTCCAAAGACCTTCGGGTCCAAAGACCTTCGGGTCCAAAGACCTTCGGGTCCAAAGACCTTCGGGTCCAAAGACCTTCGGGTCCAAAGACCTTCGGGTCCAAAGACCTTCGGGTCCAAAGACCTTCGGGTCCAAAGACCTTCGGGTCCAAAGACCTTCGGGTCCAAAGACCTTCGGGTCCAAAGACCTTCGGGTCCAAAGACCTTCGGGTCCAAAGACCTTCGGGTCCAAAGACCTTCGGGTCCAAAGACCTTCGGGTCCAAAGACCTTCGGGTCCAAAGACCTTCGGGTCCAAAGACCTTCGGGTCCAAAGACCTTCGGGTCCAAAGACCTTCGGGTCCAAAGACCTTCGGGTCCAAAGACCTTCGGGTCCAAAGACCTTCGGGTCCAAAGACCTTCGGGTCCAAAGACCTTCGGGTCCAAAGACCTTCGGGTCCAAAGACCTTCGGGTCCAAAGACCTTCGGGTCCAAAGACCTTCGGGTCCAAAGACCTTCGGGTCCAAAGACCTTCGGGTCCAAAGACCTTCGGGTCCAAAGACCTTCGGGTCCAAAGACCTTCGGGTCCAAAGACCTTCGGGTCCAAAGACCTTCGGGTCCAAAGACCTTCGGGTCCAAAGACCTTCGGGTCCAAAGACCTTCGGGTCCAAAGACCTTCGGGTCCAAAGACCTTCGGGTCCAAAGACCTTCGGGTCCAAAGACCTTCGGGTCCAAAGACCTTCGGGTCCAAAGACCTTCGGGTCCAAAGACCTTCGGGTCCAAAGACCTTCGGGTCCAAAGACCTTCGGGTCCAAAGACCTTCGGGTCCAAAGACCTTCGGGTCCAAAGACCTTCGGGTCCAAAGACCTTCGGGTCCAAAGACCTTCGGGTCCAAAGACCTTCGGGTCCAAAGACCTTCGGGTCCAAAGACCTTCGGGTCCAAAGACCTTCGGGTCCAAAGACCTTCGGATCCAAAGACCTTCGGGTCCAAAGACCTTCGGGTCCAAAGACCTTCGGGTCCAAAGACCTTCGGGTCCAAAGACCTTCGGGTCCAAAGACCTTCGGGTCCAAAGACCTTCGGGTCCAAAGACCTTCGGGTCCAAAGACCTTCGGGTCCAAAGACCTTCGGGTCCAAAGACCTTCGGGTCCAAAGACCTTCGGGTCCAAAGACCTTCGGGTCCAAAGACCTTCGGGTCCAAAGACCTTCGGGTCCAAAGACCTTCGGGTCCAAAGACCTTCGGGTCCAAAGACCTTCGGGTCCAAAGACCTTCGGGTCCAAAGACCTTCGGGTCCAAAGACCTTCGGGTCCAAAGACCTTCGGGTCCAAAGACCTTCGGGTCCAAAGACCTTCGGGTCCAAAGACCTTCGGGTCCAAAGACCTTCGGGTCCAAAGACCTTCGGGTCCAAAGACCTTCGGGTCCAAAGACCTTCGGGTCCAAAGACCTTCGGGTCCAAAGACCTTCGGGTCCAAAGACCTTCGGGTCCAAAGACCTTCGGGTCCAAAGACCTTCGGGTCCAAAGACCTTCGGGTCCAAAGACCTTCGGGTCCAAAGACCTTCGGGTCCAAAGACCTTCGGGTCCAAAGACCTTCGGGTCCAAAGACCTTCGGGTCCAAAGACCTTCGGGTCCAAAGACCTTCGGGTCCAAAGACCTTCGGGTCCAAAGACCTTCGGGTCCAAAGACCTTCGGGTCCAAAGACCTTCGGGTCCAAAGACCTTCGGGTCCAAAGACCTTCGGGTCCAAAGACCTTCGGGTCCAAAGACCTTCGGGTCCAAAGACCTTCGGGTCCAAAGACCTTCGGGTCCAAAGACCTTCGGGTCCAAAGACCTTCGGGTCCAAAGACCTTCGGGTCCAAAGACCTTCGGGTCCAAACACCTTCGGGTCCAAACACCTTCGGGTCCAAACACCTTCGGGTCCAAAGACCTTCGGGTCCAAAGACCTTCGGGTCCAAAGACCTTCGGGTCCAAACACCTTCGGGTCCAAAGACCTTCGGGTCCAAAGACCTTCGGGTCCAAAGACCTTCGGGTCCAAAGACCTTCGGGTCCAAAGACCTTCGGGTCCAAAGACCTTCGGGTCCAAAGACCTTCGGGTCCAAAGACCTTCGGGTCCAAAGACCTTCGGGTCCAAAGACCTTCGGGTCCAAAGACCTTCGGGTCCAAAGACCTTCGGGTCCAAAGACCTTCGGGTCCAAAGACCTTCGGGTCCAAAGACCTAAGGGTCCAAAGACCTAAGGGTCAAAAGACATTCGGGTCCAAAGGCCTTCGGGTCCAAAGATCTTCGGGTCCAAAGACCTTCGGGTCCAAAGACCTTCGGGTCCAAAGACCTTCGGGTCCAAAGACCTTCGGGTCCAAAGAACCTCAAGGTTCATAAGACCTAAGGGTCCGAAGAACCTCAAGGTTCCCAAGACTTAAGGGTCCAAAGAACCTCAAGGTTCCCAAGACCTAAGGGTCCAAAGAACCTCAAGGTTCCTAAGACCTAAGGGTCCAGAGAACCTAAAGGCTCCTAATCCTTCAAGATTGAATGGGTAAAACTCTCAGGTTCAAAGCAAGGCCTCAGTGCCCAAATAAGGAATCTCAGGGGAATTAGATCCTAAGGGCTTCCGAATTCGAGGGGCTAAGAACCTAAGGATCGTCGATCCAGTCATCAGACGATACTCCGATCCTGGACGACGATTCTCCACAAAATTGATCTCCCCTTGAAGTCATCTAATAAAGCAACTACGGCTCAAAAAAAAAGAACCATAAACACCTCTACTAAGGAAGGAGTACAAGGTTCGAAGAAAGAAAAGATGGAGTAAAAGCAAAAACCAATAGATATTATTAAGAGTTCTTATTCGGAGGGAAGAAAGCTACTAAAAAATCCAAAGAGAAAGACGAGAACATAAAGCAAGAAAAGCATTGAAGAAATATTCAAAGATTCGGCTCCCGGCGAAAAGAAGGGAAAGCGCCAAGCCCACCATCACCGCTTCCCGAATTCCGGATCGGACCTCCAACAGGTCCCCATCGGTCGGATCCCCCAAACAGCTCTGGTTGGCCAGCACTCCTCATCGACCACTCTCTAATGAGATCCCGACGAGCATATTCCCGATCCCTCTGCACGATAAGAGCCTGGTGGGAGATCACTTCCCGAAGCTGCCTCCGGAGAAAGAGAATCTCTTCATGTGGAGGGACACGCCGACCTAAGCTAGGAATCGATCCCTGCTAGCATCCCTCGGAGCCAAAGAAGCCATCACCGAAGGGACAGGAAGAAACGAATTGCGAGATCTTCTCCTTTGAGGCCTGGCTCTACAATACTCTTCGTACACTGACAAAATCGAAGCCGTAGGGATCCCACCTGAAAAACCTAGACCCCTTCAAGCTACGGCTAGGGCAGAAAGAAGAGTAAGAGAAATTCCATTACCCCAAATACGACTATACGCAGCGATATCGGATGCATCAAAAACAGAATCCAGCGAAAGCGCCTAGGAATACCTCGCGCCAATTTCGCCAAAGTCTCACCAGCTTGGACGACCGGTCGGGCCACCTCTGCAAAAAAAAAACCCAAAGTAATTCGGCAAACACGATACTCGTGTCTGGGAAAATAGAAGCAATTTACCCACTGAACGCCAGAAGCAAGGATAGCTGGGAACACCTTCGACCTTCATAAACACATATCTCCTATCCCAGGAATCATTCGAAGGAAAGCTAACACGAAAGCCCCGAGGAGGTTCATCCACCAAAGGTTCACCATCCCGAGACCATATTTGGTAGAAGCCTTTCTTACTCGACAAGGGAACAAATGAGTAAGAATACAAGACTTCAGACAATCCAAAAGGAATACTATGTAGTTCTCCTAACACTTGGATAGCCATCAGAGTACGCCACATAGCAGGCGTAAATTGTGAAGGGGAACATCCAAAGTATGACGCCACTTCCGCGATCAAAGAAGGAATCCCTCCTCTAAAGCCAGCCTCCAAATAAGCCTCAAAGATTGCTATCTCGCCCCTTCCTCCATCAGGAGCTCGTTCGAACTCTCCCACGCACCTGATCCCCATCATACCAGGCAAGGAATATCTACGGCGGATCTCCATCAGATCACCTTCCTTGATATCGGACCTTGGGCCATCTTCGTCTTCATTCGGAGCGTCGAAGGAGCAAAAGCGACGAGGGCGAGCAGGGGCCATGGGAACCCCTTCATCATCTGTTCCCGAAACCACGCTGGGCGTTAGAACTGGGGAATCGAAGGGATCACCAAACAAACGACGGGGCCTGACACGTCCGCCAACACCGGGGGTAGGGAACGATTTCATGAAAGACGGAGCGTTCGACATGTGCTTCCAATAAGGAGGATAGGGGAAAACCTAAATTCGTGTCGTCTAAAGGCATCAAAGCATCCAAATATATACATGGAACGACTTTCCATTTTTGGCGCATAAAGGGAAAGAAGAAAAGGGAAAAGGCTAAAGAACTCGGAAGCTAACCACAAGTCTTGGCAAATTTCCAAAATTATCTCCAATATATTCCGCCGACCTAGCACCATCATGATCGGGCCGCAATCCTTATTTTCTTTGAGGCCCATTCCGACCAAGTGATCGTATCCCGAAATGACTCCACATTTCGCCTAGACGCCAAACCCTTCTCCTGCTTGAAGAAATAGTACCAAGATCCAAGACTACATGTTATCCCTTGATTCTTACGAAGCAATCAAGGAATAAGGGGCAAACTGTTGGGGAAAAATATCCAAGGCTAACGATTTCTCCAGCCTCCGAAGGGGGCCTTGACTTCCGGGCCCTCGTTTGGAAAGGACCCAAGGTCCCTCCTCTACTCAAAGAACAAATCTCCACCAGGAGGCACCAGGATCCGATCTCCACTTAATAGTATCCAGGGTCCAGTCCTTGTATCGAGGAACCAAGGCCTAGCCCCTGCCGAAAGGACCAAGGATCCGATCCTCCGCATGAATATGGAAGTTTCCCAAAACGAGGGGAAAGTAATATATTCGTGAATATTACGGAGGCCGCCCAAGATTGACCGACTTACATCAACTATAAAAGGGGAAACCAAACCCTAGAACAAGGGATCGACACTTTGGGGCTTAGAGATTAGAGAGTTAGGCGATAGAACTAGGGTTTATACACCTAAGACGTTGTAATCCCAAAATCACTCAATAATACATCTCTTTGCCTCAGTTCTTCTTCTCTAAACACTTACAAATACTCGAAATATATTAGTTTTCCAGTGTTCCGTAGTACTAAAACAACCCTGCACAAAAATATCATAACACACTGGACGCCAGAAGCAAGGATAGCTGGGAACGCCATTGACCTTCATGAACACATACCTCCTACCCCAGGAATCGTTCGTAGGGAAGCTACCACGAATACCCCGAGGAGGCTCATCTACTAGAGGTTCACCATCACGGGACCATATCTGATAGAAGCCTTTCTTGCTCGACAAGGGAACAAAGGAGTAAGAGTACAGAACTTCAGATAATCCAAAGGGAATACTGTGAAATTCTCCTAACACCTGAATAGCCATCAAAGTGCGCCATGTAGCGGGTGTAAACTGCGAAGGGGAACATCCAAAGTACGATGCCACTTCCGCAATCAAAGAAGGGATTCCTCCTCTAAAACCGGCCTCTAAATAAGCCTCAAAGATTGCTATCTCGCACCTTCCACCGTCAGGAGCTCGTTCAAACTCTCCCGCACACCTTATCCCCATCGTATCGGGCAAGGAATACCTACGACGGATCTCCATCAAATCCTCTTTCTTGATATCAGATTTCGGGCCATATTCATCTTCGTTTAAGGCGTCGAAGGAGCAAAAGCGACGTGGGAGAGTAGGAGCCATATGAACCCCTTCATCGTCCATTCCTGAGACCACGCTAGGCGCTAGGACTGGGGAGTCAAAGGGGTCACCAAACAAGCGACGGGGCCTGACATGTCCCCCAACACTGGGGGCAGGGAACGATTTCATGAAAGTCGGGTCGTTCGACATTTGCTTCGGGTAAAGGAGATAGGGTAAAATCTAAATTCATGCCATCTAAGGGCATCGGAGCATCCAAATATATACCCGAAAAAACTTTCCATTTTTGCCGCATAAATGGAAAGAAGAAAATGGGAAGATCGGTCATAAATCCTCATTTGGATTTTCAAAAAAATTGTCTCCGAGATATTCCGCCGACCTAGCATCTTTGCGACCAGGCCGCGATCCATGTTTTCCTTAAGGCCCATTCCATCCAGACGATTATGTCCCAAACCTCATTTCGGGTTACAACGAGATAACGGCCGTTCTCCTGCTTGAAGAAATGACGTCAAGGTCCAAGATCACACGTTATCCCTTGATTCCTACGAAGCAATCAAGGAATAAGGGGCAAACTGTTGGGGAAAATTATCCAAAGCTAAAAGATTTCTCCAGCCTACGAAGGGCATTGGTTTCCAGACTCTCGCTTAAGAAGGACCCAGGGTCCAACCTCTGCTTAAAGGTCCAATCTCCGCTGGATGGCACCAAAATCCGACCTCTACTAATAAGATCCAGGGTCCAGTCCCCACGAGGAGGTACCAGGGCCTAGCCCCTGACGGAAGAACCAGGGTCCGACCCTCCGCGATATTATGGAAGTTTTCCAGCTACGGGAAAACTTCTATTTTACGGATATGGAAGAGTTCGCCCTATCTTAAGACGACATACATCAACTATAAAAGGGGAGCCCAAACCCTGGAACAAGGGAGGGACATTCAGAGGCTTGGAGACTAGAGAGTTAGGCGATAGAACTAGGGTTTATACACCCATAACGTTGTAATCCCACATATACTCAATAATATACGTCTCTTTGACTCGATTTCACTTCCAAACACTCATAAACTCGTGCCTATTCATTAGTCTTCTTGTGTTCCGTAGTACTTAAACGACCCTATACAAAAATACCATAACAGTCGGGATCTCCAGTTTCTTCATACATCTTAATGCTCGGAAAAGAGAACTTGCGAGGCATCTCGACCGAAGCAATCTCCTTCACAAAAGGTGTGTCGAAGTAGGACCTGGGGTCGCTTCTCCAGATAGGGGGAGCTACTCCGGGGAGCCTTTCAACCATAGATTGGATGGTGCCGAATCTCTCGGAGACCACCTTCTCTAGGTAGGCAGCTAGAGCTGGATCTGAGATATCGGGATTATCATGTGAGTATTCCTCATCCTCTGTATCAGAATCGTCGTTCCTGTCTTCCTCGGTTATATCTCGAGCAGCCTCTCGGTTATCGAATCCATTATTTACGATATTAGGCTGCTGAGGTGTTTCCTTGGTGTCGCGAGGGGTGTTGAGTGAAGCCATATGTCGGACTCTGGATGTGAACCGTTTCCGCTTGTTCCTAACTGCCTCGAGGTATTGGTTTTCTCGTCTGAGAGCGAGGTTCTCTGCTTCCATAGCGTCTAGCTTCTCGACGCTCTGTTGAAGTTGCTTGGAGTGTTCTCCAAGCTGGTCTTTTAGGTTTTGAACTTCTTGGACAAGTTCTAGACCTACAGGCGCGGTTTCCTGAGCCTTGTGAAGGTCGTTGATTTGGCTTTGAAGAGTTTCAAGCCGGGTGAGGAGCTCCTGCTCCTGCGGGGTTGGCTCAGCTTGGTTGGAATCGCCTTCCAGTGTCATCGTCACGAAGTTGAGTTACTCCCCTCCTTCCAGCGCGAAACTGTTATGGTATTTTTGTGTAGGGTCGTTTTAGTACTACAGAACACAGGAAGACTTGTATGATTAGAAGAGCAATCGAGGCAAAGAGAGATGTTTATTGAGTATATGTGAGCGTTTACAACGTTGGGTGTATAAACCCACAGTTTCTTAGCTTAATCTCTAATCTCTCCACCTCTGAATGTCGATCCCTTATTCTAGGTTTGGAATCCCCTTTTATAGTAGATGTATGTCGGTTGAAGTAGGGCGAACTCTTCCATAATCGTAGAAAAGGAAGTTTTCTCATGGCTGGAAAACTTCCATTTTATTGCGAGGGGTCGGACCCTAGTTCCTTCCGGCAGGGGCTGGACCCTGGAACCTTCTAGCAGGGGCTGGACCCTGGAACCTTCTTAGGAGAAAGGTCTAAAAATCAAGGGCCCTTCGGAGGCTGGAGAAAACTTAAGCCTTGGATATCTTTCCCCAACAACAGCCGTCTCAGCTTTCAAGAAGGGGCTGCTTCCAGAAGGAGAACTCTACAAAGAGCTAACAAAATATAGGTGTGGGGGGCATGGCGGACGTGTTATCCCGCGCCTGGGCTCAAGGGAGATGGGAAGAAGACGTCGCGAGCAGGGCCAATGCTTCCTCCTAATACGATCAGAAGTCCTCCAGACCTCCAAGGGACGATCACGATGAGATCATCCGCTCCCGACCTTCGAAATAATCTATCAATTCGAGCAGGGGCAGGTATCAGAACCGCCCTGTACCCCGATCCGAGGGAATGATAGTGTCTACTTTGCCCAGTATCTCTCATCTTGCAATATCCAAACCGGAGCTCATCGGAGTCCTGCGACAGATGGGTCCACAGGTTAAATGGCCCCCTAAGATGAGATCCCCCGATGCTAATCAAAACCTCAAAAGGTGGTGCGAGTTCCACAATGATCATGGCCACACCACTGAAGATTGTATAGTCCTAAGGATAGAAGT
The DNA here is from genome assembly GCA_026261945.1 of Hirschfeldia incana. Lineage (NCBI taxonomy): Eukaryota > Viridiplantae > Streptophyta > Magnoliopsida > Brassicales > Brassicaceae > Hirschfeldia > Hirschfeldia incana. Next base: position 366,042 of record JABCMI010000030.1, read on the forward strand.
TGCTGAACTTCTTAAGAGAGGTTATCTGAGGGAATTCCTCTCGGATAAAGCATGGAACCTCTTGAACAAGGAAGGCCCCGACCTTCCTAACGAAGTTGTTCCCGCATTACCCCCGCAATAAGATCGAGTGATCCATGTCATCTTCAGAGGATCAGAAGTATGTGGGATCAGCAGCGCCTCAGCCAAAAGGAGTACCCGCAATGCCAGGAATGGTCAAGAGACCAAGGTTCCTAAGCGCCCACTCTTGGGAACAGACGAGATTAGCTTCACTGCAAAGGGGCAAGAAATGGTCCTAGCTCCTCACCACGACGCCCTCGTCATTTCGCTGGTCATAGCCAACTGTTTGGTCAAGCGAATACTGGTGGATAACGGAAGCTCCAGCAACATCATCTTTCAATCGGCCTACACTGATCAAGGGCTAGATCCCAAGACGCTGACCATGAAAGCAACCCCACTCGTGGGATTCAGTGGAGAAGTGAAACAGACTGAAGGAGAGGTCCTTCTCCCAGTATATGCTGAAGGAATATACCAAACCACTAAGTTCCTAATCGTCGACTGTCCTTCATCCTACAATGTAATATTAGGAAGGCCTTGGATCCACGACATGGGAGCAGTACCTTCGACCCTCAATCAATTAGTAAAGTTCCCTACTCCCTGGGGCGTGAAGGCTATCAAGGGAGACCAGGAAAATTCTAGGTCTTGCTATCAGACCACCCTGAAGGTAAAGACCCAGGTCTTATAGCAATTACAGAAGGAACCTCATGTTGTGATATTTTTGTGTAGGGTCGTTTTAGTACTACGGAACACTGGAAGACTATTAGATTTTATGTTTGTGTGTGTGTTTAGAGAATAGAAATTGAGGCAAAGAGATGTATTATTGAGTGTGTTTGCCGTTACAACGTATTGGGTGTATAAACCCTAGTTTTCTAGCCTAACTCTATAATCTCTAAGCCCCAAAGTGTCGATCCCTTATTCTAGGGTTTGGGTTCCCCTTTTATAGTTGATGTAAGTCGGTCAATCTTGGGCGGCTTCTATAATATTCGGGAATATATTAGTTTCCCCTTGATTTGGGAAACTTCCATATTCATGCGGAGGATTGGTTCCTTGGTCCTTACGGCAAGGGCTGGGCCTTGGTTCCTCGATACAGGGACTGGACCCGGTACTTGCCGAATGGAGATCGGGCCCTCGTGCCACCTGGTGGAGATGGGTCCTTTAAGTTGAGGAGGGACCCTGGGTCCTTTCCAAACGAGGGCCCGGAAGTCGAGACCCCTTCGGAGGCTGGAGAAAACTCTAGCCTTGGATATTTTTCCCCAACAGTTTGCCCCTTATTCCTTGATTGCTTAGTAGGGATCAAGGGATAATATGTAGCCTCGAGTCTTGATGCCATTTCTTCCAGCAGGAGAAGGGTTTTGAGTCTAGGCAACATGAGGAGTTAATTTGGAACATGATCGCTTAGTCGGAATGGGCCTCAGGGGAAATAAGGATCGCGGCCCGCTTGTGATGACGCTAGGTCGGCGAAGTATTTTGGAAATTTGCCGAGAATCGCGAGTATCTTCCAAATTCTTTTGTCTTTCCTCTTTCTTTCTTTCCTTCCCTTCGCCAAAAATGGAAAGTCGTTCCAGGTATAAAATCGGATGTTTCGATGCCTTTGGACAACACGAATTTAGGTTTTCCCCTGTCCTTCTTATTGGAAGTAGATGTCGAACACTCCGATCTTCATGAAATCGTTCCCTACCCCCGGTGTTGGCGGACGTGTCAGACCCCGTCGCTTGTTTGGTGATCCTTTTGATTCCCCCATTATAACACCTAGCGTGGTTACGGGGACCGAGGATGAAAGAGTTCCCGTGTCCCCTGTTCGCCCTCGTTGTTTATGTTCTTTCGATGCTTCAAGCGAAGACGAAGATGGCCCGAGGTCTGACATTAAGGAAGGTGATCTGGCGGGGATCCGCCGTAGGTATTCCTTGCCTGATACGATGGGGATCAGGTGTGCGGGAGAGTTCGAGCGAGCTCCTGATGGAGGAAGGGGCGAGATAGCGATTTTAGAGGCTTATTTGGAGGCCGGCTTTAGAGGAGGGATTCCTTCTTTGATCGCGGAGGTGGCGTCGTACTTTGGATGTTCCCCTTCGCAGTTTACGCCTGCTACATGGCGTACTCTGATGGCTATCCAGGTGTTAGGAGAGCTCCACAGTATTCCTTTCGGGTTGTCTGAAGTCCTGTATTCTTACTCCTTTATTCCCTTGCCAAGTAAGGGGGCTTTTACCAAATATGGTCCCGAGATGGTAAACCTTTGGTGGATGAGCTCCCTCGAGGTCTCAGGGGTAGCTTTCCTTCAAACGATTCCTGGGACAGGAGATATGTGTTTATGAAGGTCGAAGGTGTTCCTGGATATCCATGTTTCTGGCGTTCAGTGGGTAAGTTGCTTCTGTTTCCTTGGACACGGGTATTGTGTTTGCTGAATTATGTCGAATTTTTCTTCTTGCAGAGGTGACCCGACCGGTTATCCAGGCTGGTGAGACTTTGGTGAAGTTGGCACGAGGTATTCCTAGGCGCTTTTGCTGGATTCTGTTCTTGATGCATCCGATATCGCTGTGTCAGAGCCGTATTTGGGGTAATGGAATTTCTCTTACTTGGTTCTTTCGTTTTAGCCGTAGTTTGATGGAGTATTTGTTTTCCAGGTGGGATCCCTACGGCTTCGATATTGTCAGTGTACGAGGAATACTGTAGAACTCGGCACCAAAGGAGGAGATCTCGTAACTCATTTCCTTCCGTCCCTCCGGTGGTGGCTTCTTTGGCTCCGAGGGATGTTGGCAGGGATTGCTTCCCCAGTTTAGGTCAGCGTGTTCCTCCACATGAAGAGATTCTTTTCCTCCGGAGGCAGCTTCGGGAAGTGATTTCCAACCAGGCTCTTATCGTGTAGAGGGCTCGAGAGTATGCTCGTCAGGATCTTGTTAGAGAGTGGTCGATGAGGAGTGCTGGTCAGCATGAGCTGTTCGGGGGATCTGGCCGATGGGGACCTGTTGGAGGTCTGATCCAAAATTCGGGGAGCGGTGAAGGTGGTCATGGTGTTTTCCCTCTTTCTCGCCGGGAGCCGAATCTTTGAATATTTCTTCAATGCTTTTTCTCGCTTTATGTTGTTGTTTTTGGATTTTTTGTAGCTTTCTCCCCTCCGAATAAGGATTAATAATATCTACCGGTTTTTGTTTTTACTTCGTCCTTTCTTTGATCCTTGCACTGCGTTATGGTTTTGACCTCCAATTACTTGGTTAGATGACTCAGTAGTTTTTAGGCTTTCCGGAGGAGATCAATCTTTGCGGAGAATCGTTGTCGGGAACTGATGGGTTCCGATCTGATTTGAACCCTTAGGTTCTTGTTGCTTCGAACTTGGAAATTTCCAAGGTCTAGGCCCTTTGAGTTTCTTTATTTGGGCCCTGAGGCCTTGTGATGCAGATAAATATTTGGAATATTTTCAAATATTTTATTATTTATTTATTAAAGATTTAGATTATTATTATTATTGTTTTAGGGTTTTTATGGCTTTCTTATATATAGCCGTCTAGGCCTAATATTGTATTCAGACTTTGATAATTAATAAACGAGCGTTTGCTTTATACCTTGAAAGAGATTTGATTCAATTCATCTTCTTTGAGATGCCTTGTTATTGATTTGATTAAATTCATCAAAAACAGGAAGTTGGTCTTAAGGAGCTATCGAAAGAAACCCTTAATTGATCCAAGAACAGGTCTCGAAGAACCCTAAATTCTTAGATCGACCGTTCAACCTTATCGTCCGCTGCATCAGGTGGTATCAGAGCTGCGTTTCTTTGATTTCCTAATCAAAGACGATTCTGGATGTCATGGTGATTGCGAACATCTATCCTATCCAGGACGAAAGTCCCTTTGTCGAGAGAGAAGAAGGCCATGAGATCTACATAGAGATTTATGGTGATCCAATCTACGACGTTTATGAAGATGATGAGATCTACAAAGAGATTTGTGGAGATCCAGTCTATGATGTTTATGAAGAAGATGATAATTTCGTCCGTGTAAAAATAGAGCGAAATCTCGTCAATCCAGAAGTTTTCAAGAATAATCAAATCCGTGCAAAGTTCGTGCAGGATGAATTCCGTGCAAAGTTAGGGCAAAATCGTGTTGATGGAGATTTTTTCCAGTATATTGATAATCTTCTGCATGCAAATTTTGTGCAAAAACGGATTTGTGAAGATTCAAGTTGCAAACAGATCCGTGCAAAACTCGTGCAAAACATGCTAGTGAAGATTCGAGGAAGAGTTTTTCTTGGAAAACATTTTGGATTCGAAGACTACGATCAAGATTCGAGGACGAATCTTCTCCAACCCGGAGAGAATGATGCAGATAAATATTTGGAATATTTTCAAATATTTTATTATTTATTTATTAAAGATTTAGATTATTATTATTATTGTTTTAGGGTTTTTATGGCTTTCTTATATATAGCCGTCTAGGCCTAATATTGTATTCAGACTTTGATAATTAATAAACGAGCGTTTGCTTTATACCTTGAAAGAGATTTGATTCAATTCATCTTCTTTGAGATGCCTTGTTATTGATTTGATTAAATTCATCAAAAACAGGAAGTTGGTCTTAAGGAGCTATCGAAAGAAACCCTTAATTGATCCAAGAACAGGTCTCGAAGAACCCTAAATTCTTAGATCGACCGTTCAACCTTATCGTCCGCTGCATCACCTTGCCCTTTAAATCTTGGAGGAGTAGGAGCTTTTAGGCTCTCTGGACCCTTAGGTCTCAGGAACCTTGAGGTTCCTTGGGCCCTTAGGCCTTCGGAACCTTGAGGTTCTTGGGACCCTTGGATCTTTGAAACCTCGGGGTTCTTCGGACTCTTAGGTCTTTGGACCCTTAGGTCTTGGGAACCTAGAGGTTCTTCGGACCCTTAGGTCTTTGGAACCTAGAGGTTCTTCGGACCCTTAGGTCTTTGGAACCTAGAGGTTCTTCGGACCCTTAGGTCTTTGGAACCTAGAGGTTCTTCGGACCCTTAGGTCTTTGGAACCTTAAGGTTCTTTGGGCCCTTAGGCCTTGGGAACCTAGAGGTTCTTCGGACCCTTAGGTCTTTGGAACCTTGAGGTTCATTGGACCCTTAGGTCTTGGGAACCTAGAGGTTCTTCGGACCCTAAGGTCTTTGGAACCTAGAGGTTCTTTGGACCCTTAGGTCTTTGGAACCTTGAGGTTATTTGGACCCTTAGGTCTTGGGAACCTAGAGGTTCTTCGGACCCTTAGGTCTTTGGAACCTAGAGGTTCTTTGGACCCTTAGGTCTTGGGAACCTAGAGGTTCTTCGGACTCTTAGGTCTTTGGAACCTAGAGGTTCTTTGGACCCTTAGGTCTTGGGGACCTAGAGGTTCTTCGGACCCTTAGGTCTTTGGAACCTAGAGGTTCTTGGGACCCTTGAGTCTTTGGACCCGAAGGTCTTTGGACCCGAAGGTCTTTGGACCCGAAGGTCTTTGGACCCGAAGGTCTTTGGATCCGAAGGTCTTTGGACCCGAAGGTCTTTGGACCCGAAGGTCTTTGGACCCGAAGGTCTTTGGACACGAAGGTCTTTGGACCCGAAGTTCTTTGGACCCGAAGGTCTTTGGACCCGAAGGTCTTTGGACCCGAAGGTCTTTGGACCCGAAGGTCTTTGGACCCGAAGGTCTTTGGACCCGAAGGTCTTTGGACCCGAAGGTCTTTGGACCCGAAGGTCTTTGGACCCGAAGGTCTTTGGACCCGAAGGTTTTTGGACCCGAAGGTCTTTGGACCCGAAGGTCTTTGGACCCGAAGGTCTTTGGACCCGAAGGTCTTTGGACCCGAAGGTCTTTGGACCCGAAGGTCTTTGGACCCGAAGGTCTGTGGACCCGAAGGTCTGTGGACTCGAAGGTCTTTGGACCCGAAGGTCTTTGGACCCGAAGGTCTTTGGACCCGAAGGTCTTTGGACCCGAAGGTCTGTGGACCCGGAGGTCTCTGGACTTTTATGCTTTTGGGGAGTCTTTTTGATCGCTCTCTGCTGCCCGGAGCCGAGCCACTCTCGATCTAAATTGAGAATTCGCACTGTGCTACCCGTGGGCATAGGCCATTCTCGAAATTCTCAATGCTGCACTCTATCTTTCTGCAGAAAGGTCACTCTCAGACTTATTGTGGTCTGGGGTGGGTCCCCCCGCAAGGTTATGTCAACCCAGACACTCTACCTTCCACGTCTGGATAGGTATTAAATTGTTTGTGCTTAACCGGTTATTTGCACTTTGCTCCCTGCATATCAGCCGCCAGAATCTGATTACAGTACTTGGGTGTGTACGTCATGCCCCCAGCGTGCGTTTAGCTTACAGCGTATTTCACGAGGGTTTGAATGGCACTAGTACGTGGTCCCCGCATAACTCTTGGCTATATGCCTTTACGCGGGGCCCTATCGCACAGACATCGGCTCAGGGCTGATCAGACCCCTTCTATATCTGTCTGTACCTATGGTGAGTAGCCTCACCAGCTAGGGGGCTAGCTAAGATCTGAGGTCTCGAAGGTCCCTGATCCAGCTAATATGCCCCTTTAAGTATATTGGTGTTTCCTTAACTCCCTTTAGTCGAAACCAAATGTATTTTATAAGCCTAGTCCGAGGACGTTCTCGTTATACATAGGAGTAGGAAAACCAAAATATTTAAATATATAATGGTATATATAGAGCTCGATCCGAAGATCTTGCCTTTGGAAATGATAGAATTTGAGGTGCAAGGCGTTCCAGCAGTTGGGTTGTACCTTGCCTGTGCTGTCTTGCAGCTTATAGGCTCCTGCCCCTTGCACCCCTATTACCTGATAGGGCCCCTCCCATCCGGGGGCGAGTTTTCCGGCTGATTTGTCTTTTGTATGGTTACAGACTCGCCTTAGGACCCAGTCCCCTTCTTGGAAGGTTCTGGATCTCACCTTCTTGTTGTAACTCTTGGCTACCTTTATTTGGTACGACGCATTCCTTAGGCGGGCTGCTTCCCTTTTTTCGTCTAGGAGGTCTAGGCTTAGGTACATCAGCTTGTCATTTTCCTTGGGGGTTAGGATGTTGGAGATCGTGGTCTTGACATGTACCTCGGTTGGTATTGCTGACTCGGTGCCGTAGACGAGTGAGAAAGGGGTTTCTTGGGTAGCTGTCTTTGGAGTTGTCCGGTAGGCCCAGAGGACTCCGTGTAACTCTTCTGCCCATCGCCCGTGAGCCTTTTCCAAGCGCTTCTTGAGCATGTTTACCACCGTTTTGTTGGTTGACTCTGCTTGTCCGTTTGATTGCGGGTGCCTTGGTGCTGAATATGAGAGTTTGATATCCCAATCTTTGCAGAAGTCCTGGAAGTCGCTGCTGGTGAATTGGGGTCCATTGTCTGTGACAATTTCCTGAGGTGCTCCGAAGCGGGTTATTATGTTTGTCCAGATGAATTTCCTGATCTGGAGGTCCGTGATTTTTGCTAAGGCTTTGGCTTCTACCTACTTCGTGAAGTAATCGGTCATTACTAGGAGGAAGACCTTCTGCCCCGGCGCCATTGGGAATTTCCCTACGATGTCCATGCCCCATTTACGGAAGGGCCATGGGGAACTTAAGGACTTCAGGTTCTCTGGTGGTAAGTTAGAAATTGGGGCGTGCTTCTGGCATTGGCTGCAGGTTTTGGCCTGTTTGAGGGAGTCCTTCGCCATGGTAGGCCAGTAATAACCAGCCCTTCTCGCCCTGAGAACCAGGCTCCGTCCGCTGGAGTGTGAACCGTATTCCCCATCGTGGAGTTCCTCTAATATTCGTGTGGCTACTCTAGGGGATAGACATCGCAGGTAGGGTCCTGAGAAGGACCTTCTATATAGCTTTCCCTCCGAAATGCAGTATCTGGCCGCTTGTCTCTTGATCTTCCGGCTCTCCTCTCGGTTTTCGGGTAGGACGTCGTCTCTTAGGTAGTCGGTGATAGGGGTCATCCAGGTTTCTCCTTCGTCTACTACCGTCACTTCTTCCGGTTCAACCTCTTTCTGGGTTGCTGGCCAAAACACATATGCAAAGGTATAAATATTGAGTACAATTAGGTTAAAAACTCGTCAGGGGCATTATAGTAATATTGAGACATCTTGGGCTTCAAGTCGATTGAGAATATTCTTCCTTCTTCTGCACGCTCGATATCGATCAATGGTACTATGTGTACATCGATCGATGGAGTATCTCGTCGTCATTTCTTCAGATGCGTCATTGATCGATTACACGAAGTGTGTATCGATCGATATGTAACTCTGGATATCGACCTCGATGTCTGATCTTCAAGTCATCTCGGGAAAACTCTCCTTTAAGCTCCAAATGGCACCTAAAACGTCACTTTACTCCAAAATTCCCTTGAACCTGAAAACATACCTAAAAGACTCCAAAAAATAGATATATATATATAGTAAAATCATATAAATACCATGAGTAAAAGTGGGTCAAAATCATGGTATATCAGAAAGCAACAAGTTTTTTTCTTTTTTTTTTTAAAGAAAAGAAAATGAAAGGTAGAAGATGGATGAAGAAGATGGAAAGATGAGAAAGTGATAGAGAATGAATACCAAACTCAGAGTGTTGCTCTGATACCAATTGATGAAAACCTCCCAAGGAGTCAGCACTCTAAGTTGGTAAAGGGGATAAACCTTGCTGCTATGAAACCGTAAAGCTTCAAAGACAAGGGATGTGGAGTGATAGGTCACACGAAGGATGCGGAAGGCCTCCGATATACCAACTCAATGCCCTAGGATATGACACACCTAGACGACAATGAGGCTGACCCCCTGGATATGACACACCAGGACGGATCGGTTTGATCCCTTGGATATGACGCACCAAGACGGATCGAAAAGATCAATGGATATTACACACCATTGAAAGAAAATGAGAATCACTCTCAAAAGGTTCCAAAAATAATATCAAAGGCTTAAGTTTTATTTATCACAATGAGCTCTATAAATAGAGAGATACATCATAAGAAACGTCCATAATAATAGCTCAACATGCAGAGCGTCTAGGAAAGCTAAATTCAAATTTTAAAGTGCATGTAAGAGAGAGAAATTGACATAATTAAAATGATGTCTTTGTCATGGACGAAAATTGATCTTCTTTGTCTGTTTTTGGGCTGAATCCTCTTCATTGGGCTTCTATGATGGGCCAGGAGTATTGGATAATTCACTTTGTAGCTTGATTCAGCCTGGTCTGGTCGTAATCCTTCATTCAATGCTCCCAGGTCGGAAACGCTTAAGCTGGAGATCGCCTGTTTTGTAAATTTAATAACTTCTTCATATGAACTCTTTTTGTTATGATTCTTCTTCAAGGACCTTTGTAATTGAGCTAGCTGTATTCTCCAGGTGGTTTCATGCGTTTATTGCTTGTGGTTGAGAAGATATGCCTCTAACACTGAACACATGTCCTGATGCTTTCCATGATCATATCACCAGACCTTTGTCCTTTTCCTTGCGGAGCTGAGCTTTGAGAGTCTCCACCTCCCTGGATGTGTCTTGATTCACCATATCCTTGAGATGGTGAACCTGAGACATAAGCTGCAAACACACTACCACAATCACCAATGTGCATAACAAAGACAAGAATAATAAAGAAGAAGCGGTGGCATACCTGAAGGAGATCGGATTGGATGGACGTGATTGTTGGACCCGAATATGACCCTCATGTGAGGTACCGGTAAAACGTGAGCTACCAAGTGGGCCACATAAAGCCCATCACATTAATGGGAGCTGGAAGCTGAACTAAAGGCCGAACCTGGAAGACGTCATAATTGAGGTCACGATATAAAGAGAGCTGATGTTTCGAGAAGACTCGGTCAAGAGGAACCTGGAGCGAGTACGTAACTGAAGCCGCATATCTCGGAGGTCAGTTAAGGAGCTACCGACGAGACCTAGACTATATAAAGACGGAGAAGATCAAAAACAAGGGACCTCTTCTTCTCCAGAGACCAACTTTTAGAACTAGACAAAAAGCATTACGTATTCCTTTGTAATCATCTCAAAATATATTCTTTGTATTCATCATCTTTTCAATTCATCAATAAAATCATATTCATTTCTTCAAGCTTACTTACGGGATTCAGCCCACGATTCTTATTACATCTCTTGACCTAACCTAAAATATAAGAAGTGAAATCTTGTCTCTCACACTTGGCGCCGTCTGTGGGGACAATTAATCGAATCCCTTTCTCCAAAGCTTAAAGATGAATCCACTCGATGGAACTAATCCATCTAACCCCGATCAATCGAACCTGAGCAATAGCTCACCGAATCGCACTACTCCGGGGGCAAATAACCCGAGAGCCTCCGGAGGGACCAACTCTGGGTCCTCAGCCCTCAATAACACATCGCATCAATCCGCTCCGAACCAAACGGAAGCTCAGCTTTCTGAGATCCGGCAGATGATGCTCCAGTTAGTGGACAAAGCTCAACAAACCGAGCGAACGGTGCAACAGCTAGCCGAACGGCAGCAACAGTTCGAAGAGATAACCAGATCTCAATCCGCAACAACCCAACCGTCCGTCCACCAGGGAAGAGGGATCACGTTCCATGAACGATTAGCTGACCCCTCCTTCCCTCGAGAGCGTCTGAACTTCTCCCTTGATAGCTCTGGAGCGGATGGTCAGGAACCTGCTTTCCAAACGCCTCGCGCCAGGACAGCTCCTGCGTTTGTCCCACCAGTCATCAGCACCATGGGGAGCAACGTAGCGACAACGAGCTTCGCGCCTGATCGAAACACCGCTGGGAGCACACGATTGCCTCCACCGCCACCTCCTTCGGGGTCTGGAGCAGGAACCAACATTCCGTCCGGGGGCAGAACATCAGCTCCGGTGTTTCAAACTAGGGTTTCAACCCCAAATACCGACGGATTTCAAAGAACGGATGCTGATCCTGCAGCTCTTCGTACTAATCTCGCTCGGAACCTAAGGACGAACGAACGATCTGTTTCGCCAGCTAACTGGGAAAATGATCGAGTTAGATTCCGCCAGGAACCTGTGCGCCGAACACCTGAAAATGATCCAAATATCCTTCCCTTCGAGGGACCTGACGCGATTCGCAGATACATGGAGCGAACCCACGCAGCTCTCCAGAAACTGGGAGCTCAGGTTCACAAAGCAACGAGCTCAGCTCCCGAAATCGAGAGCCTAATCGAAGAGACTCGTGGAACTCCGTTTACCGATAGAATTGCTAACTCTTACATAAGAGACACTCGAAAAATCAAGATCCCTGAGTACGATGGAAACACAGACCCAAAGGCTTATTTAAGAGCCTTCCAGCTAGCGATCGTTAAAGCTCACTTCACGAAGGAAGAATGCGATGCAGGATATTGCAGAACATTTACTGAAAACCTGACCGGAACAGCTCTAGAATGGTTCTCTAGTCTCGAACCAAACTCTATAGACAGCTTCGATCAGCTAGCTAACGCCTTTATGAAACAATATTCAACCCACATCCTGAAACAAGCCTCCGAAGCTGACCTCTGGAAGATCAGACAAGGATTGGGAGACTCATTGCGAGTCTACATCGAAAAATTCAGGGCAGTAAGAACTAAACTCTCGAATCCTAACGATCACGTAGCTATTGAAGCCCTTAGGAGAGGCCTCTGGTACAAATCAGGCCTCTTCTCGGAGCTAACGCTAAATCCTCCTCCAACTATCGACGACGCCCTCCACAGGGCCTCTAGATACATTACCTTGGAAGAAGAAACTGTAGCGTTAGATAAGCTCCACAGAAAATCCCAGAATCACCCGAAAGGCGAAGCCTACGACGGGAAGGGACCTCACAAAAGAGGAAGCTCCCTAAATAACCAGACTCAGGGAGAGCATTCTTATGTAATCGAGGATGACAAGGAAGAAAAACCTGTCGCCGCAACAGCCAAAGCCCCCTGGTCCAAAGGCTACGACGAGAGCAAACATTGCTCCTATCATGATCGAAAAGGACATTCAACCGAAGAGTGTTGGGACCTCCAACGACAACTGGCTGCTAAATTTGCAGCCGGAGAAATAAAAGACGTGGATCTCAAAAAACCACAGCCTTATCAAAAGAGAGGTCCCCGTGATAACTCCCCGAAACGCGAAAGGTCACCTGAAAAGGAAACAGATTCGCCACCTCCCGCTCCCAAGAAGAGAGTCGATATGATCCTTGGGAAATTCCCACAAGGAAAAAGCCTTCAAATTGAAGCTCTCTTTAATAAAGCACCTCCCCAATCGAGCCCCGACTCAAGGGTCGATTACATCCTTGGAGGGTCCGATATGTGTCAAGACTCTGTTAACTCTATTAAAAGTCACGTACGGAAAGCTGTGTCCAATACTCAGTCTAAACCGACCAAACCCGAGTCTAACACTAAAATCTCTTTTTGGGAAAGTGAGACATCAAACCTCGACAGGCCTCACGACGATGCCCTCGTCGTAACGTTAAATATAGCAGGCTACGAGGTACCTAAGCTCATGATCGACACCGGAAGCTCCGTTGATCTCATTTTCTATAACGCATTAAAGGGAATGGAAATAGACGATTACGAAATTGTCGACCAGAAATCCAACCTTGTGGGCTTCTCAGGAGAAACAGCTACCTCCTTGGGAACCATCAAGCTCCCAGTCATAGCTGGCGGAGTCATGAAAATGACCAACTTTATAGTTGTCGACAAACCGTCTCCCTTCCACAGCCATTACGAACGATTTTGCATAGTCCTAGCCAGTCCGGACGATTAGCTAAATGGGCTATCGAGCTTAGCGAATACGATATCGAATACAGACCTCGAGCAGCAGCAAAAGCTCAGGTCCTTGCCGACTTCGTCATTGAGCTAACATCTGAACATTTAGACCAAGAAATAGAGGTCCCAAAATGGAGCCTATACGTGGACGGAGCCTCGTCAAAACAGGGCTCCGGCGTCGGTCTAAGATTAACCTCCTCAGCTGGAGAAACCATCGAACAATCCTATAGACTTGGATTTAACGCCTCCAACAACGAAGCTGAGTATGAAGCATTAATCGCCGGCTTAAAACTAGCCCTTAGTCTCGGAATCCGAGAGCTGTGCGCCTACTGTGACTCACAGCTAGTAGCTAGCCAGTTTCACGGAAAATACGAAACGAGAGACGAAAGGATGGGGGCATACCTCGAAGTAGTCCTAAGCCTGACAAGACAGTTCGAGAAGTTCGAGCTAACGAGAATCCCACGAGGAGAGAACTCTTCAGCAGACGCGCTCGCCGCGTTAGCCTCCACGTTCGACCCTCTCATAAAACGAATTATACCCGTGGAAGGAATCGAAAAGCCGAGTATCGACATAGCTACCAAAGCTGAGCTAGATAACAAATCAAAAGCAAAAGTTGAGGATAACAGCCTTCCCACGGAAGCTACCCAAATCTCCACGACATTCTGGTTCCCTAGAACCAGAGCACGCAGCTTCAGAAAACACTCTTTTAACAATGCAACAAAAAACTTAGAGGACCATAACCAAAGTGAGGGTATTCACCGAAGTTCGAACTCCCCTGAGCCTAACTCAACGAATACCCCCGGGGGCACCATCGAAACCTCGGAACCACTCGTCCTTAAGGTACAGACAAGAAGCCGCACAGCTCGTAAAAACACGTCTAGGAACACTACACAAACCACCGGGGACAATGAATGAATTGGAGATATTCTTCAGAACCCAGACCTCTTGGGGCCTATTCCAACGAATATCCCCGAGGGCACCACTACACCAGGTCCCGAACAGGAGCCTCCCTCCTCTCTTCACAACAAAGTCGTAGGAAGAGAAGACTGGAGGATACCAATCATGGACTACATCCTCGAGGGAAAAATCCCACCCAATAAGTGGGAGGCTCGAAAACTCAAAGCCTTAGCAGCAAGGTATTGCATAATCGAGTCAGCCCTCCACAAACGAAGTGTCTCCGGACCTTACCTAAAATGCGTTCATGGTCTAGTAGCTATGAAACTCATGAAGGAAATGCACGACGGTTCCTGCGGTAACCATTCCGGGGGCAGAGCTCTAGCTATCCGAATTAAAAGACAAGGCTACTTCTGGCCTAATATTATCGCGGATTGTGAGGTCTACTCCTCATCATGCGACAAATGCCAAAGGCATGCACCGATCATACACCAACCAGCGGAAAAGCTATCCAACATATCAGCTCCCTACCCGTTCATGAGGTGGTCCATGGATATCGTAGGTCCATTAGTACCTTCAGGGAAAAGAAAGAAATTACTAAACCTCCTCGTCCTAACCGACTACTTCACAAAGTGGATCGAAGCCGAAGCTTTCCAACAAATAAACAGATTTGAGGTCGAAGGATTTGTTTGGAAGAACATTGTATGTAGGCACGGTGTCCCATACGAAATCGTAACCGACAACGGAGGACAGTTCATATCCCATGATTTCAAAAAGTTCTGCGATAAGTGGAACATCCGTCTCACATTTTCATCACCTCGGCGACCTCAAGGTAACGGCCAGGCGGAGGCTGCTAACAAGTCGATCTTAGCAAACCTCAAGAAACGCCTAGGAGCTCAGAAAGAACTCTGGTCAGAAAAACTACCCGAAGTACTATGGGCTTGCAGAACCACCCCACGAAAAGCTACAGAGGAAACTCCTTTCTCCTTAGCCTACGGGATGGAAGCTGTCGTCCCAGCAGAAACCACCGCAGGCAGCCTCCGACGGGAGCTCTGCACCTCAAACCCCGCAGCTAACAACCAGCTCCTGATGGACAGCCTCGACTTAATCGAGGAAAGACGAGACCAAGCTTTGCTCCGCATTCAAAATTACCAGCAAGCAATGGCTCGGCACTATAACTCCAAAGTAAGGCCCCAGCAGTTCGCTGTAGGAGACCTGGTACTCAGAAAGGTGTTCGAAGGAACTAAGGAACCGGGAGCTGGAAAGTTAGGAACCAACTGGGAAGGACCCTACCGAATTATCCACATAGTACAACCCGGAGTTTATAAACTCCAGAAGGTACGAACCGGGGTACCTGAAATCCGATCGTGGAACGCCACGAACCTCAAAAGATATTATCATTAGGTACCCAAATTCCCTGAACTACGTTTGGCTTGATCCCTTGACTGGGTACGTAGGCAACTCCGTCATGAGTGCAGCCCCAATCTCTTTGCACCAATCTCCTCACCTAAGCAAGGAGGACATGTTTTACCAATAACACATAACGTGAAAACAGTTATTGTGTGGAATCTAATCATGTATTTTCTGATATCTGATATTAATAAAACAATTAATCCAGTTCCATAAGCATCAAAGGTCTTAAAACCCTCCAAGAAAATCCAGGTCCCGCTAAATCGTGACCTAAGCTCAATTATCTCGAACAAATTCAGGTCCCGGAAAACCTGAACCTAAGGTCTTAAAATCCTTGATAAATCCAAAGGTCTTGAAATCCTTAACATAAACTAAGGTCTTAAAATCCTTAACATCAGCTAAGGTCTTAAAACCCTTAACATCAACAAGGTCTTAAAATCCTTAACAATCAACAAGGTCTTAAAATCCTTAACAATCAACGAGGTCTTAAAATCCTTAACAATCAACAAGGTCTTAAAACCCTTAAACAGTCGACAAGGTCTTAAAATCCTAAAAATTCAATAAGGTCCTAAAACCCTTACCAAAACTGAAAAATCTCGAAATCCTACGAAACTAAACTCAGGCCCTTACGGACCTGGATGTCAGGTCCCAGAACTTTCCAAATCGGACTCAGGTCCCCAAGTTTTCCGAGCTAAGGTCAAAGACTTCTCTTCAAAGTCCTCGTGACCGAATGCGTACTAAGCTAAATACTTATCACAAATTAAGACTAAAGGTCCTAACTCGACTCGATGATCACAATATACTACTCATCCGAGAATGACAGTCACTATGTCTAAAATAAAACTAATTCAAGTTCGAAAGCTTGAAATAGAAACAGTAGTCGAGATTTAAACATAAGAAAGGGTTTAAAAGCCTCCCCAGGCTATTGTAATCCAGCAAGTGTTAAGGTTTAAAGGCCTCCTCAGGCATTAAGTCATAAAACATAAACAAAAGCCAAAGTCTTGAGAAACACAAAACACAAATTTAAAAGAGCCGTAGCTCTCAATCTTCTTTCTCATCTTGGACCGGTTCACCAACAGGAACCTCCCCTTCAGCCACATTATCGTTACCTCCTTGAGCTGCTTTGACCGGAGCTAAGTCAGGAGCCATCAAACCCAAGTTAGAACCATACTCCGCAGAAAAGGACGGATTAAACAGATTAATCTCGAAAGTACCTGAGCTGTCCGAGATCTGGGGAAGAGGAAGCTTGCTGACTGAAAAGTCAGACACTTGAGCCTTCTCATATGCAGTCGTCGCCCCCGGCAACAAAGCCATCAGCTGGCTGTACTCCTCTTCGACGCTTTGGATCTTGTTGCTCAGCATATCCTTCAAGAGGTCAACGTTAGCTTGGAGCTCCTGAGCATACACCAATGCACTGACCTCCTCCTTCTTCTTAGCAAACTTCTCTTGAACACAGGCTAGGACCTTGCCATAAGCCTCGACGACCTCTTTCTTACCTATCCTGACTGCCAGCTTGACTTCAGCTTCCTTGTTCTTCTGGCTGTCTTGGGACGAGATAATGAGCTCACGAACTTGGTGTTCAGCTATCCTTCGAGCAGACTCCAAGTCATTAATCTTCCTACTCTTCACCTGGATGTCGAGCTCCTGGCTTTCGATCTTTCCTTGCTGAGCATCAGCCTTCAAGCCTAGTCTCGTCACTTCAGCTTCGAGTTCAGAAATTCGAACCCGGGCCTGATCGAGATCGACCTTGGCTGCCTTAACCATCTCAGTCACCTCAGCAAGCTCACCAGCATTGGGGGCATCATGCAAAGCATTCTCAAACTTGAGCTGGGCTCTGTTAACAGCCCCAGCCAACTGCAACAACATCGAAAATATACGTATATTATTATCTCTAAAAGAAAAAGTATAAACAAACAACAGATGGAAATCATGTACCTGACCCATGCAGTGAGCGATGTCAAGATACTCATCTCGGTTTGTCAGGTTCTTGAGCGCTGGAAGGGGACATCCTACCCTCTTCAGGTGCCTCAGTATTGCACCCAAGCCCCAAGGGTCATCCAAGATTGACCCAGGCTTCGAATGGGTAAAACTCCACCCCACGGTTCCCCCTCTAGAAGACGAGGAGGATGATCGAGCAGGAACTCCAGCTTGGTCAGTCCTAGGCCTTTTATGCCTTGACGGCTCAACCTCAGAAGTACCTCTCGGAGCCTGGTAATCAGTCTCCGGTGCCTGGACCTCAGGGAGAGGAGCAGCATCCTGAGCTGCGACATCGGTGGGAGTAGCCTCAGCAACAGGTTTGGATACTCCATCATCCAATACATCCTTCACCGAGTCAAGGAAAGACCCTCCTTGGCTCCTATCTCCCCCACGAGAGACACTGGCAGCCTTCGAAGGGTTACCCCTAGAACGAAATGATGGCCGGAGAGTCATGTCACCTGACTTAGTCTTTTCGGTACCTGAAGCACTAGCACCGGTTGAGATTGAAACAACTGAGTGCCCTGCGGAAACTGGAACAACGAAAGTTCTTATGAGAGTGGAAAACTTCGGAAACAACAAGATTAATGATGAAAAGGTTCAAGCTTGAACTTACCCTCAAGGTTCTCAGCAGGAATGGGATCTTCAAAACGAAGCGTTGTAGACGTCTGGGAACCTGGCTGCACCTATAAGAGATGTGGTATAAGCAGGCCAGGTACAAGGAGTCTGAAGCAGCTTGCGGTATAAAGCTCTGGTAAGCTTGGTAGAAAGCTTCGGAGGATCTTCAATCTCTGCAAAAGAAAAAACCAGAACCGAAAAAGGTTAATCAACCGCAAATAAACAAAACAGAAAAAAGGATACTCCTAGAATTCCTAACCAGATGGGTTAGTCCAAATGACCCTAAGGTTCCGACCAGGGGGAACCGTCAAAGGATCAACTTTGACATAAAAGTATTTCTTCCTCCAGTCATCGTCGCTACTGGAGAACCTAAAGATCACGTGATTGGGACGACTAGAGAGGTAATAAGTCCCGGAACCGCCTTCTTTAGAAGCACTCTCCTTCAAAGAGAAGAGGCTCATGAGCTCGGTAAGACCAACGCTAACCCCTTCCTCTTTGGACCTAGTGATGAATCCGTTAATCACACGGATAATCGAGGGACAGAGTTGGGAGAGGGCTAGTCGGTAATGATCTAGCAGATCAAGTAGTAAAGTCGGGAGAGGAAATCTCAAGTGAGACTTGGAGATGAACTTCTCGTGACAGCAGAACCAACCCTCCGGAGCGGTCTCGGGGGTTTTGTCGGAGCTACAGGCACGGCCAAGCTCCTTCGAGCCAAGAGCTTGAGTCATGAGGTTGACTACGTCTTGACTGTTCAGCAACGACGGTGAGTGTGAGCTGCTCCCACCGGAATCATCTTTCTTCTTCCGCTTGGAGACCCTGGTTGCGATCGTCTCTCTGGCTTTCTTTTTCCCCTTCATCTTGGCTCCGACTTCTTGCTTAACTTTCAGTAGTTTAGCCCCAGAGGCAGAGGGAGGCATCCCGGACTCACCGGAACCTTCTTTCGGAGGGTTCATGATACGGGAAGATCAAGGAGAAAATCGATTGCAAGGTTTGGGAGAGAATTTGCAGAAAGAAGTAACGACGAAGATAAAAAAATAAAAATAAAAGAAATCGCAGTAAAAATAACCGAGAGGAGAGGGAAGTTACCTTGGGAAACTGAACGGAGGCGTGGAGAAAGTGGGAGGCGTAGCAGTTAATGCTCGCAGCTTTATATCACATTGCCTCTCGAGATTCGGAAATGTCATTTCAAATCCCCTCAATCTGAACCGTAGATTTTGCCAATAAGTAATAAAGGCCGTTAGATCAAGTTGAACCGAATCTAACAAGATAAGGATTAATCATTACCTTAACAAAAAGATAAGGTCGGTAGCTGGAATCTAGCTTCTGAGACAAAAGAATTTATTCGGAAGCTGGGGGCAACTGTTGGACCCGAATATGACCCTCAGGTGAGGTACCGGTAAAACGTGAGCTACCAAGTGGGCCGCATAAAGCCCATCACATTAATGGGAGCTGGAAGCTGAACTAAAGGCCGAACCTGGAAGACGTCATAATTGAGGTCACGATATAAAGAGAGCTGATGTTTCGAGAAGACTCGATCAAGAGGAACCTGGAGCGAGTACGTAACTGAAGCCGCATATCTCGGAGGTCAGTTAAGGAGCTACCGACGAGACCTAGACTATATAAAGACGGAGAAGATCAAAAACAAGGGACCTCTTCTTCTCCAGAGACCAACTTTTAGAACTAGACAAAAAGCATTACGTATTCCTTTGTAATCATCTAAAAATATATTCTTTGTATTCATCATCTTTTCAACTCATCAATAAAATCATATTCATTTCTTCAAGCTTACTTACGGGATTCAGCCCACGATTCTTATTACATCTCTTGACCTAACCTAAAATATAAGAAGTGAAATCTTGTCTCTCACAGTGATGGCCTTAGCGACGTCATCAGCAGGTAGATAGCATGCACTCCCAGGGAAACCCTGGAGGAAAGATCGGCCAATACCGGTTTCAAGTCAATGTCGTAGATTGTAGGAGTTGAAGAGCGGGTTCTCCTCTTAGAGATAGTGGGGATCGGGGTGCTGGACCCTTTGCGCTTGTTGGTTCCAGTTATCTGAACGTCATCATCCCCCGAAGCAACAACCTCTAAGGGGAGCTTTTTGGCTGAAAGCTTCTCCACGACCTTTTTGAAAGCATCCATAGAACCATCTCCTGAAGGTCCAAACATGTTACCTGTAAAGAAAACTTACAAGATCAGTAAGAAAGTAACAAAGTAAAAAGAGACACGGTGAACTCACCCCAAATACTGCAGCAACTGAGAACTTCTCGACTAACAAGGAAGGTGACCTGACGACGCTCGGCTGGAAGGTCAAACACCTGTTCCGCTACCTTCTTCCCTTCCGGTATCGCTGGAAGTGATATGTCTGCAGTAACAAAACAAACGAGTAAACATCAAAATCAAATCCAAAATTGATGACAGATTAACCTACCCGCTACGTGACAAACGGAAGGAGAGCCTAGAAGGAACGCAAAGGCGAATCTCTCCTCCCATTTACCACTAAAAACCGGATGGCTTTTTCTCGCTTTCTTCTCGATCTCTTGAACCAGGGCTTTCTTACCACGACGACGGAGATAGTATTTCCCCTCCGATCCAGGCAGGGCTGTGACAAAGTACGAGTAAATAACCTCGTTCAAACCCAACATCATACCCTCCAGCTCGCCAAGATTTTGAATAGCTATCAGCGTTCTCCAGGCTGTAGGAGTCAGCTGACCCGGCGGAATGTCAAAAAACTTCGATAGCTTCGCGATCAGCGAAGGGACGCGATCACGAAAGCCTGATTCAAAATAGGCCTCATAGATTGGGACCTCATCAACTCCGAAATCTGAAATCCTCACCGATGGACCAGGGATTCGAATGATCAAGTCCTGAGGGAGATTGTATTCCTTCTCCTTGATCGCCAAAATCGGACCCAACGACAAAGATCTACCGACTCCGCCACCAATGGAGGTACCTTCGACCTCAACAACGCGAGATCCTTCCGTCTAGACTATAAGACGGCTACCTGTGGAAAACGGGAAGAATCTCCGGAAAAGGAAGCCGCCAAGAAGAGAGCTCTGGAAAGAAGGTGAAGTTGAAATGAAGAAAGACTCGGTCTCGACCAAAGAAAAAGGGAGAAATCCCTAGTCTGAAATCCACGTGCCTCGGTCATCTCACCACGCGCACGAGAGGGCGCCAAACGGAGAAGGTGAACCGATGGTGGGCTTTTCTAAGAAGCCCATCTTGCTCTTGACCATTTCTGCCCAAAGGCTCGAGGGTCCGATACCCCCGGAAAAAACTATCCTTTTTGATCCAACAAAGGAGGGACCTATGATGATTCTGGACCTCACTTCAGGCTACAACAGGACCACGGCCCTTCTCCTGCTTGAAGAAAAACCACCAAGGTCCAAGATAACATGTTATCCCTTGATTCCCACGAAGTAATCAAGGAATAAGGGGCAAACTGTTGGGGAAAAATATCCAAGGCTAAAGATTTCTCCAGCCTCCGAAGGGGCCCTTGATTTCCAGACCTTTCTCCTAAGGAAGACCCAGGGTCCAGTCCCTGCTAGAAGGTTCCAGGGTCCAGTCCCTTCCGGAAGGAACCAAGGTCCGACCCTCCACAATAATATGGAAGTTTTCCAGTCACAGGAAAACTTCTATTTTTACGATTATGGAAGAGTTCACCCTACTTCAGCCGACATAAATCTACTAGAAAAGGGGAGCCTAAACCCTAGAACAAGGGATCAACATTAAGAGGCTTAGAGATTAGAGAGTTAGGCTAGAAACTAAAGGGTTTATACACCCAACGTTGTAAACGCTTAAGATACTCAATAATACATCTCTTTGCCTCGATTTCTCTTCTAAAACACATACAAACTCATTAGTCTTCCAGTGTTCCGTAGTACTTAAACGACCCTACACAAAAATACCATAACACAGACTTCATCCAACCTGTAGATGAAGCTAACGGAGATAGAACCTTGGCTGACTACAACCGTCCATATCAGTTATATACCAACCGTTTAGCTATCCGCCCTCCTGCCATTCATTGAGGAGATTTCGAGCTCAAGCCGCAGTACTATGCACTTGTGGGACAGATAACCTCCGCCATCAAAGCCAATGGAGTCCCTGAAGACTACCTTCTCTGCAAGCTTATCAAATACTCTCTATCAGGAGAAGCTTTGCAATGGCTGAGACAACTACCACCAGGTTCTCTCACTACCTGGAAGGACATCAAAAACGCATTCCTGCGTAACTTCTTTGATGAGTCACGTGCTGAAGATTGGAGGAGGAAGATTGCTACATTCACTCAGGATCCTAGAGAGTCATTCAAGGACACCTGGAACAGATTCAAATCATACCAGCGCGACTGCCCACACCATGGATTCAACAATGTGCAACAACTCTGCAGCTTCTACAGAGGCATCGCATTGAAGTATCAGATGGCTCTTGATACAGCTAGTGAAGGAAACTTCAGCCCAAGGAACCCACAAGACGCTGTGAAGTTAATCAATAACTTAGCTTCAAGCAACAACACGAAGAACACTGTCAAGGCGAAATCTGTATCATTCCTTGGGAAGGAACAGATTAATGAATTCCAAGAACAGCTGGACAATGTTCAGAAGTTACTAAACAAGCAGATTTGCTCAGTTGAGGATGCAGAAACTGCAGCTGGAGAGGAACACACGGAGGAAGATGTGAACTGGATCAGTGGAGCAGGATTTCAGAGATCTGGAATGCCAGGAGGAAACATGAACTTCTCAGGACAGAGAAGCAAACTACAACCCAAGTTCACAGAAACCCACCTACAGCAGCAGCAATCCCAACAACAATAGGAGTTATGGGAACTCATTTTACACCAATCCACCCCCACCCACCCAGGAAAGCAAACTAGAAGAGATGCTGGAAAGAGTTCTGGAGACCCAGCAAAAGCTACAGGTGGATTTCAATGGGAAGATTGACTCCGTCTACACCACCCTGAACACAAAGCTTGATGCTTTGAGCACCTATGAGAAGAAAGTGGAGACTCGAGTGGTTCAGACATGAGAAGCCTTGAGGAAACAAGAAGCTTTAGCAAAGGCACAAGGAGAGTCTGCTACTAACCACCACGTCAATGCTATCATGGAAGATGATTTTTGGGAAGTGGTTAAACAAGAAAGGCTGCAAGATTCGACACATGAGGACACACCTGAAACCGGATTAGCTTCATATCGATTGACATCATCTACCCGAGATCGATCGATATCACCAAAAGCGAAGCGATCGATAAACTTTGACAAGTATCGATCGATAGACTTCGAGGAACCTTCCAACGAATGTAGTTCCATCAAAATCATGTCACACGAAGCGTTTGTGGGAATCGAAATTCGCAATGTCGATTTTAATGAGTAAAAAACGGAGGAAAGCCAAGTTAACCCGACTTTCCCTGAAGATCCGGATTCTCTGCGACAGCCAACGACAAGTGACCGAACAAATGCGGAAAATATAGAAAGATAACAAAAGACCAAAATCGTACAAAAAGGGTTTTGTTTAGAGTGGGGCTGGACCTTGAGAAAGGCTGCCTACGTACCCCTTTCGAGGATCAAGTCGGACGTAGTTCAGTTAGAAAGATTTGAACAAGAGATCGAACTGCCTGGAGGAGTTCGTCTAGTACGAGCGTTTGTCATATAAACGGGCGTGTCGAGAATAACGCCTATGGTTTCTATATGAGGAACTCAGAGTAAAGGGATTGTTAGATTCTTCCGAAGGAACAGAAGTCTGCGGACAAGATGAAGGTAGAACGAGAGGCGGTCAGACGTCCTAGGTCATGCCTTGCTTGTCTACCGCCTAAATTCTAAGTTCTTAAGCTAACATGAGCTCTCTAGGTCTCCAACTTCGGATTTGGTTTCTCTCTAGGATTTTTTCTTCTCTTTTTCTGTGTCCCCCTTTGCTTCTCTCCCCAAGCTGCTTTATATACTCCTCCATATGACGGTCTATTCTCCTTTTGGCCCGCGAATCGGGCTTTTCCATTTTCGTCGATCTTCGTGTTTTTCGGGAAACTTGACATTTATCCTTTTTGGAATTTTAACATTTATTTTGTTATGTGAATATAAACATAAACCGTCGTATCTATCTTAGAAAATCGTAAATGGATCGTCCGATCGTGTTTGGTCCCTTTCGAGCCGTTTCTCGGATTTCCGCTGTTTCTACGATTTCCTCGAAAGAATACTCCTATTTCGAATTTGAGCTTTCCGGAAGATCTCCGATCCTTCGTAGAGTCGAGATGAATGGTGTCTTCAGATGACCATCATTGTTTTGTTCAACGAATTTAAGATCTCCCTGCCCGTTGATATCTTACGAGTTTTCCGAAGTCTTTCCGACGATCTTGGTTTGGAATAAGAACGAGAGTTTTGTTTGCGGAATCTGAACGATTCGTTCCGAGAGAACTTGGGAAGGACGCAAAGTACAGACTTCTTGCGGCCTGAGCCTAGAACTTACGCACGAAGACTAGCCACCCATTGACCCGAACCAACGCGGGGCTAGCCGCCCGGCGAGCAGGACCAGCGCGTGCGCTAGCCGCCCGGCGACCACGGCCAGCACGGGCGCTAGGCGCCCGGCGACCTGGGCCGGCGCTAGCCGCCCGGCGACCACGGCCAGCACGGGCGCTAGGCGCCCGGCGACCTGGGCCGGCGCTAGGCGCTCGGCGACCACCGCCAGCACGGGCGCTAGGCGCCTGGCGACCTGGACTGGCGCTAGGCGCCCGGGGACCACGGCCAACACGGGCGCTAGGCGCCCGGCGACCTGGGCCTGCGCTAGGCGCCCGGCGACCACGGACAGCATGGGCGCTAGGCGCCCGGCGACCTGGGCCGGCGCTAGGCGCCCGGCGACCTGGGCCGGCGCTAGCCGCCCGGCGACCACGGCCAGCACGGGCACTAGGCGCCCGGCGACCTGGGCCGGCGCTAGGCGCCCGGCGACCTGGGCCGCCGCTAGGCGCCCGGCGACCACGGCCAGCACGGGTGCTAGGCGCCCGGTGACCTAGGCCTCGGCGAGGGCTTCGATTTGATATCTTGCTCGTTTTCTGGGTCCTCACGGTTTGAGAGAACGGGCTCTTGGAACTTTCTACGCGCCCGGCGACCACGGCCAGCACTGGGGCTGTTCACCCGGAGACCTGGGTCTCGGCGAGGGCTTCGATTTGATATCTTGGTCGTTTTCTATGTCCTCACGGTTTGAGAGAACGGACTCTTTAAGGTTTCAAGGCGGATTCCTTGTCGTTCTGCCTGTCCAAACTTAGATTACTTCTCGTTTCTTCCGTACACTTTCGTATGGTCGTGTCATATCAGCTACAGACCTAATGTATCTCGGTTCTTCTTGATTGTATCATCGAAGTTTTACGACTAAACCTGAGTTGGTTTTCTCGTAAAGTTTATCGTGTAAAACAAGAATGATCGATTTTAACATAGGTTTCTTAAGCTATACGACTTGTTTTGCTTTCGACGCTTGTTTTATGGAAAGTCCGCATACGTTAAATATTTTTAGCCGTTGATTTCGAGTTAACCGTTTTTGATCCCAACAGTTAGCCCCCCAGCCTGTAAGACGCGGAGGCGATCTTGCGGGCGGAAGATTATGAGTTGAAAATCGAAAGTTTTGGCTAAGAGTATTTCATTGCGGAAATCCACATCACCTTTGATTGGCGATCTTGAACGTGACGTCGGGAAGACCGTGAGTTCGTTGTTTAATGTGAAGAAAGAGAAGAACATATGTCCTTGAAAGTGTGTCGTCTTTAACAGAAGATTCAGAGTCTTGAGGAGACGGGGACTCGCAACTTTGACTTGATTCTCGCTGGTCTGAAATCCGTGTGTACCATTGTCCTGGATTCGGATGGTTCGGAGGACCAGGACCACGCAGTCAAGGATCGCGAAGCCGGCGCATATGAGACATGCAGCGGTGGTGTGACCAATGGAGGCGACGGCGAACCGTTCCTACTTTGGGTGAGTTTTGAGGATGAAGGTGATGCTCCGGGGAGCGTCTAGGTTTATCAATCCCTTTTGAGATTTGTGTTTTGGCCGTTAAGAGGCCATGATGTACATTTGTTGGACTGGCCGTTGGTGGCTTCGAATCCCGGCCTTTTTCAGGGCATCTGTTGAACTCTGCGGCTCAATCTTTATAAAATATTAATGTTGCGTTTTTAGAACTTCTATCTATCAAAGTTAGAGGGACAGGGTGTGAGTTGTCGTCTCATTCATGCCTCCCTGATGATTACCGTATCCGTTATTTGTACAAAGCGAGATTTTCCTGCGGTTTACGATTTACGAGAAAATTCGTGGAAACGTACAGACTTAAGTGAAGAGACAAGTTTTGGGATCTCGCGTCGTTGCCGCTTTGCCTATGAGATGTTAAGATACCAGCAAGGCTGGGTTTAGGGCAAGACCTAGGTTTACTTTCAGAGTAAGGCGGTGCGATGACAAATCGGCTTTCGTTTTGCATGTTCGTGATTCTAACCTGACTCTTACCGTTTTAAAATCCGCGAAGTGGTATCGGCTTATATGATTTGTCTGGGCACGAATCGAGCTACTTCCTTTACGAAGTGCTGAACCAAATTTGGATTTTTTGTATAGCGCGCTATGGGATCCTTGTCGAATGTAAAAGAGCCTACCCTTACGTGGCTTGTCTGTTCAGGACGTTAGAGTTCGTTTGTTGTGATCAGCAACAACGATATGATGCCGTTTAGAAGGCGTATGAAGGTTTTAATCGAAAAATGAATGTTCAGGCACGAAGCGACGTCTTGCAGTGCTTTGAAGTTTGTTTTTCTTATGCCATAAAGGACTATGGGCTATTAGAAATTGCGGAATGTTTCCAGGCGATAGTTTATGATTTATTTGGTGGATACTGGATCCATTGTTGAGGCCGTTTAGCGATTGGCGAGTTTGTTTGCGAAGAGTTTCAAAAATTAGGTTTCTGTGTTTGTAAAGAGTTTCGAAAATCCGGTTTCTTCAAAAAACGTGGGATTATACAAGCATACACATTTCAAATGTGTACGAGTTAATTTTCCCTTGTGCCGCATTTCAAATGTTCGACCCTTGTGCCGCATTTCAAATGTGTCCGAAGTCAGAAACTGTTGTTTCAGTGTGGACGTGCAATTTATAAATTTTGATCGAGGAATTAGGACCAGGGGTCGCATATATTTGACCCAGGGAGAAGCGTCTACCTTCGCTTTGCTTCGCGAAGTGTTGGCCTTCCGGGATTTTAAGGACGACTCGTATAACTCTTGGATCTTTGTCACGAGTGTTTCTTTTCATGCTTTGTGTACAGGGCGTATAGAACTTAATCAGTCGATGTTAAGTTCAAATTTTGCCGTTAACCGTATGGCTGTTAGGACTGATTTTATTACGAGAAATTTATCGCATGATTTTCGCTTTTGGGCTATGCGACAGAGTTACTCGCGTAATGGTCACTTGCATTTTATGACAAATCGTGGATTATCGTTTGGCCCTTAAGTGATTGGAGCGGCGATCGTTCAGCTGTTTTGTCTTGGCGTGAAGGCTGTGTTCAGCCGTTTAACCAAGGAGTTGGTAAACGATCAGACCACGATCCTTTCGTATTAAGGTCATATTGGTTCAGGATTGTCCTTAATGGTGATGCCGAATTCAGGTCCGGGCTTTATGGAAAGACGTAGTTGGCCGAGGGCCGAATAGAGTTCGTCGAGATGGACATGCCAATCATAGCGAAGTTTTCCTAGTTATGGGTGATGGCTTTTTGAAAAAGATTTCCACTTTAGGTTTCAGTTATACAATAGATGCTTCGTATAAAGTTTCCTTTGGTCGCATGAAAATTTTTTCATTTTATCCGAGGAAATAAAGTTTAAGGAATCGACGAAGAACACGTTCGGATTCAATTTTGGGCTATTTCCCGCTTGGACGTAATTTTCCGTATTGCGATGTCGTTTTGCATGAGACCGATCTTGGCTTTCCTTATGCTGTTTTTGTGTAGCATGTTCTTGTTATACGAAAGTAATGGATGACCGGTTTCATGAAGATAGAAACTCGCAGATAGTCATAGTAGCATTGTTTCCGTGGTTTACACGGGAAATGTTTCCGCTTTGATTTCGTTTTTTGGCGAAAGTTGCTTCGGGTTATTCATGAAGTTTTACCAAAGGTTATATCGTTAATTTTGTAGCTCACCGTCGTGTCATTAGTCTCACGGAAGAGGAAAGAGTATGCCAAGGATGTGCGGCGATCGTTTCGCGGTTTTTCGAGAGATTAGATCGGTTTGCGCGTTCTGCCTAGACAGTCAAGGAACAATAGAACGAAACTGGAAGAAAATGCCTAAGACTTAGCTTGCTAGACTATCCACCTAGGTTCTAAGTTCCCTAAATTTTACGGCAGTTTAC
Organism: Hirschfeldia incana; assembly: GCA_026261945.1. Taxonomy (NCBI): domain Eukaryota; kingdom Viridiplantae; phylum Streptophyta; class Magnoliopsida; order Brassicales; family Brassicaceae; genus Hirschfeldia; species Hirschfeldia incana. The sequence goes on from JABCMI010000030.1 coordinate 394,004, forward strand.
AAGACGTTCCCATTCCTTTCCTATGAAAAAATTAAAACCTTGATAAAATTTTCTAAGTCGGACGTACCTTAGTCTCATTGATTACTCGAGATTGCCTCATGTCCGTTCCTCTTTGTCTTCTAACGTTTCATTGTCAAAGGTCTTCAAAAAGTCTGACACTGGATCGAGAATCGATTTTTGATGAAACACGAAGGAACAGTGCAGAATCGTTACAGAATCATTGAAGCAAAGGGAGGAGAAGTAGGCGAAACTCGAAGAAGGCTAAGGTGGGTAGACAAGTGAAAACGAATGGCAAGATGTCACTTGAGTGGGGCTTCTTGTTTCGTCAAGCTATGAGCGAACTGGTCAGGTCAAGAAGCTTACGATCTTGTTATACTTCACGAATGATGTTTCGTAAAATATTGCCGAGCTTTTATTTAACGAGAGTTTATTCAACAAAATGTTGTCGAGTTAATTTTACGGAAATTGTTTCGTAAAATTAGTTTGGATATTATTTGGGTCAATCTTTACGAGGATTGGCTGTGATTGACGAATGTTTTGTTGCCCGGCGACCAGCGCAGCACGGATGCGTTAGCCGCCCGGTGCCTATAGGCAGCACGGGCGTGCTAGCTGCCCGGCGCCTATAGGCAGCACGGGCGTGCTAGCCGCCCGGCGCCTGTGCTTCCTCGCGGGACCTGCCTGTTTTTCTCGGTTTTTTAAAGGTTTCTTGATCGATACTTAGTCTCTCTAGGTTTCTTTAATTGTTTTTCCGAGACTTTTGGACATCGATTTCATCATGATCCCAGCAAGGAGTTGTTTCTTAGAACGTTGTTGACCTATTAGTTTACGAGAGTTATTTCACAAAATGTGTCGAGTTAATTTTACGGAAACTGTTTTGTAAAATGTTGTCGAGTTTAATCATGCAAAAGCTGTCTCGTGAAATATTTTTGATAATTTATTTTACGAAAGGTGTTCCGTAAAATGTTATCGAATTTTAACATTAGAAATGCTGATTGGTAACCGATCAGTCGTGCTTTCTGTTTCACGAGTAATCTGGGGTTTCTTCGCGATTTCCAGGAGAACAAGTCTTGCTTTTCTGGGAATCTCTCAAACTCGGTAATTAGACCGTCATATCAGTCTTGGGCTTGATCCTACTCTAAAATCGTATGTGGGCCGTTTAGCCGTGATTCGGGTCCCTTTTGGGCCGTCCTGGGACTTAGACGTTTTTACGATTTTTCTTTAGAAAAAGCCGTTGATGTGACGCTGCTTTTTCCGAAAGGATTTCAATTCCCCGTATAGTTAAGGCAACTGGTGTTCAAGCTAACCATAGCCGTTTTATACGGCAGGCAGGAATCCGTCTCGACTACCAAGTCTTTTTATGAATTTTCCCGAGCGAGGGGGGTTTTGTCCATGGACCCGAGGACCGTGTTGCAGGAACTTGGACGGGGGTGCATGGTTGATAGGACCCGAACTTGGTCGGGATGGTCCTTTCTCGGGACGTTTGTCCGTAAGATGATAATCTTAGATAACCGTTTGCATAAGCGTTGGTCGTAGGAGCAGTCACTGCTGAAGTTGTTTTACCAGCCTCGATGTGAGCTGCGAGTTTGTCTTTCTTATTTCCAGACATTGCTTTGATCAAGCGTTTTGCGGCTGTAAGAGTAAGAGTAATCCGTCCCCCCCCTCCTTCTAACGCCAAACTGTGGGAACCAAATTCACACTGTCGATTTTAATGAGTAAAAAACGGAGGAAAGTCAAGTTAACCCGACTTTCCCTGAAGGTCCGGATTCTCTGCGACAACCAACGACAAGTGACCGAACAAGTGCGGAAAATATAGAAAGATAACAAAAGACCAAAATCGTACAAAAACGGTTTTGTTAAGAGTTGGGACTGGACCTTGAGAAAGGCTGCCTATGTACCCCTTTCGAGAATCATGTCGGACGTAGTTCAGTGAGAAAGATTCGAACAAGAGATCGAACTGCCTGGAGGAGTTCGTCTAGTACGAGCGTTTGTCATAGAAACGGGCGTGCCGAGAATAACGCCTAGGGTTTCTATGTGCGGAACTCTGAGTAAACGGATTGTTAAATTCTTCCGGAGGAACAGAAGTCTGCGGACAAGATAAAGGTAGAACGAGAGGCGGTCAGACGTCCTAGGTCATGCCTTGCTAGTCTACTGCCTAAATTCTAAGTTCTTAACCTAACAGGAGTTCTCTAGGTCTCCAATTTTGGATTTGCTTTCTCTCTAGGATTTTTTCTTCTCTTTTTCTGTGTCCCCCTTTGCTTCTCTCCCCAAGCTGCTTTATATACTCCTCCTTATGACGGTCTATTCTCCTTTTGGGCCGCGAATCAGGCTTTTCCATTTTCGTCGATCTTCGTCTTTTTTGGGAAACTTGACATTTATCCTTTTTGGAATTTTAACATTTATCTTGTTATGTGAAGATAAACATAAACCGTTGTATCTATCTTCGAAAATCGTAAATGGATCGTCCGATCGTGTTTGTTCCCTTTCGAGCCGTTTCTCGGATTTCCGCTGTTTCTACGATCTTGGTTTGGAATAAGAATGGGAGTTTTGTTCGCGGAATCTGAACGATTCGTTCCGAGAGAACTTGGGAAGGACGCAAAGTACAGACTTCTTGCGGCCGGAGCCTAGAACTTACGCACGAAGATTAGCCACCCGCCGACCCGAACCAATGCGGTGCTAGCCGCCCGGCGACCAGGACCAGCGCGGGCGCTAGCTGCCTGGCAACCTGGGCCGGCGCTAGGCGCTCGGGGACCACGGCCAGCACGGGCGCTAGGCGCCCGGCGACCTGGGCCGGCGCTAGCCGCCCGGAGACCACGGCCAGCACAGACGCTAGGCGCCTGGCGACGTGGGCCGGCGCTAGCCGCCCGGCGACCACGGCCAGCACGGGCGCTAGGCGCCCGGCGACCTGGGCTGGCGCTAGCCGCCCGGCGACCACGGCCAGCACGGGTGCTAGGCGCCCGGCGACCTGGACCGGCGCTAGGCGCCGACGACCACGGCCAACACGGGCGCTACAGAAAGCCACCGACCGATGCTGGACACATCCCATCGACCGATACAGGTTATGTGTCATCGCTCGATAAACGCTTGAAGAACACTACCTACAGCAAAGAAGAGATACATACACTTATCAGCAACATCTATTGGGACATTAGAAGAGAAGAGGAGGAGGTCATCACTATAGATCTAGAAGAGAAATATCAGCACATCAACAATAACTTCACCTCATTCAAGAAGCGCACAGCAACAATGGCAACTACCATGGATCACATCATCAATGCTCTACAACACACACCAGACGATGAAATCTTTCTACACCAGCAAGAAGATAATCACTGATGAGATGATCCCACCAATGGACAGTCGTCTACAAGAGGTTGAAGAAGGATTGTGAGAGCTCTACACTTACAAGTTCTGCAAAGATCACAGACGTTCAGTATCGACCGATACACGGCCAAGTACATCGCCCAATATCAACAATACCAAGTTCTGCACCAAATCTGAGATGGAGAAACCAGTTCAAGATCTCTTCACAATGATCCAAGAAGTTGGTGATTCATCCTACCGAAGCGCTGAAGAACTATGGTTTCCAGTCCAAGACGACGTCAAAAGCATGATATGCCAGACAACTCGCGGATAGACCTGCACCATTAGAATCGACCGATATGCCAGCAAGGACATCGACCGACAAACAAACACCAGTGTCGATCGACATGGACTACCCAAGATCGATCGATAAGCTCATCGTACAAAGGAGAACCTTTGAGAGACTTAATGACATGCAAGAAGAACTCAGTGACCTGTCCCAACACGCATATCCAACATTCAGAAACCACCAGTTCTACATCGAGAGCAATGCAGAAGGTCTAGAGCGTCTGCGCAATGAGGTCAATGAATTAAAGGAGAAACTAACTAGAGGAGATAAAGCCACAAGAAGCTTATTCACCACATGGTTTGGAGAAAAAGAGGAAGATAATGCTGAGACTTGTTACCCAGCAAGTTTCATGAACTCCCCTCACTAGCCTCAATACAACAATAGTCAAGCTAAAAGACTATAATAAAGCGCTGAGTGAGAGGCAACCCACTGTTAGGTATTTTCTTACATAGTTAATTTTTTTTTTGTTTTTTTTTTGTTTTTAGTTTTTCAGATTATAGACGATTACCATCCTTATCGACCGATACGATCCTGTCGACATCGCTCGACATGTACCAATCCAGATCGATCGACGTAGATGACTCACTATCGATCGATACGTATTCACGGTTAAGTATATCATTCTAATTTTCGATATCAGTTCATTCCATATGATTTATTTATACCCTAATGCGATTGTTATACACTGGGGACAGTGTATGATTTAAGTCTGGGGGGAGATTACTGATGTTACCTTACCTTTTTGATTTCATTAAAATGTTTTCAAAAAATGGTTTTATTGAGTCAAGAAAGGGACTAGGATATTTTTTAAAAATTTTTCTTTTTATCTAACCAGTCTTTAGCACTATTCTTAGATCTGTTGATTGCAGAAAGTATTATAGATGCTAAAGTGGATCACCTGTCACCTACGACAACACTTCTCATGATTGTTTGGAAGAACCAAACCTGATCTCCAACCTAACCTGACAATCTATTGCTTGTCTTGGGGCTTGGTATACAAGAGATCGAAATCCTCTTGCAAGTCTGGAAGGTAATATTCCGTGTGCTTCTGATTCCCTTCCTTCTCTCCCTTCGGCATCCTAAGGAAAGAAAGAAAAGATTTGTATAAAGATGTGATATGATTTCTTGAGGAGTAGAGGGGTAGGAGTGATTCCTGCGACCTCATTATTCTACTTTAAAAGAATGATCAGAGTGAGGGGTAGGAGTGATTCATGCGACCCCATTATTCGCTTATTCGAAAGACATGTGTTACTAAGTCAATGAGATGATACAAAGATGGCCTTTGTGACAATCAGTGTTCATTAAAATTTGAAACAATGAGGAACCAGAGAAGAGAGATAAAAGGGGGAAGAAAGGAATACGAGAAGACTTGCCTGTGTGTTCAGAAACTTGCTTGAGTTGAGTCCATGTGTTTCTTGATCGATATCCCCAAGGTAAAGCCTGCACTTTTATTTTTATACATAAATGAGATCAGTAGAGGGGATAGACAGACAGGATTGTTAATATGTTTGGCTAGATGAATTTGTTTGCTAAGCTAGGATATGGTATAATGTACTTCTGTGGTTAATAGGCATAAGATGTGGCTTGCAAGAAAGTAGAGGTGATGATTCTAAAGTTAAGATTTAATTGAGTCCCTGCTATTTTCAAACTTCTTTCAAAGACTACCTATGTGTTTGCTTGAGGACAAGCAAAAGGTTAAGTCTTGGGGATCTACCATGATTTTGACCCACTTTTACCCATGGTATTTCTATGATTTTACTATATATATATATATCTATGTTTTTGTGTCTTTTAGGTATGTTTTCAGTTTCAAGGGCATTTTGGAGTAAAGTGACATTTTAGGTGCCATTATGGAGCTTAAAGGAGAGTTTTCCCGAGATGACTATGAGATTAGATGTCAAGGACAATATCCAGAGATACATATCGATCGATACACATTATGTGTAATCGATTGATGACGCATCCGAAGAAACGATACTCCATCGATCGATTTACGTCTAGTGCTATCGATCGATATCGAGCGTGCAGAAGAAGGAAGAATATTCTCAATCGACTTGAAGCCCAAGATTTCCCATTATAACAATAATTCCCCTGACGAGTTTTTAACCTAATTGAACTCAGTATTTATACATTTGCCTAAGTGTTTTGGCAAAGTGTGCTTTTGTGTTTCTACAAGCTTTTTACAATAGTTCATTGTTCTAGTATTTCTTACTTATCAATATAAGTATTATTTTCATCTTAATTCTGCTTTCATCAAAGGTTAGAGAATTCTAATATTAGAAGAAAGATACAAAGAGATTTGTTATCAAGAGGAACTTTAGTGTTCAGTCTTCTAAATGAATTCTTATTATTACCTTGATGTTATGAGTTACTCAGTCATGTCTGAGTAGATTCTTTGTTAGATTTAGGGTTCAAATAGTTATGAGGGATTAGCCCCAACTATAGATTGTTGAGTTGTATACTCATTATCCTGATGAACCCTAATGCTTATTCTAGAGTAGCTAACTAGAATATGATCTTGGAAGTTATTTAATTCATAAATCATTCTCCTGACATCATCTTGTATAAGCTGAGATCCTCTAGGGTTAAGCGAGAGCCGGTCTATGATCTTGGTGAACATATATTCAATTCGATCTAGAGCTATATCGATCGATACTCAAATAGAGTAATCGATCGACGACACACATATCGATCGATACAAGCTGTCAAAACCTCGATCGACATTGTCGGCAGACAGATTAATAGACGAGTCTAATTATGATAAATATTAGACAGAGCTAAGAGTTGAAGTTCTTTAGTATATGCAAGCAACTCATTAAAACATCTATAGCATTATAATCCTGAAATAACTGAATAGTAACCTTGAATCTAACTACTTTCTCTTAATACTTACAACCTTAAAACAATTCTCTTGAGCAACTTATCATTGCTCACAACTGCAAATTTACATTTAAAACCATTTCAACCTAGCTTAGTTACTAAAGATTTTAATCTTTTTTGTTCCTTCGCTCCCCGTGATTTGATCCCTAAGTACTACATCTGAACCTCTTATTTGAGATAGTAAATCACTCCTTAGAGTAATTTGAGTGATATCACTTACGGACCGTGCATAAACCAGCAGGCTCCTTCCTTGAAGGAACTAGAAATCAGCTCTTCATAGATTCCTTGTACTGAGATGTATGTACATGAAATAGAAGAAAAAAACTTCAGTATTTTAGAACAGTAACAAAACCTAGACTAAATCTAACTAAACAAGATCTAATGGCGATCAAAGCTCCCAGGCAACGGTGCCAAATTTGATATCACTCAAATTACCCTAAGGAGTGAATTACTCTCATCAAAAGAGTTCAATCGTAGTACTTAGGGATCAAATCCACAAGGAGCTAGGGAACCAAATAGATCTAATAGTTATATGATTAAGCTAGGCTAATAATTTTATAATGCAATAAATAAATAAGTAAAGCAGTAAACAAGATGAACAAGATGATTGTTCAGCTTGGCAAAGAGTTATTTGATGGAAGGATGGTTGTTAGATCTAGGGTTTCTATTCAGGTAATCAGGATTACAATGCTATAGATGCCTTAACAAGTTGCATGCATGATATTAAAGAGCTTCAACCCTTCGATAAGTCTAATAACTCTCATGTATTAGACTCGTCCACTTATCTAATGCCGACAATATCGATCGATGTTTTGAGAGCGATATCGATTGATATGAGTTGTCATCGATCGATTATTCTATTGGAGTATCGATCGATATAGCTCAAATCGAGATGAATATATGCTAGCCAAGATCATATACCGGCTCTCACGTGTTCCTACAGGATCTTAGCTTGTACATGATGATATCAGGATGATGATTAATGAATTAAACAATTCCAGTTCATGGATCTAGTTCATGACTCTAGAAACAAGCTTTAAGAACATCCTAACAATGAATATCACAACTTAGCAATCTATAGTTGGGGCTAATCCCACAACCTATCTGAACCCTAAATCCAACAGGTGGATCTATTCAGACATGAAGATTGTTACATAAATCATAGATGAACAGAATAGAAATTGCAATAGATATTAAAACCAAAACCAATGGGGTTCCATGAGGACTCTGATAGGAGTTCATCCCTTCTCTCCTAACAAAGATAAAAAACAGGTCAAAGAAAGCTTAAAGCGTAAAGAGCGTAGCCGTCAACAATGGCTTAAAATAACATAAATAGGATTTCTGGTCGTCCAAGGGTATTCTGGTAATTTGGGTTGCTTCTGGGTGTCAATCGATCATGAAATATAGTCAGCCCAAGTCCTGACATTCATATCGATCGATATGAAGGCTTTCCCATCGATCGATATACATTCATTTTCTCGACAGCCTTCTCTCGCGAGGCAGACTGACCACTCTTCAGTAAACCGAGCAAAACTTCGGATCTAACCGTTGGATTGACCTCAAACCGGTGGCAATTAAAAGCTAACTCAAATATCTATCTTGTGTCATAATATCAGCTCAATCGCACCACGGGTAGGTTTCCATCCATATCTAAACATCTGACACGTCTGCGCAGTTATGCACTAAAAGGCTCCAAAAGACACCAAAAACACTATATTTCTCCAAGTCGTACCTGAACCTGAAAATACTATAAATAGACTCTATTTCGTAATAAATATATGCAAAAAAACTTATATACCATGGGTAAAAGTGGGTCAAATCATGGTATATCAGCGTGCCTCTGTTAGCCTCTAAACTCTCAATAACTTCATGATCCTCTATATCTTCATCCATCACATCATTCTGACCATCATCATTCAAGTCTATAGCTTCCATTTTCTGAAACAGCAAAATATTTAAATGAGAAAGGAGCAGTAGTAAGCTAAGAGAATAAAAGTTGAGTAGAATCACAGAAACATGAACACACAAAACCCACATTTATTGGAATTCGTCCTTACATGGATCTTGCATTGCATCCATCATCCAATCCATATATTACTTCCAAATAACTAGATAACTAGCCTTCCTGTTTTCAGGATCTTGCCTTTGTGGAGTGTATCTTGGCTAAACCGGCTCATCTTGGAACTTCCCCGTTCTCAAGCATGACACCCAATCTTACCTCAACCTCTCTTGGCTCACCACAACCAAGGCCTCCAAGTTATCTCAGCTTTCATGATTAATTTCGGTTTGGAACATAATACCCTTGAACAGTGAGTTGAGCTGAAGTTGTGAACCCTCCCAAGCCGATGCTTTAGCAAACCTAGGTTCGCCCTTGGAAACCGAGGATCATATGAGTATTCCCTTGTTGGTCCTAAAATGGCCAGCAACCGAGAAACAGGCAGAACCAGAGGAGATAGCAGTGGTAGACGAAGGGGAAACCTGGATGACTCCCATTACCAATTACCTGAGGAACGACGTCCTACCCGAAGATCGAAATGAGAGCCACAAGGTAAAGAAGCAAGCAGCCAGATACTGCATCTCAGAAGGAAAACTATACATGAGATCCTTTTCAGGGCCCTACCTACGGTGCCTAACTCCTAGAGAAGTTGCACGAATACTAGAAGAGCTCCATGAAGGGGATGTGGTTCCCATTCCAGTGGACGGAGTCTGGTACTCAGAGCAAGAAGGGCCGGTTACTATTGGCCAACCATGGCGAAGGATTCCCTTTAGCAGGCTAAAACCTGTAGCCAATGCTAAAAACACGCCCCAATCTCCAACTTGCCGCCAGAGAACCTCAAATCCCTAAGCTCTCCTTGGCCTTTTCGCAAATGGGGCATGGACATTGTGGGGAAATTCCCTATGGCGCCGGGGCAAAAGGTCTTCCTCCTGGTGATGACTGACTATTTCACGAAGTGGGTAGAAGCCAAAGCCCTAGCAAAGACGACAGACCTCCAAATCAGAAAGTTCATCTGGACGAACGTGATTACCCGCTTTGGAGCACCTCAGGAGATTGTCACCGACAATGGACCTCAATTTACCAGCAACGACTTCCAGGACTTCTGCAAAGAATGGAACATCAAACTCTCATATGCAGCACCGTGACATCCCTAATCGAACGGACAAGCAGAGTCAACGAACAAAACGGTGGTAAACATGCTCAAGAAGCGCTTGGAGGAAAGCTCATGGGCGATGGGCAGAGGAACTACATGGAGTTCTCTGGATCTATCGGACAACTCCGAAGACAGCTTCCCAAGAAACCCCAAGACGAATCAGTGATACCAACTAAGGTCCACGTCAAGACTACAATCTCCGACATCCTAACTCTGAAAGAGAACGATGAGCTGATGTACCTAAGTCTAGACCTACTAGACAAAAAAAGAGAAGCGGCCCGCCTGAGGAACGCATCATGCCAAATGAAAGTAGCCAAGAGCTACAACAAGAAGGTGAGATCCCGAACCTTCCAAGAAGGAGATTTAGTCCTAAGGCGAGTCTGCAACTACACGAGGGATAAATCAGCCGGAAAACTCGCCCCCGGATGGGAGGGCCCTTACCAGGTAATAGGGGTGCAAGGGGCAGGAGCCTACAAACTGCAAGACAGTAAAGGCAAAGTCCAGCCCAACTGCTGGAACGCCTTGCACCTCAAATTCTACCATTTCTAAAAGTGAGATCTTCTGATCAAGCTCTATATATACTACTATACTATATATTTAAGTATTTTGGTTTTCCTACTCCAATGTATAACGAGAACGTCTTCGGACTAAGCTTATAAAATACACTTGGTTTCGACTAAAAGGAGTTAAGGGAATACCAATATACTTAAAGGGGCTTACCAGCTGTATCAGTACCATAGCGACCTCAGATCTTAGCTAGCCCCCTAGCTGGTGAGGCTACTTACCTAAGGTGCATACATATATGGAAAGGGTCTGATCATCCCTGCACCGATGTCTGCTCAACAGGGCCCCATGTAAAGGCCTATAGCCAAGAGTTACATGGGGACCACGTACTAAATGCTACCCAAACCCTCGTTAAAAACACCACGAGCTAAACACACGCATGGGGCACGACGTACACGGCCAAGTACTATAATCAGATTCTAGCGGCTGATATGCAAGGAGCAAAGTGCGAAAATACCGGTTAAGCACAAAAATTCAATACCTATCCAGACGTGGAAGGTAGTGTGTCTGGGTTGAAGTCGCCTTGCAGGGGGCCCACCCCAGACCACAGTAAGTCTGAGAGTGACCTTTCTGCAGAAAGGTAGAGTGCAGCATTGAGACTTTCGAGAGTTGCCTATGCCTACGGGTAGCAGAGTGCGATTTCTCAATTTAGATCGAGAGTGGCGCGCCTCCAGGCAGCAGAGTGCGATCAAAAAGACTCCCCAAACGCATAAAGTCCAAAGACCTCAGGGTCTAAAGACCTCAGGGCCCAAAGACCTCAAGGTCCAAAGACCTCAGGGTCCAAAGACCTCAGGGTCCAAAGATCTCAGGGTCCAAAGACCTCAGGGTCCAGAATCTTCGAATTCCATTAAGACCTCAGGATCCAAAGAACCTCAGGGTTCCACAAGACCTCAGGGTCCAAAGAACCTCAGGGTTCCCCAAGACCTCAGGGTCTAATAAAGCTCAGGGTTCCATAAGACCTCAGGGTCCAAAGAACCTCAGGGTCCAAAGAACCTCAGGGTTCCATAAGACCTCAAGGTCCAGAATCTTCGGATTCCATTAAGACCTCAAGGTCCAGAATCTTCGGATTCCATTAAGACCTCAGGGTCCAGAATCTTCGCATTCCATTAAGGCCTCCGGGTCGAGAACCTCATGGTTCAATACGACCTCTGGGTCCAGAATCTTCGGATTCAATCAACGCCCCTAGGTCAAGAACCTTAGGGTTCAGTACGACCTCAGGGTCTCGAATCTCTCATGATTCAATGTTGTCATCACGGTCTAGAACCTTCGGGTTCAATATGATTCTAGGTTCCTTGGAACCCTTGGGTCCATCGGAACCAATAAGCCTTTAAAGAATCTCCGGATTCATAAAGATCACCTAAAAGAATCAAAGGCTTTCGAGTCTAAAAGACCCTCGGGATCAAAGACTTCAAAAGTCCTGATACCAACCTCAGAGAAATACCAAGGATCTTAGGATCCAAAGGTGACCTCTAGGTTCAGAATATCCCATAAGTTAAACCATGGTCCCAGGACCCATGGGTTAACCAAAACCTCAGGGTTCAATAAACAAACCTTCGGGTTCAGAAAACAACCTCAGGGCCTAGGTAAGGAACCTAAGGGTTTTAGATCCCAAGAACATTCGAGTTCAAGGGTCCAAGAACCTCAGGGTTCGAATCAAGCTGGAACTCCCTAGTTCTCAGCAATGATCTTACATTCTTAAAACTAAAACTCAAGTTTTTAAGACTGGATTACAAGATCTAATGCTCTGTTAAATGATTTCAGGCCTTGATCTAGTCATTAACAGGATTCAGGTCCTAGACGATGACTTCCTACAAGGGTTTGATCCCTCCTACAAGTCATCGAACCATCAAGGCATTCTTCCGCTGCAAAGACATCTGGGAACTCCCCTAAAGTATTCCAAAAAAGCAGCATCAGGAAGGCCATTGGATCTTTGACCCAACCGACCCTCATGGGGGTTATGGTCGGCCTTCGGCCCATAACCTAAACTACAGAATCTCCCTACCTTAAAAAGCAAGATCAAGCAGACTTTTGAATGATGTCTACAAAAACGGAGCAGAGGCGTAAGTTTTAACAAGAACAAAAAGGCACGAAGGCCCAAGTCTAAAAATAAAGCCCTGAAGGGCGGAAATACAACAAAATCCCATCGGGCTTAGGAAATCAACAAAAAAGATCAAAGAGTTCAGGCCTCATGGGCAGCAGCTGGATCAGCCAAGGGAGCATGAGGATCCGCCTCCACAGCTTCTTTCACAGAGATAAACGACTCATCATCATAGCTCAGCCTCAGACTCCTTCACAAGCTTGTAGCGTTCAAACTCCACCGCCGGATCCCATTTGTCGGTCTGCCCCTTGAGCCAATCTCTCATCACTTCCCAGCGAGCCACCATCTTGACTCTGCTCCCCGCCATCGTCTTCTCATCCTCAAAGAGAGCCTTCTCAGCCTTCAACTCATCTAACTCCCCCCACATCGCATCCAGTTTAGACGCCAGAACGGCATGTTCAGTGGCAGCATTCTCCTCCAACTCCTTCGATTTCTTCAACCTGAGCTAAAGAGATTTAAGCTCTTTCCCCTGCGCCAGACCTTTGTCCTTTTCCTCGCGGAGCTGAGCTTTGAGAGTCTCCACCTCCTTGGATGTGTCTTCGTTCACCATATCCTTGAGATGGTGAACCTGAGACATAAGCTGCAAACACACTACCACGATCACCAATGTGCATAACAAAGACAAGAATAATAAAGAAGAAGCAGTGGCATACCTGAAGGAGATCGGATTGGATGGACGTGATGGCCTTGGGGACGTCATCAGCAGGTAGATAGCATGCACTCCCCGAGAAAACCCTGGAGGAAAGATCGGCCAATACCGGTTCCAAGTCAATGCCGGAGATTGTATGACTTGAAGAGCGGGTTCTCCTCTTAATGATAGTGGGGATCGGGGTGCTGGACCCTTTGCGCTTTTTGGTTCCAGTGATCTGAAAGTCATCATCCCCCAAAGCAACAACCTCTAAGGGGAGCTTTTTGGCTGAAAGCTTCTCCACTACCTTTTTGAAAGCATCAATAGAACCATCTCCTGAAGGTCCAGACATGTTACCTGCAAAGAAAACTCACAAGATCAGTAAGAAAGTAACAAAGTAAAAAGAGACACGGTGAACTCACCCCAAATACTGCAGCGACTGAGAACATTTCGACTAACAAGGAAGGTGACCTGGCGACGCTCGGCTAGAAGATCAAACACCCGTTCCGCTACCTTCTTCCCTTCTGGTATCGCTTGAAGTGATACGTCTGCAGTAACAAAACGAACGAGTAAACATCAAAATCAAATCCAAAATTGATGACGGATTAACCTACCCGCTACGTGCCAAGCCGAAGGAGAGCCTAGTAGGAACGCAAAGGCGAATCTCTCCTCTCATTTACCAGAAAAAACCGGATGGCTTTTTCTCGCTTTCTTCTCGATCTCTTGAACCAGGGCTTTCTTACCACGAGGACGGAGATAGTATTTCCCCTCCATCCAGGTAGGGCTGTGACAAAGTACGAGTAAAGAACCTCGTTCAAACCCAACATCAGACCCTTCAGCTCGCCAAGATTTTAAATAGCTATCAGCGTTCTCCAGGCTGGAGGAGTCAGCTGACCTAGGGAAATGTCAAAAAAATCTGATAGCTTCGTGATCAGCGAAGGGACGCGATCACGAAATCCTGATTCAAAATACGCCTCGTAGATTGGGACCTCATCAACTCCGAAATCTGAAATCCTCTCTGATGGACCAGGGATTCGAATGATCAAGTCCTGAGGGAGATTGTATTTCCTTCTCCAGCCTTCTATATCCTCCTCCTTGATCTCCAAAATCGGACCCAACGACGAAGATCTACCGACTCCGCCACCAATGGAGGTACCTTCGACCTCAACAACGCAAGATCCTTCTGTCTCGACAATAGGAGACTGAGAAGAGGAAGTCATAGATCTATCTACGGGAGAAGGTTCTAGGGTTTTGCTAGGGAATTCGTTCGACATTTTTTAAAATGAGAAGAAAAGGAAGAAAGACGGCTACCTGTGGAAAACGGGAAGAATCTCCGGAAAAGGAAGCCGCCAAGAAGAGAGCTCTGGAAAGAAGGTGAAGTTGAAATGAAGAAAGACTCAGTCTCGACCAAAGAAAAAGGGAGAAAACCCTAGTCTGAAATCCACGTGCCTCGGTCATCTCGCCACGCGCACGAGAGGGTGCTAAACGGAGAAGCTGAACCGACGGTGGGCATTCTAAGAAGCCCATCTTGCTCTTGACCATTTTTGCCCAAAGGCTCGAGGGTCCGATACCCCCGGAAAAAACTATCCTTTTTGATCCAACAAAGGAAGGACCTATGATGATTCCAGACCTCACTTTAGGCTACAACAGGACCACGGCCCTTCTCCTGCTTGAAGAAAAACCACCAAGGTCCAAGATCACATGTTATCCTTTGATTCCCACGAAGCAATCAAGGAATAAGGGGCAAACTGTTGGGGAAAAATATCCAAGGCTAAAGATTTCTCCAGCCTCCGAAGGGGCCCTTGATTTCCAGACCTTTCTCCTAAGGAAGACCCAGGGTCCAGTCCCTGCTAGAAGGTTCCAGGGTCTAGTCCCTGCCGGAAGGAACCAGGGTCCGACCCTCCACAATAATATGAAAGTTTTCCAGTCACGGGAAAACTTCTATTTCTACGATTATGGAAGAGTTCACTCTACTTCAGCCGACATACATCTACTATAAAAGGGGAGCCCAAACCCTAGAACAAGGGATCGACATTAAGAGGCTTAGAGATTAGAGAGTTAGGCTAGAAAACTAAAGGGTTTATACACCCAACGTTGTAAACGCTTAAGATACTCAATAATACATACAAACTCATTAGTCTTCTAGTGTTCCGTAGTACTTAAACGACCCTACACAAAAATACCATAACACAGACATCATCCAACCTGTAGATGAAACTAACGGAGTTAGAACCTTGGCTGACTACAACCGTCCAGATCAGTTATATACCAACCGATCAGCCATCCGCCCTCCTGCCATTCAGAGAGGAGATTTCGAGCTCAAGCCGCAGTACTATGCACTTGTGGGACATATACCCTTCTGTGGGTTATCCCATGAGCATCCAATGGACCATCTAGAGAGGTTCGAGGATCTAATATCCGCCATCAAAGCCAATGGAGTCCCTGAAGACTACCTTCTCTGCAAGCTTTTCAAATACTCTCTATCAAGAGAAGCTTTGCAATGGCTGAGGCAACTACCACCAGGTTCTCTCACTACTTGGAAGGACATCAAAAACGCATTCCTGCGTAACTTCTTTGATGAGTCACGTGCTGAAGACAGGAGGAGGAAGATTGCTTCATTCACTCACGATCCTAGAGAGTCATTCACGGACACCTGAAACAGATTCAAATCATACCAGCGCGACTGCCCACACCATGGATTCAGATGGCTCTTGATACAGCTAGTGAAGGAAACCTCAGCACAAGGAACCCACAAGACGCTGTGAAGTTAATCGATAACTTAGCTTCAAGCAACAGCACGAAGAACACTGTCAAGGCGAAATCTCTATCATTCCATGGGAAGGAACATATTAATGAATTCCAAGCACAGCTGGACAATGTTCAGAAGTTACTAAACAAGCAGATTTGCTCAGTTGAGGATGCAGAAACTTGATATACCATGATTTTGACCCACTTTTACCCATGGTATATTAGCGGTTTTACATATATTTACTACGAAACAGGGTCTATTTAGAGTATTTACAGGTTCAGGTACGACTTGGAGAAATATGGTGTTTTTGGTGTCTTTTGGAGCCTTTAAGTGCAGAATCGCGCAGACGCGTCAGATGTTTAGATATGGATGGAGACCTTTCCACGGTGCGATTGAGCTGATATTTGGACACAAGATAGATCTTTGAGTTAGCTTTCCAATGCCACCGGTTTAAGGTCAATCCGACGGTTAGATCAGAAGTTATGCCCGTTTTACTGAAGAGTGGTCAGTCTGCCTCGTGAGAGAAGGCTATCGAGAAGAGGAATGTATATTGATCGATGGGAGATCACTCATATCGATCGATATGAATGTCAGGACGTGGGATGGCTATGTTTCATGACCGCCAGAAGCCCTAATGCAACCCAAATTACCATAATATCCTTGGACGACCATAAACCCTATTTTATGTTATTTCTAAGCCATTGTTGACGGTAATGCTTTTACCTATGTTTTTCTAAGTTCTATTCTTGTTCTAAGTTAGGAGAGAAGGGAGGAACTCCTATCAGAGTCCTCCTGGAACTCCATTGGATTTGATTTTATATTATTTATGTTTTTCATCTATTCATCTATGATTTCTGTTACAAGTTTCATATCTGAGTAGATCCACCTGTTAGATTTAGGGTTCAGATAGGTTATCTGGGATTAGCCCCAAATATAGAATTGCTAAGTTGTGGTATTCATCAATAGGATTGTTATTAATGCTTGTTTCTAGAGTCGCGAACTAGAACCTTGATCCTAGGGATTGTAGAGACCATCGAGAGCTTGTAACTCATCCTGAATCCATCCTTTTGAGCTAGGGGTGATAAATACAGCGATAGCTGATTTAGTAAACCCTAGTGAACGTGTGTTCAACCCGTTCGTAAAGCTTGCTAGAAGCATATCGATCGATAATCCAATATATTAATCGATCGATATTGTGAAAGGTGTATCGATCGATATTCCTATAGAATCATCGATCGACACTTTCTTGTGATTAATAACCGAGTGGTTGAGATCCAAGATCTCTAGATATTAGACTATCTATACAACGACAGTTGTTAGATTTGTACTCCCAGTTGAGTTCTAATATATCTAGCAGCTTAGTAACCTATATCATTATAATCCTAATTACCTGAATAGAAACCCTAGATCTAGCAACCATCCTTCCATCAAACAACTCTTTGCCAAGCTGAACAATTATATTGTTCATCTTGTTTATTGTTTGCTATATTTATTTACTGCATTAAACTTATTAGCCTAGCTTAATCATATAACTATTAGATTTATTTGGTTCCTTAGCTCCTTGTGGATTTGATCCCTAAGTACTACGGTTGACCTCTTTTGATGAGAGTAATTCACTCCTTAGGGTAATTTGAGTGATATCAAATTTGGCGCCGTTGCCGGGGAGCTTTGATCGCCATTAGATCTTGTTTAGTTAGAGTTAGATTCAGGTACATACATCTCAGTACCAGGAAGTTATGAAAAGAGGATTTCTAGGTCCTTCAAGGAAGGAGCCTGCTGGTTCACGCACGATCCGTAAGTCTAAGAGGGATGTATCGTTCGACACCCTCCAAGCAGCATCGATCGATAACGTACACCAGAAATCGATCGATAAAGCACACCATCAATCGATCGATAAGCTACAAGAAGCGGTGATCGATAGAGCGAACCAACCGAAGAAAAACACTGTTCACCCGAACACTGTTCATCTGGCAACTATTCATCGCACTGTTCATCCGGCTACTATTCACACGGAATCGATCGATACTGTTCATCCAGAATCGATCGATACTGTCCATCGAGGTACTGTTCATCACGGTACTATTCACCGTAATACTATTCATCCAGGTACTGTTCATCCTGACACTATTCATCACGATAATTGTCATTATGTTTCGGAAAAAACTGTTCATTCTAGATGGATCGATACTATTCATCCGACATCGATCGACACTGTTCATCACCCGTCGATCGATACTGTTCATCACATTACTGTTCACGGTACTGTTCACGATACTATTCACGGTACTGTTCATCCGAGATATCGACACTGTTCATCCCATATCGATCGGTACTGCTCAACCCGTCGATCGATACTGTTCATCCCGCATCGATCGACACTATTCATCGAAATCTTTGAAAGTTCGAGTTGTCCTAAGGACACTGCAGACTCGACACAGCAGAGCATTGATGTATCAAGTTTTTCTCCTTCTCCTGATGTAGAAAAAGATATCTTCATGGAAGATATCTTGGAGCAAGAAGATTTCTTAAAGTTGGAGGATGAAGAAAAACTTGGAGATTTGGATTCAAGTAAAGAAGTTACTATGGAATACTTCTTGGAGCTGGAGGAATGGCTTGAGAATTTGGATCAGAATCTGGAGCAGAAGCCTGATGACAAACAGAATGCTAAGAGGAAAAATTTAGAGACTTCGTCAAAGGCTAGCATCGATCGACACCAACCTGATGAGATCGATCGATACCCACCCAATGTCATCGATCGACAGTCGCCACATAACATTGATCTATATACACCCGACTGTATCGATCGACACCCACCCGATTGTATCGATCGACACCCATGTTTCGATGAACTACCAGGATACATAGTTGAGCTGGAACCGATTGTGGAGATAGAGCACGAGTCTGAATCCTCACACTTTGCTGTCCCTAATCCTCAGAGACCACTTATTTGGACAGAAGAAACTGCTGGGTTTCACAAAGAAGTGAAGAGGATACATGATCCTGTGAAGATTATGGTTCCATGCGCGGTGTTTGAAGCTGAATCTCCTATTCCACCAGATAAAAGTGTGCATTCGAGTTCTTACATTGAAGCACTGGATGATCATCAGCACGTAGCAGCTTCTCAGAGAGGGTTGAGACTTAGAGATGAAGTCAATAAAATCCTAGCAGAAGAAGCATCGATCGTTACGGTTCAGACATGAACACTCCACCATCGATCGACATCTACCGGATACCATCGATCGACATCTTTAATCCACCATCGATCGACACCACCACTGGTTCATCGATCGATACCAGACGAGAATCAGAGCAGAATGAGTATGAAGTGTGTGGAAATATTTTTGATGGAGATACCACCACACGTTCAAACAAGTCTGGGGGAAAGAAGATGATGAATTGGAGGAAGATGAAAAGAACTAGAAGAGGTTCTCAGTTATCATTGATTTCTCACTTCTTAGATGATTCCAGGAAATCCAAAGTGAGATTTCACAAGTTTGTGAGAAAGAAGTGGAGAAATTGGAAGAAGCGGAAACGAACCAAAGAAGGTTCCCAGTTACCATTAACTCTTTACTTCTTAGATTGTTTCAGGAAATCAAGAGTGCGCAGTAGATGCTTCTCACATCCATTTGCAAAGCTTACAGCACTCCTTATTGCTGAGATGATAGACAAAGGAAGAAGAGTTTATGGAGGAGGCTTTCACACAAGAATGATAAAGCTTCAAAAATTGGACATCGAGACTTGTTTTGGAGCATGTTCTCATTCTCATCTGGACTAAATCAGATTTCCAAAGTCAAGCTAAATGACTATAACAAAGCGCTGAGTGGGAGCCAACCCACTGTCAGGTATGTTTTAAATTTGTTTTTATTTTCATTTATTACTGATATTTTGTTCTCTAAGGATTTCAGGTAAAAAAAAAAAAAAAAAAAAAAGATGAACAGTAACGACGGTCCTGTAGCAACGCACTGTAGCACGACCATCGAGCGATACTGTAGAAACAACATCGGTCGATACTGTAGCATAAATATCGATCGATACTGTAGCATAAAAATCGATCGATACTGTAGCGGAGTCACTGTAGTTACGATTACTGTTCAGAGTTACTGTAGTTGAGACTTTATTCAAAGCTACTGTAGCAGAATCACTGTTTATCGAAAAAAAATTATTACTTTAGTTAATTGGTTTTATTAGTTATCTATTACTAACTTTTAGACTGTTAGTATTTTATCTATGATAGGTTATAAGAGAAGATCCAAGGAAGAAGGGTTGATATACCAAGAATCGACGATGACTATGTAGCATCAGTCGACATAGCATCATTAGCATCGGTCGATCGCCACTTGACTGTGTTGATCGATAGAGCATCAAGAGAATCGATCGCCACTTAACTGTGTTGGTCGACATTCATATCAACGTCAGTTAGTTGTTTAGAATAGGGACCCGAGTAGACGATTACCATGATAATCGACCGATTAGAGCACGTCGATATCGATCGACAGTACATCACTTGCATCGACCGATGGTAACTATTTTTCATCGTTCTACACTTAATCCGGTCAGGTATATCGTTTTAACTTGTTCAATTGAGTACTTATGATTTATTTACACCATAACTCCGACTGGATATACACTGGTCACAGTGTTCTCCAAGTCTGGGGGAGGTTCTACTAATATTTTGCTTTAGTTTTGAAAGAAAAAGAAAAAAAAAAGATCCAAGTAGACGGTTGCTTAGCACATCGATCGATGAGACCATGTCGATATCGATCGACATCACTTCATAACCACAGATCGATTGTCTCTTCATTGTGTCGAATGTATGTTAGCCATCGACCAATGCGACCACGTCGATATCACTCGACAACACATCATCAACATCGATCGATTGTAACTTCATTGTAACGATCGATACAAAGCAGGTTATCGTTCTTACTTGTTAAATTTTGTACTTCTGCTTTATTATTTTCACCTTACCACCGACTGTGTTACACTGGGGACAGTGTAATTTAAGTATGGGGGGATTACTAACGTTTATCTACTTTATGAGTCTTATTTAAAAATGTTTTTAAAAAGTTTTTATTGAGTCAAGAAGGGGATGATGATCTAATTTGATTTATTACCTGTCATCTAACCACTCTTTAGACCAATCTTAGATTTATTGACTGCAGAAGTACTAGAGATACTAAAGTGGATCAACCTGTCAACTATGTTTGCTCACTGAGAATGTTTGAAGGAACCAAAGCTGATCTCCAACCTAATTGAGCTCAACTTTGCTTGTCTTGGAGCTTGGTATACATGGGATCAGATTCTTCAAACAAGTCTGGAAGGTAAAGCTTTGCGTAGATATATCACCTTCTCTCTCTCTATTTCAACCCTAGATATATAGGTAGAAAAAAAATTATTATTATTATAAAAAGATATATATATATATATATATATATATATATATATAATAAAATAAAATATAAAAAAAAAGAAAAAAAAAAGAGAAAAAGAAAAAAAAAATATATATATAAGTTTTAAGTTAGGTGGAATCCGAATAGGACTTGGTGGCTACAACCATTAAGGCTTGCTTCATAAGGATTCCAACTAAAAGAATTCGAACGGGACCTGGTGGCGGCAATCATCAAGGTTCGATTCATATGAATTCTTGGATATAGGTCAAAAAGAAGTGAACAGGACTTGGTGGCAACCACCATTAAGTTTTGATTCATGGAAGCCTGTCCAATCTTGGTCAATGATCCTGCAATGAAAGCAGACTTTGACTAAGAGAGAAATACGTAGAGAGAGAGGATATGAACTAACTTTTACCTGCAGGTCCAGATACTTGTTTGAGAATCCTTGCATCTTGTGATCGATACTCCCAA
Source organism: Hirschfeldia incana (assembly GCA_026261945.1). NCBI lineage: Eukaryota > Viridiplantae > Streptophyta > Magnoliopsida > Brassicales > Brassicaceae > Hirschfeldia > Hirschfeldia incana. The sequence goes on from JABCMI010000030.1 coordinate 415,582, forward strand.
GGTAAAGCCTACACTTTTATTTCTGTTAAGAAATGAGATCAGTAGAGGGGATTGTCAGACAGGATTTGTTAAGTTGCCGACTAGGTGAATTTGGTTGCTATACTAGGATATTGTATAATGTGCTTCTAATGTTAGGATGTCTATGATTTGGTTTGCACTACTAAAGAGATGATGACTGAGTTTTTAAAATCTTTTTGAGTCCCTGCTGTTTTCAAACCTCTTTCAGAGAGACTGCCTATTGGTTTTGCTTGAGGACAAGCAAAAGGGTAAGTCTGGGGGAGTTGATATACCATGATTTTGACCCACTTTTACCCATGGTATATTAGCGGTTTTACATATATTTACTACGAAACAGGGTTTATTTAGAGTATTTACAGGTTCAGGTACGACTTGGAGAAATATGGTGTTTTTGGTGTCTTTTGGAGCTTTTAAGTGCAGAATCGCGCAGACGCGTCAGATGTTTAGATATGGATGGAGACCTTCCCACGGTGCGATTGAGCTGATATTTGGACACAAGATAGATCTTTAAGTTAGCTTTCCAATGCCACCCGTTTAAGGTCAATCCGACGGTTAGATCAGAAGTTATGCCCGTTTTACTGAAGAGTGGTCAGTCTGCCTCGCGAGAGAAGGCTATCGAGAAGAGGAATGTATATCGATCGATGGGAGATCACTCATATCGATCGATATGAATGTCAGGACGTGGGATGGCTATGTTTCATGACCGCCAGAAGCCCTAATGCAACCCAAATTACCATAATACCCTTGGACGACCAGAAACCCTATTTTATGTTATTTCTAATCCATTGTTGACGGCTATGCTTTTACCTATGTTTTTCTAAGTTCTATTCTTGTTCTAAGTTAGGAGAGAAGGGAGGAACTCCTATCAGAGTCCTCCTGGAACTCCATTGGATTTGATTTTATATCATTTATGTTTTTCATCTATTCATCTATGATTTCTGTTACAAGTTTCATGTCTGAGTAGATCCACCTGTTAGGTTTAGGGTTCAGATAGGTTATATGGGATTAGCCCCAAATATAGAATTGCTAAGTTGTGGTATTCATCAATAGGATTGTTATTAATGCTTGTTTCTAGAGTCGCGAACTAGAACCTTGATCCTAGGGATTGTAGAGACCATCGAGAGCTTGTAACTCAACCTGAATCCATCCTTTTGAGCTAGGGGTGATAAATACAGCGATAGCTGATTTAGTAAACCCTAGTGAACGTGTGTTCAACCCGTTCGTAAAGCTTGCTAGAAGCATATCGATCGATAATCCAATAGATTAATCGATCGATATTGTGAAAGGTGTATCGATCGATATTCCTATAGAATCATCGATCGACACTTTCTTGTGATCAATAACCGAGTGGTTGAGATCCAAGATCTAGATATTAGACTATCTATACAACGACAGTTGTTAGATTTGTACTCCCAGTTGAGTTCTAATATATCTAGCAGCTTAGTAACCTATATCATTATAATCCTAATTACCTGAATATAAACCCTAGATCTAGCAACCATCCTTCCATCAAACAACTCTTTGCCAAGCTGAACAATTATATTGTTCATCTTGTTTACTGTTTGCTATATTTATTTACTGCATTAAACTTATTAGCCTAGCTTAATCATATAACTATTAGATTTATTTGGTTCCTTAGCTCCTTGTGGATTCGATCCCTAAGTACTACGATTGACCTCTTTTGATGAGAGTAATTCACTCCTTAGGGTAATTTGAGTGATATCAAAACTGCAGCTGGAGAGGAACACACGAAGGAAGATGTGAACTGGATCAGTGGAGCAGGATTTCAGAGATCTGGAATGCCAGGAGGAAACATGAACTTCTCTGGACAGAGAAGCAACTACAACCCAAGTTCAGAGAAACCCACTTACAGCAGCAGCAATCCCAACAACAACATGAGTTATGGGAACTCATTTTACACCAATCCACCCCACCCACCCAGGAAAGCAAACTAGAAGAGATGCTGGAAAGAGTTCTGGAGACCCAGCAAAAGCTACAGGTGGATTTCAATGGGAAGATTGACTCCGTCTACACCACCCTGAACACAAAGCTTGATGCTTTGATCACCTATGTGAAGAAAGTGGAGACTCAGGTGTTTCATACAGGTGAAGCCTTGAGGAAACAAGAAGCTTTAGCAAAGGCACAAGGAGAGTCTGCTGCTAACCACCACGTCAATGCTATCATGGAGGATGATTTTTGGCAAGTGGTTAAACAAGAAAGGCTGCAAGATTCGACACATGAGGACACACCCGAAACCGGATTCGCTTCATATCGATCGACATCATCTATCCAACATCGATCAATATACCAAAAGCAAAGCGATCGATTAACTTTGACGACTATCGATCGATAGACTTCGAGGAACCTTCCACCGAATGCAGTTCCATCAAGATCATGTCACACGAAGCCTTCACAGCTAGACACCCATGCTCAATAAGGGGTATTGAGTTCCCTCGTGCCCTCTGTGATACAGGATCAGGTGTCAGCATCTTACCTAAGATCATGGCAGACCACCTAGGTCTGAAGATAGAGCCTACTGTAGAGACATTCATCTTCGTGGATTGTTCTCAACAGAACTCTGGAGGCATAGATCAAAATCTTGAGGTACAGATAGGAGATGCCATCATCCCTACAGACTTCCACGTCCTGGATGAAAAGCTCAACTTCAAGACATCCCTACTACTTGGAAGAGCCTTCTTAGTCACCGTTGGAGCTGTTTTTGACCAAAAGTTCAACAAGCTCTGCCTAACCCTAATCGACCCCACCACCCTCTACGATCCAGTCCAAGTCATCAAGATTCCAAGGAAGGAGACCCCAGAAGTCGTAGCAGCTTGCTTTAATTCACAAGAGTACGATACCATGACCGAGTACGAAACATATCCAATCACATCGACCGATGAGAGTAACCTTGCATCGACCGATACCCGTGAAATCCCATCGACCGACGTAGATAACATGACATCGATCGATATGGAGCCATCTAGGAGGACCAATGCCAAGATCTTGGCATCGACCGATGGGTTAGTCAAGGAAGCCGACGAGGAGTTCCCAGATGGAGATTTCAAGCCAGATAGCTTGGAAACGGACAGCTACATACCTCTAGAAGAGGAGTATGATGAAGATTATGAGGAAGAACGAGCCAGAGAGCACAGATTCATTCGTGAAGAAGAAGACTGACACACTTCCCACACCTTCAGATTCAACGCATCGACCGATAGAGGCCAGCCTTCATCGACCGATACGCATCAAAGGAGATCGCTCAAATGACCTTATCAACCATCAAGCGATCCCATTGACTTTGTATCTATCTACACACCATGTGAGGATACAAGAGACGGAGACTACTCAATTGGAAGTTGGGCAAGCGAGTATCACGAGAGTTTTGCAGTGGATACAACACCACTGAAGCATTCAACCCAACCTGAGGAAGTCCAATCGACCGATACATTCCAACAACAATCGATCAACACCCGTCAGATAACATCGACCGATGCACCCGCTAGAGCATCGAACGATACGACAACTACACCATCTGAGGTACAAGCAAATAATATTGATTTTTGTTTTCTAACTCCGGATGAGTTTGGTATTTTCAGAGATCCAGCAGGCAATGCACGAGCAATGGATGGAAGACTCATTCCAATCACAAAGAAGGACGTAGCAGATATCCTTCAGACTGCCAATGGATCTATCAACCTCTTCAAACAACTACCTCACAACCCCGCCTATCAGCACCATCAGCATATCAGTACACACACATTAGCCATTCAAGATGGTGCTGCATATGATCATCTCAACTCCGAGGATTCAGAATTTCAACACATATCGATCGATAGAAACAACCGTCTATCGTTCGATAAGCATCGAGATTTTGGGAAACGAGCTTTTGAAGATGGAATTCGTCGCTTTTCTTGGGAGAAGAAGCACGAATTTGGAGTTTACAGAGATCAATCTGGGTATGCTAGAGGAGTAAATGGAGACATCATCCATGCTTCCAAGGAAGACATGGAGGAGCTACTCACTAGAGCTTCATTATTTGAGTGTTCTTGCTTTTGTTTACCAATACATGCAGATCACTTCAACAAAGGCGAACCCAACAGAGAAGCTCTACACAAAAGCTGAAGTCAAGAGTATGATCGGCGAAGCTAAGAGTCCTTATATTTGGGAGACATTAGGATATCTGATATACCATGATTTTGACCCACTTTTACTCATGGTATTTATACGATTTTACTATATATATATATATATATATATATATATATATATATATATATATATATATATATATATATATATATATATATATATATATATATATATATATATATCTATGTTTTGGAGTCTTTTAGGTATGTTTTCAGGTTCAAGGGCATTTTGGAGTAAAGTGACGTTTTAGGTGCCATTTGGAGCTTAAAGGAGAGTTTTCCCGAGATGACTTAGAGATCAGACATCAAGGTCGATATCCAGAGATACATATCGATCGATACACATTCCTTGTAATCGATCGATGACGCATTTGAAGAAATGACATCGAGATACTCCATCGATCGATGTACGCATTGTACCATCGATCGATATCAAGCGTGCAGAAGAAGGAAGAATATTCTCAATCGACTTGAAGCCCAAGATGTCCCAATATTATTATAATGACCCTGGCGAGTTTTTAACCTAATTGTACTCACTATTTATACCTTTGCATATCTGTTTAGGCAAAGTAAGCTTTTACAACATATCATTGTTCTAGTATTTCTTACTTATCAATAAAGTATTCTTTTCATCTTAATTCTGTTCTCATCAAAGGTTATAGGATTCTAGGTTTAGAAGAAAGATACAAAGAGATTTGTTATCACGAGGAACTTGATTGTTCGGTCTTCTAAATGAATCTCTATTATTACCATGATGCTATGAATCACTCAGTCATGTCTGAGTAGATTCCTTTGTTAGATTTAGGGTTCAAATAGTTATTAGGGATTAGCCCCAACTATAGACTGTTGACTTGTATACTCATTATCCTGATGAACCCTAAAGCTTATTCTAGAGTAGCTAACTAGAATATGATCTTGGAAGTGATTTAATCCATAAATCATTCTCCTGACATCATCCTGCATAAGCTAAGATCCTCTAGGGATAAGAGAGACGATCTATGATCTTGGTGAACACATATTCAATTCGATCTAGAGCTATATCGATCGATACTCAAATAGAGTAATCGATCGACGACACACATATCGATCGATACAAAGTGTCAAACATCGATCGATATTGTCGGCGGACAGATCAATAGAGGAGTCTAGTAACGACAATTATTAGGCAAATCTAAAGAGTTGAAGTTCATTAGTATATGCAAACAACTCATTAAAACATCTATAGCATTATAATCCTGAACTAACTGAATAGTAACCTTGAATCTAACTACTTTCTCTTAATACTTACAACTCTAAATCATTCTCTTGAGCAATTAGACATTGCTCACAACCGCAATTTACAATTTAAACCATTTCAACCTAGCTTAGTCACTAAGGATTATTATCTTTTGTGTTCCTTCGCTCCCCGTGAAATCGATCCCTAAGTAATACATCTGAACCTCTTATTTGAGAGAGTAATTCACTCCTAGGGTAATTTGAGTGAGATCAATATCCAACAGAAATAGAGAAGGTCCGATCAGAACTTCAAACAGAGATCAACTGGCGTCAGAGTGCTAATGATCTTGTCCACCAGAAGAAAGACGCCTTACAGGAAGAAGTATCCATTCTTCGCCTGAAGTTAGAGACCTACAGAAAGCCACCGACCGATGCTGGACACATCCCATCGACCGATACGGGTTATGTGTCATCGCTCGATAAACGCTTGAAGATGACTACCTACAGCAAAGAAGAGATACATACACTTATCAGCAACATCTATTGGGACATTAGAAGAGAAGAGGAGGAGGTCATCACTAAAGATCTGGAAGAGAAATATCAGCACCTCAACAATAACTTCACCTCATTCAAGAAGCGCACAGCAACAATGGCAACTACCATGGATCACATCATCAATGCTCTACAACACACACACCAGACGATGAAATCTTTCTACACCAACAAGAAGATAATCACTGATGAGATGATCCCACCAATGGACAGTCGTCTACAAGATGCTGAAGAAGGATTAAGAGAGCTTTACACTTACAAGTTCTGCGAAGATCACAGACGCTCAGTATCGACCGATACACGGCCAAGTACATCGCCCGATATCAACAATACCGAGTTCTGCACCAAAGCTGAGATGGAGAAAACAGTTCAAGATCTCTTCACAATGATACAAGAAGTTGGTGATTCATCCTACCGAAGCACTGAAGAACTATGGTTTCCAGTCCAAGGCGATGTCAAAAGCATGGAGTACACCATAAAGAACCTTCAGAAGGAGATCAAAACTATCTCCATACAACTCGCGGATATACCTGCACCATTAGAATCGACCGACATGCCAGCAAGGACATCGACCGACAAACAAACACCAGTGTCGATCGACATGGACTACCCGAGATCGATCGATAAGCTCATGGTACGAAGGAGAACCTTTGAGAGACTCAATGACATGCAAGAAGAACTCAGTGACCTGTCCCAACACGCCTATCCAACATTCAGAAACCACCAGTTCTACATCGAGAGTAATGCAGAAGGTCAAGAGCGTCTGCGCAACGAGGTCAATGAATTAAAGGAGAAACTGACCAGAGGAGATAAAGCCACAAGAACCTTCTTCACCACATGGTTTGGAGAAAAAGAGGAAGAGAATTGATATCACTCAAATTACCCTAAGGAGTGAATTACTCTCATCAAAAGAGGTTCGATTGTAGTACTTAGGGATCGAATCCACAGAGACTCTAGGACTACACAACAGATTGTTTAGTCTTCGAAATAAAGCTAGACTAATATGGTTTAAAACAGTAAATTGCAGAGGTAAGCAAATTATTGCTTAGGTGAATACTTGTGTTTGTTTTAAGGTTTTAAGAAGTAGCTAGATTTAGGTGTTTCTCAGGTTGATTATGTATCTAGGATGTTAAGGTTTTTAGTTTTCATAATTCTGGACTCAAACTTAGGAGGTTATCCTCTACTAGATCTCGGGTCATGTACTATCGTACGATAGCCGCGAGAAAGTATCGATCGATACTCGGATAGAGATATTGATCGATTAACCTTTCGCTATATCGGTCGATCAAGCGTGTGCTTCATCAATCGATATAGTTTCTAGAGAATCTTAAGGGCGAGTTTGATTCAATCCTTTAATCCTCACTAAACTGAAACTCTCGTTTAAGTTTAGCAGAAATAAATCTAACTAGTTGGTTTCAGGTATTTATCAAGTTCTCACTTGGACAAATTAATCCTAAGATCTAGGTTAAGGTTGATCAATTCCTTAGCATAGCATTAAGAACAACTAGAAGAAGAATTATATTTTAAACACCCTAACAATAACTTATTCAATACATAATTTAACCTTGATGAGAAACCTAAATCTAACAGAGAGACTACTCAAACATATTCATGGGAGACAAAATCATGATGGTTTAAATAATACTTTTGAATAGAAATAAAATGAGAAATAATAAATAAGTAAAGCAAAGGGAGTTCAAGATCTTCTCTGTGATTGCAGTTCAGATCTCTCTCTCCAATCCTAAGCTCTCTCAATGGTGTGACAAAGTGCTTCTCTCAATTCTTAGATCTTCTTCAAAGGTCTCTAGGCAAGTCTGCCCTAAACTAGTACAAAAACCCTCTATTATAGCCTAACAGGCGGCCAGGGATTTAAGGTGTAATTAGTAAAAACATTAGAAGCAATTAGGGCTTCTAATTAGTAATTAATGACTCGGGAGACTTCAATATCGATCGATGTTGAACTGCTTCTATCGGTCGATCTTGATTAACTTCTATCGGTCGATGTCCTCAAATGGCATCGGTCGATGGTATAAACGGTAGCTCGGTTAATATCTTCATAAAGTCTATGTTTTAGCTCCATATCAGCTATTTTACACCAATAAGTACCTGAACCTGAAAAAGCTCTAGAAAGGCACTAAAAGTATTCTTTTGTTTTCAAAAACATATATAAATCATGGTAAAAAGTGGGTAAAACCCATGACCTATCAACTCCCCCAGACTTATCCTTTTGCTTGTCCTCAAGCAAATAATAGAACATTGGTCTAGAAAAGGTTTGAAAAACGGAAACTCTTGTGATCTTAATTCAAAATCATCACCTCTCATTTGTTGCAAACCACATCATATATCTATAAATCTTAGAAGTACATTATGCAATATCCTAGCTTAGCAACAATCCATCTATCCAACAACTTAGCAATCCTATTTGTCTTCCCCTCTACTGATTTCATTTTTGCATGAAATAAAAGTGTAGGCTTTACCTTGGGAGTATCGATCAAGGAACACATGGACTCAACCCAAGCAAGTTTCTGAACACACAGGCAAGTCTTCTCTGATCCCTTTCTTCCCCCTTTTATCTCTCTTCTCTGGATCCTCATTATTTCAAATTTTTGATGAACACTGATTGCCACAAAGGCTATCTTTGCGTTATCTCATTGACTTAGTAACACATACTTTTGAATAAGCGAATAGTGGGGTTACAAGAATTAATCTTGCCCCTCGCTTTGATCAATCCTTTAAAGTAGAATAACATGGTCGCAGGAATCACTCCTACCCCTCTACTTCTCAAGATATCATATCACATCTTTATACAAATAATTTCTCTCTTTCCTTAGGATGATGAAGAGAGAGAGGGAAGGGAATCAGAAACACACAGACTATTACCTTCCAGACTTGCAGGAGGAGTCCGATCCCTTGTATACCAAGCCCCAAAGCAAGCAATAGAATGTCAGGTTAGGTTGGAAATCAGCTTTGGTTCTTCCAAATAATCATAAAAAGTGCCATCCAGGTGACAGGTGCTCCACTTTAGCATCTATAGTACTTTCTGCAGTCAACGGATCTAAGAATGGTGCTAAAGAGTGGTTATATAGGGAATTTAGATCAAACAAATTATTGCTTCCTTCTTTTTTTTTAGAAATTTATTTGAAAAATATTTTTATAAAACGAGAATGAATGTCATAAAACAAGAAATGTTAGTGTATATCCCCCAGACTTAAACAACACTGTCCCCAGTGTTATTATGTCTAAGAGGAAAAATAAATGTAACAAATTAGTTCATGTTAGCAGGATAATTCGTACCTATCATCGGAGATATCGATCGATACGGTGTAACCGACATCGATCGATGTGGTGGTAATTTTATCGATCGACAATATATACTGTCGATCGATATAGAGCTCTTCTGCGAATGCCTTCAATGGTGTTGTTGTCCATCCAACTCATTCTCTCTGAGTTATTATATCTCTATGTTAGCTCTGTTAGATAGTCTCAACACACATGAATAGTTAGATAATAAATAGTAGCAAGCAAAGTCGTAGTAGAGTACGAAAATAAATCCTACAAGTGTGAAATAAGAAAGAAAAACATAGTAGCATAAGATAAGGGATAGAGATGGGCAGGTGAGTCACTCCTCACTGCCCTCGTCGTCGTCATCCTCGTCGTAGCACTCCTCTCCTGTAGACCCTCCCATCGCTATCCTCCAAGCCTGCGAGGTCTGGGAAGGATGGAAGGCGTGTGGCTGGTGTAGCTCTGGGAGTGTCTGTGCTGCAGGCTCGTGTCGGACGACGGTGAGCGGTGGGGTTCCTGATCATGCGCGTGTCAGGCTGGAATCTGAGCCTCTCGTAATCGCCGTTGAAGTCAGTCAACTCACGGCGTGGCAAGACGATCCTACGCTCCCTGGCTGTAGTCCTGAAGGTCCAGGTGAGCTCTCTGTCGAGCCAAAGGCTGCTGCGCAGGTGAGCTGCGTCCAAGTAAACGCGAGAAGTCATAGCGCTGCCCTCGTCCAAACGAATCTGGAGGTACTGGAAGATCGGTGTGAGGAGGCTCCCTATCCGCTCCTGCTTCCGCGTAGTCCCATGGAAAGGCTTGGTCTTCAAACCCACGAGGTGCTCAGCAAATACGGCTCCAAGGTTTGGTGGTGTCAGGTCATGCTCAGGATCCACAAAGGTCAGGTTGACCACTCCGTCAAGCGCATGGTATAAGAGTGTAAGCTCATGGATCCTTACCTTGTTTGGTTCCATCTTGCAAAGCAAAGTGGAGGCAAGGATCCGCATGAAGTGGCGCAGAGTAGGGTGACGGATCTCAGTCTGAATGGCCGTAGTCGAGCTCCAAGGACTGGTACCAAAGAGTTCCCAGAACTCCTTCACGCGTGGGAAGGATGAGAGGCTGCTGTGTGTGGCCGTAGAGTTCTGGAAACCGTAGATTTCGCAGAGCTGAGAGATGGTGATGTAGTACCTGATGCCTCGAGCAAAGAATGAGAGAACGCCATCGCAAGCCACACTGTTGGGGTGGTTGTTGTACTCAAAACGGACCGTAGCCATGAACTGCCAGACGAGAGAGGGGTATAGGTCGTAGGGTTGGGAGGCCATGGTCCCAAGACCGAGCTGAGCGAGCATGTCGCTGAGGTCATGCCTGATCCCGAGGCTACGCACAATGTCAGGATCAATGAACCGTGTAGGGGCGATCTCGACATTCAGCCAAGCGTTGTAAAGCAGGCAGTCGTAGTCGTCCCAGTCGTCAGAAACTGTGCGGTGCAGACATGTGTTGCTCTTGGCAGCTGCTGCCGGATCCTCAAAAGCTCTGCGGAGTCGGACAGGTTGCCCGTCCGTAATAGGCCAAGGAGCGCGCTCGTCACCTCGTGGGGCTGAGGTGGAAGTAGATGGGAGTGAGCTGGTGGCGTTTCTGGGGTCGAGACGACGCTTGGTTCTCCTCTCTCGGTTTTCTTCTGGAGAGCTCATCTGCAATTATTAAGAGAACGACGTCATTAGTATTCGCAATATAAACGCATATCGATCGATAGATACTAATGTATATCGATCGATATCAGATCTCCGTGTTTCTCTTTATCGGACTCATATCGATCGATAGGATGATACATATCGACCGATATTGGGTTCCGAAACCTGCAAAAATTTCAGAAAACCAAATCGCAAAAGAAAAATGTAAATCCTAGTTCTAAAACTCATAAACCTCAATGCTATCAATCCTAGCAACTTCAATCAAAGAAAAACAAATCCTACCAACGAGAACGGAGTTTTCCGGGAAATAATGTCAAACGAGAATTGTATAGGAGAACTTGGTCATTTGCGGCGAAATGCCTAGAAATGATTTTTTTATCATGGTAAGCTTTTGTTCTTTCCTTATACAATTTGGAGTTCTCGTAAGCCATATGTCTTATTTCGTCCAGTTCGTTAAGTTGGATGAGTCTCCTTTCAGCAGCCGGCTTAATGTCGAAATTTAGAAGTTTGGTTGCCCAGGCGGCTTTATGCTCTAACTCGACTGGTAAATGACATGCTTTACTATAGAGTAGATGGAATGGGGTAGTTCCAAGTGGAGTTTTGAATGCAGTCCGATAAGCCCATAGTGCGTTGTCCAATTTCTTAGACCAATCTTGTCTCGTAGCTCCAACAGTTTTTTCTAAAATCAGTTTGATTTGTCTGTTGGAAACTTCTACCTGTCCACTGGTTTGCGGATGGTAAGGTGTTGCGACCCGATGGTGTACTCCGTTCTTTTTGAGTAAGTTCTCAAAGACTTTATTGATGAAATAAGTGCCACCATCGCTTATGACTATCCGGGGTACTCCAAATCTTGGGAAAATAATGCTCTTGAAAAGTTTAACGACTACTGATGCGTCGTTTGTTGGGGAGGCGATTGCCTCTACCCATTTCGAAACATAGTCAACAGCAACCAAGATATATTTGTTTCCGAAGGAAGATGGGAAGGGTCCCATAAAGTCAATACCCCAGCAGGCAAACACCTCGATTTCGAGAATAAATTTTTGTTCCATCTCATGTCTTTTGCTGATTTTACCTAGACGTTGACATCGATCACATTGAAAAATGTAGGAATGAACATCGCGGAACATTGTTGGCCACCAAAATCCTTCTTGGAGGATTTTGGAAACTGTTTTAAAGGTTGCAAAATGGCCGGCGTATTCGGATCCGTGGCAATGATAGATGATGTTTGGAACTTCAGTCTCAGCAATGCAGCGCCTAAATATGCCGTCGGCACATTGTTTATATAGGTAAGGTTCATCCCAATGGTATCTCCTTACTTCTCTGAAGAATTTCTTTCTGTCGTATCGCTTCAGATCTTCTGGTTCGACATCAGCTGCTAGATAGTTGACTATGTCAGCGTACCAGGGTCTATCGCGTGATTGTTTATCTACGGCTTGTGTTTCGTGCAACATATCCCCGTCCGTAGGGATAGTGTGCTCGTCGAAGGTCACGTTATGTGCCACTGTAACAGTGGTGTCTATTGTGATCGTAATAGAAACGTTCCGCAAATCAACATCGTGGGGCTTATCGAGCGATATTGCATCAACATGATCGATCGATTCCCTGATATCTTTGTCTATCGACATAGCATCATATGTATCGATCGATGCATTGTCATCGCCATCGATCGACATGGGGTCGCTAAAATAAAACGTATTTATATCGTCGGCTAAGGAATTTTCGGATAAGAGTCCTATATGACCGACGAAAGAAGATTCCGGGTGGTACACGTTTTCGTCGGGAAGAGAGTCATTAATAGGTATGTCGTCGTCCACGCGTATCCGGGAAAGGTGGTCTGCGACACTATTATCTACTCCTCTTTTATCTTTGATTTCCATATCAAATTCTTGGAGGAGTAGTATCCAACGGATAAGGCGTGGTTTCGCGTCTTTCTTTTGCATAAGATATCTAATAGCTGTGTGGTCAGTGTGAACAATGACTTTGGAACCTACTAGATAATTACGGAATTTCTCGAAAGCATACACAACTGCAAGGAGTTCCTTTTCAGTTGTGCCGTAGTTTCTCTGAGCTTCGTCTGGTGTCCTACTAGCGTAATAAATGACATGCAGCTTATTGTCTTTACGTTGCCCTAGAACTGCGCCGACAGCGAAGTCGCTCGCATCGCACATTACCTCGAATGGAAGACTCCAATCCGGTGCTTGTACGACAGGGGCGGTTATGAGGGCTTCTTTGAGTTTTTCAAAGGCTTTTTGACATTCTGGTGTAAAGTCAAATTTAATATCTTTGCAAAGGAGGGTGGTCAGGGGTCTGGCTATCTTACTAAAATGTTCAATAAATCTCCTGTAAAAACCAGCATGACCCAGAAAGCTCCTTATGTCTTTAACGGTGGTGGGTGGTGGAAGACTAGTCATTACCTCAATCTTTGCTCTGTCCACTTCAATTCCAGCTGCAGATACTCTATGTCCAAGTACGATTCCATCGTTAACCATGAAATGACATTTTTCCCAGTTAAGTACTAGATTCTTCTCTTCGCATCTCTCCAATACCTTACATAGGTTATCGAGGCAATCATCGAAACTAGATCCATATACTGAGAAGTCGTCCATGAATACTTCCATGAAGTCTTCAATCATGTCAGTGAAAATTGACATCATGCAACGTTGGAAAGTAGCTGGTGCATTACATAGACCAAATGGCATTCTTCGATATGCAAAAGTTCCGTAGGGGCATGTAAATGTTGTTTTTTCTTGGTCATCTGGATGTATGGGGATTGGAAGAATCCAGAGTATCCATCAAGAAAGCAATAGTATTGATGATTTGCTAGTCTTTCCAACATTTGATCAATGAATGGAAGGGGAAAATGATCTTTCCGGGTTGCGGAATTTAATTTTTTGTAATCAAAACACATGCGGTGTCCAGTGACTGTACATGTCGGAATTAGTTCATTTTTTTCGTTTTTGACCACTGTGATACCTCCCTTCTTTGGTACCACATGCACTGGGCTTACCCAATTACTATCGGAAATTGGATAAATTATTCCTGCATCAAGCAATTTGATAATTTCCTTTTTCACGACTTCTTTGAGATTCGGGTTGAGTCGTCTTTGGTGCTCTATGGATGATTTGGATTCGTCTTCCAAATGAATCCGATGCATACAAAGATCTGGGGAGATCCCTGGTATGTCATCCAAGGAGTATCCAAGGGCTTTCCTATGCTTTCGCAGTTTATTCAGCAATAGCGCAAGTTCCGCATTTGTGAGGTTTGCGTTGACTATGACTGGATAGTCATTTTCTTTCAGAAAAGAGTAGTTGAGGCCATCGGGTAAAGGTTTAAGCTCTACCGTTGGTGCTTTCTCTTTTGAGAGGTCACCTAGTGATGACGTTTGTCGGTCAATATCGGGATTGATATATCGGGTGATATCGATTTTTGAATCATCATCATCGGTTACGCTATCAGTCGATGTTGGACTAGAGTCCATGAGATGATCATAATCGCCCGTCCTGTTGTCTATGCTGAATATTTCATTTTGGAGGGCTAGAGGTTCATTTTCTGGATGATTGTCCGAAAAAGATTCTATCAAGAGGTCTTGAGTTAAATCCTCAATTTCGTCCACATATGATGATGATTTGTCAATTAGGGGAAGTGTGGCGATCTTTTCCATGTTAAATGTCATGTGGATATCTCTTATTTTGAGATTGATTTGTCCCCCTTTTACATCGATAATGGCATTTGCAGTCGCAAGGAATGGCCTACCTAGTAGTATTGGATCTCTAGGCTCGTTCTTATAATGGAGAACAACGAAATCAGTGGGCACGGATAATCCGTTTATTTCTACAGGTACATCTTCAAGTACTCCTTCCGGGATTCGTACAGAGCGATCCGCAAGAAGTAATTGGATGTTGGCTGGTGTAAATTCAGTGTAACCAAGAATTGTTGCAACTGAGTGCGGCATTAAATTTACACTAGAGCCTAGATCGCAGAGTGCTCTTGGAAAGAGTTGATCTCTAATCGTGCAACGAAGGACAAAGCTTCCGGGGTCGGGTACTTTTTCAGGAGTTTCGCCCTGTATGATGGCGCTAACTTCCTCAGAGATCGTCATCGTACTACGCCTACTCGCTGAAAATTTCTTTGTTGTCAGTCCTTTGAAGAACTGATTTATTGCAGGCGGAAAGTATGATGGCGTCTTTGAGTGGTAATTTTATCTCAACATCCTCGAAATTTCGCCGACAGATTTCTTGTTCTCTGTTGCGTTTGTTGTTAGTTTTGGGAGGGAAAGGAGCTTTTGTGCTGTATCTTCGTTCTATGGTTGGTTCAGCGGGCTTCGACTTTTCTCTTGCACTAGTGGGTGTCTGTCGATCGGCGCTAGTTGCAGATCGATCGATATCAATCGGTTCCGCTATGCACTCTTCATCCTCATCGATGTTGCTCACTTCAGTCTCAATTTCTTGATTATTTGGTTTCATTTCTTTATGCTGAGGTTATCCGTTTGTCTGGAAAGAGAGGAGAACGGGGTTTAGGGTGGGTTTGGGAGTTACTGTTCCATGATTCGCAGAGGCTTTGTTTGGCGCAGTGTTTGGAATTAATTGTTTCCCGCTCCTCAGTACTGCAGCGGTTACCTGGCGTCTCGGGTTTGTATCAGTCATTCCCGGGAGACATCCGACTTCCCTTTTTATGGATATGGCATGGTCGGCTGTATTACCCTCTAGATTCCTAACTTGAGCAGTCAAGATTTCAATTCTCCTTGACATGGAATCGATAATACGATTTAATCTGAAATCTAAGTTGTTGCTTAGTTTCTGAGGTCCTAAAGAAATGTGGTTCAATTTAGCTATATCTCTCCCTTGGTAAAGTCTGATGAGGGTGTCATAATCGTGGTCAAAATTATCTATGTTTGAGACACTTTCTTGTTGGGGTTCCTATCCAAGGAACATTTGTTCGATGGATTGGATATTCTCAGAAGTTTGGGTCGTCCTGGGCTTTTCCTTAATTAGGGAATGAAGTGAGTCCAAGGATCGCTTTATTTCCTGTAATTGAAGGTCGTTCTCGGCTCTAGCATCTCTTTCTTTGTCTTTATTTTCATAAGATTTTCCCATTGCTATATTTTCAATCAGATGCTGAGCGTCTTCGAAGTTCTTGGAATTAAAGCTCCCGTTAATTGCGTTATCCAGCGTGATTTGATAATCCAATTCGAGGCCTCCGTAAAAAAAATTAATGAGTTCTGGTTCTGAGTACCCATGGTGGGTACAATCTCGCTGATAATGCTTAAATCTTGACCAAGCATTCTTAAATGATTCTCGCGGTTTTTGAAAGAAAGTTGAAAGCTTTCGTCTCGTGTCCCAGTATCGAGTCTCATCGAAGAAGTGGTTTATAAATGCATTCCGGATTTCTCTCCAGCAGGTTAAGGATCCTGCTGGTAACTGATTTAGCCAACTCTTAGCCTCTCTCCCTAAAGAGAAAGGAAAAAGTCTAGCGCGATCATTGTCACTGAGTTCTAGATCTTCTAGGTAATCGATGTGATCATGAGGGTGTTCTGAGGTAGATCCTCGGAATGGGTTTGCTTGTACCAGACGGATGTATTCAAAATGAAATGTTGATCTGTTCTTGCTATCGTCTGGTAGCTTAATGGCTGACCTATTGGAATAGGTCTTAATTGGGTCAGAGTAGTCTTGCAACTTATCATCGTCTTTGATTGAAGACGGGGGGTGAACAGGGATTGCAGTCCCATGTTCGTTTATAAATTCGTTGGATTGGTTGCGTGATTTATCTAAAGGTTCGGTTTGGAATACTTTATCATGACTAAGATCGGTAAGTGGGGACTTACCTGCTTCCGGCTGGTTGGTATCGATCGATGTTAATCGATCTGTATCGATCGATGTGGATAGGTCTGTGTCGACCGATTCCTCGCCCGACATATCGCTCGATGTGCGTGGTTCGTTATCGATCGATGCTACGCCGAAATATGTCTTTTCCATCTTGAGTTCCCTGTAATTGACAGAGAGAAGGAAAATTAATTAAGTAACACTAAAATAGGGTCTAGACTATATTCTAAACTAAATCTGATGGTAATGGAAAAAGAGTCCCCGACAACGGCGCCAAATTTGATATCACTCAAATTACCCTAAGGAGTGAATTACTCTCATCAAAAGAGGTTCGATTGTAGTACTTAGGGATCGAATCCACAGAGACTCTAGGACTACACAACATATTGTTTAGTCTTCGAAATAAAGCTAGACTAATATGGTTTAAAACAGTAAATTGCAGAGGTAAGCAAAGTATTGCTTAGGTGAATACTTGTGTTTGTTTTAGGGTTTTAAGAAGTAGCTAGATTTAGGTGTTTCTCAGGTTGATTATGTATCTAGGGTGTTAAGGTTTTTAGTTTTCATAATTCTGGACTCAAACTTAGGAGGTTATCCTCTACTAGATCTCGGGTCATGTACTATCGTACGATAGCCGCGAGAAAGTATCGATCGATACTCGGATAGAGATATCGATCGATTAACCTTTCGCTATATCGGTCGATCAAGCGTGTGCTTTATCGATCGATATAGTTTCTAGAGAATCTTAAGGGCGAGTTTGATTCAATCCTTTAATCCTCACTAAACTGAAACTCTCGTTTAAGTTTAGCAGAAATAAATCTAACTAGTTGGTTTCAGGTATTTATCAAGTTCTCACTTGGACAAATTAATCCTAAGATCTAGGTTAAGGTTGATCAATTCCTTAGCATAGCATTAAGAACAACTAGAAGAAGAATTATATTTTAAACACCCTAACAATAACTTATTCAATACATAATTTAACCTTGCTGAGAAACCTAAATCTAACAGAGAGACTACTCAAACATATTCATGGGAGACAAAATCATGATGGTTTAAATAATACTTTTGAATAGAAATAAATGAGAAATAATAAATAAGTAAAGCAAAGGGAGTTCAAGATCTTCTCTGTGATTGCAGTTCAGATCTCTCTCTCCAATCCTAAGCTCTCTCAATGGTATGACAAAGTGCTTCTCTCAATTCTTAGATCTTCTTCAAAGGTCTCTAGGCAAGTCTGCCCTAAACTAGTACAAAAACCCTCTATTATAGCCTAACAGGCGGCCAGGGACTTAAGGTGTAATTAGTAAAAACATTAGAAGCAATTAGGGCTTCTAATTAGTAATTAATGACTCGGGAGACTTCAATATCGATCGATGTTGAACTGCTTCTATCGGTCGATCTTGATTAACTTCTATCGGTCGATGTCCTCAAATGGCATTGGTCGATGGTATAAACGGTAGCTCGGTTAATATCTTCATAAAGTCTCTGTTTAGCTCCATATCAGCTATTTTACACCAATGAGTACCTGAACCTGAAAAAGCTCTAGAAAGGCACTAAAAGTATTCTTTTGTTTTCAAAAACATAAAAAAATCATGGTAAAAAGTGGGTAAAATCCATGACCTATCAAGAATGCTGAGACTTGTTACCCAGCAAGTTTCATGAACTCCCTTCACTAGCCTCAATACAACCATAGTCAAGCTAAAAGACTATAATAAAGCGCTGAGTTGGAGGCAACCCACTGTTAGGTATTTCCTTACTTAGTTAAATTTGATTTTTTGTTTTTATTTTTTATTTTGTTTTTGTTTTTAGTTTTTCAGATTATAGACGATTACCATCCTTATCGATCGATACGATCCTGTCGACATCGCTCGACATGTACCAATCCAGATCGACGACATAGATGACTCACTATCGATCGATACATATTCACGGTTAGGTATATCGTTCTAATTTTCGATATCAGTTCATTCCATATGATTTATTTATACCCTAATCTGATTGTTATACACTGGGGACAGTGTATGATTTAAGTCTGGGGGGAGATTACTGATGCTACCTTACCTTTTTGATTTCATTAAAATGTTTTCAAAAAATGGTTTTATTGAGTCAAGAAAGGGACTAGGATATTTTTAATTTTTTTTCTTTTTATCTAACCAATCTTTAGCACCATTCTTAGACTTGTTGATTGCAGAAAGTACTATAGATGCTAAAGTGGATCACATGTCACCTATGACAACACTTCTCATGATTGTTTGGGAGAACCAAAGTTGATCTCCAACCTAACCTGACAATCTATTGCATGTCTTGGGGCTTGGTATACAAGAGATCAGAATCCTCCTGCAAGTCTGGAAGGTAATAATCTGTGTGCTTCTGATTCCCTTCTTTCTCTCTCTTCGGCATCCTAAGGAAAGAAAGAAAAGATTTGTATAAAGATGTGATATGATTTCTTGAGGAGTAGAGGGGTATGAGTGATTCATGCGACCCCATTATTCTACTTTAAAAGAATGATCAGAGCGAGGCGTAGGAGTGATTCCTGCGACCCCATTATTCGCTTATTAGAAAGATATGTGTTACTAAGTCAATGAGATGATACAAAGATGGCCATTGTGACAATCAGTGTTCATTAAAATTTGAAACTATGAGGAACCAGAGAACATAGATAAAAGAGGGAAGAAAGGAATACGAGAAGACTTGCCTGTATGTTCAGAAACTTGCTTGAGTTGAGTCCATGTGTTTCTTGATCGATATCCCTAAGGTAAAGCCTGCACTTTTATTTTTATGCATAAATGAGATCAGTAGAGGGGATAGACAGACAGGATTGCTAAGATGTTTGGCTGAATGAATTTGGTTGCTAACCTAGGATATGGTATAATGTACTTATGTGGTTAATAGGCATAAGATGTGGCTTGCAACAAAGTAGAGGTGATGATTCTAAAGTTAAGATTTAATTGAGTCTCTGCTATTTTCAAACTTCTTTCAAAGACTACCTATGTGTTTGCTTGAGGACAAGCAAAATGTTAAGTCTGGGGGATCTACCATGATTTTGACCCACTTTTACCCATGGTATTTCTATGATTTTACTATATATATATATATATATATATATATGTTTTGTGTCTTTTACTTATGTTTTCAGGTTCAAGGGCATTTTGGAGTAAAGTGACGTTTTTGGTTCCATATGGAGCTTAAAGGAGAGTTTTCCCGAGATGACTATGAGTTTAGATGTCAAGGACGATATCCAGAGATACATATCGATCGATACACATTATGAGTAATCGATCGATGACGCATCCGACGAAACGATGACGAGATACTCCATCGATCGATATCGAGCGTGCAGAAGAAGGAAGAATATTCTCAATCGACTTGAAGCCCAAGATTTCCCATTATTACAATAATGCCTCTGACGAGTTTTTAACCTAATTGAACTCAGTATTTATACCTTTGCCTATGTGTTTTGGCAAAGTGTGCTTTTGTGTTTATACAAGCTTTTTAAAAACAGTTCATTGTTCTAGTATTTCTTACTTATCAATATAAGTATTCTTTTCATCTTAATTCTCCTTTCATCAAAGGTTATAGAATTCTAATATTAGAAGAAAGATACAAAGAGATTTGTTATCAAGAGGAACTTGAGTGTTCAGTCTTGTTAGGGTCAAAAACGGTTATCTCGAAATCAACGGCTAAAAATATTTATCGTGCGCAGACTTTCCATAAATCAAGCGTCGAAAGCAAAACAAGTCGTATAGCTTAAAAAACCTATGTTAAAGTCGATCGTTCTTGTTTTACACGATAAACTTTACGAGAAAACCAACTCAGATTTAGTCGTAAAACTTCGATGATACAATCAAGAAGAACCGAGAGACATTAGGTCAGTAGCTGAGATGACACGACAATACTAAAGTATACGGAAGAAACGGGAAGTGATCTAAGTTTGGACAGGCCGAACGACAAGGAATCCGCCTTGAGACTTCAAATAGCCCGTTTTCTCAAACCGTGAGGACCCAGAAAACGAGCAAGATATCAAATCGAAGCCCTCGCCGAGACACAGGTCCCGGGCGGCTAGCCCCAGTGCGGGCTCTGGCCGCTGGGCGGCTAGCCCCAGTGCTGGTCCTGGCCGCCGGGGCGGCTAGCCCCCGTGCTGGTCCTAGCCGCCGGGCGGCTAGCCCCTGTGCTGGTCCTGGCCGCCGGGCGGCTAGCCCCCGTGCTGATACTGGCCGCCGGGCGGCTAGCCCCCGTGCTGGTCCTGGCCGCCGGGCGGCTAGCCCCCGTGCTGGTCCTGGCCGCCGGGCAGCTAGCCCCCGTGCTGGTCCTGGCCGCCGGGCGGCTAGCCCCCGTGCTGGTCCTGACTGCCGGGCGGCTAGCCCCTGTGCTGGCTCTGGCCGCCGGGCGGCTAGCCCCCTTGCTGGCTCTGGTCGCCGAGCGGCTAGTCTCCGTGCGTAAGTTCTAGGCTCCGGGCTGCTAGAAATCCATACTTTGTGTCTTTCCCAAATTCTCGCGGTACGAATCGTTAATATTCTGCGTACATAACTCATGTTCTTACTTCAAACCAAGATCGTCGGAAAGACTTCGGAAAGACTTCGGAAACCCGTAGATATCAACGGATGGAAAGATCTTGAGATTCTTCGTATAAAACATTAATGGTTATCTTAAAACACCATTCATTTCAACTATACAAAGGACCGGAGATCTTCCGAAAAACTTGATATCGAAACAGGAGTATTCTTTTGAGGAAATCGTAGAAACAGCGGAAGTCCGAAAAACGGCTCGAAAGGGACCAAACACTATCGGATGATCCATTTACAATTTTTTAAGATAGATACGACAATTTATGTTTATCTTCACATAACAAGATAAATGTTAAAATTCCAAAAAGGATAAATGTCAAGTTTCCGGAAGATATTGTCAAGTTCCCGATAAACACGAAGATCGACGAAAATGGAAAAGCCCGATTCGCGGCCCAAAAGAAGAATAGACCGTCATAAGGAGGAGTATATAAAGGAGCTTGGGGAGACAAATAAAAAGAGAGCAAAAAATCCTAGAGAGAAAGCAAATCCAAAATTGGAGACTTAGAGAGCTCCTGTTAGCTTAAGAACTTATAAATTAGGCGGTAGACTAGCAAGGCAGGACCTAGAACTTCCGGCCGCCTCTCGTTCTATTTTCATCTTGTCCGCAGACTCTTGTTTCTTTCGGAAGGATCTAACAATCCTTTTACTTAGAGTTCCGCACATAGAAACCCTAGGCATTATTCTCGACATGCCCGTTTCTATGACTAACGCTTATACTAGACGAACTCCGCCAGGCAGTTCGATATCTTGTTCAAACCCTTCCAACTGAACTACGTCCGACTTGATCCTCGAAAGGGGTACGTAGGCAGCCTTCCTTAAGGTCCAGTCTCAATCTTGATAAAACCTTTCCGCATTTATTTGATCACTTGTCGTTGGTTGTCGCAGAGAATCCGGACTTTCAGGGAAAGTTAGGTTAACTTAGCTTTCCTCCGATTTACTTATCAAAATCGACAGTGCAAATTTCGGTTACCACAGTTTGACGCTAGAAGGAGGGGGGGACGGATTACTCTTACTCTTACGGCCGCAAAACGCTTGATCAAAGCAATGTCTGGAAATATGAAAGACAAACTCGCAGCTCACATCGACGCTGGTAAAACAACTTCAGTAGTGACTGCTCCTACGACCAATGCTTATGCAAACAGTTATCTAAGATTATCATCTTACGGACAAACGTACCGAGAACGGACCATCCCGACCAAGTTCGGGTCCTATCAACCATGCACCCCGTCCAAGTTCCTGCAACACGGTCCTCGGGTTCATGGACACAACCCCCCTCGCTTGGGATTATCAAAGAAAGACTTCGGGAAAATTTATAAAAGACTTGGTCATCGAGACGGATTCCAACCTGCTGTATAAAACGTCTATGGTTAGCTTGAACACTAGTCGCCTTAACTATACGTGGAATTGAAATCTTTTCGGAAAAACCAGCGTCACATCAACGACTGTTTCTAAGGAAAAAACGTAAAAATGTCTAAGTCCCAAGACGGCCCAAAAGGGGGCTGGATCACGGCTAAACGGCCCACATACGATTTTAGAGTAGGATCGAGCCCAAGACTGATATGACGGTCTAAATACCGAGTTTGGGAAATCTCAACGAGTAGGGTTTCGACTGAAAATATTTTTTGAGAAACAGCGTTTCTAATGTTACTCGTGAAACAGAAAACACGACTGATCGGGTTACCAATCAGCGTTTCTAATAAAATTCGATAACATTTTACGAAACACCTTTCGTAAAATAAATTCTCGAAAATATTTTACAAGACAGCTTTTGCATGATTAAACTCAACAACATTTTACAAAACATATTCCGTAAAATTAACTCGACAACATTTTGTAAAATAACTCTCGTAAAATAAAAAATCAACAACGTTCTAGGAAATGACTTCTTACTGGGATCAAGATCGATTAAGATGAAATCGATACCTGAAGGTCCTCGGAAAAACCAAGTGTTAATCAAGAAACCGAGAAAAACAGGGAAGTCCCGCGAGGAAGCACAGTCCCGGGCGGCTAGCCCCCGTGCTGGCTCTTGCCGCCGGGCGGCTAGCCCCCGTGCTGGCCCTGGCCGCCGGGCGGCTAGCCCCCTTGCTGGCTCTGGCCGCCGGGCGGCTAGCCCCCGTGCTGCCTCTAGGCGCCGGACGACTAGCGCACCCGTACTGCACTGGTCGTCGGGCGACAAATCATTCGTCAAGCATGGCCAATCCTCATAAAGATTGACCCAACAACTATCCAAACTAATTTTACGAAACAGTTTCCGTAAAATTGACTCGACAAGATTTTGTTGAATAACTCTCGTTAAATAAAAGCTCGACAATATTTTACGAAACATCATTCATAAAGTATAACAAGATCGTAAGCTTCTTGACTTGACTAGTTCGCTCATAGCTTGACGAAACAAGAAGCCCCACTCAAGTGACATCTTGCCAATCGTTTTCACTTGTCCGCCCACCTAAGCCTTCTTCGAGTTTTGCCTACTTCTCCTTCCTTCTCTCTCTTCGGCATCCTAAGGAAAGAGAGAAATAATTTGTATAAAGATGTGATATGATTTCTTGAGGAGTAGAGGGGTAGGAGGATTCCTGGGACCCCATTATTCTACTTTAAGAGATTGATCAAAGCAATGGGTAGGAGTGATTGCTGCGACCCCATTATTCGCTTATTCGAAAGATATGTGTTACTAAGTCAACGAGATGACACAAAGATGGCCTTTGTGGCAATCAGTGTTCATTAAAATTTGAAACTATGAGGATCCAAAGAAGAGAGATAAAAGGGGGAAGAAAGGAATCAGAGAAGACTTGCCTGTGTGTTCAGAAACTTGCTTGAGTTGAGTCCATGTGTTTCTTGATCTATATCCCCAAGGTAAAGCCTGCACTTTTATTTTTATGCATAAATGAGACCAGTAGAAGGGATAGACATACAAGATTGTTAAGATGTTTGGCTAGGAGATTTGGTTGCAAAGCTAGGATATGGTATAATGTACTCCTGTGATTAATAGGCATAAGATGTGGCTTGCAACAAAGTAGAGGTGATAATTCTAAAGTTAAAATTTAAATTGAGTCCCTGCTATTTTCAAACTTCTTTCTAAGATTACATGTGTGTTTGCTTGAGGACAAGCAAAAGGTTAAGTCTGGGGGAGTTGATATACCATGATTTTGACCCACTTTTACTCATGGTATTTCTATGATTTTACTATATATATATCTATGTTTTGGAGTCTTTTAGGTATGTTTTCAGGTTCAAGGGCATTTTGGAGTAAAGTGACGTTTTAGGTGCCATTTGGAGCTTAGAAGAGAGTTTTCCTGAGATGACTATAAGTTTTGACGTCAAGATCGATATCCAGAGATACATATCGATTGATACACATTCTGTGTAATCGATCTATGACGCATTTGAAGAAATGACGACGAGATACTCCATCGATCGATATACTCCCAGTAATATCGATCGATATCGAGCGTGCAGAAGAAGGAAGAATATTCTCAATCGACTTGAAGCACAAGACTTACTATTATTACGATAATACCCCTGACGAGTTTTTAACCTAATTGAACTCAGTATTGATATTTTGCCTTTGTGTTTTGGCAAAGTGTGCTTTCAATTACTTCTAGTTCTTTTGTGTTTTTTTACAACAGTTCTTTACTTAATAAAAGTATTCTTTTCATCTTAATTTTGTTCTCTTCAAAGGTTATAGGATTCTAGATTTAGAAGAAAGATACAAAGAGATTTGTTATCACGAGGAACTTGAGTGTTCGATCTTCTAAATGAATCTCTATTATTACCTTGATGCTATGAGTTACTCAGTCATGTCTGAGTAGATTCCTTTGTAAGATTTGGGGTTCAAATTGTTATGAGGGATTAGCCCCAACTATAGACTGTTGAGTTGTATACTCATTATCCTGATGAACCCTTAAGCTTATTCTAGAATAGCTAACTAGAATATGATCTTGGAAGTGATTTAATTCATAAATCATTCTCCTGACATCATCTTGCATAAGCTAAGATCCTCTAGGGATAAGCGAGAGCCGGTCTATGATCTTGGTGAACATATATTAAATTCAATCTAGAGATATATCGATCGATACTCAAATAGAGTAATCGATCGACGACACACATATCGATCGATACAAGCTGTCAAACATCGATCGATATTGTCGGCAGACAGATCAATAGACGAGTCTAGTAACGACAGTTATTAGGCAGATCTAAGAGTTGAAGTTCTTTAGTATATGCAAGCAACTCATTAAAACATCTATAGCATTATAATCCTGAACTAACAGAATAGTAACCTTGAATCTAACTACTTTCTCTTAATACCTACAACCCTAAATCATTCTCTTGATCAACTAGTCATTGTTCACAACTGCAATTTACATTTAAACCATTTCAACCTAGCTTAGTCACTAAGGATTATCATCTTTTGTGTTCCTTCGCTCCCCATGAATTCGATCCCTAAGTACTACATCTGAACCTCTTATTTGAGAGAGTAAATCACTCCTTAGGGTAATTTGAGTGAGATCATCCTTCCCAAGGAATGATACAGATTTCGCCTTGACAGTTTTCTTCGTGCTGTTTCTTGAAGCTAAGTTATCAATTAACTTCACAGCGTCTTGTGGATCCTGAGGAAACTTCAGCACAAGGAATCCACAAGACGCTGTGAAGTTAATTGATAACTTAGCTTCAAGAAACAGCACGAAGAACACTGTCAAGGCGAAATCTGTATCATTCCTTGGGAAGGATGATCTCACTCAAATTACCCTACGGAGTGATTTACTCTCTCAAATAAGAGGTTCAGATGTAGTACTTAGGGATCGAATTCCCGGGGAGCGAAGGAACACAAAAGATGATAATCCTTAGTGACTAATCTAGGTTGAAATGGTTTAAATGTAAATTGCAGTTGTGAGCAATGACTAGTTGCTCAAGAGAATGATTTAGGGTTGTTGGTATTAAGATAAAGTAGTTAGATTCAAGGTTACTATTCAGTTAGTTCAGGATTATAATGCTATAGATGTTTTAATGAGTTGCTTGCATATACTAAAGAACTTCAACTGTTAGATCTGCCTAATAAATGTCGTTACTAGACTCGTCTATTGATATGTCTGCCGACAATATCGATCGATGTTTGACAGCTTGTATCGATCGATATGTGTGTCGTCGATCGATTACTCTATTTGAGTATCGATCGATATAGCTCTAGATCGAACTGAATATATGTTCACCAACATCATAGACCGGCTCTCGCTTATCCCTAGAGGATCTTAGCTTATGCAAGATGATGTCAGGAGAATGATTTATGAATTAAATCACTTCCAAGATCATATTCTAGTTAGCTATTCTAGAATAAGCTTAAGGGTTCATCAGGATAATGAGTATACAACTCAACAGTCTATAGTTGGAGCTAATCCCTCATAACTATTTGAACCCCAAATCTAACAAAGGAATCTACTCAGACATGACTGAGTAACTCATAGCATCAAGGTAATAATAGAGATTCATTTAGAAGACCGAACACTCAAGTTCCTCGTGATAACAAATCTCTTTGTATCTTTCTTCTAAATCTAGAATCCTATAACCTTTGATGAGAACATAATTAAGATGAAAAGAATACTTTTATTAAGTAAAGAACTGTTGTAAAAACACAAAAGGACTAGAAGTAATTGAAAGCACACTTTGCCAAAACACAAAAGCAAAGATATAAATACTGAGTTCAATTAGGTTAAAAACTCGTCAGGGGCATTATAGTAATAATAGTAAGTCTTGGGCTTCAAGTCGATTGAGAATATTCTTCCTTCTTCTGCAAGCTCGATATCGATCGATAGTACTGGGAGTATATCGATCGATGGAGTATCTCGTCGTCATTTCTTCAAATTCGTCATCGATCGATTACACATAATGTGTATCGATCGATACGTATCTCTGGATATTGATCTTGACGTCTAAACTTATAGTCATCTCGGGAAAACTTTCTTTTAAGCTCCAAATGGCACCTAAAACGTCACTTTACTCCAAAATGCCCTTGAACCTGAAAACATACCTAAAAGACTCCAAAACATAGATATATATATATATATATATATAGTAAAATCATAGAAATACCATGAGTAAAAGTGGGTCAAAATCATGGTATATCATTGCCCTTGTTATAGACATTGGTGATTATGGTAGTGTGTTTGCAGCTTATGTCTCAGGTTCACCATCTCAAGGATATGGTGAACGAGGACATATCCGAGGAGGTGGAGACTCTCAAAGTTCAGCTCCGCAAGGAAAAGGATAAAGGTCTGGCGCAGGGGAAAGAGATTAAATCTCTTCAGCTCAGGTTGACGAAATCGAAGGAGTTGAAGGCTGAGAGGGCCCTCTTTGAGGATGAGAAGATGATGGCGGTGAGCGGAGCCAAGATGGTGGCTCGCTGGGAGGTGATGAGAGATTGGCTTAAGGGGCAGACCGACAAGTGGGATCCGGTGGCGGAATTTGAGCGGTACAAACTTGTGAAGGAGTCTGAGGCTAAGCTGCATGGGCTGCCTCCTCCTTCGTTTGATGACGAGCCATTTATCCCCGTGAAAGAGGCCGCGGTGGCAGATCCTCCTGCTCCCTTGGCTGATCCAGCTGCTGACCCTGAGCCCTGAACTCTCTCCCTTTCATCTTTTTGTTGAATTCCTAAGCCCAATGGGCTGTTGTTGTACTTCCGCCCTTCGGGGCTTTATTTCCAGACTTGGGCCTTCGCACCCTTTTTGTTTTTGTTGAAACTTATGGCCCTTTGAGGTCTTTAATCTATTTTCCTTATGCATCTGCTCCGTCTTTGTAGAAGTTTTTCAGAAGTTTGCTTAATCTTTAAGGTAGGGAGGCTCTGTAATTTGGGTTATGGGCCGAAGGCCGACCATAACCCTCGTGAGAGTCTGTTGGGTCAGAGGTCCAGTGGCCTTCCTGATGCTGTCGTTTTGGAATTCTTTAAGGGGATCTGTCGTCTAGGACCTGAGTCCTGATAATGACTAGATCAAGGACCTGAAATCATTTGACAGAGCATTAGATCTTGTAATCTAGTCTTAAAAACTTGAGTTTTAGTTTTAGGAATATAAGCTCATTGCTTAGAACTAGGGAGTTCCAGCTTGATTCGAACCCTGAAGTTCTCAGACCCTTGAACTCGGAAGTTCTTGGGGGTCTAGAACCCTTAGGTTCCTTACCTAGGTCCTGAGGCTGTTTTCTGAACCCGAAGGTTTGTTTATTTAACCCTGAGGTTTTGGTTACCCTGTGGGTCCTGGGACCATAGTTTAACTTAGGGGATATTCCGAACCTAGAGGTTAATACGTTTGGATCCTAAGATCCTTGGTAATTTTCTGAGGTTAGTATCAGGACTTTTGAAGTCTTTGATCCCAAGGGTCTTTTAGGCTCGAAAGTCTTTGATTCTTTTAGGTGATCTTTACGAATCTGGAGATTCCTTAAAGGCCTATTGGTTTCGATGAACCCAAGGGTTCCAAAGAACCTAGAATCATTTCGAACCCGGAGGTTCTAGACCGTGATGGCAACATTGAATCATGAGAGATTCGAGACCCTGAGGTCATATTGAACCCTGAGGTTCTTGACCCGAAGGCCTTAATGGAACCTGAAGATTCTGGACCCTGAGGTCGTATTGAACCCTGAGGTTCTCGACCCGGGGGCCTTAATGGAATCCGAAGATTCTGGACCCGGAGGTCTTATGGAACCCTGAGGTTCTTTGGACCCTGAGGCCTCGGACCCTGAGGTCTTATCGAACCCTGAGGTTCTTTGGACCCTAAGCTCTCGGACCTTGAGGTCTTATGGAACCCTGAGGTTCTTTGGACCCTGAGGTCTCGGACCTTGAGGTCTTATGGAACCCTGAGGTTCTTTGGTCCCTGAGGTCTCGGACCTTGAGGTCTTATGGAACCCTGAGGTTTTTTGGACCCTGAGGACTCAGACCTTTAGGTCTTATGGAACCCTGAGGTTCTTTGGACCCTGAGGTCTCGGACCCTGAGGTCCTATGGAACCCTGAGGTTCTTTGGACCCTGAAGTCTTTGGACTTTATGCGTTTGGGGAGTCTTTTGATCGCACTCTGCGGCCCGGAGGCGCGCCACTCTCGATCTATATTGACAAATAGCACTCTGCTACCCGTAGGCATAGGCCACTCTTGAAAGTCTCAATGCTGCACTCTACCTTTCGGCAGAAAGTCTCAATGCTGCACTCTACCTTTTGGCAGAAAGGTCTGGGGTGCCCCCCCCCCCCCCCCCCCCCGCAAGGCGACTTCAACCCCAGACACACTACCTCTCACGTCTGGATAGGTATTGAATTTTGGTATTTTCGCACTTTGCTCCCTGCATATCAGCCGCTAGAATCTGATTACAGTACTTGGCCGTGTACGTCATGCCCCCTGTGTGTGTTTAGCTCATGGCGTTATTAACGAGGGTTTGGGTAGCATTTAGTACGTGGTCCCCAAATAATTCTTGGCTATAGGCCTTTACGTGGGGTTCTGTTGTGCAGACATCAGAGCAGGGCTGATCAGACCCCTACCTTATTTGTCTGCACCTTAGGTGAGTAGCCTCACTAGCTAGGGGGCTAGCTGAGATCTGAGGTCCCTAAGGTCTCGATCCAGCTGGTATGCCCCTTTAAGTATATTGGTATTCCCTTAACTCCTTTTAGTCGAAACCAAATGTATTTTATAAGCCTAGTCCGAGGACGTTCTCGTTATACAGAGGAGTAGGAAAACCAAAATACTTAAATATATAGTATAGTAGTATATATAGAGCTTGATCTGAAGATCTCACTTTTAGAAATGGTATAATTTGAGGTGCAAGGCGTTCCATCAGTTGGGTTGGACCTTGCCTTTACTGTCTTGCAGTTTGTAGGCTCCTGCCCCTTGCACCCCTATTACCTGGTTTATCCCTTGTGTGGTTGCAGACTCGCCTTAGGACCCAATCTCCTTCTTGGAAGGTTCGGGATCTCACCTTCTTGTTATAGCTCTTGGTTACTTTCATTTGGTATGATGTATTCCTAAGGCGGGCCGCTTTTTTTTCGTCTAGTAGGTCTAGACTTAGGTACATCAGCTCGTCATTCTCCTTTGGAGTTAAGATGTTGGAGATGGTAGTCTTGACGTGGACCTCAGTGGGTATCACTGATTCGGTTCCGTAGACGAGCGAGAAAGGGGTTTCTTGGGTAGCCGTCTTCGGGGTTGTCCGATACGCCCAGAAAACCCCATGTAGTTCCTCTGCCCATCGCCCATGAGCTTTCTCCAAACGCTTCTTAAGCATGTTTACCACCGTTTTGTTGGTTGATTCTACTTGTCCGTTTGATTGGGGATGTCGCGGCGCTGAATATGAGAGTTTGATGTTCCATTCTTTGCAGAAGTCCTCAAAGTCGTTGCTGGTAAACTGAGGTCCGTTGTTAGTGACAATCTCTTGAGGTGCTTCAAGCGGGTAATTATGTTCGTCCAGATGAACTTTCTGTTTTGGAGATCTGTGATCTTTGCTAGGGCTTTGGCTTCTACCCACTTCATAAAATAGTCGGTCATCACTAGGAGGAAGACCTTTTGCCCCGGCGCCACAGGGAATTTCCCCACAATGTCCATGCCCCAATTGCAAAAAGGCCAAGGAGAGCTTAGGGATTTGAGGTTCTCTGGTGGCAAGTTGGAGATTGGGGCGTGTTTTTGGCATTGGCTGCAGATTTTAGCCTGCTTAAGGGAGTCCTTTGCCATGGTTGGCCAATAATAGCCGTCCCTTCTTGCGCTGTGTACCAGACTCCGTCCACTGGAATGGGAACCGCATTCCCCTGCATGCAGCTCTTTTAGTATTCGTGCAGCTTCTCTATGAGTTAGAGACCATAGGTAGGGCCCTGAAAAGGATCTCCTGTATAGTTTTCCTTCTGAGATGCAGTATCTGGCTGCTTGCCTCTTGATCTTGCGGCTCTCATCTCGACCTTCGGGTAGGACGTCATTCCTCAGGTAATTGGTAATGGGGGTCATCCAGGTTTCTCCTTCGTCTACCATTGCTACCTCTTCCGGTTCTGCCTCTTTCTTGGTTGCTGGCCATTGTAGGACCAACAAGGTAATACTCATGTGATCCTCGGTTTCCAAGGCGGAACCTAGGTTTGCTAGAGCATTGGCTTGGGAGTTTTGCTCCCTGGGGATCTGAGTAAGCTTGTAGTTTTCGAATTGGTCAAGCAGATGTTTGGCCACCGATAGGTATCTGATCATGCTCGGATCCTTGGCTTGGTAGTCTCCTTGGACCTGGCTGATGATGAGCTGTGAGTCGCCGAAGTTCTGGATGTCTTCCACTCCCATTTTTCTGGCCAGCGCCAGCCCTTCTATTAGGGCTTCGTACTCGGCTTCGTTATTGGTTGCTTTAAAGTTGCAATGCACAGCTCTTCAAGCTGACTCTCCTATGGGGGACGTTAGGACTAATCCAACTCATGCGCCTCTCACGTTGCTGGAACCGTCGACGTGTAATGTCCATTGGCTTTTCTCCACTTCTTTTTCATGAAGCGTAATCTCATGATTCAAACCTAGAAGCATAGAGGGAGAGAACTCAGCCACGAAGTCGGCCAAGACCTGTGACTTGATTGCGGTAGCTGGGCGAAAGACCACATCATATTCCCCCAGCTCTATGGCCCACTTTGCCAGTCGTCCAGATACCTCGGCTTATGGAGGACCGCTTTGATTGGGAACGAGGTGACTACCACGACGTGACAGCCTGGAAGTAAGGGCGTAATTTTCGAGCTGCCACAACCAGGGCGAGGGCTAGTTTCTCTAGATGGTTGTAGCGGGTCTCTGCGTCTAGCATGGATTTGATCAAGTAATAGATAGGGTGCTGTCTCCTTCCTTCCTCTCTTACGAGGACCGCGCTAACTGCATGCTCGGATACCGCTAGGTAGAGCAATAAGACCTCCTCTTCCAGAGGTTTGGATAAGAGTGGTGGAGTGGTGAGATAGGCCTTGAGGTCAGATAGTGCAGTCTCACACTTTTATGTCCATTTGAAGTCCTTGGGGTTATTTAAGGTTTCAAAGAAGGTGTGGGACTTATCGGAGAGCCTAAAGATGAAACTGCTGAGGGCTGCCATTCTTCCCGTTAGTTTTTG
This sequence comes from Hirschfeldia incana, assembly GCA_026261945.1. Lineage (NCBI taxonomy): Eukaryota > Viridiplantae > Streptophyta > Magnoliopsida > Brassicales > Brassicaceae > Hirschfeldia > Hirschfeldia incana. The sequence goes on from JABCMI010000030.1 coordinate 447,911, forward strand.
AACCTCCTTGAAGTTTCGGGGGGAAGGTATCGCCTGGATGGCCCTTATTTGTTATGGGTTTGCTTTTATGCCCCTGTGAGTGACTATGTACCCCAAGAATTTCCCGGAGCTCACTTCGAATGAGCATTTGGAAGTGTTGGGCTTCATGTTGAACCTTTTGAGGGTGGCGAACGCCTGTTGAAGGTGCGAGATATGATCTTTGGAGTCCAAAGACTTTACTAGCATGTCGTCGATATAGACTTCCATGGTCTGGCCTATCTGATCGGCAAACATCATGTTGACGAGTCTCTGATAGGTGGATCCGTCATTTTTTAACCCGAAAGGCATAACCTTGTACCAATAAATGCCCCTGGAGGTCATGAAAGAGGTCTTCTCCTGGTCCTCTGGGGGCATCAAGATTTGGTTATATCCGGAGAAGGCGTCCATGAAGCTTGTTGGGGTCAAAAACGGTTATCTTGAAATCAACGGCTAAGTCTATTTGTCATACGAAAAATCCTCCGAAGGACGCACACGAATATCCGCAAACCGAAGGAACCGAGCAGCCGACCGCGACAATGGCCTCTAGGCGCCGGGCGCCTAGCGCCCGTGCTGCCTCTAGGCGCCAGGCGCCTAGCGCCCGTGCTGCCTCTATGCGCCGGGCGCCTAGCGCCCGTGCTGCCTCTAGGCGCCGGGCGCCTAGCGCCCGTGCTGCCTCTAGGCGCCGGGCGCCAAGCGCCCGTGCTGCCTCTAGGCGCCGGGCGCCTAGCGCCCGTGCTGCCTCTAGGCGCCGGGCGCCTAGCGCCCGTGCTGCCTCTAGGCGCCGGGCGCCTAGCGCCCGTGCTGCCTCTAGGCGCCGGGCGCCTAGCGCCCGTGCTGGCTCGGGTCCTCGAGCGACAATCTTCCGTGCACAAGTTCCAGGCCCCGGCCATCAGTAATCTGTACTTTGAGTCTTTCCCGAGTCCTCGCGGAATGAATCATTGGGATTCCGCGTACAAAACTCCCGTTCTTACTATGAACTAAAAACCGTCGGAAACACTTCGGAAACTCGTAAGATATCAACGGAAAGGAAGATCTAGAGTTATTCATACGAAACGATGATGGTTATCTAAGACACCACACATCTCAATTCTATGAAGGATTGAAGATCTTCCGAAGAAATCGTAGAAAACAGCGGAAGTCCTAGAAACGGCCTGAAAGGGACCAAATTCGATCGGACAACCCATTTACGATTATCTAAGATAGATACGACGATTTATGTTTATCTTTACGTAACAAGATGAATGCTAAATTTCCGGAAGGATAAATGTCAAGTATCCCGAAGATAAATGTCAAGTTTCCCGATAAACATGAAGGCCGACGAAAATGGAAAAAGCCCGCCTTGCGGCCCAAAAGGAGAATAGACCGTCATAAGAAGGAGTATATAAAGGAGCTTTGGGAGAGAAGGAAAGGGGGAGCGAAAATGATTGAGAGAGAGACCAAATCCGAAATCTAGGGTTTTAGAGAATTCCTGCTAGCTTAGGGAACTTAGGACGTAGGAGGTTAGACTAGCGGAGCAAGACTTAGAACGTTTTGTCTCCTATATTTCCGTTGTTTCCTCTTCAGCGTATCTCTACTTCCCGTTTTCGGAAGAATATTGTATTCAACTTACCATCTATTTAATAAAACGCCTTAGTGCAATTTTTCCGCTACATTGTCTTGTTCTATCAATTTCGCTTGGTTGTCGCAGAGAATCCGAGCCTTCAGGGAAAACTAGGTTTACTTAGTTTTCCTCCGTTTTTTACTTATCAAAATCGACAGTGCGAATTTCGGTTCCCACAGTTTGGCGCTAGAAGGAGGGGGGTCGGATTCTCTTACTCAAAAACCTACGATTGATAACGACAGCATGGCCACATCGCCTGTCCGCAGCATCGTGTCATTTGGGGACAGAGCAACGGCTGGTCAAGCCAAACCTCACGACGAACTCCTCGTTATCAGACTAACGATCCAGGACATCGACGTAGCAAGAATATTGGTAGACACCGGTTGCTCGACAAATATTATATATAAAAACACTCTCGAGAGGATGGGACTTGACCTGAGCGCTATCACGGACGATCCCAACCCAATAATCGGACTCTCAGGAAAAATCACAATGACCCTCGGCTCAGTCGATCTCTCGGTCAGAGCCGGGAGCGTCACGAAGATGGTGGAATTTTTGGTAGTCGACGGCCCAGCAGCATATAACGCGATCGTCGGGACTCCGTGGTTAAACTCCATGCGAGCAATCCCCTCTACTTTCCACCTGTGCCTTAAATTTCCATCCCTCCTCGGAGTCGAAACAATACAAGGAGATCGTAAAGCGTCGCAAGTCTGCTTGGCCGCTGGGTTAAAACGAAAAAACTCCGAGCCCGAAACTAACTCAAAAAAGCAAGCAACCCACGAACCAGCGTCGCAGGACCCTCCAGAAATCTTCTGGCAGTCGCGAAGAGCTGAAGCCCTGGAAGGGAAACGTGAACCCACTTGCGAACCAGTAATTTCGGTCTGCCTCGACGAGACTAACCCAGAACGATGCGTGGAGATTGGAGCCAATCTTTGCGATCCTTTGAAAGCAGAACTCATCGCATGTCTCAAGAAGAACCTAAATACGTTCGCTTGGGCTGCGGAAGATATGCCGGGAATCGACATCAACATAACATGTCACGAACTCAACATCGATCCAACTCATAAACCCGTAAAATAAAAGAGGCGAAAGCTAGGCCCCGAACGGGCGACCGAGGTTAATGAGGAAGTCGAAAAACTCCTCAAAGTTGGATCAATAACGGAAGTAAGATATCCCGACTGGCTCGCCAATCCCGTCGTCGTCAAGAAGAAGAACAGGAAATGGCGAGTCTGCGTCGACTTTACTGACCTCAACAAAGCATGCCCGAAGGATTGTTTTCCGCTCCCGCACATCGACCGTCTAGTCGAGGCAACCGCAGGAAACAAACTTCTATCGTTCATGGATGCATTCTACGGATACAATCAGATCATGATGAATCCCGAATATCGCGAGAAGACAGCATTCATAACCGACCGAGGAACTTATTGCTACAAAGTAATGCCTTTCGGTCTTAAGAACGCCGGCGCCACATATCAACGGCTCGTCAACCGAATGTTTTCTGAGCAACTCGGAAAAACCGTGGAGGTGTATATCGACGATATGTTGGTAAAATCTCTCGACGAACGCGACCACATAGTCCATCTAGAGGAATGCTTTGAGAGATTGAACCAACACAACATGAAACTCAATCCAGCTAAATGCAGGTTGGCCGTGGCGTCGGGCGAATTTCTCGGGTACCTCGTTACATTTCGCGGAATAGAGGCTAATCCGAAACAAATCGACGCACTGATAGAAATGGCCTCCCCGAGAACCAAGCGGGAAGTTCAAAGGCTGACCGGACGAGTCGCGGCCTTAAACCGATTCATCTCGCGATCCACGGATAAGTGTCTCCCATTCTACGAAACCTTGAAGGGGAACAAAAGGTTCGAGTGGTCAGAGGATTGCGAGAAAGCTTTCCAACAGCTGAAGCAATATCTGGCCACCCCTCCTATCCTCGCAAAACCCGTAGTCGGAGAACCCTTGTTCCTCTACATCGCAGTGTCCGCATCAGAAGTCTGTGGCGTTCTGATTCGAGAAGAATTCGGAGAATAGAAACCGGTCTTCTACATTAGTAAAACATTGCTGGATGCCGAAACTCGATATCCGCTAATGGAAAAGTTGGCACTTGCCGTTATAACCTCGGCAAGGAAACTCAGACCGTATTTCCAATCTCATACCATCGTAATACTTACCACTTTTCCGTTACGGACGATTCTACACTGTCCAAGCCAGTCTGGTAGACTCGCGAAGTGGGCAATCGAACTAAGCGAGTACGATATCGAATATCGTCCAAAAACCTGCACGAAATCGGAGGTACTCGCGGATTTCCTGGTAGAATTACCCACGACGGATTTAACTAACAAGGAGCCCGGTTCAACGTGGGATCTCTATGTCGACGGATCCTCATCCAAGCATGGATCCGGAATCGGGATCCGACTCACTTCACCAACGGGGGAAATCCTCGAGCAATCATTCCGCTTGGATTTTCGTGCATCAAACAATGAAGCGGAATACGAGGCGCTAATTGCTGGCCTACGGCTGGCCCACGGGCTGAAGATTCAAAATATTCACGCTTACTGCGACTCTCAGTTAGTCGCAAACCAATTCAGCGGAGAATACGAAGCAAGGGATGAAAGGATGAACTCATATTTGAAGGTCATATAAGACTTGGCCGACGACTTTCAACAATTTGCGCTAACCAGGATTCTCTGCTCGGAAAACGTCCAAGCTGACGCTTTAGCCGCTCTCGCCTCAAGCTCGGATCCAGGGCTTAAGAGAATAATCCCTGTCTTATTCATCGAGCACCCGAGCTTCGGACCACCGGTAATCGCCAACCTGATCAGAACACAGATCGAAGGCGCTGAAGAAAACGAAGACCAGCCGGAAGACGACGCAGACCAAACGGACTATGGCTACGACACTCCCTGGCTAGAACCTATCAGAGCCTACATCGTAGATGGTACCCTACCTGCGGAAAAATGGGCAGCCCGGAAAATAAAAATTCAGGCAGCACGATACGTAACCGTGGAAGGCGAAATCTACAAATGGCGATTCTCCGGACCTCTCATGACTTGCGCGGAAGGAGAAAATGCGAGAAAAATCATGGAAGAGGTTCATTCCGGATCGTGCGGAAACCACTCCGGCGGACGGTCTCTCGCAACAAAGATAAAACGCCACGGTTTCTATTGGCCAACTATGGTAAAGGATTGCGAGAAGTTCGCTCGGAAATGCGAGAAATGTCAGCGGCACGCTCCGACAATTCATCAGCCCGCCGAAATCCTCTCCTCTATCTCATCTCTGTACCCTTTCATGCGATGGTCAATGGACATCGTTGGACCTCTACACAAATCAAAACAAAAACGTTTCCTGCTGGTCCTCACAGATTTCTTTTCAAAATGGGTGGAAGCAGAATCCTACGCAAGTATCAAAGACGTGCAAGTCGAGAATTTCGTCTGGAAAAACATCATAACCAGACACGACGTCCCATACGAAATCATAACGGACAACGGGTCTCAGTTTATTTCCACACGATTCGAGGCGTTCTGCGAAAAATGGAAAATACGACTTAACAAGTCTACTCCTAGATACCTGCAGTGCAACGGACAGGCTGAAACCATAAACAAAACCGTCCTAGACGGATTGAAAAAGCGCTTAGAAGCCAAAAAGTGACGATGGGCGGAAGAACTCGAAGGGGAGACTCTGTTCGCTCTCGTTTACGGAGCAGAATGCATGATTCCGGCGGAAGTAGAATTCCCCGGCGTACGGGGGAGATTTCTTCCCGAACGGGAAGACCTGAACAATGCCATGCTGCTGGATAATCTTGACCTCATCAACGAGCGTCGCGACCAAGCCCTCATCCGGATTCAAAATTATCAGCAGGCCGCCGCAAAGTACTACAACGCGAACGTACGCCATCGTAGATTCAAGGAAGGTGATCTGGTTTTGCGGAAAGTCTTCCAAAACACTGCCGAACGAAACGCAGGAAAACTGGGAGCGAACTGGGAAGGACCATACAAAATCATAAAAGTCGTCCGACCAGGTTCGTATCAAATCGCAAACATGCAAGACGTAAAAATCCCGAGAACTTGGAATGCGATGCATCTCAAGAAATACTACCACTAGACAGTAAAACGTGGACAACAGAACTACGAGATGGCTTGATCCTCGAAAGAGGTACGTAGGCAACCCGCCAACCGGTGGGTTCAGCTATCCCCCCGATTTAAAAGGGGGGGAATGGGGTGCGTGCACTCGTACACTCCCACAATTTTCAAAAAAAACCAAACTTTCGAAAACTTTCCACAATCCATTCGCCTAACGGCCTCAACAACGGATCCAGTATCCACCAAATAAATCATAAGTTACCACCCGGAAACATTCCACGATTTCTAAAAAGCCCATAGTCCTTTATGGCATCAGAAAAACAAACTTCAAAAGCACTGCGAGACGTCGCTTCGTGCCTGAATATTCGTTTTTTGATTAAAACCTTCATACGCCTTCTAAACGGCATCATATCGTTGTTGCTGATCACAACAAACGAACTCCAACGTCCTAAACAGACAAGGCATCTAAGGGTAGGCTCTTTTACATCAGACAAGGATCCCATAGCGCGCTATACAAAAAATCCAAATTTGGTTCAGCACTTCGTAAAGGAAGTAGCTCGATTCGTGCCCAGACAAATCATATAAGCCGATACCACTTTGCGGATTTTAAAACGGTACGAATCAGGTTAAAATCACAAACAGGCAAAACGAAAGCCGATTTGTACAGCCTCAGTCTGAGAGTAAACCTAGGTCTTGCCCTAAACCCAGCCTTGCTGGTATCTTAACATCTCATAGGCAAAGCGTCAACGACGCGAGATCCCAAAACTTGTCTCTTTACTCAAGTCTGTACGTTTCCACGAATTTTTGCGTAAATCGTAAACCGCAGGAAAATCTCGCCTTGTACAAATGACGGATACCGTGATCATCAGGGAGGCAGGAGTGAGACGACAACTCACATTCTACCCCTCTAACTTCGATAAACAGAAGTTCTAAACGCAAAATATTTCATAAACGCATACCGCAAGTCCAGTACAACGCCCTAAATAGGGCAGGGATTCAAAGCCACCAACGGCCAGTCCCGAAATCATACATAATGGCCAACCAACGGCCGAAATACAATCAAAATAAAAATCCCTTCAGGGATTGATCAACCTAGGCGCCCTCTGGAACGCCACCTTCGTCCTCTGACTCACCCGAAGCAAGAGCAGCCTCGCCATCGCCCGCGCCGACTTCCTCACCGCCCTTGTCCACAACGATTCCAGCATCCTGGACCTCTGGAATCTCCGAGCTCGGAACCAGGGCACCCGAGGATGACGGGCCGGAAATATCCGACGCGGTACAAGCTCCCACCTCCTTGAAGCGCTGAATCCGCCTCTTGAGACGTCGGACTTCCGAGGACTTGCTCTTCTTCTCCTCCTTCGCCTTGAGCAGCGAGCTCACAGTCTTTCCCAAGTCACGCTCGAGATCGCTGATCCTAGCTTCGAGCGTCGACGTCTGGGCGGCATGAGTGCTCTCAGTCAATTGTAGCACAGCCTCGGTGCGCTTCAAGGCCTCCCGCGACGAATCCAGCTCCTGGGACAAACGTGTGACCTCCAGTCCGCAATCGCCAAGCATCCCGTCGATAAACGACACGAACTGATCACACAAAAGAAAGGTGAGAATAAAAAGAGTCAGCGAAAGAAAGGAGGGTCTCACGAAAATACCTTGGAGCGGTGTTGCGATAGTTTCGCCGAAACCTCGCCTTCCTCGCTCTTGGTACACCTTTTCCTCTTCGCTGAACCGGCAGTCCCGGCTCTTGAACGTCCCTTCGATGGCGGAATAGCGCTAGATGCGGGAAGTCCCAGAACGATCTCCCTCTTCTTTTCTGGAGGGGGAGGCATGACTTCCACCGCATCCTCCGAAACCAATATCGGCGCGAAAGGGGAGCCCTCGGGGCGAGCCTGGACGTCGGGTGCTTTCTTCGGAACAACAGTTTCTCCAGCAGGCAAAGGGACATCGGATCCAGGGGCCGTAATCGTAGAGATCGAGACTGGAGCGACAGCGTTCCCAAGAACCGGAACCATGGAGTCCGGAGCTAAAACAACATCGGGTCCAAGAATCAGAACCGCGGAAGTCTGACCGGAAGAAGCACTAGGACCGGCCTTGCTAGACTCAATCTCGGCACGGCGTCGCTCAATCTTGTTCTGAAAAGAACTGAACCCCTCGACAAACGTCTGCGTAAGGGCAGGAGCATCCTTCGCCGGCGAGGCTTGGTTAACATCGCTCATTTCGACATCAGAATCTTTCTTTTCACTTAGAGAGGAAGCCATATTTTCTAAGAATTAAGAAGAGGAAGGTGAGTGAGAAATGAGAGAGGGATGGAGTGCTACTTATAAGAAATCAAAAGTGATGCGATTTTTCGGAATAAAATATTCATAGCCGAAAATTTCGATTTTCAAACATAAGATCTTCCGCGCGCAAAATCGCTCCCGCGTCTTGCACGCTGGGGGGCTAACTGTTGGGGTCAAAAACGGTTATCTCGAAATCAACGGCTAAGTCTATTTGTCATACGAAAAATCCTCCGAAGGACGCACACGAATATCCGCAAACCGAAGGAACCGAGCAGCCGACCGCGACAAAGGCCTCTAGGCGCCGGGCACCTAGCGCCCGTGCTGCCTCTAGGCGCCGGGCGCCTTGCGCCCGTGCTGGCTCGGGTCCTCGAGCGACAATCTTCTGTGCACAAGTTCCAGGCCCCGGCCGTCAGTAATCTGTACTTTGAGTCTTCCCCGAGTCCTCGCGGAATGAATCATTGGGATTCCGCGTACAAAACTCCCGTTCTTACTCTGAGCAATGACTAGTTGCTCAAGAGAATGATTTAGGGTTGTTGGTATTAAGATAAAGTAGTTAGATTCAAGGTTACTATTCAGTTAGTTCAGGATTATAATGCTATAGATGTTTTAATGAGTTGCTTGCATATACTAAAGAACTTCAACTGTTAGATCTGCCTAATAAATGTCGTTACTAGACTCGTCTATTGATCTGTCTGCCGACAATATCGCTCGATGTTTGACAGCTTGTATCGATCGATATGTGTGTCGTCGATCGATTACTCTATTTGAGTATCGATCGATATAGCTCTAGATCGAACTGAATATATGTTCACCAAGATCATAGACCGGCTCTCGCTTATCCCTAGAGGATCTTAGCTTATGCAAGATGATGTCAGGAGAATGATTTATGAATTAAATCACTTCCAAGATCATATTCTAGTTAGCTATTCTAGAATAAGCTTGAGGGTTCATCAGGATAATGAGTATACAACTCAACAGTCTATAGTGGGAGCTAATCCCTCATAACTATTTGAACCCCAAATCTAACAAAGGAATCTACTCAGACATGACTGAGTAACTCATAGCATCAAGGTAATAATAGAGATTCATTTAGAAGACCGAACACTCAAGTTCCTCGTGATAACAAATCTCTTTGTATCTTTCTTCTAAATATAGAATCCTATAACCTTTGATGAGGACATAATTAAGATGAAAAGAATACTTTTATTAAGTAAAGAACTGTTGTAAAAACACAAAAGGACTAGAAGTAATTGAAAGCACACTTTGCCAAAACACAAAAGCAAAGATATAAATACTGAGTTCAATTAGGTTAAAAAATCGTCAGGGGCATTATAGTAATAATAGTAAGTCTTGGACTTCAAGTCGATTGATAATATTCTTCCTTCTTCTGCAAGCTCGACATCGATCGATAGTACTGGGAGTATATCGATCGATGGAGTATCTCGTCGTCATTTCTTCAAATTCGTCATCGATCGATTACACAGAATGTGTATCGATCGATATGTATCTCTGGATATCGATCTTGACGTCTAAACTTATAGTCATCAACTTTCTTTTAATCTCCAAATGGCACCTAAAACGTCACTTTACTCCAAAATGCCCTTGAACCTGAAAACATACCTAAAAGACTCCAAAACATAGATATATATATATAGTAAAATCATAGAAATACCATGAGTAAAAGTGGGTCAAAATCATGGTATATCATTGCCCTTGTTATACACATTGGTGATTATGGTAGTGTGTTTGCAGCTTATGTCTCAGGTTCACCATCTCAAGGATATGGTGAACGAGGACATATCCAAGGAGGTGGAGACTCTCAAAGTTCAGCTCCGCAAGGAAAAGGATAAAGGTCTGGCGCAGGGGAAAGAGCTTAAATCTCTTCAGCTCAGGTTGACGAAATCGAAGGAGTTGAAGGCTGAGAGGGCCCTCTTTGAGGATGAGAAGATGATGGCGGTGAGCGGAGCGAAGATGGTGGCTCGCTGGGAGGTGATGAGAGATTGGCTCAAGGGGCAGACCGACAAGCGGGATCCGGTGGCGGAATTTGAGCGGTACAAACTTGTGAAGGAGTCTGAGGCTAAGCTGCATGGGCTGCCTCCTCCTTCGTTTGATGACGAGCCATTTATCCCCGTGAAAGAGGCCGCGGAGGCGGATCCTCCTGCTCCCTTCGCTGATCCAGCTGCTGACCCTGAGCCCTGAACTCTCTCCCTTTCATCTTTTTGTTGAATTCCTAAGCCCAATGGGCTGTTGTTGTACTTCCGCCCTTCGGGGCTTTATTTCCAGACTTGGGCCTTCGCACCCTTTTTGTTTTTGTTGAAACTTATGGCCCTTTGAGGTCTTTAATCTATTTTCCTTATGCATCTGCTCCGTCTTTGTAGAAGTTTTTCAAAAGTTTGCTTAATCTTTAAGGTAGGGAGGCTCTGTAATTTGGGTTATGGGCCGAAGGCCGACAATAACCCTCGTGAGAGTCTGTGGGGTCAGAGGTCCAGTGGCCTTCCTGATGCTGTCGTTTTGGAATTCTTTAAGGGGATCTGTCGTCTAGGACCTGAGTCCTGATAATGACTAGATCAAGGACCTGAAATCATTTGACAGAGCATTAGATCTTGTAATCTAGTCTTAAAAACTTGAGTTTTAGTTTTAGGAATATAAGCTCGTTGCTTAGAACTAGGGAGTTCCAGCTTGATTTGAACCCTGAAGTTCTCAGACCCTTGAACTCGGAAGTTCTTGGGGGTCTAGAACCCTTAGGTTCCTTACCTAGGTCCTAGGTAATTTTCTGAGGTTAGTATCAGGACTTTTGAAGTCTTTGATCCCAAGGGTCTTTTAGGCTCGAAAGTCTTTGATTCTTTTAGGTGATCTTTACGAATCTGGAGATTCCTTAAAGGCCTATTGGTTTCGATGGACCCAAGGGTTCCAAAGAACCTAGAATCATTTCGAACCAGAAGGTTCTAGACCGTGATGGCAACATTGAATCATGAGAGATTCGAGACCCTGAGGTCATATTGAACCCTAAGGTTCTTGACCCGAAGGCCTTAATGGAACCTGAAGATTCTGGACCCTGAGGTCGTATTGAACCCTGAGGTTCTCGACCCGGGGGCCTTAATGGAATCCGAAGATTCTGGACCCGGAGGTCTTATGGAACCCTGAGGTTCTTTGGACCCTGAGGCCTCGGACCCTGAGGTCTTATCGAACCCTGAGGTTCTTTGGACCCTAAGCTCTCGGACCTTGAGGTCTTATGGAACCCTGAGGTTCTTTGGACCCTGAGGTCTCGAACCTTGAGGTCTTATGGAACCCTGAGGTTCTTTGGACCCTGAGGTCTCGGACCTTAAGGTCTTATGGAACCCTGAGGTTTTTTGGACCCTGAGGTCTCGGACCTTTAGGTCTTATGGAACCCTGAGGTTCTTTGGACCCTGAGGTCTCGGACCCTGAGGTCCTATGGAACCCTGAGGTTCTTTGAACCCTGAGGTTCTTTGGACCCTGAGGTCTTTGGACTTTATGCGTTTGGGGAGTCTTTTTGATCGCACTCTGCGGCCTAGAGGCGCGCCACTCTCGATCTATATTGACAAATCGCACTCTGCTACCCGTAGGCATAGGCCACTCTTGAAAGTCTCAATGCTGCACTCTACCTTTCGGCAGAAAGTCTCAATGCTCCACTCTACCTTTTGGCAGAAAGGTCTGGGGTGCCCCCCCCCCCCCCCCCCCCCCCCCCGCAAGGCACACTACCTTTCACGTCTGGATAGGTATTGAATTTTCGTATTTTCGCACTTTGCTCCCTGCATATCAGCCGCTAGAATCTGATTACAGTACTTGGCCATGTACGTCATGCCCCCTGTGTGTGTTTAGCTCATGGCGTTATTAACGAGGGTTTGGGTAGCTATTAGTACGTGGTCCCCACATAATTCTTGGCTATAGGCCTTTACGTGGGGTTCTGTTGTGCAGACATCAGAGCAGGGCTGATCAGACCCCTACCATATTTGTCTGCACCTTAGGTGAGTAGCCTCACTATCTAGGGGGCTAGCTGAGATCTGAGGTCCCTAAGGTCTCGATCCAGCTAGTATGCCCCTTTAAGTATATTGGTATTCCCTTAACTCCTTTTAGTCGAAACCAAATGTATTTTATAAGCCTAGTCCGAGGACGTTCTCGTTATACAGAGGAGTAGGAAAACCAAAATACTTAAATATATAATATAGTAGTATATATAAAGCTTGATCCGAAGATCTCACTTTTAGAAATGGTATAATTTGAGGTGCAAGGCGTTCCATTAGTTGGGTTGGACCTTGCCTTTACTGTCTTGCAGTTTGTAGGCTCCTGCCCCTTGCACCCCTATTACCTGGTTTATCCCTTGTGTGGTTGCAGACTCGCCTTAGGACCCAATCTCCTTCTTGGAAGGTTCGGGATCTCACCTTCTTGTTATAGCTCTTGGTTACTTTCATTTGGTATGATGTATTCCTAAGGCGGGCCGCTTTTTTTTCGTCTAGTAGGTCTAGACTTAGGTACATCAGCTCGTCATTCTCCTTTGGAGTTAAGATGTTGGAGATGGTAGTCTTGACGTGGACCTCAGTGGGTATCACTGATTCGGTGCCGTAGACGAGCAAGAAAGGGGTTTCTTGGGTAGCCGTCTTTGGGGTTGTCCGATACGCCCAGAAAACTCCATGTAGTTCCTCTGCCCATCGCCCATGAGCTTTCTCCAAACGCTTCTTAAGCATGTTTACCACCGTTTTGTTGGTTGATTCTACTTGTCCGTTTGATTGGGGATGTCGCGGCGCTGAATATGAGAGTTTGATGTTCCATTCTTTCCAGAAGTCCTCGAAGTCGTTGCTGGTAAACTGAGGTCCGTTGTCAGTGACAATCTCCTGAGGTGCTTCGAAGCGGGTAATTATGTTCGTCCAGATGAACTTTCTGATTTGGAGATCTGTGATCTTTGCTAGGGCTTTGGCTTCTACCCACTTCATAAAATAGTCGGTCATCACTAGGAGGAAGACCTTTTGCCCCGGCGCCACAGGGAATTTCTCCACAATGTCCATGCCCCAATTGCAAAAAGGCCAAGGAGAGCTTAGGGATTTGAGGTTCTCTGGTGGCAAGTTGGAGATTGGGGCGTGTTTTTGGCATTGGCTGCAGATTTTAGCCTGCTTAAGGGACCAATAATAGCCGTCCCTTCTTGCGCTGTCTACCAGACTCCGTCCACTGGAATGGGAACCGCATTCCCCTGCATGCAGCTCTTCTAGTATTCGTGCAGCTTCTCTAGGAGTTAGACACCGTAGGTAGTGTTGGGCCCGAATATGGCCAATTAGCTTGTTACGGAACCTAAATGAGCTCTGGGCTAAGATAAAGCCCAGTACGTATCAGCGACCTCAGCTGGAGCTCAACACGGAGCCAAAGACAGGAAGCTGATCATAACCTCCAGAGACTACGTCGAAGAGGAGGCTCATATCATAAACAGAAAGAGCGGAGGACCCGGTCAACAGGGAGCAGTTACAAGTTCCTCAAAAAGAGGAGAAGATTACGAAGATCTGTTAAAGATAATCAAGGGGAAATTCAACACTATTTAAGGAAGACTTCGAAGATTAGGAGAGGGGAGGCGATTACGTTTAGTCATACACAAACTCTACAATATATCTTACTTCACTTTGTAATCTCTTATCGATCTTCTTGTAACATTCACACTCAAATCATCAATAAAAGTATTCATTCATTCTCAAAGCTCCTAACGGGATTCAGCCCACAATTCTTCTTGTACCTCCTTTTTACCTTACCTAGAATCCTAGGGTGAAACCTTGTCTCTCACAATTGGCGCCGTCTGTGGGGACAAATAATCGAATCCCTTTCTACAAAGCTTAAGAATGAATCCAGTCGATGGAACAAACCCATCAAACCAGAGCAATAGCTCACCGAATCGCACCGCTCCGGGGGCAAATAACCCGAGAACCTCCGGAGGAGCCAACTCTGGGTCCTCAGCTCTCAATAACCCATCGCATCAATCCGCTCCGAACCAAACGGAAGCTCAGCTTTCTGAGATCCGTCGGATGATGCTCCAGCTAGTGGACAAAGCTCAAGAAACCGAGCGAACGGTGCAACAGCTAGCCGAACGGCAGCAACAATTCGAAGAGATAACCAGATCTCAATCTGCAACGACCCAACCGTCCGTCCACCAGGGAAGAGGAGTCACATTCCATGAACGGTTAGCTGACCCCTCCTTCCCTCGAGAGCGCCTGGATTTCTCCCCCGATAGCCCTGGGGCAGATAGGCAGGAACCCGCTTTCCGAACGCCTCGCGCTAGCACAGCTCCTACGTTTACCCCACCTATCACCAGCGCCATGGGGAGCAATGTAGCTACAACAAGCTCCATGCCTAATCGAAACACTAGTGAGAGCACCCGTTTGCCTCTGCCGCCACCTCCTTCCGAGTCTGGAGCAGGAACCAACATACCGTCCGGGGGCAGAACATTAGCCTTGGTGTTTCAAACTAGGGTTTCAACCCCAAATACCGACGAATACCAAAGGACGGATGCTGATCCTGCAATCCCCCGCACTAATCTCGCTCGGAACCTTAGGACCGGTGAGCGACCTGTTTCGCCAGCTAACTGGGAAAACGATCGAGCTAGGTTCCGTCAAGAACCTGTTCCCCGAGTATCTGATAACGACCAAAATGTCCTTCCATTCGAAGGACCTGACGCAATCCGTAGATACATGGAGCGAACCCACGCTGCTCTCCAAAAATTGGGAGCTCAAGTCCACAAAGCGACGAGTTCAGCTCCCGAAATCGAGAGCCTAATTGAGGAATTTCGTGGAACTCCCTTCACCGATAGAATTGCCAACTCTTACATAAGAGATACTCGAAAAATTAAGATTCCCGAATACGATGGGAACGCAGACCCAAAGGCCTATCTAAGAGCCTTCAGACTAGCCATCGTTAAAGCTCACTTCACAAAGGAAGAATGTGATGCAGGATACTGCAGAACATTTGCTGAAAACCTGATCGGAACAGCTCTCGAATGGTTCTCCGGCCTTGAGCCAAACTCCATAGACAGTTTCGACCAATTGGCTAACGCCTTTATGAAACAATATTCAACCCACATCCTAAAGCAAGCTTCCGAGGCTGACCTCTGGAAGATCAGACAAGGATTGGGAGACTCACTGCGAGTCTACATCGAGAAATTTAGAGCAGTAAGAACTAAGCTCTCGAATCCTAACGATCTGGTAGCTATTGAGGCCCTTAGAAGAGATCTCTGGTATAAATCAGGCTTTTTCTCGGAGTTAACGCTAAATCCTCCCTCAACTATCGACGACGCCCTCCATAAGGCCTCTAGATACATTACCTTGGAAGAGGAAACAACAGCACTAGATAAGCTCCACAGAAAATCCCAGAGTCACCCGAAAGTCGAAGCCTCCGATGGAAAGGGACCTCATAAAAGGGGAAACTCCCGAAACAATCAGACTCAGGGAGAGCACTCTTATGTAATCGAGGACGACAAGGACGAAAAACCTGTCGCCGCGACAACCAAAGCCTCCTGGTCCAAAGGCTATGATGAGAGCAAACACTGCTCCTACCACGATCGAAAAGGACACTCAACCGAAGAATGCTGGGACCTCCAACGGCAGCTGGCCGCTAAATTTGCAGCCGGAGAAATAAAAGACGTGGACCTCAAAAAGCCGCCTCCTTACCAAAAGAGAGCTCCCCGAGATAACTCCCCGAAACGCGAGAGGTCACCTGAAAAGGAAACTGACTCACCACCTCCAGCTCCCAAAAAGAGAGTTGACATGGTCCTTGGAAAATTTCCCCAAGGAAAAAGTCTCCAAATCGAAGCTCTCCTGAGCAAAACACCTCCCCAGTCAAACCCTGGCTCAAGGGTTGATTACATCCTCGGAGGGTCCGACGTGTGTCAAGACTCCGTTAACTCCATTAAAAGTCACGAACGGAAAGCTGTGTCCAATACTCAGTCCAAACCGACCAAACCCGAGTCTAACACTAAAATCTCTTTCTGGGAGAGTGAGACATCAAACCTCGACAGACCTCACGACGATGCCCTTGTCGTAACATTAAACATAGCAGGGTACGAGGTACCTAAGCTCATGATCGACACCGGAAGCTCCGTCGACCTCATTTTTTACAACGCATTAAAAGGAATGGAAATAGACGACTATGTGATCGTCGACCAGAAATCCAATCTCGTTGGCTTCTCAGGCGAAACTGCTACCTCGTTGGGAACAATTAAGCTCCCAATTATAGCCGGCGGAGTCATGAAAATGACCAACTTCATAGTTGTCGACAAACCATCTCCTTTCCACGCAATCCTCGGAAGACCTTGGATTCACAAGATGAAAGCAGTAGCTTCGACTTATCACCAATGCGTGAAATTCCCAACAAACGATGGAATAGCTACTATACACGGCAGCCAAAAGATTTCGAGGATCTGCTACCTGGGCGGATTCGAGATCATAAAAGAATCCCCCCAATAGCAATTACAGGTCCAGGAGAGTCGCGAAATGCAGCAAAATATCCGAGGTCCTCCCAAGAACCTCACTAAAAAAGTTTGCATCGACGACTCAAATCCTGAAAAACAGGTAAGCATCGGATCCGAGCTACCTCTCGAAACCAAAAAGGAGCTCATCGAATTCCTAAAACAGAATGTCAAAACCTTTGCATGGACCACCAGTGACATGAAAGGCATAGACGCTAATGTCACCACCCATAAACTTAACGTAGACCCCACGTTCAAACCGATCAAACAAAAGCGTCGTAAGCTAGGTCTCGAAAAAGCCCAAGCTGTCAACGACGAGGTCGATCGACTAACAAAAGCCGGGTCAATCCGAGAAGTTCAATACCCCAATTGGCTAGCTAACCCAGTAGTAGTAAAAAAGAAGAACGGGAAATGGAGAATCTGCGTAGATTTCACCGACCTAAACAAGGCATGTCCTAAGGACAGCTTCCCGTTACCTCACATCGATCGCTTGGTCGAAGCAACGGCTGGTCACCAGCTCCTGTCCTTTATGGATGCCTTTTCAGGATATAACCAAATTATGATGGATCCTGAGGATCAAGAAAAAACCGCATTCATAACCGAACGAGGAACCTATTGTTATAAGGTCATGCCATTCGGTTTGAAAAATGCCGGAGCTACCTATCAAACGCTAGTAAATAAAATGTTCGCTGGACAACTCGGGAAAACCATGGAGGTCTATATTGAAGACATGTTAGTCAAGTCCTCGATTGGAGAAGACCACATCTCCCACCTAAGGGAATGCTTCGATATCCTCAACAAGTACGACATGAAGCTAAACCCAGCTAAATTTACATTCGGAGTACCCTCCGGCGAGTTCCTAGGTTACCTCGTGACCGAAAGAGGTATCGAAGCCAACCCAAAACAGATAGCGACATTCCTGGAAATGCCGTCACCTAAAACGACCAGAGAGGTACAAAGATTAACCGGACGGATCGCAGCACTAAATCGATTTATATCCAGGTCCACTGATAAGTGCCTTCCATTTTACAAACTCCTCAAAAACAATAAGAAATTCTTATGGGACGAGAGGTGCGAAGAAGCTTTCCAACAGCTAAAAGCCTACCTCTCGGAGCCTCCGATACTATCAAAACCAGTAGTCGGGGAACCGTTATACCTATACCTCGCCGTATCAACAGCTGTAATTAGCGGGGTGCTAGTACGAGAAGAACAAAACGAACAAAGACCCGTCTACTATACCAGTAAAAGTCTACTAGACGCCGAAACAAGGTACCCTACCATGGAAAAGCTAGCTCTGGCAGTCGTGACAGCTGCTAGGAAACTGCGACCTTATTTTCAGTCGCACTCGATCGTCGTAATGACTTCACAACCATTACGAACAATTTTACATAGCCCCAGTCAATCCGGACGATTGGCTAAATGGGCCATAGAACTCAGCGAGTACGACATCGAATATAGACCCAGAGCAGTGGCAAAATCTCAGGTCCTCGCCGACTTCATCATCGAGCTAGCATCTGAACATCTAGACCAAGAAACAGAGGTTGCGAAATGGAGTCTATACGTGGACGGAGCCTCGTCAAGACAAGGCTCCGGAGTCGGTATAAGACTAACTTCCTCAGCTGGGGAAACCATTGAACAGTCCTACAGGCTTGGTTTCAACGCTTCCAACAACGAGGTCGAATATGAAGCACTAATTGCTGGCCTAAAGCTCGCCCTGAGCCTCGGAATCCGAGAACTGAACGCTTACAGCGACTCGCAACTGGTAGCTAGCCAATTTCATGGGGAATACGAAACAAGGGACGAAAGAATGGGGGCATACCTCGAAGTCGTCCTAAAACTCACAAAGCAATTCGATAAATTCGAACTAACTAGGATCCCACGAGGGGAGAACTCCTCAGCAGACGCGCTTGCCGCGTTAGCCTCTACATCCGACCCTCTCGTGAAACGAATTATACCCGTGGAAGGGATCGAAAAACCGAGTATTGACATAGCTACCAAAGCTGAGACAGATAGCAAACCAAAGGAAGAAGCCAAAAATAACAATCCTACGGCAATAACTACCCAAGTTTTCACAACATTCTGGTTCCCTAGAACTAGAATACGCAGCTTCAGAACACACGCTTCTGATGCAACCCAAAACTTAGAAAGCAAAGGTCAAAGTGAAGGTATTCACCAAAGTGTAGACTCTACGGAGCCTAACTCAACGAATACCTCCGGGGGCACCATCCAAACCTCGCAATCACTTATCCTTAAAGTACAAACAAGAAGCCGCGCAGCTCTTAAAAACGCATCTAAGAACGCTACCCAAACCACAGGGGATAACGAGGAAATTGGAGATATTCCTCAAGACCTAGACTCCCTGGAGCCTGTTCCAACGAATATCTCCGGGGGCACAACAACACCAGGTCCCGAATCGGAACCTCCTACCTCTCTTCACAATAAAGTGGTAGGGAGAGAAGACTGGAGAATACCGATCATGGATTACATCCTCGAAGGAAAAATCCCACCCAATAAATGGGAGGCTCGAAAACTCAAAGCCTTAGCAGCAAGATACTGCATAATCGAATCAGCTCTCCACAAACGAAGTGTCTCCGGACCTTACCTAAAATGCGTGCATGGCATAGTAGCCATGAAACTCATGAAGGAAATGCACGACGGTTCCTGTGGAAACCATTCCGGAGGCAGAGCCCTAGCCATCCGAATTAAGAGGCAATGTTACTTCTGACCTACCATTATCGCAGATTGTGAGGTGTACTCCTCATCATGCGACAAATGCCAAAGGCACGCACCAATCATACATCAACCAGCGGAGAAGCTGTCCAACATATCAGCTCCCTATCCATTCATGAGATGGTCCATGGATATCGTAGGTCCTCTAGTACCTTCAGGGAAAGGAAAAAAGCTACTGAACCTCCTGGTCCTAACCGACTACTTCACTAAATGGATCGAAGCCGAAGCCTTCCAGCAAATAAACAGATTCGAGGTCGAAGAATTTGTGTGGAAGAACATCGTATGTAGGCACGGTGTCCCATACGAAATCGTAACTGACAACGGAGGGCAGTTCATATCCCACGACTTCAAAAAGTTTTGTGATAAGTGGAACATCCGCCTCACCTTTTCATCACCTCGGCGACCTCAAGGTAACGGCCAGGCGGAGGTTGCTAACAAATCAATTTTAGCAAACCTCAAGAAATGCCTAGGTGCTCAAAAGGAGCTCTGGTCAGAAAAACTACCCGAAGTACTATGGGCCTGCCGAACCACCCCACGAAAAGCTACAGAGGAAACCCCCTTTTCCTTAGCCTATGGGATGGAAGCAGCCGTTCCAGCAGAAACTTCCGCAGGGAACTATGCACCTCCAACCCCGCAGCTAATAACCAGCTCCTGATGGACAACCTCGATTTAATCGAGGAAAGACGAGACCAAGCCTTGCTTTGTATTCAAAATTATCAGCAGGCAATGGCACAGCACTACAATTCCAAAGTAAGGCCTCGACAGTTTGCTGTAGGGGACCTAGTACTTAGAAAGGTGTTTGAAGGAACCAAAGAACCCGGAGCTGGGAAACTAGGAACCAACTGGGAAGGCCCCTACCGAATTATCCATATAGTACGACCCGGAGTCTACAAACTCCAGAAGGTACGAACCGGGGTACCTGAAATCCGATCGTGGAACGCCACGAACCTCAAAAGATATTACTATTAGGTACCTAAATTCCCCTGAACTACGTTTGGCTTGATCCCTTGACTAGGTACGTAGGCAACTCCGTCATGAGTGCAGCCCCAATTTCTTCTCAACCTCGTCATCCAAGCAAAGGGGGCACGTGTTACCAAAAACGCACGGCCTGAGAACATTTGCTAAATGATCAGTTCGAGTCACGTATCATTCATAATCTATCATTAATAAAACAATCAAGTTTATACTTCTACATTAAAGGTCGTAAAATCTTCTAAGAGAATTCAGGTCTCCCTAAAACGGAACCTCGCTACGAGCATTTTCGCATCTCTAAAGTAATGAACTTAAAGTTTCGAAAACTTTAACCTACATCAAGATCTTAAGATCCTCCAAAGAAACGTAGACTCTCCTCAAACGGGATCTGAAACTCCTCGAACAATTACGAACATACCCAGGTCTCTAGAAACCCTGGCCTAAGGTCTTATAAACCCTTACGGAAACTAAGGTCTTAAAATCCCTCAAAAAGAGCACAGGTCACCCTGAGAGGGGACCTGAGCTCGTCAAACAACTCAAGAAATCCAGGTCGCTAAAATCCTGGGCCAAAGGTCTTAAAACCCTTAACGAAATCTGAAAGGTCTTAAAATCCTTAGCAACATTCAAAGGTCTTAAAATCCTTAACGAAATCTGAAAGGTCTTAAAATCCTTAGCAACATTCAAAGGTCTTAAAATCCTTAACAAAATCTAAAAGGTCTTGAAATCCCTAGCAACATTCAAAGGTCTTAAAATCCTTAACAAAATCTCAAAGGTCTTAAAACCCTTAGCAAAATCCAAAGGTCTCGAAATCCTTTACAAAGCCTAAAGGCCCTGAAGAGAAGAGGAAAAGAAATATTGAACAGATCCCATCATCGTTCAAAACGAAACAGGTTTACGAATACCTAAAGTTAAAACAAAACTCGACTATGAATCGATATTACACTCGACAGTCAGAACAAAGGATAAAATATCTGAAACGACTAAGTCTGAAATTAAAGCAAAGGTTTAAAAGCCTCCTCAGGCTATAAGTCTTAATGCATAAAAGGTTTAGAAGCCCCCCCCCCCCGGGCAATAGATCCTAAGAACATGTAAAGGTTTAAAGGCCTCCTCAGGCTAATAAGTCTTGAAAATCAAACAAAAGCCCCTTGGGCAAAACAGTCTTTAAAACAAAAGAGCATCAGCTCTTAACCTTCTTCGGTTCCGGGACCAGCGTTGGCTCCAGGACCCGCATCAACCTCCTTATCTTCCCCGACCGAACCTCCATCCTTAGCAGGAACCTCCAGACCAGCCTCCTGATTAACATCCCCTGGATTCGCTTCGACTGGAGCTAGTTCAGGAAATACCGAGTCCAAATTAGAACCATATTCGCCGGAAAACGTCGGGTTAAACATATTGATCTCAAAAGTACCTGAGCTCTCGGAGAGTTGAGGAATGGGAAGCTTGCTAACTGAGAAGTCGGAGACCTGAGCCCTATCGCAAGCAGCAGCTGCGTCCGGAATCAAAGCCATAAGGCGATTATACTCCTCCTCAGCATCCTTTACCTCCTTTGTCAACAAGGCCTTCAGAAGCTCGGTGTTTGCCTGAAGCTCCTGAGCATAGATCAGGGCATCGGTTTCATCATTCTTCTTGGCAAACTTTTCCTTCACCGAAGTCAAGATCTTGTTGTAAGCGTCAGCGACCTCCCTCTTACCTCTCCTCACAGCGAGCTTGACCTCAGCTTCCTTGTTCCTCTGGCTATCTTGGGATAGGGCTATCATCTCTTGGACATGATGCTCAGCTATATTACGAGCAGCCTTCAAGTCGTTGATCTTCCTGCCTTTCACCTGGATGTCAATAGCTTGACTCTCGATTTTCCCCTGCTGAGTATCAGCCTTAAGACCGAGCCTCTTAACCTCGGCCTGAAGCTCAGAAACCTGAGTACGAGTCTGGTCAAGCTCCATCTTGGTAGCCTTGAACATATCAGCAGCTTGAGCTAACTCCGCAGTAGTAGGAGCACCACGCACGGTCTCCTCAAACTTTAGCTGAGCTCTGTTGATGGCTCCGGCTAGCTACATAAACGAAGTGCAAAAATCTCAGGTCACAGAAGACCTGAATCTAAAAGAAAACCGGGAAAAGATGAAGCTGTATACCTGACCCAAGTGATGAGCTATCTCAATGTACTCTTCCCTGTTGGTTAAGCTGCTGACCGAAGGCATAGAACATCCAACCATTTTCAGATGCCTCAGAATGGTCGCCAATCCCCAGGAATCATCCAGGATCTACCCCGGCTTAGAATGGGTGAAGTTCCAACCAACGGTCCCACCTCGCGAAGATGAGGAGGTAGACCTAGTGGGCCTGTCTCCCATTTCAGTTCGAGACCTCTTGGGTCTTGGAGGTTCAGCTTCGAGGGGATCTCCAGCAGCACGAGGATTGTCCAATACTGGCGGAACCTCGGGGTGGGGAACAACATCTCGAACTCCAGCTTCAACCGGACCCACGTCCATAACAGGGGCTGAGGTCCCATCATCAAGGACGTCCTTCAGCGTGTTGATGAAAACACCACCTTGAGACTTATCGCTGCCCCGCGAAGCGCCGGCAGCTGTTGCAGATTTGTTTCGGTTACGGAAAGAGGGTCTCATCTTAGGAACTAAAGCCCTTTCGTTTTCAGAAGTGCTAGCTCCGGTTGAAATTTCCACCACGTTGGGACCTTCAGAAACTGAACAAAATAACAAAATCTCTTTAGCTACCTCTCAAAACGAGGCTGAATATAACAAGATAAGAGGTTACCTTCTAAGTCTTCAACAGGGATCGGGTCAGGAAGCTGGATGTTGTATCGTTCCGGGAACCTGGCTGATCCAATGCGAGAAGTAGTAAACGATGACCAAGCGTTGGAACTTTGATGTAGCCTCCTAAAAAGAGCCCTGGACTGCTTATCAGTGAGCTTAGGAGGATCGTCGATACCTACATATAGAACCAATATATCAGCAAGTAGCAACAATCAGAAATGAGCAAAACAGGATCCTAAAAATCCTAACCAGATATATCGGACCAAACAACCGAGAGAGCACGACCCGTCGGAACAGTCGAAGGGTCGATCTTAACAAAAAAAAATACTTTTTCCTCCAGTCATCGTCACTACCAGAGGATTTAAAAAGACTGAACCCAGGACGACAAGGGAGATAGTAGGTACTGCTACCACCATCTTTAGTAGAACTCTCTTTGATCGCATAGAGGCTCATCAACTCAGTTAGACCAACAACAATTCCCTCCTCTTTGGCCCTGGTAATGAATCCGTTTACTACCCGGATAACCGAGGGACAAAGCTGAGAGAGAGCTAACTGATAATGATCAAGAAGATCTAGCAAGAGGTCCGGGAGCGGGAACCTAAGGTGGCACTTCGAGATATACTTCTCGTGGATGCAAAACCAACCCTCGAGGGCAGATTCCGGAGTCTCATCGGAGGAGCAGGCCTTGGCTAACTCCTTTCGGCCGTGAGCCTGAACCATGAGATTAACAACCTCTTGACTCTTCAACAAAGACGGCGAGTGAGACCCCAAAGAGGTACTCCCACCGGAGCCATCTTTCTTCTTCATTCGCTTAGAGGCTCTCGTCGCGACCAAGTCTTTAGCTTTCTTCGTCTCTCGTTTGGCCTTCTCGCCTATCTCCTGCTTGACCTTCATTAAGCGTTTGCTAGAAGGGGGAATTCCGGTCTCGCCGGAGCCTTCTCTCGGAGGGTCCATTAAACAGAGGGTTAAGAATGAGAGGATTGAAAGGGGAAAGGAGGAGAAGCGAACTAGTTCTAAAAACTTTTGGAGTTTCTAAAGAAGTAGCAGAAGATCAATGGCGAAACAGAGAGATGAAAGTAAAAAAAAAAAATAACGCAGTAAGATAAAGGAGTGGAGGAGGAGTTACCTTGGAAACCGAACAGAGGCGTGGAGATTGTGGAGCGTGGCAGTTAATGCTCTCCACTTTATATCACATCCATCCTCGGGTATCGTAACAAGTAATTCAAAACTTCTCTCCTTCGGACCGTTGATTTCACCAAGAGAGATCTCAACCGTTGGATCAAACGAATAATATCTGAGAAACAGATATCCCGTAATCATTATCTCAACAGTAAAACCAAGGTTTCGGCGGCTAGGTTAAGCTTCCGAGATAGCGAAATCTTATCTCGAAAGCTTGGGGGCAACTGTTGGGCCCGAATATGGCCCATTAGCTTGTTACGGAACCTAAATGAGCTCTGGGCTAAGATAAAGCCCAGTACGTATATGCGACCTCAGCTGGAGCTCAACACGGAGCCAAAGACAGGAAGCTGATCATAACCTCCGGAGACTACGTCGAAGAGGAGGCTCATATCATAAACAGAAAGAGCGGAGGACCCGGTCAACAGGGAGCAGTTACAAGTTCCTCAAAAAGAGGAGAAGATTACGAAGATCTGTTAAAGATAATCAAGGGGAAATTCAACACTGTTTAAGGAAGACTTCGAAGATTAGGAGAGGGGAGGCGATTACGTTTAGTCATACACAAACTCTACAATATATTTTACTTCACTTTGTAATCTCTTATCGATCTTCTTGTAACATTCACACTCAAATCATCAATAAAAGTATTCATTCATTCTCAAAGCTCCTAACGGGATTCAGCCCACAATTCTTCTTGTACCTACTTTTTACCTTACCTAGAATCCTAGGGTGAAACCTTGTCTCTCACAGGTAGGGCCCTGAAAAGGATCTCCTGTATTGTTTTCCTTCTGAGATGCAGTATCTGGCTGCTTGCCTCTTGATCTTGCGGCTCTCATCTCGACCTTCGGGTAGGACGTCATTCCTCAGGTAATTGGTAATGGGGGTCATCCAGGTTTCTCCTTCGGCTACCATTGCTACCTCTTCCGGTTCTGCCTCTTTCTTGGTTGCTGGCCATTGTAGGACTAACAAGGTAATACTCATTTGATCCTCAGTTTCCAAGGCGGAACCTAGGTTTGCTAGAGCATTGGCTTGGGAGTTTTGCTCCCTGGGGATCTGAGTAAGCTTGCAGTTTTCGAATTGGTCAAGCAAATGTTTGGCCACCGATAGGTATCTGATCATGCTCGGATCCTTGGCTTGGTAGTCTCCTTGGACCTGGCTGATGATGAGCTGTGAGTCGCCGAAGACCTGGATGTCTTCCACTCCCATTTTTCTGGCCAGCGCCAGCCCTTCTATTAGGGCTTCGTACTCGGCTTCGTTATTGGTTGCTTTAAAGTTGCAATGCACAGCTCTTCAAGCTGACTCTCCTATGGGGGACGTTAGGACTAATCCAACTCATGCGCCTCTCACGTTGCTGGAACCGTCGACGTGTAATGTCCATTGGCCTTTCTCCACTTCTTTTTCATGAAGCGTAATATCATGATTCAAACCTAGAAGCATAGAGGGAGAGAACTCAGCCACGAAGTCGGCCAAGACCTGTGACTTGATTGCGGTAGCTGGGCGAAAGACCACATCATATTCCCCCAGCTCTATGGCCCACTTTGCCAGTCGTCCAGATACCTCGGCTTATGGAGGACCGCTTTGATTGGGAACGAGGTGACTACCACGACTTGATGAGCCTGGAAGTAAGGGCGTAATTTTCGGGCTGCCACAACAAGGGCGAGGGCTAGTTTCTCTAGATGGTTGTAGCGGGTCTCTGCGTATAGCATGGATTTGCTCAAGTAATAGATAGGGTGCTGTCTCCTTCCTTCCTCTCTTACGAAGACCGCGCTAACTGCATGCTCGGATACCGCTAGGTAGAGCAATAAGACCTCCTCTTCCAGAGGTTTGGATAAGAGTGGTGGAGTGGTGAGATAGGCCTTGAGGTCAGATAGTGCAGTCTCACACTTTTATGTCCATTTGAAGTCCTTGGGGTTATTTAAGGTTTCAAAGAAGGTGTGGGACTTATCGGAGAGCCTAAAGATGAAACTGCTGAGGGCTGCCATTCTTCCCGTTAGTTTTTGAACCTCCTTGAAGTTTCGGGGGGAAGGTATCGCTTGGATGGCCCTTATTTGTTATGGGTTTGCTTTTATGCCCCTGTGAGTGACTATGTACCCCAAGAATTTCCCGGATCTCACTTCAAATGAGCATTTGGAAGTGTTGGGCTTCATGTTGAACCTTCTGAGGGTGGCGAACGCCTATTGAAGGTGCGAGATATGATCTTTGGAGTCCAAAGACTTTACTAGCATGTCGTCGATATAGACTTCCATGGTCTGGCCTATCTGATCGGCAAACATCATGTTGACGAGTCTCTGATAGGTGGATCCGTCATTTTTTAACCCGAAAGGCATAACCTTGTAGCAATAAATGCCCCTGGAGGTCATGAAAGAGGTCTTCTCCTGGTCCTCTGGGGGCATCAAGATTTGGTTTTATCCAGAGAAGGCGTCCATGAAGCTTGTTGGGGTCAAAAACGGTTATCTCGAAATCAACGGCTAAGTATATTTGTCATTCGAAAAATCCTCCGAAGGACGCACACGAATATCCGCAAACCGAAGGAACCGAGCAGCCGACCGCGACAATGGCCTCTAGGCGCCGGGCGCCTAGCGCCCGTGCTGCCTCTAGGCGCCGGGCGCCTAGCGCCCGTGCTGCCTCTAGGCGCCGAGCGCCTAGCGCCCGTGCTGCCTCTAGGCGCCGGGCGCCTAGCTCCCGTGCTGCCTCTAGGCGCCGGGCGCCTAGCGCCCGTGCTGCCTCTAGGAGCCGGGCGCCTAGCGCCCGTGCTGCCTCTAGGCGCCGGCCATCAGTAATCTGTACTTTGAGTCTTTCCCGAGTCCTCGCGGAATGAATCATTGGGATTCCGCGTACAAAACTCCCATTCTTACTGCTGGCTCGGGTCCTCGAGCGACAATCTTCCGTGCACAAGTTCCAGGCCCCGGCCATCAGTAATCTGTACTTTGAGTCTTTCCCGAGTCCTCGCGGAATGAATCATTGGGATTCCGCGTACAAAACTCCCATTCTTACTCTGAACTAAAAACCGTCGGAAACACTTCGGAAACTCGTAAGATATCAACGGAAATGAAGATCTAGAATTATTCATACGAAACGATGATGGTTATCTAAGACACCACACATCTCAATTCTATGAAGGATTGAAGATCTTTCGAAGAAATCGTAGAAAACAGCGGAAGTCCTAGAAACGGCCCGAAAGGGACCAAATGCGATCGGACAACCCATTTACGATTATCTAAGATAGATACGACGATTTACGTTTATCTTTACGTAACAAGATGAATGCTAAATTTCCGGAAGGATAAATGTCAAGTATCCCGAAGATACATGTCAAGTTTCCCGATAAACATGAAGGCCGACGAAAATGGAAAAAGCCCGCCTTGCGGCCCAAAAGGAGAATAGACCGTCATAAGAAGGAGTATATAAAGGAGCT
Organism: Hirschfeldia incana; assembly: GCA_026261945.1. Lineage (NCBI taxonomy): Eukaryota > Viridiplantae > Streptophyta > Magnoliopsida > Brassicales > Brassicaceae > Hirschfeldia > Hirschfeldia incana. The sequence continues at coordinate 475,391 of JABCMI010000030.1, forward strand.
TTGGGAGAGAAGGAAAGGGGGAGCGAAAATGATTGAGAGAGAGACCAAATCCGCAATCTAGGGTTTTAGAGAATTCCTGCTGGCTTAGGGAACTTAGGACGTAGGAGGTTAGACTAGCGGAGCAAGACATAGAACGTTTTGTCTCCTATATTTCCATTGTTTCCTCTTCAGCGTATCTCTACTTCCCGTTTTCGGAAGAATATTGTATTCAACTTACCATCTATTTAATAAAACGCCTTAGTGCAATTTTTCCGCTACATTGTCTTGTTCTATCAATTTCGTTTGGTTGTCGCAGAGAATCCGAGCCTTCAGGGAAAACTAGGTTTACTTAGTTTTCCTCCGTTTTTTACTTATCAAAATCGACAGTGCGAATTTCGGTTCCCACAAAGCTCATTAGCTGGTGTCCGGCAATGGCGTCGACCAGCTTGTCTATATGAGGTAAAGGAAAGGGGTCCTTTGGACAGGACTTGTTGAGGTCCGTGAAATCGATGCATACTCTCCACTTCCTGTTCTTCTTCCTTACGAATACTACGTTAGCAAGCCAGTCAGGATATTGTACCTCTCTTATGAATCCTGCGTCGAGCAGATTCTTGACTTCCTCGTTAATGATCTCATCCCTCTCAGGAGCAAACTCCTTTCTTTTCTGCCTGACCGGGGGGTGCTTGGGATCCACTTGAAGTTGGTGAATGATGATGTCGGGGTCGATCTCGGGCATATCCTCATGGGACCAAGCGAAGCAATCAGAGTTAGACCTTAGGAAGTCAATCAGCCTTCGCCTTAGATCTTTCGGAAGCTTAGAGCCTATCTTGAGGTTCCGCTCCGAATTCCCTTCCACCAGAGGGACCTCGTCCATCCCTTCAACCTCCGGTTCTTCTGTATGAGGAGCTAGAGGTTCCTTCTGTAATTGCTATAAGGCATGGGTCTTTCCTTTCAAGGTGGTCTGGTAGCAAGACCTGTAATTTTCCTGGTCTCCTTTGATAACCTTTACGCCCCAGGGAAATTTTACCGATTGGTGAAGGGTCGAGGGTACCGCTCCCATGTCGTGGATCCAACGCCTTCCTAGTATCACGTTGTAGGATGACGTGCAGTCGACGAAACTTGGTTGTTTGGTTTATCCCTTCAGCATAGACTGGGAGAAGGACCTCTCCTTCGGTTTGTTTTACTTTTCCGCTGAATCCCACGAGTGAGGTCGCCTTTCTAGTTAGCATCTTGGGGTCCAACCCTAGATCCATGTAGGCTGAGTGGAAGATGATTTTGCTAGAGCATCCATTATCCACTAATATTCGCTTGACCAAGCAGTTGGCTATGATCAGCGAGATGACGAGGGCATGTGATGAGGAGCTAGGACCCTTTCCTGCTCCTTCGCGGTGAAGCTAATCTCGTCTGTTCCCAGGAGTGGGCGTTTAAGGACCTCGATCTCTTGACCGTTTCTGGCATTACAAGTGCTTCTTTTAGCTGCGGCGATGCTGATCCCACTTACTTATCATCCTCCTGAGATGACATAAATCACTCGATCCTGCGGCGGAGGTAACGCGGGAACGGCTTCGTTAGGAAGGCCTGGGCCGTCTTTATTCAAGAGGTTCCTGGCTTTGTCAGAGAGGAATTCCCTTAGATAGCCTTTCTTGAGGAGTTCATCAACCTCAATCCTCAGGGCTATGCAATCTTCAGTGGTGTGGCCGGGATCATTGTGGAATTCGCACCACCTTTTGAGGCTCCGATTGGCGTCGGGGGACCTCAGCTTAGGGGGCCATTTAACCTGCGGACCCATCTGTCTCAGAACTCCGATGAGCTCTGTTTTAGATATCGCGAGATGAGAAATACTGGGCCAAGTTGACACCATCATTCCTTCGGAGCGAGGTAGAGGGGGATTCTGATACCTGCCCCTGCTCAAATTGTTGGATTCTCTGGAAGGTCGAGAGCGGATGGCCTCGTCGCGGTCGTCCCTTGGAGGTCTGGAGGACTTCTGATTGTGTTTGGAGGAAGCCTTGGCCCTGCTCACAACGTCTTCTTCCCATCTCACTTGAGCCCAGTCGCGGGATAACACATCTGCCATATCCCCAAACCTATACTTTGTTAGCTCCTTATAGAGTTCTCCTTCCGGAAGCAGGCCCTTCTTGAAAGCTGAGACGGCTGTATCAGCGTTGCACTCGGGAATGGATACCTTCTCCTGGTTGAAGCGAGCTATATAGGAACGTAAGGACTCGTACCTGTATTGTTGAACCTCGTAGAGGTCATGATGAGGTCATCGAAGTAGAGGTTCCCATAATCTACTAAGGTCCGACCACTAGGAGTGGAGCAGAAAGATTAAGGGTGGGTTTTTCCAAGGCCGTCCAAATAATCCTAGACCGCGAAGGAGAAAACCAGCAGTTGCTGATTGAAGAGATGGTCCAATTGAAGATTCAAGAACAGATTGTCCCAATGGAGGTTCAAGACCAGTCCGGACCACTTCAGTTTAGAGCACTCGGCCAGAACCGGATCGGCTTAACCATTTCCACAAGCGATCTCGGTTCAGATTCAATTTCCAATTCATCCAATTCAATTATTTCCGGTTAAGAGACCAGCCAACCATCAAGGGGAGTAGTATGTGCTGTACTCTTTTTCCTCATCAGGTTTTGTCCCACAGGGTTTTCTTGGTAAGGTTTTAATGAGGCAGCATGCAAGCATACTATGAGCTTTGGTCAAGGCATCTCAAACCAGCCGGTTTTCTTTTCTATTTTAATTATTTTTCTGGTTAAGACTTGGCAATTTTCAGCCTTTTGTTTCAGTGTTAAAGTCGGCCCTTTTGTTTAGGCCTTTCTCCCTTTTAGAGTCCAATAAGGGTTTTCTATAAAACCTATGTAACTTGGCAATTTTGAGCCTTAAGTCTTTGATGTGAAATTTAGTTTTCCCTTTGCAAACAAAAACCCTAAGTCTTTCTAGTGTGAGAAACAAGAGAGAGCAACCGGATCTTATCAAGCTTCCACCACCAAGCTTGTGGCGATTCATCACTTCCATTTCATCCCTTGATCTTGCTTGAGAGAGACCTTAGTCCAGCAGGCCGGATCCCATCTTCACGCCATCTTCATCCACTGTTCTTGTTGAGAGAGACCTTAGTCCAGCAACAAGAATCCATAAGCCATCTTCTATCCTTTCTCTTATTTGTTTCTGTTTTGTTTCAGTTTTTGTTTCTGTTTTTATAAAAATCTGAAAACCATAAAAATAGTTTTGTTTCTGTTCTTCTTATTTTTATAGTTTCAGTATCTGTTTGTTTCATTTTTTTTATAAACCAGAAAACCCACAAAAATCTCCTCTTTGATTTCAGGTACCAATCGGATCCAAAGCACCATCGCCGAACCGGCTCCCTTCCCATCCGACCCGCCTCAGTCCGATCTGAAGAACCTCAGTTCAACCAGTTTTATAGTCTGAAATCTCAACCTATATCAGGTCATCTGATCTCTTCTCCAGATGGCGACTGCTGGCGAATTGTTCCACGAACTTGTCGCTGAGGACGGCGAAAGATGTGATGGATCCCGTGGGGAGAATGATGTACCACTGGAGAGCAGGACCGGTCAAGGTTGACCTGAATCCTTTGCACATGGTGGCTTCCCCCGCTTCTTTGGGGATAGCGACGACTATCATGCGCTGCTTGTACTGGGCGATATGGTTATCGGGATCTCTAGTTCCTTCGTACATCTTGATGCTCGGGAAAGAGAACTTGCGAGGAATCTCTACCGAAGCAATCTCTTTTATGAAAGGTGTGTCGGAGTAAGACCTAGGGTCACTTCTCCGGATAGGGGGAGCTACTCCGGGGAGCCTTTCCACCATAGATTGGATGGTGCTGAATCTCTCGGAGACCACCTTCTCTAGGTAGGCAGCTAGAGCTGGATCTGCGACCTCGGGATTATCAGGTGAGTATTCCTCGTCCTCCGTGTCGGAATCATCGTTCCCTTCCTCCCGAGTTGCATCCCGGCAGCCTCTTGGTTATCGGATCCATCGTTAGGCTGCTGAGGTGTTTCCCCGTTGTCGCGTGGGGTGCTAAGCGAAGCCATAGGCCGGACTCTGGTTCTGAACCGTTTTTGCTTGTTCCCAACTGCCCCGAGGGATTGTTTATCTCGTCGGAGAGCAAGGTTCTCGGCCTCCTTCTGAATCTCTCATGATTCAACTTGTGAAGTTGTTTGGAGTGCTCTCCAAGTTGGTCTTTTAGGTTTTGAACTTCTTGAACAAGTTCTAGACCTGCAGGTGCGGTTTCCTGAGCCTTGTGAAGGTCGGTGATTTGGCTTTGAAGATTTTTAAGCCGGCTGAGAAGCTCCTGCTCCTTCCGGGTTAGTTCGGCTCGGTTGGAATCGTCTTCCGGTGTCATCGTCACGTAGTTGAGTTACTCCCCTCCTTCTAGCGCCAAACTGTTATGGTATTTTTGTGTAGGGTCGTTTAAGTACAACGGAACACTGGAAGACTAGAGAATTAGTACGAGTTTGTATGTGTTTAGAAGAGAAATCGAGGCAAAGAGACATGTATTATTGAGTATTGTGCGGGATTACAACGTTTGGGGTGTATGAACCCTAGCCTAATCGCCTAAACTCTCTAGTCTCTAAGACTCTGAATGTCCATCCCTTGTTCTAGGATTTGGGCTCCCCTTTTATAGTAGATGTAAGTCGGCTGAAGTAGGGCGAACTCTTCCATAATCGTGGAAATAGAAGTTTTACCATAGCTGGAATACTTCCATATTGTTGCGAAGGGTCGGACCCTGGTTCTTTCCAGCAGAGGCTAGGCCCTGGGACTTCTTAGCAGGGACTGGGCCCTGGAACCTCTTAATAGGAATTGGACCCTGGGACCTCCTAGTAGGGGCTGGACCCTGGAACCTTCTAGCAGAGACTGGATCTCGAGTCTTCCTTAGGAGAAGGGTCTGGAAGTTAAGGGCCCCTTCGGAGGCTGGAGAAATCCTTAGCTCTGGATATTTTTCCCCAACACTATATACATTTCTTTTCTCGACAGCCTTTTCTCGCGAGGCAGACTGACCACTCTTCAGTAAAACGAGCATAACTTCTGATATAACCGTTGGATTGACCTCAAACCGGTGGCAATTGAAAGCTAAGTCAAATGTCGATCTTGTGTCATAATATCAGCTCAATCGCACCACGGAAAGGTCTCCATCCATATCTAAACATCTGACGCGTCTGCGCAGTTATGCACTAAAAGGCTCCAAAAGACACCAAAAACACTATATTTCTCCAAGTCGTACCTGAACCTGAAAATACTATAAATAGACTATATTTCATAGTAAATATATGTAAAAACACTTATATATATATATATATATATATATATATATATATAGTAAAATCATAGAAATACCATGGGTAAAAGTGGGTCAAAATCATAGTATATCAGCGTGCCTCTGTTAGCCTCTATATCTTCATCCATCACATCATTCTGACCATCATCATTCAAGTCTATAGCTTCCATTTTCTGAAACAGCAAAATATTTAAATGAGAAAGGAGCAGTAGCAAGCTAAGAGCATAAAAGTTGAGTAGAATCTCAGAAACATGAACACACAAAACCCACAAGGCCACAACACATAACGAGACTACTCGAGTTATATACGACACAAAGACAGTTCCATACACATAAAACTCAAGTCCTTTTATTCCTCAAGTAAGACATGGTAAAGGAAACCCAAAAATCCATAAGACTTCTCAACTTCTCAAAGATGGGTTTAGTCAAACATCATACCTCGAGAGAGATTTTAAGAGGGTCTAATTCAGCAACTTCTCAAAGATGGGTTCTCAACGCCTTGAGAAGGAACAACGGTCGTGAACTAGAGCAAGCTGGAGAGGAACAAATCATAGCATACCATTATCATCAGAACTAGAGAAAACATACCATTATCACCAGAACTAGAGGAAAAAAAAACTAAATCAGAACATGTGTGTCGAAGCTAAATGGATGAAGAGATCGAAGTTTTTGAAGAGATTTTCAGAAAAAAACCAAAAATGAGATCGAAGCTAAAACAAGAGATGGATGAAGAGATAAACCAAGATCGAAGGATCGAAACTAAAACCCACAACACAGAACGTGATGGATGACGAGTTAAACCGAGATCGAAGCTAAAACTTAAGAACCATACATGAAATCGCGAGAAGAAGAAGTCAGACGCAGAAAATGGAGAAATCTGGTTCAGGCCAGAGAAATCAAGGTCGGAGAAGACGAATCGATATGTAGAGAAGCCTCAAGGATCTTTCATCGCGAGAAGAAGATTTTTCATCGGGGAATCGTGAAATGGAGAAGTCTGATTTTTCCCCAAAATAAAAAAAAAAAAACCTAATTTTTTATGTATTGGGTTAACCCAGTGGCCAATTGGTTTGGCCCAAACTTTCGGTTTTCTAGCCCAACTGGACCATTAAATTATGGGTTCACCCATCACCCGCCCAACATAGTTTGGACTGGGTCACACCCATGGGCACCCAACCAATTGACAGCCCTACAGGGGCTGGACCCTAGGTCCTTCTTCGGAGAAAGGTCTAGAAATCGAGGGCCCCTTCGGAGGCTGGAGAAAACTAAGGTCTTGGATATTTTTCCCCAACAGTTTGCCCCTTATTTCTTGATTGTCTCGTGGGAATCAAGGGATATATTGTGATCTTGGACCTTGGTAGTCTTTCTTCAAGCTGGAGAAGGGCTAGAACCTTGACGTAATTGAGACGAGGCTTGGGACCATGGTTGTTATTTATGAGGACTTTGGACTTCGTCATAAGCCTTCCCTGGTCGAGAAATAAAGGAAGATGGTTCCTTTTGAAGGATTTCCGAATAACCGGATTTCTACGTGCGATTGTCTGGATGGGGTGGGCTTCGCGGAAAGAAGTGAGGACTGAAGCCCAGCCGCGAGGACATTCGGTCGGTGAAATCTCTCAGTGGGGATTTTTTTTTGGAAATCTTCCAAACAAAGGTTTATGGTAGACTTTCCAATTTTCCTTCTCCTTTCTTGCTGGTTTCCTTTTTTATTCTTCTTTCCATTTATATGATAAAATATGGAAAACCTCTCTATGTATATATTTGAGTGCTCTGGCATCCTTGGTTAGCATAAACCCAAATCTTACTCATCCCCCCTTTGCTTAGACCGATGTCGAACGATCAAGCTTTCGTAGGATCATCCCCAGCTTCTGGTGTGGGCGGACATGTTAGGCCTCAGCGCTTATTTTGTGATCCCTTTGATTCTCCAGTCCTAACCCCAAGTACGACTTTGAAGGTAGATAATGGAGAGGTTCCCATGGCTCCCATTCGCCCACGCCACTTTCGTCCTTTGATGTTGTGAATGAAGAAGAAGATTGTCCAAAGTCGGACATCGGGATGGGGGATCTAGCTGAAATCTGTCGTAGATACTCTCTTCCCGACACGATGGGATTAAGGTGGGCAGGAGAGTTTGAGTGAGCCACTGATGGGGGAAGGGGTGAGATAGCTATCTTGAGGCTTATCTAGAAGCGGGTCTTAGAGGACGCATTCCCTTTCTGATCACGGAGGTGGCTTCACACTTCGGGTGTTTTCCTTCACAACTTACACCTGCTTCATGGCGCACCTTAATGGCCATTCAGGTGTTAGGAGAGCTTCACGGTATTCCTTTCGGATTACCTGAAATTTTGTACTCCTACTCCTTTGTCCCCTGTCAAGCAAGAAGGGTTTTTACCTAATATGGTCGCGCGATGGTGAACCTTTGGTAGATGAGCCTCCTCGGGGCGTTCGTGGTAGCTTTCCTACAAATGACTCTTAGGACAGGAGATACATGTTCATGAAGGTTGATGGAGCTCCTCGCTACCCACACTTTTGGCGTCATGTCGGTATGCTTTTCTCTTCCTTTCTTAAGGTAAATACTTGATATACCATGATTTTGACCCACTTTTACTCATGGTATTTCTATGATTTTACTATATATATCTATGTTTTGGAGTCTTTTAGGTATGTTTTCAGGTTCAAGGGCATTTTGGAGTAAATTGACGTTTTAGGTGCCATTTGGAGCTTAAAAGAGAGTTTTCCCGAGATGACTATAAGTTCAGACATCAAGGTCGATATCCAGAGATACATATCGATCGATACACATTCCGTGTAATCGATCGATGACGCATTTGAATAAATGACGACGAGATACTCCATCGATCGATGTACGCATAGTACCATCGATCGATATCAAGCGTGCATAAGAAGGATGAATATTCTCAATCGACTTGAAGCCCAAGATGTCCCAGTATTACTATAATGCCCCTGACGAGTTTTTAACCTAATTGTACTCACTATTTATACCTTTTCCTATCTGTTTTGGCAAAGTAAGCTTTTACAACATATCATTGTTCTAGTATTTCTTACTTATCAATAAAGTATTCTTTTCATGTTAATTCTGTTTTCATCAAAGGTTATAGGATTCTAGATTTAGAAGAAAGATACAAAGAGATTTGTTATCACGAGGAACTTGATTGTTCGGTCTTCTAAATGAATCTCTATTATTACCATGATGCTATGAGTCACTCAGTCATGTCTGAGAAGATTCCTTTGTTAGATTTAGGGTTCAAATAGTTATGAGGGATTAGCCCCAACTATAGACTGTTGAGTTGTATACTCATTATCCTGATGGGCCCTAAAGCTTATTCTAGAGTAGCTAACTAGAATATGATCTTGGAAGTGGTTTAATCTATAAGTCATTCTCCTGACATCATCTTGCATAAGCTAAGATCCTCTAGGGATAAGCGAGAGCCGGTCTATGATCTTGGTGAACACATATTCAATTCGATCTAGAGCTATATCGATCGATACTCCAATAGAGTAATCGATCGACGACACACATATCGATCGATACAAGCTGTCAAACATCGATTGATATTGTCGGCGGACAGATCAGTAGACGAGTCTAGTAACGACAGTTATTAGGCAAATCTAAAGAGTTGAAGTTCTTTAGTATATGCAAGCAACTCATAAAAACATCTATAGCATTATAATCCTGAATTAACTGAATAGTAACCTTGAATCTAACTACTTTCTCTTAATACTTACAACTCTAAATCATTCTCTTGAGCAACTAGACATTTCTCACAAATACAATTTACATTTAAACCATTTCAACCTAGCTTAGTCACTAAGGATTATCATCTTTTGTGTTCCTTTGCTCCCCGTGAAATTGATCCCTAAGTACTACATTTGAACCTCTTATTTGAGAGAGTAATTCACTCCTAGGGTAATTTGAGTGAGATCAATACTGTATTGTTTGATCTATTTTAGGTTGGACTTTTGCAGAGGTTGCTCGGCCGATCTTCCAGGCTGGTGAGACTTTGGCAAAGTTGGCGCAAGTCATTCCCAGACGATTCTGTTGGATTTTGTTTTTGACAAGCCCGATATCCTTACGTCATAGCCGTATTTGGGGTAAGGTGACTTCTTTTTTCTTTTGGCGAACAAGACTATGACTGTAACCTTTCGATGCGTTGATTTTTCAGGCGGGATCCCCACGGCTTCGATATCATCGGTGTACGATGAGTATTGTAAAGCCATGCCTCAAAAGAGAAGATCTCACGCCTCGTTTCCTGTTGTCCCTTCAGCCGCAACTTCTTTGGCTCTAGGAACGTTAGGGAAACAGGTTTCCCAGTCTTGGCCAGCGTGTTCCTCCGCTCGAGGAGATTCTTTTTCGTCAAAAGAAGCTTCGAGAAGTGATTTCTCATCAACCCTGACCGTTCAACGGGCTCGAGAACAAGCTCGCTGGGAACTCGTGAAGGAGTGGTCGGAGAGAGATGTCTATCAGCGTAGATCATCTGGAGGGCCCAACCGATAGGGGCCTGTTGGAGGACCTGTCTGAGGCTCGGTGAATGACAAAGCATATGTACAAGATCATTAGCACTCTGAAGGCAGTTGAGCTATGATTGAAGTGATGATCAGACCTTCTCGATTTCTGTTGGATATCCAAAAGCCTCCCAAATATAAGGACTTTTTGCTGATCATGCTCTGGACTTCAGCTTCGGTGTAGAATTTTTCTGGTGGTACTTCTTTGCTAAAGTGATCTGCATGTGCTGGTAAACAGAAGTAAGACCATTCAAACTTAGAAGCTCTACTCAGCAAATTCTTCATGTCTTCTTTTTTAAACAAAGATGATGTCTCCATTGATTCCTCTTGCAAACCCAGATACATCACAGTATACTCCATACTCGTCTTTCTTCTCCCAAGAAAAGCGACGAACTCCATCTTTGTAAGCTCTTATCGCAAAGTCTCGACGTATATCGTTCGATACTGGATGATCCTCATCGGTCGATATTTGTTGAAATTCATGATTCTCTGAGTTGAGATGATCATCTGTAGCACCAACTTCCTTAGCTGATGTGTATGCATTAGTTGACTGATGGTGCTGATCGTCTGAGTTGATGGGTTGCTGTTTGAGAAGGTTGATTGATCCATTGGCTGTCTGAAAAATTTATGCAATGTCTTTCTTTGTGATTGGAATGATTCTTCCATCTATTGCACGTGCATTGCCTTCTGGATCTCTGGAAATACCAAACTCATCCAAAGTTAGAAAACCAAAATATAAATTATGTGTTTGTACCTCAGATGGTGTAGCGGTTGTATTGTTCGATGCTGCGGTAGGTGCATCGGTTGATTGCTGTTGAAACGTGTCGATCGATTGATAATGTGCCCTATCGGTCGATGAGACTGATTCTGGTTGGGTTGAATGAGTCAGTGGTGATGTATCCACTGCAAAACACTCGTGATAGTCGCTTGCCCAACTTCTGATTGAGTAGTCTCTGTCTCTTGTATCATCATGTGGTGTGTAGAGTGATACATAGTCAATAAGATCGCTTTATGGTTGATAAGGTCGTTTAGGCGATCTTGGTTTGTGCATATCGGTCGATGAAGGTTGGCCTTTATCGGTCGATGCCTTGAATCTGAAGATGTGGGAAGGAAATCTGTTCTCTTCTTCTTCATGAAGAAATATGTACTACGTGGCTCGTTCTTCCTCGTAATCTTCATCATACCCTGCTTCCATAACCAGTGGTGGAATGTAACGATCCGTTTCCAAGTTATCTAACTTGAAATCTCCTTGAATAGCTTATCGATCGATGCCAAGATTTCTACATTGGTTCTCTGCGGTGGAACAGTATCGGTCGATGAGATGTCACCTACATCGGTCGATGGGATGTTACAAGCATCGGTCAATGCGAGGTTGCCTTCATCGGTCGATGTGACTTGATCTGTTTCATATTCTGCCATGGAATCATACTCTTGTGAATAAAAGCATGCTGCTACGAGTGCTGGGGTCTCCTTCCTTGGAATCTTGATGACTTGGATGGATCATAAAGGGTGGCGGGGTCGATTAGGGTTAGGCAGAGCTTGTTGGATTTTAGGTCGCAAACAGCTCCAACTGTGGCTAAGAAGGCTCTTCCAAGTAGTAGAGATATCTTGAAGTTGAGCTTGACATCTAGGAAGTGGAAATCTGTAGGGAGGATGGCATCACCAATCTGTACCTCAAGATTTGTGACTATTCCTCCAGAGTTCTGCTGAGAACAATCCACATAGATGAATGTTTCTTCAGTAAACTCTATCTTCAGACCTAGGTGGTCTGCCATGATCTTAGGTAAGATGCTGACTCCTGATCCAGTATCTCAGAGAGCACGACCGAACTCAATACCCCTTACTGAGCATGGTACTGTGAACTTCCCTGGATCGCTCTTCTTCTCCATTGTGATCCTCTTCTTCAAGATATCTCTGACTTGGTGAAACATCCTCTTGATGACTTCTTCTGTCTCCTTAGTTTCTTTGAAAAAACATCCACAATCTATTTGAAAAGTATGCTTCCTCAAAGGGTTTCTATGTAGGTATCTTCGGAACTCTCTTTCTAAATTTTTCCATTTATGTCTCATTGGCTCCCCTTTTAAGATGTTTGGCAATCTTCTCTTTCCTTTTTCTGAGAACTCTACCTAGGTTTTCCTTTTCTATCTCCATGGGCTCAATGATGTCCGTGGATTTCTTCATGATGGCGGTTGGAAGGGTTTTGGAAAGTTTAAACTGCTCCCAGAGTGCGTTAAGCTGTGCTACATCTATCTTCAGTAGTTGCACTCGGCGATGGGGTATGGTATATCGAGCGACGGAAACTCCTGTTATGTCGGTCGATATTGGTATCTCTTTGTCGATCGATTGAAGTGGTTTCGTATCGATAGATAGGGGTTGAAGTCGGGTCGACTTCTATAGGGACGAGTGGATGTGGGTGTCGTGCTGAGAAGGCTTCGTGTGACATGATCTTGATGGCACTGCATTCGTTGGAGGTTTCCTCAGAGTCCATCGATCGATACTCGTCAAAGTTTATCGATCGGTCTGCTCTAGGTGATATCAATCGATGTCGGGTATCTCCTGTTTACTCAAAGGATACATTGTTTTCAGGATATCCAGATAATATATATCGTTGTGTTATAAATGTTGAGGCACGTACATGCTTTCCTCCAGAAGTAAACCGTGGTCTGGCAAAACTGAAGAAATCAAGATAGCAATCTTGGTTGGAGCTATCGAGGATGAGAGAACGCACACCTAGGAAGCAACACATAGTTTATAGGTGCTCGGTCTGCAAAGAACCTGGCCATACGCGTCCGCAATGTAAGAACTGCTGTGGACGACCTTCAGATTAGTCGTCCAAACTACCTACTTGTTAGTCGACCGTCTAGACCACCTCTAGACAACCTTCTGGTTAGTCGTCCAGAGACTTAACTATCTATCTTCAAATCTATCTATCTCCTTGTTTGTTATGACTTTATGTTTTAAACTCTTCTGATTAGTCTTCCAAAGACCTTCTTGTCGTCCAGATGACTTATGAAATTTTCTGTATGTTATGGCTTTATGTGTTGTGTGCTATAAACTTATGTTATGACTTTATGTGTTATGTGTGAAAATTGCAGTTTAAGAAAGCAGCAATTAGATTATTTATAGTGAACACGCCACAATCACCAGATTGACACTGAGTTACTCCATCTTTTGGTCTCTCATATATAGAATGGCTCCAGACAATATTTAGCATGTTCTTCAAGAGCCAGCGCACTCAACAAGCAGATAAAGGATCATTGTGACATAAGGCTCCATTACCGCATCAAGTTGTTCAGGCAAGATATGTGAATGAATGCTGTCCCAGACGACTTTGTACCTCCTAGGGATTGATACCCATATAGAAATTCAATGGTCGTTATGGTATTTGAATGGCACATAAATATCATCGACACCCTTCCCCCAAAACTTCTCTGAATAGCACCAGCCCTGCATGATAATACCACGCCCCACCAGGAAGTCTTTTTCCTAAACCGTTAATTTTAGCCTCGGAAGCCTTAAAATCCGGGTAGTGGAAGGACCACTGCCGAGAAAATACATGAACAAGAAAGCACATTCTATCGCTCCTGAAATGTGATGTATTTTCTTGGTAGTGTTGCCTAGGTACATTAATAAAAGCATCCATATGCTGCATATAAGACAATAAAAATCAGAAGACTTAAAAGAATACTTAACGGACGAGTTACATGTAAGTCATCGGGTAGGTCTTCTCTCTATAAGACTTGATGGGCGACTTACATGTAAATAGTTCGTTAAGTGTTCTATGTAAGTCGTCCGTTAAGTCTTCTATAGAGAAGACCAACCGGACAGCTTACTGTAAGTAAATAACAAGCAGAAAACTTACTCCGTCATTCAGCCATCCTAAGGAGGTTCGGAGGATTTTTATCCATATGTGTTTTGAAATAAATTCAAACACAAAATGTAAATAAGCAATTGTTTTTGGTTAGAAGAAGCAAAGCTATTATGGGACATTCTCTCACTTACGGATCAAGTTTCACCCAGTCAGTGAGCACCTTCGACATCTTCTTGTCAATGAAGGCAAAAGGATCATAGCCTTGACCAACCTTTTTGTTTGGAATGATCTGTTTGGCAGTGATGTTTCCCTTAAAAGGAGATTGCTGTGAAACAGCAAGTTTCCTTTCTCTCTCACTCTTTCTTTCGTCACGAATTTCCAGACGACTTAACTTCAAGTCTTCTGCTAAGTTTTTCCTTGACGACTTTCCAGACATCTTAATTTAAAGTCTTCTGCGAAGTTTTTTCTGAACGACTTTTCTGAAAACTTAATTTTAAGTCTTCTGTGAATTTTTTCTTAGCATACTTTCCATACGACTTAATTTTAAGTCTTCTGCGAACTCGTAGGGAGTGAAGTTTAAATACCTGTCTGCAGATGGTGTCTTTAAACCATCTGCGTCCTTTGGCACCCGTGTAGGCCAGCAACGGTGGAGATAGTCAGTTTGGTAAGGGATTCCCTAAAGTAGCACCCAATTCTGGCAGACCGTAGTACACCCACACCTAGAGAACTTGAATAAATCCATCAATAGTGTATAAATTTCCTTCCAAATATCTTCTCTTCAGAGAATCCATCAGCACCTTAAATGGCACTCTCCCCCAAGATCAATTCTTAAATCTTTCGAAATCCAGCACTAGCCTTGCAAGCGGTTGAGAACTTTCTCCCTTCAATGAATCTAGAGAAGATGGCAAGGTATCTGAGACGTATGTGATCATCCTGAGACCACTATTTGCTTCTCTTAATTTCTGCTATTATCTGGTGAGTAGTTGGCCCAGCATCGACATCAACACCCATCTTCTCCCAGAAGACAGCCATCTCCTTCGTAACCTCACACCTTGGATTTTCCAGGTCCTGGATGTAATCGCAGTTCAGACCAGTGAGCTGTTTAAACTTTATCAATAAAAACCTCATCGGTTGTGGACCAACGAGAGACCAGTGCTCATACTTCTTCATGATATTAAGCTGGAAAACGAGTATATAATGAACCAGTCTTGAAGCCCAAGAAAAATTCATCTCCTTGAACTTGATGAACACTCCCAACTTCGACTCCTTCAGATCCTCATATCCGTCAGCTTCTAGAGCTTGTGTTAGAGCAACAAACAACTTCACGTCATCAATATGATATGAAATGTTCTTGTTTGCATCAGAATCTTCTCCTACTGAATATAGCCTCAGCGGAAGTTCTGGTACATCCATTTTTTGTCTGCAAAACAATAAAAATAAGCATCTCAAACAGATAACACACGAACTATTATAAATACAAATACTTAAAGATTACCTGTAAATTTTAGTGAGGAGACTACTCAGACGACTTCCAGGAAGTCTTCTACGAAGACTTATGTAGTCTGGAAGACTTCCAGGAACTCTTCTACGAAGTCTAAAGTCGTCTGGAAAACTTACTGGTATTAAGTCCTCTCGAAGACTTAGTCTCTCACGAAGTATTCTGGAACACTTTGTGAAGTTTTGCACTACAACTATCGTCTTCTACAGATGTCGAAATCTTGTTTAGCATGGATGACTTACGGAGAAGTTATGCGGTCGGAAAAGATATGGTCTTCAAACACACCAGCGGTTACAGATTTACAAAAAGCGCCAGGAAAAGAAGAGTCAAGACTACAATTATTAGGGTTTTACAGCGGCTAAATGCCTTAAGAGAAGAAAAATAAGTTACCGCCGGCGGAGTTCAACGAGACGCGGTTTTAGATCTGAACAAATGAAGCGGATGTGAGTTTAAAATACTAAAGCACTCTAGGGAATGAAGGAGAAACAAGATTCGTCGTAATAGGATAGATTACCAGGGGTGACGACAACTGAATAGAAGACTGACAGAAGAATTCACAGCGTCGCCTTCGTAATCACCCATTTGAGAGAAACGACACTAAGGTTTCGGATAATTGTGAAAAGTGAAAAATTTGGTATTTAGGTGATTAACCACTTTCACTCATCTATGTTGAAAACAATTCAATTTTATTATATTTTGATTTACATCACTTAAAACTTTTATAATTACATGATTTTAATTTTTTACTTTACAAAATATATTATAAAAAATTATATTCCAAGGAAGTCGTCAGGACGACTTTCATTATCTCAGACGATTTACTGGAGCTTTATTCGTAAAAATGACTTTTGCTTTTTTGTTTGGTTACAAGGGGATGGCTCTATTTTCACAAGACTTTTAGGTTACTTTTTTATTCGATTCTAGTTTGGGTATATGTTTGTAGTTAAAATAAAGTTCCATGTCATATTTGATAATTTTCCCAAAATTTCAACCAAAATTCCATGAAGAAACCTTTATCAGTATATTAAATTATAACAATTGATACAAGTCACCATTCCATATCACAATAAGTGGTCTTTTAAACCAATCAAACAACAACATATCAGTCATTTAAGTCTATATGTATATATTTAATGTATGTAAAAATATTTTATACCTCTTAAAACTATCAATTTAATTATTTATTATTTAATATATATTTTCATTTTTAATATTTTATATATAGTTTTGGGTTTTCATAGGAATTAAGTTTTTTATTTAACTTTGTATTTTATATGTGAAGTAACCAAGTGAAAAATAAGCATTAAACTACTTCTCTCTAGAAACCTCTCTACCTTCTCTCTACAAACACCTACCGTGAAAAGTTCTTCCGGCTGACGGCGTGGGCTCTGTTAACCACTGTCCATCTGACATCTCTCTGTATTTTTTGTTCTTGCTTTCTTTTTTTCCTTAGTTTGCATTGTTTGGTTTCAACGTCGCACCTTTACGGTGGTTGGTTCGAGTTGGCCTCCGGGAAGTTGTAGATTTGTCTTAGTTGGCTTTGTCTCTGGGAGACGGTGAACCTTTCAGTACCGTTCATCGTCAACTTTTATTGGGTTTCTCTTTCTATGTTGATCTATGAATATGGGATTTATCTGATTCTTGCCTCTCGATCCGAAGTCTATTGGAGATGGAGGAACAATTGTAGGTGTTTCATCTTGGAAGAATTAATTTGTCCGATTTGTTTCAATTGATGGGTTCGTTGGTTCTTTGGGTTAAGGTTTCGTCTTAGATTGGACTATGCCATCGACGGGAGCCGTGGTGTCGTGGTACTGGTGCTGGAGAAGAAGAGTGACCTTCATTAGGACGTGCGTCCTCTGATATCCGTCTGGTCAAACACATGGGAAGTTGCCCCAACCCTCTTTTGTAATGGGCTTGCCTTTTGGGCTTTCGCCCCACTTTGTTTAGTGTACTTTGGACTTGTTTTGGGGATTTTGTTATATAGACATGGGCTGGTTTAGTTGGGCTATATCCCCTTAGTAAAATTGCAATGAAAAAAAGAAAAATCTATTACAAATCACTGACAACCAGTCAAATATACATTGAAAATTCATATGTTTCAAGCAGTTTGTTTAGTTATACAAAAAAAAATTACTAAAGTTTGAAACCGAAACCATCCACTGTCATAGTGTCCCGCAGCTGCAACATTCTCCGCTGCATCAAAACCAATCAAGATCATAAGCTCATATTTATTTCCTAATCATATATAGCCAAGAATCTCCTTTATTACATCTAGGAGTCAGTTTATTATATCAGTAGAATGTGGAACGTATTGTATATAATTTAATTTCTATATAACTCCAAAAAGTTATAATGTTTTTTCTAATTTACAATACAGCATCAAAAGCGTGGATGATATAATATTTTGCAATCATTACTGTTAGACGACTTATATAAAGACAGTTGCTTTTGTTTTATATTAAGATATTAACATGCCTTTTAATACCATCCTATACTATAATAATAAATGATGTAGGAGAAGAAAAAAAAAACTCTTCTCTCTCTAAACGCTCTACCTTTTCTCCTGAACAAGCGTACTATTTGTATAATCTGACCGACGTCAGCGTGCTTCCTTAGCAGTGATGTCGGTCGGATCTTGTCGTTACGAATTTCTATAGTTTCCGGTGTTCTTCAACCGGCCATGCTTCCGGCGACGTGCCCTTCATTCGGTGGCCGTCCGGCTTGCTCTCTGGCGTCGTCACCCTTTTCGGTGGTGAAGGCAGTCGGCTTTAGTTTGTAACTTCCTGAATTTAGTTCTACGTTTGGTGGTTTTGGTGGTCGGAAGAGATTTCGAATTGTTCGATGTATGCTCTACGATGGACTCAAGATGGACTTGCGTGCGGCGGCTTTGCTTCCAGGATGATATCTCGACGGCGCTCGGTTGATGCTCTCTGGGGAAAAAGCGATGGTGATGAAGTGGATGTGTTGGTAGACGCATGTTTCTAGGGTGGATCCGGTGTGACGGCGTTTTGTTCTGTCGTCGGTTGTTCTCTCGTTTGGTTGCGATTGACGCTCTCCGGTCAAATAAGTTGTGGAGATGGAGATGGAGATGGATGAGTTAGAAGTCTTGGATTCCGGTGTGTTTCCGGTGAAATGTCGTTTTTTCCGGCGTTTAGATTCTCTTAGCAGTGAAGACGATGAAGTCTTGTGACGTGTGGCGACTGTTGTTAAAACATGTGTCTCACCGAACTTACTCTCTTGATGACGCGTGCTTTTTTGGCGTACTTTCTTTCCGTTGTGTCTAGTTGGCCTTTTAAGCCCATTTGTTTCTTTAATCCTTCGATTGCCCTATTGGTTTGAGACCCGATGTTTTGGTTGTATGTATGTTTGTGTGGGCTCTGCCCTTTTGGGCTTTGTTCCCTATTATAATATAACAAGATGGCAAGAAAAAATACCATCCTACACTCTTTAGTATTTTCAAATTAATAGGCTGTATGATACCAACACCTGTTTTAAAATAATATAAAATCTCAGTATAATGTAATGATCTTGTCCCTAGGATCTTACTTCAACCTTAACAATAGTTCATCGCAATTTTATATCTCTTTTATTCCAACCCAAATAGTCTTACATAAACAGAAACTCAAAAGCAAAGCATGAATAACAAAGCAATAGTCATAGAAAGCGTAACAAGAATTTTTGAAGATAATGAAAACCCAAAACGATGACATCATACCGACTTCTGCTCATGCGCCTCTTCGATCATTCCTACAAGGAGGGGTGAGTAATTGGGATTACTAAATGAGGGTAGGTTCTAAGAACTTACAAACTCATTTCATATTACATAATGCAACAACCTTCACATTCTTGATACAAAGAATGTCGCGCCAGATTCTGATTGCAAAATAGTTCAATAACCTTGTCGAGTAAAGCGATGAGCTTAGGTCCGAATAATGTCTTATATCAATCTTTTAAAAATTCTCATTTCTTAAAAGTTTGAAAACATTTTGAAAGCCGGATATAAAATACTCTTGATATATTTCTACCCATCTGGAACAGGATATAAAATATAGAAGTTTACGGGTCAGGTTTCGGAATCGAACCTTTCTTAGGGTTTATATAATCGTATTTAGTTATTTTAAAAATTAATTAATTCCAAAATATCATATAGCTAAAATAATAAGACTTCTTAAATAACAATTTGAACTATCATCCACTGTCAAAAAGTCGGGCAGCTGCAAACGTGTCCGCTTCATCAAAACCATTCAAGATCATACGCTCATAATTTGTCCTAATCCTATGTAGCCAAGACTTTCTATTATTTATAGGAGTCAGTTTATTATAACGGAAGCATGTGGAACGTATTGTATATAAATTAATTTCTATGTAACTCCAAAAAGATATAATATGTTATTCTAATTTACAATACAGCATCAAAAACGTGGATGATATAATATTATGCAATCATCACTGCTAGACGACTTATATAAAGGCCGTTGATTTTGGTTTATATTAAGATATTAAGATGCCTTGTAATATCATCATATAATATTTATAATTTTGAAATTAATAGGGTGTATGATACCAACACCTGTTTTAAAATTATATAAAACCCCAATGTAATTTAACGATCCTGTCCCTAGGATCTTACTTTAACCTTAACAACTAGAGTTAGAGTTCGACCCGCCCTTTCAAAAGGCGGACACAAACTTTTTTTGTCATCATCTTATGTATTGTTAAATGTCTGAGATTGATTTAGTTAACAAATTTATTAAATATAATGTTTGGTTTTCGATTTGGGTTTTAAGTTGTTTTTCTTTTTTTATTTCGGTTTCAGTTATGATTTTTCCTTTTGTGGTTCAAGAGATATATAAACCGTTCAGTTATTTATGAAATAATTTAATATATTCATATTTGTGTTTACCCGACCCGGATCTATGGGATTAGTTTTGTTTCCAAAAAAATATTTACTGAAAATTAGATATTTCATACATGTATTTTTATTAAAAAATGTAAAGATAACTAAATTAAAAATAATAAATATAGTTTGTTGAAAATAAGATAATTCATTTATAAAACCCGTCATTATTAATTTTACTTATATTTTAAAATTGTAAATTATTGTAAAAATTATTATAAATTTTTATATATGTCAAAATATATTTCATTCAACCCGTATCATACTATATCGAATTATTTTTAACATTCAAATTTAAATATGTAATTATCTATTATTTTAGATATCTTACTTTAGTATTTTATTATAATACATTGAAGTATGTGGTAAATTCATGAATGTATGTTATTCTTTCATTTTATGATTTATAAAATAATTAATAAATGAATTACTTTACTTTTCATTTATTAGTTGATGTATTAATTTCATTACGAATATAAATATTACGAGAATTTTAGAAAAAGATATTTGACAATATCTTTTTAGATATCTTATTTTGAAAAATTATCAAGTTAGTTGTAAGAGAAAAAATAGGAGGTTAAATAAATTATATTTACAAATATTGAAATATTAATAGATATTGTTAGATTAGAAAAACATTATGTGAAAATAACTAATGAAATTATTTTAGTCGGACTGTTAAGACTTTTTTGATAGTTCAAAACATAGTCGATATTAAATGCTCATGTTTTAATATTATTGATAGTTCTTCTCAATTCAATATCTCTTTATTCTAACCCAAATAGTCTTACATGAACATATATTCAAAAGCAAAACATGAATAACAAATCAATAGTCATAGAAAACATAACAAGAGTCTTTGAAGATAATGAAAAACCTAAAACATTGGCACCTTACTGATTCTTGCTCCTGCGCCTCTTCGATTATACCTACAAAAAGGAGGGGTGAGTAATTGGGACTATTCAGTGAGGGAAGATATAAGAACCTACAAACTCATTTCATATTACACAATGCAACAACACCAGTCACAATCGAATATCACCCAACAAGCACATCAACATAGAATATAGAATCACTAAGGACCTATTAGCCTGCGGACCTGTATCCGCCATGAGAGATCTTAATCATTATCGAGAGCACTGCTAACTCATACCATAACCACTGCTCCCCCCCCCTTATCGTTACCACCCTTCTTCTTCGGCGCGTTCTATAGCACTAAAACTGATCGACGACATTTAAATTGCCCAAACATAATTGATCAGCGGAATTTGAATTGCCCAAACATAATTGATCGACGATAATTGAATTTCCCATGCATAATTGATGACGGCGCTCACATTACCCTACTTAACTGATCGACATGTCACAACACCCAAAAGTCTCATTTACTTTCAATTTCATCACAAAACTCACAATCTCATTCACATCACTTTCATTATTATCACATCAGGTTCATTCTTAGCACATATCACACTCATCTCAACTCGCAACCAGTTTATCTTATAACAACCTATCATTCACTAGGTTCTTCATCACAATCAACATCTCATTTCAATGTTATTAACCAACTTATCGTCTCATTCATTCTCAACACACAACTGGTTTATCCTTAGCATCTTACCATTCTTTATGTTCTTTCATCATAGTCAATAATCATCATACATTCATCACAACAACACAAGTCAGACCTAGATCTAGCAATATTACCAACAGGCTAACGCCTGAGACATTATATAATGTGAAAAGGGTTCACAACCGAGTCCTCACCTTGGCCTTACTTAGTGACACAGATCTAGATCAAGGAGAAGACGCAGTCAACCGTACAACCACAAATCTGCACTATCAACTCAACAATAGATGGGAAAAGGGATAAGGGATCATATCTATCACATTTAGTGACAAATCATAGGAAGGACGAAGGGACATCAGGAGATCTGATGGTTACCAAACAAATGTAAAGAATGACTACAAAGGCCAACAAGGACAGACCAATCCTATGATGACAATGGCAGGTCGGAGGCGGCGTCGGCCGCGGCAGGTTGGAGGTGACGGCAACAGCTAAGGTTTTCGAGTTTCCGACTATCTATGCATGGCTTCACTTCTGTTTCTCTCTGCAGAGAAAGAAGGAAGAACACCTTCTTTTATAGAAAAATAAGGAAAAACCTAGGGTTTCTACCTATTGGGCCTTTTGCAACTAGGCTTTTTTATTTAACTAAAAGAAGTTTACGGGCCGGGTTTTGGGATGTTGCAATTCGCCCACATTTATTGGAATTCGTCCTCAAATTTCGCGTGTCGAAACTCCAAACCTAAACATCCCAAACATCCCAAACCCAAACGAGTACATGACTCGGCATTTGCAGTCTAATGGTGCCCGCAACCAACTCAGTTCAATAATCCTCACGGAGATTCAAACGTCCTCTTAGATCATATCCCTTCCCATAACCATCCATGTCTTTTCCCGTGAGATACCACTTCTCTACGGTTAACAAACTCAATATGCATTATGACCACTTCTACATTAATGACGAGAAAATATAAGAAATCGAAAAAAAGCAAAAGGTGTCATATTCCAAATCTGCGTATGAGTGTTACAAAAAGGTAGGAGCCTTGCTACAAGAGCTGTCGGCGATATCCCTCATTCTAATAACCTAGGAGTGCAGAACCTAGTTGAGTCGCAGCTCGAATAACAAAACAGAAAATTGCCTAAATGCTCTAAGTGCTGAATTTTCACTGAATTTGCTGTGTGGAAAATTCTCTCTCCATCTTGCCTAGAGCTCTTTATATACTCCCTCTTAAGTCAGCTTTCTCTTTCCCGTTGTGCCCTTAGGCCAACTTTGCCACTTTGCGGAAATATTCAATTTTTTCTCGATCTTCATGATTATCTTCGGAAACTTGACATTTATCTTCTCCTGTGGATAAGGTTTTAAACCGTCATAGTACTGATTGTCTGTTACTTGGCAAAATCGTAAGTGGGCTCCTAGTCTCGTTTTCAGCCTCTTTGAGCCATCTTTCGACTTATCGCGTTTATTACAAATTTCGATAAAATAAGTTTTCACGGTTTTTTTGGTAAAGTCTTGATGATAACTTCAAGTAAGATCCATTAAGGGGCAGTTTAGACACGGTTCGTAGGAGTTTTATCAAGGAGTAGGCGAGAATGCACAGATTCTTATCGTCTCAACGTTTTCGCATCGACTGGTACTTTGGGATCAACCGTTCGACATATGGAAAGCATCTTGGATTTTAGGCCGGTCGCCGTACATGAAGAGGTTTGGTCACTCAGCCAGTCTCTGCTCGGTCAATCGCTGTAAGTCGAACGATCAATGCTTGGTCGATTACCGTACATCGAGCGGTTTGGTCGCTCGGGCGGTTGCCAAACATCGACCGGTCCATTCTCGGTCAGTCGATGTACGTCGAGCGATTTGGTCGCTCAGCCTGTCGCTGTACGTCGACTGATTTGTACTCGGCCGGTCACCTTACGTCAAACGATTCATGCTCGGTCGGTCACCGTCCGTCGAGCAATGCATGGTTGGTTGCTCGCCGTACGTCGAGTGGTTCAATCGCTCGGCATGTCGCCGTATGTTAACTGATCCTTGCTATGTTGGTCGCTTATATACCATGATTTTGACCCACTTTTACCCATGGTATTTCTATGATCTTACTATATATATATATATATATATATATATATATGTTTTAGAGTCTTTTAGGTATGTTTTCAGGTTCAAGGGCATTTTGGAGTAAAGTGACGTTTTAGGTGCCATTATGGAGCTTAAAGGAGAGTTTTCCCGAGATGACTATAAAGATCAGACGTGAAGGTTAATATCCATAGATACATATCGATCAATACAAATTCTTTGTAATCGATCAACGACGCATCTGTAGAAGTCGATGACGAGATACTCCATCGATCGATATACGCCTAGTATTATCGATCGATATCGAGCGTATAGAAGAAGGATAATTATCTCAACTGACTTGAAGCCCAAGATCTCCCATTATTACAATAATGCCCCTGACGAGTTTTCAACCTAATTGAACTCAATATTTATAGTTATGCCTATGTGTTTTGGCTATACATGCTTTCAATACTTTCTAGTGCTTTTACTTGCTTTTTTCATTGTTCTAAGTACTTATTCATTTATCAATATAAAATATTCTTTTCATCTTATTCTCTATTCATCAAAGGTTATAGAATTCTAAGAACTAGAAGAAGATACAAAGAGATTTTTTATCTAGAGAAACTTAATTGTTTAGTCTTCTATCTTATGAATCTCTATTATTACCTTGATGTTATGAATCATTCAGCTATGTATGAGTAGATTCCTTTGTTAGATTTAGGGTTCAAATAGTTATGAGGGATTAGCCCCAACTATAGATTGTTGAGTTCTGATAATCATTATCTTGATGAACGCTAATGCTTATTCTAGTGTAGCTAACTAGAATATGATCTTGGAAGTGATTTAATCCATAAATCATTATCCTGACATCATCTTGCATAAGCTGAGGTCCTCTGGGGAGAAGAGAGAGCTGGTCTATATTCTTGGTGAACATATATTCAATTCGATCTGAAGCTATATCGATCGATACTCCAGAAGAGTAATCGATCGACGACAACCCATATCAATCGATATCGCTGTCAAAACATCGATAGATATTGTCGGCAGTCAGATCAGTGGACGAGTCTAATAGCGACTGCTATTAGGCAACTCTAAGAATTAAAGTTCTTTAGTATCTTGCAAGCAACTTATTAAAATATCTATAGCATTATAATTCCAATTAACTGAATAATAAACTTGAATCTAACTACTTTCTCTTATTGTTTACAACTTAAAACCATTCTCTTGAGCAACTTATCATTGCTCAAAACTGCAATTTGCATTTAAACCTATTCAACCTAGCCTAGTCTCTAAGGATTTCAATCTTTTGTGTTCCTTACCTCCTCGTGATTTGATCCCTAAGTACTACATCTGAACCTCTTATTTGAGAGAGTAATTCATTCCTTAGGGTAATTTGAGTGATATCAGTCGCTGTATGTCCAGCGGTTCGTTCGCTTGGCCTGGTCGCCATACGTCGACCGGTCCATGCTCGGGCGGTTGGCGTACGTCGACCGATCCATGCTATGTCGGTCACCGTACATCAAGCGGTTCGTTCGCTCAGCCGGTCTCCATTCGCCGACCGATCCGTGCTCGGCTGGTTGTCGTACGTCAAGCTGTTTGGTTGTTTGGATGTTACTTCTATGAGTTTGCGGATAATCAGGGCTTCCTCTGGTGCGTTACGGATAAGTCTTTCCGAGAATTTGATCGTAGAAATTGAAAGTTACTTCTTGGAAAAAAATTTGATAATTTTTGCGAAATTGATATCACTCAAATTACCATAAGGAGTGAATTACTCTCATCAAAAGAGGTCTAATTGTAGTACTTACATATCAAATCAAGAAGGATCTAGGGAACCTAATAGATCTAATAGTTATATGATTAAGCTAGGCTAATAATTTATAAGTCCGTAAATAAATACAAGAAACTGGAAAACAGTAAACAAGATGAACAAGACAATTGTTCAGCTTGGCGGGGAGTTGTTTGATGGAAGAATGGTTGCTAGATCTAGTGTTTCTATTCAGGTTCTATAGATTATAAATCCTATAGATGCCTAACAGTTGCTTGCGTGATAATTCAGAGCTCAATTGCTTAACACAGTGATCAGGCTCACGCAGTATTTCAATGGTTAACTAACTAGAATCTCATGTCTCAACTCTCGTTTATTGACTGATATACCATGATTTTGACCCACTTTTACTCATGGTATTTATATGATTTTACTATATATATCTATGTTTTGGAGTCTTTTAGGTATGTTTTCAGGTTCAAGGGCATTTTGGAGTAAAGTGACGTTTTAGGTGCCATTTGGAGCTTAAAGGAGAGTTTTCCTGAGATGACCTGAAGATCAGACATCGAGGTCGATATCCAGAGTTACATATCGATCGATACACACTTCGTGTAATCGATCGATGACGCATTTGAAGAAATGACGACGAGATACTCCATCGATCGATGTACACATAGTACCATCGATCGATATCGAGCGTGCAGAAGAAGGAAGAATATTCTCAATCGACTTGAAGCCCAAGATGTCTCAATATTACTATAATGCCCCTGACGAGTTTTTAACCTAATTGTACTCAATATTTATACCTTTGCCTATGTGTTTTGGCAAAGTAAGCTTTTACAACATATCATTGTTCTAGTACTTCTTACTTATCAATAAAGTATTCTTTTCATCTTAATTCTGTTCTCATCTAAGGTTATAGGATTCTAAGTTTAGAAGAAAGATACAAAGAGATTTGTTATCACGAGGAACTTGATTGTTCGGTCTTTTAAATGAATCTCTATTATTACCTAGATGCTATGAATCACTCAGTCATGTCTGAGTAGATTCCATTGTTAGATTTAGGGTTCAAATAGTTATGAGGGATTAGCCCCAACTATGGACTGTTGAGTTGTATACTCATTATCCTGATGATCCCAAATGCTTATTCTAGCGTAGCTAACTAGAATATGATCTTGGAATTGATTTAATCCATAAATCAATCTCCTGACATCATCTTGAATAAGCTAAGATCCTCTAGGGATAAGCGAGAGCCGGTCTATGATCTTGGTGAACATATATTCGATTCGATCTAGAGCTCTATCGACCGATACTCCAATAGAGTAATCGATCGACGACACACATATCGATCGATACAAGCTGTCAAACATCGATCGATATTGTCGGCAGACAGATCAATAGACGAGACTAGTAACGATAGTTATTAGCCAAATCTAAAGAGTCGAAGTTCTTTAGTATATGCAAGCAACTCATTAAAACATCCATAGCATTATAATCCTGAACTAGCTGAATAGTAACCTTGAATCTAACTTTTTTTCTTATTGATTACAACCCTCAAACACTCTCTTGAGAAATTAATCATTATTCACAACTTGCAATTTACATTTAAACCATTTCAACCTAGCTTAGTCACTAAGGATTAAACATCTTTTGTGTTCTTCGCTCCCCGTGAAATCGATCCCTAAGTACTACATCTGAACCTCTTATTTGAGAGAGTAATTCACTGCTAGGGTAATTTGAGTGAGATCAAATTTGGCGCCGTTGCCAGGGAGCTAAGATCGCCATTAGATTTAATCTTACTAGGTCTAGGTTATTTAAATTTCTGCTAAATCGCCTTCTGACGCAAAAATTTTTTTCTTGATTTTCAGGTACATGCCCAGCAATACCAGAAGCAACAAGAATCATCAACTTGTGTACTCAGAAAACCCCCACAGCTTGGAGCGTAGCATCCGCAAGAACTTACGTTCCACATCGATCGACATAACCTCTACTTTGTCGACCGATACACCGACATCGATCGACATCACCACCCGTTCGTCGACCGATACTGCTCTACCACAGTCGACCGAGACACCTTCTCTGTCGACCGATACTCGCCGCACTTCATCGCTCGACAACCGACCGTCGACCGATACACTTCATCCGACATCGATCGATATAAATCACCTTACATCGATCGATACTACCCGACGAGCCATGGTAGCGCCTATTATTCTCAGAACCGATGAGAATGGAGACCTGCGTGATCAAGATGGTCACCTGCGTAACGCAGCAGGTCAGAAGCTGAATGCTCAAAAGGAAATCATTCCTGAGCAAGACACTACAGACTTCATCCAACCTGCAGATGAAGCCAACGGAGCTAGAACCCTGGCAGATTACAACCGTCCAGATCAGTTCTATACCAACAGATCCTCCATCCGCCCTCCTGCTATTCAGAGAGGAGATTTCGAGCTCAAGCTGCAGTACTACGGTCTCGTAGGACAGATACCCTTCTGTGGGTTATCTCATGAGCATCCTATGTTTCATCTGGAAAGATACGAAGATATTATATCTTCCATCAAGGCCAACGGAGTCCCTGAAGACTATCTTTTCTGCAAGCTTTTCAAATACTCTCTATCAGGAGAAGCTTTGCAGTGGCTGCAACAACTACCACCTGGTTCTCTCACTACCTGGAAGGACATCAAAAACGCATTCCTGCGTAACTTCTTTGATGAGTCACGTGCTGAAGACTGGAGAAGAAAAATTGCTACATTTACTCAGGAACCTAGAGAATCTTTCAAGGATACCTGGAACAGATTCAAATCCTACCAGCGCGACTGCCCACATCATGGATACAACAACGTGCAACTACTCTGCACCTTATACAGAGGCATCGCTCTAAAGTATCAAATGGCTCTGGACACTGCTAGTGAAGGAAATTTCAGCACAAGGAATCCACATGACGCTGTGAAGTTAATTGATAACTTGGCTTCAAGCAACAGTACGAAGAACATCGTCAAAGCAAAATATGTCTCATTCCTTGGGAAGGAACAGATTAGTGAATTTCAATCACAGCTGGATAATGTTCAGAAGCTGCTTAACAAGCAGATTTGTTCAGTTGAGAATGCAGAAACCGCAGAGGATCAAGTAGACGAAGATGTGAATTGGATCAGTGGAGCTGGATTTCAGAGATCTGGAAACCAGGGAGGAAACAGAAACTTCTCAGGACAGAGGAGCAACTACAGCCCACAGAAACCTTCCTACAACAGCAGCAACCCCAACAACAACAGGAGTTACGGAAACTCATTCTACACCAATCCACCCCCACCCACCCAAGAAAGCAAGCTAGAAGAAATGCCGGAAAGAGTTCTACAGACACAACATAAGCTCCAGGTGGATTTCAATGGGAAGATTGACTATGTCTACACCACTTTAAATTCAAAGCTTGATACTTTGAATACCTATGTGAAGAAAGTGGAGACTCAAGTAATTCAGACAGGAGAGGCTTTGAAGAAACAAGAAGCCTTAGCAAGAGCACCAGGAGAGCCTACTACCCACCACCACGTCAATGCCATCATAGATGATGATTTCTGGGAAGAAGTTCCCCCGAATGAGCTGCAAAACTCGACAGATGAAGCCTCACCCGAAGCCGGATCTGACTCATATCGATCGACATCATCGGCCCAACATCGATCGATATCACCAAAAGCAAAGCGATCGATAAACTTTGACGAGTATCGATCGATAGACTTCGAGGAACCCTCCAACGAGTGCAATTCAATCAAAATCATGTCACACGAAGCCTTTGCAGCCAAACACCCACGACCACCCACCGGTATGGACGTCAACCTATCTTCAGACCCCATCGATCGATACAGAAACCTTTCCATCGACCGATCCGGAGACACCGATATAGACCGACACACAGCAGTAGCCATCGATCGATATACTATCCCCCACTGCCGAGTGCAACTACCCAAAATCGATGTAGCACGACTTAATGCACTCCGGGAGCAGTCCACACTTTCAAATCCCTTCCTACAGCAATATTGAAGAAACCCACGGACATCATTGAACCCATGGAGCAAGAAAAGGATAACCTAGGAAGAGTCTTACGAAAAATGAAAAGACGATTGCAAAGCACCTTAAAAGGGGAGCTAATGAAGCAGAGATGGAAAACTTCAGGAAACGTGTTCTAAGGATCCCTGCAGAGAAACCCTTTGAAGAAGCCTACTTTTCTCATAGATTGTGGATGTTCTTCAGAGAGACCAAGGAGACAGAAGAAGACATCAAGAGGATGTTTCACCAAGTTCGTGACAGCATGAAGAAGAGGATCACACTACCAAAGAGGAGCGATCCAGGGAAGTTCACAGTACCATGTTCCATCAGGGGCATTGAATTCCCTCGTGCCTTATGTGATACAGGATCAGGAGTCAGCATCATACCTAAGATCATGGCAGACCACCTACGTCTAAAGATAGAGCCTACTGATGAGATATTCATCTTTGTGGATTGTTCTCAACAGAACTCTGAAGGCATAATTCGAAATCTTGAGTTACAAATTGGAGATGCCATCATTCCAATAGACTTCCACGTCCTGGATGTCAAGCTAAACTTCAAGACATCACTACTACTTGGAAGAGCTTTACTAGCCACCGTCGGAGCCGTTTGTGACCTAAAGTTCAACAAGCTCTGCCTAACCCTAATAAGTCCCACCACCTTCTATGATCCCGTCCAGGTCATCAAGCCACCAGCTAAGGAGACCACAAAAGTCGTAGCAGCTTGTTTCTGTTCCCATGAGTACAATTCCATGGCTGAATACGAAACCAATCCGGTTACATCGACCGATGAGAGCAACATCCCATCACCCGATACCAATACCAACACATCGACCGACGTAGCTACCACCACATCGATCGATAGACAGCCCTTTTGGAGGAACAACACTGAAACCTTAGCATCAACGCCCGCTTTTGAGCCAGCTACAACAGAACCGGACGACTACATACCTCTAGAGGAGGAATACGATGAAGATTACGAGGAAGAACGAGCTACAGAGTACAGATTCATTCGTGAAGAAGAAGATGGACACCCTTCCCACACCTTCAGATTCAACGCATCGACCGATGTAAGCAAGCCTTCATCGACCGATATGCAACCAAGACGATCGCTCAAACGACCCTATGAACCATCAAGCGATCCTATCGACTTTATATCCATTTACACACCATCTAAGGATATAAGAGACGGAGACTACTCAATTGGAAGTTGGGCAAGTGACTACAATGAGAGTTTTGCAGTAGAGGCAATTCCACTGCAATATGCAATTCAACCTGAGGAAGTCCCATCGACCGATACGTTCCAACAACAATCGATCGACAACCGTCAACTCACATCGACCGATACACCTGATACAGCATCGCCCGATACGACCACTACACCATCCGAGGTACAAATAAACAATATTGATTTTGGTTATCTAACTCCGGATGAGTTTGGTATTTTCAGAGATCCAGAAGGCAATGCACGAGCAATGGATGGGAGAATCATCCCAATAACAAAGAAGGATATAGGAGACATCCTTCAAACCGCCAATGGATCCATACACCTGTTCAAACAACTACCTCACACCTCTGTCAATCAGCAGCATCAGAACATCAGTACAACCACAGCATCCAATCAAGACGAAGCTACAGCTGATCATCTCAACACGGAGTGTTCGGAATTTCAGCACATATCGATCGATAAACATAATTGTATATCGTTCGATATGCACCGAGAGATGGGCAGACGAGCTTTCAAAGATGGAACTCGACGCTTCTTATGGGAGAAGAAGGACGAATTTGGAGTTTTCAGAGATGAATCTGGGTTTGCTAGAGGAGTCAATGGAGACATCATCAATGTTTCAAAGGAAGCCATAGAGGAGTTACTTAACAGAGCATCACTGTTTGATTAGTCTTGTTTTTGTTTGCCCATACATGCAGATCACTTCAATAGAGCGGAACCTAAAGAGAAGCTCTACACAGAAGCTGAAGTCCAACGCATGATCTATGAGGCCAAGAGTCCTTACATCTGGCAAACCTTTACCTATCCACATGAAATGGAGAGAGCACGATCAGAACTCCAATCTGAAATCAACTGGATTCAGAGCGCTTATAATATTCAACAACAAAAGAAAGACGCCCTAGAAGAAGAAGTATCCACTCTCTGTTCACAACTGAAAACCGACGTGCCACCATCGACCGATGCTGGACAGATACCATCGACCGATCCTCATCCTACACCGTCGACCGATGCAGACCAACGCACATCGACCGATAGACGTTTGCAGAACACCTACAGCAAAGAAGAAATCACTAATCTCATCCGCAACATCTATCAGGACATCAAACGAGAAGAGGCAACCACCAACCAAGATCTGGAAGAAAACTATCAGCAGCTCAGCAACAACTTCACCTCATTCAAGGAACGCACATCAACAATGGCAGATACCATGGATCACATCATCA
Source organism: Hirschfeldia incana (assembly GCA_026261945.1). Taxonomy (NCBI): domain Eukaryota; kingdom Viridiplantae; phylum Streptophyta; class Magnoliopsida; order Brassicales; family Brassicaceae; genus Hirschfeldia; species Hirschfeldia incana. The sequence goes on from JABCMI010000030.1 coordinate 507,254, forward strand.
AGGCTCTACACCACACACACCAAACGATGAAATCCTTCTACACCAGCAAGAAGAAAATAACTGATGAGATGATCCCACCAATGGAAGATCGACTGCACGAGGTTGAAGATACATTGAGAGCACTCTGCGAGGACTACAGACGCGCAGCATCGACCGATATGACACCTAGTCCATCGCCCGATATGAACTCCAGCGAGTTTTGCACCAGAGCTGATATGGAGAAGACAGTTCAAGATCTCTTCACCATAGTTCAAGAGGTTGGAGATTCTACCTACCAAAGCTTTGAGCAACTATGGTTTCCAGTGCAAAGCGACGTCAAGAGCATGGAATACACTATAGAGAACATCCAGAAGGAAATCAAGACCATCTCAAGACAACTAGCGGATAGACCAGCACCATTAGCATCGACCAATATACCAGTCAGGACATCGACCGACAGACCTACACTGTTGGGGTCAAAATCGGTCAAGACGAAATCGATGTCCGAAAAGTTCGGACAAAATACGAAAGATGTTAGAGAGGCATTAAGAGAATAAATTTCATTCTAGAAAACTCGGGAAAATGTTAAGACATTCCGAAATCGACGATTAGAAACATTCTCTACACGATAAAATCTCCGGGAAGTAAGAAGAACGCGAAAACTCGCACGAGCCGGAAGAAACGAGCGACGATCCTGGATTGTCTCTAGGCGCCGGGCGCCTAGCACCCGTGCTGCCTCTAGGCGCCGGGCGCCTAGCGCCCGCGCTTGCCTCTAGGCGCCGGGCGCCTAGCGCCTGTGCTTGCCTCTAGGCGCCGGGCGCCTAGCGCCCGTGCTGCCTCTAGGCGCCGGGCGCCTAGCGCCCGTGCTGCCTCTAGGCGCCGGGCGCCTAGCGCCCGTGCTTGCCTCTAGGCGCCGGGCGCCTAGCGCCCGTGCTGCCTCTAGGCGCCGGGCGCCTAGCGCCCGTGCTGCCTCTAGGCGCGGGGCGCCTAGCGCCCGTGCTTGCCTCTAGGCGCCGGGCGCCTAGCGCCCGTGCTGCCTCTAGGCGCCGGGCGCCTAGCGCCCGTGCTTGCCTCTAGGCGCCGGGCGCCTAGCGCCCGTGCTGCCTCTAGGCGCCGGGCGCCTAGCGCCCGTGCTTGCCTCTAGGCGCCGGGCGCCTAGCGCCCGTGCTTGCCTCTAGGCGCCGGGCGCCTAGCGCCCATGCTTGCCCCTAGGTGTCGGGCGCCTAGCGCCCGTGCTTGCCTCTAGGCGCCGGGCGCCTAGCGCCCGTGCTGCCTCTAGGCGCCGGGCGCCTAGCGCCCGTGCTTGCCTCTAGGCGCCGGGCGCCTAGCGCCCGTGCTGCCTCTAGGCGCCGGGCGCCTAGCGCCCGTGCTTGCCTCTAGGCGCCGGGCGCCTAGCGCCCGTGCTTGCCTCTAGGCGCCGGGCGCCTAGCGCCCGTGCTGCCTCTAGGCGCCGGGCGCCTAGCGCCCGCGCTGCCTCTAGGCTCCGGGCGCCTAGCGCCCGTGCTGCCTCTAGGCGCCGGGCGCCTAGCGCCCGTGTTGCCTCTAGGCGCCGGGCGCCTAGCGCCATGCTGGTTCGAGTTATTGGACGGCTAGTCTTCACGCGTAAGTTCCGAGTTCTCGAACCGCCAGAAATCGAAGTTTTGCGACTTTCTCAAATCCCGCAAACCAAACTCCTTTTCTTCCTCCTGGTCTTCGGAAAACCCGTAAGACGTCAACGGATAGGAGAACTTCGTAGAAAGCGGCAACGGTTATCTAAAAACACCATTTGCTACAGACTTCATCCAACCTGCAGATGAAGCCAACGGAGCTAGAACCCTGGCAGATTACAACCGTCCAGATCAGTTCTATACCAACAGATCCTCCATCCGCCCTCCTGCTATTCAGAGAGGAGATTTCGAGCTCAAGCTGCAGTACTACGGTCTCGTAGGACAGATACCCTTCTGTGGGTTATCTCATGAGCATCCTATGTTTCATCTGGAAAGATACGAAGATATTATATCTTCCATCAAGGCCAACGGAGTCCCTGAAGACTATCTTTTCTGCAAGCTTTTCAAATACTCTCTATCAGGAGAAGCTTTGCAGTGGCTGCAACAACTACCACCTGGTTCTCTCACTACCTGGAAGGACATCAAAAACGCATTCCTGCGTAACTTCTTTGATGAGTCACGTGCTGAAGACTGGAGAAGAAAAATTGCTACATTTACTCAGGAACCTAGAGAATCTTTCAAGGATACCTGGAACAGATTCAAATCCTACCAGCGCGACTGCCCACATCATGGATACAACAACGTGCAACTACTCTGCACCTTATACAGAGGCATCGCTCTAAAGTATCAAATGGCTCTGGACACTGCTAGTGAAGGAAATTTCAGCACAAGGAATCCACATGACGCTGTGAAGTTAATTGATAACTTGGCTTCAAGCAACAGTACGAAGAACATCGTCAAAGCAAAATATGTCTCATTCCTTGGGAAGGAACAGATTAGTGAATTTCAATCACAGCTGGATAATGTTCAGAAGCTGCTTAACAAGCAGATTTGTTCAGTTGAGAATGCAGAAACCGCAGAGGATCAAGTAGACGAAGATGTGAATTGGATCAGTGGAGCTGGATTTCAGAGATCTGGAAACCAGGGAGGAAACAGAAACTTCTCAGGACAGAGGAGCAACTACAGCCCACAGAAACCTTCCTACAACAGCAGCAACCCCAACAACAACAGGAGTTACGGAAACTCATTCTACACCAATCCACCCCCACCCACCCAAGAAAGCAAGCTAGAAGAAATGCCGGAAAGAGTTCTACAGACACAACATAAGCTCCAGGTGGATTTCAATGGGAAGATTGACTATGTCTACACCACTTTAAATTCAAAGCTTGATACTTTGAATACCTATGTGAAGAAAGTGGAGACTCAAGTAATTCAGACAGGAGAGGCTTTGAAGAAACAAGAAGCCTTAGCAAGAGCACCAGGAGAGCCTACTACCCACCACCACGTCAATGCCATCATAGATGATGATTTCTGGGAAGAAGTTCCCCCGAATGAGCTGCAAAACTCGACAGATGAAGCCTCACCCGAAGCCGGATCTGACTCATATCGATCGACATCATCGGCCCAACATCGATCGATATCACCAAAAGCAAAGCGATCGATAAACTTTGACGAGTATCGATCGATAGACTTCGAGGAACCCTCCAACGAGTGCAATTCAATCAAAATCATGTCACACGAAGCCTTTGCAGCCAAACACCCACGACCACCCACCGGTATGGACGTCAACCTATCTTCAGACCCCATCGATCGATACAGAAACCTTTCCATCGACCGATCCGGAGACACCGATATAGACCGACACACAGCAGTAGCCATCGATCGATATACTATCCCCCACTGCCGAGTGCAACTACCCAAAATCGATGTAGCACGACTTAATGCACTCCGGGAGCAGTCCACACTTTCAAATCCCTTCCTACAGCAATATTGAAGAAACCCACGGACATCATTGAACCCATGGAGCAAGAAAAGGATAACCTAGGAAGAGTCTTACGAAAAATGAAAAGACGATTGCAAAGCACCTTAAAAGGGGAGCTAATGAAGCAGAGATGGAAAACTTCAGGAAACGTGTTCTAAGGATCCCTGCAGAGAAACCCTTTGAAGAAGCCTACTTTTCTCATAGATTGTGGATGTTCTTCAGAGAGACCAAGGAGACAGAAGAAGACATCAAGAGGATGTTTCACCAAGTTCGTGACAGCATGAAGAAGAGGATCACACTACCAAAGAGGAGCGATCCAGGGAAGTTCACAGTACCATGTTCCATCAGGGGCATTGAATTCCCTCGTGCCTTATGTGATACAGGATCAGGAGTCAGCATCATACCTAAGATCATGGCAGACCACCTACGTCTAAAGATAGAGCCTACTGATGAGATATTCATCTTTGTGGATTGTTCTCAACAGAACTCTGAAGGCATAATTCGAAATCTTGAGTTACAAATTGGAGATGCCATCATTCCAATAGACTTCCACGTCCTGGATGTCAAGCTAAACTTCAAGACATCACTACTACTTGGAAGAGCTTTACTAGCCACCGTCGGAGCCGTTTGTGACCTAAAGTTCAACAAGCTCTGCCTAACCCTAATAAGTCCCACCACCTTCTATGATCCCGTCCAGGTCATCAAGCCACCAGCTAAGGAGACCACAAAAGTCGTAGCAGCTTGTTTCTGTTCCCATGAGTACAATTCCATGGCTGAATACGAAACCAATCCGGTTACATCGACCGATGAGAGCAACATCCCATCACCCGATACCAATACCAACACATCGACCGACGTAGCTACCACCACATCGATCGATAGACAGCCCTTTTGGAGGAACAACACTGAAACCTTAGCATCAACGCCCGCTTTTGAGCCAGCTACAACAGAACCGGACGACTACATACCTCTAGAGGAGGAATACGATGAAGATTACGAGGAAGAACGAGCTACAGAGTACAGATTCATTCGTGAAGAAGAAGATGGACACCCTTCCCACACCTTCAGATTCAACGCATCGACCGATGTAAGCAAGCCTTCATCGACCGATATGCAACCAAGACGATCGCTCAAACGACCCTATGAACCATCAAGCGATCCTATCGACTTTATATCCATTTACACACCATCTAAGGATATAAGAGACGGAGACTACTCAATTGGAAGTTGGGCAAGTGACTACAATGAGAGTTTTGCAGTAGAGGCAATTCCACTGCAATATGCAATTCAACCTGAGGAAGTCCCATCGACCGATACGTTCCAACAACAATCGATCGACAACCGTCAACTCACATCGACCGATACACCTGATACAGCATCGCCCGATACGACCACTACACCATCCGAGGTACAAATAAACAATATTGATTTTGGTTATCTAACTCCGGATGAGTTTGGTATTTTCAGAGATCCAGAAGGCAATGCACGAGCAATGGATGGGAGAATCATCCCAATAACAAAGAAGGATATAGGAGACATCCTTCAAACCGCCAATGGATCCATACACCTGTTCAAACAACTACCTCACACCTCTGTCAATCAGCAGCATCAGAACATCAGTACAACCACAGCATCCAATCAAGACGAAGCTACAGCTGATCATCTCAACACGGAGTGTTCGGAATTTCAGCACATATCGATCGATAAACATAATTGTATATCGTTCGATATGCACCGAGAGATGGGCAGACGAGCTTTCAAAGATGGAACTCGACGCTTCTTATGGGAGAAGAAGGACGAATTTGGAGTTTTCAGAGATGAATCTGGGTTTGCTAGAGGAGTCAATGGAGACATCATCAATGTTTCAAAGGAAGCCATAGAGGAGTTACTTAACAGAGCATCACTGTTTGATTAGTCTTGTTTTTGTTTGCCCATACATGCAGATCACTTCAATAGAGCGGAACCTAAAGAGAAGCTCTACACAGAAGCTGAAGTCCAACGCATGATCTATGAGGCCAAGAGTCCTTACATCTGGCAAACCTTTACCTATCCACATGAAATGGAGAGAGCACGATCAGAACTCCAATCTGAAATCAACTGGATTCAGAGCGCTTATAATATTCAACAACAAAAGAAAGACGCCCTAGAAGAAGAAGTATCCACTCTCTGTTCACAACTGAAAACCGACGTGCCACCATCGACCGATGCTGGACAGATACCATCGACCGATCCTCATCCTACACCGTCGACCGATGCAGACCAACGCACATCGACCGATAGACGTTTGCAGAACACCTACAGCAAAGAAGAAATCACTAATCTCATCCGCAACATCTATCAGGACATCAAACGAGAAGAGGCAACCACCAACCAAGATCTGGAAGAAAACTATCAGCAGCTCAGCAACAACTTCACCTCATTCAAGGAACGCACATCAACAATGGCAGATACCATGGATCACATCATCAAGGCTCTACACCACACACACCAAACGATGAAATCCTTCTACACCAGCAAGAAGAAAATAACTGATGAGATGATCCCACCAATGGAAGATCGACTGCACGAGGTTGAAGATACATTGAGAGCACTCTGCGAGGACTACAGACGCGCAGCATCGACCGATATGACACCTAGTCCATCGCCCGATATGAACTCCAGCGAGTTTTGCACCAGAGCTGATATGGAGAAGACAGTTCAAGATCTCTTCACCATAGTTCAAGAGGTTGGAGATTCTACCTACCAAAGCTTTGAGCAACTATGGTTTCCAGTGCAAAGCGACGTCAAGAGCATGGAATACACTATAGAGAACATCCAGAAGGAAATCAAGACCATCTCAAGACAACTAGCGGATAGACCAGCACCATTAGCATCGACCAATATACCAGTCAGGACATCGACCGACAGACCTACACTGTTGGGGTCAAAATCGGTCAAGACGAAATCGATGTCCGAAAAGTTCGGACAAAATACGAAAGATGTTAGAGAGGCATTAAGAGAATAAATTTCATTCTAGAAAACTCGGGAAAATGTTAAGACATTCCGAAATCGACGATTAGAAACATTCTCTACACGATAAAATCTCCGGGAAGTAAGAAGAACGCGAAAACTCGCACGAGCCGGAAGAAACGAGCGACGATCCTGGATTGTCTCTAGGCGCCGGGCGCCTAGCACCCGTGCTGCCTCTAGGCGCCGGGCGCCTAGCGCCCGCGCTTGCCTCTAGGCGCCGGGCGCCTAGCGCCTGTGCTTGCCTCTAGGCGCCGGGCGCCTAGCGCCCGTGCTGCCTCTAGGCGCCGGGCGCCTAGCGCCCGTGCTGCCTCTAGGCGCCGGGCGCCTAGCGCCCGTGCTTGCCTCTAGGCGCCGGGCGCCTAGCGCCCGTGCTGCCTCTAGGCGCCGGGCGCCTAGCGCCCGTGCTGCCTCTAGGCGCTGGGCGCCTAGCGCCCGTGCTTGCCTCTAGGCGTCGGGCGCCTAGCGCCCGTGCTGCCTCTAGGCGCCGGGCGCCTAGCGCCCGTGCTTGCCTCTAGGCGCCGGGCGCCTAGCGCCCGTGCTGCCTCTAGGCGCCGGGCGCCTAGCGCCCGTGCTTGCCTCTAGGCGCCGGGCGCCTAGCGCCCATGCTTGCCCCTAGGTGTCGGGCGCCTAGCGCCCGTGCTTGCCTCTAGGCGCCGGGCGCCTAGCGCCCGTGCTGCCTCTAGGCGCCGGGCGCCTAGCGCCCGTGCTTGCCTCTAGGCGCCGGGCGCCTAGCGCCCGTGCTGCCTCTAGGCGCCGGGCGCCTAGCGCCCGTGCTTGCCTCTAGGCGCCGGGCGCCTAGCGCCCGTGCTTGCCTCTAGGCGCCGGGCGCCTAGCGCCCGTGCTGCCTCTAGGCGCCGGGCGCCTAGCGCCCGCGCTGCCTCTAGGCTCCGGGCGCCTAGCGCCCGTGCTGCCTCTAGGCGCCGGGCGCCTAGCGCCCGTGTTGCCTCTAGGCGCCGGGCGCCTAGCGCCATGCTGGTTCGAGTTATTGGACGGCTAGTCTTCACGCGTAAGTTCCGAGTTCTCGAACCGCCAGAAATCGAAGTTTTGCGACTTTCTCAAATCCCGCAAACCAAACTCCTTTTCTTCCTCCTGGTCTTCGGAAAACCCGTAAGACGTCAACGGATAGGAGAACTTCGTAGAAAGCGGCAACGGTTATCTAAAAACACCATTTGCCACGCAAAAGAATCGAGGATCTTCCGAAAAACCCAATGTCCAAGTAGGAACGTTCTCTCGAGGAAATCGTAAAAATAGCGGAAATCCGAGATACGGCCCAACGGAGACCAAACATGATCGGATAACCATTTTTACGATTTTCTAAAAAGATAGATACGACTGTTTGCGATTATCTTCCCAAAACAGGATAAATGTCAAACTTCCAAAAAGATAAACATCAATTTTCCGAAAAGATAAATGTCAACTTTCCCGATAAACATGAAGGCCGACAAAAATGGAAAAAGCCCAGCTCGCGCCGGCCCGTCAGGAATAGACCGTCATATGGGGAGTATATAAGCAAGTCTAGGAGCAGAAGGAAGGGGATCCAAAAATCACAAGGCAAACTACTCTCAGAGCAAGTTAGAACTTAGGCTTTATTTCCTTTTTAGCGAGCTGCGACTCAATTAGGTTAGATCTAGGATTTCAAGACTAGCGACGATCGACAGCTCTTACGGCCGCGATCTCGACCTATTGTTCCAACGCTCTCCGCGAATCTCGGAAATAAAATTCTTTCTTTTTTGCTCTCTTATTTTACGTATTTACTTTCAACTTAGCATTCTTTTAACTTTGTCGTGCGTGGCCCAGCAGATAGCCGGGATCCTCGGGGAAAACTAGGTCAACTTAGTTTTCCTACGTTTTAAACTTAACTAAAATCGACGGTGCGAATTTCGGTTCCCACAGTTTGGCGCTAGAAGGAGGGGGATCACGGAATTATCTTTCTCGCAACTACGCACGCCCAGTTAAGCATGTCTGCTAACGCGGAAAAAGACAAGCAAACGCACGACGGACCAGCCGCCGATGCCAACGCTGAGAAGACTCCCGCTGGAAACGTATCGACGGTCACTGCTGAGGCAAACACCGCGATGCTAGACCAGGTGAAGGAACTGTTCGCCACCGCCCAGAAACGGTCGGAAGAACAAGAGAAGCTAATGGCTTCGCTCGCTAAACAGGTCAGCACCTTAACAGCGAAAAGCAAACTCCCGCGCGGATCCACCAAGGTGAGGTGTGTCAGGAGACTCGACTTCGGAACTTCCGGAGACAAAGAAAAAGACGCCCCGAGAGAATCCCCGGAACTCATCCCTGACGATACCACTCCGGCGGGGCAGAAGAAAACAACGGATAACCTTCCACCTCCCGCGAGGGAAAACGAAGGAGTCGACGTCGAAAGAATCAATCTGGATATCAGCGACCAGTCGGATCCGTCCGACGAAGACGCCGACGTCCACCACAGAAGGACCCGAAGTCAATCGGCTCGACTGGCGGCAGCCTTCGAGAAACCGATGACGGAAGAGGAGGAAGACCTCTACTGGTCAGAGCAAGAAAGGCTAGCCGAAGACCAGACCCGGGCCTATCGCAGCCAGCGTAGACAGAGAAGCGCAAGTGGCGCCAATGAGATCCACGATCTACGCGAATACATCGCGAAGACTGCAGCCGAGGTGAAAGCGGTAAAATCGCAGATTCACCACGCAACCAGTACTGCTCCCGAGATCGACCTGCTCCTCGAAGAATCGAGGAAGACTACATTCACGTCTCGAATTACGGACGCACGAGTCTCGGATCCCGGGAAAATAAAGCTTCCCACCTACGACGGAACCACAGACCCGAAGGCACACCTGCAATCCTTTCAGATTGCGATGGCCAGGTCTAAGCTTCCAGAGCGGGAAAAGGACGTCGGCTGCTGTCTCCTGTTCGTCGAGAACCTCAGAGGTGCTGCGCTCGAGTGGTTCTCACGCTTGAAAAGAAACTCCATCGGAAGCTTTCGCCAGCTAGCTTCAGCCTTTCTGAAGCAGTTTTCCATGTTCATGGACAGGGAAACTTCCGATGTAGACCTTTGGAGCCTCATTCAGAAGGAAGACGAGCCGCTCCGCGACTACATAAAGAGGTTCAAACTCGTAATGTCCAGGGTAACAGGCCTCAGCGATAGAGTCGCCATCGACGCCCTGAGGAAAAACCTCTGGTACAAGTCAAAATTCCGAAAGTGGATTTCTCTGGAAAGACCACGCACCATCCAGGACACTCTCCACAAAGCGACGGACTTCATCATCATGGAGGAAGAGATGAAAGTCCTGGCGCAAAAGCACGGACCGCAGAAAGCGTCCGGTAAGAAGAAAACCTCACGTAACGACAAGTACGTCCATCACGAGGGGGAAGACGTCCAAGGCGAGCATAATTACGCCATCAACTCCGAGCAAGGGAGGACCGCCGGAAACACTTGGACGCGGAACTCGTACAAGGACAACTCCAGCTGCGAGTTCCACCAGACGAGAGGTCACTCAACCGCCAACTGCAAAGTTCTCGGCGCTAGACTCATTACAAAGCTGCTCGCCGGCGAACTGGCAACGGTAAAAAGCGTGAAAGATCTGCTTTTAGATTCCGACCGTCCGCCGAAGACCGACGGAGCTAATTCCGAGAATAACGCTCCTGGAACTCAATCGGGTGAAAAACGCGGACGAAGGCAAGATGGCGAAGGAAACAACAGCAATCGCCAGAGGATCAACATGATCATCGGCGGATCGCACTTCTACCAGGACTCGGTTTCGTCGATCAAAGCCTATGGACGAAAAGCCGAAACGAGTCCCGGATGGTGCCCAGAAGACGACGTCCCCAATCACGCGATCGTCTTCGAGGAACAAGATACGGCCGGACACGACAAACCTCACTACGATCCTTTGGTCATCGACTTGGTGATCCAAGATCTCGAAGTCGGCCGCATCCTCATCGACACGGGAAGCACGGTCAACATCATGTTCCGCGATACCCTCCAAAGGATGAACATACCCCTCGGAGAAGTCATCCCAGAACCAAGACCGTTGACTGGATTCTCGGGCGTCACTTCCATGACCCTCGGAAAGATTAGACTCCCAGTCATGGCGAAAGAGGTCACAAAGATCGTCGAATTCGCAGTAGTGGATAACCCGGCTATCTACAACGCCATAATGGGGACTCCTTGGATAAACGCCATGAAAGCGGTCCCATCCACTTACCATCTTAGCGTCAAGTTTCCAACACCAACCGGAACGGCGATAATTTGGGGAAGCCAAAAACAATCGCGACTTTGCTTCCTGGCCGAACATAAATTGCGCAGCAATCGGAACGCCCCAGCGGCTAACCCGAAGCGGATTAAGAAGCATCCGAGTATCTCTGAGAACTCGGCAAAGGACGACTCGGATTCGTCCAAAAAGGCCACGACCCAGGATGATAAGCCAATCCTTGAGTCCATCGCCGACAAAACGGATGATCCAACTCCTGACACGGCCACCGACTTAGCTAAGACAGTCGAAACGCCGGAAGTCGTGGAGTAATAACATCCGCGATATAAGCAGAACTACGAGATGGCTTGATCCTCGCAAGAGGTACGTAGGCAGCTCGTCGAAACCCGACGAGTTCAGCTATCCCCCTCACCAAAAAGGGGGGGGGGGAGATGGGAACGAATAATCTTTCACTCCCGCAAAAATATTCTCTACATGCATTCGACATCCTTGAAACTTTTCACAGTCCTAAATTCGAAATTGCTTATCAAAAGCACTAATATTACGGAAAACGAAAATCGTATCTTTAAGGAACGCGAGACGTCGCAAGTTCCTGACCAGTTTCGATTCTCTACTCTCCTCCAACAAATTCTATCAAACAGTCTTTCCGCGACTTTAAAAAACCCTATTTCCGTCGATTGGCCCCGACGGAAAAACATAGAAACGTTTCACTTAAATCAAATTCGTAGTCTGGCTTCCAACGAAGTCCTTTCACATCCGACAAGGATATCATAGCGCGCTATACAAGAAATCCAAATTTTGGTTAGCTCTTCGTAAAGGAAGTAGCTCGACTCGTACCCGAACGAATCGTATAAGCCGATAAGCACTTCGCAGATTCTAAAACGATACGAGTCAGGTCGAAATCGCAAACAAGCAAAACGAAAAGCCGATTAGTCATCGCACAGCTTCAGCCGAAATTAGACCTAGGTCTTGCCCTAAACCCAGCCTTGCTGGTATCTAAAACATCTCATAGGCATAAGTATCCAGCATACGAGATCCCAAAACTTGCCTCTTATCGCTTATAAACCTAACGTTCGCTACAAAGTAACCCGCGGGTTAAGCGACAAAAAAGAGCTCGAATATGAAGTGACTACGCGTATTCAAAGTCCTCTACACTTGGCGAAAGTATAAATCCAAACGCATGATTCATAAAAACATTCATAATAGGGATTCAAAGGCCACCGACGACCGATCCCGAAAAGCATAAAGTCACGCAACCCCCCAAGGGTCGCAACACATACAAACAGCCCCACTTGGCTTACAACAAATTATAATCAAATGCAAGACAATCAGAAAAAGTTATATCAAACGAGGAATCAGGCTGGTCGACCTCCTCGCCCCCGTCGCCTGCATTCGCGTCTGCACCGGCATCCGCCGTATCTTCCGAGACTTGAATAGGATTCCATAATTCCCGGATTCTTCCTTCGATCGGAGGAACAGAGGATTCGGCGTTGGCACATACTCTCATCGAACCATCCATCGCGGCAAGTTCGCTGGAAAGCGAGAAACCCTCACGCTGTACCTGGTGAAGAGTACCCACCGAACCACGACACTCGTGAAAATCGCCAACGAAGTCCTGAGCCTCTTTGTACGCCTCAAATTCAGTAGAAAAGATTTCCGCCCGTCGATTCATTTCGGCGGCGGCTCTTCTCCGTCCTCTCCTCTCTGCACGGACGAGGGCTCGAGCCTGGACTTCGGCTTGCCGACGGTTTCGCTCCTCAACCTCCAACCGATACTTGGCAAACTCCCTTTCGGTCTCCTCCGCTTTGAAGCGAGCCAATCGAGCAGTACGGAAACTTCCGTCGATTGACGCATTCCATACTCTCACGGCCTGCAAAATAAAAAAAAAATCAAGGTCAAGTGAAAGGATAGGAAGAGTTTGCTTAAGTGACGAAAACAAACCTCGTTAACCAGACGAGTGCCTTCCGCTGTCACCTTGTCCCTCTCCTCGTTGTCCAAAGACTCGTCACGGGTAAAAGCCGGGGGGAGCTCATCAAAGAAGTCATTTGGAGGAGGGTTCGGACCGGAAGCACCCCCGCTCTCTGCGACAAAATCGGGATCATACCTCGATGGCTCGTTGTTTTCCGACGAAGCCTCGAAAGCGATCCCTTTGCCCTTCGAAGATTTCCCCCTCCGCCTCGAAGGAGCAAACACGAAGGATCCATCATTGATGAGAGGTCGCGTACCGCCTCGCGATCGGTGAAGCGCAACCGCCTTCCGAATCCGATCAAGATCGAAAGAATCCCAGGAACAGGCCCTCACCCTGAATATGTCTCTCTTGATAGTAAGATCGGAAGGGATGTGCGTGAGACACCTATTCTCTACAATAAGAAAAACGTGCACATGCATTCGGGGTTTCGCCTTTAGATTTCTTAAAAAAAAAAAAAAAAAAAAAAAAAAAAAAAAAAAAAAAATTGCGATAATCTTACCACGTCGGTACAACCATTCCGTCGGGAATAGATGAAGGAAGCTCTCCTCGACAGACTCTCCATCTATCCTCACGAAAAAGAAACGTTTAACGAAGTCCTTAGCATGCGAAGTAAGCCCAGAAATTACCGAGTGACCAGTCCTCGATTTCATGGCAAATATTCCATTGGTTCTCACGCTCTTGGAAAGCCACAACCCTTCAAAGTCCGAAGGGCTAAGATCCATCCCTAACTCGTAACTTAGAATCAAAACGCCAAGCCAGCTCTCTAGAGCCGGCACATTCAACTGGCTGATCGAAAGTCCGAAACGATCGAGAGCTTGGACGATGACCCCAGGGATCGGGAACCATAATCGACATTGCGTCAGGAATGCTTCGTAGCAAGTAAAGTAACCCTCCGGAGGACACTCCGGACTCTCGTCCCCAAGGGGAATACGAAACACGACTTTCTCCGGAACGTTGTAGAACTTTCGAAGAATCTCAAGATACTCGGGAGATACCTCGCTCGGCGAGTCAACTTCCACACGTGCCTTCACAGGGCGCCGGGGAATCGGAATCACAGGGAGAGGGGGATCGGAACCAAAGACGGCGTCACAGTACGCGTTCCTCTCGACCTCCGAAACCTCGGGCTTCGGAGCTTCCTCCTCGGCGTGTAAACTGCCTGAAGCAGAGCGAGACTGTCTCCTCGAGGGTTTTGACCTTGAAGTCATTCTTTTCTTGAAAGTAGAGAGAGAATCTTTGAGGGAGAAATTGACTTAGGATTCTTGGGTGAAGTAAGAATGGTAAAGGGTTCACTAGCCTTTATAGGCATGAAATTTTACTATTTACCCCGACCTTCGGCACGATTTCGTCTCCATACTTTCCTTACGAACCATACAGCAAGCTAGGACCTACAACCGCTACGGCTCCTAGCTAGCTGGGGGGCTAACTGTTGGGGTCAAAATCGGTCAAGACGAAATCGATGTCCGAAAAGTTCGGACAAAATACGAAAGATGTTAGAGAGGCATTAAGAGAATAAATTTCATTCTAGAAAACTCGGGAAAATGTTAAGACATTCCGAAATCGACGATTAGAAACATTCTCTACACGATAAAATCTCCGGGAAGTAAGAAGAACGCGAAAACTCGCACGAGCCGGAAGAAACGAGCGACGATCCTGGATTGTCTCTAGGCGCCGGGCGCCTAGCACCCGTGCTGCCTCTAGGCGCCGGGCGCCTAGCGCCCGTGCTTGCCTCTAGGCGCCGGGCGCCTAGCGCCCGTGCTTGCCTCTAGGCGCCGGGCGCCTAGCGCCCGTGCTGCCTCTAGGCGCCGGGCGCCTAGCGCCCGTGCTGCCTCTAGGCGCCGGGCGCCTAGCGCCCGTGCTTGCCTCTAGGCGCCGGGCGCCTAGCGCCCGTGCTGCCTCTAGGCGCCGGGCGCCTAGCGCCCGTGCTTGCCTCTAGGCGCCGGGCGCCTAGCGCCCGTGCTTGCCCCTAGGCGCCGGGCGCCTAGCGCCCGTGCTTGCCTCTAGGCGCCGGGCGCCTAGCGCCCGTGCTGCCTCTAGGCGCCGGGCGCCTAGCGCCCGTGCTTGCCTCTAGGCGCCGGGCGCCTAGCGCCCGTGCTGCCTCTAGGCGCCGGGCGCCTAGCGCCCGTGCTTGCCTCTAGGCGCCGGGCGCCTAGCGCCCGTGCTTGCCTCTAGACGCCGGGCGCCTAGCGCCCGTGCTGCCTCTAGGCGCCGGGCGCCTAGCGCCCGCGCTGCCTCTAGGCGCCGGGCGCCTAGCGCCCGCGCTGCCTCTAGGCGCCGGGCGCCTAGCGCCCGTGCTGCCTCTAGGCGCCGGGCGCCTAGCGCCATGCTGGTTCGAGTTATTTGACGGCTAGTCTTCACGCGTAAGTTCCGAGTTCTCGAACCGCCAGAAATCGAAGTTTTGCGACTTTCTCAAATCCCGCAAACCAAACTCCTTTTCTTCCTCCTGGTCTTCGGAAAACCCGTAAGACGTCAACGGATAGGAGAACTTCGTAGAAAGCGGCAACGGTTATCTAAAAACACCATTTGCCACGCAAAAGAATCGAGGATCTTCCGAAAAACCCAATGTCCAAGTAGGAACGTTCTCTCGAGGAAATCGTAAAAATAGCGGAAATCCGAGATACGGCCCAACGGAGACCAAACATGATCGGATAACCATTTTTACGATTTTCTAAAAAGATAGATACGACTGTTTGCGATTATCTTCCCAAAACAGGATAAATGTCAAACTTCCAAAAAGATAAACATCAATTTTCCGAAAAGATAAATGTCAACTTTCCCGATAAACATGAAGGCCTACAAAAATGGAAAAAGCCCAGCTCGCGCCGGCCCGTCAGGAATAGACCGTCATATGGGGAGTATATAAGCAAGTCTAGGAGCAGAAGGAAGGGGATCCAAAAATCACAAGGCAAACTACTCTCAGAGCAAGTTAGAACTTAGGCTTTATTTCCTTTTTAGCGAGCTGCGACTCAATTAGGTTAGATCTAGGATTTCAAGACTAGCGACGATCGACAGCTCTTACGGCCGCGATCTCGACCTATTGTTCCAACGCTCTCCGCGAATCTCGGAAATAAAATTCTTTCTTTTTTGCTCTCTTATTTTACGTATTTACTTTCAACTTAGCATTCTTTTAACTTTGTCGTGCGTGGCCCAGCAGATAGCCGGGATCCTCGGGGAAAACTAGGTCAACTTAGTTTTCCTACGTTTTAAACTTAACTAAAATCGACGGTGCGAATTTCGGTTCCCACATACACCAGTGTCGATCGATATTGACTACCCGAGATCGATCAATAGACTCATGGTACGAAGGAGAACATTTGAGAGACTCAATGACATACAAGAAGAACTCGGTGATCTATCCCAAAACACCTATCCAACATTCAGAAACCACCAGTTCTACATTGAGAGCAATGCAGAAAATATAGAACGTCTGCGCACCGAGGTCATTGAATTAAGGGAGAAACTAACCAGAGGAGATAAAGCCACAAGAAGCTTCTTCACCACTTGGTTTGGAGAGAAACATGGAGAGAACACGGATGAGGCTTGCTACTCAGCAAGTGTCATGAATTCACCTCAATTGCCTCATTACTACCATAGTCAAGCTAAAAGACTATAATAAAGCGCTGAGTGGGAGGCAACCCACTATTAGGTATTTTCTTACTTAGTTAAATCTGAATTATGTTTTTATTTTTCGTTTTTCGTTTTTGTTTTTAAGTTTTTCAGATTCTAGACGATTACCATTCACATCGACCGATACGATCCTCTCGACATCGCTCGACATATTCCTATCCTTATCGATCGACATAGACGACTCACTATCGCTCGATACGTATCCACGGTCAGGTATATCGTCCTAATTTTTGATATCAGTACATTCCTTATGATTTATTTATGCCCTAATCCGACTATTATACACTGAGGACAGTGTATGATTTAAGTCTGGGGGGAGATTACTGATGCTACCTTACCTTTTTGATTTCACCAAAATGTTTTCAAAATTGGTTTTATTGAGTCAAGAAAGGGACTAGGATATTTTTCAAAAATTTTCTTTTTATCTAACCACTCTTTAGCACCATTCTTAGATTTGTTGATTACAGAAAGTACTAAAGATGCTAAAGTGGATCAACTGTCACCTACGACAATACTTCTCATGATTGTTTGGAAGAACCAAAGCTGATCTCCAACCTAACCTGACAATCTATTGCTTGTCTTGGGGCTTGGTATACAAGGGATCGGAATCCTCCTGTAAGTCTGGAAGGTAATAGTCTGTGTGCTTCTGATTCCCTTCCCTCTCTCTCTTCAGCATCCTAAGGAAAGAGAGAAATTATTTGTATAAAGATGTGATATGATATCTTGAGAAGTAGAGGGGTAGGAGTGATTCCTGCGACCCCATTATTCTACTTTAAAGGATTGATCAAAGCGAGGGGTAGGAGTGATTCCTGCGACCCCACTATTCGCTTATTCAAAAGTATGTGTTACTAAGTCAATGAGATAACATAAAGATAGCCTTTGTGGCGATCAGTGTTCATCAAAATTTGAAACTATGAGGATCCAGAGAAGAGAGATAAAAAGGGGGAAGAAAGGGATCAGAGAAGACTTGCCTGTGTGTTCAGAAACTTGCTTGAGTTGAATCCATGTGTTTCTTGATCGATATCCCCAAGGTAAAGCCTGCACTTTTATTTTTATGCATAAATGAGATCAGTAGAGGGGATAGACAGACAGGATTGTTAAGATATTTGGTTAGGAGATTTAGTTGCTAAGCTAGGATATGGCATAGTGTACTCATGTGATTAATAGGCATAAGATGTGGCTTGCAACAAAGTGGAGGTGATGATCTTAAAGTTAAGATTTAAATTGAGTCCCTGCTATTTTCAAACTTCTTTCTAAGACTACCTGTGTGTTTGCTTGAGGACAAGCAAAAGGTTAAGTCTGGGGGAGTTGATATACCATGATTTTGACCCACTTTTACTCATGGTATTTATATGATTTTACTATATATATCTATGTTTTGGAGTCTTTTAGGTATGTTTTCAGGTTCAAGGGCATTTTGGAGTAAAGTGACGTTTTAGGTGCCATTTGGAGCTTAAAGGAGAGTTTTCTCGAGATGACTTGAAGATCAGACATCGAGGTCGATATCCAGAGTTACATATCGATCGATACACACTTCGTGTACTCGATCGACGACGCATTTGAAGAAATGACGACGAGATACTCCATCGATCGATGTACACATAATACCATCGATCGATATCGAGCGTGCAGAAGAAGGAAGAATATTCTCAATCGACTTGAAGCCCAAGATGTCTTAATATTACTATAATGCCCCTGACGAGTTTTTAACCTAATTGTACTCAATATTTATACCTTTGCCTATTTGTTTTGGCAAAGTAAGCTTTTACAACATATCATTGTTCTAGTACTTATCAATAAAGTATTATTTTCATCTTAATTATGTTCTCATCTAAGGTTATAGGATTCTAAGTTTAGAAGAAAGATACAAAGATATTTGTTATCACGAGGAACTTGATTGTTCGGTCTTCTAAATGAATCTCTATTATTACCTAGATGCTATGAATCACTCAGTCATGTCTGAGTAGATTCCATTGTTAGATTTAGGGTTCAAATAGTTATGAGGGATTAGCCCCAACTATGGACTGTTGAGTTGTATACTCATTATCCTGATGAACCGTAATGCTTATTCTAGCGTAGCTAACTAGAATATGATCTTGGAATTGATTTAATCCATAAATCAATCTCCTGACATCATCTTGAATAAGCTAAGATCCTCTAGGGATAAGCGAGAGCCGGTCTATGATCTTGGTGAACATATATTCGATTCGATCTAGAGCTATATCGACCGATACTCCAATAGAGTAATCGATCAGCGACACACATATCGATCGATACAAGCTGTCAAACATCGATCGATATTGTCGGCAGACAGATCAATAGACGAGACTAGTAACGATAGTTATTAGCCAAATATAAAGAGTCGAAGTTCTTTAGTATATGCAAGCAACTCATTAAAACATCCATAGCATTATAATCCTGAACTAGCTGAATAGTAACCTTGAATCTAACTATTTCTCTTATTGATTACAACCCTCAAACACTCTCTTGAGCAATTAATCATTGCTCACAACTTGTAATTTACATTTAAACCATTTCAACCTAGCTTAGTCACTAAGGATTAAACATCTTTTGTGTTCCTTCGCTCCCCGTGAAATTGATCCCTAAGTACTACATCTGAACCTCTTATTTGAGAGAGTAATTCACTCCTAGGGTAATTTGAGTGAGATCATTGACACAAGAAAATGTCGATCGATGATTCTACAGGGATATCGATCGATACGCCTTTCACTATATCGATCGATTGTCGATGGAAACTATCGATTAATACACTTCTAGCCAAGCCTAGGCACGAGTTGATATTGCTCACTGCCTTCCTAGATCTGCTCTCGTCTTACTCTATTAATCATAGCAAGATAGATTAGATGTTCGGGGTTAGATTCTGAAGGAGGCTTGACACATGCAAATTCCTAGATTCTTGTTCTAGTTCATGACTATAAAACAAGCAGTAAAAACAATTTATCAATTAATATCACAACTTAGAAGATATATAGTTTGGGGCTAATCCCACATAACCTATCTAAACCCTAAATCTAACAGGTGGATCTATTCAGACATGATAGTTGTCACTGAAATCATAGATGAATAAATATATGAAACTGAAAGCAAATAAAATAAAAACCAATCGAGTTCCATGAGGACTATTTTGGAGTTCCTCCCTTCTCTCCTAACAAAGAGAACAAGAAAATGAAAGAGTAAGAAAGTGTCTAAAGAAGCGTAGCCGTCAACAATTGTTTAGAATAACATAAATTGGGTTTCTGGTCGACCAAGGGTATTCTGGTATTTTGTGGTTTCTTCTGAACTTCAGTAAATCGTAAATCATTCCTAACATTCATTCTGACATATCCGTTGATCAATGTGCAGACTGCTGCATCGATCGACATGGCTTCCTCTACTCGACAGCTTCCTCTCGCGAGGCAGACTGACCACTCTTCAGTAAAACATGCTTAACTTCTGCTACAGGATGATGATTGACCTGAGACTGGTGGCAATGGAAATATAAGTCAACTTTATATCTTGTGTCAAAATATGGGCTCAATCAAACATGTCAAAATATGTCAACTTTATAAGTCAACTTTATATAAGTCAACTTTATAAGTCAACTTTATATCTTGTGTCAAAATATGTTTACATCTATAGCTAAACATCTGACATGTCAGTGCAGTCTTGCATCTCAAAAGTCTCCAAAAGACACAAAAATCACCACATTCCTCTAAATCGTTGTTGGGGTCAAAATCGGTCGAGACAGAATCGATACTCGAAAGCCCTGGGAAAAACCAAGCTTCTGTTAAAATCTCGAAAAGCTGAGAAAAAGAATAACCAAAGCGAGTTACCGGACAAGCACATATTAACTTGCCGACTGATATGATCCACTATCTCGAGCACCGGCGGCAGCAGCCACGTCGCGGTCCCAGGCACCGGCGGCAGCAGCCACGCAGCTGTCCCAGGCGCCAGCTACAGCAGCTGTCCCAGGCGCCAGCTACAGCAGCCACGCTTCGGTCCCAGGCGCCTGCGGCAGCGGCCACATCGCGGTCCCAGGCGCCGGCCGCACAGCCACGCCACGGTCCCAGGCGCCAACGGCAGCAGCCACGTCGCGGTCTCAGGCGCAGGTGGAAGCAGCCACGCCGCGGTCCCAGGCGTCTGCGGCAGCAGCCACGTCGTGGTCCCAAGCGCCGGCGGTAGCCACGGTATTGGGAGCTGGGGAGCGCAGCCACGTCGCGGTCCACTACGCCATGCTACGGGACGCTCGGCGGGTGCCGCCAATTCCTCGTAAAACCATCTCGACTCAGGTTCAATCACATACTTTGCATCCATGCTCGAAGCCTTAAAGTTTGAATCCTTGGAACCGTGAATCTAAAACCCCTGTTTCATGTCGATCGGAATGATCGCAAACGTTTTGGAAATTGCGAATGGTTCGGTTAACGTAAAGATTTCCATTCACCGTATAAAACGATTACGGTTACTCTAAAATACCAATCATATCAACCATGATAGAGTATTTCCTCGTAAGATCGTAACGAAAACATTGAATGTTTAAGAAATGGCCCGAAAGGGCCCAAACACGACCGGATGGCCCGCTTACGTTTTTTTAAAGATCAAAATCGAGATAAATATGACATTTTATCTTTACATAAAAGATAAATGTCAAGTTTCCAAAGATAAACATCAAGTTTCCTGAAGATAAACATCAAGTTTCCCGAAGATAAACATCAAGTTTACCGATAAACAGGAAGATCAACAAGAATAAAAAAAAAACTGATTCGCAATGGATTTGGCCCAAAACAAGGACAAACCGACCTGGAAGAAGTACATAAGGAGAGCTTGGGGCAAGGAGCAGAGAGAGAACCATTTTCGCAGCAAACTTAGCACTTAAAGCAACTTAGGCATTTTTTTTCGTTTTTACTAACGCGCTATGACTCAACTACGTTAGAACTAGGCTGCTAGACTAGCGAACTGATCGACAGATCCTGTGGCCGACCTCTAATCCGTTGTTCACGCTTAACCAAGAATTCGCTAATAAAATATTTTGCTCTACTTTTGTTCTTACTACTTGATATATTGTGTTTTTCACATCATCATGCATTTTTTTCAATTGTTTTATGTCGCTAATTCATGTTAGTCTAGTCCTTTGTGTTATGGTATGTTTGTGTAGGGTCGTTTTAGCACTACGGAACACTAAAACGACCAGGTACTAACGAGGTGACTACCACGACTTATGAGCCTGGAAATAAGGGCGCAATTTCCAAGCTGCCACGACCAGGGCGAGGGCTAGCTTCTCTAGATGGCTGTAGCGGGTCTCTGCGTCTAGCATGGACTTGCTCACATAGTAGATAGGTTGTTGTTTCCTTCCTTCCTCTCTTACAAGGACCGCACTTTCCGCATGCTCGGATATGGCTAGGTAAAGCAATATGACCTCTTCTTCCAAGGGTTTGGATAAGAGTGGTGGAGTAGTGAGATAGGCCTTAAGGTCAGACAGTGCAATCTCGCACTTCTCTGTCCACTTGAAGTCCTTGGGGTTCTTCCATGTTTCGAAGAAGGCGTGGGACTTGTCGGAGAGCCTGGAGATGAATCTGCTGAGGGCTGCCATTCTTCCTGTCAGTTTTTGAACCTCCTTAACGTTTCAAGGGGAAGGTATCGCCTGGATGGCCCTTTGAGTGAGTATATACCCCAAAAATTTCCCGGAGCTTACTCCGAACGAGCATTTGGAAGGGTTGAGCTTCATATTGTACCTTCTAAGGGTGGCGAACGCCTGTTGAAGGTGTGAAATATGATCTTCGGAGTCTAAAGACTTTACTAACATGTCGTCGATATATACTTCCATGGTCTGACCTATCTGAAAGAAAACATCATGTTGACGAGCCGTTGATAGGTGGATCCGGCAGTCTTTAACCCGAAAGGCATAACCTTGTAGCAGTAAATGCCCCTGAAAGTCATAAAAGATGTCTTCTCTTGCTCCTCTGGATGCATCAAGATTTGGTTGTATCCGGAGAACGCATCCATGAAGCTCATTAGCTGATGTCCAGCAGTGGCATCAACCAGCTTATCTATATGAGGCAAAGCGAAGGGGTCCTTTGGACAGGACTTGTTGAGGTTCGTAAAGTCGATGCAAACTCTCCACTTCCCGTTCTTCTTCCTTACGACTACTATGTTAGCAAGCCAGTCAGGATACTGTACCTCTATTATGAATCCGGCGTCAAGCAGGTTCTTGACTTCCTTATTGATGATCTCGTCCCTTTCGGGAGCAAATTTCCTCATTTTCTGTCTGAGTGGGATGCTTCGGATCTACTTGAAGCTGGTGCATGATGACGTCGGGGTCAATCCCTGGCATATCCTCGTGCGACCAAGCAAAGCAATCGGAGTTGGACCTTAGGAAGTCGACCAGTCTTCTTCTTAGGTCCTTCGCGAGCTTAGAGCCTATCTTCAGATTTCGTTCCGAATTTCCTTCCACCAGGGGGACCTCATCCATCCCTTCAACCTCCGGCTCTTAGGTATGAGGAACTAGAGGTTCCTTTTGTAATTGCTATAAGACCTGGGTCTTTCCCTTCAGGGTGGTTTGATAGCAAGACCTGGAATTTTCCTGGTCTCCCTTGATAGCTTTTACTCCCCAGGGAGTAGGGAACTTCACCAATTGATGGAGGGTCGAAGGTACGGCTCCCATATCGTGGATCCAAGTCCTTCCTAATATCACGTTGTAGGACGAAGGGAAATCGACAATTAGGAACTTAGTGGTTTGGTTTATCCCCTCAGCGTAAACTAGGAGAAGGACCTCTCCTTCGGTTTGTTTCACTTCTCCACTAAATCCCACGAGTGGGGTCGTTTTTCTGGTCAGGGTCTTGGGATCCAGCCCTAGATCAATGTAGGCTGAGTGAAAGATGATGTTGCTGGAGCTTTCGTTATCCACCAGTATTCGCTTGACCAAATAGTTTGCTATGATTAGCGAGATGACGAGGGCATCGGGGTGAGGAGCTAGGACCCTTTCTTGCTCCTTTGCACTGAAGTTAATCTCGTCGGTTCCCAAGAGTGGGCGTTTAGGAACCTCGGTCTCTTGACCGTTCCTAGCATTGCGGGTACTCCTTTTGGCTGCGGCGCTGCTGATCCCACTTACTTCTGATCCTCCAGAGATGACATGGATCACTCGATCTTGCTGTGGGGGTATTGCGGGAACAGCTTCGTTAGAAAGACCGGGGCCTTCCTTTTTCAAGAAGTTCCTGGCTTTATCCGAGAGGAATTCCCTTAGATAACCTCTCTTAAGAAGTTCAGCAACTTCTATCCTTAGGGCTATACAATCTTCAGTGGTGTGGCCATGATCGTTGTGGAACTCGCAACCCCTTTTGATGTTTCGATTAACGTCGGGGGACCCCATCTTAGGGGGCCATTTAACATGTGGGCCCATCTGTCTCAGAACTCCGATGAGCTCCGGTCTGGATATTGCGAGATGAGAAATATTGGGCCAAGTAGACACCATCATTCCCTCGGATCAGGGTAGATGGCGGTTCTGATAACTGCCCCTGCTCGAGTTGCTAGATTCTTTGGAAGGTCGGGAGCGAATGGTCTCATCAGGGATCTTCCCTTGGA
This sequence comes from Hirschfeldia incana, assembly GCA_026261945.1. NCBI lineage: Eukaryota > Viridiplantae > Streptophyta > Magnoliopsida > Brassicales > Brassicaceae > Hirschfeldia > Hirschfeldia incana. The sequence continues at coordinate 531,080 of JABCMI010000030.1, forward strand.
GGTCTGGAGGACTTCTGATCGTATTCGGAGGAAGCCTTGGCCCTGCTCGCGACGTCTTCTTCCCATCTCACTTGAGCCCGGGCGCGGGATAACATGTCCGCCATGCCCCCACACCTATACTACGTTAGCTCTTTTTATAGTTCTCCTTCTGAAAGCAGACCCTTCTTGAAAGCTAAAACGGCTGTATCGGCATTGCACTCGGCGATTGAGACCTTCTCTTGGTTAAAGCGACCTATGTAGGAACGTAAGGACTCGTTCCGGTATTGTTGGACCTTGTAGAGGTCTTCTGATCTCTTCTCCAGGTGACGACTACTGGCGAATTGTTCCACAAACTTATCACTGAGGGCGGCGAAGGATTTGATGGATCACGTGGGGAGATTGATGTACCATTGGAGGGCAGGACCGGTCAAGGTTGACCCAAATCCTTTGCACATGGTAGCTACCCTTGCTTCTTTGGGGATAGCAACGACTCTGCTTCCATAGCGTCTAACTTCTCGACGCTCTGTTGAAGTTGTTTGGAGTGTTCTCGAAGTTGGTCTTTTAGGTTTTGAACTTCTTGGACAAGTTCTAGACCTACAGGCGCGGTTTCCAGAGCCTTGTGAAGGTCGGTGATTTGGCTTTGAAGAGTTTCAACCCGACTGAGGAGCTCCTGCTTCTGCGGGGTTGGTTCGGCTTGGTTGGAATCGTCTTCCAGTGTCATCGTCACGTAGTTGAGTTACTCCCCTCCTTCTAGCGCCAAGCTGTTATGGTATTTTTGTGTAGGGTCGTTTTAGTACTACGAAACACAAGAAGGCTTATTTATTTTTAAGAGAAATCAAGGCAAAAAGATGTATTATTGAGTATCTTAACCGTTTACAACGTTGGATGTGTGATCTCTTAGTTTTCTAGCCTAACTCTCTAATCTCTAAGCCTATGAATGTCGATCCCTTGTTCTAGGGTTTGGGCTCCCCTTTTATAGTAGATGTATGTCGGTAGAAGTAGGGCGAACTCTTCCATAATCGTAGAATTAGAAGTTTTCCCATGGATGGAAAACTTTCATCTTATTGCGAGGGGTCGGACCCTGGTTCCTTCCGGCAGGGGCTGGACCCTAGAACCTTCTAGCAGGGGCTGGACCCTGGAACCTTCTTAGGAGAAAGGTCTAAAAATCAAGGGCCCCTTCGGAGGCTGCAGAAATCTGAAGTCTTGGATATTTTTCCCCAACAGCATAAAGCATGCTCTGTACTGAGAGGTTGCTAGAAAGCATGCTTCGTCATGTGCCACCTTATGGGGGTTACATGTCAGTTTCATTGGATGTTCTCGCTCATGTGCCTTTGTGGCTATGAGTTAGGTGTTCCGTGGTGGTGGAAGTAAAGAGGAAGGTTATGATATCAAGTATAGCCATAGTAAGGCATTATTAAGTATCGCCATAGTGACGCATATATTTATTATGCTAATGGTGGATTATACTCCGCTGCTTATCTTATTTATGTTTATGTCCTTGTTGATTGTCTTGAGTGATTGTCACTCGGGTTTACACGGGGGAAGTCTTGAGTGATGATTGTGGTTATTATTGTTGTTGTGTTATTGCTAAGTGAACTCCTCATCTTAGATTTTTTGGGGTTGGGATGGCGAGGAGTTGTATTTGTTAGTTGGGGCCCTGGCTCATTGGGTAACACTAGGTTACTCATTAAACTCACTTTTGTTGCAGAAAACCTTAGTAGGAGGCCGGGTAGCATGGAAGCTGGACATTAGGAGCACCGGGAGAACTTTTGCATTTCCTTTTTAAAAATGGTACTTGTTTAAGATTGAATTCACTTGAAGTTGGCACTAGGCCTGGATCCATCGGTAATACTTTACTTGTAACTAATCTTTTTATATTTTATAAAAATGATGTTTTATATTCGTTACAATGGTTCTCTGATATTTGACTAGTCTGGTCTAACACAATGTTAGGTCGTCGTACGGGTTGAAAAGCCTTAGTCCTCGATCTAACGGAAAATGTTAACTCTTGGTGCGGGTTGCAAAAGCTTATGCCTTGAGTTAGCTGGACGAGTTAGTGGATGAATTGGTCTAAGCTGCGGAGTAAATTCTGCGAATCTGACCGGATTGTTCCTAACTCATCATGTAGCGCTTCCGGATCAAGATGTTGTATCGATCGATATGTGTGTCGTCGATCGATTACTCGATTGGAGTATCGATCGATATAGCTCTAGATCGAATTGAATATGTGTTCACCAAGATCATAGACCGGCTCTCGCTTATCCCTAGAGGATCTTAGCTTATGCAAGATGATGTCAGGAGATTGATTTATGGATTAAATCACTTCTAAGATCATATTCTATTTAGCTACTCTAGAATAAGCTTTAGGGTTCATCAGGATAATGAGTATACAACTCAACAGTCTATAGTGGGGGCTAATCCCTCATAACTATTTGAACCCTAAATCTAACAAAGGAATCTACTCAGACATGACTGAGTGACTCATAGCATCAAGTTAATAATAGAGATTCATTTAGAAGACCGAACAATCAAGTTCCTCGTGATAACAAATCTCTTTGTATCTTTCTTCTAAATCTAGAATCCTATAACATTTGATGAAAACATAATTAAGATGAAAAGAATACTTTATTGATAAGTAAGAAATACTAGAACAATGATAGGTTGTAAAAGCTTACTTTGCCAAAACACATAGGCAAAGGTATAAATAGTGAGTACAATTAGGTTAAAAACTCGTCAGGGGCATTATAAGCTGGAAAACTTCCATTTTATTGCGAGGGGTCGGACCCTGGTTCCTTCCGGCAGGGGCTGGACCCTGGAACCTTCTAGCAGGGGCTGGACCCTGGAACCTTCTTAGGAGAAAGGTCTAGAAATCAAGGGCCCCTTCGGAGGCTGGAGAAATCTTAAGCCTTGGATATTTTTCCCCAACAGTTTGCCCCTTATTCCTTGATTGCTTCGTAGGAGTCAAGGGATAACGTGTGATCTTGGACCTTGGTGGTCTTTCTTCAAGCAGGAGAAGGGCCGAAGTCTGGTTATAGCCTGAGGTGAGGTTTGGAACATTGACTTGGAAACTTCTGATTCGGAGTTTAAAAATTGATCCAAACGGGCCTCATTTATTCGGATCTTCTTTTCTTTTTTGGAGCTGTAATCTCGAAAGATCCGGGGAGCGGGATAATTCAAATTTCAAAATTCTACCTCGAAGGCTGCGAGATTCCGAATTGGCGATCTCCTCGAGATGATGTCTAACGGCTCTTCCTTACTGGCGAGAAATATAAATATGTGTTCCAAACTCTATGTTTTCTCACTGTCTTCTTCCCATCACTCCATTCTTTTTGAGATTTAGAGCTAATCCCTCCACCCAAAACCTTTTCTTTTTCGTAATGGTAGAGATAGGTGACTCGGAGAAGAGGATTGAACCAATATCGTCCAGATCTTGCAGTCCGCAAAATCTCCAGATCTATGTTCCTCCGTCGTTTGTTCCTCTTGGATCCCCACTAGTGGGTCCCCCATCGTTGATCGGAGAGGACGAGATATGTAATTTTTGGAGGAAATACGCACTTCCCTCCTCCGTTGCTCTCCGTATTCCTGAATCATCGGAGCGTGCTTCTGGCGGTATGCCCAAAGAGATCGCTGTTTACGAAGCCTTCTTTGAATCCGGTTTTAGAGGCGACGTGCCATCGTTGGTCGCAAATCTTTGCAACTATTTTCATATCTCACCTTCCCAGCTCAATCCTCCAGCCTGGCGTATTCTTGTGGCGATTTACAATCTTGGTGATGAAGAGGATTTGACCCTGGGAGTCAACGAGGTGCTATTCGCCTACAATCTGGCTCTGATTAATGGCAATGAAGGGCGCTTTCACCTTCGTCCTCGTGCTGGACTTCCCGTAGTTGAAGAGCTTCCCAAAGTTGATCGAAAAGGGTTGGCCTTTGAGAACAAGTGGCCTGAAAAATATGTTTTTATGACCCTTCCCGGGTAATTTTATTTATGGAGCTTCGCAGGTAGGGAAAGTGAATGCTTTTGTAGTTGATGATTGGACTCTGCTTATTTTTCTTTATTCCTTCCTAGAGGGGACTCATCCCGCTCCCGCGGAAGGGAAGGACAACGTTCTCAAGGCAAGGCAGATCCCAGAGGTGCTACGCCGCAGCAAACGATGGGGTAAACTCCTTTTTACTGAATGTATAGGATTTTCTTCGTTATTTGGCTGATTATGGGAAGGTTTCGATCAGGGGACGTGATCGAGGAGGATTCGGAAGATCCCATGGTATCTTTCAAGAGGGCCACCGACGCAATCTCGGCAAAGAAGGGTTTACCTATCGGGGAGACAGCTGGAAGAGGCTAGATTTCACTTCACGATTTTAGGTCAGGTTGAGAGATGTAGAATGAGAATCGTGGGCTGAATCCCGTTAATAAACTTGAAGAATGAATTTGACTTTATTGATGATTTGAAAGGTAAAGAATACAAGACATGTATTGTGAGATGATTACAAAGGAAATACGTAATGCTTTTTATGTTATCCAAACATAGGTCTTGAAAAGATCCTCCCCTTCTCTTGAGTCTTCTCCGTCTTTAAATAGTCTAGGTTTCGTCGATTGCTCCTCAACTGATCTCCGTGATATCCGACTTTAATTACGGGACTTGTATTAGCCTCCTCTTGACCGAGTCCTTCGAGATGTTAGCTTCCTTTTTATCGTGACCTCCGCTATGATTACTCCTAGGTTCAGCCTTCGGCTCAACTACTAGCTCCCTTAGTTATGATGGGTTTGCCACGGCCCACTCGTTAGCTCTCGCTTATCGATACTTAGCCCAAGGGTCACATTTGGGCCCAACAATTGCCCCCAGCTTCCGAATAAAATTGTTTTGTCTCGGAAGCTAGCTTTTAGCCGTCTATCTTGTTGGGGAAAAATATCTAGGGCTAAAGATTTCTCCAGCCTCCGAAGGGGCCTTGACTTCCGGGCCCTCGTTTGGAAAGGACCCAGGGTCCCTCCTCTACTCAAAGAACCAATCTCCACCAGGAGGCACCAGGATCCGATCTCCACTTAATAGTATCCAGGATCCAGTCCCTGTATCGAGGAACCAAGGTCTAGCCCCTGCCGAAAGGACCAAGATCCGATCCTCCGCATGAATATGGAAGTTTCCCAAAACGAGGGGAAAGTAATATATGCGTGAATATTACGGAGGCCGCCCAAGATTGACCGACTTACATCAACAATAAAAAGGGAACCTAAACCCTAGAATAGAGGATCGACACTTTGGGGCTTAGAGATTAGAGAGTTAGGCGATAGAACTAGGGTTTATACACCTAAGACGTTGTAATCCCAAAATCACTCAATAATACATCTCTTTGCCTCAGTTCTTCTTCTCTAAACACATACAAATACTAGAAATCTATTAGTCTTCCAGTGTTCCGTAGTACTAAAACGACCGTGCACAAAAAATATCATAACAGTTTGGCGCTAGAAGGAGGGGAGTAAATCAACTACGTGACGATGGCACCGGAAGACGATTCCAACCAAGCTGATCTGACCCTGAAGGAGAAGGAGCTTCTAAGCCGATTCGAAACCCTTCAGAGTCAAATCACCGACCTTCACAAGGCTCAGGAAACCGCACCTGCAGGTCTGGAACTCGTCCAGGAAGTTCAGTACCTAAAAGATCAACTTGGGGAACACTCCAAGCAGCTTCAGCAAAGCGTCGAGATGCTAGACGCTATGGAAGCCGAGAACATCGCTCTCCGACGAGAAAACCGATCCCTCGGGGCAGTAGGGAACAAACGGAAACGGTTCAGAACCAGAGTCCGACCTATGGCTTTGCTCAACACCCCGCACGAGGGCGAGGAAACGCCTCAACAGCCCGGCGACGAACCCGGTGATCAAGAAAACACTCGAGACGTAACCCGGGAAGAAGAAGAGGACGACTCCGATGCAGAGGACGAAGAATATTCACCTGACCATCCCGAGATCTCAGATCTAGCTCTAGCCGCCTACCTAGAGAAGGTGGTATCCGAAAGATTCGGCACCATCCAATCCATGGTGGAAAGGCTCCCCGGCGTAGCTCCCCTATCCGTAGAAGCGATCCCAGGTCTTACTCCGCCACACCTTTCGTGAAGGAGATTGCTTCGGTCGAGATGCCTCGCAAATTCTCTTTCCCGAGCATTAAGATGTATGAGGGAACCGGAGATCCTGACAACCACATCGCCCAGTATAAGCAACACATGGTAGCCGTCGCTATTCCAAAAGAAGCAAGGGAAGCCACCATGTGCAAGGGCTTCGAGTCAACCCTAACCGGTCCTGCCCTCCAATGGTATATCAGCCTCCCCACGGGATCTATAGCATCTTTCGCCGCCCTCAGCGACAAGTTCGTGGAACAATTCGACAGTAGCCGCCATCTGGAGAAGAGATCAGATGACCTCTACGAGATCCAACAATACAGAAACGAATCCCTACGTTCCTACATAGCTCGTTTCAACCAGGAGAAGGTCTCTATACCCGAGTGCAACGCCGATACATCAATCTCAGCCTTCAAAAAGGGTCTACTTCCGGAGGGAGAGCTCTACAAGGAGCTAACGAAATACAGATGCGGAGACATGGCGGATGTACTATCCCGCGCCTGGGCCCAAGTAAGGTGGGAAGAAGACGTTGTGAGCAGGGCCAAGGTCTCCTCCAAGTACGATCAGAAGTCCTCCAGGCCTTCAAAGGACGAGCGTGAGGAAACCATCCGACCCCGACTTTCCCGAGAATCCACCAACCAGAGCAGGGGCAGATACCAACATCGCCCTCTACCTCGGTCCGAAGGAATGATGGTTTCTACTTGGCCCAGCATCTCCCACCTAGCGATATCCAAGCCAGAGCTCATCGGAGTCTTGAGACAGATGGGTCCACAAGTTAAGTGGCCACCTAAAATGAGGTCCCCTGACGCTACCCGGAACCCTAAAAGATGGTGTGGGTTCCACAGCGATCACGGTCATACCACTGAAGATTGTATAGCCCTAAGGCTGGAAGTAGCCGAGCTTCTCAAGAAGGGTTATCTAAGGGAGTTCCTCTCGGACAAGGCAAAGGACCTCCTCAACAGAGAGGGTCCCGCTCTCCCCAACGACGCTGTCCCTGCACTACCTCCGCCACAAGAACGAGTGATCCACGTCATCTCGGGAGGATCGGAAGTAAGCAGAATCAGCAGTGCCGCAGCCAAAAGGAGTACTCGTAATGCTAGGAATGGCCAAGAGACCGAGCTTCCCAAGCGCCCACTCTTGGGGACGGATGAGATCAGCTTTACTGCGAAAGAACAGGAACGGGTACTCGTCCCCCATCATGACGCCCTCGTCATCTCGCTAGTTATAGCCAATTGCCTGGTTAAGCGGATACTGGTGGACAACGGAAGCTCCAGCAACATCATCTTCCATTCGGCTTACATGGATTTAGGGCTAGACCCTAAGACACTAACGAGGAAAGCGACCCCGCTTGTAGGATTCAGTGGAGAGGTAAAGCAAACCGAAGGAGAAGTCCTCCTCCCAGTCTACACCGAGGGGATAAACCAGACCACCAAGTTCTTGGTCGTCGACTGTCCGACATCCTACAATGTGATACTAGGGAGACCCTGGATTCACGACATGGGAGCTGTGCCATCAACCCTTCACCAACTGGTGAAATTTCCTACTCCCTGGGGCGTGAAGGTCATCAGAGGGGACCAAGAGAATTCTAGGTCCTGCTACCAAACTACCTTGAAGGGAAAGACCCAAACCTTATAGCAATTACAGAAGCAACCTCTCGTTCCTCACGTCGAAGAACCCGAGGTTGAAGACATGGATGAGATCCCCGTGGTAGAAGAGAACTCGGAACAGAACCTCAAAATAGGTTCCAAACTGCCGAAGGATCTAAGGCGAAGACTGATCGACTTCCTAAGGTCCAACTCCGATTGCCCTGCATGGTCCCACGAAGACATGCCCGGAATCGACCCCGACGTGATCATGCACCAGCTCCAAGTGAATCCCGAGCATCCTCCGGTCAGACAAAAAAGAAGGAAGTTCGCTCCCGAAAGAGATGAAATCATTAACGAAGAGGTCAAGCTGCTCGACGCATGGTTCATAAGAGAGGTACAATATCCCGACTGGCTCGCCAATGTGGTGGTTGTGAAAAAGAAAAACGGAAAATGGAGAGTCTGCATCAATTTCACGGATCTCAACAAGTCCTGTCCAAAGGATCCATTCCCCTTGCCTCATATAGACAAGCTAGTTGATGCCACTGCTGGGCACCAACTAATGAGCTTCATGGACGCCTTCTCGGGATACAACCAAATCCTGATGCATCCCGACGACCAAGAGAAGACGTCTGTTATGATATTTTTGTGTAGGGTCGTTTAAGTACTACGGAACACTGGAAGACTAATAAATGGATACGAGTATGTATGTGTTTTGAGAACAGAAATCGAGGCAAAGATATGTATTATTGAGTGTGTTTGGCGTTACAACGTTTTGGGTGTATAAACCCTAGTTTTCTAGCCTAACTCTATAATCTCTAAGCCCCAAAGTGTCGATCCCTTGTTCTAGGGTTTGGGTTCCCCTTTTATAGTTGATGTAAGTCGGTCAATCTTGGGCAGCTTCTGTAATATTTAGGAATATATTACTTTCCCCTCGATATGGGAAACTTCCATATTCATGCGGGGGATCGGATCCTTGGTCCTTAAGGCAAGGGCTAGGCCTTGGTTCCTCGATACAGGGACTGGACCATGGGTACTTGTTAAATGGAGATCGGGCCCTGGTGCCACCTGGTGGAGATGGACTCTTTAAGTCGAGGAGAGACCCTGGGTCCTTTCCAAACGAGGGCCCGGAAGTCGAGGCCCCTTCGGAGGCTGGAGAAAACTCTAGCCTTGGATATTTTTCCCCAACAGTTTGCCCCTTATTCCTTGATTGCTTCGTAGGGATCAAGGGATAACATGTAGTCTCGAATCTTGGCGCCATTTCTTCCAGCAAGAGAAGGATTTGGAGTCAAGGTGACCTGAGGAGTTAATTTGGAATATGATCGCTTAGTTGGAATGGGTCTCAGGGAAATAAGGATCGCGGCCCGCTCGTGATGATGCTAGGTCGGCGAAGTATTTTGGAGATAATTTTGGAAATTTGCCGAGAATCGCGAGTATCTTCCAAATTCTTTTGTCTATCCTCTTTCTTTCTTTCCTTCCCTTCGCCGAGAATGGAAAGTCGTTCCAGGTATATAATCGGATGTTTCGACGCCTTTGGACAACACGAATTAAAGGTTTTCCCCTGTCCTTCTTACTGGAAGTAGATGTCGAACGCTCCGACTTTCATGAAATCGTTCCCTACCCCCGGTGTTGGCCGACGTGTCAGGCCCCGTCGCTTGTTTGGTGATCCTTTTGATTCCCCAATTCTAACACCTAGCGTGGTTTCGGGAACCGATGATGAAAGAGTTCCCGTGGCCCCTGTTCGCCCTCGTCGTTTCTGTTCTTTCGATGCTTCGAGTGAAGACGAAGATGGCCCGAGGTCTGATATTAAGGAAGGTGATCTGGTGGGGATCCGCCGTAGATATTCCTTACCCGATACGATGGGGATCAGGTGTGCGGGAGAGTTCGAGCGAGCTCCTGATGGAGGAAGGGACGAGATAGCGATCTTTGAGGCTTATTTGGAGGCCGGCTTTAGAGGAGGGATTCCTTCATTAATCGCGGAGGTGGCGTCGTACTTTGGATGTTCCCCTTCGCTGTTTACGCCTGCTACATGGCGTACTCTGATGGCTATCCAGGTGTTAGGAGAGCTCCATAGTATTCCTTTCGGGTTGTCTGAAGTCCTGTATTCTTACTCCTTTGTTCCCTTGCCAAGTAAGAGAGGCTTTTACCAAATATGGTCCCGAGATAGTGAACCTTTGGTGGATGAACCCCCTCGAGGTCTTAGGAGTGTAGCTTTCCTTCAAATGATTCCTGGGACAGGAGATACGTGTTTATGAAGGTCGAAGGTGTTCCTGGTTATCCATGTTTCTGGCGCTCAGTGGGTAAGTTGCTTCTGTTTCCCTGGACATGGGTATTATATTTGCTGAATTATGTCGAGTTTTTCTTCTTGCAGAGGTGACCCGTCCGGTCGTCCAGGCTGGTGAGACTTTGGTGAAGCTGGCGCGAGGTATTCCTAGGTGCTTTCGCTGGATTCTGTTCTTGATGCATCTGATATCGCTGCGTCATAGCCGTATTTGGGGTAATGGAATTTCTCTTACTTGTTCCTTTCGTTCTAGCCGTAGTTTGATGGAGTCTTTGTTTTCCAGGTGGGATCCCTACGGCTTCGATATTGTCAGTGTACGAGGAATACTGTAAAACTCGGCACCAAAGGAGGAGATCTCGCAATTCGTTTCTTTCCGTCCCTCCGGTGGTGGCTTCTTTGGCTCCGAGGGATGTTGGCAGGGATCTATTCCCCAGTTTAGGTCGGCGTGTTCCTCCACATGAAGAGATTCTTTTCCTCCGGAGGCAGCTTCGAGAAGTGATTTCCAACCAGGCTCTTATCGTGCAGAGGGCTCGAGAGTATGCTCGTCAGGACCTCGTTAGAGAGTGGTCGATAAGGAGTGCTGGTCGGCAGGAGCTGTTCGGGGGACCCGGCCGATGGGGGCCTGTTGGAGGTCCAATCCGAAATTCGGGGAGCGGTGAAGGTGGTCATGGTGTTTTCCCTTTTTCTCGCCGGGAGCCGAATCTTTGAATATTTCTTCAATGCTTTTCTCGCTTTATGTTGTCGTTTTTGGATTTTTTTGTAGCTTTCTCCCCTCCGAATAAGGATTCTTAATAATATCTACTGGTTTTTGCTTTTACTCCGTCTTTTCTTTGATCCTTGCACTGCTTTATGGTTCTGACCTCTAGTTGCTTGATTAGATGACTCCCGGGGGAGATCAATCCTTGCGGAGAATCGTTGTCGGGAACTGATGGGTTCCGATCCGATTTGAACCCTTAGGTTCTTGTTGCTTCGAACTCGGAAGTTTTCAAGGTCTAGGCCCTTTAAGTTCCTTACCTGGGCCATGAGGCCTTGCTTTGAACCTGGGAGACCTTACCCATTAAATCTTGAAGGAGTAGAAGCTTTTAGGCTCTCTGGACCCTTGGGTCTTAGGAACCTTGAGGTTCTTCGGACCCTTGGGTCTATGGACCCTTAGGCCTTTGGAACCTTGAGGTTCTTCGGACCCTTGGGTCTATAGACCCATCGGTCTATGGAACCTTGAGGTTCTTTGGACCCTTGGGTCTTTGGAACCTTGAGGTTCTTTGGACCCTTGGGTCTTTGGAACCTTGAGGTTCTTTAGACCCTTGGGTCTTGAGAACCTTGAGGTTCTTTGGACCTTTAGGTTTTGGGAACCGTGAGGTTCTTTAGACCCTTAGGTCTACGGACCCTTAGGTCTATGGACCCTTAGGTCTATGGACCCGAAGGTCGTGGGAACCTTGAGGTTCTTTGGACCCTTAGGTCTTGAGAACCTTGAGGTTCTTTGGACCTTTAGGTTTTGGGAACCGTGAGGTTCTTTAGACCCTTAGGTCTACGGACCCTTAGGTCTGTGGACCCTTAGATCTATGGACCCGAAGGTCTGTGGACCCTTAGGTCTATGGACCCGAAGGTCTTGGGAACCTTGAGGTTCTTTGGACCCTTAGGTCTTGAGAACCTTGAGGTTCTTTGGACCCTTAGGTCTTTGGACCCTTAGGTCTTTGGACCCTTAGGTCTTTGGACCCGAAGGTCTTTGGACCCGAAGGTCTTTGGACCCGAAGGTCTTTGGACCCGAAGGTCTTTGGACCCGAAGGTCTTTGGACCCGAAGGTCTTTGGACCCGAAGGTCTTTGGACCCGAAGGTCTTTGGACCCGAAGGTCTTTGGACCCGAAGGTCTTTGGACCCGAAGGTCTTTGGACCCGAAGGTCTTTGGACCCGAAGGTCTTTGGACCCGAAGGTCTTTGGACCCGAAGGTCTTTGGACCCGAAGGTCTTTGGACCCGAAGGTCTTTGGACCCGAAGGTCTTTGGACCCGAAGGTCTTTGGACCCGAAGGTCTTTGGACCCGAAGGTCTTTGGACCCGAAGGTCTTTGGACCCGAAGGTCTTTGGACCCGAAGGTCTTTGGACCCGAAGGTCTTTGGACCCGAAGGTCTTTGGACCCGAAGGTCTTTGGACCCGAAGGTCTTTGGACCCGAAGGTCTTTGGACCCGAAGGTCTTTGGACCCGAAGGTCTTTGGACCCGAAGGTCTTTGGACCCGAAGGTCTTTGGACCCGAAGGTCTTTGGACCCGAAGGTCTTTGGACCCGAAGGTCTTTGGACCCGAAGGTCTTTGGACCCGAAGGTCTTTGGACCCGAAGGTCTTTGGACCCGAAGGTCTTTGGACCCGAAGGTCTTTGGACCCGAAGGTCTTTGGACCCGAAGGTCTTTGGACCCGAAGGTCTTTGGACCCGAAGGTCGTTGGACCCGAAGGTCTTTGGACCCGAAGGTCTTTGGACCCGAAGGTCTTTGGACCCGAAGGTCTTTGGACCCGAAGGTCTTTGGACCCGAAGGTCTTTGGGCCCGAAGGTCTTTGGACCCGAAGGTCTTTGGACCCGAAGGTCTTTGGACCCGAAGGTCTTTGGACCCGAAGGTCTTTGGACCCGAAGGTCTTTGGACCCGAAGGTCTTTGGACCCGAAGGTCTTTGGACCCGAAGGTCTTTGGACCCGAAGGTCTTTGGACCCGAAGGTCTTTGGACCCGAAGGTCTTTGGACCCGAAGGTCTTTGGACCCGAAGGTCTTTGGACCCGAAGGTCTTTGGACCCGAAGGTCTTTGGACCCGAAGGTCTTTGGACCCGAAGGTCTTTGGACCCGAAGGTCTTTGGACCCGAAGGTCTTTGGACCCGAAGGTCTTTGGACCCGAAGGTCTTTGGACCCGAAGGTCTTTGGACCCGAAGGTCTTTGGACCCGAAGGTCTTTGGACCCGAAGGTCTTTGGACCCGAAGGTCTTTGGACCCGAAGGTCTTTGGACCCGAAGGTCTTTGGACCCGAAGGTCTTTGGACACGAAGGTCTTTGGACCCGAAGGTCTTTGGACCCGAAGGTCTTTGGACCCGAAGGTCTTTGGACCCGAAGGTCTTTGGACCCGAAGGTCTTTGGACCCGAAGGTCTTTGGACCCGAAGGTCTTTGGACCCGGAGGTCTCTGGACTTTTATGCTTTTGGGGAGTCTTTTTGATCGCTCTCTGCTGCCCGGAGGCGAGCCACTCTCAATCTAAATTGAGAAATCGCACTGTGCTACCCGTGGGCATAGGCCATTCTCGAAATTCTCAATGCTGCACTCTACCTTCCTGCAGAAAGGTCACTCTCAGACTTATTGTGGTCTGGGGTGGGTCCCCCCGCAAGGTTCTGTCAACCCAGACACACTACCTTCCACGTCTGGATAGGTATTAAATTGTTTGTGCTTAACCGGTTATTTGCACTTTGCTCCCTGCATATCAGCCGCCAGAATCTTGTTACAGTACTTGGCTGTGTACGTCATGCCCCCAGCGTGCGTTTAGCTTACAGCGTATTTCACGAGGGTTTGAATGGCACTAGTACGTGGTCCCCGCATAACTCTTGGCTATAGGCCTTTACGCGGGGCCCTATCGCACAGACATCGGCTCAGGGCTGATCAGACCCCTTCCATATCTGTCTGCACCTAGGGTGAGTAGCCTCACCAGCTAGGGGGCTAGCTAAGATCTGAGGTCCCGAAAGTCCCTGATCCAGCTAATATGCCCCTTTAAGTATATTGGTGTTTCCTTAACTCCCTTTAGTCGAAACCAAATGTATTTTATAAGCCTAGTCCGAGGACGTTCTCGTTATACATAGGAGTAGGAAAACCAAAATACTTAAATATATAATAGTATATATAGAGCTCGACCCGAAGATCTTGCCTTTAGAAATGATAGAATTTGAGGTGCAAGGCGTTCCAGCAGTTGGGTTGTACCTTGCCTGTGCTATCTTGCAGCTTATAGGCTCCTGCCCCTTGCACCCCTATTACCTGATAGGGCCCCTCCCATCCGGGGGCGAGTTTTCCGGCTGATTTGTCTTTTGTGTGGTTACGGACTCGCCTTAGGACCCAGTCCCCTTCTTGGAAGGTTCTGGATCTCACCTTCTTGTTGTAACTCTTGGCTACCTTTATTTGGTACGACGCGTGTTGGGGTCAAAATCGGTCAAGACGAAATCGATGTCCGAAAAGTTCGGACAAAACACGAAAGACGTTAGAGAAGCTTTAAGAAATTAAGTTTCTTTCTAGAAAACTCGGGAAGAGGTTAAGTCATTCCGAAATCAACGATTAGAAACATTCTCTACACGATAAAAATCTCCGGAAAGCTAAAAGAACGCAAAAAACTCGCACGAACCGAAAGAAACGAGTGACGACCCTGGGCTGCCTCTAGGCGCCGGGTGCCTAGCGCCCGAGCTGCCTCTAGGCGCCGGGCGCCTAGCGCCTGTGCTGCCTCTAGGCGCCCGAGCTGCCTCTAGGCGCTGGGCGCCTAGCGCCCGTGCTGCCTCTAGGCGCCGAGGCGCCTAGCGCCCGTGCTGCCTCTAGGCGCCAGGCGCCTAGCGCCCGTGCTGCCTCTAGGCGCCGGGCGCCTAGCGCCCGTGCTGCCTCTAGGCGCCGGGCGCCTAGCGCCCGTGCTGCCTCTAGGCGTCGGGCGCCTAGCGCCATGCTAGCTCGAGTTATCGGACGGCTAGTCTTCGTGCGTAAGTTCCAACTTCTCAAACCGCCAGAAATCGAAGTTTTGCGACTTTCTGAAATCCCGCAAACCAAACTCCTTTTCTTTCTCCTAGCCTTCGGAAAACCCGTAAGACGTCGACGGATGGAAAAACTTCGTAGAAAACGGCAATGGTCATCTAAAAACACCATTTGCCTCACAAAAGAGCCGAAGATCTTCCGAAAGATCCAATGTCCGAGTAGGAGCGTTCTCTCAAAGAAATCGTAAAAATAGCGGAAATCCGAGATACGGCCCAACGGGTACCAAACATGATCGGATAACCATTTTACGATTTTCTAAAAAGATAGATACGACAGCTTGCGATTATCTTCCAAAACAAGATAAATGTCAAACTTCCAAAGGATAAACATCAAGTTTCCAAAAAGATAAGTGTCAAGTTTCCCGATAAACATGAAGGCCGACGAAAATGGAAAATGCCCAGCTCGCGCCGGCCCGTCAAGAATAGACTGTCATATGGGAGTATATAAGCAAGTCTAGGAGCAGAGGAAGGGAGATCCGAAAATCACAAGAAAAACCACTCTCAGAGCAATTTAGAACTTAGGCGTTTATTTCCTTTTTTAGCGAGCTGCGACTCAATTAGGTTAGATCTAGGGTTTTGAGACTAGCGACGATCGACAGCTCTTACGGCCGCGATCTCGACCTATTGTTCCAACGCTCTCCGTGAATTCGGAAATAAAATTCTTTCTTTTTGCTCTCTTTATTTTACGCATTCATTCTCAACTTAGCCTGTTTTAACTTTGTCGTGCGTGGCCCAGCAGATAGCCGGGATCCTCGGGGAAAACTAGGTCAACTTAGTTTTCCTACGTTTTTACTTAGCAATATTTGACGGTGCGAATTTCGGTTCCCACAGTTTGGCGCTAGAAGGAGGGGGATACACGGAATTATCTTTCTCGCAACTACGCACGCCCAGTTAAACATGTCCGCTAACGCGGAAAAAGACAAGCAAACGCACGACGGACCAGCCGCCGATGCCAACGCTGAGAAGACTCCTGCTGGAAACGTATCGACGGTCACTGCCGAGGCAAACACCGCGATGCTGGACCAGGTGAAGGAACTGTTCGCCACCGCCCATAAACGGTCGAAAGAACAAGAGAAACTAATGGCTTCACTCGCTAAACAGGTCAGCACCTTAACAGCGAAAAGCAAACTCCAGCGCGGATCCACCAAGGTGAGGCGTGTCAGGAGACTTGACTTCAGAACTTCCGGAGACAAAGAAAAAGATGCCCCGAGGGAATCCCCGGAACTCATCCCTGACGATACCACTCCGGCGGGGCAGAAGAAAACGACGGATAACCTTCCACCTCCCGCGAGGGAAAACGAAGGAGCCGACGTCGAAAGAATCAACCTGGATATCAGCGATCAATCGGATCCATCCGACGAAGACACCGACCTCCACCATAGAAGGACCCGAAGTCAGTCGGCTCGACTGGCGGCAGCCTTCGAAAAACCGATGACAGAATAGGAAGAAGACCTCTACTGGTCAGAGCAAGAGAGGCTAGCCGAAGACCAGACTCGGGCCTATCGCAGCCAACGTAGACAAAGAAGCGCAAACGGCGCCAACGAGATCCACGATTTACGCGAATACATCGCGAAGACTGCAGCCGAGGTGAAAGCGGTAAAATCGCAGATTCACCACGCAACCAGCACCGCTCCAGAGATCGACCTGCTCCTCGAAGAACCGAGGAAGACTCCGTTCACGTCTTGAATCACAGACGCACGAGTCTCGGATCCCGGGAAAATAAAGCTTCCCACCTACGACGGAACCACAGACCCGAAGGCACATCTGCAATCCTTTCAGATTGCAATGGCTAGGTCTAAACTTCCGAAGCGAGAAAAAGACGTCGGCTGCTGTCTCCTGTTCGTCGAGAACCTCAGAGGTGCTGCGCTCGAGTGGTTCTCGCACTTGAAAAGAAACTCCATCGGAAGTTTTCGCCAGCTAGCTTCAGCCTTTCTGAAGCAGTTTTCCATGTTCATGGACAGGGAAACTTCCGACGTAGACCTTTGGAGCCTCATTCAAAAGGAAGACGAGCCGCTCCGCGACTACATAAGGAGGATCAAACTCGTAATGTCCAGGGTAACATGCCTCATCGATAGAGTCGCCATCGACGCCCTGAGAAAAAACCTCTGGTACAAGTCGAAATTCCGAAAGTGGATTTCTCTGGAGAGACCGCGCACCATCCATGACACTCTCCACAAGGCAACGGATTTCATCATCATGGAAGAAGAGATGAAAGTCCTGGCGCAAAAGCACGGACCACAGAAAGCGTCCGGCAAGAAGAAAACCTCACGTAACGACAAGTACGTCCATCACGAGGGGGAAGACGTCCAAGGCGAGCATAACTACGCCGTCAACTCCGAGCAAGGGAGGACCGCCGGAAACACTTGGACGCGGAACTCGTACAAGGACAACTCCAGCTGCGAGTTCCACCAGACGAGAGGTCACTCAACTTCCAATTGCAAAGTTCTCGGCGCTAGACTCATTACAAAGCTGCTCGCCGGCGAACTAGCAACGGTCAGAAGCGTTAAAGACCTGCTCCTAGATTCTGACCGTCCGCCGAAGACCGACGGAGCCAATCCCGAGAATAACGCGGACGAAGGCAAGACGGCGAAGGAAACAACAACAATCGCCAGAGGATCAACATGATCATCAGAGGATCGCACTTCTACCAGGACTCCGTTTCGTCGATCAAAGCCTACGGACGGAAGGCCAAAACAAGTCCCGGATGGTGCCCAGAAGACGACGTTCCCAATCACACGATCGTTTTCGAGGAACAAGACACGGCCGGACTCGATAAACCCCACTACGATCCTCTGGTCATCGACTTGGTGATTCAAGATCTCGAAGTCGGCCGCATCCTCATCGACACAGGAAGCACGGTCAACATCATGTTCCGCGATACTCTCCAGAGGATGAACATACCCCTCGGAGAAGTCGTCCCAGAACCAAGACTGTTGACTGGATTCTCGGGCGTCACATCCATGACCCTCAGAAAAATTAGGCTGCCAGTTATGGCAAAAGAAGTCACGAAGATCGTCGAGTTCGCGGTAGTGGATAACCCGGCCATCTACAACGCCATAATGGGAACTCCTTGGATAAACGCCATGAAGGCAGTCCCGTCCACTTACCATCTCAGCGTCAAGTTTCCAACACCAACTGGAACGACAGTCATCTGGGGAAGCCAAAAACAGTCGCGACTCTGCTTCCTGGCAGAACATAAATTGCGCAGCAATCGGAATGCTCAAGTGGCTAACTCAAAGCGAACTAAGAAGCATCCGAGTATCTCTGAGAACTCGGCAAAGGACGACTCGGATTCGTCCAAAAAGGCCACGACTCAGGATGATAAGCAAATTCTCGAGTCCATCGCCGACGGAACGGATGACACAACTCCCAACGCGGCCACCGACTTAGTTAAGATAGTCGAGGCGCCGGAAATCGTGGAGTAATAGCATCCGCGATATAAACAGAACTACGAGATGGCTTGATCCTCGCAAGAGGTACGTAGGCAGCTCGTCAAAACCCGATGAGTTCAGCTGTCCCCCTCACGAAAAAGGGGGGGGGGGAGATGGGAACGAATACTCTTCTACTCCCGCAAAAATATTCTTTACATGTATTCTACATTCTTGAAACTTTTAATAAAGTCTTAAATTCGAACGCTTATCCAAGGCACAAACATTACGGAAACGAAAATCGTATCTTTAAGGAACGCGAGACGTCGCAAGTTCCTGACCAGTTTCGATTCTCTATTCTCCTCCAAAAAACTCTATCAAACAGTCTTTTCGCGACTCTAAAAATCCCATTCCGTCGATTGGCCCCGACGGAAAAACATAGAAACGTTTCACTCAAATCAAATTCGTAGTCTGGCTTCCAACGAAGTCCTTTTGCATCCGACAAGGATATCATAGCGCGCTATACAAGAAATCCAAATTTTGGTTAGCTCTTCGTAAAGGAAGTAGCTCGACTCGTACCCAAACGAATCATATAAGCCGATAAGCACTTCGCGGATTCTAAAACGGTACGAGTTAGGTCGAAATCGCAAACAAGCAAAACGAAAAGCTGATTTGTCATCGCATAGCTTTAGTCCGAAACTAGACCTAGGTTTTGCCCTAAACCCAGCCTTGCTGGTATCTAAAACATCTCATAGGCATAAGTATCCAGGATACGAGATTCCAAAATTTGCCTCTTATCGCTTACAAACCTAACGTTCGCTACAAAGTAACCTACAGGTTAAGCGACAAAAAAAAGAGCTTGAATACGAAGTGACTACGCGTATTCAAAACCCTCTACACTTGACGAAAGTATAAATCAAAACGCATAATTCATAAAAGCATTCATAATAAGGATTCAAAGGCCACCAACGGCCAATCCCGAAAAACATAAAGTCACGCAACCTCCTAAGGGTCGCAACACATACAAACAGCCCCACTTGGCTTATCACAAATTATAATCAAATGCAAGACAATCAGAAAAAGATATTCCATACGAGGAATCGGGCTGGTCGACCTCTTCGCCCCCGTCACCTGCATTCGCATCTGCACCGGCATCCGCTGTATCTTCCGAGACTTGAATAGGATTCCACAACTCTCGAATCCTTCCCTCGATCGGAGGAACAGAGGATTCGGCGTTAGCACATACTCTCATCGAACCATCCATCGCGGCAAGTTCGCTGGAAAGCGAGAAACCCTCACGCTGCATCTTATGAAGAGTACCGACCGAACCACGACACTCGCGAAAATCGCCTACAAAGTCCTGAGCCTCTTTGTACGCCTCAAATTTGGTAGAAAAGATTTCCTCCCTACGGTTCAATTCGGCAGCGGCTCTTCTCCGCCCTCTCCTTTCTGCACGGACGAGGGCTCGAGCCTTGACCTCGGCTTGCCGGCGGTTTTGCTCCTCAACCTCCAACCCATACTTGGCAAACTCCCTTTCGGTCTCCTCCGCTTTGAAGCGGGCCAATCGAGCGGTGCGGAAACTTCCGTCGATTGACGCGTTCCATACTCTCACGGCCTGCAAAGAAGTCAAGGTCAAATAAAAGGATAAGAGGAATTTGCTCAAGTTTCGGAAACAAACCTTGTTGACCAAACGAGCGCCCTCCGCGGTCACCTTATCCCTCTCCTCGTTGCCCAAAGACTCGTCACGAGTAAATGCCGGAGGGAGCTCATCAAAGAAGTCATTTGGGGGAGGGTTCGGACCGGGAGCACCCCCGTTTTCTGCGACAAAGTCAGGGTCGTACTTCGACGGCTCGTTGTTTCCCGACGAGGCCTCGAAAGCGATCCCTTTGCCCTTCGATGATTTCCCCCTCCGCCTCGGAGGAGCAAACACGAAGGATCCATCATTGATGAGAGGTCGCGTGCCGCCTCGCGATCGGTGAAGCGCGACCGCCTTTCGAATCCGGTCAAGATCAAAAGAATTCCAGGAACAGGCCCTTGACCTGAATATGTCTCTCTTGATGGAAAGATCGGAAGGGACATGCGTGAGACACCTGTTCTCTGAACAATAAAAAAAATGCGTATGTGCGTTCAGAGTTCGCCTTTCGGATTCAAAAAAAAAAAAAAGGGATTACGATAATCTTACCACGTCGGTACAACCACTCTGTCGGGAATAGATGAAGAAAGCCTTCCTCGACAGACTCTCCATCTATCCTCACAAAAAAGAAACGATCGACGAAATCCTTAGCATGCGAGGTAAGTCCACGAATTACCGAATGATCGGTCGTCGATTTCATGGCAAATATTCCATTGGTGCTCACGCTCTTGGAAAGCCACAGCCCTTTGAAGTCCGAAGGGCTAAGATCCATTCCTAACTCATAGCTCAGAATCACAACGCCAAGCCAGCTTTCTAAAGCCGGCACGTTCAACTGGCTGATTGAAATTCTGAAACGGTCGAGAGCTTGAACAATGACCCCAGGGATCGGGAACCATAGTCGACACTGCATCAGGAATGCCTCGTAACAAGTAAAGTAACCCTCCGGAGGGCGCTCTGGACTCTCATCCCCAAGGGGAATGCGAAACATGACTCTCTCCGGAACATTATAAAACTTTCGAAGAATTCCAAGATACTCGGGGGATACTTCGCTCGACGAATCAGCTTCCACACGCGCCTTCACAGGTCGCCGGGGAATCGGAATCACAGGAAGAGGGGGATCAGAACCGAAGACGGCGTCACAGTACGCATTCCTCTCAATCTCTGAAACCTCGGGCTTCGGAACTTTCTCCTCGGCGTGGAAACTGTCCAAAGAAGAGCGAGACTGTCTCCTCGAGGATTTTGATTTTGAAGTCATTCTTTTCTTAAAAGTAGAGAGAGAATCTGTAAAGGAGAGATTGACTTAGGATTCTTGGGTGAAATAAGAATGGTAAAGGATTCACAAGTCTTTATAGGCATGAATTTAACGATTTACCCCGACTTTCGGCACGATATCGTCTCCATACTTTCCTCACGAACCATACAGCAAGCTAGGACCTGCGACCGCTACGGCTCCTAGCTAGCTGGGGGGCTAACTGTTGGGGTCAAAATCGGTCAAGACGAAATCGATGTCCGAAAAGTTCGGACAAAACACGAAAGACGTTAGAGAAGCTTTAAGAGATTAAGTTTCTATCTAGACGTGCTGCCTCTAGGCGCCGGGCGCCTAGCGCCCGTGCTGCCTCTAGGCGCCGGGCGCCTAGCGCCCGAGCTGCCTCTAGGCGCCGGGCGCCTAGCGCCCGTGCTGCCTCTAGGCACCGGGCGCCTAGCGCCCGTGCTGCCTTTAGGCGCCGGGCGCCTAGCGCCCGTGCTGCCTCTAGGCGCCGGGCGCCTAGCGCCCGTGCTGCCTCTAGGCGCCGGGCGCCTAGCGCCCGTGCTGCCTCTAGGCGCCGGGCGCCTAGCGCCCGTGCTGCCTCTAGGCGCCGGGCGCCTAGCGCCCGTGCTGCCTCTAGGCGCCGAGCGCCTAGCGCCCGTGCTGCCTCTAGGCGCCGGGCGCCTAGCGCCCGAGCTGCCTCTAGGCGCCGGGCGCCTAGCGCCCGAGCTGCCTCTAGGCGCCGGGCGCCTAGCGCCCGTGCGGCCTCTATGCGCCGGGCGCCTAGCGCCCGTGCTGCCTCTAGGCGCCAGGCGCCTAGCGCCCGTGCTGCCTCTAGGCGCCGGGCGCCTAGCGCCCGTGCTAGCTCGAGTTATCGGACGGCTAGTCTTCGTGCGTAAGTTCCAAGTTCTCAAACCGCCAGAAATCGAAGTTTTGCGACTTTCTGAAATCCCGCAAACCAAACTCCTTTTCTTTCTCCTAGCCTTCGGAAAACCCGTAAGACGTCGACGGATGGAAAAACTTCGTAGAAAACGGCAATGGTCATCTAAAAACACCATTTGCCTCACAAAAGAGCCGAAGATCTTCCGAAAGATCTAATGTCCGAGTAGGAGCGTTCTCTCAAAGAAATCGTAAAAATAGCGGAAATCCGAGATACGGCCCAACGGGGACCAAACATGATCGGATAACCATTTTACGATTTTCTAAAAAGATAGATACGACAGCTTGCGATTATCTTCCTAAATAAGATAAATGTTAAACTTCCAAAGGATAAACATCAAGTTTCCAAAAAGATAAATGTCAAGTTTCCCGATAAACATGAAGGCCGACGAAAATGGAAAATGCCCAGCTCGCGCCGGCCCGTCAGGAATTGACCGTCATATGGGAGTATATAAGCAAGTCCAGGAGCAGAGGAAGGAGATCCGAAAATCACAAGAAAAACCACTCTCAGAGCAATTTAGAACTTAGGCGTTTATTTCCTTTTTTTAGCGAGCTGCGACTCAATTAGGTTAGATCTAGGGTTTTGAGACTAGCGACGATCGACAGCTCTTACGGCCGCGATCTCGACCTATTGTTCCAACGCTCTCCGCGAATTCGGAAATAAAATTCTTTCTTTTTGCTCTCTTTATTTTACGCATTCATTTTTCAACTTAGCCTGTTCGTGCGTGGCCCAGCAGATAGCCGGGATCCTCGGGGAAAACTAGGTCAACTTAGTTAATATTTGACGGTGCGAATTTCGGTTCCCACAACGCGTTCCTCAGGCGGGCTGCTTCCCTTTTTTCGTCTAGGAGGTCTAGGCTTAGGTACATCAGCTCGTCATTTTCCTTGGGGGTTAGGATGTTGGAGATCGTGGTCTTGACATGTACCTCGGTTGGTATTGCTGACTCGGTGCCGTAGACGAGTGAGAAAGGGGTTTCTTGAGTAGCTGTCTTTGGAGTCGTCCGGTAGGCCCAAAGGACTCCATGTAACTCTTCTGCCCATCGCCCGTGAGCCTTTTCCAAGCGCTTCTTGAGCATGTTCACCACCGTTTTGTTGGTTGACTCTGCTTGTCCGTTTGATTGCGGGTGCCTTGGTGCTGAATATGAGAGTTTGATATCCCAATCTCATTTAGATTCGATTTACTTGATCCTTAGTTCTTAGTACGCTTGATAAAACCTACGGCTCAGATGAGGAGAATTCGAAATAGTATTCCCGAATCTCAAGAGTTGATGGGATATAAAGCTGTATGCATTAACTGCTACGCCTCCCACTTTTTCCACGGCTCCGTTCAGTTTCCCAAGGTAACTTCTCTCCTCCCCTTTTATTTTTACTGCGATTTGCTTTTTTCTTCATCTTCTTCGTTGCTCTCTGTAAATTTCTCCCAAACTTTTCGATCTACTTCCTTCTTCATCCTCCCCTTTTATGGATCATCCAAAGGAAGGCTCCGGAGAAACCGGAATTACTCCCTCCGGGGCTAAACTGTTGAAGGTTAAGCAAGAGGCCGGTGCTAAGATGAGGAAAGAGAAGAAGAAGGCTAGAGAGACGGTCGCGACCAGAGTCTCTAAACGGAAGAAGAAGGATGATTCTAGCGGGAGCGTTCCTTCTGGACCTCACTCGCCTTTGTTGCTGCGATGTCAAGACGTTGTCAACCTCATGGTTCAAGCTCTTGGCCGGAAAGAGCTTGCTCGAGCCTGTAATCCCGATGAAACCCCCGAGACTGCTCCGGAGGGTTGGTTCTGTGTCCACGAGAAGTACATCTCAAAGAGTCACCTTCGATTCCCTCTGCCAAGCCTCTTATTGGATTTTCTCGATCATTATCAGCTAGCTCTCTCTCAACTCTATCCTTCAGTCATCCGAGTGATAAACGGATTTATCACTAGGTCCAGAGAGGAGGGCGTTACCGTTGGACTCACTGAACTCATGAGTCTTTTTTCAATAAAGGAGAGTGCCTCCAGCCTCCAAGGAGGGCGGTACTGGGACCTACTACCTCCCCGGTCGCCCCAGTTTATGTATCTTTCGGTTCTCCGGTAGCGATGATGACTGGAGGAAGAAGTAGTTTTATGTAAAGATCGATCCTTTGACGGTTCCTGAGGGTCGGAACCTCAGGGTCGCATGGTCCGATGCATGTGGTTAGAAATTTTAGGGATATGTCTTTTTCGTTCTTCACTAGCTATAGCTCACTAGCTTTTTTTGATTATGTTTGCAGAGACTGAGGATCCTCCGAAGCTTTCCACTAAACTCACCAGAGCTCTGTTCCGTAAGTTGCATCAGAGTCCTTGTAATTAGGCGGCTTAAACTACCTCTCGGATAGGTTCAGCTAGATTCCCTGATAAATACAACGCCTCTTTTCAGGACCCTATCCCTGCCGAGGATCTTGAAAGTAAGTCAACAATTTTAACATCTAATTTTTGCTCCTTAAGATTCTAGGTCTCTTGAAGATTTCTGCTTTTCCAGTTCCGAAGGTGACTTAGTAGTGTCGATTTTCAACCGGTGTTGTGCTTCATGAACCGAAAAGACTCAGCCCAGCGAGATGCCTCTCAAGCCGTCATTCCGTTCCAGGGGCAATCCCTCCAAAGCTTCCAGTGCTTCCCGTGGAGGAGACAAGAACCAAGGAGGATCATTCCTCGATTCCATGAAGGAGGTTCTGGATGATGGAGGATCCGGACCTGTCCAAGAGGTTGCCCCCACCGAGCTAGCTGTCCAAGACCCTCCCCCTGAGGTCCCGATGCCGGAAGCTGATTTCCAGGCTCCGAGAGGTACCTCGGAGGTTGAACAGTCGAGATACAAGAGGCCTAGGACCGTTCAAGTTGGTGTTCCCTCCCGGACCTCTTCTTCATCTTCTAGAGGTGGAACTGTTGGGTGGAGTTTTACCCACTCGAACCCTGGGTCGGTCCTAGATGACCCTTGGGGACTGGCTGCAATAATGAGGCACATGAAGAGGATGGGGAGCCCCCTTCCGGCGCTTAAGGATTTGACTAACAGGGATGAGTATCTTGAGATCGCCCACTGTATGGGTCAGGTACATGATTCTGTGCTTTCCTTATTTGTGTTTTTTGTTTGTTGGCTCAGCTGAAGTTTGAGAATACTTTGCACGATGCCCCCAATGTTGGTGAACTAACTCAGGTTACTGAGATGGTCAAGGCAGCCAAGGCCGATCTTGATCAAGCCCGGGCTCGAATTTCAGAACTCGAGGCCGAAGTTAAGAGGCTGGGTTCTAAAGCTGATGCTCAATAGGGGAAGATCGAAAGTCAGGAGCTCGATATCCAGGTGAAGAGAAAAAGGATTAATGACTTGGAGACTGCTCGGAGGGTAGCTGAGCATCAGGTCCGTGGCCTTATTATCACATCCAAGGATAGCCAGAGGAACAAGGAGGCTGAAGTCAAGATGTCTGTTAGGGAAGGGAAGAAAGACGTCGCTGAAGCTTACAACAAGATTTTAGCCTGCGTTCAAGAGAAGTTCGCTAAGAAGAATGAGGAGGTCAGCGCTCTGGTTTATGCCCAGGAGCTTCAGGCTAACACTGATCTCTTGAAGGATATGCTGAACAATGAGATCCAGAGTGTTGAAGAGGAGTACAACCGCTTGGTGGCTCTGTTACCAGAAGCGACGACCACGTATGAGAAGGCTCAAGTTTCTGACTTTTCAGTCAGCAAGCTTCCTCTTCCCCAGATCTCAGAAAGCTCAGGTACTTTCGAGATTAACATGTTCAATCCATCCTTTTCTGGGGAATACAGTTCTAATTTGGGTTTGATGGCTCCTAAATTAGCTCCGAACGAAGCAGCTCTAGGAGGTGATGATAACGCGGTTGAGGAAGGAGTTCCTGCTGGCGATTGTGAACAGGTCCAGGAGGATAAGGAGGATTGAGAGCTGAGGCTCTTTCAAAATTAGGTTTTATGTTTTTCAAGACTTCTGCCTGAGGGCTTTTATTTCGTTTAAGTTCTATGACTTAATGCCTGAGGAGGCCTTTAAACCTTTTATCGTATTT
Source organism: Hirschfeldia incana (assembly GCA_026261945.1). Lineage (NCBI taxonomy): Eukaryota > Viridiplantae > Streptophyta > Magnoliopsida > Brassicales > Brassicaceae > Hirschfeldia > Hirschfeldia incana. The sequence continues at coordinate 556,971 of JABCMI010000030.1, forward strand.
AAGACTTGTTAGATTTTAATAGCCTGGGGAGGCTTTTAAACCCTTACTTATGATTAAGTCTTGGTTATTTCTGTTTTAAGATTTTGAACTTAACTTTGTTTTGTTTGGACGTTGCGATCACTCATCTTGATGAGGATCATGTCAGGATCGTTAGTTTGGAATGAGATTTCGATTTTTACTTGTGATAAGCGTTTAGCTTTAATATTCATTTGGTTATGAAGACCCTGAAGAGGAGTCTTTGACCTTAGCTCGGGGAATTTAGGGACCTGAGTCCAATTCGAAAGGTGCTGGGACTTGAATTCAGGTTTTTAGGAACCTGAGTTAGTTTGAAGGATTTCGAGACCTTCGGGATTTATATTGGTTATTGGATGAAATTGGGAAATTTTGAGACCTTGTTGACTCTTTAGGATTTTAAGACCTTAGTTTTTGTTAAGGATTTTAAGACCTTAGGGTTTGTTAAGGATTTTAAGACCTTAGGAGTTTGTTAAGGATTTTAAGACCTTAGGAGTTGTTAAGGATTTTAAGACCTCGAGATTTGTTAAGGATTTTAAGACCTTAAGACTTGTTAAGGATTTTAAGACCTTAGGAGTTGTTAAGGATTTTAAGACCTTACGTTCAGGTTTTTGGGGACCTGAATGCATTCGAAATTGTTGACGAGCTTAGGTCCCGATCTAGGGGGACCTGAATTTTCTTAGAGGGTTTTAAGACCTTTGATGTTGATGAGACAGAATTAATCGTTTTATTAATATCAAATTACAGATAATACATGATTCAAATCGCTCATATAGCAACAGTTTTTAGGCTGTGTGTTTTTGGTAACACATGCCCCCTTTGCTTTGGTGAGGAGATTGATGAGAAGAGGTCGGGGCTGCACTCGTGACGGAGTTTATGGGAACCGAAATTCGCACTGTCGACTTTGATAAGTAAAAACGGAGGAAAGCCAAGTTAACCCGACTTTCCCTGAAGGCCCGGATTCTCTGCAACAGCCAACAACAAGTGACCGAACAAGTGCGGAAGATATGGAAAGATAACAAAAGACGAAAATCGTACAAAAAGGGTTTTGTTAAGAGTTGGGACTGGACCTTGAGAAAGGCTGCCTACGTACCCCTTTCGAGGATCAAGTCGGACGTAGTTCAGTTAGAAAGATTTGGACAAGAGATCGAACTGCCTGGCGGAGTTCGTCTAGTACGAGTGTTTTTCATAGAAACGGGCGTGTCGAGAATAACACCAAGGGTTTCTATGTGCGGAACTCTGAGTAAGGGGATTGTTAGATTCTTGCAAAGGAACAGAAGTCTGCGGACAAGATGAAGATAGAACGGGAGGCGGCCAGACGTCCTAGGTCATGCCTTGCTAGTCTGACCACCTAAGTTCTAAGTTCCCTCAGTCTAAAATCTCGGATCTGCTCTCTAAGTCTCTCTAGGGTTTTTTGCTCTTAATGATTTTCGCTCTGCCCTTCCTTCTCTCCCAAAGCTCCTTTATATACTCCTTCTAATGACGGTCTATTCTCCTTTTGGGCCGCGAAGCGGGATTTTTCCATTTTCGTCGGCCTTCATGTTTATCGGGAAACTTGACATTTATCTTCGGGAAACTTGACATTTATCCTTCTGGAAATTTAGCATTTATCTTGTTATGTAAAGATAAACGTAAATCGTCGTATCTATCTCAGATAATCATAAACAGACTGTCCGATCGCGTTTGGTCCCTTTCGGGCCGTCTCTAGGACTTCCTTTGTTTTCTACGATTTCTTCGGAAAATCTTCATTCCTTCGTAGAGTTGAGATAAGTGGTGTCTCAAGATAACCATCACTGTTTTGTAAGAAGAATTTAAGATCTTCCTTCCCGTTGATATCTTACTGTTGGGGAAAAATATCCAAGGCTAGAGTTTTCTCCAGCCTCCGAAGGGGTCTCGACTTCCGGGCCCTCGTTTGGAAAGGACCCAGGGTCCCTCCTCAACTTAAAGGACCCATCTCCACCAGGTGGCACCAGGGCCCGATCTCCATTCGGCAAGTACTCAGGGTCCAGTCCCTGTATCGAGGAACCAAGGCCCAGCCCTTGCCGTAAGGACCAAGGAACCAATCCTCCGCATGAATATGGAAGTTTCCCAAATCAAGGGGAAACTAATATATTCCTGAATATTATATAAGCCGCCCAAGATTGACCGACTTACATCAACTATAAAAGGGGAACCCAAACCCTAGAATAAGGGATCAACACTTTGGGGCTTAGAGATTATAGAGTTAGGCTAGAAAACTAGGCTTTATACACCCAATACGTTGTAACGCCAAACACACTCAATAATACATCTCTTTGCCTCAATTTCTATTCTCTAAACACACACACAAACATAAAATCTAATAGTCTTCTAGTGTTCCGTAGTACTAAAACGACCCTACACAAAAACATCACAACAGTTTGGCGCTAGAAGGAGGGGAGTAACTCAACTACGTGACGATGGCATCGGAAGACGAGTCCAATCAAGCCAATCTGACCCCGAAGGAGAAGGAGCTTCTGAGCCGATTCGAAACCCTTCAGAGTCAAATTACCGACCTTCACAAGGCTCAGGAAACCGCACCTGCAGGTCTGGAACTCGTCCAGGAAGTTCAATACCTAAAAGACCAACTTGGAGAACACTCCAAGCAACTCCAGCAAAGCGCCGAGAAGCTAGACGCCATGGAAGCCGAGAACATCGCTCTCAGACGAGAAAATCAATCCCTCGAGGCAGTAGGGAACAAACGAAAACGGTTCAGAACCAAAGTTCGACCTATGGCTTCGCTCAACACCCCACACGACGACGAGGAAACGCCTCAGCAGCCCGGAGACGAACCCGGCGGTCAAGAAAACGTTCGAGACGTAACCCGAGAAGAAGAAGAAGACGAATCTGATACAGAGGACGAAGAATACTCACCAGATCATCCCGAGATCTCGGATCCAGCTTTAGCCGCTTACCTAGAGAAGATGGTATCCGAAAAATTCGGCACCATCCAATCCATTGTGGAAAGGCTCCCCGGAGTAGCTCCCCCCATCCGTAGAAGTGATCCAAGGTCGTACTCCGACACGCCTTTCGTGAAGGAGATTGCTTCGATCGAGATGCCTCGAAAGTTCTCTTTCCCGAGCATCAAGATGTACGAAGGAACTGGAGATCCCAACAACCACATCGCCCAGTAAAAGCAACGCATGGTAGTCGTGGCTATTCCGAAAGACACAAGGGAAGCCACCATGTGCAAGGGCTTCGGATCAACTCTAACCGGTCCTGCCCTCCAGTGGTACATCAACCTCCCCACGGGGTCCATAACATCCTTCGCCGCCCTCAGCGAAAAGTTCGTGGAACAGTTCGCTAGTAGCCGCCACCTAGAGAAGAGATCAGATGACTTCTACGAGATCCAACAATACAGAAACGAATCCCTACGCTCCTACATAGCTCATTTCAACCAAGAGAAGGTCTCCATACCCGAGTGTAACGCCGATACAGCAATCTCAGCCTTCAGGAAGGGCCTACTCCCGGAGGGAGAGCTCTACAAGGAGCTAACCAAGTACAGATGTGGAGACATGGCGGATGTACTATCCCGTGCCTGGGCCCAAGTAAGGTGGGAAGAAGACGTCGTGAGCAGGGCCAAGGTTTCCTCCAAGTACGATCAGAAGTCCTCCAAACCGTCGAAAGACGAGCGTGAGGAGACCATCCGATCCCGACCTTCCCGGGAATCCACCAATCAGAGGACGGGCAAATACCAACATCGCCCCTTACCTCGGTCTGAAGGAATGATGGTTTCGACTTGGCCCAGCATTTCCCACCTAGCGATATCCAAACCGGAGCTCATTGGAGTCCTGAGGCAGATGGGCCCACAAGTCAAGTGGCCACCTAAAATGAGGTCCCCTGACGCTACCCGGAACCCTAAAAGATGGTGTGGGTTCCACAACGATCACGGCCATACCACGGAGGATTGCGTAGCCTTAAGATTGGAAGTAGCCGAGCTTCTCAAGAAGGGTTACCTAAGGGAATTCCTCTCGGATAAGGCCAAGGATCTCCTTAACAGAGAGGGCCTTGCTCTCCCCAATGAAGCGGTCCCTGCGCTACCTCCACCACAAGAACGAGTGATCCACGTCATCTCCGGAGGATCAGAAGTAAGCGGGATCAGCAGCGCCGCAGCCAAACGAAGTACTCGCAATGCTAGGAACGGTCAGGAGACCGAGACTCCCAAGCGCCCACTCTTGGGAACGGATGAAATCAGCTTTACTGCGAGGGAGCAGGAACAAGTCCTTGCTCCCCATCATGACGCCCTCGTTATCTCGCTTGTTATAGCCAACTGCCTAGTTAAACGAATATTGGTGGACAATGGCAGCTCCAGCAACATTATCTTCCACTCAGCCTATATGGATTTAGGGCTAGACACTAAAACATTAACCAGGAAAGCGGTCCCGCTCGTGGGATTTAGCGGAGAGGTGAAGCAAACCGAGGGAGAAGTCCTTCTCCCAGTCTACACCGAGGGAATAAACCAAACCACCAAGTTCTTGGTAGTCGACTGTCTGTCGTCTTACAACGTAATACTAGGGAGGCCCTGGATCCACGACATGGGAGCCGTACCATCAACCCTCCACCAATTGGTAAAATTTCCTACCCCCTGGGGCGTGAAGGTCATTAGAGGGGATCAAGAAAATTCTAGGTCCTGCTATCAAACCACCCTGAAGGGAAGGACCCAAGCTTTATAGCAATTACAGAAGCAGCCTCTCGTTCCTCATGCCGAAGAACCCGAGGTTGAAGACATGGACGAAGTCCCCCTGATAGAAGGAAACCCAGAGCGGAACCTCAAGATAGGCTCCAAGCTGCCTAAGGATCTGAGACGGAGGCTGATCGATTTCCTAAGATCTAACTCCGATTGCTTCGCATGGTCCCACGAAGACATCACGGACCTCAACAAGTCCTTCCCAAAGGATCCATTCCCCTTGCCTCATATAGACAAGCTAGTGGATGCCACCGCTGGGCACCAACTAATGAGCTTCATGGACGCCTTCTCGGGATACAACCAAATCCTGATGCATCCCGACGACCAAGAAAAGACGTCCTTTATGACTTCTAGGGGCATCTACTGCTATAAGGTCATGCCATTTGGTCTGAAGAATGCTGGATCCACCTATCAGAGGTTGGTCAACACGATGTTTGCCGATCAGATAGGCAAAACCATGGAAGTCCACATCGACGACATGCTGGTGAAATCTCTTGACTCGGAGGACCATATCTCACATCTCCAGCAAGCGTTCACCACCCTGAGGAAATACAATATGAAGCTCAACCCCTCTAAATGTTCCTTTGGAGTAAGCTCCGGGAAATTCCTGGGATACATAGTCACCCACAGGGGCATAGAAGAAAATCCGGAACAGATAAGGGCCATCCAGGCGATTCCTCCCCCACGGAACGTCAAAGAGATTCAAAAACTTACGGGTAGAATGGCAGCCCTCAGCAGATTCATCTCCAGGCTTTCTGACAAGTCCCATGCCTTTTTCGAAACACTAAAGAACCCTAAGGACTTTCAATGGACAGAGAAGTGCGAAACCGCACTGTCCGATCTCAAGGCCTATCTCACTACTCCACCACTCCTGTCCAAACCTCTAGAAGGGGAAACCCTACTGCTTTACCTAGCCGTGTCCGAACACGCAGTTAGCGCAGTCCCCGTAAGGGAGGAGGAAAGAAGGCAGCATCCCATATACTACGTCAGCAAATCCATGCTAGACGCAGAAACTCGCTACAGCCAGCTAGAGAAACTAGCCCTCGCCCTAGTGGTCGCGGCCCGGAAATTACGTCCCTACTTCCAGTCCCACCAAGTCGTGGTAGTTACCTCCTTCCCTATCAAAGCAGTCCTTCATAAACCCGAGGTATCAGGACGATTGGCGAAATGGGCCGTAGAACTGGGAGAATACGACGTGATCTTCAGCCCAGCCGCCGCTATCAAGTTCCAAGTCCTAGCTGATTTCGTGGCTGAGTTCTCTCCCTCTATGCTTCCGGACCAAGATCTAGAAACTACACCCCATGGAAAAGAAGCGGAAGAAGGTCAATGGACCCTGCACGTGGATGGCTCCAGCAATATAAGAGGCGCAGGGGTAGGATTGGTCCTGACCTCCCCAATGGGAGAATCGGCCTCAAGGGCTGTACGCTGTAACTTCAAAGCAACGAACAACGAGGCAGAATACGAAGCTTTAATAGCAGGCCTAGAATTAGCCAAGGAAATGGGAGTAAAAGACATCCAGATTTTCAGTGATTCGCAGCTCATTATCAGTCAAGCTCAAGGGGATTATCAAGCCAAGGACCCTAGCATGATCAGGTATCTATCTGTGGCCAAACGTCTCCTAGACCAATTCGCAAGCTATAAGCTTACCCAAATACCTAGGGAACAGAACTCCCAAGCCGATGCTCTAGCAAACCTGGGTTCCGCATTAGAAACCAAGGAACATATGAGTATTCCGTTGTTGGTCCTGCAATGGCCAGCAACCCAGAAAGAGGTTGAACCGGAAGAAGTGACGGTAGTAGACGAAGGAGAAACCTGGATGACCCCTATCACCGACTACCTAAGAGACGACGTCCTACCCGAAAACCGAGAGGAGAGCCGGAAGATCAAGAGACAAGCGGCCAGATACTGCATTTCGGAGGCAAAGCTATATAGAAGGTCATTCTCAGGACCCTACCTGCGATGTCTATCCCCTAGAGAAGCCACACGAATATTAGAGGAACTCCACGATGGGTAATGCGGTTCACACTCCAGCGGACGGAGCCTGGTTCTCAGGGCGAGAAGGGCTGGTTATTACTGGTCTACCATGGCGAAGGACTCCCTCAAACAGGCCAAAACCTGCAGCCAATGCCAGAAGCACGCCCCAATTTCTAACTTACCACCAGAGAACCTGAAGTCCTTAAGTTCCCCATGGCCCTTCCGTAAATGGGGCATGGACATCGTAGGGAAATTCCCAATGGCGCCGGGGCAGAAGGTCTTCCTCCTAGTAATGACCGATTACTTCACGAAGTGGGTAGAAGCCAAAGCCTTAGCAAAAATCACGGACCTCCAGATCAGGAAATTCATCTGGACAAACATAATAACCCGCTTCGGAGCACCTCAGGAAATTGTCACAGACAATGGACCCCAATTACCCAGCAGCGACTTCCAGGACTTCTGCAAAGATTGGGATATCAAACTCTCATATTCAGCACCAAGGCACCCGCGGTCAAACAGACAAGCAGAGTCAACCAACAAAACGGTGGTAAACATGCTCAAGAAGCGCTTGGAAAAGGCTCACGGGCGATGGGCAGAAGAGTTACACGGAGTCCTCTGGGCCTACCGGACAACTCCAAAGACAGCTATCCAAGAAACCCCTTTCTCACTCGTCTATGGCACCGAGTCAGCAATACCAACCGAGGTACATGTCAAGACCACGATCTCCAACATCCTAACCCCCAAGGAAAATGACGAGCTGATGTACCTAAGCCTAGACCTCCTAGACGAAAAAAGGGAAGCAGCCCGCCTAAGGAATGCGTCGTACCAAATAAAGGTAGCCAAGAGTTACAACAAGAAGGTGAGATCCAGAACCTTCCAAGAAGGGGACTAGGTCCTAAGGCGAGTCTGTAACCATACAAAAGACAAATCAGCCGGAAAACTCGCCCCCGGATGGGAGGGGCCCTATCAGGTAATAGGGGTGCAAGGGGCAGGAGCCTATAAGCTGCAAGACAGCACAGGCAAGGTACAACCCAACTGCTGGAACGCCTTGCACCTCAAATTCTATCATTTCTAAAGGCAAGATCTTCGGGTCGAGCTCTATATATACTATTATATATTTAAGTATTTTGGTTTTCCTACTCCTATGTATAACGAGAACGTCCTCGGACTAGGCTTATAAAATACATTTGGTTTCGACTAAAGGGAGTTAAGGAAACACCAATATACTTAAAGGGGCATATTAGCTGGATCAGGGACCTTCGGGACCTCAGATCTTAGCTAGCCCCCTAGCTGGTGAGGCTACTCACCATAGGTACAGACAGATATGGAAGGGGTCTGATCAGCCCTGAGCCGATGTCTGTGCGAGAGGGCCCCGCGTAAAGGCATATAGCCAAGAGTTATCCGGGGACCACGTACTAGTGCCATTCAAACCCTCGTGAAATACGCTGTAAGCTAAACGCACGCTGGGGGCATGACGTACACATCCAAGTACTGTAATCAGATTCTGGCGGCTGATATGCAGGGAGCAAAGTGCAAATAACCGGTTAAGCACAAAAAATTTAATACCTATCCAGACGTGGAAGGTAGTGTGTCTGGGTTGACAGAACCTTGCGGGGGGACCCACCCCTGACCACAATAAGTCTGAGAGTGACCTTTCTGCAGAAAGGTAGAGTGCAGCATTGAGAATTTCGAGAATGGCCTATGCCCACGGGTAGCACAGTGCGAATTCTCAATTTAGATCGAGAGTGGCTCGCCTCCGGGCAGCAGAGAGCGATCAAAAAGACTCCCCAAAAGCATAAAAGTCCAGAGACCTCCGGGTCCACAGACCTTCGGGTCCAAAGACCTTCGGGTCTAAAGACCTTCGGGTCCAAAGACCTTCGGGTCCAAAGACCTTCGAGTCCACAGACCTTCGGTTCCACAGACCTTCGGGTCCAAAGACCTTCGGGTCCAAAGACCTTCGGTTCCAAAGACCTTCGGGTCCAAAGACCTTCGGGTCCAAAGACCTTCGGGTCCAAAGACCTTCAGGTCGAAAGTGAGAACTTGTTCAAGTGAGAACTTGACAAACACCTGAAACCAAACTAGTTAGATCTATTTCTACTAAGCTTAAACGAGAGTTTCTGCTTAGTAAGGACAAGAGAACCAAATCAAACTCGTCCTTAAGATTCACTAGAAACTATATCGATCGATAAGGCATCCGCTTGATCGACCGATATAGCGAAAGGCTAATCGATCGACATCTCTATTCGAGTATCGATCGATACCTTCTTGCGGTTATCGTACGATAGTACATGACCCGAGATCTAGTTGAAGATAACCCTTTAGTTTGAGTTCAGAATTATGAACACTAAAAACCTTAACACCTTAAATACATGTTAAACCTGAGAAACACCTAAATCTAACTACCCTTTGAACCTTAAAACAAACACAAGTAATCAACCAAGCAATAACTTGCTTACCATTTAATTTACTGTTTTAAACCCTTTCTGTCTAGCTTTACTTCGAAAACTAAACAATCTGTTGTGTAGTCTTAGAGTCTCTGTGGATTCGATCCCTAAGTACTACAATTGAACCTCTTTTGATGAGAGTAATTCACTCCTTAGGGTAATTTGAGTGATATCACAAAACAAAAAGGCGGATAGCTTAGCACGTGGGGTGAGGCAACATACATCGTTTACTGTCCATATGGATACAGAGCATCCAACTTGGTTTACAGAGTGCACATGAGTCTGTAACGCTGTCGACAAAAAAAAAGAACACATCAGATCATCAGCTATTAAAACAATCATCGAAGAAGACTTCTTATGAAATCTTCTACAAATCTTATATGAGGAAGACGTACATAAGACTTCCTCATTTAGCTAGAAACATTATTACACATCATTGTTTGTAACTTCATAATTATCACCAATTAAATTATGAATTCGACAATGTAGTCCCAATATTGAATAATAAACATGAATTAGCAAGAAAATATTAAAAAGTCATTTTCATTTTGGATAAATTTGAGGTTTAATAAAGATTTACGTAGAAGACTTCTTTTGAAGTCTTCCTCAGATGACTTCAAATGAAGTCGTCCTCGGATGACTTCATACGAAGTCTTCTGTTTAGGTCATTGTTGCAATTGCAAATTTACGAAGGAAGACTTCTTAAGAAGTCTACTCTACTGAAGACATCCTTGGAAGTCTTCCTTTCTAAATATTGGTTTAATTTTGAAATTGAAAGTTTTTCGAAATTCCCAGAGAAGACTTCCCTGAAAGTCTTCTCGGATAAACATGTTAGTTTTGAATTTGACCAAAGTTGGTAAGAAATTTGACTTTTTGTAGAATACTTCAAAAGTAGTCTTCTATAAGTCGTCTGAAAGTCTTCTACATGTGGCAAGAAGTATGCTGGGGTACTATTGCAATTACTATTTTTGACTTTTCTAAAGAAGACTTCTTTAGAAGTATTATGTAGGATGACTTCTATAGAAGTCTTCTCTCGCGGGCAAAAGTTTTACCAAAACTCATAACTAAACTCAAGAAGACTTCGTTAGAAGTCTTCAGCTTTTTGTTAAGACATTTACTTTTATTTTTCAATTGTAAAAGTGACCCAGCAGACTTCTTCAGAAATTTAGAAGACTTCCAAATGACTTATAGAAGATTTTTTCTGAAGTATTCACCGAGAAGACTTCCCTAGAAGTCTTCTTCAAAAAGTAAAATTTCAGACCAACTTTGGTCAAATTGAATACTAATATGTTTATCCGAAAAGACTTTGAAGGAAGTATTGTATTAAAATTGCGAAATTTTTTGTTTACAAAGGAAAGTTAGAAGACTTCTAAATAAGTCTTCTGTTAAAACACACACAAACGGTCACTTGCAAAACTAACATATGCATTGACCAGAAGACTTCATTAGAAGTCTTCTTCGTCAATTCAGATCTGAAAAATAAAATGTGGTTCACCATTTCATATTTTGAACTCGTGAGATGACTTGTGTTGCTTCTCCAATCACCCAGAATTTCACCACAACAACTACCTACTCGTTATTCACCAATAATTGTGAGATTATGAACCTTACATAATTTGTAATAAAAATATTCAGTTTTTGTTATGGATTTTGAGAGAAAATGTAAGATATATGGTTTGTGTGGATAGGAAATGAAAAAAAAAATATGAGAAAAAATTGAAACTTTAGGGCATTAACACTTTCAATTTGGTAGTTCATTTTGGTTGATGTATTGATTTCAGTGACAAAGTTGTAAATATTTGGAGAAGATGAGGATGGTATAGTAAAAGCATTCATTTTCAAAAAACATAGAAAAAAAATAATGGCATTTTCGTGAATAACTAGAACTTCTATGGTGAATAGGGCAAAACATAATTTCAAAAAAATCATAGGTTACTTTGTGTCTGACTTCAAATTTTGAGTTATTTTGAAAGAATCTCTTCAAATAAATTGTTATACTTGAGATTAAGAATTAAGCTTCTACTTAAGATTTAAGGTTAAAATTATAATTAAGATTTCAAAAATATAGATTTAAAGTTGAACTTAATGATTTGAGGTAAAAAAAAATTGTTATGTAAGTTTAAGATTTAAAATTAAAAAAAAAAAGATTGGAGGTCTAAAGGGTTATGTTTAGATTTTAGGGTTTAAAAGCATGTTTATGGTTAAAACAATTGTGGCAATTGTGACCAAAAGATATTTTATAGACAAGTCACAAAATATTTTGTGGCTAGATCATAGCAAAGGATATTTTTTTGTAGATTTGCCACAAATTTAGCCACACTTTATTTTGTGGCAAAAACATCGCTATGTTTTACTCTTTAAAAAATTCATAGCTTTTTCTGCCAAGTTTTTGCACTTCGTAGCAATATCAAATTTGCCATGAAATATTTGTGGTTATTTTGTGGCTGTGGCAGAGATTTCTATTAGTGGCCACAATTGGCAATCATTATTTGATGACACATTTGTCACATGATCGCCTCTTTTTATCAGTCTCAAAACGCAGATTCTGGCTAATGATGCCTGGGAATCCAATGCCGAGTTGAATTTCGATTCTTGTGACTGACTGGAAAGCCTATAGTCTACTCTTCAATTGCCGGCTGGAGATCAGCAGTTGCCTTCTACTTCGTTCTTGTATATTTCCAGCCAATTTTGATGACTCAAACCTCTGATAAGGATTAATTATTTCCTAAAGTTTACAGATAGGCTGCCTCGATAGGATATCATAATCCAAAATCAAAAGAAAAATGAAAGAAGATTTGCAGGGTGGTCGAGTTCAAAAAAAAGAAATTTTAGCTATCTACCAACTACTGAATTTCAAAAACCCTAAATCATTTGGTGGTTCTACAAAGGAAGCTGAGTTGGCCTACATGAAGAAATAGTAATGTTTCCATTCTTGTACTTTCTAGAGCGTCTTGTCAGGATGTTGTGCTCGTTCCTCAGTTTTGAGAAAAAGAAACTTGTGTCCCTTTTGAAGCAAAACACCGTCACCTCAAAAGCTAAGTGTTTGAACGGGAAACGGTAATGAATAATAAGATGTGGGTTTAGCAAAGACGTCTTATTGATAGTCGGAAAAGCGTTTGGTCGGTTACGAGGAAAAAGAAAGGAACAACAATTTCGGAAAATACAACTAAACAGAGTGATTATGGAAACCCTAATTTTAGCCGTCGAGTGAGTGAAACCCTAATAAAAAAATATTAGCTTAGCGTATCTAAATATATTAACTTTTGATGGAGTTCCATCCTTTCCATAAACTATTAGCCGTGAATCTTTCACTTTTCATACCCACACATTTAATTAACAAATGCTATATGTGGCATTGGATTGAACGATCTAGGATACAAAAAATGCGAATATTAAATATAAAAGAGAATTTGTGGAAAATAAGACAATAAGATTCCATGTAAATGTAGAGAAAAAGGTAAAAAATAGTTGTGTTTACGCTCTGTGACCTAGTTTGTGTCGTGTTTATGGGCTTCTGGCTTATTGGGCCGAGATGCGGAGCCGGCTTCGTTTAGTCGCCAATGAGTGACTGAAAGTATTCTGGGGTCGCTACAAAGAGCCAGCTTCTCGAGCTGGCGCTGAGCCGTTAATGTTTCCGAACGGGCTTGGGCTTCTATTCTCCGGGCCTTATGAGGATGTACGAATCCACCCTCTACACTAAGAAGCTCATTGAAAAATATATCTCTTCTATCAATATCCTAAGCAACAAGAAGATCCTAATCGATCATGACGTCAATTAGGATTGTATGATTGAGTACAAATTAAAGTGTCAAGTTAGAAGGTGGGGGATAGTAAATCACATCTTGTCGTCTTCTTGAAACAATGACTCTTAGACACATGTATATCCCAATAGGTGAATCCAACGGTTGTTTGTATGGACTAAGGATCAGAAAAGGAAAATCCTCATAAACGAACAGGCTGCTGAAAGGGTTCTGTAACAACTTTAAAGTAGATATTGTCAATAAATGACCACCCCAGTTATCGCCTCTGATAGTAGATGGCCACTTCTCGGCTTCAGAGATTGCTTCTTGACAAACAAAACTACCATGTTTACTAGCCGGTAGTGGACTGTAAACTGGTGACTGAAGACTCTCAACATCCTTGTCAGCCTCATCATTATCTTTGTTAACTTCTTCACTGATTTTTCATTAACTGTCTTGATTTATTTCATCTCGGTGCAAGTTTTCAGAAAGTTGAATCAAGTTGAGTGGACGAAATCTAAGGTGATTCTACCTTTTAGCGCTGATCTATATCTACTAACTAAATATTTTGTGACTAGATCATAGAAAAAGATATATATATATATATATATATATATATTTGAAGATTAGCCACAAAATTTAGCCCGTTTTATTTTGTAGCTTTGCGTAGCATTTTTTGCTACGTTGTATATAGAAATGCCATGTTTTTTTATTTCGTAGCAATATCAAATCCGCCACGAAATATTCATGGCTTTTTTGTGCTGTAGCCGAGATTTCTACAAGTGGCCACAACTGGTTCTCATTCTTTGAAGATATATTCGTCAAATGATCGCCTCAGTCTATCTGTCTCAAAATGCAGTTTCTGGCTAAATTTGTCCTAGGAATCCAACACCGAGATGTTGGCTTTTGATTCTTGTGAAGAACCAAAAAGCCTATAATCCACTCTTCAATTGCCGTTATATATATTGATAGCATTTCCTGCTACGTTGTACATTGAAATTCCCTTTTTATATCGTAGCAATATCAAATCTGCCACAAAATATTCGTGGCTATTTTGTGCTGTGGCCGAGATTTCTACAAGTGGCCACAACTGGTTCTTATTCTTTGACGATGTATTCGTCAAATGACCGCCTCGGTCTATCAGTCTCAAAATGCAGTTTCTTGCTAATGATGTCCTAGGAATCCAACACCGAGATGTCGGCTTTAGATTCTTGTGAAGAACTGAAAAGCCTATAGTCTACTTTTCAATTGCTGACTGCAGATAAGCAGTTAACTTGTACTTTGCTTCTTTCTGATATCAAGTCACTTTTGATGACTCAGACCTCTCAAAAGGATGCATGAAGTCTTTCTAAATGTCCGCAAACCAGCTACCTCGATCGGAACTCATACTCCAAAAGCTAAAGAAAATAGAGTAGATTAGTAGGGTGATCGAGTTCAAGAAATTCTAGCTATCTACAAACTGCTGAATTTCACAAAATCCTAGAATAATTTGGTATTTCTACAAAAGAAGTAGAGTTCGTCAACATGAAGAAATAGTAGTGTTGCCATTCTTGTTACTTTGCTAGTGTCATGTCAAGATGTTGTGCTCGTTCCTCAAATGTTAGAAAGAAAAACCTTTGCCTCTTTTGAGGCAAACGTCATCATTTTTCCAGAAGCTCTGACGCTTATTGAAAAATCAATCGACAAACAATATCATAAGCGCCACAAAGATCCAAATCAACCATGTTGTTAATTAGGATAGTATGATCTGGTACCTATTACAGTGAGAATTTAGAAGGTGTGGGATAGGAAACAACATCTTGTTGTATTCTTGAAACAATGACTCTTAGACACATGTATACCCCATTAGTGAATCCCATTGTTGTCTGTAAGGACTGTGGGTCAGAAAAGGAACAGCCTTACTGGTGCAGCCTGGGTATGGCTTATAACTTGGATCACTTGAAGGTGGATGGAAAGAGGGTGTTCTAAGAGGCTACTAGCACTCCTTTGAACTATGATCGACTCCCTGAAGCTATGGAATGGCGACAGAGATGGTTTGCTACTCAAAGACACAAGATCACCTTGTATTGTCTAAGATGGTTCACTAGGAATTTCTTCCCTTAGTGAGATCAATGTTCTTGAGCTGAACAGAGAAAGCTAGAGACTTGAAACAACTTTATTTGAAAGTTCTTTGATTGAAAGTTGAATGAAAAACAAAGCAAGCTGCTTGCACACCCTTAAACAATTCGACAGAAATCCTATGGCTAAACCAAGTTGGTTTAATCCCCTTCCTAATCCTAATTGAAATCGAGATTGGTTTAATTTAAAATCCTAATTCTACCCAAACTTGGTTTACTAATCCAAATTGTTTCTGGTTTAAATTAAATGAAAGCACAATAACCAGAAACATTACAATTTAATTAAATTGAACCAACCAGCTGGTTTGTCTTGGTTTTCTCCATTGGAACTCTTCCCCACGATTTTGGCTAAGTCCTGGAGGGTCCTCTCTTGTGCTCTCAGACTTGATCTAGTCACTGGTCCAATCCACACACTGGCTGGCTCTCCTGGTGTCTCTCTCTCTGGTTCAGATTCTGGTACTGGTTCTACTCATTTGCAGCCTCCTCATCAGTGTCACTCAGCTCCTCTTCAAGTCACCGTCACCTCAAAAGCTAAGTGTTTGAACGGGAAAAGGTACTGAATAATAAGATGTGGGTTTAGCAAATACGTCTTATTGATAGTCGGAAAAGCGTTTGGTCGGTTACGAGGAAAAGAAAGGAACAACAATTTCGGAAAATACAACTAAACAGAGTGATTATGGAAACCCTAATTTTAGCCGTCGAGTGAGTGTCTTCTGTGTCTATATCCTTCTTGTTGTCCAGTGTATGTAAACAATGCTTTTCTTTGTTCGTAAGGTTTAATAAGAAATTATTAGCTTAGAGTATCTAAATATATTAACTTTTGATGGAGTTCCTTCCTTTCCGTAAACTATTAGCCGTGAATCTTTCACTTTTCATACCCACACATTTAATTAACCAATGCTATATGTTGCATTGGATTGAACGATATAGGATACAAAAAATGTGAACACTAAATATAAAAGAGAATTTGTGGAAAAGAAGACAATAAGATTCCATGTAAATGTACAGAAAAAAGTAAAAAATAGTCGTGTTTACGCTCCGTGACCTAGTTTGTGTCGTGTTTATGGGCTTCTGGCTTATTGGGCCGAGATGCGGAGCCGGCTTCGTTTAGTCGCCAATGAGTGACTGAAAGTATTCTGGAGTCGCTACGAAAAGCCAGCTTCTCGAGCTGGCGCTGAGACGTTAATGTTTCCGAACGGGCTTGGGCTTGTCTTCCTCGGGCCTTATGAGGATTGACGAATCCACCCTCTACACTAAGAAACTCATTGAAAAATCTATCTCGGCTGCCAATATCCTAAGCAACAAGAAGATCCTAATCGATCACGTCGTCACTACATGAAAAATGTCCATTCTTAGCGGACGGAAACAGCTATCGTATGTTTTTGTTAGCATTATTGAAAGTGATATGTCTGCTCCAGCTATCTTAGGTCCCTCCTATATTATAGCGTTATCGGAAATGCTAATGTAAGTTAACATTAAGATAGCTGTTTTTACAGTTTGCTATTAAATATGTAACTTTATAATAGCGTGAATATTGGGTGCTATATAATAAGTTGAGATAGCTTGTTTTACTAGTTGTTAAATAATGTGTAATTATACTTGTTTGTGTTATTGGAATTTATATGATAGCTTTTTATTACATGCTATTATGCCTTTTTGTAGCACTTCCTGATGTGTCATAAAACATTTTGTTATGGCAGAATTTTTTCTGTTATGATTATTTATATATTCCATTTCAGAACCTGCCACATTCATTGATAGAAAAGTGCCAAACTACAACATCCAAAACAATAACATTCAGTCTACAAAGATATAACCCAAAGCACAAGTCTTAAACAAAACTAGAAAGCAACAACATTCAAGTAGTAGAGTAGTACAATAGACCTGATGATAGTAGTCTTAACACAATAACTCGCACAGACATCGGCTCAGGGCTGATCAGACCCCTTCCATATCTGTCTGCACCTAGGGTGAGTAGCCTCACCAGCTAGGGGGCTAGCTAAGATCTGAGGTCCCGAAAGTCCCTGATCCAGCTAATATGCCCCTTTAAGTATATTGGTGTTTCCTTAACTCCCTTTAGTCGAAACCAAATGTATTTTATAAGCCTAGTCCGAGGACGTTCTCGTTATACATAGGAGTAGGAAAACCAAAATACTTAAATATATAATAGTATATATAGAGCTCGACCCGAAGATCTTGCCTTTAGAAATGATAGAATTTGAGGTGCAAGGCGTTCCAGCAGTTGGGTTGTACCTTGCCTGTGCTATCTTGCAGCTTATAGGCTCCTGCCCCTTGCACCCCTATTACCTGATAGGGCCCCTCCCATCCGGGGGCGAGTTTTCCGGCTGATTTGTCTTTTGTGTGGTTACGGACTCGCCTTAGGACCCAGTCCCCTTCTTGGAAGGTTCTGGATCTCACCTTCTTGTTGTAACTCTTGGCTACCTTTATTTGGTACGACGCGTGTTGGGGTCAAAATCGGTCAAGACGAAATCGATGTCCGAAAAGTTCGGACAAAACACGAAAGACGTTAGAGAAGCTTTAAGAAATTAAGTTTCTTTCTAGAAAACTCGGGAAGAGGTTAAGTCATTCCGAAATCAACGATTAGAAACATTCTCTACACGATAAAAATCTCCGGAAAGCTAAAAGAACGCAAAAAACTCGCACGAACCGAAAGAAACGAGTGACGACCCTGGGCTGCCTCTAGGCGCCGGGTGCCTAGCGCCCGAGCTGCCTCTAGGCGCCGGGCGCCTAGCGCCTGTGCTGCCTCTAGGCGCCCGAGCTGCCTCTAGGCGCTGGGCGCCTAGCGCCCGTGCTGCCTCTAGGCGCCGAGGCGCCTAGCGCCCGTGCTGCCTCTAGGCGCCAGGCGCCTAGCGCCCGTGCTGCCTCTAGGCGCCGGGCGCCTAGCGCCCGTGCTGCCTCTAGGCGCCGGGCGCCTAGCGCCCGTGCTGCCTCTAGGCGTCGGGCGCCTAGCGCCATGCTAGCTCGAGTTATCGGACGGCTAGTCTTCGTGCGTAAGTTCCAACTTCTCAAACCGCCAGAAATCGAAGTTTTGCGACTTTCTGAAATCCCGCAAACCAAACTCCTTTTCTTTCTCCTAGCCTTCGGAAAACCCGTAAGACGTCGACGGATGGAAAAACTTCGTAGAAAACGGCAATGGTCATCTAAAAACACCATTTGCCTCACAAAAGAGCCGAAGATCTTCCGAAAGATCCAATGTCCGAGTAGGAGCGTTCTCTCAAAGAAATCGTAAAAATAGCGGAAATCCGAGATACGGCCCAACGGGTACCAAACATGATCGGATAACCATTTTACGATTTTCTAAAAAGATAGATACGACAGCTTGCGATTATCTTCCAAAACAAGATAAATGTCAAACTTCCAAAGGATAAACATCAAGTTTCCAAAAAGATAAGTGTCAAGTTTCCCGATAAACATGAAGGCCGACGAAAATGGAAAATGCCCAGCTCGCGCCGGCCCGTCAAGAATAGACTGTCATATGGGAGTATATAAGCAAGTCTAGGAGCAGAGGAAGGGAGATCCGAAAATCACAAGAAAAACCACTCTCAGAGCAATTTAGAACTTAGGCGTTTATTTCCTTTTTTAGCGAGCTGCGACTCAATTAGGTTAGATCTAGGGTTTTGAGACTAGCGACGATCGACAGCTCTTACGGCCGCGATCTCGACCTATTGTTCCAACGCTCTCCGTGAATTCGGAAATAAAATTCTTTCTTTTTGCTCTCTTTATTTTACGCATTCATTCTCAACTTAGCCTGTTTTAACTTTGTCGTGCGTGGCCCAGCAGATAGCCGGGATCCTCGGGGAAAACTAGGTCAACTTAGTTTTCCTACGTTTTTACTTAGCAATATTTGACGGTGCGAATTTCGGTTCCCACAGTTTGGCGCTAGAAGGAGGGGGATACACGGAATTATCTTTCTCGCAACTACGCACGCCCAGTTAAACATGTCCGCTAACGCGGAAAAAGACAAGCAAACGCACGACGGACCAGCCGCCGATGCCAACGCTGAGAAGACTCCTGCTGGAAACGTATCGACGGTCACTGCCGAGGCAAACACCGCGATGCTGGACCAGGTGAAGGAACTGTTCGCCACCGCCCATAAACGGTCGAAAGAACAAGAGAAACTAATGGCTTCACTCGCTAAACAGGTCAGCACCTTAACAGCGAAAAGCAAACTCCAGCGCGGATCCACCAAGGTGAGGCGTGTCAGGAGACTTGACTTCAGAACTTCCGGAGACAAAGAAAAAGATGCCCCGAGGGAATCCCCGGAACTCATCCCTGACGATACCACTCCGGCGGGGCAGAAGAAAACGACGGATAACCTTCCACCTCCCGCGAGGGAAAACGAAGGAGCCGACGTCGAAAGAATCAACCTGGATATCAGCGATCAATCGGATCCATCCGACGAAGACACCGACCTCCACCATAGAAGGACCCGAAGTCAGTCGGCTCGACTGGCGGCAGCCTTCGAAAAACCGATGACAGAATAGGAAGAAGACCTCTACTGGTCAGAGCAAGAGAGGCTAGCCGAAGACCAGACTCGGGCCTATCGCAGCCAACGTAGACAAAGAAGCGCAAACGGCGCCAACGAGATCCACGATTTACGCGAATACATCGCGAAGACTGCAGCCGAGGTGAAAGCGGTAAAATCGCAGATTCACCACGCAACCAGCACCGCTCCAGAGATCGACCTGCTCCTCGAAGAACCGAGGAAGACTCCGTTCACGTCTTGAATCACAGACGCACGAGTCTCGGATCCCGGGAAAATAAAGCTTCCCACCTACGACGGAACCACAGACCCGAAGGCACATCTGCAATCCTTTCAGATTGCAATGGCTAGGTCTAAACTTCCGAAGCGAGAAAAAGACGTCGGCTGCTGTCTCCTGTTCGTCGAGAACCTCAGAGGTGCTGCGCTCGAGTGGTTCTCGCACTTGAAAAGAAACTCCATCGGAAGTTTTCGCCAGCTAGCTTCAGCCTTTCTGAAGCAGTTTTCCATGTTCATGGACAGGGAAACTTCCGACGTAGACCTTTGGAGCCTCATTCAAAAGGAAGACGAGCCGCTCCGCGACTACATAAGGAGGATCAAACTCGTAATGTCCAGGGTAACATGCCTCATCGATAGAGTCGCCATCGACGCCCTGAGAAAAAACCTCTGGTACAAGTCGAAATTCCGAAAGTGGATTTCTCTGGAGAGACCGCGCACCATCCATGACACTCTCCACAAGGCAACGGATTTCATCATCATGGAAGAAGAGATGAAAGTCCTGGCGCAAAAGCACGGACCACAGAAAGCGTCCGGCAAGAAGAAAACCTCACGTAACGACAAGTACGTCCATCACGAGGGGGAAGACGTCCAAGGCGAGCATAACTACGCCGTCAACTCCGAGCAAGGGAGGACCGCCGGAAACACTTGGACGCGGAACTCGTACAAGGACAACTCCAGCTGCGAGTTCCACCAGACGAGAGGTCACTCAACTTCCAATTGCAAAGTTCTCGGCGCTAGACTCATTACAAAGCTGCTCGCCGGCGAACTAGCAACGGTCAGAAGCGTTAAAGACCTGCTCCTAGATTCTGACCGTCCGCCGAAGACCGACGGAGCCAATCCCGAGAATAACGCGGACGAAGGCAA
This sequence comes from Hirschfeldia incana, assembly GCA_026261945.1. NCBI lineage: Eukaryota > Viridiplantae > Streptophyta > Magnoliopsida > Brassicales > Brassicaceae > Hirschfeldia > Hirschfeldia incana. Next base: position 577,607 of record JABCMI010000030.1, read on the forward strand.
GACGGCGAAGGAAACAACAACAATCGCCAGAGGATCAACATGATCATCAGAGGATCGCACTTCTACCAGGACTCCGTTTCGTCGATCAAAGCCTACGGACGGAAGGCCAAAACAAGTCCCGGATGGTGCCCAGAAGACGACGTTCCCAATCACACGATCGTTTTCGAGGAACAAGACACGGCCGGACTCGATAAACCCCACTACGATCCTCTGGTCATCGACTTGGTGATTCAAGATCTCGAAGTCGGCCGCATCCTCATCGACACAGGAAGCACGGTCAACATCATGTTCCGCGATACTCTCCAGAGGATGAACATACCCCTCGGAGAAGTCGTCCCAGAACCAAGACTGTTGACTGGATTCTCGGGCGTCACATCCATGACCCTCAGAAAAATTAGGCTGCCAGTTATGGCAAAAGAAGTCACGAAGATCGTCGAGTTCGCGGTAGTGGATAACCCGGCCATCTACAACGCCATAATGGGAACTCCTTGGATAAACGCCATGAAGGCAGTCCCGTCCACTTACCATCTCAGCGTCAAGTTTCCAACACCAACTGGAACGACAGTCATCTGGGGAAGCCAAAAACAGTCGCGACTCTGCTTCCTGGCAGAACATAAATTGCGCAGCAATCGGAATGCTCAAGTGGCTAACTCAAAGCGAACTAAGAAGCATCCGAGTATCTCTGAGAACTCGGCAAAGGACGACTCGGATTCGTCCAAAAAGGCCACGACTCAGGATGATAAGCAAATTCTCGAGTCCATCGCCGACGGAACGGATGACACAACTCCCAACGCGGCCACCGACTTAGTTAAGATAGTCGAGGCGCCGGAAATCGTGGAGTAATAGCATCTGCGATATAAACAGAACTACGAGATGGCTTGATCCTCGCAAGAGGTACGTAGGCAGCTCGTCAAAACCCGATGAGTTCAGCTGTCCCCCTCACGAAAAAGGGGGGGGGGAGATGGGAACGAATACTCTTCTACTCCCGCAAAAATATTCTTTACATGTATTCTACATTCTTGAAACTTTTAATAAAGTCTTAAATTCGAACGCTTATCCAAGGCACAAACATTACGGAAACGAAAATCGTATCTTTAAGGAACGCGAGACGTCGCAAGTTCCTGACCAGTTTCGATTCTCTATTCTCCTCCAAAAAACTCTATCAAACAGTCTTTTCGCGACTCTAAAAATCCCATTCCGTCGATTGGCCCCGACGGAAAAACATAGAAACGTTTCACTCAAATCAAATTCGTAGTCTGGCTTCCAACGAAGTCCTTTTGCATCCGACAAGGATATCATAGCGCGCTATACAAGAAATCCAAATTTTGGTTAGCTCTTCGTAAAGGAAGTAGCTCGACTCGTACCCAAACGAATCATATAAGCCGATAAGCACTTCGCGGATTCTAAAACGGTACGAGTTAGGTCGAAATCGCAAACAAGCAAAACGAAAAGCTGATTTGTCATCGCATAGCTTTAGTCCGAAACTAGACCTAGGTTTTGCCCTAAACCCAGCCTTGCTGGTATCTAAAACATCTCATAGGCATAAGTATCCAGGATACGAGATTCCAAAATTTGCCTCTTATCGCTTACAAACCTAACGTTCGCTACAAAGTAACCTACAGGTTAAGCGACAAAAAAAAGAGCTTGAATACGAAGTGACTACGCGTATTCAAAACCCTCTACACTTGACGAAAGTATAAATCAAAACGCATAATTCATAAAAGCATTCATAATAAGGATTCAAAGGCCACCAACGGCCAATCCCGAAAAACATAAAGTCACGCAACCTCCTAAGGGTCGCAACACATACAAACAGCCCCACTTGGCTTATCACAAATTATAATCAAATGCAAGACAATCAGAAAAAGATATTCCATACGAGGAATCGGGCTGGTCGACCTCTTCGCCCCCGTCACCTGCATTCGCATCTGCACCGGCATCCGCTGTATCTTCCGAGACTTGAATAGGATTCCACAACTCTCGAATCCTTCCCTCGATCGGAGGAACAGAGGATTCGGCGTTAGCACATACTCTCATCGAACCATCCATCGCGGCAAGTTCGCTGGAAAGCGAGAAACCCTCACGCTGCATCTTATGAAGAGTACCGACCGAACCACGACACTCGCGAAAATCGCCTACAAAGTCCTGAGCCTCTTTGTACGCCTCAAATTTGGTAGAAAAGATTTCCTCCCTACGGTTCAATTCGGCAGCGGCTCTTCTCCGCCCTCTCCTTTCTGCACGGACGAGGGCTCGAGCCTTGACCTCGGCTTGCCGGCGGTTTTGCTCCTCAACCTCCAACCCATACTTGGCAAACTCCCTTTCGGTCTCCTCCGCTTTGAAGCGGGCCAATCGAGCGGTGCGGAAACTTCCGTCGATTGACGCGTTCCATACTCTCACGGCCTGCAAAGAAGTCAAGGTCAAATAAAAGGATAAGAGGAATTTGCTCAAGTTTCGGAAACAAACCTTGTTGACCAAACGAGCGCCCTCCGCGGTCACCTTATCCCTCTCCTCGTTGCCCAAAGACTCGTCACGAGTAAATGCCGGAGGGAGCTCATCAAAGAAGTCATTTGGGGGAGGGTTCGGACCGGGAGCACCCCCGTTTTCTGCGACAAAGTCAGGGTCGTACTTCGACGGCTCGTTGTTTCCCGACGAGGCCTCGAAAGCGATCCCTTTGCCCTTCGATGATTTCCCCCTCCGCCTCGGAGGAGCAAACACGAAGGATCCATCATTGATGAGAGGTCGCGTGCCGCCTCGCGATCGGTGAAGCGCGACCGCCTTTCGAATCCGGTCAAGATCAAAAGAATTCCAGGAACAGGCCCTTGACCTGAATATGTCTCTCTTGATGGAAAGATCGGAAGGGACATGCGTGAGACACCTGTTCTCTGAACAATAAAAAAAATGCGTATGTGCGTTCAGAGTTCGCCTTTCGGATTCAAAAAAAAAAAAAAGGGATTACGATAATCTTACCACGTCGGTACAACCACTCTGTCGGGAATAGATGAAGAAAGCCTTCCTCGACAGACTCTCCATCTATCCTCACAAAAAAGAAACGATCGACGAAATCCTTAGCATGCGAGGTAAGTCCACGAATTACCGAATGATCGGTCGTCGATTTCATGGCAAATATTCCATTGGTGCTCACGCTCTTGGAAAGCCACAGCCCTTTGAAGTCCGAAGGGCTAAGATCCATTCCTAACTCATAGCTCAGAATCACAACGCCAAGCCAGCTTTCTAAAGCCGGCACGTTCAACTGGCTGATTGAAATTCTGAAACGGTCGAGAGCTTGAACAATGACCCCAGGGATCGGGAACCATAGTCGACACTGCATCAGGAATGCCTCGTAACAAGTAAAGTAACCCTCCGGAGGGCGCTCTGGACTCTCATCCCCAAGGGGAATGCGAAACATGACTCTCTCCGGAACATTATAAAACTTTCGAAGAATTCCAAGATACTCGGGGGATACTTCGCTCGACGAATCAGCTTCCACACGCGCCTTCACAGGTCGCCGGGGAATCGGAATCACAGGAAGAGGGGGATCAGAACCGAAGACGGCGTCACAGTACGCATTCCTCTCAATCTCTGAAACCTCGGGCTTCGGAACTTTCTCCTCGGCGTGGAAACTGTCCAAAGAAGAGCGAGACTGTCTCCTCGAGGATTTTGATTTTGAAGTCATTCTTTTCTTAAAAGTAGAGAGAGAATCTGTAAAGGAGAGATTGACTTAGGATTCTTGGGTGAAATAAGAATGGTAAAGGATTCACAAGTCTTTATAGGCATGAATTTAACGATTTACCCCGACTTTCGGCACGATATCGTCTCCATACTTTCCTCACGAACCATACAGCAAGCTAGGACCTGCGACCGCTACGGCTCCTAGCTAGCTGGGGGGCTAACTGTTGGGGTCAAAATCGGTCAAGACGAAATCGATGTCCGAAAAGTTCGGACAAAACACGAAAGACGTTAGAGAAGCTTTAAGAGATTAAGTTTCTATCTAGACGTGCTGCCTCTAGGCGCCGGGCGCCTAGCGCCCGTGCTGCCTCTAGGCGCCGGGCGCCTAGCGCCCGAGCTGCCTCTAGGCGCCGGGCGCCTAGCGCCCGTGCTGCCTCTAGGCACCGGGCGCCTAGCGCCCGTGCTGCCTTTAGGCGCCGGGCGCCTAGCGCCCGTGCTGCCTCTAGGCGCCGGGCGCCTAGCGCCCGTGCTGCCTCTAGGCGCCGGGCGCCTAGCGCCCGTGCTGCCTCTAGGCGCCGGGCGCCTAGCGCCCGTGCTGCCTCTAGGCGCCGGGCGCCTAGCGCCCGTGCTGCCTCTAGGCGCCGAGCGCCTAGCGCCCGTGCTGCCTCTAGGCGCCGGGCGCCTAGCGCCCGAGCTGCCTCTAGGCGCCGGGCGCCTAGCGCCCGAGCTGCCTCTAGGCGCCGGGCGCCTAGCGCCCGTGCGGCCTCTATGCGCCGGGCGCCTAGCGCCCGTGCTGCCTCTAGGCGCCAGGCGCCTAGCGCCCGTGCTGCCTCTAGGCGCCGGGCGCCTAGCGCCCGTGCTAGCTCGAGTTATCGGACGGCTAGTCTTCGTGCGTAAGTTCCAAGTTCTCAAACCGCCAGAAATCGAAGTTTTGCGACTTTCTGAAATCCCGCAAACCAAACTCCTTTTCTTTCTCCTAGCCTTCGGAAAACCCGTAAGACGTCGACGGATGGAAAAACTTCGTAGAAAACGGCAATGGTCATCTAAAAACACCATTTGCCTCACAAAAGAGCCGAAGATCTTCCGAAAGATCTAATGTCCGAGTAGGAGCGTTCTCTCAAAGAAATCGTAAAAATAGCGGAAATCCGAGATACGGCCCAACGGGGACCAAACATGATCGGATAACCATTTTACGATTTTCTAAAAAGATAGATACGACAGCTTGCGATTATCTTCCTAAATAAGATAAATGTTAAACTTCCAAAGGATAAACATCAAGTTTCCAAAAAGATAAATGTCAAGTTTCCCGATAAACATGAAGGCCGACGAAAATGGAAAATGCCCAGCTCGCGCCGGCCCGTCAGGAATTGACCGTCATATGGGAGTATATAAGCAAGTCCAGGAGCAGAGGAAGGAGATCCGAAAATCACAAGAAAAACCACTCTCAGAGCAATTTAGAACTTAGGCGTTTATTTCCTTTTTTTAGCGAGCTGCGACTCAATTAGGTTAGATCTAGGGTTTTGAGACTAGCGACGATCGACAGCTCTTACGGCCGCGATCTCGACCTATTGTTCCAACGCTCTCCGCGAATTCGGAAATAAAATTCTTTCTTTTTGCTCTCTTTATTTTACGCATTCATTTTTCAACTTAGCCTGTTCGTGCGTGGCCCAGCAGATAGCCGGGATCCTCGGGGAAAACTAGGTCAACTTAGTTAATATTTGACGGTGCGAATTTCGGTTCCCACAACGCGTTCCTCAGGCGGGCTGCTTCCCTTTTTTCGTCTAGGAGGTCTAGGCTTAGGTACATCAGCTCGTCATTTTCCTTGGGGGTTAGGATGTTGGAGATCGTGGTCTTGACATGTACCTTGGTTGGTATTGCTGACTCGGTGCCGTAGACGAGTGAGAAAGGGGTTTCTTGAGTAGCTGTCTTTGGAGTCGTCCGGTAGGCCCAAAGGACTCCATGTAACTCTTCTGCCCATCGCCCGTGAGCCTTTTCCAAGCGCTTCTTGAGCATGTTCACCACCGTTTTGTTGGTTGACTCTGCTTGTCCGTTTGATTGCGGGTGCCTTGGTGCTGAATATGAGAGTTTGATATCCCAATCTCATTTAGATTCGATTTACTTGATCCTTAGTTCTTAGTACGCTTGATAAAACCTACGGCTCAGATGAGGAGAATTCGAAATAGTATTCCCGAATCTCAAGAGTTGATGGGATATAAAGCTGTATGCATTAACTGCTACGCCTCCCACTTTTTCCACGGCTCCGTTCAGTTTCCCAAGGTAACTTCTCTCCTCCCCTTTTATTTTTACTGCGATTTGCTTTTTTCTTCATCTTCTTCGTTGCTCTCTGTAAATTTCTCCCAAACTTTTCGATCTACTTCCTTCTTCATCCTCCCCTTTTATGGATCATCCAAAGGAAGGCTCCGGAGAAACCGGAATTACTCCCTCCGGGGCTAAACTGTTGAAGGTTAAGCAAGAGGCCGGTGCTAAGATGAGGAAAGAGAAGAAGAAGGCTAGAGAGACGGTCGCGACCAGAGTCTCTAAACGGAAGAAGAAGGATGATTCTAGCGGGAGCGTTCCTTCTGGACCTCACTCGCCTTTGTTGCTGCGATGTCAAGACGTTGTCAACCTCATGGTTCAAGCTCTTGGCCGGAAAGAGCTTGCTCGAGCCTGTAATCCCGATGAAACCCCCGAGACTGCTCCGGAGGGTTGGTTCTGTGTCCACGAGAAGTACATCTCAAAGAGTCACCTTCGATTCCCTCTGCCAAGCCTCTTATTGGATTTTCTCGATCATTATCAGCTAGCTCTCTCTCAACTCTATCCTTCAGTCATCCGAGTGATAAACGGATTTATCACTAGGTCCAGAGAGGAGGGCGTTACCGTTGGACTCACTGAACTCATGAGTCTTTTTTCAATAAAGGAGAGTGCCTCCAGCCTCCAAGGAGGGCGGTACTGGGACCTACTACCTCCCCGGTCGCCCCAGTTTATGTATCTTTCGGTTCTCCGGTAGCGATGATGACTGGAGGAAGAAGTAGTTTTATGTAAAGATCGATCCTTTGACGGTTCCTGAGGGTCGGAACCTCAGGGTCGCATGGTCCGATGCATGTGGTTAGAAATTTTAGGGATATGTCTTTTTCGTTCTTCACTAGCTATAGCTCACTAGCTTTTTTTGATTATGTTTGCAGAGACTGAGGATCCTCCGAAGCTTTCCACTAAACTCACCAGAGCTCTGTTCCGTAAGTTGCATCAGAGTCCTTGTAATTAGGCGGCTTAAACTACCTCTCGGATAGGTTCAGCTAGATTCCCTGATAAATACAACGCCTCTTTTCAGGACCCTATCCCTGCCGAGGATCTTGAAAGTAAGTCAACAATTTTAACATCTAATTTTTGCTCCTTAAGATTCTAGGTCTCTTGAAGATTTCTGCTTTTCCAGTTCCGAAGGTGACTTAGTAGTGTCGATTTTCAACCGGTGTTGTGCTTCATGAACCGAAAAGACTCAGCCCAGCGAGATGCCTCTCAAGCCGTCATTCCGTTCCAGGGGCAATCCCTCCAAAGCTTCCAGTGCTTCCCGTGGAGGAGACAAGAACCAAGGAGGATCATTCCTCGATTCCATGAAGGAGGTTCTGGATGATGGAGGATCCGGACCTGTCCAAGAGGTTGCCCCCACCGAGCTAGCTGTCCAAGACCCTCCCCCTGAGGTCCCGATGCCGGAAGCTGATTTCCAGGCTCCGAGAGGTACCTCGGAGGTTGAACAGTCGAGATACAAGAGGCCTAGGACCGTTCAAGTTGGTGTTCCCTCCCGGACCTCTTCTTCATCTTCTAGAGGTGGAACTGTTGGGTGGAGTTTTACCCACTCGAACCCTGGGTCGGTCCTAGATGACCCTTGGGGACTGGCTGCAATAATGAGGCACATGAAGAGGATGGGGAGCCCCCTTCCGGCGCTTAAGGATTTGACTAACAGGGATGAGTATCTTGAGATCGCCCACTGTATGGGTCAGGTACATGATTCTGTGCTTTCCTTATTTGTGTTTTTTGTTTGTTGGCTCAGCTGAAGTTTGAGAATACTTTGCACGATGCCCCCAATGTTGGTGAACTAACTCAGGTTACTGAGATGGTCAAGGCAGCCAAGGCCGATCTTGATCAAGCCCGGGCTCGAATTTCAGAACTCGAGGCCGAAGTTAAGAGGCTGGGTTCTAAAGCTGATGCTCAATAGGGGAAGATCGAAAGTCAGGAGCTCGATATCCAGGTGAAGAGAAAAAGGATTAATGACTTGGAGACTGCTCGGAGGGTAGCTGAGCATCAGGTCCGTGGCCTTATTATCACATCCAAGGATAGCCAGAGGAACAAGGAGGCTGAAGTCAAGATGTCTGTTAGGGAAGGGAAGAAAGACGTCGCTGAAGCTTACAACAAGATTTTAGCCTGCGTTCAAGAGAAGTTCGCTAAGAAGAATGAGGAGGTCAGCGCTCTGGTTTATGCCCAGGAGCTTCAGGCTAACACTGATCTCTTGAAGGATATGCTGAACAATGAGATCCAGAGTGTTGAAGAGGAGTACAACCGCTTGGTGGCTCTGTTACCAGAAGCGACGACCACGTATGAGAAGGCTCAAGTTTCTGACTTTTCAGTCAGCAAGCTTCCTCTTCCCCAGATCTCAGAAAGCTCAGGTACTTTCGAGATTAACATGTTCAATCCATCCTTTTCTGGGGAATACAGTTCTAATTTGGGTTTGATGGCTCCTAAATTAGCTCCGAACGAAGCAGCTCTAGGAGGTGATGATAACGCGGTTGAGGAAGGAGTTCCTGCTGGCGATTGTGAACAGGTCCAGGAGGATAAGGAGGATTGAGAGCTGAGGCTCTTTCAAAATTAGGTTTTATGTTTTTCAAGACTTCTGCCTGAGGGCTTTTATTTCGTTTAAGTTCTATGACTTAATGCCTGAGGAGGCCTTTAAACCTTTTATCGTATTTAAGACTTGTTAGATTTTAATAGCCTGGGGAGGCTTTTAAACCCTTACTTATGATTAAGTCTTGGTTATTTCTGTTTTAAGATTTTGAACTTAACTTTGTTTTGTTTGGACGTTGCGATCACTCATCTTGATGAGGATCATGTCAGGATCGTTAGTTTGGAATGAGATTTCGATTTTTACTTGTGATAAGCGTTTAGCTTTAATATTCATTTGGTTATGAAGACCCTGAAGAGGAGTCTTTGACCTTAGCTCGGGGAATTTAGGGACCTGAGTCCAATTCGAAAGGTGCTGGGACTTGAATTCAGGTTTTTAGGAACCTGAGTTAGTTTGAAGGATTTCGAGACCTTCGGGATTTATATTGGTTATTGGATGAAATTGGGAAATTTTGAGACCTTGTTGACTCTTTAGGATTTTAAGACCTTAGTTTTTGTTAAGGATTTTAAGACCTTAGGGTTTGTTAAGGATTTTAAGACCTTAGGAGTTTGTTAAGGATTTTAAGACCTTAGGAGTTGTTAAGGATTTTAAGACCTCGAGATTTGTTAAGGATTTTAAGACCTTAAGACTTGTTAAGGATTTTAAGACCTTAGGAGTTGTTAAGGATTTTAAGACCTTACGTTCAGGTTTTTGGGGACCTGAATGCATTCGAAATTGTTGACGAGCTTAGGTCCCGATCTAGGGGGACCTGAATTTTCTTAGAGGGTTTTAAGACCTTTGATGTTGATGAGACAGAATTAATCGTTTTATTAATATCAAATTACAGATAATACATGATTCAAATCGCTCATATAGCAACAGTTTTTAGGCTGTGTGTTTTTGGTAACACATGCCCCCTTTGCTTTGGTGAGGAGATTGATGAGAAGAGGTCGGGGCTGCACTCGTGACGGAGTTTATGGGAACCGAAATTCGCACTGTCGACTTTGATAAGTAAAAACGGAGGAAAGCCAAGTTAACCCGACTTTCCCTGAAGGCCCGGATTCTCTGCAACAGCCAACAACAAGTGACCGAACAAGTGCGGAAGATATGGAAAGATAACAAAAGACGAAAATCGTACAAAAAGGGTTTTGTTAAGAGTTGGGACTGGACCTTGAGAAAGGCTGCCTACGTACCCCTTTCGAGGATCAAGTCGGACGTAGTTCAGTTAGAAAGATTTGGACAAGAGATCGAACTGCCTGGCGGAGTTCGTCTAGTACGAGTGTTTTTCATAGAAACGGGCGTGTCGAGAATAACACCAAGGGTTTCTATGTGCGGAACTCTGAGTAAGGGGATTGTTAGATTCTTGCAAAGGAACAGAAGTCTGCGGACAAGATGAAGATAGAACGGGAGGCGGCCAGACGTCCTAGGTCATGCCTTGCTAGTCTGACCACCTAAGTTCTAAGTTCCCTCAGTCTAAAATCTCGGATCTGCTCTCTAAGTCTCTCTAGGGTTTTTTGCTCTTAATGATTTTCGCTCTGCCCTTCCTTCTCTCCCAAAGCTCCTTTATATACTCCTTCTAATGACGGTCTATTCTCCTTTTGGGCCGCGAAGCGGGATTTTTCCATTTTCGTCGGCCTTCATGTTTATCGGGAAACTTGACATTTATCTTCGGGAAACTTGACATTTATCCTTCTGGAAATTTAGCATTTATCTTGTTATGTAAAGATAAACGTAAATCGTCGTATCTATCTCAGATAATCATAAACAGACTGTCCGATCGCGTTTGGTCCCTTTCGGGCCGTCTCTAGGACTTCCTTTGTTTTCTACGATTTCTTCGGAAAATCTTCATTCCTTCGTAGAGTTGAGATAAGTGGTGTCTCAAGATAACCATCACTGTTTTGTAAGAAGAATTTAAGATCTTCCTTCCCGTTGATATCTTACTGTTGGGGAAAAATATCCAAGGCTAGAGTTTTCTCCAGCCTCCGAAGGGGTCTCGACTTCCGGGCCCTCGTTTGGAAAGGACCCAGGGTCCCTCCTCAACTTAAAGGACCCATCTCCACCAGGTGGCACCAGGGCCCGATCTCCATTCGGCAAGTACTCAGGGTCCAGTCCCTGTATCGAGGAACCAAGGCCCAGCCCTTGCCGTAAGGACCAAGGAACCAATCCTCCGCATGAATATGGAAGTTTCCCAAATCAAGGGGAAACTAATATATTCCTGAATATTATATAAGCCGCCCAAGATTGACCGACTTACATCAACTATAAAAGGGGAACCCAAACCCTAGAATAAGGGATCAACACTTTGGGGCTTAGAGATTATAGAGTTAGGCTAGAAAACTAGGCTTTATACACCCAATACGTTGTAACGCCAAACACACTCAATAATACATCTCTTTGCCTCAATTTCTATTCTCTAAACACACACACAAACATAAAATCTAATAGTCTTCTAGTGTTCCGTAGTACTAAAACGACCCTACACAAAAACATCACAACAGTTTGGCGCTAGAAGGAGGGGAGTAACTCAACTACGTGACGATGGCATCGGAAGACGAGTCCAATCAAGCCAATCTGACCCCGAAGGAGAAGGAGCTTCTGAGCCGATTCGAAACCCTTCAGAGTCAAATTACCGACCTTCACAAGGCTCAGGAAACCGCACCTGCAGGTCTGGAACTCGTCCAGGAAGTTCAATACCTAAAAGACCAACTTGGAGAACACTCCAAGCAACTCCAGCAAAGCGCCGAGAAGCTAGACGCCATGGAAGCCGAGAACATCGCTCTCAGACGAGAAAATCAATCCCTCGAGGCAGTAGGGAACAAACGAAAACGGTTCAGAACCAAAGTTCGACCTATGGCTTCGCTCAACACCCCACACGACGACGAGGAAACGCCTCAGCAGCCCGGAGACGAACCCGGCGGTCAAGAAAACGTTCGAGACGTAACCCGAGAAGAAGAAGAAGACGAATCTGATACAGAGGACGAAGAATACTCACCAGATCATCCCGAGATCTCGGATCCAGCTTTAGCCGCTTACCTAGAGAAGATGGTATCCGAAAAATTCGGCACCATCCAATCCATTGTGGAAAGGCTCCCCGGAGTAGCTCCCCCCATCCGTAGAAGTGATCCAAGGTCGTACTCCGACACGCCTTTCGTGAAGGAGATTGCTTCGATCGAGATGCCTCGAAAGTTCTCTTTCCCGAGCATCAAGATGTACGAAGGAACTGGAGATCCCAACAACCACATCGCCCAGTAAAAGCAACGCATGGTAGTCGTGGCTATTCCGAAAGACACAAGGGAAGCCACCATGTGCAAGGGCTTCGGATCAACTCTAACCGGTCCTGCCCTCCAGTGGTACATCAACCTCCCCACGGGGTCCATAACATCCTTCGCCGCCCTCAGCGAAAAGTTCGTGGAACAGTTCGCTAGTAGCCGCCACCTAGAGAAGAGATCAGATGACTTCTACGAGATCCAACAATACAGAAACGAATCCCTACGCTCCTACATAGCTCATTTCAACCAAGAGAAGGTCTCCATACCCGAGTGTAACGCCGATACAGCAATCTCAGCCTTCAGGAAGGGCCTACTCCCGGAGGGAGAGCTCTACAAGGAGCTAACCAAGTACAGATGTGGAGACATGGCGGATGTACTATCCCGTGCCTGGGCCCAAGTAAGGTGGGAAGAAGACGTCGTGAGCAGGGCCAAGGTTTCCTCCAAGTACGATCAGAAGTCCTCCAAACCGTCGAAAGACGAGCGTGAGGAGACCATCCGATCCCGACCTTCCCGGGAATCCACCAATCAGAGGACGGGCAAATACCAACATCGCCCCTTACCTCGGTCTGAAGGAATGATGGTTTCGACTTGGCCCAGCATTTCCCACCTAGCGATATCCAAACCGGAGCTCATTGGAGTCCTGAGGCAGATGGGCCCACAAGTCAAGTGGCCACCTAAAATGAGGTCCCCTGACGCTACCCGGAACCCTAAAAGATGGTGTGGGTTCCACAACGATCACGGCCATACCACGGAGGATTGCGTAGCCTTAAGATTGGAAGTAGCCGAGCTTCTCAAGAAGGGTTACCTAAGGGAATTCCTCTCGGATAAGGCCAAGGATCTCCTTAACAGAGAGGGCCTTGCTCTCCCCAATGAAGCGGTCCCTGCGCTACCTCCACCACAAGAACGAGTGATCCACGTCATCTCCGGAGGATCAGAAGTAAGCGGGATCAGCAGCGCCGCAGCCAAACGAAGTACTCGCAATGCTAGGAACGGTCAGGAGACCGAGACTCCCAAGCGCCCACTCTTGGGAACGGATGAAATCAGCTTTACTGCGAGGGAGCAGGAACAAGTCCTTGCTCCCCATCATGACGCCCTCGTTATCTCGCTTGTTATAGCCAACTGCCTAGTTAAACGAATATTGGTGGACAATGGCAGCTCCAGCAACATTATCTTCCACTCAGCCTATATGGATTTAGGGCTAGACACTAAAACATTAACCAGGAAAGCGGTCCCGCTCGTGGGATTTAGCGGAGAGGTGAAGCAAACCGAGGGAGAAGTCCTTCTCCCAGTCTACACCGAGGGAATAAACCAAACCACCAAGTTCTTGGTAGTCGACTGTCTGTCGTCTTACAACGTAATACTAGGGAGGCCCTGGATCCACGACATGGGAGCCGTACCATCAACCCTCCACCAATTGGTAAAATTTCCTACCCCCTGGGGCGTGAAGGTCATTAGAGGGGATCAAGAAAATTCTAGGTCCTGCTATCAAACCACCCTGAAGGGAAGGACCCAAGCTTTATAGCAATTACAGAAGCAGCCTCTCGTTCCTCATGCCGAAGAACCCGAGGTTGAAGACATGGACGAAGTCCCCCTGATAGAAGGAAACCCAGAGCGGAACCTCAAGATAGGCTCCAAGCTGCCTAAGGATCTGAGACGGAGGCTGATCGATTTCCTAAGATCTAACTCCGATTGCTTCGCATGGTCCCACGAAGACATCACGGACCTCAACAAGTCCTTCCCAAAGGATCCATTCCCCTTGCCTCATATAGACAAGCTAGTGGATGCCACCGCTGGGCACCAACTAATGAGCTTCATGGACGCCTTCTCGGGATACAACCAAATCCTGATGCATCCCGACGACCAAGAAAAGACGTCCTTTATGACTTCTAGGGGCATCTACTGCTATAAGGTCATGCCATTTGGTCTGAAGAATGCTGGATCCACCTATCAGAGGTTGGTCAACACGATGTTTGCCGATCAGATAGGCAAAACCATGGAAGTCCACATCGACGACATGCTGGTGAAATCTCTTGACTCGGAGGACCATATCTCACATCTCCAGCAAGCGTTCACCACCCTGAGGAAATACAATATGAAGCTCAACCCCTCTAAATGTTCCTTTGGAGTAAGCTCCGGGAAATTCCTGGGATACATAGTCACCCACAGGGGCATAGAAGAAAATCCGGAACAGATAAGGGCCATCCAGGCGATTCCTCCCCCACGGAACGTCAAAGAGATTCAAAAACTTACGGGTAGAATGGCAGCCCTCAGCAGATTCATCTCCAGGCTTTCTGACAAGTCCCATGCCTTTTTCGAAACACTAAAGAACCCTAAGGACTTTCAATGGACAGAGAAGTGCGAAACCGCACTGTCCGATCTCAAGGCCTATCTCACTACTCCACCACTCCTGTCCAAACCTCTAGAAGGGGAAACCCTACTGCTTTACCTAGCCGTGTCCGAACACGCAGTTAGCGCAGTCCCCGTAAGGGAGGAGGAAAGAAGGCAGCATCCCATATACTACGTCAGCAAATCCATGCTAGACGCAGAAACTCGCTACAGCCAGCTAGAGAAACTAGCCCTCGCCCTAGTGGTCGCGGCCCGGAAATTACGTCCCTACTTCCAGTCCCACCAAGTCGTGGTAGTTACCTCCTTCCCTATCAAAGCAGTCCTTCATAAACCCGAGGTATCAGGACGATTGGCGAAATGGGCCGTAGAACTGGGAGAATACGACGTGATCTTCAGCCCAGCCGCCGCTATCAAGTTCCAAGTCCTAGCTGATTTCGTGGCTGAGTTCTCTCCCTCTATGCTTCCGGACCAAGATCTAGAAACTACACCCCATGGAAAAGAAGCGGAAGAAGGTCAATGGACCCTGCACGTGGATGGCTCCAGCAATATAAGAGGCGCAGGGGTAGGATTGGTCCTGACCTCCCCAATGGGAGAATCGGCCTCAAGGGCTGTACGCTGTAACTTCAAAGCAACGAACAACGAGGCAGAATACGAAGCTTTAATAGCAGGCCTAGAATTAGCCAAGGAAATGGGAGTAAAAGACATCCAGATTTTCAGTGATTCGCAGCTCATTATCAGTCAAGCTCAAGGGGATTATCAAGCCAAGGACCCTAGCATGATCAGGTATCTATCTGTGGCCAAACGTCTCCTAGACCAATTCGCAAGCTATAAGCTTACCCAAATACCTAGGGAACAGAACTCCCAAGCCGATGCTCTAGCAAACCTGGGTTCCGCATTAGAAACCAAGGAACATATGAGTATTCCGTTGTTGGTCCTGCAATGGCCAGCAACCCAGAAAGAGGTTGAACCGGAAGAAGTGACGGTAGTAGACGAAGGAGAAACCTGGATGACCCCTATCACCGACTACCTAAGAGACGACGTCCTACCCGAAAACCGAGAGGAGAGCCGGAAGATCAAGAGACAAGCGGCCAGATACTGCATTTCGGAGGCAAAGCTATATAGAAGGTCATTCTCAGGACCCTACCTGCGATGTCTATCCCCTAGAGAAGCCACACGAATATTAGAGGAACTCCACGATGGGTAATGCGGTTCACACTCCAGCGGACGGAGCCTGGTTCTCAGGGCGAGAAGGGCTGGTTATTACTGGTCTACCATGGCGAAGGACTCCCTCAAACAGGCCAAAACCTGCAGCCAATGCCAGAAGCACGCCCCAATTTCTAACTTACCACCAGAGAACCTGAAGTCCTTAAGTTCCCCATGGCCCTTCCGTAAATGGGGCATGGACATCGTAGGGAAATTCCCAATGGCGCCGGGGCAGAAGGTCTTCCTCCTAGTAATGACCGATTACTTCACGAAGTGGGTAGAAGCCAAAGCCTTAGCAAAAATCACGGACCTCCAGATCAGGAAATTCATCTGGACAAACATAATAACCCGCTTCGGAGCACCTCAGGAAATTGTCACAGACAATGGACCCCAATTACCCAGCAGCGACTTCCAGGACTTCTGCAAAGATTGGGATATCAAACTCTCATATTCAGCACCAAGGCACCCGCGGTCAAACAGACAAGCAGAGTCAACCAACAAAACGGTGGTAAACATGCTCAAGAAGCGCTTGGAAAAGGCTCACGGGCGATGGGCAGAAGAGTTACACGGAGTCCTCTGGGCCTACCGGACAACTCCAAAGACAGCTATCCAAGAAACCCCTTTCTCACTCGTCTATGGCACCGAGTCAGCAATACCAACCGAGGTACATGTCAAGACCACGATCTCCAACATCCTAACCCCCAAGGAAAATGACGAGCTGATGTACCTAAGCCTAGACCTCCTAGACGAAAAAAGGGAAGCAGCCCGCCTAAGGAATGCGTCGTACCAAATAAAGGTAGCCAAGAGTTACAACAAGAAGGTGAGATCCAGAACCTTCCAAGAAGGGGACTAGGTCCTAAGGCGAGTCTGTAACCATACAAAAGACAAATCAGCCGGAAAACTCGCCCCCGGATGGGAGGGGCCCTATCAGGTAATAGGGGTGCAAGGGGCAGGAGCCTATAAGCTGCAAGACAGCACAGGCAAGGTACAACCCAACTGCTGGAACGCCTTGCACCTCAAATTCTATCATTTCTAAAGGCAAGATCTTCGGGTCGAGCTCTATATATACTATTATATATTTAAGTATTTTGGTTTTCCTACTCCTATGTATAACGAGAACGTCCTCGGACTAGGCTTATAAAATACATTTGGTTTCGACTAAAGGGAGTTAAGGAAACACCAATATACTTAAAGGGGCATATTAGCTGGATCAGGGACCTTCGGGACCTCAGATCTTAGCTAGCCCCCTAGCTGGTGAGGCTACTCACCATAGGTACAGACAGATATGGAAGGGGTCTGA
Source organism: Hirschfeldia incana (assembly GCA_026261945.1). NCBI lineage: Eukaryota > Viridiplantae > Streptophyta > Magnoliopsida > Brassicales > Brassicaceae > Hirschfeldia > Hirschfeldia incana. The sequence goes on from JABCMI010000030.1 coordinate 594,261, forward strand.
TCAGCCCTGAGCCGATGTCTGTGCGAGAGGGCCCCGCGTAAAGGCATATAGCCAAGAGTTATCCGGGGACCACGTACTAGTGCCATTCAAACCCTCGTGAAATACGCTGTAAGCTAAACGCACGCTGGGGGCATGACGTACACATCCAAGTACTGTAATCAGATTCTGGCGGCTGATATGCAGGGAGCAAAGTGCAAATAACCGGTTAAGCACAAAAAATTTAATACCTATCCAGACGTGGAAGGTAGTGTGTCTGGGTTGACAGAACCTTGCGGGGGGACCCACCCCTGACCACAATAAGTCTGAGAGTGACCTTTCTGCAGAAAGGTAGAGTGCAGCATTGAGAATTTCGAGAATGGCCTATGCCCACGGGTAGCACAGTGCGAATTCTCAATTTAGATCGAGAGTGGCTCGCCTCCGGGCAGCAGAGAGCGATCAAAAAGACTCCCCAAAAGCATAAAAGTCCAGAGACCTCCGGGTCCACAGACCTTCGGGTCCAAAGACCTTCGGGTCTAAAGACCTTCGGGTCCAAAGACCTTCGGGTCCAAAGACCTTCGAGTCCACAGACCTTCGGTTCCACAGACCTTCGGGTCCAAAGACCTTCGGGTCCAAAGACCTTCGGTTCCAAAGACCTTCGGGTCCAAAGACCTTCGGGTCCAAAGACCTTCGGGTCCAAAGACCTTCAGGTCGAAAGACCTTCGGATCCAAAGACCTTCGGGTCCAAAGACCTTCGGGTCCAAAGACCTTCGGGTCCAAATACCTTCGGGTCCAAAGACCTTCGGGTCCAAAGACCTTCGGGTCCAAAGACCTTTGGGTCCAAAGACCTTCGGGTCCAAAGACTCAAGGGTCCCAAGAACCTCTAGGTTCCAAAGACCTAAGGGTCCGAAGAACCTCTAGGTCCCCAAGACCTAAGGGTCCAAAGAACCTCTAGGTTCCAAAGACCTAAGGGTCCGAAGAACCTCTAGGTTCCCAAGACCTAAGGGTCCAAAGAACCTCTAGGTTCCAAAGACCTAAGGGTCCGAAGAACCTCTAGGTTCCCAAGACCTAAGGGTCCAAATAACCTCAAGGTTCCAAAGACCTAAGGGTCCAAAGAACCTCTAGGTTCCAAAGACCTTAGGGTCCGAAGAACCTCTAGGTTCCCAAGACCTAAGGGTCCAAAGAACCTCAAGGTTACAAAGACCTAAGGGTCCGAAGAACCTCTAGGTTCCCAAGGCTTAAGGGCCCAAAGAACCTTAAGGTTCCAAAGACCTATGGGTCCGAAGAACCTCTAGGTTCCAAAGACCTAATGGTCCGAAGAACCTCTAGGTTCCAAAGACCTAAGGGTCCGAAGAACCTCTAGGTTCCAAAGACCTAAGGGTCCGAAGAACCTCTAGGTTCCCAAGACCTAAGGGTCCAAAGACCTAAGAGTCCGAAGAACCCCGAGGTTCCAAAGATCCAAGGGTCCCAAGAACCTCAAGGTTCCGAAGGCCTAAGGGCCCAAGGAACCTCAAGGTTCCTGAGACCTAAGGGTCCAGAGAGCCTAAAAGCTCCTACTCCTCCAAGATTTAAAGGGCAAGGCCTCAGGGCCCAAATAAAGAAACTCAAAGGGCCTAGATCTTGGAAATTTCCAAGTTCGAAGCAACAAGAACCTATGGGTTCAAATCAGATCGGAACCCATCAGTTCCCGACAACGATTCTCCGCAAAGATTGATCTCCTCCGGAAAGCCTAAAAACTACTGAGTCATCTAACCAAGTAACTGGAGGTCAAAACCATAAAGCAGTGCAAGGATCAAAGAAATGACGAAGTAAAAGCAAAAACCGGTAGATATTATTAATCCTTATTCGGAGGGGAGAAAGCTACAAAAAATCCAAAAACGACAACATAAAGCGAGAAAAAGCATTGAAGAAATATTCAAAGATTCGGCTCCCGGCGAGAAAAAGGGAAAACACCATGACCACCTTCACCGCTCCCCGAATTTCGGATCGGACCTCCAACAGGTCCCCATCGGCCAGATCCCCCGAACAGCTCATGCTGACCAGCACTCCTCATCGACCACTCTCTAACAAGATCCTGACGAGCATACTCTTGAGCCCTCTGCACGATAAGAGCCTGGTTGGAAATCACTTCCCGAAGCTGCCTCCGGAGGAAAAGAATCTCTTCATGTGGAGGAACACGCCGACCTAAACTGGGGAAGCGATCCCTGCCAACATCCCTCGGAGCCAAAGAAGCCACCACCGGAGGGACGGAAGGAAATGAGTTACGAGATCTCCTCCTTTGGTGCCGAGTTCTACAATATTCCTCGTACACTGACAATATCGAAGCCGTAGGGATCCCACCTGGAAAACAAAGACTCCATCAAACTATGGCTAAAACGAAAGAACCAAGTAAGAGAAATTCCATTACCCCAAATACGGCTATGACGCAGCGATATCGGATGCATCAAGAACATAATCCAGCGAAAGCGCCTAGGAATACCTCGCACCAACTTCACCAAAGTCTCACCAGCCTGGATAACCGGTCGGGTCACCTCTGCAAGAAGAAAAATTCGACATAATTCAGCAAACACAATACCCGTGTCCAAGGAAACATAAGCAACTTACCCACTGAACGCCAGAAACATGGATATCCAGGAACACCTTCGACCTTCATAAACACATATCTCCTGTCCCAGGAATCGTTTGAAGGAAAGCTACCACTGAGACCTCAAGGGGGCTCATCCACCAAAGGTTCACCATCTCGGGACCATATTTGGTAAAAGCCCCCCTTACTTGGCAAGGGAATAAAGGAGTACGAATACATGACTTCAGACAACCCGAAAGGAATACTGTGGAGCTCTCCTAACACCTGGATAGCCATCAGAGTACGTTATGTAGCAGGCGTAAACTGCGAAGGGGAACATCCAAAGTACGACGCCACCTCCGCGATCAAAGAAGGAATCCCTCCTCTAAAGCCGGCCTCCAAATAAGCCTCAAAAATCGCTATCTCGCCCCTTCCTCCATCAGGAGCTCGCTCGAACTCTCCCGCACACCTGATCCCCATCGTATCAGGCAAGGAATACCTACGGCGGATCCCCGCCAGATCACCTTCCTTAATGTCAGACCTCGGGCCATCTTCGTCTTCGCTTGAAGCATCGAAAGAACAGAAACGACGAGGGCGAACAGGGGCCACGGGAACTCTTTCATCCTCGGTCCCTGAAACCACGCTAGGTGTTAGAATGGGGGAATCAAAAGGATCACCAAACAAGCGACGGGGTCTGACACGTCCGCCAACACCGGGGGTAGGGAACGATTTCATGAAGATCGGAGTGTTCGACATCTACTTCCAATAAGAAGGACAGGGGAAAACCTAAATTCGTGTTGTCCAAAGGCATCGAAACATCCGATTTTATACCTGGAACGACTTTCCATTTTTGGCGAAGGGAAGGAAAGAAAGAAAGAGGAAAGAAAAAAGAATTTGGAAGATACTCGCGATTCTCGGCAAATTTCCAAAATTACCTCCAAAATACTTCGCCGACCTAGCGTCATCACAAGCGGGCCGCGATCCTTACTTCCCCTGAGGCCAATTCCGACTAAGCGATCATGTTCCAAATTAACTCCTCATGTTGCCTAGACTCAAAACCCTTCTCCTGCTGGAAGAAATGGCATCAAGACACGAGGCTACATATTATCCCTTGATCCCTACTAAGCAATCAAGGAATAAGGGGCAAACTGTTGGGGAAAAATATCCAAGGCTTGAGTTTTCTCCAGCCTCCGAAGGGGTCTCGACTTCCGGGCCCTCGTTTGGAAAGGACCCAGGGTCCCTCCTCAACTTAAAGGACCCATCTCCACCAGGTGGCACCAGGGCCCGATCTCCATTCGGCAAGTACTCAGGGTCCAGTCCCTGTATCGAGGAACCAAGGCCCAGCCCTTGCCGTAAGGACCAAGGAACCAATCCTCCGCTTGAATATGGAAGTTTCCCAAATCAAGGGGAAACTAATATATTCCCGAATATTATAGAAGCCGCCCAAGATTGACCAACTTACATCAACTATAAAAGGGGAACCCAAACCCTAGAATAAGGGATCGACACTTTGGGGTTCAGAGATTATAGAGTTAGGCTAGAAAACTAGGGTTTATACACCCAATACGTTGTAACGCCAAACACACTCAATAATACATCTCTTTGCCTCAATTTCTATTCTCTAAACACACACACAAACATAAAATCTAATAGTCTTCCAGTGTTCCGTAGTACTAAAACGACCCTACACAAAAATATCACAACACTTACGAGTTTCCGAAGTGTTTCCGACGATCTTAGTTTGGAGTAAGAACGGGAGTTTGGTATGCGGAATCCCAATGATTCATTCCGCGAGGACTCGGGAAAGACTTGAAGTACAGATTACTGACGGCCGGGGCCTGGAACTTGTGCACAGAAGATTGTCGCTCGAGGACCCAAGCCAGCACGGGCGCTAGGCGCCCGGCGCCTAGAGGCAGCACGGGCGCTAGGCGCCCGGCGCCTAGAGGCAGCACGGGCGCTAGGCGCCCGGCGCCTAGAGGCAGCACGGGCGCTAGGCGCCCGGCGCCTAGAGGCAGCGCTAGGCGCCCGGCGCCTAGAGGCAACGCTAGGCGCCCGGCGCCTAGAGGCAGCACGTGCGTCTCGGCGAGGGCTTCGATTTGATATTTTACTTGTTTTCTGGGTCCTCACGGTTTGAGAGAACGGGCTCTTTGAAGTTTCAAGGCGGATTCCTTGTTGTTCGGCCTGTCCAAACTTAGATTACTTCCCGTTTCTTCCGTATAATTTCGTATGGTCGTGTCATCTTAGCTACGGACCTAATGTCTCTCGGTTCTTCTTGATTGTATCATCGAAGTTTTACGACTAAATCTTATTTGGTTTTCTCGTAAAGTTTATCGTGTAAATCAAGAACGATCGACTTTAACATAGGTTCTTTAAGCTATACGACTTGTCTTGCTCTCGACACTTGTTTTATGGAAAGTCCGCGCATAATAAATAGTTTTAGCCGTTGATTTCGAGAGAACCGTTTTTGACCCCAACAGTTAGCCCCCCAGCCTGTAAGACGCGTGAAGACGATCTTGCGGGCGGAAGATTATCAGTTGAAAGTCGAAATTTGTGGCTAAGAATATTTCATTGCGGACATCCTCATCACCTTTGATTGGCGATCTTGAACGTGACGTCGGAAAGACCGTGAGTTCGTTGCTCAATGTGAAGAAAGAGAAGAACATATGTCCTCGAAAGTCCGTCGTCTTCAAGAGAAGATTCTGAGTCTTGAGGAGACGGGGACTCGCAAGTTTGACGGAGAGGACTTCGACTCGATTCTCGCTGGTCTGAAACCCGTGTGCACCCTTGTCCCGGATTCGGAGGGTTCGGAGGACCAGGACTACGCAGCCAAGGATCGTGAAGCCGGCGCATATGAAACATGCAGCGGTGGTGCGACCAATGGAGGCGACGGTGAGACCGTTCCTACTTTGGGTGAGTTTTGAGGATGAAGGTGATGCTCTGGGGAGCGTCTAGGTTTATCAATCCTTTCAGAGATTTTTATTTTGATTGTGTTTCGGCCGTTAAGAGGCCATGATGTACATTTGTGGGACTGGCCGTTGGTGGCTTCAAATCCCGGCCTTTTTCAGGGCATCTGTTGAACTCTGCGGCTCAATTTTTATAAAATAATAATGTTGCGTTTTCAGAACTTCTGTCTATCGAAGTTAGAGGGACAGGGTGTGAGTTGTCATCTCATTCCTGCCTCCCTGATGATCACCGTATCCGTCGTTTGTACAAAGCGAGATTTTCCTGCGGTTTACGATTTACGCGAAAATTCGTGGAAACGTACAGACTTGAGTGAAGAGACAAGTTTTGGGATCTCGCGTCGTTGACGCTTTGCCTATGAGATGTTAAGATACCAGAAAGGCTGGGTTTAGGGTAAGACCTAGGTTTACTCTCAAACTGAGGCTGTGCGATGACATATCGGCTTTCGTTAAGCCTGTTTGTGATTTTAACCAGATTCGTACCGTTTTAAAATCCGCGAAGTGGTATCGGCTTATATGATTTGTCTGGGCATGAATCGAGCTACTTCCTTTACGAAGTGCCGAACCAAATTTGGATTTTTTGTATAGCGCGCTATGGGATCCTTGTTGGATGTAAAAGAGCCTACCCTTAGGTGGCTTGTCTGTTTAGGATGTTAGAGTTCGTTTGTTGTGATCAGCAACAACGATATGATGCCGTTTAGAAGGCGTATGAATGTTATAATCGAAAAACGAACGTTCAGGCACGAAGCGACGTCTCGCAGTGCTTTGAAGCTTGTTTTTCTTATGCCATAAAGGACTATGGGCTTTTTAGAAATCGCGGAATGTTTCCGGGCGATAGATTACGATTTATTTGGTGGATATTTGATCCATTGTTGAGGCCGTTTAGCGATTGGCGAGTTTGTTTGCGAAGAGTTTCGAAAATTCGGTTTCTGTGTTTGTAAAGAGTTTCGAAAATCTGGTTTCTTCAAAAAACGTGGGATTATACAAGCACACACATTTCAAATGTGTACGAGTTAATTTTCCCTTGTGCCGCACTTCAAATGTTCGCGGGCTTGGAGATTTTTTGCGAATGTCCGTAGTCAGAAACTGTTGTTTCAGTTTGAACGTGCAAGTTATAAAATTTTGATCGAGGAATTAGGACCAGGGGTCGCGTATATTTGACCCAGGGAGAAGTGTCTACCTTCGCTTTGTTTTGCGAAGTGTTGGCCTTCCGGGATTTTAAGGACGACTCGTATAACTCTTGGAGCTTTGTCACGAGTGTTTATTTTCATGCTTTGTTTACGGGGCGTATAGAGCTTAATCAGTCGATGTTAAGTTCAAATTTTTCCGTTAACCGTATGGCTGTTAGGACTGATTTTATTACGAGAAATTCATCGCATGATATCCGCTTTTGGGCAATGCGACAGAGTTGCTCACGTAAATGGTCACTTGGAGTTTTATGACAAATCGTGGATTATAGTTTTGGCCCTTAAGTGATTGGAGCGGCGATCGTTCAGCTGTTTTGTCTTGGCGTGAAGGCTGTGTTCAGCCGTTTAACCAAGGAGTTGGTAAACGATCAGACTGCGATCCTTTCGCATTAAGGTCATATTGGTTCACGATTGTCCTTAATGGTGATGCCGAATTCAGGTTCGGGTGTTATGGAAAGGCGTAGTCGGCCGAGGGCCGAATAGAGTTCGTCGAGATAGACATGCCAATCATAGCGGATTTTTCCGAGTTATGGATGATGGTTTTTTGAAACGATTTTCCACTTTAGGATTCAGTTATACGATAGATGCTTCGTATAAAGTTTCCTTTGGTCGCATGAAAATTGTTTCATTTTATCCGAGGAAATAAAGTTTAAGGAATCGACGAATAACACGTTCGGATTCAGTTTTGGGTTATTTCCCGCTTAGACGTACTTTTCCGTATTGCGATGTTGTTTTGCATGAGACCGATCTTGGTTTTCCTTATGCTGTTTTTGTGTAACATGTTCTTGTTATACAAAAGTAATGGATGACCGGTTTCATGAAGATAGAAAATCGTAGATAGTCAAAGTAGCCTTGTTTCCGTGGTTTACACGAGAAACGTTTCCGCTTTGATTTCGTCTTTTGGCGAAAGTATCTTCGAGTTACTCATGGAGTTTACCGAAGGTTATTTCGTTAAATTTTTAGCTCGCCGTCGTGCTATTAGTCTGACGTTGTACGAGTTTCTTGTTGCGAGATTGCAACAAGAGACGGTGTAGAGTTTTCAAGACTATGTTTGTAACGGTTTGACCATGCCGTTATGCCGCTAGCGTTTCGGACGAATCTTAGAGTATCGTTTGCCTTTTGAAAGGAATTTTTTCTCTATGAAGTAGAATGAGTATGCCAAGGATGTGTGACGATCGTTTCTCGGTTTTTCGAGAGATTAGATCGGTTTGCGTGTTCTGTCTAGACAGTCAATGAACAATAGAACGAAACTGGAAGAAAATGCCTAAGACTTAGCTTGCTAGACTATCCACCTAGGTTCTAAGTTCCCTAAATTTTACGGCAGTTTACAAGACGTTCTCATTCCTATCCTACGAAAAGATTAAAACCTTGATAAAACTTTCAAAGTCGGTCGTACCTTAGTCTCATTGATTACTCGAGATTGCGTCATGTCCGTTCCTCTTTGTCTTTTAACGTTTCATTGTTAAAGGTCTTCGAAAAGTCTGACACTGAATCGAGAATCGATTTTTGATGAAACCCGAAGGAACAGTGCAGAATCGTTGCAGAATCGTTGAAGCAAAGGGAGGAGAAGTAGGCGAAACTCGAAGAAGGCTAAGGTGGGTAGACAAGTGAAAACGATTGGCAAGACGTCACTTGAGTGAGGCTTCTTGTTTCGTCAAGCTATGAGCGAACTGGTCAGGTCAAGAAGCTTACGATCTTGTTATACTTCACGAATGATGTTTCGTAAAATATTGCCGAGCTTTTATTTAACGAGAGTTATTCAACAAAATGTTGTCGAGTTAATTTTACGGAAATTGTTTCGTAAAATTAGTTTGGATAGTCGTTGGGTCAATCTTTACGAGGATTGGCCGTGCTTGACGAATGTTTTGTTGCCCGGCGACCAGCGCAGCATGGGTACGTTAGCCGCCCGGCGCCTAGAGGCAGCACGGGCGTGCTAGCCGGCCGGCGCCTAGGGACAGCACGGGCGTGCTACCGCCCGGCGCCTAGGGACAGCACGGGCGTGCTAGCCGCCCGGCGCCTAGGGAAAGCACGGGCGTGCTAGCCGCCCGGCGCCTAGGGACAGCATGGGCGTGTTAGCCGCCCGGGACTGTGCTTCCTCGCGGGACCCGCCTGTTTTTCTCGGTTTTTTAGAGGTTTCTCGATCGACACTTAGTCTCTCGAGGTTTCTTTAATTGTTTTTCCGAGACTTTCGGACATTGATTTCATCATGATCCCAGCAAGGAATTGTTTCTTAGAACGTTGTTGACCTTTTATTTTACGAGAGTTATTTCACAAAATGTTGTCGAGGTAATTTTACGGAAACTATTTTGTAAAATGTTGTCGAGTTTAATCGTGCAAAAGCTGTCTCGTGAAATATTTCGAGAATTTATTTTACAAAAGGTGTTCCGTAAAATGTTATCGACTTTTAGCATTAGAAACGCTGATTGGTAACCCGATCAGTCGTGCTTTCTGTTTCATGAGTAATCTGGGGTTTCTCCGCGATTTCCAGGAGAACAAGTCTTTATTTTTCCGGGAAATTCTGAAAAAACATTTCCAGTCGAAACTCTGCTCGGTAATCAGACCGTCATATCAGCCTTGGGCTCGATCCTACTCTAAAGTCGTATGTGGGTCGTTTAGCCGTGATTCGGGCCCCTTTTGGGTCGTCTTGGGACTTAGACGTTTTTACGATTTTTCTTTAGAAAAAGCCGTTGATGTGATGCTGGTTTTTCCGAAAGGATTTCAATTCCCCGTATAGTTAAGGCAACTGGTCTTCAAGCTAACCATAGCTGTTTTATACGGTAGGCAGGAATCCGTCACTACCAAGTCTTTTTCTAAATTTTCCCGAAGTCTTTCTTCGATAATCCCAAATGAGGGGGGTTGTGTCCATGGACCCAAGGACCGTGTTGCAGGAACTTGGACGGGGGTGCATGGTTGATAGGACCCGAACCTGATCGGGATGGTCCGTTCTCGGGACGTTTGTCCGTAAGATGATAATCTTAGATAACCGTTTGCATAAGCGTTGGTCGTAGGAGCAGTCACTGCTGCAATTGTTTTACCAGCGTCGATGTGAGCTGCGAGTTTGTCTTTCATATTTCCAGACATTGCTTTGATCAAGCGTTTTGCGGCCGTAAGAGTAAGAGTAATCCGTCCTCCCCTCCTTCTAGCGCCAAACTGTGGGAACCGAAATTCGCACTGTCGATTTTGATAAGTGAAAACGGAGGAAAGCCAAGTTAACCCGACTTTCCCTGAAGGCCCAGATTCTCTGCAACAGCCAACCACAAGTGACCGAACAAGTGCGGAAGATATGGAAAGATAACAAAAGACGAAAATCGTACAAAAAGGGTTTTGTTAAGAGTTGGGACTGGACCTTGAGAAAGGCTGCCTACGTACCCCTTTTGAGGATCAAGTCGGACGTAGTTCAGTTAGAAAGATTTGGACAAGATCGAACTGCCTGGCGGAGTTCGTCTAGTACGAGTGTTTGTCATAGAAACAGGCGTGTCGAGAATAACGCCAAGGGTTTCTAAGTGCGGAACTCTGAGTAAGGGGATTGTTAGATTCTTGCGAAGGAACAGAAGTCTGCGGACAAGATGAAGGTAGAACGGGAGGCGGCCAGACGTCCTAGGTCATGCCTTGCTAGTCTGACCACCTAAGTTCTAAGTTCCCTCAGTCTAAAATCTCGGATCTGCTCTCTAAGTCTCTCTAGGGTTTTTTGCTCTTAATGATTTTCGCTCTGCCCTTCCTTCTCTCCCAAAGCTCCTTTATATACTCCTTCTTATGACGGTCTATTTTCCTTTTGGGCCGCGAAGCGGGCTTTTTCCATTTTCGTCGGCCTTTATGTTTATCGGGAAACTTGACATTTATCTTCGGGAAACTTGACAATTATCCTTCTGGAAAATTAGCATTTATCTTGTTATGTAAAGATAAACGTAAATCGTCGTATCTATCTCAGATAATCGTAAACAGACTGTCCGATCGCGTTTGGTCCCTTTCGGGCCGTCTCTAGGACTTCCGTTGTTTTCTACGATTTCTTCGGAAGATCTTCATTCCTTCGTAGAGTTGAGATGAGTGGTGTCTCAAGATAACCATCACTGTTTCGTACGAAGAATTTAAGACCTTCCTTCCCGTTGATATCTTACGAGTTTCCGAAGTGTTTCCGACGATCTTAGTTTGGAGTAAGAACGGGAGTTTTGTATGCGGAATCCCAATGATTCATTCCGCGAGGACTCGGGAAAGACTTGAAGTACAGATTACTGACGGCCGATGCCTGGAACTTGTGCACGGAAGATTGTCGCTCGAGGACCCGAGCCAGCACGGGCGCTAGGCGCCCGGCGCCTAGACGCAGCACGGGCGCTAGGCACCCGGCGCCTAGAGGCAGCACGGGCGCTAGGCGCCCGGCGCCTAGAGGCAGCACGGGCGCTAGGCGCCTGACGCCTAGAGGCAGCGCTAGGCGCCCGGAGCCTAGAGGCAGCACGGGCGCTAGGCGCCCGGCGCCTAGAGGCAGCGCTAGGCGCCCGGCGCCTAGAGGCAGCACGGGCGCTAGGCGCCCTGCGCCTAGAGGCAGCACGGGCGCTAGGCGCCCTGCGCCTAGAGGCAGCACGGGCGCTAGGCGCCCGGCGCCTAGAGGCAGCACGGACGCTAGGCGCCCGGTGCCTAGAGTCAGCACGTGCGTCTCGGCGAGGGCTTCGATTTGATATCTTACTCGTTTTCTGGGTCCTCACGGTTTGAGAGAACGGGCTCTTTGAAGTTTCAAGGGGGATTCTTTGTTGTTCGGCCTGTCCAAACTTAGATTACTTCCCGTTTCTTCCGTATAATTTCGTATGGTCGTGTCATCTTAGCTACGCACCTAATGTCTCTCGGTTCTTCTTGATTGTATCATCGAAGTTTTACGACTAAATCTTATTTGGTTTTCTCGTAAAGTTTATCGTGTAAATCAAGAACGATCGACTTTAACATAGGTTCTTTAAGCTATACGACTTGTCTTGCTCTCGACGCTTGTTTTATGGAAAGTCCGCGCATGATAAATAGTTTTAGCCGTTGATTTCGAGAGAACCGTTTTTGACCCCAACAATTAGCCCCCCAGCATGTAATACGCGGAGACGATCTTGCGGGCGGAAGATTATGAGTTGAAAGTCGAAATTTGTGGCTAAGAATATTTCATTGCGGACATCCTCATACCATTTTTGACCCCAACAGAGTTGCCTACGTACCCAGTCAAGGGATCAATCCAAACGTAGTTCAGGGAATTTGGGTACCTAATGATAGTATCTCTTGAGGTTCGTGGCGTTCCACGATCGGATTTCAGGTACCCCGGTTCGCACTTTCTGGAGCTTGTAGACTCCGGATCGTACTATGTGGATGATTCGGTAGGGACCTTCCCAATTAGTTCCTAATTTTCCAGCTCCTGGTTCCTTAGTTCCTTCGAACACCTTTCTAAGTACTAGGTCCCCTACAGCAAACTGTCGGGGCCTTACTTTGGAATTATAGTGTCGTGCCATTGCTTGCTGATAATTTTGAATGCGAAGCATGGCTTGGTCTCGTCTCTCCTCGATTAAGTCGAGGCTATCCATCAGGAGCTGGTTGTTAGCTACGGGATTTGAGGTGCAGAGCTCCCGTCGGAGGCTACCTGCGGTGGTTTCTGCTGGGACGACAGCTTCCATCCCGTAAGCTAGGGAGAAAGGAGTTTCTTCTGTAGCTTTTCGAGGGGTGGTTCTGCAAGCCCACAGTACTTCGGGTAGTTTTTCTGACCAGAGCTCCTTCTGGGCTCCTAGGCGTTTGTTGAGGTTTGCTAAAATCGACTTATTAGCAGCCTCCGCCTGGCTGTTACCTTGAGGTCGCCGAGGTGACGAGAATGTGAGGCGGATGTTCCATTTATCACAGAAACTTTTGAAGTCATGGGATATGAACTGTCCTCCATTGTCGGTTACGATTTCGTATGGGACGCCATGCCTGCATACGATGTTTTTCAAAACAAATCCTTCGACCTCAAATCTTTTTATTTGTTGGAAAGCTTCAGCTTCGATCCATTTCGTGAAGTAGTCGGTCAGGACCAGGAGGTTTAGTAACTTCTTTCCTTTCCCTGAAGGTACTAATGGACCTACGATATCCATGGACCACCTCATGAATGGGTAGGGAGCTGATATGTTAGACAGCTTTTCCGCTGGTTGGTGTATGATCGGTGCATGCCTTTGGCACTTGTCGCATGATGAGGAGTAGACCTCACAATCAGCGATAATGGTAGGCCAGAAATAGCCTTGTCTTTTAATTAGGATGGCTAGGGCTCTGCCCCCGGAATGGTTTCCGCAGGAACCGTCATGCATTTCCTTCATGAGTTTCATAGCTACTAGACCATGAACGCATTTTAGGTGAGGTCCGGAGACACTTCGTTTGTGGAGGGCTGACTCGATTATGCAATATCTTGCTGCTAAGGCTTTGAGTTTTCGAGTCTCCCACTTATTGGGTGGGATTTTTCCCTCAAGGATGTAATCCATGATCGGTATTCCCCAGTCTTCTCTTCCTACAACTTTGTTGTGAAGAGAGGAGGGAGGTTCCTGTTCGGGATCTGGTGTCGTGGTGCCCCCGGAGATATTTGTTGGAGTAGGTTCTAGGTTCTGAGGAATATCTCCAATTTCCTTGGTGTCCCCTGTGGTTTGTGTTACGTTTTTAAGAGCTGCGCGGCTTTTTGTTTGTACTTTTAGGATAAGTGATTCCGAGGTTTGGATGGTGCCCCCGGGGGTATTCGTTGAGTTAGGCTCCAGGGATTCCGAACTTTGGTGGATACCTTCACTTCGGTTATTGCCCTCTAAGTTCTTTGTTGTATTTTCAGAGGTGTACTTTCTGAAGCTGCGTGTTCTAGTTCTAGGGAACCAGAATGTCGTGAAAACTTGGGTAGCTTCTGTCTGAGGACTGTTATCCTCAATTTTTGCTTTTGATTTGCTATCTAACTCAGCTTTGGTAGCTATGTCGATACTCGGCTTCTCGATTCCTTCCACGGGTATAATTCGTTTTACGAGAGGGTCGGATGTGGAGGCTAGCGCGGCGAGCGCGTATGCTGAAGAGTTCTCTCCCCGTGGGATTCTCGTTAGTTCGAACTTATCGAACTGTTTTGTCAGGCTTAGGACTACTTCGAGGTATGCCCCCATTCTTTCGTCCCTTGTTTCGTATTCTCCATGAAACTGGCTAGCTACCAGCTGTGAATCACAGTAGGCGTTCAGCTCCTGGATTCTGAGGCTTAGGGCTAGTTTTAAACCGGCGATTAGTGCTTCATACTCGGCCTCGTTGTTGGAAGCGTTAAATCCAAGTCTATAGGATTGTTCGATGGTTTCTCCAGCTGAGGAGGTTAGTCTTAGACCGATACCGGAGCCTTGCTTCGACGAGGCTCCGTCCACATATAGACTCCATTTTGGAACCTCTGTTTCTTGGTCTAAATGTTCGGATGCTAGCTCAATAACGAAATCGGCGAGGACCTGAGCTTTTGCTGCTGCTCGAGGTCTGTATTCGATGTCGTATTCGCTAAGCTCTATAGCCCATTTGGCTAATCGTCCGGATTGGCTAGGGCTATGCAGAATCGTTCGCAATGGCTGTGAGGTCATTACGATGATTGAGTGTGATTGGAAATATGGTCGCAGCTTTCTGGCAGCTGTCACGACTGCTAGGGCTAGTTTTTCCATGGTAGGGTACCTCGTCTCGGCGTCTATTAGGCTTTTGCTAGTATAATAGACAGGTCTTTGTTCGTTTTGTTCTTCTCGTACTAGCACTCCCCTGACTGCAGCTGCCGATACGGCGAGGTACAGATACAGTGGTTCACCTACTACAGGTTTGGATAGTATCAGAGGTTCCGAGAGGTAAGCTTTCAGCTGTTTAAAGGCTTCTTCGCACTTTTCATCCCACAGGAACTTCTTATTGTTTTTCAGGAGCTTATAGAATGGAAGGCACTTATCGGTGGACCTGGATATGAATCGATTTAGTGCTGCGATCCGTCCGGTCAATCTTTGTACCTCTCTGGTCGTTTTAGGTGACGGCATTTCTAGGAATGTCGCTATTTGTTTCGGGTTTGCTTCGATGCCTCTTTCGGTTACGAGGTAACCTAGGAATTCGCCGGAGGGTACTCCGAAGGTACATTTAGCTGGGTTTAGCTTCATGTCGTATTTGTTGAGGATGTCGAAGCATTCCCTTAGGTGGGAGATGTGGTCCTCTCCCATTGAAGATTTGACTAACATGTCGTCGATGTAGACTTCCATGGTTTTTCCGAGTTGTCCAGCGAACATTTTGTTTACTAACCTTTGGTAGGTAGCTCCCGCGTTTTTCAAACCAAATGGCATGACCTTGTAAAAATAGGTTCCTCGTTCGGTTATGAACGCGGTTTTTTCTTGATCCTCAGGATCCATCATAATCTGGTTATATCCTGAAAAGGTGTCCATAAAGGACATGAGCTGGTGACCAGCCGTTGCTTCGACCAAACGATCCATGTGAGGTAATGGGAAGCTGTCCTTAGGACAGGCCTTGTTTAACTCGGTGAAGTCTACGCAGATTCTCCATTTCCCATTCTTCTTTTTTACTACCACTGGGTTAGCTAACCAATCGGGGTATTGAACTTCTCGGATTGACCCGGCTTTCGTTAGTCGATCGACCTCGTCGTTGACAGCTTGGGCTTTTTCGAGACCTAGCTTACGACGCTTTTGTTTGATCGGTTTGAAATTGGGGTCTACATTGAGCTTATGGGTGGTGACGTTGGTGTCTATGCCTTTCATGTCACTGGTGGTCCATGCAAAGGTTTTGACATTCTGTTTTAGGAATTCGATGAGCTCCTTTTTGGTTTCGAGAGGCAGCTCGGATCCGATGCTTACCTGTTTTACAGGATTTGAGTCGTCGATGCTAACTTTTTCGGTGAGGTTCTTAGGAGGACCTCAGATATTTTGTTGCATTTTGCGACTCTCCTGGATCTGTAATTGCTATTGGGGGGATTCTTTTATGATCTCGAATCCACCCAGGTAACAGATCCTTGAAATCTTTTGGCTACCGTGTACGGTAACTATTCCGTCGGTTGTTGGAAACTTCACGCATTGGTGATAATTTGAAGCTACTGCTTTCATCTTATGAATCCAAGGTCTTCTGAGGATTGCATGGAAGGGATACGGTTTGTCGACAACTATGAAGTTGGTCATTTTCATGACTCCGCCAGCTATAATTGGGAGCTTAATCATTCCCAATGAGGTAGCTGTTTCTCCTGAGAAACCTACGAGGTTGGATTTCTGGTCGACGATTTCGTAATCGTCTATTTCCATTCCCTTTAATGCGTTATAGAAAATGAGATTGACGGAGCTTCCGGTGTCGATCATGAGCTTAGGTACCTCGTACCCTGCTATATTCAATGTTACGACCAGGGCATCGTCGTGAGGTCTGTCGAGGTTTGATGTTTCACTCTCCCAGATAGAGATTTTAGTGTTAGACTCGGGTTTGGTCGGTTTGGACTGAGTGTTGGACACAGCTTTCCGTACGTGACTTTTAATAGAGTTAACGGAGTCTTGACATACATCGGACCCTCCGAGGATGTAATCGACCCTTGAGTCAGGGCTCGACTGGAAGGTGTTTTACTCAAGAGGGCTTCGATTTGAAGGCTTTTTCCTTGGGGGAATTTTCCAAGGACCATATCGACTCTCTTCTTGGGAGCTGGAGGTGGTGAATCTGTTTCTTTTTCAGGTGACCTCTCGCGTTTTGGGGAGTTATCCCGGGGACCTCTTTTTTGGTAAGGCTGTGCCTTTTTGAGGTCCACGTCTTTTATTTCTCCAGCTGCGAACTTAGCAGCCAGTTGTCGTTGGGGGTCCCAACATTCTTCGGTTGAGTGTCCATTTCGATCGTGGTAAGAGCAGTGTTTGCTCTCATCGTAGCTCTTGGACCAGGGGGCTTTAGCTGTCGAGGCAACAAGTTTTTCATCTTTGTCGTCCTCGATTGCATAAGAATGCTCTCCCTGAGTCTGATTGTTTCGGGAGTTCCCTCTTTTGTGAGGTCCCTTCCCGTCGGAGGCTTCGCCCTTCGGGTGATTCTGAGGTTTTCGGTGGAGCTTGTCTAATGCTGCTGTTTCCTCTTCCAAGGTGATATATCTAGAAGCCTTATGAAGGGCGTCATCGATAGTTGGGGGAGGATTTAGCGTTAACTCCGAGAAGAAGCCTGATTTATACCAGAGACCTCTCCTAAGGGCCTCAATGGCTACCTGATCGTTGGGGTTTGAGAGTTTGGTTCTTACTGCCCTAAATTTCTCGATGTAGACTTGCAGTGAGTCTCCCAATCCTTGTCTGATCTTCCAGAGGTCAGCCTCAGATGCTTGTTTCAGGATGTGGGTTGAATTTGTTTCATAAAGGCGTTAGCCAACTGATCAAAGCTGTCTATAGAGTTCGGCTCGAGGCCGGAGAACCATTCGAGAGCTGTTCCGATCAGATTTTCAGCAAATGTTCTGCAATATCCTGCAACACATTCTTCCTTTGTGAAATGAGCTTTAACGATGGCTAATCGGAAGGCTCTTAAATAAGCCTTTGGGTCTGCGTTCCCATCGTATTCAGGAATCTTAATTTTTCGAGTGTCTCTTAGGTAAGAGTTGGCAATTCTATCGGTGAACGGAGTTCCACGAGTCTCCTCAATTAAGCTCTCGATTTCGGGAGCTGAGCTCGTCGCTTTGTGAACTTGAGCTCCCAATTTCTGGAGAGCAGCGTGGGTTCGCTCCATGTATCTACGAATTGCGTCAGGTCCCTCGAAAGGAAGGACATTTTGGTCATTATCAGACACTCGGTGAACAGGTTCCTGGTGGAACCTAGCTCGGTCGTTTTCCCAGTTAGCTGGCGAAACAGGTCGCTCATTGGTCCTTAGGTTCCGAGCGAGATTAGTGCGGAGGGGTGCAGGATCAGCATCCGTCCTTTGATATTCGTCCGTATTTGGGGTTGAAACCCTAGCTTGAAACACTGAGGCTGATGTTCTGCCCCCGGACGGTATGTTGGTTCCTGCTCCATACCCGGAAGGAGGTGGCGGTGGATGCAAACGGGTGCTCCCACCGGTGTTTCGATCAGGCATGGAGCTAGTTGTAGCTACATTGCTCCCCATGGCGCTGGTGATAGGTGGGGTAAACGCAGGAGCTGTCCTAGCGCGAGGCGTTTGGAAAGCAGGTTCCTGCCCTTCTGCTCCAGGACTATCGGGGGAGAAGTTCAGGCGCTCTTGAGGGAAGGAAGGGTCAGCTAACCGTTCATGGAATGTGACTCCTCTTCCCTGGTGGACGGACGGTTGGGTCGTTGCGGATTGAGATCTGGTTATCTCTTCGAACTGTTGCTGCCGTTCGGCTAGCTGTTGTACCGTTCGCTCGGTTTCTTGAGCTTTGTCCACTAACTGGCGCATCATCCGACGGATCTCAGAAAGCTGAGCTTCTGTTTGGTTCGGAGCGGATTGATGCGATGGGTTATTGAGGGCTGAGGACCCAGAGTTGGTCCCTCCAGAGGCTCTCGGGTTATTTGCCCCCGGAGCAGTGCGATTTGGTGAGCTATTGCTCTGGTTCGATTGATCGGGGTTAGATGGATTCGTTCCATCTAGTGGATTCATCCTTAAGCTTTGGAGAAAGGGATTCGATTATTTGTCCCCACAGACGGCGCCAATTGTGAGAGACAAGGTTTCACTTCTTTGATTTAGGTTAGGTTGAGAGAGATGAATAAGAATCGTGGGCTGAATCCCGTAAGTAAGCTCGATGAATGAATACGTTTTTATTGATGATCAAAGAATGTTACAAGAGATGTTTTTGATGATTACAAAGAGAATACGTAATGTGTTTAATCTAGTACAAAAGTTGGTATCCGGAGAAGGTCCCTCTATCTTCGACCTCTCCTGTCATTATATAAGCTAGGTCTCACTTGTAGCTCCTTAACTGACCTCCGAGATATACGGCTTCAATTACGTACTTGCTCCAGGTTCCTCTTGACCGAGTCTTCTCGAAGTATCAGCTCCCATTATATCGTGACCTCTATTATGACGACTTCTAGGTTCGGCCTTTGGTTCAGCTTCCAGCTCTCATTATTGTGATGGGCTTTATCCGGCCCGCTTGATAGCTCACGTTTTACCGGTACCTCACCTGAGGGTCATATTCGGGTCCAACACCCCCCCCCAGAGGAGGACAAAGATGAGACTAGCTATCAAGCTAGTCTCATGAACTCACCTCACTAGCCTCAATACTACCATAGTCAAGCTAAAAGACTATAATAAAGCGCTGAGTGGGAGGCAACCCACTGTTAGGTATTTTCTTACTTCGTTAAATTTGATTTTTGTTTTTATTTTTTCGTTTTTCGTTTTTGTTTTTAGTTTTTCAGATTATAGACGATTACCATCCCTATCAACCGATACGATCCTGACGACATCGCTCGACATAATCCTATTCTTATCGATCGACATAGGTGACTCACTATCGATCGATACGTATCCACGGTCAGGTATATCGTTCAAATTTTTGATATCAGTACATTCCTTATGATTTATTTATACCCCAATCCGACTATTATACACTGAGGACAGTATATGATTTAAGTTTGAGGGGAGATTACTGATGCTACCCTACCTTTTTGATTTCACCAAAATATTTTCAAAATTGGTTTTATTGAGTCAAGAAAGGGACTAGGATATTTTTTCAAAAATTTTCTTTTTATCTAACCACTCTTTAGCACCATTCTTAGATCTGTTGATTGCAGAAAGTACTATAGATGCTAAAGTGGATCACCTGTCACCTATGACAACACTTCTCATGATTGTTTGGAAGAACCAAAGCTGATCTCCAACCTAACCTGACAATATATTTCTTGTCTTGGGGCTTCGTATACAAGGGATCGGAATCCTCCTGCAAGTCTGGAAGGTAATAGTCTGTGTGCTTCTGATTCCCTTCCTTCTCTCTCTTCGGCATCCTAAGGAAAGAGAGAATTAATTTGTATAAAGATGTGATATGATTTATTGAGGAGTAGAGGGGTAGGAGTGATTCATGCGACCCCATTATTCTACTTTAAAAGATTGATCAAAGCGAGGGGTAGGAGTGATTCCTGCGACCCCATTATTCGCTTATTCGAAAGATATGTGTTACTAAGATGACACAAAGATAGCCTTTGTGGCAATCAGTGTTCATTAAAATTAGAAACTATGAGGATCCAGAGAAGAGAGATTAAAGGGGAGGAAAGGAATCAGAGAATACTTGCATGTGTGTTCAGAAACTTGTTTGAGTTGAGTCCATGTGTTTCTTGATCGATATCCCCAAGGTAAAGCCTGCACTTTTATTATTATGCATAAATGAGAATCAGTAGAGGGGATAGACAGACAGGATTGGTAAGATGTTTGGCTAGGATATTTGGTTGCTAAGCAAGGATATGGTATAATGTACTCCTGTGATTAATAGGCATAAGATGTGGCTTGCAACAAAGTAGAGGTGATGATTCTAAAGTTAAGATTTAAATTGAGTCCCTGCTATTTTCAAACTTCTTTCTAAGACTACTTGTGTGTTTGCTTGAGGACAAGCAAAAGGTTAAGTCTGGGGGAGTTGATGTACCATGATTTTGACACATTTTTACTCATAGTATTTCTATGATTTTACTATATATATATATATATCTACGTTTTGGAGTCTTTTAGGTATGTTTTCACGTTCAAGGGCATTTTGGAGTAAAGTGACGTTTTAGGTGCCATTTGGAACTTAAAAGAGAGTTTTCCCGAGATGACTATAAGTTTAGACGTCAAGATCGATATCCAGAGATACATATCAATCAATACACATTCTGTGTAATCGATCGATGACGCATTTGAAGAAATGACGACGAGATACTCCATCGATCGATATACTCCCAGTACTATCGATCGATATCGAGCATGCAGAAGAAAGAAGAATATTCTCAATCGACTTGAAGCCCAAGACTTACTATTATATCTTTGCCTTTGTGTTTTCGCAAAATGTGTTCTCAATTACTTCTAGTTCTTTACTTAATAAAAGTATTCTTTTCATCTTAATTCTGTTATCATCAAAGGTTATAGGATTCTAGATTTAGAAGAAATATACAAAGCGATTTGTTATCACGAGGAACTTGAGTGTTCGGTCTTCTAAATTAATCTCTATTATTACCTTGATGCTATAAATCACTCAGTCATATCTGAGTAGATTCCTTTGTTAGATTTGGGGTTCAAATAGTTATGAGGGATTAGCCCCAACTGTTGGGCCCGAATATGGCCCATTAGCTAACGACGGAACCTGAATAAGTTTTGGACCGGGATGAGGCCCAGTACCTATCGGCGATCTTAGATGGAGCTCAACACGGGGCCGAGGATAGGAAGCTGATCACAATTTCCGGAGAGGCTACTTCGAAGAGGAGGCTCATGTCACCAACGGAAAGAGCGTAGGACCCGGTCAACGGGGAGCTGTTATGAGTTCCTCAACAGAAGGAGAAGATCCCGGAGATTTGTTAGGAACAATCAAAAGAAGGTTCGAGGCTATTTAAAGAGAAGACCTCGAAGACTAAAAGGGATCACGTCATTACAACTTATCACACACAAGTTCAACAATATTTCTCAATTACTTTGTAATCTCTTATTCATCTTCTTGTAACATCCACATTCAAATCATCAATAAAAGTATCTATTCATTCTTAAGCTCTTTACGGGATTCAGCCCACGAAATTCCTTGCACCTTCTCCGACCTAACCTAAAATCTAAGGGTGAAATCTTGTCTCTCACAATTGGCGCCGTCTGTGGGGACAAATAATCGAATCCCTTTCTCCAAAGCTTAAGAATGAATCCAGTCGATGGAACAAACCCATCTAACCCCGATCAATCAAACCAGAGCAATAGCTCACCGAATCGCACTGCTCTGGGGCAAATAACCCGAGAACCTCCGGAGGGACCAACTCTGGGTCCTCAGCCCTCAATAATCCATTGCATCAATCCGCTCCGAACCAAACAGAAGCTCAGCTTTCTGAGATCCGTCGGATGATGCTCCAGCTGGTGGACAAAGCTCAAGAAACCGAGCGAACGGTGCGACAGCTAGCCGAACGGCAGCAACAGTTCGAAGAGATAACCAGATTTCAATCCGCAACGACCCAACCGTCCATCCACCAGGGAAGAGGAGTCACATTCCATGAACGGTTAGCTGTCCCTTCCTTCCCTCGAGAGCGCCTGGATTTCTCCCCCGATAGCCCTGGAGCAGATGGGCAGGAACCTGCTTTCCAAACGCCTCGCACTAGGACAGCTCCTACGTTTACCCCACCTATCACCAGCGCCATTGTAGAAACCCGTTAAAAAAAAAAAAAAAAAATTATTATTTAGTGGTCGTACCGCGGGCGATGGATGGTCGAAGAATTGATTGTGAGTGAACCTTAAGCTACTGGACCATGTTTAGAAAAGTGTTAGGTTGATCAGAAGGATGTTTTGGAAGAATAACATTTTTGGAAGCACGACGGTTTAGAAGCTCGACGTTTCAGAACCCGACGTTTTCTTAGCAACGAAGTTTTCTCCAAAACTTTGTATCTATCAATAAAATATCATTTGGGAGATATTATAAGTTGGAAGCAGGACGGGAAGTAAGCACGACGGGAAGTAAGCACGACGGGATCGAAGCATGACGGGAAAACCCGAAGTTGGGCGAAAACTCTAATTTCGGTATTATCGATTTTTCGAGGAAGCCGGAGGCTCGGGAAATATTTTTCCGTCAAGGTCAGGATCACTTGGAGTTTATTAAAAATATTTATCTCATCAGAACGGGCGTAGAAAAATATTCGGGACTGATCACGGGACGAAAATTCACCGGAAGAGTCAAAATCAGTCGAACGGACCGAGAAGGTCGAGGTGGCCTTATCTGTGAGATAAGGACGTGATCTAACCTTCCTGGCATGGTATGTGGCAAGGGAAGCAGGAGGTGTTGAAGCCCAGGAGAGCACAGCATGCTGATTGACACCCAGAAGCACGAGGTGCCGCGAAACCTGCGAACGGAGCATGCTGAGCGACATGTGTGCGCTGAGTGTCAAACTGGATGATTTCAGGACGTGGATGAGACATCTGGATGGCATGGTGTCACTCTGCAGGACATCCTGGTCATGCCATCAGACATGTGGAGCACGAGGTGTCGCGACGCATGCGTCCGGAGCCATGCGAAGCGACACACGGGCTGCCACACGGCTTGTTTCTGATTGGTTGCTGCATCCTATATAAACCCCACGACCCCAGCTCATTTCAAACCATCCAGAACACCTGAAACTCAGAGAAAACGTGAGAGAGAAAGCTAGAGAAAGAAAGTTCGAGTTTCGATCATTTTCGAGTCTTTTTCGGCAGTTTTCGAGAACAGTTATTCTGCTCGATTCGAGTCTACATCTAAGAGAGGTTCTGCTCGACTCAAGATCAGTTCAGAAGTGGGTCTACTTGTGAAGGTCAAGAAAAGGTTCGGAACGCAGAAGACGGGTTCGGGGTCAAGGCCACGGTCAACCGAAAACAGTGAGTTATAATCAATTGTTTGCTAAGCTGTTTTTATGCAGGTTCCCATTACTTGGAAGTTGGATCATGGCAGGAGGCCAGGTCTAAACTGAGTAATGGTTTGATTAGTTGATAGTAATGGTTAGATTGATTGAGTTAGTAGCATGCTTAGTTATTGATTGAGAATCGTAGTAGCATGCTAATGGTTAGGTTGATTGGTTAGCAATTTCTGATTGCTTAGATGATATCGCTAGGTTGTGGATAGTTAGATATTCTGGAATTAGTCTTTATGCTAGATTCTAGAATATATTTGATTGTGTTTGGTTGTGGTGATTGTGTGAAACCTTGGTTATATTACCGGGTTTTGGTATTTGTTTTGTATTGGCCGACATCATTGTGTAACCCACATTGCTAGGCATGTGTAGGGGTGAGTTAGTGTTCCTTCAGACCTCGTACCCAGCGGGTTCAAGGAAACCCCTTATTCGCTGGATCGGGAAGACTCAGAGAGACGGGGTCATGGCCTAGGGCTGAGTGATTACACGATGGTGTAATGTGGCAGTGACCCGATGGACTGTGGGCTGTCGCGCGGTGACCCGATGGACTGTGGGCCGCGGTCGGTTGAAAGTTCCTTCTTCCTGGCCTGTGTGGTGGGAAGTTAGGATATTGCCGATAGTGAAGGAGGAACCTAACGTCACCGGGGCCCGAGTTATAGTTATATAATTTATAAAGGGATTTGGTAAACCCTAGTTTATTGGGATATCAATTTACAAAGACTATATTATAGTATCGATATTTTACTCGTATTATTTTACTACGGGTTTCAGATTTCGGTTATATTATTGCTGCTATTTCTGATATATGCTTTTAGGTGAACCTCTCGCTTTAGATTGTTTGGGGTGGGATAGCGAGGGGTTGTATTTGTTTAGTTGGGGATTGTAACTCACTGAGTAATACTAGATTACTCACCCCTCAGTCTTTGTTGTTTTCAGGAAACCAGTAGTTTGTAGCGGTCGCGGGAAGCTAGGCGGGCTGGTGTAGATTTTGCATCTTTTTGCTTGCGACGTTTTCAGACTATACGTATGTATCTTTTGCTCGATGGCATGCCACTACGCTTATAATATTTTGTGTGTTGTGAACCGAATATGATATAAGATAAATAAATCGATGTTTTATGTAAATGCCTTGTTGTTTCTGATATTAGCTTTGTCCAAGCTAACACAACGCCAGGTCGGAGTACGGGTTGAGAAGCCTTAGGCTTCGATCTGACGGGACGTGTTAGCGGGTGAACTGGCCAAGTCACGAATTGCACTTTTTGTGACAAGGCTGGAACGCCCCTAGCCCGTCATGTACCGCTCCCGGACCATGGTAGAAAGTCAGCCGTCGGTCATGTTCTTGTTTGATTGTTGGCCGGTGGTTCGACCTATACCTAGAACGGTTCGGGGGTGTTACAGAGGTGGTATCAGAGCATGGTTTCGTCCATGCGTGACACAAGTGTTTTCAATGTTTTATCGAGTCAAAAGAGTCGCAAAAATATGTTTTAGGAAACCAGCCGCTTCCCGCATTAGGTTTAAATAGGAATATGACTTACCCTTTTATGTGTGTGCAGATGGCTAATCGCGGGATAGGTGATGATGGACGAGATCGGATTTGGGGAGAGGGTAGGGTCTCAACAGGGAGAGGATTGGGTTACAGATCAGAGCAAGAGAATGAAATGGCGTTAGTGAGATGTTTGAACACGATAGGAGCCCTCTGCAGAGAACAAGATCTTTTCCGGTGTACGGTAACCCGACCAGAGTTACAAGGGAGGCCAGTTTGGCGAGTGTTAGTCCAAGTCATAATCAGGAGCAGAGACATCAGCAAGATCAATCCGCTCAATCAAACCCGAGGACAGATCAGAACCGTGCCACAGAGAGACCACAAGATCAAGGAGCAGAAAACACTTTGAAGCTGTTGCACGACGTGATGACCCAGGCACTTAGTAACCGAAGCACACGTACTGATACCCCTGAAGTTTCCAAGTTGTTATCTACCATGAAGAACATCGGATCCTACAGATACAAGGGAGGATCAGATCCTATTGAAGCTCTCAAGTGGATTACTATGATGGAGAAGAATTTTGAAGCCATGGAGTGCCCAAAAGAATATATGAAGAAGATCGCAGTGTACTATCTTGAAGGAGATGCAACCGGATGGTGGGACAGCATAGAGAGGCAGCATGGACACACTATCACATCATGGGAATCATTCAAGGGAGAGTTTGAAAGGAAGTACTTTCCTCCTGAAGCAAAGCATCAGTTGGAGCGTCAGTTTATGAACCTTGTCCAAGGAGATAGGCCAGTGAGGAGTTATGATTCTGAGTTCACAAGGTTGAGGCAACATGTTTTTGATGGACGTGAAGATGAAGGAACGATGATCCGTAACTTCATGTACGGATTAAAGCCGGAGATTGGAAGTCGTTTAGCTGGAAGCAACTTTAACAGCTTATCTGATCTGGTGGAGAAGGCTGTTAATGTTGAGACTGCGGTAGAGACAGAAAAGATGGTTACACAATATTCCGTTAGACACCCTAAGTTCAACCAAGGAGAAAGGTCAAATTTCAAAGGTCAAAGGTTTAACAAAGGCAAAGGGCGAGGATTTGGAGGCCAAGGCAATTATCGTGGTAACTCTGGAGTCTGTTACACATGTGGTCAGCCGGGACACATATCAAGGGCTTGTCCTAACAATCAGCGGAACAACCAGCGAGGTAACCAGCAAGGTTATCCACAGATAAGGATCGAGGATGTCACTTGTTTCTCTTGCGGAAGGAAGGGCCATTATGCTTCGTCATGTCCAAACAAGCCAATCCCTGCGACCCCTCTCGCGATCCGAGCTCCTCCTAGCCGTTTGAGCCAGCACCAAAGAAGCAAAACCTAGGAGGTAGAGTTTATGCTTTAGAAATAGAGAGTCGTGACAATGCATGACCTTCCCACGGTCCCATTACAGGTATAGTGGGTGTTCAACCTCCTCTTTTAGTGTATGGAATTTAGTTAGGATTCTGGTTATATTGCTTGATCGTTAGGTTGCGCGTTTAGAAATATTTTGATTGTGATTGTGTTAGCCTTGATTAGTATTCTTGTGATTGAGATGTTGTGATTGAGATATTGTTGATTGAGTTACTGTGGCAGGAACCATACATGTTGCTGGTAAACCCACTCATGTATTGTTCGACTCGGGGGCAACACATAGCTTTGTGACCCCTGAAGTAGCTGCCCAGTTTTGGGATTGTTTTGTGGTTGACAGGGTAAGCGTGGCAGTCTTGACCCCTGCGGACCGAACCCTTCAAGCGGATCAGTGTATCAAGAATGTTCCATTGGTTATTCAAGAGAAAGAGTTCGTGGCAGATTTGCTAGTCGTGCCTTTGGAAGGGTACGATGTCATCCTTGGAATGGACTGGTTATCGAGATACGAAGTTCAGATTGATTGTGGAAACGGGAGATTGCTGTTCGGCAGAGGCAAACGTCCAGAGATGGTATACTATGGAATCAGTCCTAGTGTGACCGTGTCACTGATAGCAGCATTGAGAGTTCAAGATTTGTTTCAAGACGGGGAAGTGTATTTGGTAACTTTATCGGTTAGTGGAGGAGCCACTAACGATGAAGTTAAGGTGGAAGACATAGACGTGGTCAAGGAGTTTGAGGATGTGTTTGCACCGCTAAAGGAATTACCTCCACCTCGGAGTAATCCCTTTACCATTACCTTGGAGCCTGAAGCAAGACCTATTGCTAAGGCACCATATCGGATGGCACCAGCAGAGTTAGCTGAGCTAAAGAAACAATTGGAAGATCTATTGGAGAAGGGATTCATCCGATCAAGTTCCTCACCTTGGGGAGCTCCTGTTTTATTTGTGAAGAAGAAAGACGGAAGCATGAGGTTGTGTATCGATTACCGCGGTATCAATAACATCACCATCAAAGACAAGTATCCTCTTCCGAGGATAGACGAGCTGTTGGATCAACTTAAAGTAGCAAGTTGGTTTTCGAAGATTGATTTGGCATCAGGGTATCATCAAATTCCCATTGCTGAGTCGGATACTATGAAGACGGCATTTCAGACGAGGTACGGGCAATACGAGTTTGTGGTTATGCCCTTTGGTCTCACCAACGCCCCTGCAGCTTTCATGCGTTTGATGAATGAAGTTTTTCATGACTACCTCGACAAGTTCGTGATCATCTTCATTGACGACATCCTGGTGTATTCGATAAATGAGGAGGAGCACAGAGAGCATCTGAGACTAGTTATGGAGAGATTGCGAGACCAGAAGCTATTTGCCAAGTTCAGCAAGTGTTCGTTTTGGAAGAGAGAGATTGGATTTCTTGGTCATATAGTATCAGGAAAGGGCGTGGCTCCTGATCCAGAGAAGGTCCAAGCCATACGAGAATGGCCTAGACCTACCACAGTGACGGAAGTGAGAAGTTTTCTCGGACTCGCGGGCTATTATCGGAAGTTTGTTAAGGACTTTTCCTCCATTGCAAAGCCCTTAACTAAACTGACCGGTAAAGGAGTACCTTACCTTTGGGTGGAAGCAACAGAGAATGCATTCAAGACGTTGAAGGAAGCTCTCACCACCGCACCGGTGTTAGCTTTGCCCGAGCAAGGAAAACCTTACACGGTTTACACGGATGCTTCACGAGTTGGGCTGGGTTGTGTTCTTATGCAAGATGGGAGAGTTATTGCATATGCCTCGCGACAACTACGGAAGCATGAAGATAACTACAGCACACACGACTTGGAGTTAGCGGCAGTGGTGTTTGCTTTACGAATTTGGAGATCATACTTGTACGGGGAAGAAGTGGAGGTATACACAGACCATCAAAGTCTTAAATACCTTTTCACTCAGCCAGATCTCAACCTGCGCCAGCGTAGATGGATGGAGTTTGTAGCTGACTATGACCTGAAGATTCGTTACCATCCTGGTAAAGCGAATGTTGTGGCGGATGCCTTAAGCCGAAGGAAGATGGATGCAGATTTAGAGAAAGAAGTGGAGTTGTTAAATCAAGAGTTGAAGCAAGTGAAGTTGGTTGCTTTGGAAGGACAGAAAAGTGAACCATTGGGAGTACAAGCAGTGAATCAAGCCAGCTTGATTCAGAAGATTCGAGAGGAGCAACTTAAAGACGAGAAGCTACAGAAGATTGCTGAAGAACTCAGAGGGCAAGATGGACCAAATAGTGCTGGCTACTACTTGGCGGATGATGGAACTTTACTTATTAATGGGAGGATCACGGTCCCAAAAGGAGAAGGGCTGAGAGATGAGATACTAAGGGTCGCACACCATTCTTTACTTAGTATCCATCCTGGAAGTTCGAAGATGTACCGAGACGTGAGAGGATACTATCATTGGCCGGGTATGAAGAGATCAGTAGCACAATGGGTTGCGCAGTGTGCAACATGTCAGCAAGTCAAAGTTGAGAACCAAGTTCCAGGAGGACTGTTGCAGAGTCTTCCGGTACCACAGTGGAAATGGGACTCGATTTCCATGGATTTCATTACCGGTTTACCCACTGCTCCAGGTAGATCGAACAACTCAATCTGGGTGATTGTGGATAGGTTAACCAAGGTCACACACTTGTTATCTATGCGGGATACGGATAAAGTTGAAGTACTGGCCGAGCTGTACATCAACGAAATCGTGAAGTTACATGGAGTACCTTCAGACATCGTCTCAGATCGTGACCCTAGGTTCACCACAGCATTTTGGGAAGCATTACAGGAAGCCTTAGGGACGAAATTGTTTAGAAGCACGGCGTTTCATCCAGAAACAGATGGCCAAACGGAGAGAACTATTCGAACAATCGAGGACATGCTTCGGATGTGTATTCTCGATTGGGCAGGAAGTTGGGAGAAGCATTTACCGTTGGTTGAGTTCTCATACAACAACAGTCATCATGCGAGCATAGGGATGTCACCTTATGAAGCTTTGTATGGAAGGCCATGCAAGACACCTTTGTGTTGGACGGAAGTGGGAGAAAGAAGAATGTTTGGATCGCCGATCGTTCAAGAGACTACAGTAAAGCTGGAGACGATTAAGACCAACATGAAGAAGGCTCAGGACCGTCAAAAGAAGTACGCAGACCAGTCAAGGAGAGAGGTAACATTTCAGATAGGAGATTGGGTCTATTTGAAGGTTACAGCACAGAAAGGGAAGGACAGATTTTGAAAGGTTGGGAAACTCGCGGTCAGGTTCATTGGTCCGTACAAGATAATCGGGAGAGTTGGTGAGGTAGCTTACCGTTTGGATCTGCCTGAAGATATGCATCTACATCCAGTGTTTCATGCCTCCATGCTTCGGAGACATATACGAGATCCAAGTGCTGTAGAGCCGGAGAGAATCGAGGAGCTAAGGTCAGATCTTACATATCCAGAAGGACCGATCCGATTGGGAGAAAGGCATATTAGAAGACTGAAGAATCGTGAGATTGCTCAAGTACAAGTTTTCTGGGGGAGACGAAACAGAATTCATGTTACTTGGGAGGATGAAGAGAGATTTCAGGTCGACCACCCTGAGTTTTTCCGAGAAGATGTTGTAATGGAGGAAGGAGGCCCCTCCGAGGCTTAGAATTCGAGGACGAATTCTGTTAATGGGGGAAGAATGTAGAAACCCGTTAAAAAAAAAAAAAAAAAATTATTATTTAGTGGTCGTACCGCGGGCGATGGATGGTCGAAGAATTGATTGTGAGTGAACCTTAAGCTACTGGACCATGTTTAGAAAAGTGTTAGGTTGATCAGAAGGATGTTTTGGAAGCATAACATTTTTGGAAGCACGACGGTTTAGAAGCTCGACGTTTCAGAACCCGACGTTTTCTTAGCAACGAAGTTTTCTCCAAAACTTTGTATCTATCAATAAAATATCATTTGGGAGATATTATAAGTTGGAAGCAGGACGGGAAGTAAGCACGACGGGATCGAAGCATGACGGGAAAACCTGAAGTTGGGCGAAAACCCTTATTTCGGTATTATCGATTTTTCGAGGAAGCCGGAGGCTCGGGAAATATTTTTCCGTCAAGGTCAGGATCACTTGGAGTTTATTAAAAATATTTATCTCATCAGAACGGGCGTAGAAAAATATTCGGGACTGATCACGGGACGAAAATTCACCGGAAGAGTCAAAATCAGTCGAACGGACCGAGAAGGTCGAGGTGGCCTTATCTGTGAGATAAGGACGTGATCTAACCTTCCTGGCATGGTATGTGGCAAGGGAAGCAGGAGGTGTTGAAGCCCAGGAGAGCACAGCATGCTGATTGACACCCAGAAGCACGAGGTGCCGCGAAACCTGCGAACGGAGCATGCTGAGCGACATGTGTGCGCTGAGTGTCAAACTGGATGATTTCAGGACGTGGATGAGACATCTGGATGGCATGGTGTCACTCTGCAGGACATCCTGGTCATGCCATCAGACATGTGGAGCACGAGGTGTCGCGACGCATGCGTCCGGAGCCATGCGAAGCGACACACGGGCTGCCACACGGCTTGTTTATGATTGGTTGCTGCATCCTATATAAACCCCACGACCCCAGCTCATTTCAAACCATCCAGCACACCTGAAACTCAGAGAAAACGTGAGAGAGAAAACTAGAGAAAGAAAGTTCGAGTTTCGATCATTTTCGAGTCTTTATCGGCAGTTTTCGAGAACAGTTATTCTGCTCGATTCGAGTCTACATCTAAGAGAGGTTCTGCTCGACTCAAGATCAGTTCAGAAGTGGGTCTACTTGTGAAGGTCAAGAAAAGGTTCGGAACGCAGAAGACGGGTTCGGGGTCAAGGCCACGGTCAACCGAAAACAGTGAGTTATAATCAATTGTTTGCTAAGCTGTTTTTATGCAGGTTCCCATTACTTGGAAGTTGGATCATGGCAGGAGGCCAGGTCTAAACTGAGTAATGGTTTGATTAGTTGATAGTAATGGTTAGATTGATTGAGTTAGTAGCATGCTTAGTTATTGATTGAGAATCGTAGTAGCATGCTAATGGTTAGGTTGATTGGTTAGCAATTTCTGATTGCTTAGATGATATCGCTAGGTTGTGGATAGTTAGATATTCTGGAATTAGTCTTTATGCTAGATTCTAGAATATATTTTATTGTGTTTGGTTGTGGTGATTGTGTGAAACCTTGGTTATATTACCGGGTTTTGGTATTTGTTTTGTATTGGCCGACAGCATTGTGTAACCCACATTGCTAGGCATGTGTAGGGGTGAGTTAGTGTTCCTTCAGACCTCGTACCCAGCGGGTTCAAGGAAACCCCTTATTCGCTGGATCGGGAAGACTCAGAGAGACGGGGTCATGGCCTAGGGCTGAGTGATTACACGACGGTGTAATGTGGCAGTGACCCGATGGACTGTGGGCTGTCGCGCGGTGACCCGATGGACTGTGGGCCGCGGTCGGTTGAAAGTTCCTTCTTCCTGGCCTGTGTGGTGGGAAGTTAGGATATTGCCGATAGTGAAGGAGGAACCTAACGTCACCGGGGCCCGAGTTATAGTTATATAATTTATAAAGGGATTTGGTAAACCCTAGTTTATTGGGATATCAATTTACAAAGATTATATTATAGTATCGATATTTTACTCGTATTATTTTACTACGGGTTTCAGATTTCGGTTATATTATTGCTGCTATTTCTGATATATGCTTTTAGGTGAACCTCTCGCTTTAGATTGTTTGGGGTGGGATAGCGAGGGGTTGTATTTGTTTAGTTGGGGATTGCAACTCACTGAGTAATACTAGATTACTCACCCCTCACTCTTTGTTGTTTTCAGGAAACCAATAGTTTGTAGCGGTCGCGGGAAGCTAGGCGGGCTGGTGTAGATTTTGCATCTTTTTGCTTGCGACGTTTTCAGACTATACGTATGTATCTTTTGCTCGATGGCATGCCACTACGCTTATAATATTTTGTGTGTTGTGAACCGAATATGATATAAGATAAATAAATCGATGTTTTATGTAAATGCCTTGTTGTTTCTGATATTAGCTTTGTCCAAGCTAACACAACGCCAGGTCGGAGTACGGGTTGAGAAGCCTTAGGCTTCGATCTGACGGGACGTGTTAGCGGGTGAACTGGCCAAGTCACGAATTGCACTTTTTGTGACAAGGCTGGAACGCCCCTAGCCCGTCATGTACCGCTCCCGGACCATGGTAGAAAGTCAGCCGTCGGTCATGTTCTTGTTTGATTGTTGGCCGGTGGTTCCACCTATACCTAGAACGGTTCGGGGGTGTTACAGCCATGGGGAGCAATGTAGCTACAACAAGCTCCATGCCTAATCGAAACACCGGTGGGAGCACCGGTTTGCCTCCGCTGCCACCTCCTTCCGAGTCTGGAGCAGGAACCAACTTACCGTCCTGGGGCAGAACATTAGCTTCGGTGTTTCAAGCTAGGGTTTCAACCCCAAATACCGACGAATACCAAAGGACGGATGCTGATCCTGCAGTCCTCCGCACTAATCTCGCTCGGAACCTAAGGACCAATGAGCGACCTGTTTCGCCAGCTAAATGGGAAAACGATCGAGCTAGGTTCCGCCAGGAACCTGTTCCCCGAGTGTCTGATAATGACCAAAATGTCCTTCCCTTCGAGGGACCAGACGCAATCCGTAGATACATGGAGCGAACCCACGCTGCTCTCCAGAAATTTGGAGCTCAAGTTCACAAAGCGACAAGCTCAGCTCCCAAAATCGAGAGCTTAATTGAGGAAACTCGTGGAACTCCGTTCACCGATAGAATTGCCAACATTTACATAAGAGATACTCGAAAAATTAAGATTCCCGAATACGATGGGAACGCAGACCCAAAGGCCTATTTAAGAGCCTTCAGACTAGCCATCGTTAAAGCTCATTTCACAAAAGAGGAATGCGATGCAGGGTATTGTAGAACATTCGCTGAAAACCTGGTCGGAACTGCCCTCGAATGGTTTTCTGGCCTCGAGCCAAACTCTATAGACAGTTTCGACCAGTTGGCTAACGCCTTTATGAAGCAATATTCAACCCACATCCTAAAGCAAGCCTCCGAGGCTGACCTCTGGAAGATCAGACAAGGATTGGGAGACTCATTGCGAGTCTACATCGAGAAATTTAGGGCAGTAAGAACTAAGCTCTCGAATCCTAACGATCTGGTAGCTATTGAGGCCCTTCGGAGAGGTCTCTGGTATAAATCAGGCTTTTTCTCGGAGCTAACGCTAAATCCTCCCTAAACTATCGACGACGCCCTCCATAAGGCCTCTAGATACATTACCTTGGAAGAGGAAACAGCAGCATTAGATAAGCTCCACAGAAAATCCCAGAGTCACCCGAAAGTCGAAGCCTCCGACGGGAAGGGACCTCATAAAAGAGGAAACTCCCGAAACAATCAGACTCAGGGAGAGCACTCTTATGTAATCGAGGACGACAAGGACGAAAAACCTGTTGCCGCGACAGCCAAAGCCCCCTGGTCCAAAGGCTACGATGAGAGCAAACACTGCTCCTACCACGATCGAAAAGGACATTCAACCGAAGAATGCTGGGACCTCCAACGACAGCTGGCTGCTAAATTTGCAGCCGGAGAAATAAAAGACGTGGACCTCAAAAAGCCGCCCCTTTACCAAAAGAGAGGTCCCCGAGATAACTCCCCGAAACGCGAGAGGTCACCTGAAACGGAAACTGACTCACCACCTCCAGCTCCCAAAAAGAGAGTCGATATGGTCCTTGGAAAATTCCCCCAAGGAAAAAGTCTCCAAATCGAAGCCCTCCTGAGTAAAACACCTCCCCAGCCAAGCCCTGGCTCAAGGGTTGATTACATCCTCGGAGGGTCCGACGTGTGTCAAGACTCCGTTAACTCCATTAAAAGTCACGTACGGAAAGCTGTGTCAAACACTCAGCCCAAACCGATCAAACCCGAGTCTAACACTAAAATCTCTTTCTGGGAAAGTGAGACATCAAACCTCGACAGACCTCACGACGATGCCCTTGTTGTAACATTAAACATAGCAGGGTACGAGGTACCTAAGCTCATGATCGACACCGGAAGCTCCGTCGATCTCATTTTTTACAACGCATTAAAGGGAATGGAAATAGACAACTATGAAATTGTCGACCAGAAATCCAACCTCGTTGGTTTCTCAAAGGGAAACATCCACCTCATTGGGAAAAATTAAGCTCCCAATTATAGCCGGCGGAGTCATGAAAATGACCAACTTCATAGTTGTCGACAAACCATCCCCTTTCCACGCAATCCTCAGAAGACCTTGGATTCACAAGATGAAAGCAGTAGCTTCAACTTATCATCAATGCGTGAAATTTCCAACAACCGACGAAATAGCTACCATACACGGCAGCCAAAAGATTTCAAGGATCTGTTACCTGGGTGGATTCGAGATCTTAAAAGAATCCCCCCAATAGCAATTACAGATCCAGTAGAGTCGCGAAATGCAACAAAATATCCGAGGTCCTCCTAAGAACCTCACCGAAAAAGTTTACATCGACGACTCAAATCTTGAAAAACAGGTAAGCATCGGATCCGAGCTACCTCTCGAAACCAAAAAGGAGCTCATCGAATTCATAAAACAGAATGTCAAAACCTTCGCATGGACGACCAGTGACATGAAAGGCATAGACACCAATGTCACCACCCATAAGCTTAACGTAGACCCCACTTTTAAACCGATCAAACAAAAGCGCCGTAAGCTAGGTCTCGAAAAAGCCCAAGCTGTCAACGACGAGGTCGATCGACTAACGAAAGCCGGGTCAATCCGAGAAGTTCAATACCCCGATTGGTTAGCTAACCCAGTGGTAGTAAAAAGAAGAATGGGAAATGGAGAATCTGCGTAGATTTCACTGACCTAAACAAGACCTGCCCTAAGGACAGCTTCCCGTTACCTCACATCGATCGTTTGGTCGAAGCATCGGCTGGTCACCACCTCCTGTCCTTTATGGATGCCTTTTCAGGATATAACCAAATTATGATGGATCCTGAGGATCAAGAAAAAACCGCATTCATAACCGAACGAGGAACCTATTGTTATAAGGTCATGCCATTTGGTTTGAAAAACGCTGGAGCTACCTATCAGAGGCTAGTGAATAAAATGTTCGCTGGACAGCTCGGGAAAACTATGGAAGTCTATATTGACGACATGTTAGTCAAGTCCTCGATTGGAGAAGACCACATCTCCCACCTAAGGGAATGCTTCGATATCCTCAACAAATACGACATGAAGCTAAACCTAGCTAAATGTACCTTCGGAGTACCCTCCGGCGAGTTCCTAGGCTACCTCGTGACCGAAAGAGGTATCGAAGCCAATACAAAACAGATAGCGACATTCCTAGAAATGCCGTCACCTAAAACGACCAGAGAGGTACAAAGATTAACCGGACGGATCGCAGCACTAAATCGATTCATATCCAGGTCCACTGATAAGTGCCTTCCATTTTACAAACTTCTGAAAAATAATAAGAAGTTCCTATGGGACGAGAGGTGCGAAGAAGCTTTCCATTTTACAAACTTAGATCTGTTGATTGCAGAAAGTACTATAAATGCTAAAGTGGATCACCTGTCACCTATGACAACACTTCTCATGATTGTTTGGAAGAGCCAAAGCTGATCTCCAACCTAACCTGACAATATATTGCTTGTCTTGGGGCTTGGTATACAAGGGATCGGAATCCTCCTGCAAGTCTGGAAGGTAATAGTCTGTGTGCTTCTGATTCCCTTCCTTCTCTCTCTTCGGCATCCTAAGGAAAGAGAGAAATAATTTGTATAAAGATGTGATATGATTTCTTGAGGAGTAGAGGGGTAGGAGTGATTCATGCGACCCCATTA
The DNA here is from genome assembly GCA_026261945.1 of Hirschfeldia incana. Classification (NCBI taxonomy): domain Eukaryota; kingdom Viridiplantae; phylum Streptophyta; class Magnoliopsida; order Brassicales; family Brassicaceae; genus Hirschfeldia; species Hirschfeldia incana. Next base: position 630,187 of record JABCMI010000030.1, read on the forward strand.
TTCTACTTTAAAAGATTGATCAAAGCGAGGGGTAGGAGTGATTCCTGCGACCCCATTATTCGCTTATTCGAAAGATATGTGTTACTAAGATGATGCAAAGATAGCCTTTGTGGCAATCAGTATTCATTAAAATTTGAAACTATGAGGATCCAGAGAAGAGAGATTAAGGGGGAAGAAAAAATCAGAGAAGACTTGCATGTGTGTTCAGAAACTTGTTTGAGTTGAGTCCATGTGTTTCTTGATCGGTATCCCCAAGGTAAAGCCTGTACTTTTATTTTTATGCATAAATGAGAATCAGTAGAGGGGATAGACAGACAGGATTGTTAAGATGTTTGGCTAGGAGATTTGGTTGCTAAGCTAGGATATGGTATAATGTACTCCTGTGATTAATAGGCATAAGATGTGGCTTGCAACAAAGTAGAGGTGATGATTCTAAAGTTAAGATTTAAATTGAGTCCCTGCTATTTTCAAACTTCTTTCTAAGACTACCTGTGTGTTTGCTTGAGGACAAGCAAAAGGTTAAGTCTGGGGGAGTTGATGTACCATGATTTTGACACACTTTTACTCTTGGTATTTCCATGATTTTACTATATATATATATATCTATGTTTTGGAGTCTTTTAGGTATGTTTTCACGTTCAAGGGCATTTTGGAGTAAAGTGACGTTTTAGGTGCCATTTGGAGCTTAAAAGAGAGTTTTCCCGAGATGACTATAAGTTTAGACGTCAAGATCGATATCCAGAGTTATATATCCATCAATACACATTCTGTGTAATCGATCGATGACGCATTTGAAAATGACGACGAGATACTCCATCGATCGATATACTCCCAGTACTATCGATTGATATCGAGCGTGTAGAAGAAGGAAGAATATTCTCAATCGACTTGAAGCCCAAGACTTACTATTATTACTATAATGCCCCTGACGAGTTTTTAACCTAATTGAACTTAGTATTTATATCTTTGCCTTTGTGTTCTGGCAAAGTGTGTTCTCAATTACTTCTATTTCTTTTGTGTTTTTACAACAGTTCTTTACTTAATTAAAGTATTCTTTTCATCTTAATTATGTTATCGTCAAAGGTTATAGGACTCTAGATTTAGAAGAAAGATACAAAGCGATTTGTTATCATGAGGAACTTGAGTGTTCGGTCTTCTAAATGAATCTCTATTATTACCTTGATGCTATGAGTCACTCAGTCATGTCTGAGTAGATTCCTTTGTTAGATTTGGGGTTCAAATAGTTATGAGCGATTAGCCCCAACTATAGACTGTTGAGTTGTATACTCATTATCCTGATGAACCTTAAAGCTTATTCTAGAATAGCTAACTAGAATATGATCCTGGAAGTGATTTAATTCATAAATCATTCTCCTGACATCATCTTGCATAAGCTAAGATCCTCTAGGGATAAGCGAGAGCCGGTCTATGATCTTGGTGAACATATATTCAATTCGATCTAGAGCTATATCGATCGATACTCAAATAGAGTAATCGATCGACGACACACATATCGATCGATACAAGCTGTCAAACATCGATCGATATTGTCGGCAGACAGATCAATAGACGAGTCTAGTAACGGCATTTATTAGGCAGATCTAAGAGTTGAAGATCTTTAGTATATGCAAGAAACTCATTAAAATATCTATAGCATTATAATCCTAAACTATTCGAATAGTAGCCTTGAATCTAACTACTTTCTCTTAATACCTACAACCCTAAATCATTCTCTTGAGCAACTAGTCATTGCTCACAACTGTAATTTACATTTAAACCATTTCAACCTAGCTTAATCACTAAGGATTATCATCTTTTGTAACGATTGCCCTTCGTGGCCTATCTTTATTTATCAAACCGTGTTTTTGTTGGGAGCGTCTACGGCTGCATGGCTTTCGAGCCATAGTTGCTTGACAAGACGTGTGGATGTTTCGATGGTTGAGTGACTTATAGGAGGGATCAGACCCTGTAGAAAGTCGTTGTCTAGGATCCGAGTCTTGTTTATGATTAGATCAAGGCCTGAAATCATTTGACAAAACATTAGATCTTGTAATCCAGTCATAAAAACTTGAGTTTTAGTTTTAGGAATGTAAGATCGTTGCTGGGAACTAGGGATTTCCAGCTTGATTTGAACCCTGAAGTTCTTGGACCCCTGAACTCGGAAGTTCTTAGGATCTAGAACCCTTAGGTTCCTTACCTAGGCCCTGAGGCTGTTTTCTGAACCCGAAGGTTTGTTTATTGAACCCTGAGGTTTTGGTTAACCTATGGGTCCTGGGACCATGGTCTAACTCATGGGATACTTCGAACCTGGACGTCAATACCTTTGGATCCAAAGATCTTTGGTAATTCTCTGAGGTTGGTATCAGGACTTTTGAAATCCTTGATCCCGAGGGTCTTTTAGACTCAAAAGTCTTTGATTCTTTTAGGTGATCTTTACGAATCCGGAGATTCTTTAAAGGCCTATTGGTTTCGATGGACCCAAGGGTTCCAAGGAACCTAGAATCATTTCGAACCCGGAGGTTCTAGACCATGATGGCAACATTAAATCCTGAGAGATTCGAGACCCTTAGGTCATATAGAACCCTGAGGTTCTTGACTCGTGGGTCTTGATTGAATCCGAAGATACTAGACCTTGAGGTCGTATGGAACCCTGAGGTTCTTGACCCGGAGGCCTTAATAGAATCCAAAAATTCTGGAACCTAAGGTCGTATTGAACCCTGAGGTTCTTGACCCGGAGGCCTTAATAGAATCCAAAGATTCTGGACCCTGAGGTCGTATTGAACCTTGAGGTTTTTGACATGGAGGCCTTAATAGAATCCGAAAATTCTGGACCCTGAGGTCGTACTGAACTCTGAGGTTCTTGACCCGGAGGCTTAATAGAATCCGAAGATTCTGGACCCAGGGTCGTATTGAACCCTGAGGTTCTGGACCCTGAGGTCTTATGGAACCCTAAGGTTCTGGACCCTGAGGTCTTATGGAACCCTGAGGTTCTGGACCCTGAGGTCTTATGGAACCCTGAGGTTCTGGACCCTGAGGTCTTATGGAACTCTGAGGTTCTGGACCCTGAGGTCTTATAGAACCCTGAGGTTCTGGACCCTGAGGTCTTATGGAACCCTGAGGTTCTTTTGACTTTATGGGTTTGGGGAGTTTTTTGATCGCTCTCTGCTGCCCAGAGGCGCGCCACTCTCGATCTAAATTGAGAAATCGCATTCTGCCCCCAGAGGTGTAGGCTACTCTCGAAAGTCTCAATGCTGCCCTCTACCTTTCTGCTGAAAGGTCAAACTCTCAGACTTACTGTGGTCTGGGGTGGGCCCCCCAAGAGGAGGACAAAGATGAGACTTGCTATCCAGCTAGTCTCATGAACTCACCTCACTAGCCTCAATACTACCATAGTCAAGCTAAAAGACTAAATAAAGCGCTGAGTGGAAGGCAACCCACTGTTAGGTATTTTCTTACTTCGTTAAATTTGATTTTTGTTTTTATTTTTCGTTTTTCGTTTTTGTTTTTAGTTTTTCAGATTATAGATGATTACCATCCCTATCGACCGATACGATCCTAACGACATCGCTCGACATAATCCTATTCTGATCGATCGACATAGTTGACTCACTATCGATCGATACGTATCCACGGTCAGGTATATCGTTCAAATTTTTGATATCAGTACATTCCTTATGATTTATTTATACCCTAATCCGACTATTATACACTGAGGACAATGTATGATTTAAGTCTGGGGGGAGATTACTGATGCTACCCTACCTTTTTGATTTCACCAAAATGTTTTCAAAATTGGTTTTATTGAGTCAAGAAAGGGACTAGGATATTTTTTAAAAAAATTTATTTTTATCTAACCACTCTTTAGCACCATTCTTAGATCTGTTGATTGCAGAAAGTACTATAAATGCTAAAGTGGATCACCTGTCACCTATGACAACACTTCTCATGATTGTTTGGAAGAGCCAAAGCTGATCTCCAACCTAACCTGACAATCTATTGCTTGTCTTGGGGCTTGGTATACAAGGGATCGGAATCCTCCTGCAAGTCTGGAAGGTAATAGTCTGTGTGCTTCTGATTCCCTTCCTTCTCTCTCTTCGGCATCCTAAGGAAAGAGAGAAATAATTTGTATAAAGATGTGATATGATTTCTTGAGGAGTAGAGGGGTAGGAGTGATTCATGCACCCCATTATTCTACTTTAAAAGATTGATCAAAGCGAGGGGTAGGAGTGATTCCTGCGACCCCATTATTCTCTTATTCGAAAGATATGTGTTACTAAGATGACACAAAGATAGCCTTTGTGGCAATCAGTGTTCATTAAAATTTGAAACTATGAGGATCCAGAGAAGAGAGATTAAGGGGGAAGAAAGAAATCAGAGAAGACTTGCCTGTGTGTTCAGAAACTTGTTTGAGTTGAGTCCATGTGTTTCTTGATCGATATCCCCAAGGTAAAGCCTGCACTTTTCTTTTTATGCATAAATGAGAATCAGTAGAGGGGATAGACAGACAGGATTGTTAGGATGTTTGGCTAGTAGATTTGGTTTCTAAGCTAGGATATGGTATAATGTACTCCTGTTCTTAATAGGCATAAGATGTTGCTTGCAACAAAGTAGAGGTGATGATTCTAAAGTTAAGATTTAAATTGAGTCCCTGCTATTTTCAAACTTCTTTCTAAGACTACCTGTGTGTTTGCTTGAGGACAAGCAAAAGGTTAAGTCTGGGGGAGTTGATGTACCATGATTTTGACACACTTTTACTCTTGGTATTTCTATGATTTTACTATATATATATATATATATATATCTATGTTTTGGAGTCTTTTAGGTATGTTTTCACGTTCAAGAGCATTTTGCAGTAACGTGACGTTTTAGGTGCCATTTGGAGCTTAAAAGAGAGTTTTCCCGAGATGACTATAAGTTTAGACGTCAAGATCAATATCTAGAGATACATATCAATCAATACACATTCTGTGTAATCGATCGATGACGCATTTGACGAAATGACGACGAGATACTCCATCGATCGATATACTCCCAGTACTATCGATCGATATCGAGCGTGCAGAAGAAGGAAGAATATTCTCAATCGACTTGAAGCCCAAGACTTACTATTATTACTATAATGCCCCTGACGAGTTTTTAACCTAATTGAACTCAGTATTTATATCTTTGCCTTTGTGTTTTGGCAAAATGTGTTCTCAATTACTTCTAGTTCTTTTGTGTTTTTACAACTGTTCTTTACTTAATAAAAGTATTATTTTCATCTTAATTCTGTTATCATCAAAGGTTATAGGATTCTAGATTTAGAAGAAAGATACAAAGCGATTTGTTATCACGAGGAACTTGAGTGTTCGGTCTTCTAAATTAATCTCTATTATTACCTTGATGCTATGAGTCACTCAGTCATGTCTGAGTAGATTCCTTTGTTAGATTTGGGGTTCAAATAGTTATGAGGGATTAGCGCCAACTATAGACTGTTGAGTTGTATACTCATTATCCTGATGAACCATAAAGCTTATTCTAGAATAGCTAACTAGAATATGATCCTGGAAGTGATTTAATTCATAAATCATTCTCCTGACATCATCTTGCATAAGCTAAGATCCTCTAGGGATAAGCGAGAGCCGGTCTATGATCTTGGTGAACATATATTCAATTCGATCTAGAGCTATATCGATCGATACTCAAATAGAGTAATCAATCGACGACACAAATATCAATTGATAAAAGCTGTCAAACATCGATCGATATTGTCGGCAGACAGATCAATAGACGAGTCTAGTAACGACAATTATTAGGCAGATCTAAGAGTTGAAGATCTTTAGTATATGCAAGAAACTTATTAAAACATCTATAGCATTATAATCCTGAACTAACTGAATAGTAACCTTGAATCTAACTACTTTCTCGTAATACCTACAACCCTAAATCATTCTCTTGAGCAACTAGTCATTGCTCACAACTGCAATTTACATTTAAACCATTTCAACCTAGCTTAGTCACTAAGGATTATCATCTTTTGTAACGATTGCCCTTCGTGGCCTATCTTTATTTATCAAACCGTGTTTTTGTTGGGAGCGTCTACGGCTGCATGGCTTTCGAGCCATAGTTGCTTGAAAAGACGTGTGGATGTTTCGATGGTTGAGTGACTTATAGGAGGGATCAGACCCTGTAGAAAGTCCTTGTCTAGGATCTGAGTCTTGTTAATGATTAGATCAAGGCCTGAAATCATTTGACAAAACATTAGATCTTGTAATCCAGTCTTAAAAACTTGAGTTTAAGTTTTAGGAATGTAAGATCGTTGCTGGGAACTAGGGATTTCCAGCTTGATTTGAACCCTGAAGTTCTTGGACCCTTGAACTCGGAAGTTCTTAGAATCTAGAACCCTTAGGTTCCTTACCTAGGCCCTGAGGCCGTTTTCTGAACCCGAAGGTTTGTTTATTGAACCCTGAGGTTTTGGTTAACCTATGGGTCCTGGCACCATGGTCTAACTCAGGGGATACTTCGAACCTGGAGGTCAATACCTATGGATCCAAAGATCTTCGGTAATTCTCTGAGGTTGGTATCAGGACTTTTGAAATCCTTGATCCCGAGGGTCTTTTAGACTCAAAAGTCTTTGATTCTTTTAGGTGATCTTTACGAATCCGAAGATTCTTTAAAGGCCTATTGGTTTCGATGGACCCAAGGGTTCCAAGGAACCTAGAATCATTTCGAACCCGGAGGTTCTAGACCATGATGGCAACATTAAATCCTGAGAGATTCGAGACCTGAGGTCATATTGAACCCTGAGGTTCTTGACTCGTGGGTCTTGATTGAATCCGAAGATTCTAGACCTTGAGGTCGTATGGAACCCTGAGGTTCTCGACCCGTGATGGTGAGCCCTTGGTAGACACAAGTATCATGTTTATTGATTTGTCTTAGGTTGGGCCTTTGCAGAGGTGGCTCGACCGGTTCTTCAGGCTGGTGAGACTTTGGCGAAGTTGGCGCAAGGCATTCCTAGGCGTTTTCGTTGGATTCTGTTTTTGATGCATCTGATGTCCCTGCGTCACAGCCGTATTTGGGGTAATGGAACTCCTCTTTTATTTTTTGGCAAGTAATGGTGTGATCATGACTTGGTGATATATTGATTTCTCAGGTGGGATCCCTACGGCTTCGATATTGTCGTTGTACGAAGAATACTGCAGAGCTAGACCATAGAGGAGAAAGCCTTGCTCCTCGTCTCCCTCTATCCCTTCGGCTGCAACTTCCTTGGCTCCAAGGAACGTTAGGGGAAACAGGTTTCCTAGCTTGCGTCGGCGTGTCCCTCCGCATGAGGAGATTCTTTTTCTTCAGAAGCAGCTTCGAGAAGTGATCTCCAACCAGGCTCTTACCTTACAAAGGGCTCAAGAACAATCTCGTTGGGATCTTATGAAAGAATGGTAGGAGAGGGACGTCTACCAGCGTAGGTCATCTGGAGGATCCAGCCGATGGGGACATGTCGGAGGACCTGTCCGGAACTTGGCGTGCAATGAGGGTGGATTTGGCATTTTTCCTCTGTTTCGTCGGGAACCGCATCTTTGATTAACTTGCAATACTTATTTTCTTCTTGATTTATGCTGTCATTTTCTTCTGGATTTTTGATGACTTTTCTCCTTTAATAGCTAGTAATACTTATTGCTTTTTCGCCTCTACTCCATTTTTCTTGTTTCTCGAGTTCGTATCCTGTATCAAGATTGCTTTAATTGGGAACGTTTGTGGCTGTATGGCTTTCGAGCCACAGTTGCTTGACAAGATGTGTGGATGCAGGACTTCTTGACATCTTTGAGATGGAAGGATGTTTTGATGGTTGGATGACTTGTAGGAGGGATCAAACCATGTAGTAAGTCGTTGTCTAGGACCTAAATCCCGTTTAATGATTAGATCAAGACTTGAAACCATTTCAACAAAGCAATAGATCTTGTAATCCAGTCTTAAAAACTTGAGTTTTCATTTTAGGAATGTAAGATCGTTGCTGGGATCTAGGGAGTTCCAGCTTGATTTGAACCCTGAAGTTCTTGGACCCTTGAACTCGGAAGTTCTTAGGATCTTGAACCCTTAGGTTCCTTACCTAGGCCCTGAGGCCGTTTTCTGAACCCGAAGGTTTGTTTATTGAACCTGAGGTTTTGGTTAAGCTATGGGTCCTGGGACCATGGTTTAACTCAGGGGATACTTCGAACCTGGAGGTCAATACCTTTGTATCCTAAGATCTTTGGTGATTCTCTGAGGTTAGTATCAGGACTTTGAAGTCCTCGAACCCGAGGGTCTGTTAGACTCGAAAGTCTTTGATTTTTCTTAGGTGATCTTTATGAATCCGGAGATTCTTTAAAGGCCTATAGGTTTCAATGGATCCCGAGGGTTCCAAGGAACCTAGAATCATTTTGAACCTGGAGGTTCTAGACCATGATGGCAACATTAAATCCTGAGAGATTCGAGACCCTGATGTCGTATTGAACCTTGAGGTTCTTGACCCGGGGGCCTTGATTGAATCTGATGATTCTAGACCATGAGGTCGTATGGCACCCTGAGGTTCTTGACCCGGGGGCCTTGATTGAATCTGAATATTTTAGACCTTGAGGTCGTATTGAACCCTGAGGTTCTTGACCTTGGGTCCTTGATTGAATCCGAAGATTCTAGACCTTGAGGTCGTATTGAACCCTGAGGTTCTTGAGCCGGGGGCCTTGATTGAATTCAAAGATTCTAGAACCTGAGGTCGTATTGAACCCTGAGGTTCTTGACCTGGAGCCTTGATTGAATCCAGAGATTCTAGACCCTGAGGTCGTATGGAAACCTGAGGTTCTTGACTCGGAGGCCTTGATTGAATCCGGAGATTCCAGACCATGAGATCGTATTGAACCCTGAGGTTCTTGACACGGAGGCCTTGATTGAATCCGGAGATTCTGGACCCTGAGGTCTTTATGGAACCCTGAGGTTCTTGATCCGGAGGCCTTGATTGAATTCGGAGATTCTAGACCCTAAGGTTGATTGAAACCTGAGGTTCTTGACCCGGAGGCCTGGATTGAATCTGGAGATTCTAGACCCTAAAGTGTTTATGGAACCCTGAGGTTCTTGACCCAGAGGCCTTGATTGAATCTGAAGATTCTAGACCCTGAGGTCTTTATGGAACCCTGAGGTTCTTTGGGCTTTATGCGTTTGGAGAGTCTTTTGATCGCTCTCTTCAGTTCGGAGGCGCGCCAGGCTCGATCTAAATTGAGAAATCGCACTCTGCCCCCCGGAGGTGTAGGCCACTCTCAAAGTCTCAATGCTGCACTCTACCTGTCTGCAGAAAGGTCACTGTCAGACTTACGGTGCTCTAGGGTGCCCCCCCCCCCCCCCCCCCCCCCCCCGCCGCAAGGCGACTTCACCCCAGAGACACTACCTTCCACGTCTGGATAGGTATTAAATTTTGTTGTGCTTAACCGGTATTTCCACACTTTGGTCCCTGCATATCAGCCGCTAGAATCTGATTACAGTACGTTGTCGTGTACGTCATGCCCCCTGCGTGTGTTTAGCTCGTGGCGTTTTTAACACAGGGGTTGGGTAGCATTTAATACGTGGTCCCCATGTAACTCTTGGCTATGGCCTCTACGCGGGGCCCATTGTGCAGACATCGGTGTAGGGCTGATCAGACCCCTTTCATATCTGTCTACACCTTAGGTGAGTAGCCTCACCAGCTAGGGGGTTAGCTAACATCTGAGGTCCCTAAGGTCCTGATCCAGCTAGTATGCCCCGTTAAGTATATTGGTATTCCTTTAACTCCTTTTAGTCGAAACCAAATGTATTTTATAAGCTTAGTCCAAAGACGTTCTCGTTATACATGGGAGTAGGAAAACCGAAATACTTAAATATATATAGTATAGTAGTATATATAATGCTTGATCCAAAGATCTTACTTTTAGAAATGGTAGAATTTGAGGTGCAAGGCGTTCCAGCAGTTAGGTTGGACCTTGCCTTTATTGTCTTGCAATTTGTAGGCTCCTACCCCTTGCACCCCTAGTACCTGGTAAGGGCCCTCCCATCCGGGGGCGAGTTTTCCGGCTGATTTGTCCCTTGTGTGGTTGCAGACTCGCCTTAGGACCCAATCTCCTTCCTGGAAGGTTCTGGATCTCACCTTCTCGTTGTAGCTCTTGGCTACTTTGATTTGGTATGATGCGTTCCTAAGGCGGGCCGCTTCTCTTTTTTGTCTAGTAGGTCTAGACTTAGGTACATCAGCTCGTCATTCTCTTTTGGGGTTGGGATGTTGGAGATTGTAGTCTTCACGTGCACCTATGTGGGTATTACTGATTCAGTGCCATAGACGAGGGAGAAAGGAGTCTCTTGGGTAGCCTTCTTCGTAGTTGTCCGATACGCCCAAAGAACTCCATTGTAATTCCTCTGCCCATCGCCCATGAGCTTTCTCCAAGCGCTTTTTGAGCATGTTTACCACCGTTTTGTTGGTTGACTCTGCTTGCCCGTTTGATTGGGGATGTCGCGATTCTGAATATGAGAGTTTGATGTTCCATTCTTTGCAGAAATCCTGGAAGTCGTTGCTGGTAAATTGAGGTCCATTGTCGGTGACAATCTCCTGAGGTGCTCCGAAGCGAGTAATCACGTTTATCCAGATGAACTTTCTGATTTGGAGATCCGTGATCTTTGCCAAGGATTTGGCTTCCACCCACTTCGTGAAATACTCGGTCATGACCAGGAGGAAGACCTTTTGCCCCGGCGCCATAGGGAATTTCCCCATGATGTCCATGCCCCATTTCCGGAAAGGCCAGGGAGAGCTCAAGGATTTGAGGTTCTCCGGTGGCAAGTTGGAGATTGGTGCGAGATTTTGGCATTGGCTGTAGGTCTTAGCTTTCTTAAGGGAGTCCTTCGCCAGGGTTGGCCAGCAGTAGCCAGCCCTTCTTGCTCTGAGCACCAGACTTCGTCTACTGGAATGGGAACCGCATTCCCCATTCTTGGAGCTCTTCCAGTATTCTTGCAGCTTCTCTAGGAGTTAAACACCATAGGTAGGGCCCTGAAAAGGATCTCCTGTATAGTTTCCCTTCCGAGATGCAAAATCTAGCAGCTTGCCTCTTGATCTTGCGGCTCTCATCTTGATCTTGAGGTAGGACGTCGTTCCTTAGGTAATTGGTGATGGGAGTCATCCAGGTTTCCCCTTCGTCTACTACTACAACCTCCTGTGGTTCTGCCTCTTTCTCGGTTGCTGGCCATATGATCCTCGGTTTCCAGGGCGGAACCTAGGTTTGCTAGAGCATCAGCTTATGAGTTTTGCTCCCTAGGGATCTGAGTGAGTTTGCAGTTTTCGAATTGGTCAAGCAGGCGTTTGGCCACTGATAGGTATCTGATCATACTCGGATCCTTGGCCTGGTAGTCTCCTTGGACTTGGCTGATGATGAGCTGTGAGTCGCTGAAGACCTGGATGTCTTCCAGTTCCATTTGTCTAGCTAATGTCAGCCCTGCTATTAGGGCTTCGTACTCAGCTTCGTTATTGGTTGCTTTAAAGTTGCAATGCACGGCCCTTAAAGCTGACTCTCCTGTGGGGGAAGTTAGGACTAATCCTACTCCCGCACCTCTTACGTTGCTGGAACCATCAATGTGTAGTGTCTATTGGCCTTTCTCCACCACTTTATTCTGGAGCGTAACTTCTTGATTCAAGACTGGAAGCATGGAGGGAGAAAATTCAGCCATGAAGTTGGCTAGGACTTGTGACTTGATGGCGGTAGCTGGGCGAAATACCACATCATATTCCCCCTATTCTATGGCCCACTTTGTTAATCGTTCGGACACCTCGGGCTTATGAAGGACCGCTTTGATAAGGAACGAGGTGACTACTACGACTTGATGAGCCTGGAAATAGGGACGCAATTTCCAAGCTGCCACGACCAGGGCGAGAGCTAGCTTCTCTAGGTGGCTGTAGCGGGTCTCTGCGTCTAGCATAGACTTGCTCACATAATAGATAGGGTGTTGTTTTCTTCCTTCCTCTCTTACGAGGACCGCACTAACCGCATGCTCGAATACGGCTAGGTAGAGTACTATGATCTCTTCTTCCAAAGGCTTGGATAAGAGTGGTGGAGTAGTGAGATAGGCCTTAAGGTCAGATAGTGCAATCTCGCACTTCTCTGTCCACTTGAAGTCCTTGGGGTTCTTCAGTGTTTTGAAGAAGGCGTGGGACTGGTTGGAGAGCCTGGAGATGAATCCGCTGAGGGCTGCCATTCTTCTTGTTAGTCTTTGAACCTCCTTGACGTTTCAAGGGGAAGGTATCGCTTGGATGGCCCTTATCTGCTCTAGGTTTGCTTCTATGCCCCTGTGAGTTACTATATATCCCAAGAATTTCCTGGAGCTTACTCCGAACGAGCATTTGGAAGGGTTGAGCTTCATATTGTACCTTCTAAGGATGGCGAACGCCTGTTGAAGGTCCGAGATATGATCTTCAGAGTCTAAAGACTTTACCAACATGTCGTCGATATATACTTCCATGGTCTGACATATCTGATCAGCAAACATCATGTTGACGAGCTTTTGATATGGTTATCTGGCGTTCTTTAACCCGAAAGGCATAACCTTGTAGCAGTAAATGCCCCTGGAAGTCATAAAAGATGTCTTCTCCTGGTCCTTTGGATGCATCAGGATTTGGTTGTATCCGGAGAAAGCATCCATGAAGCTCATTAGCTGGTGTCCAGCAGTGGCATCAACTAGCTTATCTATATGAGGTAGAGGGAAGGGGTCGTTGGGACAGGACTTGTTGAGGTCCGTAAAGTCGATGCAAACTCTCCACTTCTCGTTCTTCTTCCTCACGACTACTACATTAGCAAGCCAGTCAGTGTATTGTACCTCTCTTATGAATCCGGTGTCGAGCAAGTTCTTGACTTCCTTATTAATGATCTCGTCCCTTTTGGGAGCAAATTTCCTCATTTTCTGTCTGACTAGGGACGCTTCAGATCTACTTGAAGTTGGTGCATGATGACGTCGGGGTCGATCCCTGGCATGACCAAGCAAAGCAATCAGAGTTAGACCTCAGGAAGTCAATGAGTTTTCGTCTTAGGTCCTTCGGAAGGTTAGAGCCAATCTTGAGATTCGTTCCAAATTTTCTTCCATCATGGGGACCTCGTCCATCCCTTCAGCCTCCGGTTCTTCGCTATGAGGAGCTGGAGGTGTTGGGGAAAAATATCCAAGGCTAGAGTTTTCTCCAGCCTCCGAAGGGGTCTCGACTTCCGGGCCCTCGTTAGGAAAGGACCCAGGGTCCCTCCTCAACTTAAAAGACCCATCTCCACCAGGTGGCACCAGGGCCCGATCTCCATTCGGCAAGTACCCAGGGTCCAGTCCCTGTATCGAGGAACCAAGGCCCAGCCCTTGCCGTAAGGACCAAGGAACCAATCCTCCGCATGAATATGGAAGTTTCCCAAATCAAGGGGAAACTAATATATTCCCGAATATTATAGAAGCCTCCCAAGATTGACCGACTTACATCAACTATAAAAGGGGAACCCAAACCCTAGAATAAGGGATCAACACTTTGGGGCTTAGAGATTATAGAGTTAGGCTAGAAAACTAGGGTTTATACACCCAATATGTTGTAACGCCAAACACACTCAATAATACATCTCTTTGCCTCAATTTCTATTCTCTAAACACACGCACAAACATAAAATCTAATAGTCTTCCAGTGTTCCGTAGTACTAAAACGACCCTACACAAAAATATCACAACAGTTTGGCGCTAGAAGGAGGGGAGTAACTCAACTACGTGACGATGGCATCGGAAGACGAGTCCAATCAAGCCAATCTGACCCCGAAGGATAAGGAGCTTCTGAGCCGATTCGAAACCCTTCAGAGTCAAATTACCGACCTTCACAAGGCTCAGGAAACCGCACCTGCAGGTCTGGAACTCGTCCAGGAAGTTCAATACCTAAAAGACCAACTTGGAGAACACTCCAAGCAACTCCAGCAAAGCGCCGAGAAGCTAGACGCCATGGAAGCCGAGAACATCGCTCTCAAACGAGAAAATCAATCCCTCGGGACAGTAGGGAACAAACGAAAACGGTTCAGAACCAAAGTTCGACCTATGGCTTCGCTCAACACCCCGCACGACGACGAGGAAACGCCTCAGCAGCCCGGAGACGAACCCGGCGGTCAAGAAAACGTTCGAGACGTAACCCGAGAAGAAGAAAAAGACGAATCTGATACAGAGGACGAAGAATACTCACCAGATCATCCCGAGATCTCGGATCCAGCTTTAGCCGCTTACCTAGAGAAGATGGTATCCGAAAAATTCGGCACCATCCAATCCATGGTGGAAAGGCTCCCCGGAGTAGCTCCCCCCATCCGTAGAAGTGATCCAAGGTCGTACTCCTACACGCCTTTCGTGAAGGAGATTGCTTCGATCGAGATGCCTCGAAAGTTCTCTTTCCCGAGCATCAAGATGTACGAAGGAACTGGATATCCCGACAACCACATCGCCCAGTACAAGCAACGCATGGTAGCCGTGGCTATTCCGAAAGACGCAAGGGAAGCCACCATGTGCAAGGGCTTCGGATCAACTCTAACTGGTCCTGCCCTCCAGTGGTACATCAACCTCCCCACGGGGTCCATAGCATCCTTTGCCGCCCTCAGCGACAAGTTCGTGGAACAGTTTGCTAGTAGCCGCCACCTAGAGAAGAGATCAGATGACCTCTACGAGATCCAACAATACAGAAACGAATCCCTACGCTCCTACATAGCTCGTTTCAACCAAGAGAAGGTCTCCATACCCGAGTGTAACGCCGATACAGCAATCTCAGCCTTCAAGAAGGGCCTACTCCTGGAGGGAGAGCTCTACAAGGAGCTAACCAAGTACAGATGTGGAGACATGGCGGATGTACTATCCCGTGCCTGGGCCCAAGTAAGGTGGGAAGAAGACGTCGTGAGCAGGGCCAAGGTTTCCTCCAAGTACGATCAGAAGTCCTCCAAACCGTCGAAAGACGAGCGTGAGGAGACCATCCGATCCCGACCTTCCCGGGAATCCACCAATCAGAGCAGGGGCAGATACCAACATCGCCCCTTACCTCGGTCCGAAGGAATGATGGTTTCGACTTGGCCCAGCATTTCCCACCTAGCGATATCCAAACCGGAGCTCATTGGAGTCCTGAGGCAGATGGGCCCACAAGTCAAGTGGCCACCTAAAATGAGGTCCCCTGACGCTACCCGGAACCCTAAAAGATGGTGTGGGTTCCACAACGATCACGGCCATACCACGGAGGATTGCGTAGCCTTAAGATTGGAAGTAGCCGAGCTTCTCAAGAAGGGTTACCTAAGGGAATTCCTCTCGGATAAGGCCAAGGATCTCCTTAACAGAGAGGGCCCTGCTCTCCCCAATGAAGCGGTCCCTGCGCTACCTCCACCACAAGAACGAGTGATCCACGTGAGGGCCCTGCGCTCCCCAATGAAGCGGTCCCTGCGCTACCTCCACCACAAGAACGAGTGATCCACGTCATCTCCGGAGGATCAGAAGTAAGCGGGATCAGCAGCGCCGCAGCCAAACGAAGTACTCGCAATGCTAGGAACGGTCAGGAGACCGAGACTCCCAAGCGCCCACTCTTGGGAACGGATGAAATCAGCTTTACTGCGAGGGAGCAGGAACAAGTCCTTGCTCCCCATCATGACGCCCTCGTTATCTCGCTTGTTATAGCCAACTGCCTAGTTAAACGAATATTGGTGGACAATGGCAGCTCCAGCAACATTATCTTCCACTCAGCCTATATGGATTTAGGGCTAGACCCTAAAACATTAACCAGGAAAGCGGTCCCGCTCGTGGGATTTAGCGGAGAGGTGAAGCAAACCGAGGGAGAAGTCCTTCTCCCAGTCTACACCGAGGGAATAAACCAAACCACCAAGTTCTTGGTAGTCGACTGTCCGTCGTCTTACAACGTAATACTAGGGAGGCCCTGGATCCACGACATGGGAGCCGTACCATCAACCCTCCACCAATTGGTAAAATTTCCTACCCCCTGGGGCGTCAAGGTCATTAGAGGGGATCAAGAAAATTCTAGGTCCTGCTATCAAACCACCCTGAAGGGAAGGACCCAAGCTTTATAGCAATTACAGAAGCAGCCTCTCGTTCCTCATGCCGAAGAACCCGAGGTTGAGGACATGGACGAATTCCCCCTGATAGAAGGAAACCCGGAGCGGAACCTCAAGATAGGCTCCAAGCTGCCTAAGGATCTGAGATGGAGGCTGATCGATTTCCTAAGATCTAACTCCGATTGCTTCGCATGGTCCCACGAAGACATGCCCGGAATCGACCCCGGCGTCATCATGCATCAGCTCCAAGTGAATCCCGAGCATCCTCCTGTTAGACAAAAGAGAAAGAAGTTCGCCCCCGAAAGGGATGAAATCATTAACGAAGAGGTCAAGAACCTGCTCGACGCAGGGTTCATAAGAGAAGTGCAATATCCCGACTGGCTCGCCAATGTGGTGGTTGTGAAAAAGAAAAATGGAAAATGGAGGGTCTGCATCGATTTCACGGACCTCAACAAGTCCTGCCCAAAGGATCCATTCCCCTTGCCTCATATAGACAAGCTAGTGGATGCCACTGCTGGGCACCAACTAATGAGCTTCATGGACGCCTTCTCGGGATACAACCAAATCCTGATGCATCCCGACGACCAAGAAAAGACATCCTTTATGACTTCTAGGGGCATCTACTGCTATAAGGTCATGCCATTTGGTCTGAAGAATGCTGGATCCACCTATCAGAGGTTGGTCAACACGATGTTTGCCGATCAGATAGGCCAAACCATGGAAGTCTACATCGACGACATGCTGGTGAAATCTCTTGACTCGGAGGACCATATCTCACATCTCCAGCAAGTGTTCACCACCCTGAGGAAATACAATATGAAGCTCAACCCCTCTAAATGTTCCTTTGGAGTAAGCTCCGGGAAATTCCTTGGATACATAGTCACCCACAGGGGCATAGAAGCAAATCCGAAACAGATAAGGGCCATCCAGGCGATTCCTCCCCCACGGAACGTCAAAGAGATTCAAAAACTTACGGGAAGAATGGCAGCCCTCAGCAGATTCATCTCCAGGCTTTCTGACAAGTCCCATGCCTTTTTCGAAACACTAAAGAACCCTGATGACTTTCAATGGACAGAGAAGTGCGAAACCGCACTGTGCGATCTCAAGGCATATCTCACTACTCCACAACTCCTGTCCAAACCTCTAGAAGGGGAAACCCTACTGCTTTACCTAGCCGTGTCCGAACACGCAGTTAGCGCAGTCCTCGTAAGGGAGGAGGAAAGAAGGCAGCATCCCATATACTACGTCAGCAAATCCATGCTAGACGCAGAAACTCGCTACAGCCAGCTAGAGAAACTAGCCCTCGCCCTAGTGGTCGTGGCCCGGAAATTACATCCCTACTTCCAGTCCCACCAAGTCGTGGTAGTTACCTCCTTCCCTATCAAAGCAGTCCTTCATAAACCCGAGGTATCAGGACGATTGGCGAAATGGGCCGTAGAACTGGGAGAATACGACGTGATCTTCAGCCCAGCCGCCGCTATCAAGTCCCAAGTCCTAGCTGATTTCGTGGCTGAGTTCTCTCCCTCTATGCTTCCGGACCCAGATCTAGAAACTACGCCCCATGGAAAAGAAGCGGAAGAAGGTCAATGGACCCTGCACGTGGATGGCTCCAGCAATATAAGAGGCGCAGGGGTAGGATTGGTCCTGACCTCCCCTACGGGAGAATCGGCCTCAAGGGCAGTACGCTGTAACTTTAAAGCAACGAACAACGAGGCAGAATACGAAGCTTTAATAGCAGGCCTAGAATTAGCCAAGGAAATGGGAGTAAAAGTCATCCAGATTTTCAGTGATTCGCAGCTCATCATCAGTCAAGCTCAAAGGGATTATCAAGCCAAGGACCCT
This sequence comes from Hirschfeldia incana, assembly GCA_026261945.1. Taxonomy (NCBI): domain Eukaryota; kingdom Viridiplantae; phylum Streptophyta; class Magnoliopsida; order Brassicales; family Brassicaceae; genus Hirschfeldia; species Hirschfeldia incana. The sequence goes on from JABCMI010000030.1 coordinate 648,081, forward strand.
AGCATGATCAGGTATCTATCTGTGGCCAAACGCCTCCTAGACCAATTCGCAAGCTATAAGCTTACCCAAATACCTAGGGAACAGAACTCCCAAGCCGATGCTCTAGCAAACCTGGGTTCCGCATTTGAAACCAAGGAACATATGAGTATTCCGTTGTTGGTCCTGCAATGGCCAGCAACCCAGAAAGAGGTTGAACCGGAAGAAGTGACGGTAGTAGACAAAGGAGAAACCTGGATGACCCCTATCACCGACTACCTAAGAGACGACGTCCTACCCGAAAACCGAGAGGAGAGCCGGAAGATCAAGAGACAAGCGGACAGATACTGCATTTCGGAGGGAAAGCTATATAGAAGGTTCTTTCTGAATTCGGCATCACCATTAAGGACAATCCTGAACCAATATGACCTTAATACGAAAGGATCATGGTCTGATCGTTTACCAACTCCTTGGTTAAACGGCTGAACACAGCCTTCACGCCAAGACAAAACAGCTGAACGATCGCAGCTCCAATCACTTAAGGGCCAAACGATAATCCACGATTTGTCATAAAACGCAAGTGACCATTACGCGAGCAACTCTGTCGCATAGCCCAAAAGCGAAAATCATGCGATAAATTTCTCGTAATAAAATCAGTCCTAACAGCCATACGGTTAACGGCAAAATTTGAACTTAACATCGACTGATTAAGTTCTATACGCCCTGTAAACAAAGCATGAAAAGAAACACTCGTGACAAAGATCCAAGAGTTATACGAGTCGTCCTTAAAATCCCGGAAGGCCAACACTTCGCGAAGCAAAGCGAAGGTAGACGCTTCTCCCTGGGTCAAATATATGCGACCCCTGGTCCTAATTCCTCGATCAAAATTTTATAAATTGCACGTCCACACTGAAACAACAGTTTCTGACTTCGGACACATTTGAAATGCGGCACAAGGGTCGAACATTTGAATTGCGGCACAAGGGAAAATTAACTCGTACACATTTGAAATGTGTATGCTTGTATAATCCCACGTTTTTTGAAGAAACCGGATTTTCGAAACTCTTTACAAACACAGAAACCGAATTTTTGAAACTCTTTGCAAACAAACTCGCCAATCGCTAAACGGCCTCAACAATGGATCCAGTATCCACCAAATAAATCATAAAATATCGCCCGGAAACATTCCGCAATTTCTAATAGCCCATAGTCCTTTATGGCATAAGAAAAACAAACTTCAAAGCACTGCAAGACGTCGCTTCGTGCCTGAACATTCGTTTTTCGATTAAAACCTTCATACGCCTTCTAAACGGCATCATATCGTTGTTGCTGATCACAACAAACGAACTCTAACGTCCTGAACAGACAGGCCACGTAAGGGTAGGCTCTTTTACATTCGACAAGGATCCCATAGCGCGCTATACAAAAAATCCAAATTTGGTTCAGCACTTCGTAAAGGAAGTAGCTCGATTCGTGCCCAGACAAATCATATAAGCCGATACCACTTCGCGGATTTTAAAACGGTACGAGTCAGGTTAAAATCACGAACATGCAAAACAAAAGCCGATTTGTCATCGCACCGCCTTACTCTGAAAGTAAACCTAGGTCTTGCCCTAAACCCAGCCTTGCTGGTATCTTAACATCTCATAGGCAAAGCGGCAACGACGCGAGATCCCAAAACTTGTCTCTTCACTTAAGTCTGTACGTTTCCACGAATTTTCTCGTAAATCATAAACCGCAGGAAAATCTCGCTTTGTACAAATAACGGATACGGTAATCATCAGGGAGGCATGAATGAGACGACAACTCACACCCTGTCCCTCTAACTTTGATAGATAGAAGTTCTAAAAACGCAACATTAATATTTTATAAAGATTGAGCCGCAGAGTTCAACAGATGCCCTGAAAAAGGCCGGGATTCGAAGCCACCAACGGCCAGTCCAACAAATGTACATCATCGCCTCTTTACGGCCAAAACACAAATCTCAAAAGGGATTGATAAACCTAGACGCTCCCCGGAGCATCACCTTCATCCTCAAAGCTCACCCAAAGTAGGAACGGTTCGCCGTCGCCTCCATTGGTCACACCACCGCTGCATGTCTCATATGCGCCGGCTTCGCGATCCTTGACTGCGTGGTCCTGGTCCTCCGAACCATCCGAATCCAGGACAATGGTACACACGGATTTCAGACCAGCGAGAATCAAGTCAAAGTTGCGAGTCCCCGTCTCCTCAAGACTTGAATCTTCTGTTAAAGACGACACACTTTCAAGGACATATGTTCTTCTCTTTCTTCACATTGAGCAACGAACTCACGGTCTTCCCGACGTCACGTTCAAGATCGCCAATCAAAGGTGATGTGGATTTCCGCAATGAAATACTCTTAGCCAAAAATTTCGATTTTCAACTCATAATCTTCCGCCCGCAAGATCGTCTCCGCGTCTTACAGGCTGGGGGGCTAACTGTTGGGATCAAAAACGGTTAACTCGAAATCAACGGCTAAAAATATTTAACGTATGCGGACTTTCCATAAAACAAGCGTCGAAAGCAAAACAAGTCGTATAGCTTAAGAAACCTATGTTAAAATCGATCATTCTTGTTTTACACGATAAACTTTACGAGAAAACCAACTCAGGTTTAGTCGTAAAACTTCGATGATACAATCAAGAAGAACCGAGATACATTAGGTCTGTAGCTGATATGACACGACCATACGAAAGTGTACGGAAGAAACGAGAAGTAATCTAAGTTTGGACAGGCAGAACGACAAGGAATCCGCCTTGAAACTTTAAAGAGCCCGTTCTCTCAAACCGTGAGGACATAGAAAACGACAAAGATATCAAATCGAAGCCCTCGCCGAGACCCAGGTCTCCGGGTGAACAGCCCCAGTGCTGGCTGTGGTCGCCGGGCGCCTAGAAAGTTCCAAGAGCCCGTTCTCTCAAACCGTGAGGACCCAGAAAACGAGCAAGATATCAAATCGAAGCCCTCGCCGAGGCCTAGGTCACCGGGCGCCTAGCGCCCGTGCTGGCCGTGGTCTCCGGGCGCCTAGCGCCGGCCCAGGTCGCCGGGCGCCTAGCGCCCGTGCTGGCCGTGGTCGCCGGGCGGCTAGCGCACGCGCTGGTCCTGCTCGCCGGGCGGCTAGCCCCGCGTTGGTTCGGGTCGGCGGGTGGCTAGTCTTCGTGCATAAGTTCTAGGCTCAGGCTGCAAGAAGTCTGTACTTTGCGTCCTTCCCAAGTTCTCTCGGAACGAATCGTTCAGATTCCGCAAACAAAACTCCCGTTCTTATTCCAAACCAAGATCGTCGGAAAAACTTCGGAAAACTCGTAAGAATCAACGGGCAGGGAGATCTTAAATTCGTTGAACAAAACAATGATGGTCATCTGAAGACCCCATTCATCTCGACTCTACGAAGGATCGGAGATCTTCCGGAAAGCTCAATATCGAAATAGGAGTATTCTTTCGAGGAAATCGTAGAAACAGCGGAAATCCGAGAAACGGCTCGAAAGGGACCAAACACGATCGGACGATCCATTTACGATTTTCTAAGATAGATACGACGGTTTATGTTTATCTTCACATAACAAAATAAATGTTAAAATTCCAAAAAGGATAAATGTCAAGTTTCCCGAAAAACACGAAGATCGACGAAAATGGAAAAGCCTGATTCGCGGCCCAAAAGGAGAATAGACCGTCATAAGGAGGAGTATATAAAGCAGCTTGGGGAGAGAAGCAAAGGGGGACACAGAAAAAGAGAAGAAAAAATCCTAGAGAGAAACCAAATCCGAAGTTGGAGACCTAGAGAGCTCCTGTTAGCTTAAGAACTTAGAATTTAGGCGGTAGACAAGCAAGGCATGACCTAGGACGTCTGACCGCCTCTCGTTCTACCTTCATCTTGTCCGCAGACTTCTGTTCCTTCGGAAGAATCTAACAATCCCTTTACTCTGAGTTCCTCATATATACACCATAGGCGTTATTCTCGACACGCCCGTTTCTATGACAAACGCTCGTACTAGACGAACTCCTCCAGGCAGTTCGATCTCTTGTTCAAATCTTTCTAACTGAACTACGTCCGACTTGATCCTCGAAAGGGGTACGTAGGCAGCCTTTCTCAAGGTCCAGCCCAACTCTGAGCAAAACCCTTTTTGTACGATTTTGGTCTTTTGTTATCTTTCTATATTTTCCGCATTTGTTCGGTCACTTGTCGTTGGCTGTCGCAGAGAATCCGGATCTTCAGGGAAAGTCGGGTTAACTTGGCTTTCCTCCGTTTTTTACTCATTAAAATCGACAGTGCGAATTTCGATTCCCACAAATGCTTCGTGTGACATGATTTTGATGGAACTGCATTCGTTGGAAGGTTCCTCGAAGTCTATCGATCGATACTCGTCAAAGTTTATCGATCGCTTTGCTTTTGGTGATATCGATCGATGTCGGGTAGATGATGTCAATCGATATGAAGCGAATCCGGTTTCAGGTGTGTCCTCATGTGTCGAATCTTGCAGCCTTTCTTGTTTAACCACTTGCCAAAAATCATCTTCCATGATAGCATTGACGTGGTGGTTAGTAGCAGACTCTCCTTGTGCCTTTGCTAAAGCTTCTTGTTTCCTCAAGGCTTCTCATGTCTGAACCACTCGAGTCTCCACTTTCTTCACATAGGTGCTCAAAGCATCAAGCTTTGTGTTCAGGGTGGTGTAGACGGAGTCAATCTTCCCATTGAAATCCACCTGTAGCTTTTGCTGGGTCTCCAGAACTCTTTCCAGCATCTCTTCTAGTTTGCTTTCCTGGGTGGGTGGGGGTGGATTGGTGTAAAATGAGTTCCCATAACTCCTATTGTTGTTGGGATTGCTGCTGCTGTAGGTGGGTTTCTGTGAACTTGGGTTGTAGTTTGCTTCTCTGTCCTGAGAAGTTCATGTTTCCTCCTGGCATTCCAGATCTCTGAAATCCTGCTCCACTGATCCAGTTCACATCTTCCTCCGTGTGTTCCTCTCCAGCTGCAGATTCTGCATCCTCAACTGAGCAAATCTGCTTGTTTAGTAACTTCTGAACATTGTCCAGCTGTTCTTGGAATTCATTAATCTGTTCCTTCCCAAGGAATGATACAGATTTTGCCTTGACAGTGTTCTTCGTGTTGTTGTTTGAAGCTAAGTTATCGATTAACTTCACAGCGTCTTGTGGGTTCCTTGTGCTGAAGTTTCCTTCACTAGCTGTATCAAGAGCCATCTGATACTTCAAAGCGATGCCTCTGTAGAAGCTGCAGAGTTGTTGCACATTGTTGAATCCATGGTGTGGGCAGTCGCGCTGGTATGATTTGAATCTGTTCCAGGTGTCCTTGAATGACTCTCTAGGATCCTGAGTGAATGTAGCAATCTTCCTCCTCCAATCTTCAGCACGTGACTCATCAAAGAAGTTACGCAGGAATGCGTTTTTGATGTCCTTCCAGGTAGTGAGAGAACCTGGTGGTAGTTGTCTCAGCCATTGCAAAGCTTCTCCTGATAGAGAGTATTTGATAAGCTTGCAGAGAAGGTAGTCTTCAGGGACTCCATTGGCTTTGATGGCGGAGGGTATCTGTCCCACAAGTGCATAGTACTGCGGCTTGAACTCGAAATCTCCTCTCTGAATGGCAGGAGGGCGGATAGCTAATCGGTTGGTATATAACTGATCTGGACGGTTGTAGTCAGCCAAGGGTCTATCTCCGTTAGCTTCATCTACAGGTTGGATGAAGTCTGTGTTATGGTATTTTTGTGTAGGGTCGTTTAAGTACTACGGAACACTGGAAGACTAATGAGTTTGTATGTGTTTTAGAAGAGAAATCGAGGCAAAGAGATGTATTATTGAGTATCTTAAGCGTTTACAACGTTGGGTGTATAAACCCTTTAGTTTTCTAGCCTAACTCTCTAATCTCTAAGCCTCTTAATGTCGATCCCTTGTTCTAGGGTTTAGGCTCCCCTTTTCTAGTAGATTTATGTCGGCTGAAGTAGGGTGAACTCTTCCATAATCGTAAAAATAGAAGTTTTCCCGTGACTGGAAAACTTCCATATTATTGTGGAGGGTCGGACCTGGTTCCTTCCGGAAGGGACTGGACCTTGGAACCTTCTAGCAGGGACTGGACCTTGGGTCTTCCTTAGGAGAAAGGTCTGGAAATCAAGGGCCCCTTCGGAGGCTGGAGAAATCTTTAGCCTTGGATATTTTTCCCCAACAGTTTGCCCCTTATTCCTTGATTACTTCGTGGGAATCAAGGGATAACATGTTATCTTGGACCTTGGTGGTTTTTCTTCAAGCAGGAGAAGGGCCGTGGTCCTGTTGTAGCCTGAAGTGAGGTCTGGAATCATCATAGGTCCCTCCTTTGTTGGATCAAAAAGGATAGTTTTTTCCGGGGGTATCGGACCCTCGAGCCTTTGGGCAGAAATGGTCAAGAGCAAGATGGGCTTCTTAGAAAAGCCCACCATCGGTTCACCTTCTCCGTTTGGCGCCCTCTCGTGCGCGTGGTGAGATGACCGAGGCACGTGGATTTCAGACTAGGGATTTCTCCCTTTTTCTTTGGTCGAGACCGAGTCTTTCTTCATTTCAACTTCACCTTCTTTCCAGAGCTCTCTTCTTGGCGGCTTCCTTTTCCGGAGATTCTTCCCGTTTTCCACAGGTAGCCGTCTTATAGTCGAGACGAAAGGATCTCGCGTTGTTGAGGTCGAAGGTACCTCCATTGGTGGCGGAGTCGGTAGATCTTCGTCGTTGGGTCCGATTTTGGCGATCAAGGAGGAGGATATAGAAGGCTGGAGAAGGAAATACAATCTCCCTCAGGACTTGATCATTCGAATCCCTGGTCCATCGCAGAGGATTTCAGATTTCGGAGTTGATGAGGTCCCAATCTATGAGGCCTATTTTGAATCAGGCTTTCGTGATCGCGTCCCTTCGCTGATTGCGAAGCTATCGAAGTTTTTTGACATTTCACTGGGTCAGCTGACTCCTACAGCCTGGAGAACGCTGATAGCTATTCAAAATCTTGGCGAGCTGGAGGGTATGATGTTGGGTTTGAACGAGGTTATTTACTCGTACTTTGTCACAGCCCTGCCTGGATCGGAGGGGAAATACTATCTCCGTCCTCGTGGTAAGAAAGCCCTGGTTCAAGAGATCGAGAAGAAAGCGAGAAAAAGCCATCCGGTTTTTAGTGGTAAATGGGAGGAGAGATTCGCCTTTGCGTTCCTTCTAGGCTCTCCTTCCGTTTGTCACGTAGCGGGTAGGTTAATCCGTCATCAATTTTGGATTTGATTTTGATGTTTACTCGTTTGTTTTGTTACTGCAGACATATCACTTCCAGCGATACCGGAAGGGAAGAAGGTAGCGGAACAGGTGTTTGACCTTCCAGCCGAGCGTCGTCAGGTCACCTTCCTTGTTAGTCGAGAAGTTCTCAGTTGCTGCAGTATTTGGGGTGAGTTCACCGTGTCTCTTTTTACTTTGTTACTTTCTTACTGATCTTGTAAGTTTTCTTTACAGGTAACATGTCTGGACCTTCAGGAGATGGTTCTATGGATGCTTTCAAAAAGGTCGTGGAGAAGCTTTCAGCCAAAAAGCTCCCCTTAGAGGTTGTTGCTTCGGGGGATGATGACGTTCAGATAACTGGAACCAACAAGCGCAAAGGGTCCAGCACCCCGATCCCCACTATCTCTAAGAGGAGAACCCGCTCTTCAACTCCTACAATCTCCGGCATTGACTTGAAACCGGTATTGGCCAATCTTTCCTCCAGGGTTTCCCAGGGAGTGCATGCTATCTACCTGCTGATGACGTTGCTAAGGCCATCACGTCCATCCAATCCGATCTCCTTCAGGTATGCCACCGCTTCTTCTTTATTATTCTTGTCTTTGTTATGCACATTGGTGATTGTGGTAGTGTGTTTGCAGCTTATGTCTCAGGTTCACCATCTCAAGGATATGGTGAATCAAGACACATCCAAGGAGGTGGAGACTCTCAAAGCTCAGCTCCGCAAGGAAAAGGACAAAGGTCTGGTGATATGATCATGGAAAGCATCAGGACATGTGTTCAGTGTTAGAGGCATATCTTCTCAACCAAAAGCAATAAACGCATGAAACCACCTGGAGAATACAGCTAGCTCAATTACAAAGGTCCTTGAAGAAGAATCATAACAAAAAGAGTTCATATAAAGAAGTTATTAAATTTACAAAACAGGCGATCTCCAGCTTAAGCGTTTCCGACCTGCGAGCATTGAATGAAGGATTACGACCAGACCAGGCTGAATCAAGCTACAAAGTGAATTTTCCAATACTCCTGGCCCATCATAGAAGCCCAATGAAGAGGATTCAGCCCAAAAACAGACAAAGAAGATCAATTTTCGTCCATGACAAAGACATCATTTTAATTATGTCAATTTCTCTCTCTTACATGCACTTTAAAATTTGAATTTAGCTTTCCTAGACGCTCTGCATGTTGAGCTATTATTATGGACGTTTTTTATGATGTATCTCTCTATTTATAGAGCTCATTGTGATAAATAAAACTTAAGCCTTTGATATTATTTTTGGAACCTTTTGAGAGTGATTCTCATTTTCTTTCAATGGTGTGTAATATCCATTGATCTTTTCGATCCGTCTTGGTGCGTCATATCCAAGGGATCAAACCGATCTGTCCTGGTGTGTCATATCCAGGGGGTTAGCCTCATTGTTGTCTAGGTGTGTCATATCCTAGGGCATTGAGTTGGTATATCGGAGGCCTTCCGCATCCTTTGTGTGACCTATCACTCCACATCCCTTGTCTTTGAAGCTTTACGGTTTCATAGCAGCAAGGTTTATCCCCTTTACCAACCTAGAGTGCTGACTCCTTGGGAGGTTTTCATCAATTGGTATCAGAGCAACACTCTGAGTTTGGTATTCATTCTCTATCACTTTCTCATCTTTCCATCTTCTTCATCCATCTTCTACCTTTCATTTTCTTTTCTTTAAAAAAAAAAAGAAAAAAACTTGTTGCTTTCTGATATACCATGATTTTGACCCACTTTTACTCATGGTATTTATATGATTTTACTATATATATCTATGTTTTGGAGTCTTTTAGGTATGTTTTCAGGTTCAAGGGCATTTTGGAGTAAAGTGACGTTTTAGGTGCCATTTGGAGCTTAAAGGAGAGTTTTCCCGAGATGACTTGAAGATCAGACATCGAGGTCGATATCCAGAGTTACATATCGATCGATACACACTTCGTGTAATCGATCGATGACGCATTTGAAGAAATGACGACGAGATACTCCATCGATCGATGTACACATAGTACCATCGATCGATATCGAGCGTGCAGAAGAAGGAAGAATATTCTCAATCGACTTGAAGCCCAAGATGTCTCAATATTACTATAATGCCCCTGACGAGTTTTTAACCTAACTGTACTCAATATTTATACCTTTGCATATGTGTTTTGGCAAAAAAAGCTTTTACAACATATCATTGTTCTAGTACTTCTTACTTATCAATAAAATATTCTTTTCATCTTAATTCTGTTCTCATCTAAGGTTATAGGATTCTAGGTTTAGAAGAAAGATACAAAGAGATTTGTTATCACGAGGAACTTGATTGTTCGGTCTTCTAAATGAATCTCTATTATTACCTAGATGCTATGAGTCACTCAGTCATGTCTGAGTAGATTCCATTGTTAGATTTAGGGTTCAAATAGTTATGAGGGATTAGCCCCAACTATGGACTGTTGAGTTTTATACTCATTATCCTGATGAACCCTAATGCTTATTCTAGCGTAGCTAACTAGAATATGATCTTGGAATTGATTTAATCCATAAATCAATCTCCTGACATCATCTTGAATAAGCTAAGATCCTCTAGGGATAAGCGAGAGCCGGTCTATGATCTTGGTGAACATATATTCGATTCAATCTAGAGCTATATCGACCGATACTCCAATAGAGTAATCGATCGACGACACACATATCGATCGATACAAGCTGTCAAACATCGATCGATATTGTCGGCAGACAGATCAATAGACGAGACTAGTAACGATAGTTATTAGCCAACTCTAAAGAGTCGAAGTTCTTTAGTATATGCAAGCAACTCATTAAAACATCCATAGCATTATAATCCTGAACTAGCTGAATAGTAACCTTGAATCTAACTATTTCTCTTATTGATTACAACCCTCAAACACTCTCTTGAGCAATTAATCATTGCTCACAACTTGCAATTTACATTTAAACCATTTCAACCTAGCTTAGTCACTAAGGATTAAACATCTTTTGTGTTCCTTCGCTCCCCGTGAAATCGATCCCTAAGTACTACATTTGAACCTCTTATTTGAGAGAGTAATTCACTCCTAGGGTAATTTGAGTGAGATCAAATTTGGCGCCGTTGCCGGGGAGCTAAGATCGCCATTAGATTTAATCTGATTAGGTCTAGGTTATTTAAATTTCTGCTAAATCATCTTCTGACGCAAAATTTTTTTCTTGATTTTCAGGTACATGCCCAGCAATACCAGAAGCAACAAGAATCATCAACTTGTGTACTCAGAAGACCCCCACAGCTTGGAGCTTAGCATCCGCAAGAACTTACGTTCCACATCGATCGACATAACCTCTACCTTGTCGACCGATACACTGACATCGATCGACATCAACACCCGTTCGTCGACCGATACTGCTCTACCACAGCCGACCGACACACCTTCTCTGTCGACCGATACTCGCCGCACTTCATCGCTCGACAACCGACCGACGACCGATACACTTCATCCGACATCGATCGATATAAATCACCTTACATCGATCGATACTACCCGACGAGCCATGGTAGCGCCTATTATTCTCAGAACCGATGAGAATGGAGACCTGCGTGATCAAGATGGTCACCTGCGTAACGCAGCAGGTCAAAAGCTGAATGCTCAAAAGGAAATCATTCCTGAGCAAGACACTACAGACTTCATCCAACCTGCAAATGAAGCCAACGGAGCTAGAACCCTGGCAGATTACAATCGTCCAGATCAGTTCTATACCAACAGATCCGCCATCCGCCCTCCTGCTATTCAGAGAGGAGATTTCGAGCTCAAGCCGCAGTACTACGGTCTCGTAGGACAGATACCCTTCTGTGGGTTATCTCATGAGCATCCTATGGATCATCTGGAGAGATACGAAGATATTATATCTTCCATCAAAGCCAACGGAGTTCCGGAAGACTATCTTTTCTGTAAGCTTTTCAAATACTCTCTATCAGGAGAAGCTTTGCAGTGGCTGCGACAACTACCACCAGGTTCTCTCACTACCTGGAAGGCCATCAAAAACGCATTCCTGCGTAACTTCTTTGATGAATCACGTGCTGAAGACTGGAGGAGAAAAATTGCTACATTTACTCAGGAACCTGGAGAATCTTTCAAGGATACCTGGAACAGATTCAAGTCCTACCAGCGCGACTGCCCACATCATGGATACAACAACGTGCAACTACTCTGCACCTTCTACAGAGGCATCGCTCTAAAGTATCAAATGGCTCTGGACACTGCTAGTGAAGGAAATTTCAGCACAAGGAATCCACATGACGCTGTGAAGTTAATTGATAACTTGGCTTCAAGCAATAGTACGAAGAACATCGTCAAAGCAAAATCTGTCTCATTCCTTGGGAAGGAACATATTAGTGAATTTCAATCACAGCTGGATAATGTTCAGAAGCTGCTTAACAAGCAGATTTGCTCAGTTGAGGACGCAGAAACCGCAGAGGATCAAGTAGACGAAGATGTAAATTAGATCAGTGGAGCTGGATTTCAGAGATCTGGAAACCAGGGAGGAAACAGAAACTTCTCAGGACAGAGGAGCAACTACAGCCCACATAAACCTTCCTACAACAGCAGCAACCCCAACAACAACATGAGTTACGGAAACTCATTCTACACCAATCCACCCCCACCCACCCAGGAAAGCAAGCTAGAAGAAATGCTGGAAAGAGTTCTACAGACACAACAGAAGCTCCAGGTGGATTTCAATGGGAAGATTGACTCTGTCTACACAACTCTAAATTCAAAGCTTGATACTTTGAATACCTATGTGAAGAAAGTGGAAACTCAAGTAGTTCAGACAGGAGAGGCTTTGAAGAAACAAGAAGCCTTAGCAAGAGCACCAGGAGAGCCTACTACCCACCACCACGTCAATGCCATCATAGATGATGATTTCTGGGAGGAAGTTCCCCAGAAAGAGCTGCAAAACACGACAGAGGAAGCCTCGCCCGAAGCCGTATCTGACTCATATCGATCGATATCATCGGCACGATATCGATCGATATCACCAAAAGCAAAGCGATCGATAAACTTTGATGAATATCGATCGATAGACTTCGAGGAACCCTCCAACGAGTGCAATTCAATCAAAATCATGTCACACGATGCCTTTGCAGCCAAACACCCACGACCACCCACCGGTATGAACGTCGACCGATCTTCAGACCCCATCGATCGATACAGAAACCTTTCCATCGACCGATCCGGAGACACCGATATCGACCGACACACAGCAGTAGCCATCGATCGATATACTATCCCACACCGCCGAGTGCAACTACCCAAAATCGATGTAGCACGACTTAATGCACTCCGGGAGCAGTCCAAACTTTCCAAATCCCTTCCTACAGCAATATTGAAGAAACCCACGGACATCATTGAACCCATGGAACCAGAAAAGGAAAACCTAGGAAGAGTCTTACGAAAAAGGAAAGAGAAGATTGCAAAGCACCTTAAAAGGAGAGCTAATGAAGCAGAGATGGAAAACTTCAGGAAACGTGTTCTAAGAATCCCTGCAGAGAAACCCTTTGAAGAAGCCTACCTTTCTCATAGATTGTGGATGTTCTTCAGAGAGACCAATGAGACAGAAGAAGACATCAAGAGGATGTTTCACCAAGTTCGTGACAGCATGAAGAAGAGGATCACACTACCAAAGAGAAGCGATCCAGGGAAGTTCACAGTGCCATGTTCCATCAGGGGCATTGAATTCCCTCGTGCCTTATGTGATACAGGATCAGGAGTCAGCATCATACCTAAGATCATGGCAGACCACCTACGTCTGAAGATAGAGCCTACTGATGAGACATTCATCTTTGTGGATTGTTCTCAACAGAACTCTGGAGGCATTATTCGAAATCTTGAGGTACAGATTGGAGATGCCATCATCCCAACAGACTTCCACGTCCTGGATGTCAAGCTTAACTTCAAGACATCACTACTACTTGGAAGAGCTTTCCTAGCCACCGTCGGAGCCGTTTGTGACCTAAAGTTCAACAAGCTCTGCCTAACCCTAATTAATCCCACCACCCTCTATGATCCCGTCCAGGTCATCAAGCCACCAGCTAAGGAGACCACAAAAGTCGTAGCAGCTTGTTTCTGTTCCCATGAGTACGATTCCATGGCTGAATACGAAACCAATCCGGTTACATCGACCGATGAGAGCAACATCCCATCGCCCGATACCAGTACCAACACATCGACCGACGTGGCTACCACCACATCGATCGATAGACAGCCCTTTTGGAGGAACAACGCTGAAACCCTAGCATCAACGCCCGATTTTGAGCCAGCTACATCAGAACCGGACGACTACATACCTCTAGAGGAGGAATACGATGAAGATTACGAGGAAGAACGAGCTACAGAGTACAGATTCATTCGTGAAGAAGAAGATGGACACCCTTCCCACACCTTCAGATTCAACGCATCGACCGATGTAAGCAAACCAACATCGACCGATATGCAACAAAGACGATCGCTCAAACGACCCTATGAACCATCAAGCGATCCTATCGACTTTATATCCATATACACACCATCTAAGGATATAAGAGACGGAGACTACTCAACTGGAAGTTGGGCAAGCGACTACAATGAGAGTTTTGCAGTAGAGGCAATTCCACTGCAATATGCAATTCAACCTGAGGAAGTCCCATCGACCGATATGTTCCAACAACAATCGATCGACAACCGTCAACCGACATCGACCGATGCACCTGATACAGCATCGCCTGATACGACCACTACACCATCCGAGGTACAAATAAATAATATTGATTTTGGTTATCTAACTCCGGATGAGTGGTATTTTCAGAGATCAAGAAGGCAATGCACGAGCAATGGATGGGAGAATCATCCCAATAACAAAGAAGGATATAGGAGACATCCTTCAAACCGCCAATAGATCCATACACCTCTTCAAACAACTACCTCACACCTATGTCAATCAGCAGCATCAGCACATCGGTACAACCACAGAATCAAATCAAGACGAAGCTACAGCTGATCATCTCAACACGGAGGATTCAGAATTTCAGCACATATCGATCGATAAACATAATCGTCTATCGTTCGATATGCACCGAGAGATGGGCAGACAAGCTTTCAAAGATGGAACTCGACGCTTCTTATGGGAGAAGAAGGACGAATTTGGAGTTTTCAGAGATGAATCTGGGTTTGCTAGAGGGGTCAATGGAGACATCATCCATGTTTCAAAGGAAGCAATAGAGGAGTTACTTAACAGAGCATCACTATTTGATTGGTCTTTTTTTTGTTTGCCCATACATGCAGATCACTTCAATAGAGCGGAACCTAAAGAGAAGCTCTACACAGAAGCTGAAGTCCAACAGATGATCCATGAGGCCAAAAGCCCTTACATCTGGCAAACCTTTACCTATCCACATGAAATGGAGAGAGCACGATCAGAACTCCAATCTGAAATCAACTGGATTCAGAGCGCTTATACTCTTCAACAACAAAAGAAAGACGCCCTAGAAGAAGAAGTATCCACTCTCCGTTCACAACTGAAAACCGACGTGCCACCATCGACCGATGCTGGACAGATACCATCGACCGATCCTCATCCTACACCGTCGACCGATGCAAATCAACGCACATCGACCGATAGACGTTTGCAGAACACCTACAGCAAAGAATAAATCACTACTCTCATCCGCAACATCTATCAGGACATCAAACGAGAAGAGGCAACCACCAACCAAGATCTGGAAGACAAATATCAGCAGCTCAGCAACAACTTCACCTCATTCAAGGAACGCACATCAACAATGGCAGATACCATGGATCACATCATCAAGGCTCTGCACCACACACACCAAACGATGAAATCCTTCTATACTAGCAAGAAGAAAATAACTGATGAGATGATCCCACCAATGGAAGATCGACTGCACGAGGTTGAAGATACATTGAGAGCACTCTGCGAGGACTACAGACGCGCAGAATCGACCGATATGACACCCAGTCCATCGCCCGATATGAACTCCAGCGAGTTTTGCACCAGAGCTGATTTGGAGAAGACAATTCAAGATCTCTTCACCATAGTTCAAGAGGTTGGAGATTCTACCTACCAAAGCTTTGAGCAACTATGTTTTCCAGTGCAAAGCGACGTCAAGAGCATGGAGTACACTACAGAGAACATCCAGAAGGAAATCAAAACCATCTCAAGACAACTCGCGGATAGACCAGCACCATTAGCATCGACCGATATACCAAGCAGTACATCGACCGACAGAACTACACCAGTGTCGATCGATATTGACTACCCGAGATCGATCGATAGGCTCATGGTACGAAGGAGAACGTTTGAGAGACTCAATGACATACAAGAAGAACTTGGTGATCTATCCCAACACACCTATCCAACATTCAGAAACCACCAGTTCCACATTGAGAGCAATGCAGAAAATATAGAACGTCTGCGCACCGAGGTCATTGAATTAAAGGAGAAACTAACCAGAGGAGATAAAGCCACAAGAAGCTTCTTCACCACTTGGTTTGGAGAGAAACATGGAGAGAACACGGATGAGGCTTGCTTCTCAGCAAGTGTCATGAATTCACCTCACTAGCCTCATTACTACCATAGTCAAGCTAAAAGACTATAATAAAGCGCTGAGTGGGAGGCAACCCACTATTAGGTATTTTCTTACTTAGTTAAATCTGATTTATGTTTTTATTTTTCGTTTTTCGTTTTTGTTTTTAAGTTTATCAGATTCTAGACGATTATCATTCCTATCGACCGATACGATCCTGTCGACATCGCTCGACATATTCCTATCCATATCGATCGACATAGACGACTCACTATCGCTCGATACGTATCCACGGTCAGGTATATCGTTCTAATTTTCGATATCAGTACATTCATTATGATTTATTTATCCCCTAATCCGACTATTATACACTGAGGACAGTGTATGATTTAAGTCTGGGGGGAGATTACTGATGCTACCTTACCTTTTTGATTTCACCAAAATGTTTTCAAAATTGGTTTTATTGAGTCAAGAAAGGGACTAGGATATTTTTCAAAATTTTTCTTTTTATCTAACCACTCTTTAGCACCATTCTTAGATTTGTTGATTACAGAAAGTACTAAAGATGCTAAAGTGGATCAACTGTCACCTACGAAAATACTTCTCATGATTGTTTGGAAGAACCAAAGCTGATCTCCAACCTAACCTGACAATCTACTGCTTGTCTTGGGGCTTGGTATACAAGGGATCGGAATCCTCCTGCAAGTCTGGAAGGTAATAGTCTGTGTGCTTCTGATTCCCTTCCCTCTCTCTCTTCAGCATCCTAAGGAAAGAGAGAAATTATTTGTATAAAGATGTGTATGATATCTTGAGAAGTAGAGGGGTAGGAGTGATTCCTGCGACCCCATTATTCTACTTTAAAAGATTGATCAAAGCGAGGGGTAGGAGTGATTCCTGCGACCCCACTATTCGCTTATTCAAAAGTATGTGTTACTAAGTCAATGAGATAACATAAAGATAGCCTTTGTGGCAATCAGTGTTCATCAAAATTTGAAACTATGAGGATCCAGAGAAGAGAGATAAAAAGGGGGAAGAAAGGGATCAGAGAAGACTTGCCTGTGTGTTCAGAAACTTGCTTGAGTTGAATCCATGTGTTTCTTGATCGATATCACCAAGGTAAAGCCTGCACTTTTATTTTTATGCATAAATGAGATCAGTAGAGGGGATAGACAGACATGATTGTTAAGATATTTGGTTAGGAGATTTAGTTGCTAAGCTAGGATATGGCATAGTGTACTCATGTGATTGATAGGCATAAAATGTGGCTTGCAACAAAGTAGAGGTGATGATCCTAAAGTTAAGATTTAAATTGAGTCCCTGCTATTTTCAAACTTCTTTCTAAGACTACTTGTGTGTTTGCTTGAGGACAAGCAAAAGGTTAAGTCTGGCGGAGTTGATATACCATGATTTTGACCCACTTTTACTCATGGTATTTATATGATTTTACTATATATATCTACGTTTTGGAGTCTTTTAGGTATGTTTTCAGGTTCAAGGGCATTTTGGAGTAAAGTGACGTTTTAGGTGCCATTTGGAGCTTAAAGGAGAGTTTTCTCGAGATGACTTGAAGATCAGACATCGAGGTCGATATCCAGAGTTACATATCGATCGATACACACTTCGTGTAATCGATCGATGACGCATTTGAAGAAATGACGACGAGATACTCCATCGATCGATGTACACATAGTACCATCGATCGATATCGAGCGTGCAGAAGAAGGAAGAATATTCTCAATCGACTTGAAGCCCAAGATGTCTTAATATTACTATAATGCCCCTGACGAGTTTTTAACCTAATTGTACTCAATATTTATACCTTTGCCTATGTGTTTTGGCAAAGTAAGCTTTTACAACATATCATTGTTCTAGTACTTCTTACTTATCAATAAAGTATTATTTTCATCTTAATTATGTTCTCATCTAAGGTTATAGGATTCTAAGTTTAGAAGAAAGATACAAAGAGATTTGTTATCACGAGGAACTTGATTGTTCGGTCTTCTAAATGAATCTCTATTATTACCTAAATGCTATGAATCACTCAGTCATGTCTGAGTAGATTCCATTGTTAGATTTAGGGTTCAAATAGTTATGAGGGATTAGCCCCAACTATGGACTGTTGAGTTGTATACTCATTATCCTGATGAACCCTAATGCTTATTCTAGCGTAGCTAACTAGAATAAGATCTTGGAATTGATTTAATCCATAAATCAATCTCCTGACATCATATTGAATAAGCTAAGATCCTCTAGGGATAAGCGAGAGCCGGTCATTTATCTTGGTGAACATATATTCGATTTGATCTAGAGCTATATCGACCGATACTCCAATAGAGTAATCGATCGACGACACACATATCGATCGATACAAGCTTTCAAACATCGATCGATATTGTCGGCAGACAGATCAATAGACGAGACTAGTAACGATAGTTATTAGCCAAATCTAAAGAGTCGAAGTTCTTTAGTATATGCAAGCAACTCATTAAAACATCCATAGCATTATAATCCTGAACTAGCTGAATAGTAACCTTGAATCTAACTATTTCTCTTATTGATTACAACCCTCAAACACTCTCTTGAGCAATTAATCATTGCTCACAACTTGCAATTTATATTTAAACCATTTCAACCTAGCTTAGTCACTAAGGATTAAACATCTTTTGTGTTCCTTCGCTCCCCGTGAAATTGATCCCTAAGTACTACATCTGAACCTCTTATTTGAGAGAGTAATTCACTCCTAGGGTAATTTGAGTGAGATCATTGACACAAGAAAATGTCGAAGGAGGTGGAGACTCTCAAAGGATATGGTGAATCAAGACACATCCAAGGAGGTGGAGACTCTCAAAGCTCAGCTCCGCAAGGAAAAGGACAAAGGTCTGGTGATATGATCATGGAAAGCATCAGGACATGTGTTCAGTGTTTGAGGCATATCTTGTCAACCACAAGCAATAAACGCATGAAACCACCTGGAGAATACAGCTAGCTCAATTACAAAGGTCCTTGAAGAATAATCATAACAAAAAGAGTTCATATGAAGAAGTTATTAAATTTACAAAACAGGCGATCTCCAGCTTAAGCGTTTCCGACCTGCGAGCATTGAATGAAGGATTACGACCAGACCAGGCTGAATCAAGCTACAAAGTAAATTTTCCAATACTCCTGGCCCATCATAGAAGCCCAATGAAGAGGATACAGCCCAAAAACAGACAAAGAAGATCAATTTTCATCCATGACAAAGACATCATTTTAATTATGTCAATTTCTCTCTCTTACATGCACTTTAAAATTTGAATTTAGCTTTCCTAGATGCTCTGCATGTTGAGCTATTATTATGGACGTTTTTTATGATGTATCTCTTTATTTATAGAGCTCATTGTGATAAATAAAACTTAAGCCTTTGAGAGTGATTCTCATTTTCTTTCAATGGTGTGTAATATCCATTGATCTTTTCGATCCGTCTTGGTGCGTCATATCCTAGGGATCAAACCGATCCGTCCTGGTGTGTCATATCCAGGGGGTCAGCCTCATTGTCGTCTAGGTGTGTCATATACTAGGGCATTGAGTTGGTATATCGGAGGCCTTCCGCATCCTTCGTGTGACCTATCACTCCACATCCCTTGTATTTGAAGCTTTACGGTTTCATAGCAGCAAGGTTTATCCCCTTTACCAACTTAGAGTGCCGACTCCTAGGGAGGTTTTCATCATCTCGCGCAGGGGAAATAGCTTAAATCTCTTCAGCTCAGGTTGAAGAAATCAAAGGAGTTGGAGGAGAATGCTGCCACTGAGCATGCCGTTTTGGCGTCTAAACTGGATGCGATGCGGGGGAGTTAGATGAGTTGAAGGCTGAGAAGGCTCTCTTTGAGGATGAGAAGACGATGGCAGTGAGCGGAGTCAAGATGGTGGCTCGTTGGGAAGTGATGAGAGATTGGCTCAAGGGGCAGACCAACAAATGGGATCCGGCGGTGGAGTTTGAACGCTACAAGCTTGTGAAGAAGTCTGAGGCTGAGCTACGTGGGCTGCCTCCTCCCTCGTTTGATGATGAGCCATTTATCCCTATGAAAGAAGCTGCGGAGGCGGATCCTCCTGCTCCCTTGGCTGATCCAACTGCTGCCCCTGAGGCCTAAACTCTTTGATCTTTTTTGTAGAACTCCTAAGCCCGATGGGCTGTTGTTGTATTTCCGCCCTTTGGGGCTTTCGGACATGGGCCTTCGTGCCTTTTTGTTCTTGTTAAAACTTATGGCCCTTTGATGTCTTCAGGACATCATTCAAAAGTTGGTGGATAAAGCTCCGGAAACCGAGCGAACGGTGCAACAGCTAGCCGAACGGCAGCAACGATTCGAAGAGATAACTAGATCTCAATCTACAACAACCCAACCATCCGATCATCAGGGAACATGGGTCACCTTCCGAGAATGGTTAACTGACCCCTCTTTTCCCCGAGAACGTTTGGATTTTTCCCCTGATAGCATTGGTGCAGAGGATCAGGAACCTGCTTTCCAAACGCCTCGCGCTAGGACAGCTCCTGCGTTTTTCCCACCTATCACCAGCACCATGGGAAGCAATGTAGCAACAACCAGCTCCATGCCTGATCAAACCGCCAGCGGTAGCACTCGTCTGCCTCCACCGCCACCTCCTTCTAGGTCTGGAGCAGGAACCAACATACCGTCCGGGGGCAGAACATCAGCTTCGGTGTTTCAAGCCAGGGTTTCAACCCCAACTACGGACGAATATCAAAGGATGGATGCTGATCCTGCAGCTCTCCACACTAACCTCGCCCGGAACCTGAGGACCAATGAGCTCTCCACCAGCTAGCTGGGAAAACGACCGAGCTCGGTTTCACCAGGAACCTGCTCGCCGAGTATCTGATAATGACCCAAATGTCCTTCCCTTTGAGGGACCTGACGCCATTTGCAGATACATGGAGCGAACCCACGCAGCTCTCCAGAAATTGGGTGCTCAAGTTCATAAGGTAACGAGTTCAGCTCCCGAAATTGAGAGCTTAATCGAGGAAACTTGCGGAACTCCGTTCACCGACAGAATTGCCAACTCTTGCATAAGAGATACCCGAAAAATTATGATTCCTGAATACGACGGGAATGCAGACCCAAATGCCTATTTAAGAACCTTCCGATTGGCCATCGTCAAAGCTCACTTCACAAAGGAAGAATGCGATGCAGGATACTGCAGAACATTCGCTGAAAACCTGGTCGGAACAGCTCTCGAATGGTTCACTGGCCTCGAGCCGAACTCTATAGACAGTTTCGACCAGTTAGCTAATGCCTTTATGAAGCAATACTCGACCCACATCCTAAAACAAGCGTCCGAGGCTGACCTCTGGAAAATTAGACAAGGATTGGGAGACTCGTTGCGAGTCTACATCGAGAAATTCAGGACCTTGAGAACTAAACTCTCGAACCCCAACGATCAGGTAGACATTGAGGCCCTCAGAAGAGGTCTCTGGTACAAATCAGGGTTTTTCTCAGAATTAACGCTCAACCCTCCTCCAACTATCGACGACGCCCTTCATAAGGCCTCTAGATACATCACATTGGAAGAGGAAACAACGGCATTAGATAAATTCCACAAGAAACCCCAGAGTCACTCAAAAACCGAAGCCTCCGATGGAAACAGACCTCATAAAAGAAGAGGTTCCCGAAATCACCAGACCCAAGGAGAGCACTCCTACGTAGTAGAGGAAGACAAGGAAGAAAAACCCGTCGCTGCAACAGCTAAAGCTCCCTGGTCAAAAGGCTACGAAGAGAGCAAACATTGCTCTTACCGTGATCGGAAAGGACATTCAACCGAAAAATGTTGGGACCTCCAACGACAACTGGCTGCTAAATTCACAGCCGGAGAAATAAAAGACGTGGACCTCAAAAAGCCACAGCCTTATAAAAAGAGAGGTCCCAGAGATAACTCTCCGAAACGCGAAAGGTCACCTGAAAAAGAAACAGACTCACCACCCCCAGCTCCCAAAAAGAGAGTCGATATGATCCTCGGAAAATTTCCGCAAGGAAAAAGCCTACAAATCGAGGCCCTCCTAAGTAAACCACCTCCCCAATCGAGCCTTGGCTCAAGGGTCGATTATATCCTCGGAGGATCTGACGTGTACCAAGACTCCGTTAACTCTATCAAAAGTCACGTACGGAAAGCTGTGTCAAACACTCAGGCCAAACCGACCAAACCCGAGTCTAACACTAAAATCTCTTTTTGGGAAAGTGAGACATCAGGTCTCGACAGACCTCACGACGACGCCCTCGTCGTAACGTTAAATATAGCAGGGTACGAGGTACCTAAGCTCATGATCGACACCGAAAGCTCCGTCGATCTCATTTTCTATAACGCATTGAAAGGAATGGAAATAGACGACTACGAAATCATCGACCAGAAATCCAACCTCGTAGGTTTCTCTGGAGAAACAGCTACCTCATTAGGAACAATTAAACTCCCAATTATAGCTGGCGGAGTGATGAAGATGACCAATTTCATACTCATCGACAAACCTTCCCCGTTCCACGCAATCCTTGGAAGGTCGTGGATTCATAAGATGAAAGAAGTAGCTTCAACTTATCACCAATGCGTAAAATTCCCAACATCCGACGGAATAGCTACCGTGCACGGTAGCCAAAAGATCTCAAGAATCTGTTACCTAGGAGGATTCGAGATCATAAAAGAATCCCCCCCAATAGCAATTACAGATCCAGGAAAGTCGTGAAATGCAACAAAATATCCCAGGTCCCCCTAAGAACCTCACCGAAAAAGTTTGCATCGACGACTCGAATCCTGAAAAACAGGTAAGTATCGGATCTGAGCTACCTCTTGAAGCCAAGAAGGAGCTCAACGAATTTCTAAAGCTACCTTTGTTATGATATTTTTGTGTAGGGTCGTTTAAGTACTACGGAACACTGGAAGACTAATGAATAGATACGAGTTTGTATGTGTTTTGAGAATAGAAATCGAGGCAAAGAGATGTATTATTGAGTGTGTTTGGCGTTACAACGTCTTGGGTGTATAAACCCTAGTTTTCTAGCCTAACTCTATAATCTCTAAGCCCCAAAGTGTCGATCCCTTGTTCTAGGGTTTGGGTTCCCCTTTTATAGTTGATGTAAGTCGGTCAATCTTGGGCGGCTTCTGTAATATTCAGGAATATATTACTTTCCCCTCGATATGGGAAACTTCCATATTCATGCGGAGGATCGGATCCTTGGTCCTTACGGCAAGGGCTAGGCCTTGGTTCCTCGATACAGGGACTGGACCCTGGGTACTTGTTAAATGGAGATCGGGCCCTGGTGCCACCTGGTGGAGATGGACTCTTTAAGTCGAGGAGAGACCCTGGGTCCTTTCCAAATGAGGGCCCGGAAGTCGAGGCCCCTTCGGAGGCTGGAGAAAACTCTAGCCTTGGATATTTTTCCCCAACAGTTTGCCCCTTATTCCTTGATTGCTTCGTAGGGATCAAGGGATAACATGTAGTCTCGAATCTTGGCGCCATTTCTTCCAGCAATAGAAGGATTTGGAGTCTAGGCGACCTGAGGAGTTAATTTGGAATATGATCGCTTAGTTGGAATGGGCCTCAGGGAAATAAGGATCGCGGCCCGCTCGTGATGATGCTAGGTCGGCGAAGTATTTTGGAGATAATTTTGGAAATTTGCCGAGAATCGCGAGTATCTTCCAAATTCTTTTGTCTTTCCTCTTTCTTTCTTTCCTTCCCTTCGCCGAGAATGGAAAGTCGTTCCAGGTATATAATCGGATGTTTCGACGCCTTTGGACAACACGAATTTAGGTTTTCCCCTGTCCTTCTTACTGGAAGTAGATGTCGAACGCTCTGACTTTCATGAAATCGTTCCCTACCCCCGGTGTTGGCGGACGTGTCAGGCCCCGTCGCTTGTTTGGTGATCCTTTTGATTCCCCAATTCTAAAACCTAGCGTGGTTTCGGGAACCGATGATGAAAGAGTTCCCGTGGCCCCTGTTCGCCCTCGTCGTTTCTGTTCTTTTGATGCTTCGAGTGAAGACGAAGATGGCCCGAGGTCTGATATTAAGGAAGGTGATCTGGCAGGGATCCGCCGTAGATATTCCTTACCCGATACGATGGGGATCAGGTGTGCGGGAGAGTTCGAGCGAGCTCCTGATGGAGGAAGGGACGAGATAGCGATCTTTGAGGCTTATTTGGAGGCCGGCTTTAGAGGAGGGATTCCTTCTTTAATCGTGGAGGTGGCGTCGTACTTTGGATGTTCCCCTTCGCAGTTTACGCCTGCTACATGACGTACTCTGATGGCTATCCAAGTGTTAGGAGAGCTCCATAGTATTCCTTCCGGGTTGTCTGAAGTCCTGTATTCTTACTCCTTTGTTCCCTTGCCAAGTAAGAGAGGCTTTTACCAAATATTGTCCCGAGATGGTGAACCTTTGGTGGATGAACCCCCTCGAGGTCTTAGGGGTAGCTTTCCTTCAAACGATTCCTGGGACAGGAGATACGTGTTTATGAAGGTCGAAGGTGTTCCTGGTTATCCATGTTTCTGGCGCTCAGTGGGTAAGTTGCTTCTGTTTCCCTGGACATGGGTATTATATTTGCTGAATTATGTAGAGTTTTTCTTCTTGCAGAGGTGACCCGTCCGGTCGTCCAGGCTGGTGAGACTTTGGTGAAGCTGGCGCGAGGTATTCCTAGGTGCTTTCGCTGGATTCTGTTCTTGATGCATCCGATATCGCTGCGTCATAGCCGTATTTGGGGTAATGGAATTTCTCTTACTTGGTCCTTTTGTTCTAGCCGTAGTTTGATGGAGTCTTTGTTTTCCAGGTGGGATCCCTACGGCTTCGATATTGTCAGTGTACGAGGAATACTGTAGAACTCGGCACCAAAGGAGGAGATCTCGCAATTCATTTCTTTCCGTCCCTCCGGTGGTGGCTTCTTTGGCTCCGAGGGATGTTGGCAGGGATCGATTCCCCAGTTTAGGTCGGCGTGTTCCTCCACATGAAGAGATTCTTTTCCTCCAGAGGCAGCTTCGGGAAGTGATTTCCAACCAGGCTCTTATCGTGGAGAGGGCTCGAGAGTATGCTCGTCAGGACCTCGTTAGAGAGTGGTCGATAAGGAGTGCTGGTCGGCAGGAGCTGTTCGGGGGACCCGGCCGATGGGGGCCTGTTGGAGGTCCAATCCGAAATTCGGGGAGCGGTGAAGGTGGTCATGGTGTTTTCCTTTTTTCTCGCCGGGAGCCGAATCTTTGAATATTTCTTCAATGCTTTTTCTCGCTTTATGTTGTCGTTTTTGGATTTTTTTGTAGCTTTCTCCCCTCCGAATAAGGATTCTTAATAATATCTACTGGTTTTTGCTTTTACTCCGTCTTTTCTTTGATCCTTGCACTGCTTTATGGTTCTGACCTCTAGTTGCTTGATTAGATGACTCCCGGGGGAGATCAATCCTTGCGGAGAATCGTTGTCGGGAACTGATG
Source organism: Hirschfeldia incana (assembly GCA_026261945.1). Lineage (NCBI taxonomy): Eukaryota > Viridiplantae > Streptophyta > Magnoliopsida > Brassicales > Brassicaceae > Hirschfeldia > Hirschfeldia incana. The sequence goes on from JABCMI010000030.1 coordinate 673,313, forward strand.
GGTTCCGATCCGATTTGAACCGTTAGGTTCTTGTTGCTTCGAACTCGGAAGTTTTCAACGTCTAGGCCCTTTAAGTTCCTTACCTGGGCCCTGAGGCCTTGCTTTGAACCTGGGAGACCTTACCCATTAAATCTTGAAGGAGTAGAAGCTTTTAGGCTCTCTGGACCCTTGGGTCTTAGGAACCTTGAGGTTCTTCGGACCCTTGGGTCTATGGACCCTTAGGCCTTTGGAACCTTGAGGTTCTTCGGACCCTTGGGTCTATGGACCCTTCGGTCTATGGAACCTTGAGGTTCTTTGGACCCTTGGGGCTTTGGAACCTTGAGGTTCTTTGGAACCTTGGGTCTTTGGAACCTTGAGGTTCTTTAGACCCTTGGGTCTTGAGAACCTTGAGGTTCTTCGGACCTTAAGGTTTTGGGAACCGTGAGGTTCTTTAGACCCTTAGGTCTACGGACCCTTAGGTCTATGGACCCTTAGGTCTATGGACCCGACGGTCTTGGGAACCTTGAGGTTCTTTGGACCCTTAGGTCTTGAGAACCTTGAGGTTCTTTGGACCTTTAGGTATTGGGAACCGTGAGGTTCTTTAGACCCTTAGGTCTACGGACCCTTAGGTCTGTGGACCCTTAGGTCTATTGACCCGAAGGTCTATGGACCCTTAGGTCTATGGACCCGAAGGTCTTGGGAACCTTGAGGTTCTTTGGACCCTTAGGTCTTGAGAACCTTGAGGTTCTTTGGACCCTTAGGTCTTTGGACCCGAAGGTCTTTGGACCCGAAGGTCTTTGGACCCGAAGGTCTTTGGACCCGAAGGTCTTTGGACCCGAAGGTCTTTGGACCCGAAGGTCTTTGGACCCGAAGGTCTTTGGACCCGAAGGTCTTTGGACCCGAAGGTCTTTGGACCCGAAGGTCTTTGGACCCGAAGGTCTTTGGACCCGAAGGTCTTTGGACCCGAAGGTCTTTGGACCCGAAGGTCTTTGGACCCGAAGGTCTTTGGACCCGAAGGTCTTTGGACCCGAAGGTCTTTGGACCCGAAGGTCTTTGGACCCGAAGGTCTTTGGACCCGAAGGTCTTTGGACCCGAAGGTCTTTGGACCCGAAGGTCTTTGGACCCGAAGGTCTTTGGACCCGAAGGTCTTTGGACCCGAAGGTCTTTGGACCCGAAGGTCTTTGGACCCGAAGGTCTTTGGACCCGAAGGTCTTTGGACCCGAAGGTCTTTGGACCCGAAGGTCTTTGGACCCGAAGGTCTTTGGACCCGAAGGTCTTTGGACCCGAAGGTCTTTGGACCCGAAGGTCTTTGGACCCGAAGGTCTTTGGACCCGAAGGTCTTTGGACCCGAAGGTCTTTGGACCCGAAGGTCTTTGGACCCGAAGGTCTTTGGACCCGAAGGTCTTTGGACCCGAAGGTCTTTGGACCCGAAGGTCTTTGGACCCGAAGGTCTTTGGACCCGAAGGTCTTTGGACCCGAAGGTCTTTGGACCCGAAGGTCTTTGGACCCGAAGGTCTTTGGACCCGAAGGTCTTTGGACCCGAAGGTCTTTGGACCCGAAGGTCTTTGGACCCGAAGGTCTTTGGACCCGAAGGTCTTTGGACCCGAAGGTCTTTGGACCCGAAGGTCTTTGGACCCGAAGGTCTTTGGACCCGAAGGTCTTTGGACCCGAAGGTCTTTGGACCCGAAGGTCTTTGGACCCGAAGGTCTTTGGACCCGAAGGTCTTTGGACCCGAAGGTCTTTGGACCCGAAGGTCTTTGGACCCGAAGGTCTTTGGACCCGAAGGTCTTTGGACCCGAAGGTCTTTGGACCCGAAGGTCTTTGGACCCGAAGGTCTTTGGACCCGAAGGTCTTTGGACCCGAAGGTCTTTGGACCCGAAGGTCTTTGGACCCGAAGGTCTTTGGACCCGAAGGTCTTTGGACCCGAAGGTCTTTGGACCCGAAGGTCTTTGGACCCGAAGGTCTTTGGACCCGAAGGTCTTTGGACCCGAAGGTCTTTGGACCCGAAGGTCTTTGGACCCGAAGGTCTTTGGACCCGAAGGTCTTTGGACCCGAAGGTCTTTGGACCCGAAGGTCTTTGGACCCGAAGGTCTTTGGACCCGAAGGTCTTTGGACCCGAAGGTCTTTGGACCCGAAGGTCTTTGGACCCGAAGGTCTTTGGACCCGAAGGTCTTTGGACCCGAAGGTCTTTGGACCCGAAGGTCTTTGGACCCGAAGGTCTTTGGACCCGAAGGTCTTTGGACCCGAAGGTCTTTGGACCCGAAGGTCTTTGGACCCGAAGGTCTTTGGACCCGAAGGTCTTTGGACCCGAAGGTCTTTGGACCCGAAGGTCTTTGGACCCGAAGGTCTTTGGACCCGAAGGTCTTTGGACCCGAAGGTCTTTGGACCCGAAGGTCTTTGGACCCGAAGGTCTTTGGACCCGAAGGTCTTTGGACCCGAAGGTCTTTGGACCCGAAGGTCTTTGGACCCGAAGGTCTTTGGACCCGAAGGTCTTTGGACCCGAAGGTCTTTGGACCCGAAGGTCTTTGGACCCGAAGGTCTTTGGACCCGAAGGTCTTTGGACCCGAAGGTCTTTGGACCCGAAGGTCTTTGGACCCGAAGGTCTTTGGACCCGAAGGTCTTTGGACCCGAAGGTCTTTGGACCCGAAGGTCTTTGGACCCGAAGGTCTTTGGGAACTGTGAGGTTCTTTAGACCCTTAGGTCTACGGACCCTTAGGTCTAAGGACCCTTAGGTCTATGGACCCGAAGGTCTGTGGACCCTTAGGTCTTGAGAACCTTGAGGTTCTTTGGACCCTTAGGTCTTGAGAACCTTAAGGTTCTTTGGTTCCTTAGGTCTTGAGAACCTTGAGGTTCTTTGGACCCTTAGGTCTTTGGACCCGAAGGTCTTTGGACCCGAAGGTCTTTGGACCCGAAGGTCTTTGGACCCGAAGGTCTTTGGACCCGAAGGTCTTTGGACCCGAAGGTCTTTGGACCCGAAGGTCTTTGGACCCGAAGGTCTTTGGACCCGAAGGTCTTTGGACCCGAAGGTCTTTGGACCCGAAGGTCTTTGGACCCGAAGGTCTTTGGACCCGAAGGTCTTTGGACCCGAAGGTCTTTGGACCCGAAGGTCTTTGGACCCGAAGGTCTTTGGACCCGAAGGTCTTTGGACCCGAAGGTCTTTGGACCCGAAGGTCTTTGGACCCGAAGGTCTTTGGACCCGAAGGTCTTTGGACCCGAAGGTCTTTGGACCCGAAGGTCTTTGGACCCGAAGGTCTTTGGACCCGAAGGTCTTTGGACCCGAAGGTCTTTGGACCCGAAGGTCTTTGGACCCGAAGGTCTTTGGACCCGAAGGTCTTTGGACCCGAAGGTCTTTGGACCCGAAGGTCTTTGGACCCGAAGGTCTTTGGACCCGAAGGTCTTTGGACCCGAAGGTCTTTGGACCCGAAGGTCTTTGGACCCGAAGGTCTTTGGACCCGAAGGTCTTTGGACCCGAAGGTCTTTGGACCCGAAGGTCTTTGGACCCGAAGGTCTTTGGACCCGAAGGTCTTTGGACCCGAAGGTCTTTGGACCCGAAGGTCTTTGGACCCGAAGGTCTTTGGACCCGAAGGTCTTTGGACCCGAAGGTCTTTGGACCCGAAGGTCTTTGGACCCGAAGGTCTCTGGACCCGAAGGTCTCTGGACCCGAAGGTCTCTGGACCCGAAGGTCTCTGGACTTTTATGCTTTTGGGGTGTCTTTTTGATCGCTCTCTGCTGCCCGGAGGCGAGCCACTCTCGATCTAATTTGAGAAATCGCACTGTGCTACCCGTGGGCATAGGCCATTCTCGAAATTCTCAATGCTGCACTCTACCTTTCTGCAGAAAGGTCACTCTCAGACTTATTGTGGTCTGGGGTGGGTCCCCCCGTAAGGTTCTGTCAACCCAGACACACTACCTTCCACGTCTGGATAGGTATTAAATTGTTTGCGCTTAACCGGTTATTTGCACTTTGCTCCCTGCATATCAGCCGCCAGAATCTGATTACAGTACTTGGCTGTGTACGTCATGCCCCCAGCGTGCGTTTAGCTTACAGCGTATTTCACGAGGGTTTGAATGGCACTAGTACGTGGTCCGCGCATAACTCTTGGCTATAGGCCTTTACGCGGGGCCCTATCGCACAGACATCGGCTCAGGGCTGATCAGACCCCTTCCATATCTGTCTGTACCTATGGTGAGTAGCCTCACCAGCTAGGGGGCTAGCTAAGATCTGAGGTCCCGAAAGTCCCTGATCCAGCTAATATGCCCCTTTAAGTATATTGGTGTTTCCTTAACTCCCTTTAGTCAAAACCAAATGTATTTTATAAGCCTAGTCCGAGGACGTTCTCGTTATACATAGGAGTAGGAAAACCAAAATACTTAAATATATAATATTATATATAGAGCTCGACCCGAAGATCTTGCCTTTAGAAATGATAAAATTTGAGTTGCAAGGCGTTCCAGCAGTTGGGTGGTACCTTGCCTGTGCTGTCTTGCAGCTTATAGGCTCCTGCCCCTTGCACCCCTATTACCTGATAGGGCCCCTCCCATCCGGGGGCGAGTTTTCTAGCTGATTTGTCTTTTGTGTGGTTACAGACTAGCCTTAGGACCCAGTCCCCTTCTTGGAAGGTTCTGGATCTCACCTTCTTGTTGTAACTCTTGGCTACCTTTATTTGGTACGACGCGTTCCTCAGGCGGGCTGCTTCCCTTTTTTCGTCTAGGAGGTCTAGGCTTAGGTACATCAGCTCGTCATTTTCCTTGGGGGTTAGGATGTTGGAGATCGTGGTCTTGACATGTACCTCAGTTGGTATTGCTGACTCGGTGCCGTAGACGAGTGAGAAAGGGGTTTCTTGGGTAGCTGTCTTTGGAGTCGTCCGGTAGGCCCAAAGGACTCCATGTAACTCTTCTGCCCATCGCCCGTGAGCCTTTTCCAAGCGCTTCTTGAGCATGTTCACCACCGTTTTGTTGGTTGACTCTGCTTGTCCGTTTGATTGCGGGTGCCTTGGTGCTGAATATGAGAGTTTGATATCCCAATCTTTGCAGAAGTCCTGGAAGTCGCTGCTGGTAAATTGGGGTCCATTGTCTGTGACAATTTCCTGAGGTGCTCCGAAGCGGGTTATTATGTTCGTCCAGATGAATTTCCTGATCTGGAGGTCCGTGATTTTTGCCAAGGCTTTAGCTTCTACCCACTTCGTGAAGTAATCGGTCATTACTAGGAGGAAGACCTTCTGCCCCGGCGCCATTGGGAATTTCCCCACGATGTCCATGCCCCATTTACGGAAGGGCCATGGGGAACTTAAGGACTTCAGGTTCTCTGGTGGTAAGTTGGAAATTGGGGCGTGTTTCTGGCATTGGCTACAGGTTTTGGCCTGTTTGAGGGAGTCCTTCGCCATTGTAGGCCAGTAATAACCAGCCCTTCTCGCCCTGAGAACCAGGCTCCGTCCGCTGGAGTGTGAACCGCATTCCCCATCGTGGAGTTCCTCTAATATTCGTGTGGCTTCTCTAGGGGATAGACATCGCAAGTAGGGTCCTGAGAAGGATCTTCTATATAGTTTTCCCTCCGAAATGCAGTATCTGGCCGCTTGTCTCTTGATCTTCCGGCTCTCCTCTCGGTTTTCAGGTAAAACGTCGTTTCATAGATAGTCGGTGATAGGGGTCATCCAGGTTTCTCCTTCGTCTACTACCGTCCCTTCTTCCGGTTCAACCTCTTTCTGGGTTGCTGGCCATTGCAGGACCAACAGCGGAATACTTATATGTTCCTTGGTTTCTAATGCGGAACCCAGGTTTGCTAGAGCATCGGCTTGGGAGTTTTGTTCCCTAGGTATTTGGGTAAGCTTATAGCTTGTGAATTGGTCTAGGAGACGTTTGGCCACAGATAGATACCTGATCATGCTAGGGTCCTTGGCTTGATAACCCTTGAGCTTGACTGATGATGAGCTGCGAGTCACTGAAAACCTGGATGTCTTTTACTCCCATTTCCTTGGCTAGTTCTAGGCCTGCTATTAAAGCCTCGTATTCTGCCTCGTTGTTTGTTGCTTTGAAGTTGCAACGTAGAGCCCTTGAGGCCGATTCTCCCGTAGGGGAGGTCAGAACCAGTCCTACCCCTGCGCCTCTTACATTGCTGGAGCCATCCACATGCAGGGTCCATTGACCTTCTTCCGGTTCTTTTCCCTGGAGCGTAGTTTCTAGATCTGGGTCCGGAAGCATAGAGGGAGAGAACTCAACCACGAAATCAGCTAGGACCTGGGACTTGATAGCGGCGGCTGGGCTGAAGATCACGTCGTACTCTCCCAATTCTACGGCCCATTTCGCCAAACGTCCTGATACCTCGGGTTTATGGAGGACTGCTTTGATAGGGAAGGAGGTGACTACCACGACTTGGTGGGACTGGAAGTAGGGACGTAATTTCCGGGCCGCGACCACTAGGGCGAGGGCTAGTTTCTCTAGCTGGCTGTAGTGAGTTTCTGCGTCTAGCATGGATTTGCTGACGTAGTATATGGGATGCTGCCTTCTTTCCTCCTCCCTTACGAGGACTGCGCTAACTGCGTGTTCGGACACGGCGAGGTAAAGCAGTAGGGTTTTCCCTTCTAGAGGTTTAGATAGGAGTGGTGGAGTAGTGAGATAGGCCTTGAGGTCGGACAGTGCGGCTTCGCACTTCTCTGTCCACTGAAAGTCCTTAGGGTTCTTTAGTGTTTCGAAAAAGGCGTGGGACTTGTCAGAAAGCCTGGAGATGAATCTGCTGAGGGCTGCCATTCTTCCCGTGAGTTTTTGAATCTCTTTGACGTTCCGTGGGGGAGGAATCGCCTGGATGGGCCTTATTTGCTCCGGATTTGCTTCTATGCCCCTGTGGGTAACTATGTATCCCAGGAATTTCCCGGAGCTTACTCCAAAGGAACATTTAGAGGGGTTGAGCTTCATATTGTATTTCCTCAGGGTGGTGAACGCTTGCTGGAGATGTGAGATATGATCTTCCGAGTCAAGAGATTTTACCAGCATGTCGTCGATGTAGACTTCCATGGTCTGGCCTATCTGATCAGCAAACATCGTGTTGACCAGCCTCTGATAGGTGGATCCAGCATTCTTCAGACCAAACGGCATGACCTTGTAGCAGTAGATGCCCCTAGAAGTCATAAAGGACGTCTTTTCTTGGTCGTCGGGATGCATCAGGATTTGGTTGTATCCCGAGAAGGCGTCCATGAAGCTCAATAGTTGGTGCCCAGCGGTGGCATCCACCAGCTTGTCTATATGAGGCAAGGGGAATGGATCCTTTGGGCAGGACTTGTTGAGGTCCGTGAAGTCGATGCAGACCCTCCATTTTCCATTTTTCTTTTTCACAACCACCACATTGGCGAGCCAGTCGGGATATTGCACCTCTCTTATGAACCCTGCGTCGAGGAGGTTCTTGACCTCTTCGTTAATGATTCCATCCCTTTCGGGAGCGAACTTTCTTCTCTTTTGTCTAACAGGAGGATGCTCGGGATTCACTTGGAGCTGGTGCATGATGACGCTGGGATTGATTCCGGGCATGTCTTCGTGGGACCATGCGAAGCAATCGGAGTTAGATCTTAGGAAATCGATCAGCCTCCGTCTCAGATCCTTAGGCAGCTTGGAGCCTATCTTGAGGTTCCGCTCCGGGTTCCCTTCTATCAGGGGGACTTCGTCCATGTCTTCAACCTCGGGTTCTTCGGCATGAGGAACGAGAGGCTGCTTCTGTAATTGCTATAAAGCTTGGGTCCTTCCCTTCAGGGTAGTTTGATAGCAGGACCTAGAATTTTCTTGATCCCCTCTAATGACCTTCACGCCCCAGGGGGTAGGAAATTTTACCAATTGGTGGAGGGTTGATGGTACGGCTCCCATGTCGTGGATCCAGGGCCTCCCTAGTATTACGTTGTAAGACGACGGACTGTCGACGACCAGGAACTTGGCGGTTTGGTTTATCCCCTCGGCATAGACTGGGAGAAGGACTTCTCCCTCGGTTTGCTTCATCTCTCTGCTAAATCCCACGAGCGGGATCGCTTTCCTGGTTAATGTTTTAGGGTCTAGCCTTAAATCCATATAGGTCGAGTGGAAGATAATGTTGCTGGAGCTGCCATTGTCCACCAATATTCGTTTAACTAAGCAGTTGGCTATAACAAGCGAGATAACGAGGGCGTCATGATGGGGAGCGAGGACTCGTTCCTGCTCCCTCGCAGTAAAGCTGATTTCGTCCGTTCCGAAGAGTGGGCGCTTGGGAGTCTCGGTCTCTTGACCGTTCCTAGCATTGCGAGCACTTCGTTTGGCTGCGGCGCTGCTGATCCCGCTTACTTCTGATCCTCCGGAGATGACGTGGATCACTCGTTCTTGTGGTGGAGATAGCGCAGGGACCGTTTCGTTGGGGAGAGCGGGGCCCTCTCTATTAAGGAGATCTTTGGCCTTATCCGAGAGGAACTCCCTTAGGTAACCCTTCTTGAGAAGCTCGGCTACTTCCAACCTTAAGGCTACACAGTCCTCCGTGGTATGGCCGTGATCGTTGTGGAACCCACACCATCTTTTAGGGTTCCGGGTAGCGTCAGGGGACCTCATTTTAGGTGGCCACTTTACTTGTGGGCCCATCTGCCTCAAGACTCCAATGAGCTCCGGTTTGGATATCGCTAGGTGGGAGATGCTGGGCCAAGTTGAAACCATCATTCCTTCGGACCGGGGTAAGGGGCGATGTTGGTATCTGCCCCTGGTCTGATTGGTGGATTCCCGGGAAGGTCGGGGTCGGATGGTTTCTTCACGCTTGTCTTTCGATGGTTTGGAGGACTTCTGATCGTACTTGGAGGAAACATTGGCCCTGCTCACGACGTCTTCTTCCCATCTTACTTGGGCCCAGGCACGCGATAGTACATCCGCCATATCTCTGCATCTGTACTTAGTTAATTCTTTGTACAGCTCTCCCTCCGGAAGTAGGCCCTTCTTGAAGGCTGAGATTGCTGTATCGGCGTTACACTCGGGTATGGAGACCTTCTCTTGGTTGAAACGAGCTATGTAGGAGCGTAGGGATTCGTTTCTGTATTGTTGGATCTCGTAGAGGTCATCTGATCTCTTCTCCAGGTGGCGGCTACTAGCGAACTGTTCCACGAACTTGTCGCTGAGGGCGGCGAAGGATGCTATGGACCCCGTGGGGAGGTTGATATACCATTGGAGGGCAGGACCGGTTAGACTTGAACCGAAGCCCTTGCACATGGTGGCTTCCCTTGCGTCTTTCGGAATAGCCACGGCTACCATGCGTTGCTTATACTGGGCGATGTGGTTGTCAGGATCTCCTGTTCCCTCGTACATCTTGATGCTCGGAAAAGAGAACTTTCTAGGCATCTCGATCGAAGCAATCTCCTTCACGAAAGGCGTGTCGGAGTACGACCTGGGATCACTTCTGCGGATGGGGGGAGCTACTCCGGGGAGCCTTTCCACCATGGATTGGATGGTGCCGAATTTTTCGGATACCAACTTCTCTAGGTAAGCGGCTAAAGCTGGATCCGAGATCTCGGGATGATCAGGTGAGTACTCTTCGTCCTCTGTATCGGATTCGTCTTCTTCTTCTTCTCGGGTTACGCCTCGAATGTTTTCTTGACCGCCGGGTTCGTCTCCGGGCTGCTGAGGCGTTTCCTCGTCGTCGTGCGGGGTGTTGAGCAAAGCCATAGGTCAAACTTTGGTTCTGAACCGTTTTTGTTTGTTCCCTACTGCCCCGAGGGATCGGTTTTCTCGTCTGAGAGCGATGTTCTCGGTTTCCATGGCGTATAGCTTCTCGGCGCTTTGCTGGAGTTGCTTGGAGTGTTCTCCAAGTTGATCTTTTAGGTATTGACCTTCCTGGACGAGTTCCAGACCTGCAGGTGTGGTTTCCTGAGCCTTCTGAAGGTCGGTAATTTGACTCTGAAGGGTTTCGAATCGGCTCAGAAGCTCTTTCTCCTTCGGTATCAGATTAGCTTGATTGGACTCGTCTTCCGATGCCATCGTCACGTAGTTGAGTTACTTCCCTCCTTCTAGCGCCAAACTGTTATGATATTTTTGTGTAGGGTCGTTTAAGTACTACGGAACACTGGAAGACTAATGAATAGATACGAGTTTGTATGTGTTTTGAGAATAGAAATCGAGGCAAAGAGATGTATTATTGAGTGTGTTTGGCGTTACAACGTCTTGGGTGTATAAACCCTAGTTTTCTAGCCTAACTCTATAATCTCTAAGCCCCAAAGTGTCGATCCCTTGTTCTAGGGTTTGGGTTCCCCTTTTATAGTTGATGTAAGTCGGTCAATCTTGGGCGGCTTCTGTAATATTCAGGAATATATTACTTTCCCCTCGATATGGGAAACTTCCATATTCATGCGGAGGATCGGATCCTTGGTCCTTACGGCAAGGGCTAGGCCTTGGTTCCTCGATACAGGGACTGGACCCTGGGTACTTGTTAAATGGAGATCGGGCCCTGGTGCCACCTGGTGGAGATGGACTCTTTAAGTCGAGGAGATACCCTGGGTCCTTTCCAAATGAGGGCCCGGAAGTCGAGGCCCCTTCGGAGGCTGGAGAAAACTCTAGCCTTGGATATTTTTCCCCAACAACCTTCGCATGGACCACCAGCGATATGAAAGGCATAGACACAAATGTCACCACTCATAAGCTCAATGTAGACCCTACTTTCAAACCTATCAAACAAAAGCGTCGTAAGCTAGGTCTAGAAAAGGCCCAAGCTGTTAATGACGAGGTCGATCGACTAACGAAAGCCGGGTCCATCCGAGAAGTGCAATACCCCGATTGGTTAGCCAATCCAGTAGTAGTAAAAAAGAAAAATGGGAAATGGAGAATCTGAGTAGATTTCACTGACCTAAACAAGGCTTGCCCTAAGGACAGTTTCCCTTTACCTCACATCGACCGACTGGTCGAAGCGACAGCTGGACATCAGCTCTTGTCCTTTATGGATGCCTTTTCAGGATATAACCAGATTATGATGGATCCCGAAGATCAAGAAAAGACCGCATTCATAACCGAGCGTGGAACCTATTGTTATAAGGTCATGCCATTTGGTTTGAAAAATGCAGGAGCCACCTATCAGAGGTTAGTAAACAAAATATTCGCGGGACAACTTGGAAAAACCATGGAAGTTTACATTAACGACATGTTGGTCAAGTCTTCAATTGGAGAAGACCACATCTCCAACCTAAGGGAATGCTTCGACATCCTCAACAAGTACGACATGAAGCTCAATCCAGCTAAATGCACCTTCAGAGTACCCTCCGGCGAATTTCTTGGTTACATCGTGACTGAAAGAGGCATCGAAGCTAACCCGAAACTGATAGCGACATTCCTAGAAATGTCATCACCTAAAACGACCAGAGAGGTAAAAAGATTAACCGGACGGATCGCAGCACTAAATCGATTCATATCCAGGTCCACCGATAAGTGTCTCTCAATTTATAAACTTCTGAAAAATAATAAGAAGTTCCTGTGGGACGAGAAGTGCGAAGAATCCTTCAAACAGCTAAAAGTTTACCTCTCGGAACCTCCGATACTATCTAAACCTGTAGTCGGAGAACCATTATATATGTACCTCGCTGTATCGGCAGCTGCAGTCAGTGGGGTGCTAGTACGAGAAGAACAAAACAAACAAAGACCCGTCTATTACACTAGTAAAAGTCTAATAGACACCGATACGCGGCACCCGACCATGGAAAAACTAGCCCTAGCAGTCGTAACAGCTGCCAGGAAACTGCGACCTTATTTCCAGTCGCACTCGATTGTCGTGATGACTTCACAACCGTTACGAACAATTTTTCACAGCCCTAGACAATCCGGACGATTAGCTAAATGGGCCATAGAACTCAGTGAGTACAGACCTCGAGCAGCAGCAAAGGCTCAGGTCCTCGCCGATTTCATTATCCGAACATCTAGACCTAGAAACAGAGGTTCCCAAATGGAGACTGTATGTAGACGGACCCTCATTAAGGCAAGGCTCCGATGTCGGTCTAAAACTAACCTCTTCAGCTGGAGACACCATCGAGCAATCCTAACTAATCGCCGGCTTAAAACTCGCCCTGAGCCTCGGGATTCGGGAGCTAAACGCCTATAGTGACTCGCAGCTGGTAACTAGCCAATTTCACGGGGAATACAAGACAAGGGATGAAAGAATGGGTGCATACATCAAAGTCGTCCTAAAACTCACAAAGCAATTCAACAAGTTCGAGCTAACGAGGATCCCGCGAGGAGAGAACTCCTCAGCAGACGCGCTCGCCGCTTTAGCTTCCACATCCGATCCTCTCGTAAAACGAATTATACCCGTGGAAGGAATCGAAAAGCCAAGTATCGATATAGCTACCAAGGCTGAGAAAGATAGCAAACCAAAGGAAAAAATAGAGGATAACAGCCCTCCGACGGTAGCTACCCAAGTTCTCACGACATTCTAGTTCCCGAAAACCAGAATACGCTGCTTTAGAAAGTACACCTCCGGGAACGCAATCCAGAACCCGGAAAACAGTCACAAAAGTGAAGGTATTCCCCGAAGTTCAGACTCCTTGGAGCCTAACTCTACGAATAGCTCCGGGGGCACCACTCAGACCTCGGAATCACTTGTCTACAAAGTCCAAACAAGAAGCCGATCCGCTCTTAAAAACTCATCTGGGACGCCATACAAATTCCATGAGACATCGAGGAAACTAGAGATATTCCTCAGAACCTAGACCCCCTGGAGCCTACTCCAACGAATATTTCCGGGGGCACCACGACACCAGGTCTCGAACAGGAACCTCCCTCCTCTCTCCATAACAAAGTCGTAGGGAGAGAATACTGGAGAATACCGATCATGGAGTATATCCTAGAGGGGAAAGTTCCACCCAATAAATGGGAGGCTAGAAAACTCAAAGCCTTAAGCGCAAGATATTGCATAATCGAATCAGCCCTCCATAAACGAAGCGACTCCAGACCTTACCTAAAGTGCGTTCATGGCCTTGTAGCTATGAAACTCATGAAGGAAATGCACGATGGTTCCTGTGGAAACCACTCCGGGGGCAGAGCCCTAGCTATCCGAATTAAAAGACAAGGCTACTTCTGGCCTACTATTATTGCAGACTGCGAAGTCTACTCCTCTTCATGCGACAAATGCCAAAGGCATGCACCGATCATACACCAACCCGCGGAAAAGCTATCCAACATATCAGCTCCCTATTCGTTCATGGGATGGTCCATGGATATTGTAGGGCCACTAGTACCTTCAGACAAAGGAAAGAAATTACTGAACCTCCTGGTCCTGACCGACTACTTCACGAAATGGATCAAAGCGGAAGCTTTCCAACAAATAACCAGATTCAAGGTCGAAGGATTTGTATGGAAAAACATCGTATGCAGGCATGGCGTCCCATACGAAATCGTAACCGATAATGGAGGACAATTCATATCTCACGACTTCAAAAGTTTCTGCGATAAATGGAACATCTGCCTCACCTTTTTTTTTGCCACGGCGACCTCAAGGAAACGGCCAGGCGGAGGCTGCTAACAAATCAATTTTAGCAAACCTCAAGAAACGCCTAGGAGCCCACAAAGAGCTCTGGTCAGAAAAATTACCCGAAGTACTATGGGCTTGCCGAACCACCCCACGAAAAGCTACAGAGGAAACTCCCTTCTCCTTAGCTGATGGGATGGAGGTTGTCGTCCCTGCAGAAACCACCGCGGGTAGCCTCCGCCGGGAGCTCTGCACCTCGAACCTCGCAGCTAATAACCAGCTCCTAATGGACAGCCTCGACTTGATCGAGGAAAGACGAGACCAAGCCATGCTTCGCATTCAAAACTATCAGCAAGCAATGGCACGACACTACAATTCCAAAGTAAGGCCCGACAGTTCGCTGTAGGGGACCTAGTACTTAGAAAGGTGTTTGAAGGAACTAAAGAACCAGGAGCTGGAAAATTAGGAGCCAACTGGGAAGGCCCCTACCAAATTATCCACATAGTACGACCCGGAGTCTACAAACTCCAGAAGGTACGAACCGGGGTACCTGAAATCCGATCGTGGAATGCCACGAACCTCAAGAGATACTATCATTAGGTACCTAAATCCCCTGAACTACGTTTGGCTTGATCCCTTGACTGGGTACGTAGGCAACTCCGCCACGAGTGCAGCCCCAACCTCTTCTCATCAATCTTCTCATCTAAGCAAAGGGGGCATGCGTTACCAAAAACACATAGTCCAAAAGCAGTTGTTGTATGATCAATTCAAATCATGTATCATTTATAATCTGTTATCAATGAAACGATTAATTCTATACTTCAACATCAAAGGTCGTAAAACCTTCTAAGAGAATTCAGGTCTCCCAAAATCGGGATCTAAGCTCATTAAACAACCACGAACACATTCATGTCTCTAGAAACCTGAACCTAAGTTCTCAAAACCCATTACGATTTCTAAGGTCCCTAAAACCTTCAAACCAATTCATGTCCCTAAAATCCTGAACCTAAGGTCTTAAAACCCTTAACAATGACTAAGGTCTTGAAATCCCCTAAGAAAAACTCAGGTCCCCCCTAAATCGGGACCTGAGCTAGTCAACAACTTCGAATATATTCAGGTCCCAAAAAACCTGAGCCTAAGGTCTTAAAATCCTTAACAAATCCCTAAGGTCTTAAAATCCTTAGCAAATCCCTAAGGTCTTAAAATCCTTAGCAAAACCCCTAAGGTCTTAAAATCCTTAGCAAAATCCCTAAGGTCTTAAAATCCTTAGCAAAATCCAAAGGTCTTAAAATCCTTAGCAATATCCAAAGGTCTTAAAATCCTTAGCACAATCCAAAGGTCTTAAATCCTTAACAAAATCCTAAGGATTTAAAAGAAAAACCTCAAGGTCTCGAAACCCTTCAAGGGAACTCGATCCCTCAAGAATCCTGAAAAGATTTCACGATCCTTCGAAACAAAACAGGTTCCTTAAAACCTTAAGCTAAACGAAAATTCAACTACAAATAGATCCGATGACTAAGGCAAAGGGTAAAAATCCGAAACAACCAAGTTTGAAATTAGACAAAGGTTTAAAAGCCTCCCCAGGCCATAAGTCTTGACAGATAAAGGTTTAAAAGCCCCCTTGGGCTAAAAATCCTAAGAACAAGTAAAGGTTTAAAGGCCTCCTCAGGCTAATAAGTCTTAAGAAAAACAGATAAAAGCCCCTTGGGCAAAAAAGTCTTTAAGACAAAAGAGCATCAGCTCTTAACCTTCTTCGGTTCCAGGACCAGCTTCGGCGTCCTTATCCTCCCCGATAAGATCACCATCCTTGGCAGGAACCTCCACTTCAGCTTCTTGATCGGCATCTTCCGGGTTTGCTTCGACTGGGGCTAAACCAGGAGGTGTTGAACCCAAGTGAGAACCATAT
The DNA here is from genome assembly GCA_026261945.1 of Hirschfeldia incana. NCBI lineage: Eukaryota > Viridiplantae > Streptophyta > Magnoliopsida > Brassicales > Brassicaceae > Hirschfeldia > Hirschfeldia incana. The sequence goes on from JABCMI010000030.1 coordinate 688,630, forward strand.
TCTCCGGAAAACGTCGGCTTAAACATATTGATTTTGAAAGTACCTGAGCTCTCAGAGAATTGAGGAATGGTAAGCTTGCTAACTGAGAAATCAGAGACTTGAGCCCTCTCGCAAGCGGCAGCTGCGGGATCAACGTCATCAAACGGTTGTACTCCTCCTCAGCATTCTCGATCTCCTTTGACAGCAAGTCCTTCAAAAGTTCGGTATTCGCCTGAAGCTCCTGAGCATAGATCAGAGCATCGGTCTCATCTTTCTTCTTGGCAAACTTATCCTTCACGGAAGTCAGGATCTTGTTGTAAGCATCAGCAACCTCCTTTTTCCCTCTCCTGACGGCAAATCTCACCTAGGCCTCCTTGTTCCTTTGGCTGTCTTGAGACGAGACGATCATCTCTTGAACCTGATGCTCAGCTATCTTGCGAGCAGCCTCCAAGTCATTGATCTTCCTGTTCTTCACTTGAATGTCGATAGCTTGACTTTCGAACTTCCCCTGCTGAGTATCAGCCTTCAGACCGAGCCTTCCAACTTCGGTTTCGAGCTCGGTGACTCGAGCACGAGCCTAGTCGAGCTCCATCTTGGTGGACATGAACAACTCAGTAGCCTGAGCTAAATCTGCAGCAGTAGGAGCACCACGCACGGTCTCTTCGAACTTCACCTGAGACCTGTTGATGGCTCCAGCTAGCTGCAAAAGTAAAAAGAAAGTTATTAAAGTCTCAGAAAACATATAGCCAAAAGGGAGAAACCGGGAAAAACTCAAAACTACGCACCTGACCCAGGTGGTGAGCTATCTCGATGTATCCCTCCTTATTGGTTAAACTGTGGACCAAAGGCATGGAGCATCCTACCATCTTCAAATGCCTCATAATAGTTGCCAACCCCCAAGGATCATCTAAGATCGATCCCGGCTTAGCATGGGTGAAGTTCCAGCCAACGGTCCCACCCCGCGAAGACGAGGAAGAGGACCTGGTGGGCCTATCACCCACATCAGTGCGAGACCTCTTGTTTCTCGGAGGCTCAACTTCGAGGGGATCTCTAGCAGCTTGAGGATTAGCTTCAACCGGCAGGACCTCAGGATCTGGAGCAACATCTTGAGCTCTGGTTTCAACTGGGTTGATGTCCCTAACGGGAACAGAGGTCCCATCATCAAGGACATCCTTCAACGTGTTGAGGAAGGCCCCTCCTTGGGTCTTATCGCTACCTCGAGAAGCACCGGCAGTAGCAGCGGGTTTGTTCCTGGTACGGAAAGAAGGCCTCATTTTGGGAGCTTGAGTCTTTTCGGTCTCGGAACAGCTAGCTCCAGTCGAAATCGATACCACGTTAGGACCTTCAGAAACTAAACAAACGAAAGCTTTTTAGTTATCTCCAAAAACGGATCTAGATATAAAAAATTCCGGGAATTACCTTCTAAATCTTCAGCTGGGATCGGGTCAAGGAACATGGCGTTGTATCACTCTGGGAACCTTGCTGATCCAATGCGGGAAGTAGTGAAAAATGACCAAGCGTTAGAACTTTGATGCAATTTCCGAAAAAGAGCCCTGAACTGCTTATCAGTGAGCTTAGGAGGATCTTCGATATCTGCACATGAAAGCAAGAGTTCAGTGAACAACAATAATCCAGTAAAAACAAGGCAGGTTCCTAAAAATCCTAACCAGACACATCGGTCCAAACGACCGAGAGAGTATAACCCACGGGAACTGTCGTGGGATCGATCTTGACGTAAAAATACTTTTTCCTCCAATCATCGTCGCTACCAGAGGACTTGAAAAGACCAATCCTAGGACGACAATGGAGGTAGTAGGTTCCACTACCGCCATCTCTGTTCGAGCTCTCCTTGATCGTATAGAGGCTAATCAGTTCGGTCAACCCAACGGCGACCCCTTCCTCTTTAGCCCTGGTGATGAAACCATTTATCACCTGGATAACTGAGGGACAAAGCTGAGAGAGGGCCAGCTGGTAGTGATCAAGGAGATCGAGCAAGAGGTCCGGAAGAGGAAACATGAGGTGGCATTAAGAGATGTACTTCTCGTGAATGCAAAACCAACCCTCCGGGGCGGTTTCAGGGGTTTCATCGGAAGAACAAGACCTGGCCAACTCCTTCTGACCATGAGCTTGAACGATGAGGTTAACGACCTCTTGGCTCTTCAACAAAGAAGGCGAGTGAGACCCCAAGGAGGCGCTCCTGCCGGAACAATCCTTCTTCTTCATTCGTTTAGAGTCCCTCGCCGCGATTGAGTCTTTCTTCTTATCTCTTTTCATCTTCTCACCGATTTCTTGCTTAACCTTCATTAAGCGTTTACCGAAGGAAGAAATTCCGGTTTCGCCGGAACCTTCTTTCGGAGGAGCCATTAAAAGGAAGGGTAAGGAAATCAGAAGGATTGTAAAGGAAAGGGGGGGGGGGGGGAGTAACCTAACTAAGATCTCTTAGGAGTTGAGGATTCTAAGAAAATCAGAGAGGATCAATGGTGAAGTTGAAGGATGAAAGTAAAAAAAAATAAATAAAAACGAACGTAGTAAAAATAAAGGAGTGGAGGAGGAGTTACCTTGGAAACCGAGTGGAGGCATGGAGAATATGGAGCGTGGCAGTTAATGCTGACCACTTTATATCACATCCAGTCTCGGGTATCGCAACAAATATTTCAAAACTTCTCTCATCCGAACCGTTGATTTCGCCAAGAGAAATGTCAACCGTCAGATCAAGCGAATAATATCTTCGGCGCAGATATCCCATAATCATTATCTCAACAGTAAAATCAAAGTTCGGCGGCTTTAGGTTAAGCTTCCGAGTAAAGGAGATCTTATCTCAAAAGCTTGGGGGCAACTGTTGGGACCAAATATGGCCCATTAGCTGACGACGGAACCTGAACAAATACTGGGCCGAGATGAAGCCCAGTACGTATCGGCAACCTTAGCTAAGGCTCAATACGGAGCCGCAAGCTGGAAGCTAAGGATAGTCTTCGAAGAGGTCACGATGAAGAGGAAGCTCATACCACAACATAAGAAGCGCAGGACCTGGTCAAAAGGGAGCTGTTACGAATTCCTTAACAAATGGAGAAGATTTCGGAGATCAGTTGAATACAATGAAGAGAAGTCCAAGGCTATTTATGTTGGGGAAAAATATCCAAGGCTAGAGGTTTCTCCAGCCTCCGAAGGGGCCTTGACTTCCGGGCCCTCGTTTGGAAAGGACCCAGGGTCCCTCCTCTACTCAAAGAACCCATCTCCACCAGGAGGCACCAGGATCCGATCTCCATTTAATAAGTATCCAGGATCCAGTCCCTGTATCGAGGAACCAAGGCCTAGCCCCTGCCGTAAGGACCAAGGATCCGATCCTCCGCATGAATATGGAAGTTTCCCATATCGAGGGGAAAGTAATATATTCATGAATATTACGGAAGCCGCCCAAGATTGACCGACTTACATCAACTATAAAAGGGGAACCCAAACCCTAGAACAAGGGATCGACAATTTGGGGCTTAGAGATTAGAGAGTTAGGCTAGAAAACTAGGGTTTATACACCCAAAACGTTGTAACGCTAAAGATACTCAATAATACATCTCTTTGCCTCGATTTCTCTTCTCTAAACACATACATAAACATAAAACTTGATAATCTTCCAGTGTTCCGTAGTACTAAAACGACCCTACACAAAAGTATCACAACAGTTTGGCGCTAGAAGGAGGGGAGTAACTCAACTACGTGACGATGGCACCGGAAGATGAGTCCAATCAAGCCAATCTGACCCCGAAGGAGAAGGAGCTACTAAGCCGATTCGAAACCCTTCAGAGTTAAATTACCGACCTTCACAAGGCTCAGGAAACCGCACCTGCAGGTCTGGAACTCGTCTAGGAAGTTCAATACCTAAAAGATCAACTTGGAGAACACTCAAAGCAACTCCAGCAAAGCGCCGAGAAGCTAGACGCCATGGAAGCCGAGAACATCGCTCTCAGACGAGAAAACCGATCCTTCGGGGCAGTAGGGAACAAACGAAAACGGTTCAGAACCAAAGTCCGACCTATGGCTTCGCTCAACACCCTGCACGAAGGCGAGGAAACGCCTCAACAGCCCGGCGACGAACCCGGCGATCAAGAAAACACTCGAGACGTAACCCGGGAAAAAGAAGAAGACGAATCCGATACAGAGGACGAAGAGTATTCACCTGACCATCCCGAGATCTCAGATCCAGCTCTAGCCGCTTACCTAGAGAAGGTGGTATCCGAAAGATTCGGCACCATCCAATCCATGGTGGAAAGGCTCCCCGAAGTAGCTCCCCCCATCCGTAGAAGCGATCCCAGGTCATACTCCGACACACCTTTCGTGAAGGAGATTGCTTCGATCGAGATGCCTCGAAAATTCTCTTTTCCGAGCATCAAGATGTATGAGGGAACAGGAGATCCTGCAACCACATCGCCCAGTATAAGCAACGCATGGTAGCCGTGGCTATTCCGAAAGAAGCAAGGGAAGCCACCATGTGCAAGGGCTTCGGGTCAACTCTAACCAGTCCTGCCCTCCAATGGTATATCAACCTCCCCACGGGGTCCATAGCATCCTTCGCCGCCCTCAGCGACATGTTTGTGGAACAGTTCGCCAGTAGCCGCCACCTGGAGAAAAGATCAGATGACCTCTACGAGATCCAACAATACAGAAACGAATCCCTACGCTCCTACATAGCTCGTTTCAACCAAGAGAAGGTCTCTATACCCGAGTGTAACGCCGATACAGCAATCTCAGCCTTCAAGAAGGGCCTACTTCCGGAGGGAGAGCTCTACAAGGAGCTAACAAAGTACAGATGCGGAGACATGGCGGATGTACTATCCCGCGCCTGGGCCCAAGTAAGGTGGGAAGAAGACGTCGTGAGCAGGGCCAAGGTTTCCTCCAAGTACGAGCAGAAGTCCTCCAGACCCTCGAAAGACGAGCGTGAAGAAACCATCCGACCCCGACCTTCCCGGGAATCCACCAACCAGAGCAGGGGCAGATACCAACATCGCCCCTTACCTCGGTCCGAAGGAATGATGGTTTCTACTTGGCCCCGCATCTCCCACCTAGCGATATCCAAACCAGAGCTCATCAGAGTCTTGAGGCAGATGGGCCCACAAGTTAAGTGGCCACCTAAAATGAGGTCCCCCGATGCTACCCGGAACCCTAAAAGATGGTGTGGGTTCCACAGCGATCACGGTCATACCACTGAGGACTGTATAGCCTTAAGGCTGGAAGTAGCCGAGCTTCTCAAGAAGGGTTATCTAAGGGAGTTCCTCTCGAACAAGGCCAAGGATCTCCTCAACAGAGAGGGTCCCGCTCTCCCCAATGAAGCGGTCCCTGCGCTACCTCCGCCACAAGAACGAGTGATCCACGTCATCTCAAGAGGATCAGAAGTAAGCGGGATCAGCAGCGCCGTAGCCAAAAGAAGTACTCGCAATGCTAGGAATGGTCAAGAGATCGAGATTCCCAAGCGCCCACTCTTGGGAACGGACGAAATCGGCTTTACTGCGAGGGAGCAGGAACGAGTCCTTGCTCCCCATCATGACGCCCTCGTCATCTCACTAGTTATAGCCAACTGCTTAGTTAAGCGAATACTGGTGGACAATGGCAGCTCCAGCAACATTATCTTCCACTCGGCCTATATGGACTTAGGGCTAGACCCTAAAACATTAACCAGGAAAGCGATCCCGCTCGTGGGATTTAGCGGAGAGGTGAAGCAAACCGAGGGGGGAAGTCCTTCTTCCAGTCTATGCCGAAGAGATAAACCAAACCGCCTAGTTCTTGGTCGTTGACTGTCCGTCGTCTTACAACGTGATACTAGGTGTTATGATATTTTTGTGTAGGGTCGTTTTAGTACTACGGAACACTGGAAGACTAATAGATTTCGTGTATTTGTATGTGTTTAGAGAAGAGAAACTGAGGCAAAGAGATGTATTATTGAGTGATTTTGGGATTACAACGTCTTAGGTGTATAAACCCTAGTTCTATCGCCTAACTCTCTAATCTCTAAGCCCCAAAGTGTCGATCCCTTGTTCTAGGGTTTGGGTTCCCCTTTTATAGTTGATGTAAGTCGGTCAATCTTGGGCGGCTTCCGTAATATTTGTGAATATATTAGTTTCCCCTCGATTTGGGAAACTTCCATATTCATGCGGAGGATTGGTTCCTTGGTTCTTACGGCAAGGGCTGGGCCTTGGTTCCTCGATACAGGGACTGGACCCTGGGTACTTATTAAATGGAGATCGGACCCTGGTGCCACCTGGTGGAGATGGGTCCTTTGAGTAGAGGAGGGACCCTGGGTCCTTTCCAAACGAGGGCCTGGAAATCGAGGCCCCTTCGGAGGCTGGAGAAACCTCTAGCCTTGGATATTTTTCCCCAACAGTTTGCCCCTTATTCCTTGATTTCTTCGTAGGGATCAAGGGATAATATGTAGTCTTGGATCTTGATACTATTTCTTCCAGCAGGAGATGGGTTTGGAGTCTAGACGAAACGTGGAATCATTTTGGGCCTATCGTTCGTGGATTTGAAGAAGGCGGTTTGCTTTGAACACGTCGAGCCTTCAGGCCTTTTGGCATAAATGATTGAGAGCGAGATGGGCTTTCTAGGGGAAGCCCATTATCGTTTCAGCTTCTCCGTTTGGCGCTCATTCGTGCGCGTGGCGAGATGATCGAGGCGCGTGGACTTCCAACTAGGGTTTCTTCCTTTTTCTTTGATCGGAACCAAGCTTCTTCTCCATTTCATCTTTGCCTTCTCTAGAGCTTTCTTCTCGGCGGCTTCCTCTTCCGGAGATTCTTCCTATTTTTCTTATTAAGAATGTCGAATGAGTCCCCTAGCAAAGCCCTAGAAACCTCTCCCGTAGCTAGGTCTAGGACTTCCTCTTCTCAATCTCCTGTAGCCGACACGACGAGATCCCATATTGTTGAAGTCGGGGATGCCGTCACCGGGGGCCGAGTTGGTAGATCTTCATTGTTTGGTCCGTTTTCGTCGATTAAGGAGGAGGACGTAGCGGGGTGGAGAAGGAAGTATGATCTTCCTCGGGACCTAATCATTCGTGTCCCTGATCCAACGGATAGGATCTCTGACTTCGGAGTTGATGAGGTCCCGATCTACGAAGCGTACTTCGAGTCGGGTTTTCGTGATCGAGTCCCTTCATTGATCGCGAAATTGTCGGAGTTTTTTGACATCTCCCCGGGTCAGCTGACTCCTCCAGCCTGGAGAACTCTGATAGCCATCCAGAATCTAGGCGATCTGGAGGGTCTGATGTTGGGTCTAAACGAAGTTCTCTATTCGTACTCCATCTCGACCCTGCCGGGATCAGAGGGGAAATATTATCTCCGTCCTCGTGGCAAGAAAGCGTTGGTTCAGGAGATTGAGAAGAAAGCAAGGAAGAACCATCCTGTTTTTAGGGGTAAATGGGAGGAGAGGTTCGCCTTTGCGCTTCTTCCAGGCTATCCCTGGGTTTGGCACGTAGCTGGTAGGTTAAATCGTTATAGGTTTTGGGCTTAACCCTGATATTCACTTGTTTGTTTTGCCGTTGCAGGTGTATCTGTTCCAGCGGTGCCGGAAGGAAAGAAGGTAGCTGAACGAGTGTTTGATCTGCCAGCTGAACGTCGTCAAGTCACCTATCTTCTGAGTCGAGAGATCCTCGGTCGCTGCAGCATTTGGGGTGAGCTCATAGTGTTTTCTTTTGTCTCTGCTGTCAGTTGTTTATTTTGCGAATTTTCTTTGCAGGAAACATGTCTGGACCTTCAGGAGATGGCTCCATGGATGCTTTTAAGAAGGCTTGGGAAAATCTTTCCGCTAAGAAGGCTCCTCTAGAGGTTGTCGTTTCAGGGGACGACGACGTTCAGATTACAGGAAGTCTGAAGAGCAAAGGGTCTAGACTCCAGCTCCCACCGTTTCTAAGAGGAGGACTCGTTCTTCGACCCCTACGATTTCCGGTGTTGACCTGAAGCCGGTGTTGGATGATCTCTCTGCTAGGGTCTTCCCGGGAAGCGTGTGCAATCTTCCTGCCGATGATCTTCCTAAAGCCATCAGCTCTATCTAGTTTGACCTCCTTCAGGTATGTCGACGCATTTTATTATTGTTTTGGCTTCGTAGTGCATTATAATGATTGTGGTATTGTGCTTGTTGCAGGTTATGTCTCAGGTTCATCATCTTAAGGACATGGTGAACGAAGACACTTCTAAGGAAATTGAGGTTCTGAAGGCTCAGCTTCGTGAGGAGAAAGATAAAAGCTTGGCGCAGGGGAAAGAGTTTAAGTCTCTTCAGCTTAGGTTGAAGAAATCGCAGGAGCTGGAGGAGAATGCTGCTACTGAGCATGTCGTGCTGACGTCTAAGCTGGATGCGGTGAGGGGAGAGCTGGAGGAACTGAAGAATGAGAAGACTCTCTTCGAGGATGAGAGGACGCTGGCCGTGAATGGAGCCAAGATGACTGCTCGTTGGGAAGTGATGAGGGACTATCTGAAGGGGCAGACCGATAAGTGGGACTTCGTGGTGGAGTTTGAGCGCTACAAGATGGTGAAGGAGTCTGAGGCTAAGCTTCGTGGGTTGCCTCCTCCTTCGTATGATGATAAGCCACTTATCCCAGTGAAGGAAACTGCCGAGGTGGATCCTCCTGCTCCCGTGGGTGATGCAGCTGATGCCCCTGAGGCTTAAAATCTCTTCTCCTATTTTTTTTTTTGTTGAACTCTTGAGCCCGATGGGCTGTTGTCGTATTTCCGCCCTTCGAGGCTTTGTTTCCAGACTTGGGCCTTCGTGCCTTTTTGTTTTAAGATTTATGGCCCTTCGCGGTCTTTTTATTTAAGACTTATGGCCCTCCGTGGTCTTTATCTATTTTTTTGTGCATCTGTAGATGTTACTCGAGGCTTTGCTTGGTTGTTGGTTTGGGGTTATGGGCCGAAGGCCGACCATAACCCTTATGAGGAGCCACAGTCTAGGACCTGAGTCCTGTCAGCGATTAGGTTGAAGACTAGAAAATGCCGAAGCACTAGATCTTGTAATCTTGTTTATAAAACATGAGTTTTTAAGGATGTGAGATCGTTGTCGGGAACTTAGTGAGTTCCGGTCTGATTTGAACCCTTAAGTTCTTGATCCCTCGAGCTCGGTAGCCCTTAGGATCTGGATCCCTTGGATTCCTTACCTGGGCCCTGAGGCCTTACTTTGAACCTGAGAGACTTTACCCATTAAGTCTTGAAGGGGTAGGAGCCTTTAGGCTCTTTGGACCCTTAGGTCTTAGGAACCTTGAGGTCCTTCGGATCCTTAGGTCTTGGGAACCTTGAGGTTCTTTGGACCCATAGGTCTTGGGAACCTTAAGGTTCTTTAGACCCGTAGGTCTTGGGAACCTTGAGGTTCTTTAGACCCTTAGGTCTTGGGAACCTTGAGGTTCTTTGGACCCTGAGGTTTTGGGAACCTTGAGGTTCTTCGGACCCTTGGGTCTTTGGACCCGAAGGTCTTTGGACCCGAAGGTCTTTGGACACGAAGGTCTTTGGAACCGAAGGTCTATGGACCCGAAGGTCTATGGACCCGAAGGTCTTTTGGAACCTTGAGGTTCTTTGGACCCGAAGGTCTTTGGACCCGAAGGTCTATGGACCCGAAGGTCTTTGGACCCGAAGGTCTTTGGACCCGAAGGTCTTTGGACCCGAAGGTCTTTGGACCCGAAGGTCTTTGGACCCGAAGGTCTTTGGACCCGAAGGTCTTTGGACCCAAAGGTCTTTGGACCCGAAAGTCTCTGGACTTTTATGCTTTTGGGGAGTCTTTTTGATCGCTCTCTGCTGCCCGGAGGCGAGCCACTCTCGATCTAAATTGAGAAATCGCACTGTGCTACCCGTGGGCATAGACCATTCTCGAAATTCTCAATGCTGCACTCAACCTTTCTGCAGAAAGGTCACTCTCAGACTTATTGTGGTCTGGGGTGGGTCCCCCCGCAAGGTTCTGTCAACCCAGACACACTACCTTCCACGTCTGGATAGGTATTAAATTGTTTGTGCTTAACCGGTTATTTGCACTTTGCTCCCTGCATATCAGCAGCCAGAATCTGATTACAGTACTTGGCTGTGTACGTCATGCCCCCAGCGTGCGTTTAGCTTACAGCGTATTTCACGAGGGTTTGAATGGAACTAGTACGTGGTCCCAGCATAACTCTCGGCTATAGGCCTTTACGCGGGGCCCTATCGCACAGACATCGGCTCAGGGCTGATCAGACCCTTTCCATATATGTTTGCACCTATGGTGAGTAGCCTCACCAGCTAGGGGGCTAGCTAAGATCTGAGGTCCCGAAGGTCCCTGATCCAGCTAATATGCCCCTTTAAGTATATTGGTGTTTCCTTAACTCCCTTTAGTCGAAACCAAATGTATTTTATAAGCCTAGTCCGAGGACGTTCTCGTTATACATAGGAGTAGGAAAACCAAAACACTTAAATATATAATAGTATATATAGAGCTCGACCCGAAGATCTTGCCTTTAGAAATGATAGAATTTGAGGTGCAAGGCATTCCAGCAGTTGGGTTGTACCTTGCCTGTGCTGTCTTGCAGCTTATAGGCTCCTGCCCCTTGCACCCCTATTACCTGATAGGGCCCTTCCCATCCGGGGGCGAGTTTTCCGGCTGATTTATCTTTTGTGTGGTTACAGAATCGCCTTAGGACCCAGTCCCCTTCTTGGAAGGTTCTGGATCTCACCTTCTTGTTGTAACTCTTGGCTACCTTTGCTTGGTACGACGCGTTCCTCAGGCGGGCTGCTTCTCTTTTTTCGTCTAGGAGGTCTAGGCTTAGGTACATCAGCTCGTCATTTTCCTTGGGGGTTAGGATGTTGGAGATCGTGGTCTTGACATGTACTTCGGTTTGTATTGCTGACTCGGTGCCATAGACGAGTGAGAAAGGGGTTTCTTGGGTAGCTGTCTTTGGAGTCGTTCAGTAGGCCCAAAGGACTCCGTGTAGCTCTTCTGCCCATCGCCCGTGAGCCTTTTCCAAGCGCTTCTTGAGCATGTTCACCACCGTTTTGTTGGTTGACTCTGCTTGTCCGTTTGATTGCGGGTGCCTTGGTGCTGAATATGAGAGTTTGATATCCCAATCTTTGCAGAAGTCCTGGAAGTCGTTGCTGGTAAATTGGGGTCCATTGTCTGTGACAATTTCCTGAGGTGCTCCGAAGCGGGTTATTATGTTCGTCCAGATGAATTTCCTGATCTGGAGGTCCGTGATTTTTGCCAAGGCTTTGGCTTCTACCCACTTCGTGAAGTAATCGGTCATTACTAGGAGGAAGACCTTCTGCCCCGGCGCCATTGGGAATTTCCCCACGATGTCCATGCCCCATTTATGGAAGGGCCATGGGGAACTTAGGGACTTCAGGTTCTCTGGTGGTAAGTTGGAGATTGGGGTGTGCTTCTGGCATTGGCTACAGGTTTTGGCCTGTTTGAGGGAGTCCTTCGCCATGGTAGGCCAGTAATAACCAGCCTTTCTCGCCCTGAGAACCAGGCTCCGTCCGCTGGAGTGTGAACCGCATTCCCCATCGTGGAGTTCCTCTAATATTCGTGCGGCTTCTCTAGGAGATAGACATCGTAGATAGGGTCCTGAGAAGGACCTCCTATAAAGTTTTCCCTCCAAAATGCAGTATCTGGCCGCTTGTCTCTTGATCTTCCGGCTCTCCTATCGGTTTTCAGGTAGGATGTCGTTTCTTAGATAGTCGGTGATAGGGGTCATCCAGGTTTCTCCTTCGTCTACTACCGTCACTTCCTCCGGTTCAACCTCTTTCTGGGTTGCTGGCCATTGCAGGACCAACAGCGGAATACTCATATGTTCGTTGGTTTCTAATGCGGAACCCAGGTTTGCTAGAGCATCGGCTTGGGAGTTTTGTTCCCTAGGTATTTGGGTAAGCTTATAGCTTGTGAATTGGTCTAGGAGACGTTTGGCCACCGATAGATACCTGATCATGCTCGGGTCCTTGGCTTGATAATCCCCTTGAGCTTGACTGATGATGAGCTGCGAGTCACTGAAAACCTGGATGTCTTTTACTCCCATTTCCTTGGCTAGTTCTAGACCTGCTATTAAAGCCTCGTATTCTGCCTCGTTGTTTGTTGCTTTGAAGTTGCAACGTACAGCCCTTGAGGCCGATTTTCCCGTAGGGGAGGTCAGAACCAGTCCTACCCCTGCGCCTCTTACATTGCTGGAGCCATCCACGTGCAGGGTCCATTGACCTTCTTCCGCTTCTTTTCCCTGGAGTGTAGTTTCTAGATCTGGGTCTGGAAGCATAGAGGGAGAGAATTCAGCCACAAAATCAGCTAGGACTTGGGACTTGATAGCGGCGGCTGGGCTGAAGGTCACGTCGTACTCTCCCAATTCTACGGCCCATTTCGCCAATCTTCATGATACCTCGGGTTTATGAAGGACTGCTTTGATGGGGAAGGAGGTGACTACCACGACTTGATGGGACTGGAAGTAGGGACGTAACTTCCGGGCCGCGACCACCAGGGCGAGGGCTAGTTTCTCTAGTTGGCTGTAGCGAGTTTCTGCGTCTAGCATGGATTTGCTGACGTAGTATATGGGATGCTGCCTTTTTTCCTCCTCCCTTACGAGGACTGCGCTAACTGCGTGCTCAGACACGGCGAGGTAAAGCAATAGGGTTTCCCCTTCTAGAGGTTTAGATAGGAGTGGTGGAGTAGTGAGGTAGGCCTTGAGGTCGGATAGCGCGGCTTTGCACTTCTCTGTCCACTGAAAGTCCTTAGGGTTCTTTAGTGTTTCGAAGAAGGCGTGGGACTTGTCAGAAAGCCTGGAGATGAATCTGCTGAGGGCTGCCATTCTTCCCGTAAGTTTTTGAATCTCTTTGACGTTCCGTGGGGGAGGAATCGCCTGGATGGCCCTTATTTGCTCCAGATTTGCTTCTATGCCCCTGTGGGTGACTATGTATCCCAGGAATTTCCCGGAGCTTACTCCAAAGGAACATTTAGAGGGGTTGAGCTTCATATTGTATTTCCTCAGGGTGGTGAATGCTTGCTGGAGATGTGAGATATGATCTTCCGAGTCAAGAGATTTTACCAGCATGTCGTCGATGTAGACTTCCATGGTCTGGCCTATCTGATCGGCAAACATCGTGTTGACCAGCCTCTGGTAAGTGGACCCAGCATTCTTCAGACCAAACGGCATGACCTTGTAGCAGTAGATGCCCCTGGAAGTCACGAAGGACGTCTTTTCTTGGTCGTCGGGATGCATCAGGATTTGGTTGTATCCCGAGAAGGCGTCCATGAAGCTCATTAGTTGGTGCCCAGCGGTGGCATCCACCAGCTTGTCTATATGAGGCAGAGGGAATGGATCCTTTGGGCAGGACTTGTTGAGGTCCGTGAAATCGATGCAGACTCTCCATTTTCCGTTTTTCTTTTTCACAACCACCACATTGGCGAGCCAGTCGGGATATTGCACCTCTCTTATGAACCCTGCGTTGAGCAGGTTTTTGACCTCTTCGTTAATGATTTCATCCCTTTCGGGAGCGAACTTCCTTCTCTTTTGTCTGACAGGAGGATGCTCGGGATTCACTTGAAGCTGGTGCATGATGACGTTGGGGTCGATTTCGGGCATGTCTTCGTGGGACCATGCAAAGCAATTGGAGTTAGATCTTAGGAAATCGATCAGCCTCCGCCTCAGATCCTTCGGCAGCTCGGAGCCTACTTTGAGGTTCCGCTCCGGGTTCCCTTCTATTAGGGGGACCTCGTCCATGTCTTCAACCTCGGGGTTCTTCGGCGTGAGGAACGAGAGGCTGCTTATGTAATTGCTATAAGGCTTGGGTCCTTCCCTTCAGGCTAGTTTGATAGCAGGACCTAGAATTCTCTTGGTCCCCTCTAATGACCTTCACGCCCAAGGGGGTAGGAACTTTCACCAATTGGTGAAGGGTTGATTGTACGGCTCCCATGTCGTGGATCCAGGGCCTTCCTAGTATTACGTTGTAAGACGACGGACAGTCGACGACCAAGAATTTGACGGTTTGGTTTATCCCCTCGGCATAGACTGGGAGAAGGACTTCCCCCACGGTTTGCTTCACCTCTTTGCTAAATCCCACGAGCGGGATCGCTTTCCTGGTTAATGTTTTAGGATCTAGCCCTAAATCCATATAGGCCGAGTTGAAGATAATGTTGCTGGAGCTGCCATTGTCCACCAATCTTCGTTTAACTAAGCAGTTGGCTATAACAAGCGAGATAACGAGGGCGTCATGATGGGGAGCGAGGACTCGTTCCTGCTCCCTCGCAGTAAAGCTGATTTCGTCCGTTCCCAAGAGTGGGCACTTGGGAATCTCGATCTCTTGACCGTTCCTAGCATTGCGAGTACTTCTTTTGGCTGCGGCGCTGCTGATCCCGCTTACTTCTGATCCTCCAGAGATGACGTGGATCACTCGTTCTTGTGGCAGAGGTAGCGCAGGGACCGCTTCATTGGGGAGAGCGGGGCCCTCTCTGTTGAGGAGATCCTTGGCCTTGTCCGAGAGGAACTCCGTTAGATAACCCTTCTTGAGGAGCTCGGCTACTTCCAACCTTAAGGCTATACAGTCCTCAGTGGTATGGCCATGATCGCTGTGGAACCCACACCATCTTTTAGGGTTCCGGGTAGCATCGTGGGACCTCATTTTAGGTGGCCACTTAACTTGTGGGCCCATCTGCCTCAAGACTCCAATGAGCTCTGGTTTGGATATCGCTAGGTGGGAGATACTGGGCCAAGTAGAAACCATCATCCCTTCGGACCGAGGTAAGGGGCGATGTTGGTATCTGCCCCTGCTCTGGTTGGTGGATTCCTGGGAAGGTCGGGGTCGGATGGTTTCTTCACGCTCGTCTTTCGAGGGTTTGGAGGACTTCTGATTGTACTTGGAGGAAACCTTGGACCTGCTCACGACGTCTTCTTCCCACCTTACTTGGGCCCAGGCACGGGATAGTACATCCGCCATGTCTCCGCATCTGTACTTAGTTAGCTCCTTGTAGAGCTCTCCCTCCGGAAGTAGGCCCTTCTTGAAGGCCGAGATTGCTGTATCGGCGTTACACTCGGGTATGGAGACTTTCTCCTGGTTGAAACGAGCTATGTAGGAGCGTAGGGATTCTTTTCTGTATTGTGGATCTCGTAGAGGTCATCTGATCTCTTCTCCAGGTGGCGGCTACTGGCAAAATTATTCCACAAACTTGTCGCTGAGGGCGGCAAAGGATGCTATGGACCGGTTAGAGTTGACCCGAATCCCTTGCACATGGTGGCTTCCCTTGCGTCTTTCGGAATAGCCACGGCTACCATGTGTTGCTTATACTGGGCGATGTGATTGTCAGGATCTCCTGTTCCCTCGTACATCTTGATGCTCGGAAATGAGAACTTTCGAGGCATCTCGATCGAAGCAATCTCCTTCACGAAAGGTGTGTCGGAGTACGACCTGGGATCACTTCTACGGATGGGGGGAGCTACTCCGGGGAGCCTTTCCACCATGGATTGGATGGTGCCGAATTTTTCGGATACCACCCTCTAGGTAAGCGGCTAGAGCTGGATCTGAGATCTCGGGATGATCAGGTGAATACTCTTCGTCCTCTGTATCGGATTCGTCTTCTTCTTCTTCTCGGGTTACGTCTCGAATGTTTTCTTGATCACCGGGTTCGTCAGCGGGCTGCTGAGGCGTTTCCTCGCCGTTGCGCGGGGTGTTGAGCGAAGCCATAGGTCGAACTTTGGTTCTGAACCGTTTTCGTTTGTTCCCTACTGCCCCGAGGGATCGGTTTTCTCGTCTGAGAGCGATGTTCTCGGCTTCCATGGCATCTAGCTTTTCAGCGCTTTGCTGGAGTTGCTTGGAGTGTTCTCCAAGTTGATCTTTTAGGTATTGAACTTCCTGGACGAGTTCCAGACCTGCAGGTGCGGTCTCCTGAGCCTTGTGAAGGTCGGTAATTTGACTCTGAAGGGTTTCGAATCGGTTCATAAGCTCCTTCTCCTTCGGGGTCATATTGGCTTGATTGGACTCGTCTTCCGGTGCCATCGTCACGTAGTCGAGTTACTCCCCTCCTTCTAGCGCCAAACTGTTATGATATTTTTGTGTAGGGTTGTTTTAGTACTACGGAACACTGGAAGACTAATAGATTTCGTGTATTTGTATGTATTTAGAGAAGAGAAACTGAGGCAAAGAGATGTATTATTGAGTGATTTTGGGATTACAACGTTTTAGGTGTATAAACCCTAGTTCTATCGCCTAACTCTCTAATCTCTAAGCCCCAAAGTGTCGATCCCTTGTTCTAGGGTTTGGGTTTCCCTTTTATAGTTGATGTAAGTCGGTCAATCTTGGGCGGCTTCCGTAATATTTGTGAATATATTACTTTCCCCTCGATTTGGGAAACTTCCATATTCATGCGGAGGATTGGTTCCTTGGTTCTTACGGCAAGGGCTGGGCCTTGGTTCCTCAATACAGGGACTGGACCCTGGGTACTTATTAAATGGAGATCGGACCCTGGTGCCACCTGGTGGAGATGGGTCCTTTGAGTAGAGGAGGGACCCTGGGTCCTTTCCAAACGAGGGCCTGGAAATCGAGGCCCCTTCGGAGGTTGGAGAAACCTCTAGCCTTGGATATTTTTCCCCAACACTAGGAAGGCAAGATTCCAGTGTTCCGTAGTACTAAAACGACCCTACACAAAAATATCACAACAATTTAAAGAAGAGGTGAAAGACTAACAAGGGACCACGTCATTCCGTGTTATTTCACACAAGTTCTAAAATATTTCATTTCCTTTGTAATCACTTGTTTAACATCTTCTTTTATCATTCATATTCAAATCATCAATAAAAAGTATCTATTCATTCTGAAAGCTCTTTACGGGATTCAGCCTACGAATCTTCTTGTACCTTCTTTGACCTAACCTAGAATCCAAGGGTGAAATCTTGTCTCTCACACTTTGGACCCTGAGATCTTGTGGAACCCTGAGGTTCTTTGGACCCTGAGGTCTTAATGGAATCCGAAGATTCTGGACCCTGAGGTCTTTGGACACAAAGGTCTTTGGACCATGAGGTCTTTGGACCCTGAGGTCTTTGGACCCTGAGGTCTTTGGACCCTGAGGTCTTTGGACCCTGAGGTCTTTGGACCCTGAGGTCTTTGGACCCTGAGGTCTTTGGACCCTGAGGTCTTTGGACCCTGAGGTCTTTGGACCCTGAGGTCTTTGGACCCTGAGATCTTTGAAAAATTATGGAGTCATGGAGTCTTCTTGATCGCACTCTGCTTCCCGGAGGCGCGCCACTCTCGATCTAAATTGAAAAATTGCACTCTGCTACCCGTAGGCATAGGCCACTCTCGAAAGTCTCAATGCTGCACTCTACCTTTCTGCAGAAAGGTCGCTCTCAGACTTACTGTGGTCTGGGGTGGCCCCCACCCGCAAGGCGACTTCAACCCAGACACACTACCTTCCACGTCTTGATAGGTATTCAATTTTTGTGCTTAACCGGTATTTTTGCACTTTGCACCCTGCATATCAACCGCTAGAATCTGATTACAGTACTTGGCCGTGTACGTCATGCCCCCTGCGTGTGTTTAGCTCGTGGCGTTTTTAACGAGGTTTTGGGTAGCATTTAATATGTGGTCCCCATGTAACTCTTGGCTATAGGCCTTTACATGGGGCCCTGTTGTGCAGACATCAGTGCAGGGCTGATCAGACCCCTTCCAAATCTGTCTGCACCTTAGGTGAGTAGCCTCACCAGCTAGGGGGCTAGCTAAGATCTGAGGTCCCTAAGGTCCTGATCCAGCTGGTATGCCCCTTTAAGTATATTGGTATTCCCCTTAACTCCTTTTAGTCGAAACCAAGTGTATTTTATAAGCCTAGTCCGAAGACGTTCTCGTTATACATTGGAGTAGGAAAACCAAAATACTTAAATATATAGTATAGTAGTATATATAGAGCTTGATCCGAAGATCTCACTTTTAGAAATGGTAGAATTTGAGGTGCAAGGCGTTCCAGCAGTTGGTTTGGACCTTGCCTTTACTGTCTTGCAGTTTGTAGACTCATGCCCCATGCACCCCTATTACCTGGTAAGGGCCCTCAAATCCGGGGGCGAGTTTTCCGGCTTATTTATCCCTCGAGTTGTTGCAGACTCGCCTTAGGACCCAATCTCCTTCTTGGAAGGTTCGGGATCTCACCTTCTTGTTGTAGCTCTTGGCTACTTTCATTTGGTATGATGCGTTCCTAAGGAGGGCTGCTTCTCTTTTTTCGTCTAGTAGGTCTAGACTTAGGTACATCAGCTCATCCTTCTCTTTCGGAGTTAGGATGTCGGAGATTGTAGTCTTGACGTGGACCTCAGTGGGTATCACTGATTCGGTGCCGTGGACGAGTGAGAAAGGGGTTTCTTGGGAGCCGTCTTCGGAGTTGTCCGATAGGCCCACATAACTCCATGTAGTTCCTCTGCCCATCGCCCATGAGCTTTCTCCAAGCGCTTCTTGAGAATGCTTACCACCGTTTTGTTGGTTGACTCTGCTTGTCCGTTCGATTAGGGATGTCGCGGTGCTGAATATGAGAGTTTGATGTTCCATTCTTTGCAGAAGTCCTGGAAGTCGTTGATGGTAAACTGAGGTCCATTGTCGGTGACAATCTCCTGAGGTGCTCCAAAGTGGGTTATCACGTTCGTCCAGATGAACGTTCTGATTTGGAGGTCTGTGATCTTTGCTAGGGCTTTGGCTTCTACCCACTTCGTGAAATAGTCGGTCATCACCAGGAGGAAGACCTTTTGCCCCGGCACCACAGGGAATTTCCCCACAATGTCCATGCCCCATTTGCGAAAAGGCCAAGGAGAGCTTTGGGATTTGAGGTTCTCTGGCGGCAAGTTGGAGATTGGGGCATGTTTTTGGCATTGGCTACATGTTTTAGCCTGCTTAAGGGAATCCTTCGCCATGGTTGGCCAATTGTAGCCGGCCCTTCTTGCTCTGAGTACCAGACTCCGTCCACTTGAATGGGAACCACATCCCCTTCATAGAGCTCTTCTAGTATTCGTGCAGCTTCTCTAGGAGTTAGGCACCGTAGGTAGGGCCTTGAAAAGGATCTCCTGTATAGTTTTCCTTCTAAGATGCAGTATCTGGCTGCTTGCCTCTTTACCTTGCGGCTCTCATCTCGATCTTCGGGTAGGACGTCGTTCCTCAGGTAATTGGTAACGGGAGTCATCCAGGTTTCCCCTTCGTCTACCACTGCTTTCTCCTCTGGTTCTGCCTCTTTCTTGGTTGCTGGCCATTGTAGGACCAACAAGGGAATACTCATATGATCCTCGGTTTCCAAGGCGGAACCTAGGTTTGCTAAAGCATCGACTTGGGAGTTTAGCTCCCTAGGGATCTGAGTAAGTTTGCAGTTTTCGAATTGGTCAAGTAGACGTTTGGCCACTGATAGGTATCTGATCATGCTCGGATCCTTGGCTTGGTAGTCTCCCTGGACTTGGCTGATGATGAGCTCTGAATCGCTGAAGACCTGTATGTCTTCCACTCCCATTTGTCTGGCTAGCGCCAGACCTGCTATTTGGGCTTCGTACTCAGCTTCATTGTTGGTTGCTTTAAAGTTGCAACGCACGGCCCTTGAAGCTGACTCTCCTGTGGGGGAAGTTAGGACTTATCCTACTCCTGCGCCTCTACGTTGCTGGAACCGTCAACGTGTAATGTCCATTGGCCTTTCTCCACTTCTTTTTCATGGAGCGTAACCTCTTGATCCAAGCCTGGAAGCATGGAGGGAGAGAATTCAGCCACGAAGTCGGCCAAGACCACATCATATTCCCCCAGCTCTATGGCCCGCTTTGCCAGTCGTCCAGACACCTCGGGCTTGCGAAGGACCGCTTTGATAGGGAACGAGGTGACCACCATGACTTGATGAGCCTGGAAGTAAGGGCGTAATTTCAGAGCTGCCACAACCAGGGCGAGGGCTAGTTTCTCTAGGTGGCTATAGCGGGTCTCTACGTCCAGCATGGATTTCCTGGAGCTCACTCTAAACGAGCATTTGGAAGGGTTGAGCTTCATACTGTACCTTCTGAGGGTGGCGAACGCTTGTTGAATGTGCAAGATATGATCTTCGGAATCCAAAAACTTCACCAGCATGTCGTTGATGTAGACTTCCATGGTCTGGCCTATCTGATCAGCAAACATCGTGTTGATGAGTCTCTGTTAGGTGGATCCGACATTTTTTAACCCGAAGGACCTTGTAGCAATAGATGCCCCTGGAGGTCATGAAAGATGTCTTCTCCTGGTCCTCTGGGTGCATCAAGATTTGATTGTATCCGGAGAAGGCGTCTATGAAACTCATTAGCCGATATCCGACAGTGGCATCAACCACCTTATCTATATGAGGTAAAGGGAAGGGGTCCTTTGGACATGACTTGTTGAGGTCCGTGAAATCGATGCAAACTCTCCACTTCCCGTTTTTCTTCTTCACGACTACCACATTAGCAAGTCAGTCGGGATATTGTACCTCTCTTATGAATCATGCGTCGAGCAGGTTCTTTACTTCCTCGTTAATGATCTCATCCCTCTCAGGAGCAAACTTCCTCCTTTTATGCCTGACCGGAGGATGCTTAGTGTGAGAGACAAGGTTTCACCCTAAGATTCTAGGTTAGGTCAAAAAGGAGGTACAAGGAAATTCGTAGGCTGAATCCCGTAAAGAGCTTTAAAGATGAATAAGTACTTTTTATTGATGATTTTGAATAACAATGATTACAGAGAAAATGAAAGGAATCGTCTGAGAATGTTTACAAGATCTGAAAAAGATATAATCGATGTGTAATGGAAAGATCTCCCCCCCCCCTTTTGGTCTTCGAGGTCCTCTTTTATAGCTTCGAACCTTCCTCCGATTACTTGTAACTAATCTCCAAGATCTTCTCCTTCTGTTAAGGAATTCACAACAGCTCCCTGTTTGACCGGGTCCTGCGCTCTTTCTTCTTGTGGTGTTAGCCTCCTCTTCGAAGTAGCCTCTAGAGACTGTGATCAGCTTGCTATCTTTGGCTCCGTGCTGAGCTCCAGCTAAAGTCGCCGATTTGCAATGGGCTTTAGCCCAGAACTCATTCAGGCTCCGTCGTTAGCTAATGGGCTATATTTGGGCCCAACAGTTGCCCCCAAGCTTTTGAGATAAGATCTCTCTTACTCGGAAGCTTAACCTAAGTCGCCGACCTAGATTTTACTGTTGAGATCATGATTACGGGATATCTGATTAAAGATATTATTCGTTTAATTTGACGGTCTAGATCTCTTTTGTTTGAAATCGACGGTTCGGATGAAAGAAGCTTTTGAATGATTTACTCCGAGACTCGAGACGGGACGTGATATAAAGTGATGGGCATTAACTGCCTCGCTCCATATTCTCCACGCCTCCACTCGTTTCCCAAGGTAACTTCTCCTCCACTCCTTTATTTTTACTGCGTTAGTTTTTTTTTTATTTTCATCTCTCTGTTTCGCCATTGATCCTCTTCGAATCCCTTAGAATTCCTCGAAACTTTTAGAACTATTTCGATCCTCCTCTTTTCTCCTTTCAATCCTCTCAACCTTACCCCTCTGTTTAATGGACCCTCCGAGAGAAGGCTCCGGTGAAACCGGAATTCCCCCTGCCAGCAAACGCTTAATGAAGGTCAAGCAAGAGATAGGCGAGAAGGCCAAAAGAGAGACGAAGAAGGCGAAAGATTTAGTCGCGACAAGAGCCTCTAAGCGCATGAAGAAGAAGGATGGCTCCGGCGGGAGTTCCTCTTTGGGGTCTCACTCGCCATCCCTGTTGACGATTCAAGAGGTTGTTAACTTCATGGTCCAGGCTCATGGCCGAAAGGAGTTAGCCAAGGCCTGTTCCTCCGATGATACTCCGGAATCTGCCCCCGAGGGCTGGTTTTGCATCCACGAGAAGTATATCTCGAAGTGCCACCTCAGGTTCCCGCTCCCGGACCTCTTGCTGGATCTTCTAGATCATTACCAGTTAGCTCTCTCTCAGCTCTGTCCCTCGGTCATTCGGGTAATAAACGGATTCATTACCAGGGCCAGAGAGGAGGGAATCGTTGTCGGATTAACTGAGTTAATGAGTCTCTACACGATCAAAGAGAGCTCTACTAAGGATGGTGGTAGCAGTACTTACTATCTTCCTTGTCGCCCTGGATTTAGTCTTTTTAAATCCTCGGGTAGTGATGATGATTGGAGGAAAAAGTATTTCTTTGTTAAGATTGATCCCTCAACTGTCCCAATGGGTCGTGCTCTCTCGGTCGTTTGGTCCGAGATATCTGGTTAGGATTTTTAGGATCCTGTTTTGCTCATTTCTGATTATTGCTACTTGCTGATATCTTGATTTTATATGTAGGTATCGACGATCCTCCCAAGCTCTCTGATAAGCAGTCCAGGGCTCTCTTTAGGAGGTTACATCAAAGTTCCAACGCTTGGTCATTGTTCACATCTTCTCGTATTGGATCAGCCAGGTTCCCGGAACGATACAACGCCCAGCTTCCTGACCCGATCCCTGTTGAAGACTTAGAAGGTAGTCTCGTGTCTTTGTTATGTTCATCCTTGTTTTAAGAGGTAGCTAAAAGGATTCTTGTTATTTTGTTCAGTTTCCGAAGGTCCCAACGTAGTCGAGATTTCAACCGGAGCTAGCACTTCTGAGACCGAAAAGACTCCAGCTCCTAAGATGAGGCCTTCCTTCCGTAATCGAAACAGATCAACTGCGGCTGCCGGCGCTTCACGGGGCAGCGACAGATCTCAAGGAGGTGTTTTTATTAACACGCTGAAGGAGGTCCTTGATGATGGAACCTCAGCTCCTGTCGCGGACGTTGGTCCCGTTGAGACTGGAGCTCGAGATGTAGTTCCTCACCCTGAGGTCTCGCCAGCCCTAGATAATCCTCGTGCTGCCGGAGGTTCCCTTGAACTTGAGCCTCCGAGACCTAAGAGGTCTCGGACTGAGGCGGGAGATAGGCCCGCCAGGTCCACTTCCTCATCCTCACGAGGTGGAACCGTTGGTTGGAGCTTCACCCACTCTAGGCCAGGGTCAATCTTGGACGACTCTTGGGGTTTAGCAACCATTCTGAGGCATCTGAAGATGGTGGGGTGCTCTATGCCCTCTCTCAACAGCTTGACTAACAAAGACGAATACGTCGAGATAGCTCATCACTTGGGTCAGGTATATAACTTTAAGTATTTCTCGGTTTTCTCTTTTTAGGTTTAGGTTTTTCATGACCTAAAAGATTTTTTTTTTTACATTTTTTTATAGCTAGCCGGAGCCATCAACAGAGCTCAACTAAAGTTCGAGGAGACCGTGCGTGGCGCTCCTACTGCTGCGGAGTTGACTCAGGCTACTGATATGTTCAAGGCTACTAAGACGGAGCTTGACCAGGCTCGTGCTCAGGTTTCTGAGCTTCAAGCTGAGGTCAAGAGGCTCGGACTGAAGGCTGATACTCAACAGGGGAAAATCGAGAGCCAAGCCATTGACATCCAGGTGAAGAGCAGGAAGATCAACGACTTAGAGGCTGCTCGTAAGATAGCCGAGCATCAGGTTCAAGAGATGATTGCTTCATCTCAAAACAGTCAAAGGAATAAGGAAGCTGAGATCAAGTTTGCCGTTAGGAGAGGCAAGAGGGAGGTAGCTGATGCTTACAACAAGATCCTGACTTCGGTGAAAGAGAAATTTGTCAAAAAGAATGATGAAACCGACGCCCTGATCTACGCCCAGGAGCTTCAGACGAACACTGAGCTTTTGAAGGCTCTGTTGACTAAGGAGGTGGAGGATACCGAAGAAGAGTACAATCGTCTTATGGCCTTGATCCCAGACGCAGCTGCTGCTTGCGATAGGGCTCAGGTCTCTGACTTCTCGGTCAGCAAGCTTCCCATCCCTCAACTCTCTGAGAGCTTAGGTACCCTTGAGATTAATATGTATAACCCGACATTTTCCGGCGAGTATGGTTCTAACTTGGATTCGGTGTTTCCTGAACTAGCTCCAGTCGAAGCGAACCCTGGAGATGTTAATCAAGAAATCGATGCGGAGGTTCCTACCGAGGGTGGAGGTCCCGTCGAGGAAGATAAGGAGGTTAATGCTGGTCCCGGAGTTGACGCTGGTCCCGGAACCGAAGGAGTTTAAGAGCTGATGCTCTTTTATTTTCAAGATTGTTTTGCCCAAGGGGCTTTTGCTTGTTTTCCCAAACTCATTAGCCTGAGGAGGCCTTTAAACCTTTACTCGTTCTTAGGATTTATTGCCCGAGGGGGCTTCTAAACCTTTGTGTGTTTTAAGATTTATAGCCTGGGGAGGCTTTTAAACCTTTGTTTTAATTTTAATCTTGGCTGTTTCGGATTTCATCCTTTGTTTCAACCATTGGTTACGATATCGACTTATAGTCGAGCTTGATTTAGCTTCAGGCTTCGCGGAACCTGAGCCTGTTTCATTTTGGGGAATCAAGTTCCTTTGAAGGAATTCAAGATCTCGTGGTTTTCTTTTTTTTAAAACCTTAGGATTTCGTTAAGGGTTTCCAGACCTTAGTAGCTTGATAAGGATTTTAAGACCTTTAAGATTTTGTGAAGGATTTTAAGACCTTGTAAATTTGTTGAGGGTTTTAAGACCTTACGAATTTGACAAGGATTTCAAGACCTTTGAAATTAGTTAAGGGTTTTAGGACCTTAGTTCAGGATTTTCAGGGACCTGAACGTGTTCAAAATCGTTTACGAGATTAGGTTCCGATTTTAGGGAGCCTGCGTCTCTTCGGAGGGTTTTAGGACCTCGATGATTGTTAAGGGTTTTAAGACCTTAGGTCCAGGACTTTAGGTACCTGGATATGTTCGTAGTTAGGTCTCGATTTGGAGAGACTTGAGTTTTCTTGGAAGGTTCTGTAATCTTTGGAGCATAGGTACGGAACAACTTGTTTTATTGATAGTCATATGGTGACTGATACATGTTTTGAATTATTCAATCATCAACCGTTTTCTTTTTGGGTTATGTGTTTTTGATAACACGTGCCCCCTTTGCTTGGATGAGAAGATGGGTTGAGGAGAAATTGGGGCTGCACTCATGACGGAGTTGCCTACGTACCCAGTCAAGGGATCAAGCCAAACGTAGTTCAGGAGTTTGGGTACCTAATGATAGTATCTCTTGAGATTAGTGGCGTTCCACGATCGGATCTCAGGTACCCCGGTTCGTACCTTCTGGAGTTTGTAGACTCCGGGTCGCACTATATGGATAATTCGGTAGGGTCCTTCCCAGTTGGTTCCTAGCTTTCCAGCTCCTGGTTCCTTTGTTCCTTCGAACACTTTCCTAAGCACTAGGTCCCCTACGGCGAATTTTCGGGGTCTTACTTTGGAATTATAGTGTCGTGCCATTGCTTGCTGATAATTCTGAATGCGAAGCAAGGCTTGGTCTCGTCTTTCTTCGATCAAGTCGAGGCTATCCATTAGGAGCTGGTTATTAGCTGCGGGGTTCGAGGTGCAGAGCTCCCGACGAAGGCTACCTGCGGTAGTTTCCGCTGGAACGACTGCTTCCATCCCGTAAGCTAGAGAGAAGGGAGTTTCGTCTGTAGCTTTACGTGGGGTAGTTCGGCAGGCCCATAGTACTTCGGGTAATTTTTCTGACCAGAGCTCCTTCTGGGCTCCTAGGCGTTTCTTGAGGTTTGCTAAAATCGACTTATTAGCAGCCTCCGCCTGGCCATTACCTTGAGGTCGCCGAGGCGATGAAAAGGTGAGGCGGATGTTCCATTTATCACAGAAACTTTTGAAGTCGTGGGATATGAACTGTCCTCCATTGTCGGTTACTATTTCGTATGGGACGCCATGTCTGCATACGATATTTTTCCATACAAATCCCTCAACGTTAAATCTGTTAATTTGTTGAAAGGCTTCAGCTTCGATCCATTTCGTGAAGTAATCGGTTAGGACCAGGAGGTTTAGTAATTTTTTTCCTTTGCCTGATGGTACTAGTGGACCTACAATATCCATGGACCACCTCATGAATGGATAGGGGGCTGATATGTTAGACAGCTTTTCCGCTGGCTGATGTATGATCGGTGCGTGCCTTTGGCATTTGTCGCAGGATGAGGAGTAGACCTCGCAATCTGCGATGATGGTAGGCCAGAAGTAGCCTTGTCTTTTAATTCGGATGGCTAGAGCTCTGCCTCCGGAATGGTTTCCACAGGAACCATCATGCATTTCTTTCATGAGTTTCATAGCTACTATGCCGTGAACGCACTTTAGGTAAGGCCCGGAGACACTTCGTTTGTGGAGGGCTGACTCGATTATACAGTATCTTGCTGCTAGAGCTTTGAGTTTTCGAGCCTCCCACTTATTGGGTGGAATTTTTCCTTCTAGGATGTAATCCATGATTGGTATTCTCCAGTCTTCTCTCCCTACGACTTTACTGTGAAGCGAGGAGGGAGGTTCCTGTGCGGGACCTGGTGTCGTGGTGCCCCCGGGGATATTCGTTGGAATAGGCCCCAAGGGGTCTGGGTTCTGAAGAATATCTCCAATTCCCTCGTTGTCCCCTGTGGTTCGTGTAGCGTTTCTTTCTGCGTTTTTACGAGCTGCGCGGCTTCTTGTTTGTATTTTAAGGACAAGTGATTCCGAGGTTTGGATGGTGCCTCCGGAGGTATTCGCTAAGTTAGGCTCCGGGGAGTCTGGGCTTTGGCTAATACCTTCACTTTGGTCGTTATTTTCTGAGTTCTGGGTTGCCTTCCCGAAGGTGTTTTTTCTATAGCTGCGTGTTTTTGTTCTAGGGAACCAGAATGTCGTGAAGACTTGGGTAGCTATCGGCGGAAGGATGTTGTCCTCGACTTCCTTTGGTTTGCTACCCAACTCGGCTTTGGTGGCTATATCGATACTTGGTTTCTCGATTCCTTCCACGGGTATGATTCGTTTCACGAGGGGATCTGATGTGGAAGCTAACGCGGCGAGGGCGTCTGCCGATGAGTTTTCCCCTCGCGGGATCCTCGTTAACTCGAACTCATCGAATTGCTTTGTGAGGTTTAGGACAACTTCGAGGTATGCCCCCATTCTCTCGTCTCTTGTTTCGTATTCCCCGTGAAATTGGCTGGCTACCAGTTGAGAATCGGTATAGGCATTCAATTCTCGGATTCCGAGGCTCAGGGCGAGCTTTAGGCCGGCGATTAGTGCTTCGTACTCAGCCTCGTTATTGGAAGCGTTGAATCCGAGTCTATAGGATTGTTCGATGGTTTCTCCAGCAGTGGAGGTTAGTCTTAAACCGACGCCGGAGCCTTGCCTTGACGAGGCTCCGTCCACGTTCAGGCTCCATTTTGGGACCTCTATTTCTTGGTCTAGACGTTCGGATGCCAGTTCGATGACAAAATCGGCGAGGACTTGAGCTTTCGCTGCTGCTCGAGGTCTGTACTCGATATCGTACTCGCTAAGTTCTATAGCCCATTTAGCTAATCGTCCGGATTGGCTGGGGCTGTGCAGGATTGTTCGTAATGGTTGTGATGTCATTACGACAATTGAGTGTGATTGGAAGTAAGGTCGCAGTTTCCTGGCAGCTGTGACAACTGCCAAGGCTAGTTTTTCCATGGTCGGGTACCTCGTCTCAGCGTCTAGTAGGCTTTTACTAGTGTAGTAAACAGGTCTTTGTTCGTTTTGCTCTTCTCGTACCAGCACTCCGCTGACTGCGGTTGTCGATACGGCGAGGTACAGGTATAGCGATTCTCCGACTACAGGTTTAGATAGTATCGGAGGTTCCGAGAGATAGGTTTTTAGCTGTTTGAATGCTTCTTCACACCTCTCGTCCCATAGGAACTTCTTGTTATTCTTCAGAAGTTTGTAGAATGGGAGGCACTTGTCGGTGGACCTGGATATGAATCGATTTAATGCTGCGATTCGTCCGGTCAATCTTTGTACCTCTCTAGTTGTTTTAGGCGATGGCATTTCTAGGCATGTCGCTATTTGCTTTGGATTGGCTTCGATGCCTCTTTCGGTTACTAGGTAACCTAGGAATTCGCCGGAGGGTACTCCAAAGGTGCATTTAGCTGGATTTAGCTTCATGTCGTATTTGTTGAGGATGTCGAAGCATTCCCTAAGGTGGGAGATGTGGTCCTCTGCGATCGAAGACTTGACCAACATGTCGTCGATATAGACTTCCATAGTTTTTCCGAGTTGTCCAGCGAACATCTTGTTCACTAGCCTTTGATAGGTAGCTCCTGCGTTTTTCAGGCCAAATGGCATAACCTTGTAACAGTAGGTTCCGCGCTCGGTTATAAATGCGGTTTTTTCTTGATCTTCTGGATCCATCATAATCTGGTTGTATCCTGAGAAGGCGTCCATAAATGACAGGAGCTGGTGTCCAGCCGTTGCTTCGACCAAGCGGTCGATGTGAGGTAATGGGAAGCTGTCCTTAGGACAGGACTTGTTTAAATCAGTGAAATCTACACAGATCCTCCATTTCCCATTCTTCTTTTTTACTACGACTGGGTTTGCTAACCAATCAGGGTATTGGACCTCTCGGATTGACCCAGCTTTCGTTAGTCGGTCGACCTCGTCGTTGACAGCTTGGGCTTTCTCGAGACCTAGCTTTTGGCGCTTTTGTTTGATCGGCTTGAATGTGGTGTCTACATTGAGCTTGTGGGCGGTGACGTTTGGGTCTATGCCCTTCATGTCGCTAGTGGACCATGCGAAGGTTTTGACATTCTGTTTTAAGAATTCGATGAGCTCTTTTTTGGTTTCGGGAGGTAGCTCTGACCCGATACTCACCTGTTTTTCAGGGTTTGAGTCGTCGATGCTAACTTTTTCGGTGAGGTTCTTAGGGGGACCTCGGATATTTTGTTGCATTTCGCGGCTCTCCTGGATCTGTAATTGCTATTGGGGGGATTCTTTTATGATTTCAAATCCTCCCAGGTAACAGATCCTTGAAATCTTTTGGCTACCGTGAATGGTGGCTATTCCGTCAGTTGTTGGAAATTTCACGCATTGGTGATAAGTTGAAGCTACTGCTTTCATCTTATGAATCCAGGGTCTTCCGAGGATTGCGTGGAAAGGGGATGGTTTGTCGACAACTATGAAGTTGGTCATTTTCATGACTCCGCCAGCTATGATTGGGAGTTTAATTGTTCCCAATGAGGTAGCTGTTTCTCCGGAGAAACCTACGAGGTTGGATTTCTGGTCGACGATTTCGTAGTCGTCTATTTCCATTCCTTTTAATGCGTTATAGAAAATGAGATCGACGGAGCTTCCGGTATCGATCATGAGCTTGGGTACCTCGTACCCTGCTATGTTTAACGTTACGACGAGGGCATCGTCATGAGGTCTGTCAAGACTTGACGTCTCGCTTTCCCAAAAGGAGATTTTGGTGTTGGACTCGGGTTTGGTCGGTTTGGGCTGTGTGTTTGACACAGCCTTCCGTACGTGACTTTTAATGGAGTTAACGGAGTCTCGACACACATCGGACCCTCCGAGGATGTAATCGACCCTTGAGCCAGGGCTCGATTGGGGAGGTGTTTTACTCAAGAGGGCTTCGATTTGAAGGCTTTTCCCCTGGGGGAATTTTCCAAGGATCATCTCGACTCTCTTTTTGGGAGCTGGAGGTGGTGAATCTGTTTCTTTTTCAGGTGACCTCTCACGTTTCGGAGAGTTGTCCCGGGGATTTTTCTTTTGATACGGTGGTGGTTTTTTAAGGTCCACGTCTTTGATTTCTCCGGCTGCGAATTTAGCAGCCAGCTGTCGTTGGAGGTCCCAACATTCTTCGGTCGAGTGTCCCTTTCGATCGTGGTAAGAGCAATGTTTGCTTTCATCGTAGCCTTTGGACCAGGGGGCTTTGGCTGTTGCGGCGACAGGTTTTTCATCCTTATCGTCCTCGATTACATAAGAGTGCTCCCCCTGAGTCTGATTATTTCGGGAGCTTCCTCTTTTATGAGGTCCCTTCCCATCGGAGGCTTCGCCTTTCGGATGATTCTGGGATTTTCTGTGGAGCTTATCTAACGCCGCTCTTTCTTCTTCCAGAGTAATGTATCTAGAGGCCTTGTGGAGGGCGTCGTCGATAGTTGGAGGAGGATTTAGGGTCAACTCCTCGAAGAAGCCCGATTGATACCAGAGGCCTCTCCTAAGGGCTTCAATAGCTACTTGATCGTTAGGGTTCGAGAGTTTAGTTCTTACTGCCCTAAATTTCTCGATGTAGACTCGCAGTGAGTCTCCCAATCCTTGTCTGATCTTCCAGAGATCGGCCTCAGAGGCTTGTTTCAGGATGTGGGTTGAATATTGATTCATAAAGGCGTTAGCTAGCTGATCGAAGCTATCTATAGAGTTTGGTTCGAGGCCGGAAAACCATTCCAGAGCTGTTCCGGTCAAATTTTCAGCAAATGTTCTGCAATATCCGGCATCGCATTCTTCCATCGTGAAGTGAGCTTTAACGATAGCTAGCTGGAAGGCTCTTAAATAAGCCTTTGGGTCTGCGTTCCCATCGTACTCGGGAATCTTAATTTTTCGAGTGTCTCTTATGTAAGAGTTAGCAATTCTATCAGTGAACGGAGTTCCACGAGTTTCCTTGATTAGGCTCTCGATTTCGGGAGCTGAGCTCGTTGCTTTGTGAACTTGAGCTCCCAATTTTTGGAGAGCTGCGTGGGTTCGCTCCATGTATCTGCGAATCGCGTCAGGTCCTTCGAAGGGAAGGACATTCGGATCATTCTCGGGTACTCGGCGCATAGGTTCCTGGCGGAATCTAGCTCGATCGTTTTCCCAGCTAGCTGGTGAAACGGATCGTTCATTCGCCCTTAGGCTCCGAGCGAGATTAGTGCGGATAGTTGCAGGATCAGCATCCGTTCTTTGAAGTCCGTCGGTATTTGGGGTTGAAACCCTAGTTTGAAACACCGGAGCTGATGTTCTGCCCCCGGACGGAATGTTGGTTCCTGCTCCAGACCCCGAAGGAGGTGGCGGTGGAGGCAATCGTGTGCTCCCAGCGATGTTTCGATCGGGCGCGGAGCTCGTTGTCGCTACGTTGCTCCCCATGGTGCTGATGACTGGTGGGACAAACGTAGGAGCTGTCCTGGGGCGAGGTGTTTGGAAAGCAGGTTCCTGACCATCCGCTCCAGAGCTATCAGGGGAGAAGTTTAGACGCTCTCGAGGGAAGGAAGGGTCAGCTAGTCGTTCATGGAACGTGATCCCTCTTCCCTGGTGGACGGACGGTTGGGTTGTTGTGGATTGAGACCTGGTTATCTCTTCGAACTGTTGCTGCCGTTCGGCTAGCTGTTGCACCGTTCGCTCAGTTTGTTGAGCTTTGTCTACTAACTGGAGCATCATCTGCCGGATCTCAGAAAGCTGAGCTTCCGTTTGGTTCGGAGCGGATTGATGCGGTGTGTTATTGAGGGCTGAGGGCCCAGAGTTGGTCCCTCCGGAGGCTCTCGGGTTATTTGCCCCCGGAGCAGTGCGATTCGGTGAGCTATTGCTCAGGTTCGATTGATCGGGGTTAGATGGATTAGTTCCATCGAGTGGATTCATCTTTAAGCTTTGGAGAAAGGGATTCGATTAATTGTCCCCACAGACGGCCCCAATTGTGAGAGACAAGGTTTCACCCTAAGATTCTAGGTTAGGTCAAAAAGGAGGTACAAGGAAATTCGTGGGCTGAATCCCGTAAAGAGCTTTAAAGATGAATAAGTACTTTTTATTGATGATTTTGAATAACAATGATTACAGAGAAAATGAAAGGAATCGTCTGAGAATGTTTACAAGATCTGAAAAAGATATAATCGATGTGTAATGGAAAGATCTTTCCCCCTTTTGGTCTTCGAGGTCCTCTTTTATAGCTTCGAACCTTCCTCCGATTACTTGTAACTAATCTCCGAGATCTTCTCCTTCTGTTAAGGAATTCACAACAGCTCCCTGTTTGACCGGGTCCTGCGCTCTTTCTTCTTGTGGTGTTAGCCTCCTCTTCGAAGTAGCCTCTAGAGACTGTGATCAGCTTGCTATCTTTGGCTCCGTGCTGAGCTCCAGCTAAAGTCGCCGATTTGCAATGGGCTTTAGCCCAGAACTCATTCAGGCTCCGTCGTTAGCTAATGGGCTATATTTGGGCCCAACACTTAGGATCCACTTGAAGCTGATGCATGATAATATCAGGGTCGATCACGGGCATGTCCTTGTGGGACCAAGCGAAGCAATCGGAGTTAGACCTTAGGAAGTCAATCAGCCTTCGCCTTAGGTCCTTCGAAAGCCTAGAGCCTATCTTAAAGTTCCGCTCCGAATTCCCTTCCACCAGAGGGACCTCGTCCATCCCTTCAACCTCCGGTTCTTCGGTATGAGGAGCCGCAGGTTCCTTCTGTAATTGCAATAAGGCCTGGGTCTTTCCCTTCAGGGTGGTCTGGTAGCAAGACCTGGAATTTTCCTGGTCTCCTTTGATAACCTTTACGCCCCAGGGAGTAGGGAATTTTACCAATTGGTGAAGGGTCGAAGGTACGGCTCCCATGTCATGGATCAAGGCCTTCCTAGTATCACGTTGTAGGATGACGGACAGTCGACGATTGGAAACTTAGTGGTTTGGTTTATCCCCTCAGCGTAGACTGGGAGAAGGACCTCTCCTTTGGTTTGTTTCACTTATCCGCTGAATCCCACGAGTGGGGTCGCTTTTCTGGTTAGCGTCTTGGGGTCCAACCCTAGATCCATGTAAGCCGAGTGGAAGATGATGTTGCTGGAGCTTCCATTATCCACTAGTATCTGCTTGACCAAGCAGTTGGCTCCAGCGAGATGACGAGGGCGTCGTGATGAGCAGCTAGGACCCTTTCTTGCTCTTTCGTGGTGAAGCTAATCTCGTCTGTTCCAAGAAGTGGGCGTTTAAGGATCTCGGTCTCCTGACCGTTCCTGGCATTGCGAGTACTTCTTTTGGCGGCGGCACTGCTGATCCCGCTTACTTCTGATCCTCCGGAGACGACATGGATCACTCGGTCTTGCAGCGGAGGCAATGCGGGAACAGCTTCGTTAGGAAGGCCAGGGCCTTCCTTGTTCAAGAGGTTCCTGGCTTTATCTGACAGGAATTCTCTTAGATAGCCTTTCTTGAGAAGTTCAGAAACCTCTATCCTCAAGGCTATACAACCTTCAGTGGTGTGGCCGTTATCGTTGTGGAACTCGCAACACCTTTTGGTGTTTCGATTGACATCGGGGGACCTCATCTTTGGGGGCCATTTAACCTGTGGACCCATTTGCCTCAGGACTCCGATGAGCTCCGGTTTGGATATTGCAAGATGAGAAATGTTGGGCCAAGTAGACACCATCATTCCCTCAGATCGGGGTAGAGGGCGATTCTGATACCTGCCCCTGTTCGAATTGCTGGGTTCTCTGGAAGGTCGAGAGCGGATGGTCTCGTTGCGATGGTCCTTTGGAGGTCTGGAGGATTTCTGATCGTATTGGAAGGAAGCCTTGACCCTGCTCAAGACGTCTTCTTCCCATCTCACTTGAGCCCAGGCGCGGGATAACACATCTGACATACCTCCACACCTATACTTTGTTAACTCTTTGTAGAGTTCTCCTTCTGGAAGCAGGCCCTTCTTGAAGGCTGAGACGGCTGTATCAGCATTCCACTCGGGAATGGAGACCTTCTCTTGGTTGAAGCGAGCTATGTAGGAACGTAGGACTCGTTCCTGTATTGTTGGACCTCATAGAGGTCATCTGATATCTTCTCCAGATGACGACTGTTGGCGAATTGTTCCCCGAACTTGTCACTGAGGGCGGCGAAAGATGTGATGGATCCCGTGGGGAGATTGTTGTACCATTGGAGGGCAGGACCGGTCAAGGTTGACCCGCATCCTTTGCACATGGTAGCTTCCCTTGCTTCTTTGGGGATAGCCACGGCTATCATGCGCTGTTTGTACTGGGCAATATGGTTATCGGGATCCCCAGTTCCTTCATACATCTTAATGCTCGGGAAAGAAAACTTGCGAGGCATCTCTACCGAAGCAATCTCTTTCACGAAAGGTGTGTCAGAGTAAGATCTAGGGTTACTTCTTCGGATAGGGGGAGCTACTCCGGGGAGCCTTCCCACCATAGATTGGATGGTGCCGAATCTTTCAAAGACCACCTTTTCTAGGTAGGCGGCTAGAGCTGGGTCTGAGATATCGGGATTATCAGGTGAGTATTCCTCGTCCTCCGTGTCTGAATCGTCGTTCCCTTCTTCCCGGGTTGTATCTCGAGCAGCCTCTTGGTTATCGGATCCATTGTTTAAGATTTTAGGCTGCTGAGGTGTTTCCTTGTTGTCGCGAGGGGTGCTAAGCGAGGCCATAGGTCGGACTCTGGTTCTGAACCGTTTTCGCTTGTTCCCAACTGTCCCGAGGGATTGGTTCTCTCGTCGGAGAGCAAGGTTCTCGGCCACCATAGCGTCTAGCTTCTTGACGCTCTGTTGAAGTTGTTTGGAGTGTTCTCCATGTTGGTCTTTTAGGTTTTGAACTTTCTGGATGAGTTCTAGACCTGCAGGTGTGGTTTCCTGAGCCTTGTGAAAGTCGGTGATTTGGCTTTGAAGAGTTTCAAGCCTGCTGAGGAGCTCCTGCTCCTTCGGGGTCAGTTCGTCTCGGTTGGAATCGTCTTCTGGTGTCATCGTCACATAGTTGAGTTACTCCCCTCCTTCTAGTGCCAAACTATTATGGTATTTTTGTGTAGGGTCGTTTAAGTACTACGGAACACTGGAAGACTAATGAGTTTGTATGTGTTTTAGAAGAGAAATCGAGGCAAAGAGATGTATTATTGAGTATCTTAAGCGTTTACAACGTTGGGTGTATAAACCCTTTAGTTTTCTAGCCTAACACTCTAATCTCTAAGCCTCTGAATGTCGATCCCTTATTCTAGGGTTTGGGCTCCCCTTTTATAGTAGATGTATGTCGGCTGAAGTAGGGCGAACTCTTCCATAATCGTAGAAATAGAAGTTTTTCCGTGACTGGAAAACTTCCATATTATTACGGAGGGTCGGACCCTGGTTCCTTCTGGCAGGGACTGGACCCTGGAACCTTCTAGCAGGGACTGGACCCTGGGTCTTCCTTAGGAGAAAGGTCTGGAAATCAAGGGCCCCTTCGGAGGTTGGAGAAATCTTTAGCCTTAGATATTTTTTCCCAACAGTCTGTAGTTGCAGTGTCTTGCTCAGGAATGATTTCCTTTTGAGCATTCAGCTTCTGACTTGCTGCATTACGCAGGTGACCATCTTGATCACGCAGGTCTCCATTCTCATAGGTTGTGATAATAATAGGCGCTACCATGACTCGGCGGGTAGTATCGATCGATGTGATGTAATTAGTATCTACCGATATCGGATGAATGGTATCGGTCGACGAACGGTTGTTGATGTCGATCGATGGGGTGGGGCGAGTATCGGTCGACGAACGGTTGTTGTTGTCGATCGATGGAGGGGTGCGAGTATCGGTCGACAAAGAAGGTGTCTCGGTCGACTATGGTAGGCGACTATCGTTCGACAAGGAGTAGGCGATATGAACGTCAGGACGTGGACTAACTATATTTCATGACCGCCAGAAGCCCTAAAGCAACCCAAATTACCAGAATACCTTTGGACGACCATAAACCCTATTTTATCATATTTATAAGCCATTGTTGACGGCTAGACCTATCCAAGCTTTCTTTGACCTATTGTTTATCTTTGTTAGGAGAGAAGGGTGGAACTCCTATCAGAGTCCTCCTGGAACTCCATTGGATTTGGTTTTATACTATTTATGTTATTTCATCTATTCATCTATGATTTCTGTTACAAGTTTCATGTCTGAGTAGATCCACCTGTTAGGTTTAGGGTTCAGTTAGGTTATCTGGGATTAGCCCCAAATATATAATTGCTAAGTTGTGGTTTTCATCAATAGGATTGTTATTAATGCTTGTTTCTAGAGTCGCGAACTAGAACCTTGATCCTAGGGATTGTAGAGACCAGCGAGAGCTTGTAACTCTAACTCACCCTGAATCCATCCTTTTGAGCTAGGGTTGATAAATACAGCGATAGCTGATTTAGTAAACCCTAGTGAACGTGTGTTCAACCCGTCCGTAAAGCTTGCTAGAAGCATATCGATCGATAATCCAATAGATTAATCGATCGATATGGTGAAAGGTGTATCGATCGATATTCCTATAGAATCATTGATCGTCACTTTCTTGTGATCAATAACCGAGTGGTTGAGATCCAAGATCTAGATATTAGACTATCTATACAACGACAGTTGTTAGATTTGTACTCCCAGTTGAGTTCTAATATATCTAGCAAGTTAGTAACCTATATCATTATAATCCTAATTACCTGAATAGAAACCCTAGATCTAGCAACCATCCTTCCATCAAACAACTCTTTGCCAAGCTGAACAATTATATTATTCATCTTGTTTACTGTTTGCTATATTTATTTACTGCATTAAACTTATTAGCCTAGCTTAATCATATAACTATTATATTTATTTGGTTCCTTAGCTCCTTGTGGATTCGATCCCTAAGTACTACGATTGGACCTCTTTTGATGAGAGTAATTCACTCCTTAGGGTAATTTGAGTGATATCACACACTTTGCCAAAACACATAGGCAAAGGTATATATACTGAGTTCAATTGGGTTAAAAACTCATCAGGGCATTATTGTTATAATGGGAAATCTTGGGCTTCAAGTCGATTGAGAATATTCTTCCTTCTTCTGCACGCACGATATCGATCGAGAGCACTAGGCGTACATCGATCGATAGAGTATCTCGTCATCGTTTCTTCGGATGCATCATCGATCGATTACACATAATGTGTATCGATCGATATGTATCTCTGGATATCGTCCTCGACGTCCTATAATCTTTGATGATAACAGAATTAAGATGAAAAGAATACTTTTATTAAGTAAAGAACTGTTGTAAAAACACAAAAGAACTAGAAGTAATTGAGAACACACTTTGCCAAAACACAAAGGCAAAGATATAAATACTGAATTCAATTAGGTTAAAAACTCGTCAGGGGCATTATAGTAATAATAGTAAGTCTTGGGCTTCAAGCGATTGAGAATATTCTTCCTTCTTCTGCACGCTCGATATCGATCGATAGTACTGGGAGTATATCGATCGATGGAGTATCTCGTCGTCATTTCTTCAAATGCGTCATCGATCGATTACACATAATGTGTATCGATTGATATGTATCTCTGGATATCGATCTTGACGTCTAAACTTATAGTCATCTCGGGAAAACTCTCCTTTAAGCTCCATAATGGCACCTAAAACGTCACTTCACTCCAAAATGCCCTTGAACATAAAAACATACCTAAAAGACTCCAAAACATAGATATATATATATATATATATAGTAAAATCATAGAAATACCATGGGTAAAAGTGGGTCAAAATCATGGTATATCATCCGACATCGATCGACACTGTTCATCACCCGTCGATCGACGACAACTCATATCGATCGATATCGCTGTCAAAACATCGATTGATATTGTCAGCATCAGATCAGTGGACGAGTCTAATAAATGAGAGTTATTAGACTTATCTAAGGGTTGAAGCTCTTTAATATCATGCATGCAACTTGTTAAGGCATCTATAGCATTATAATCCGGATTACCTAGATAGAAACCTTAGATCTAACAACCATCCTTCCATCAAACAACTCATTGCCAAGCTGAACAATCATCTTGTTCATCTGGTTTACTGCTTTACTTATTTATTTATTGCATTATAAAACTACTAGCCTAGCTTAATCATATAACTATTAGATATATCTGGTTCCCTAGCTCCTTGTGGATTCGATCCCTAAGTAATACGATTGAGCTCTTTAGATGAGAGTAATTCACTCCTTAGGGTAATTTGAGTGATATCACACACCACCAAGACAAGCTCAGTCACGCCGTAGAGCTAGGTTGTGGTTAAAGTTTACTATAATTGGAGGACAGCGGCCTGATGGTAAAACCAAGATCAGATGCAACCTTTGTAAAAGGTTCTACTTTATTAAGCTTCGCAAAAATGGAACCTTAACCCTGTCTCGTCATATGAAGGTATGTCCAAAAGCTGTTGGAACACCTGGAACACCTAGAAGTAGTTATAGGAAGGTGGAGATGATAGTGTTCCGTGAGATGATAGCAATAGCCATTATAGAGCATGATCTGCCTTATAGGTTTGTAGAGTATATGAGGATTAGAATGGCTTTTACTTATGATAATTCCAGTATTGAGTATTAGAGTAGAAACACAGCAGCTTCTGATGTGTTGAAGATTTATGAAAAGGAAAAGCAGAAATTTAGGGAAATTTTGGTAAAGTTTCCTGGTAGAGTTTGTTTGACAACAGATCTCTGGAGGGCTATCACCATTGAAGGATATCCCTGCTTGACTGCACATGACATCCATGATGACTGAAATTTGCAAGCTAAGATATTGGCATTCACCGCTTTTCCTCCGCCTCATTCTGGAATAGCCATTGCTATGAAGCTGGCTGAGCTGCTGAAGGAGTGGGGACTGGAAAAGAAGGTCTTCTGTCTCACTGTAGACAACGCTTCTTCCAACGATAGCATGCAGATTATTTTGAAGAGACAGATGCAGAAAGATCTGGTCTGCCGTGGCGAGTTCTTCCATGTACGATGTTATTGTTCAAGATGGCTTAGCAGTGATTGGATGAGCTTTGCAAAAGATCAAGGAGAGTGTCAAATTCGTTAAAGCATCAGAAATTAGGGAGATGATGTTTCAAAACTGGGTTGGAACAGTGGGAACCGAGGTCAAGAATGATGAAGGTCTGGTTTTGGATGTCAGTACAAGATGGAATTCTACTTTCCTTATGCTTTCTAGAGCTGTAAAGTTCAAACATGCACTAGGTGCGGATGTGAAACCAAGTTATGTGAGTTTTCCCTCTTACTCTGAGTGGAGGAGAGCAGAAGCTACAACAACCATTAGAGATATTCAGGTTCATGAGCTCCTTTTTAACTTTT
Organism: Hirschfeldia incana; assembly: GCA_026261945.1. Classification (NCBI taxonomy): domain Eukaryota; kingdom Viridiplantae; phylum Streptophyta; class Magnoliopsida; order Brassicales; family Brassicaceae; genus Hirschfeldia; species Hirschfeldia incana. The sequence goes on from JABCMI010000030.1 coordinate 727,385, forward strand.
GTTTACATACAAGTTATGAGTCTTGAGTTGAAGATTTGTAGGGGTCTAGTATGGTAATATTTTTATTCTGTGGGAATCAATGAATAACTTCAAGTGTCGTATGCTTTCTTGTGTCTCATTTTGTGAATTATAAGAATAATGTGTTAAACATGTGTTGCTTTAGAAGCTTGAACCGTAGGTGTTGAACCGTATGTGTTAAACATGTGTTCATGTCTCTGCCCTTTTTTACTTGTGGTATAAGATAATAAGAACAAGGTTGAATCTTCTTTTTTCTTTCTTGCAGGCTGAAGACAAGTACAGAAGCTGGAAAGAAGAGAATCAAGATATCAGAGTTATAAACTTTTTTTTTTACATAAAACAGAGAGCTACAATGTTTTTTACGTAAAACAGAGAGTTACGAAAAATTGAAGTCTATTAAACTTACTTACATCACATTTTGTATTAAAAAAATTTCAATGACATTAAAATTGAGCTTATATTGAGTTTATACAGATTTGATTATAAATGGGTGGCCTTGGGCTGTCCATCTGGGTGTTGGGTGAAGTTGGGTTTGGGTGTGGGTGTATTGAGCCAAGGAAAAACAAATATCCATTGTGCACCCCCATTTTGGTGTGGTCCAACCCAACTGACACCCTAAGCCCATTCCAGATGGGTCTAGGGTCCAGCTTCTGCCGGAAGGGTCCAAGGTCCGACTCCTCGAAATAAAATGGAAGTTTTCCAGTCATGGGAAAACTTCTATTTTGACGATTATGGAAGAGTTTGCCCTACTTCAACCGACATCTAACGACTATAAAAAGGGAGTCCAAACCCTAGAATAAGGGATCGAGTTTCAGAGGCTTAGAGTTTAGAGCTTAGGCGACTAGAACTAGGGTTTACACACCAAACATTGTAGTCCCGGACAAAGCATTTAATAATACATCTCTTTGCCGTTATTTCTCTTTAAGTCTTCCTGTGTTCCGTAGTACTAAAACGACCCTACACGAAAATACCATAACAGTATGCAACAAAGGATAAATGAATAGGTATCACGATTGAATCTCGCTAGGAAAAATGCAACCTACCCACTACGTGCCAAACATGAGAGAATCGTGGAAGAGCCGCGAAGGCAAATCTCTTAGACCATCTACCACAAAAAACCGGATGGCGCTTCCTCGCTTTCTTCTCAATCTCCCGGACCAAAGCATTATTACCGCGAGGGCGAAGGTAGTACTTCCCCTTTGGCCTAGGTGAAGCGGTGATGTAGTACGAGTAGAGAACCTCGTTTATCCCCAGCGTCAAACCCTCCAACTTGCCGAGATTTTGGATGGCAATCAAAGTCCTCCAGGCTGGAGGAGTCAGTTGGCCCGGGGAAATGTCGAAGTACTCTGACAGCTTCGCGATCAACCAAGGAACGCAATCGAAAAACTCCAACTCAAAGTATGACTCGTAGATCGGGACCTCGTCGACTTCGAAATCTGAAATCTTATCCGACGGACCACGGATTCGAACAGCCAGATCGGGAGAAAGATTTTATTTCTTCCTCATCCCTCGACATCACTCTTCCTAATCCTAGAAACCGGGCCTGACGACGATGACCCTCTGATTCCGCCATCAAAAGAGGCGTCCTCGATTTTGACGAGCTAAGAATCTTCCGCTTCGAATATGGGAGAATGGGAGGAAGAAGTCCTAGGTCTATCGGCGGGAGAAGGTTCTAGGGTTTTGCTAGAAGATTCTCCGGACATTACTAACGGTTGATCTAAAGAGAAAAGCAAGGGGAAGAGACGGTCACCTGTTAAGAGTTTCTTCGAAGAAGGGAGCAGCCGAGAGAGAAAGTCTAGATTGAGAAATGGAGAAGAAGTGAGAAAAGGCGTGGTCTCAACCGAAGAAAGAGGAAAACCCTAGTTTGGCATCCACGCGCCTCGGCCGCATCGCCACGCGCACGAGTGAGCGCTAAGACGGAGAAGCTGAACCGATTGTGGGCTTTTTCTGCGAAGCCCAATCCACATAAAGTAATCTCAATTAAAGGTCGGGGCATCTGATACCCTCGAAAGGGACTATCTCTTCTCATCCTTCCTTTAAGGAGGAATCACAACAAGGTCCTAGACCTTCACGAGAGGTTACAACGACTCCACGCCTCATCCAAACTTGCAACAAGGTTCCAGCCCATCTCCAGCTCGAGAAAATACTATTGAGGTCCACAATCACATTTTATCCCTTGATTCCCACGAGACAGTCAAGGAATAAGGGGTAAACTCTTGGAATCCAAGCATAATTTTTCTCCAGCTTCCGAATAGACCTTTGACTTTCGGACCTTTCTCCGAGAAGGAACCAAGGACCGACCCCTGCTCTGGATCCGACCCCTTGAAAGGGACCGACCCCTTGAAGCAAAATGGAAGTTTTCCGATCATGGGAAAACTTCTATTTCTACGAATATGTAAGAGTTCACCCTACTCCAACCGACATCGACTACTATAAAAGGAGAGCCCAAACCCTAGAATAAGGGATCGACTTTCAAGAGGCGGAGATATTAGATTTACGCAGGAAAACCAAGGATTAATACACCCCACGTTGTAACCCCATACAAACACTCAATAATACATCTCTTGTGCCTCGATTTCTTTGCTTTCTCTTTAAATCTTCTAGTGTTCCATAGTACTAAAACGACCCTACACAAAAATACCATAACACAAAGGACTAGACTAACATGAATTAGCGAGAGAAAACAATTGAAAAAAATGCATGATGATGTGAAAAACACAATATATCAAGTAGTAAGAACAAAAGTAGAGCAAAAGATCTTATTTGTGAATTCTTGTTTAAGCGTGAACAACGTATTAGAGGTCGGCCACAAGATATGTCGATCAGTGCGCTAGTCTAGCGGCCTAATTCTAACCTAGTTGAGTCATAGCTTGCTAGTAAGAACGGAAAAAAATGCCTAACTTGCTTTAAGTGCTAAGTTTGCTGCGAAAATGGTTCTCTCTCTGCTCCTTTCCCCAAGCTCTCCTTATGTACTTCTTCCAGGTCGGTTTTTCCTTGCTTTGGGCCAAATCCGTTGCAAATCGTTTTTTTTTATTCTTGTTGATCTTCATGTTTATCGGGAAACTTGACGTTTATCTTCGGGAAACTTGACGTTTATCTTCGGGAAACTTGACGTTTATCTTCGGGAAACTTGACATTTATATTTTATGTAAAGATAAACCGTCATATTTATCTTGAGTATGATAAAAAAATCTTAAGCGGGCCATCCGGTCGTGTTTGGGCACTTTCGGGCTGTTTCTTAAACCTTCGATGTTTTCCTTACGATCTTACGAGAAAATAATCTATCATGGTTGAGATGATTGGTGTTTTAGAGTAACTGTAATTGTTTTATACGGTGAATTAAAATCTTTCCGCTAACCGAACCATTCGCGATTTTCCGAAACGTTCGCGATCATTCTGATCGACATGAAACAGGGGTTTTAGATTCACGGTTCCAAGGATTCAAACTTTAAGGCTTTGAGCATGGATACAAAGTATGTGATTGAACCTGAGTCGAGATGGTTTTACGAGGAATTGGCTGCACCCGCCGAGCGTCCTGTAGCATGGCGTAGTGGACCACGAAGTGGCTGCGCTCCCCGGCTCCCAATACCATGGCCTAGCTGCTGCCGCCAGCGCCTGGGACCGTGACGTGGCCGCTGCCGCCGGTGCCTGGGACCGCGGCGTGGCCGCTTCCACCGGCACCTGAGACCGCGACGTGGTTTTAACTGCCGCGGGTGCTCGAGACCGTGGATCGTATCAGTCGGCAAGTTAATATGTGCTTGTCCGGTAACTCGCTTTGGTTATTCTTTTTCTCAGCTTTCGAGGTTTTAACAGAAGCTTGGTTTTTCCGAGGACTTTCGAGTATCGATTCTATCTCGACCGATTTTGACCCCAACAACGATTTAGAGGAATGTGGTGATTTTTGTGTCTTTTGGAGACTTTTGAGATGCAGGACTGCACTGACATGTCAGATGTTTAGCTATAGATGGTGCTATTCCCACCGTTTGATAATTTTTGCGAAATTGATATCACTCAAATTACCATAAGGAGTGAATTACTCTCATTCGGCCGGTGTAAACATCGATCGACATTTTCTTGTGTCATTAAACGAGAGTTGAGACATGAGATTCTTGTTAGTTAACCATTGAAATACTGCGTGAGCCTGATCACTGTGTTAAGCGATTGAGCTCTGAATTATCATGCAAGCAACTGTTAGGCATCTATAGGATTTATAATCTCCAGCACCTGAATTGAAACACTAGAGATCTAGCAACTATCCTTCCATCAAACAACTCCCCGCCAAGCTAAACAATTGTCTTGTTCATCTTGTTTACTGTTTTCTAGTTTATTGTATTTATTTACGTACTTATAAATTATTAGCCTAGCTTAATCATATAACTATTAAATCTATTAGGTTCCCTAGCTCCTTCTTGATTCGATCCGTAAGTACTACAATTGAGCCTCTTTTGATGAGAGTAATTCACTCCTTAGGGTAATTTGAGTGATATCAATTTCGCAAAATTATCAAATTTTTTTCGAAGAAGTAACTTTTCTACGATAAAATTCTCGGAAAGACTTATCCATAATGCACCAAAGGAAAACCTGATTTTCCGCAAACATATAGAAGTAAAATCCAAACAACCAAATCGCTTGACGTATGACAACCAGCCGAGCACTGGTCGGTCAACGAATGGCGACCGGCCGAGCGAACGAACCTCTCGATGTACGGTGACCGACAGAGCATGGATCGGTCGATGTACGCCAACCACCCGAGCATGGATCAGTCGACGTATGGTGACCAGGCCAAGCGAACAAACCGCTTGACATACAACGACCAACCGAGCAAGGATCAGTTAACGTACGCCGACCAGCCGAGCAATTGAACCACTCGACGTACGGCGACCAACCAACCATGCATTGCTCGACGGACGGTGACCGACCGAGCATGAATCATTTAACATAAGGTGGCCGGCCGAGAGACTTAACCGATCGACGTAAGGCGATAGGCCGAGTACAAATCAGTCGACATACAGTGACCGGCTAAGCGACCAAATCGCTCGACGTACATCGACTGACCGAGAATGGACCTGTCGATGTTTGGCAACCGCCCGAGCGACCCAACCGCTCGATGTACGGTGATCGACCGAGCATTGATCGTTCGACTTACAGCGATCGACCCAGTAGAGACTGGCTGAGTGACCAAACCTCTCCACGTACGGCGACCAGCCTAACATCCAAGATGCTTTCCGTATGTCGAACGGTCGATCCCAAAGTACAAGTCGATGCGAAAATATTGAGACGATAAGAATCTCTGCATTCTCGCCTACTCCTTGATAAAATTCTTACGAACCGTGGCTATACTACCCCTTAATGGATCTTACTTGAAGTTATCATCAAGACTTTACCAAAAAAACCGTGAAAACTTATTTTATCAAAAATTGTAATAAACGCGATAAGTTGAAAGATGGCTCAAAGAGGCTGAAAAAGAGACTAGGAGCCCACGTACGATTTTGCCAAAGATAATGATGAAGATCGAGAAAAATTGAATATTTCCGCAAAGTGGCAAAGTTGTCCTAAGGGCACAACGGGAAAGCGAAAACTGAGGGAGTATATAAAGATCTCTAGGCGAGAGGCAGGAGAGAGAATTTTTCACACAGCAAATTCAGCACTTAGAGCATTTAGGCAATTTTCTGTTTTGTTATTCGAGCTGCGACTCAACTAGGTTATGCACTCCTAGGTTATTAGAATGAGGGATATCGCCGACAGCTCTCGTAGCAAGGCTCCTACCTTTTTGTAACACTCATACGCAGATTTGGAATAAGACCCCTTTCATGTCCCCGATCCTGGATAGGACCGGCCGGATGGACTGCGGTGTAAGGAGACGCACCAGTCAGGTCATATGACCTTGAGACAAGTGTGTCATGACCTGGAAGAAAGGTTAAGGGCATCATAAAGCTAAGGGATAGCTAAATCAAGAAGAAGATAAAGATATCAAGCTGTAAGAAGTATATCACAGCCGGGAGATGCGAGAAAGAAGCTCAACCAGTTGGACCGAGCTAACTGGAGCTCAAGAAGAGTGTGTCAGCTCCCTGAGCTGGATAGACTAGCTCACTCAGCTGGGTCAACTATGGATCAGCTCACTCAGCTGGTTAAACTGGGGATCAGCTCAACTCAGCTGGAATGAGTGTTCAAGTCTTGGGTAGTTGGTCCGGGTCTCGACCATGACCGGACCATGTGGACGACCCCTATGTACGGATTGACCGGTGGACACTTGGGATCGGACCAGGGGCTTGGGCAACCGGCCCAGGCTTGTATGTGACGTCTCTAATGGTAGTTAGGACTGTCAAGGACGTCTGGAAACTTCCATGGACGAAAGGGTGTGATCTGGACTATTGATTAAATCAATGGTACGAAATCAAACCGAAAGGATGCAACGGTTAGAAGTTAGAAGTAACCATTCCTTTTCTATAAAAGGGAAGGCAAGTCTGTGCCTTTGTAGGCACGCCAGGGACCCTTATTCCTCCCTGAAACACAAAGAAAAGCAGAGAGAAAATGTTAGAAGTTCGGATTAAACAATCCAAACCATAGAGAGATGTGAAGGCATCAAAGGGGCAGATTTGAGGACAATCAAGAGGGGAGTCGAGTACGACCCTCTGGTGAGTTTTTATTATTGTTGGCCACGCCCTGGGCTTCCTCTACATCCATATAAGACACCCAAATAGCCAGGAGAGAAGTTGGAAGATCGGATTCCACTTCCTAGGGCAGAGACAGCCTTGAAGGCAGATGTGTGTGGACTGACAGTTTCATGGGAAACAAAGGGGGAAGTGATGAACGACCTTGGATGGGTTTTCATCATGGATGATCATTCCCTAGGCTTCCTATGTTTTTGGGAACACACGCAAGTGGTTAGGAGAGAAGGGAGAAGGCTTGACTCCACTCTCAATGGCATGAACAACCTCAAAGGTGGATGCAGTGCATAAACTGTTTCCATGGAAGTCTGACTGGAAGGGATGATGGGTGCGACCCTGACTGGATATTATCAATACTGGAAGTATGTGATAAATACATGATGGAGGCGTGCTTGGGAAGAGCATGGTCGGCCTGATAAGGTAACATGTGTGGACTGCATACCATTGGACACAGTTTGGTACACTATGAGCTAATCTGTTCTTGTAGTTACACCTTACCCTGTTTATACATTTATTCTTCATCTTATTTGTTATATCTATGATTGAGATTGATGATTTATACATAGAGGCACTGAACCTTGGCCTTGGCCTGTGCAGGGAAATCCTACATGGCCTTGGTTGGGCAGATATGTCCGGATCTCATAGTTCCTAAAGTAATTACGGGGATCCGGTTATGGATTCTTCTTAGTGGTAATTTATCATGAATTTTCATGAATTTTAATTGGTTTTTAGGGATTGATTTGAGGTAGTCACCCTATGGCCGGTTTGACTGATTTGGGGCGAGATCTATATGATCGAGGTCGGTTCTGAGAATTCTGATTATGGGAATATCTTAGTTGAGAATTATCAGGAGTTTTAATGAATTTTAATTAATTTTTGGAGCAGGTTTGCTTGAGGTCGAAATTGCACTTGAGGGCATATTGGGGTCAGACCCTTGTGTTAGGCTAACTGATCATATGTTTGTGTGTTGGGATATATTTATCACTTATGATATTAATCATAAGGAATGCTAGTTATCAACCTTGGTGTTGGGAGCTATGTGCAAAGCATTTTCTGAGAGCCATGAAGAAGAGTATTGTCAATACTAAGTGGTGCAGGCCATTAATATTGTGCTGGTGTGTTTATACAAGGAAGGCCGTGTGTAATCTGATCATGGACAAGGATGGACGACCTGATCCTTGGATGTTGGATAAAGGTGTCTGATTTGATTGATCAAAGGATGCACTGGTGGTAAGAGCAACACTAATCAGGTTCAGTGGAACATGGTTCCATGACTGATTAGGAAGTATGAAGACTCATCAGTTCTGAGTCATGTGGGGTGGTTGGTTGATTGAATTGGGATCTGATGGGCATCATTATTCCTTGTGAGGAATTGGTATGATTAGTGCTTAAGCGGACGTGGTCTGATTAGTCCATGAAAGGACTTGGTATTATATCTTACAAAGTGTAAGGATAATGGGTGAAGCATAGGCTGAGATGCGTAAGATTCTTACAAATGTTTATTGAAGACCTTCCAAAGGTTACTTAATCTGTGGGGATGGCTGGCTGAATGACTAAGTAATCAAGGGAAGATGTTTATGCAGGTTAAGGAAGTTGGTAGAGTGGACGGGGAGCTGGGCAAGGCTACCTTGCAGCTCGGACAGCTGGAAAAGGGTTGCTGGAACCTCCAGTGAAGTGGTTCAGCTCAGCTATCTGGATGAGCTAGCTAGACCGCTAATTCAGCTGAAATAAAGAGCTAACAAGCTCCATGGATGTGGCAAAGGTATGATCTACCAATGTTGTTTAGATCTAGATAGAAAGGCTTAGGGGAATGGAACCTCTGATTGTATTACTTGGTCTAGGTTCAGTATTGACCTTGGAGCTAGCTGGCAGTTGTGCCTACTGACCAGTAGCTGAGGTGATCTGACCAGACAAGTGTTAGATTGGTTTTAGACCAATGGTTAAATAGATATTATTCCGCTGTGCATAAGTTGAAAGGATCTAAGAAAGGAATTGACTAAGGTAGTCTTCAGCTAAGATCTAAGTTAGCCCTCGCCTACGGGTGATGTTTTAAATAATGGACCAAATTTAGAGGTTTGGTCTAGGTATGGACCGAGCGACATGAGACAGCAACTGCGGCCTAGACGGCCGGGATCGGGTCTTACAAGTTGGTATCAGAGCATGCTTAATTCTAGGATTGTTGGGTTGTGGTTGTTCGCCCACACATCCGGACAAGTGGATGCTGGTGAGTTACTCTGCCAGTTTTTTTTGCCGACCTAGCTGGAGAAGGTTAACAATGGAGCTGGTTTGCCTGTAGGTCAGCTCAATCCTACTGCGTTTCGGGATGAGCTGAACTGTAGCTGTAAGTAAACTACCTGAGTGTGTTGGAGCACATGGCTCAGATGAGAAGTAAGCATTTCTCAGGTAGTGTGAATATTATTGAGGCATGATATACCATGATTTTGACCCACTTTTACCCATGGTATATAAGCGGTTTTACATATATTTACTACAAAATAGGGTCTATTTAGAGTATTTACAGGTTCAGGTACGACTTGGAGAAATACGGTGTTTTTGGTGTCTTTTGGAGCTTTTAAGTGCAGAACTGCGCTGACTCGTCAGATGTTTAGATATGGATGGAGACCTTCCCACGGTGCGATTGAGCTGATCTTTTAAACAGGATATATATTTGAGTTAGCTTTCCAATGCCACCGTTTTGAGGTCAATCCGACGGTTAGATCAGGAGTTATGCCCATTTTACTGAAGAGTGGTCAGTCTGCCTCGCGAGAGAAGACTGTCGAGAAGATGAATGTATATCGATCGATGTGAAATCACCCATATCGATCGCTATGAATGTCAGGACGTGGGATGACTATGTTTCATGACCGCAAGAAGCCCTAATGCAACCCAAATTACCATAATACCCTTGGACGACCAGAAACCCTATTTTATGTTATTCTAAGCCATTGTTGACGGCTATGCTTTCTTTATGTTTTTCTAAGTTCTATTCTTGTTCTTAGTTAGGAGAGAAAGGAGGAACTCCTATCAGAGTCCTCCTAGAACTCCATTGGTTTTGCTTTATAGTATTTATGTTCTTTATCTATTCATCTATGATTTCTGTGACAACCATCATGTCTGAGTAGATCCACCTGTTAGGTTTAATGTTCAGATAGGTTGTGGGATTAGCCCCAACTATAGATTGTTAAGTTGTGATATTCATTATCATGATGAACCCTAATGCTTGTTCTAGAGTCATGAACTAGAATATGATCCTGGAATGAATTAACTTGTTAATCATTATCCTGAAATCATCTTGTATAAGCTAAGATCCTCGGATAAGCGAGAGCCGGTCTATGATCTTGGTGGGCACATATTCAACTCGATCTGAGCTATATCGATCGATACTCCTATAGAGTAATCGATCGACGACATACATATCGATCGATACAAGCTGTCAAAACATCGATCGATATTGTCGGCATCAGATCAATAGACGAGTCTTATTGCGAGTGCTACCAGACAACTCTAAAAGTTGAAGCTCTTTAATATCATGCATGCAACTTGTTAAGGCATCTATAGCATTATAATCCTGATTACCTGAATAGAAACCCTAAATCTAGCAACCATCATTCCATCAAACAACTCCTTGCCAAGCTGAACAATCATATTGTTCATCTTGTTTACTGGTTATTAATATTTATTTACTCCATTAAACCTATTAGCCTAGCTTAATCATATAACTATTAGATATATTAGGTTCCTTAGCTCCTTGTGGATTCGATCCCTAAGTACTACGATTGGACCTTTTTTGATGAGAGTAATTCACTCCTTAGGGTAATTTGGGTGATATCAAATTTGGCGCCGTTGCCGGGGAGTTTTGATCGCCATTAGATCTTGTTTAGTTAGATTTAGTCTAGGTTTTGTTACTTTTCCAAAAAACTTATAAAATTTTTTCTTCTTTTTCAGGTACATACATCTCAGTACCAGAAACAATGACGAGAGGATTTCTAGGTCCTTCAAGGAAGGAGTCTGCTGGTTCACGCATGATCCGTAAGTCTAAGAGGGATGTATCGTTCGACACCCTCCAAGCAGCATCGATCGATAGCGTACACCAGAAATCGATCAATAAGGTACACCATCAATCGACCGATAAGCTACAAGATGCGGTGATCGATAGAGCCAACCAAACGAAGAAAAATGTGGGAACCGAAATTCGCACTGTCGATTTTGATTAAGTAAATCGGAGGAAAGCTAAGTAAACTTAACTTTCCCTGAAGGTCCGGATCCGCTGCGACAACTAACGACAAGTGATCAAATAAATGCGGAAAGGTTTTATTATGATTTGAGACTGGACCTTAAGGAAGGCTGCCTACGTACCCCTTTCGAGGATCAAGTCGGACGTAGTTCAGTTGGAAGGGTTTGAACAAGAGTTCGAACTGCCTGGCGGAGTTCGTCTAGTATGAGCGTTAGCCATAGAAACGGGCATGTCGAGAATAATGCCTAGGGTTTCTATGTGCGGAACTCTAAGTAAAAGGATTGTTAGATCCTTCCGAGAGAAATAAGGGTCTGCGGACAAGATGAAAATAGAACGAGAGGCGGCCGGACGTTCTAGGTCCTGCCTTGCTAGTCTACCGCCTCAATTCTAAGTTCTTAAGCTAACAGGAGCTCTATAGGTCTCCAATCTCGGATTTGCTTTCTCTCTAGGATTTTTTGCTCCCCTTTCTTCCTCTCCCAAAGCTCCTTTATATACTCTTTCTTATGACGGTCTATTCTCCTTTTGGGCCGCAAGGCGGGCTTTTTTCCATATTCGTCGGCCTTCATGTTTATCGGGAAACTTGACATTTATCTTCGGGAAACTTGACACTTATCCTTCCGGAAATTTAGCATTTATCTTGTTACGTAAAGATAAACGTAAATCGTCGTATCTATCTTAGATAATCGCAAATGGATTGTCCGATCGCATTTGGTCCCTTTCGGGCCGTTTCTAGGACTTCCATTGTTTTCTACGATTTCTTCGGAAGATCTTCAATTCTTCGTAGAATTGAGATGTGTGGTGTCTTAGATAACCATCATCGTTTCGTATGAATAATTTTAGGATCTTCCTTTCCGTTGATATTTTACGAGTTTTCGAAGTGTTTCCGACGGTTATTAGTTAAGAGTAAGAACGGGAGTTTTGTACGCGGAGTCCCAATGATTCATTCCGCGAGGACTTGAGAAAGACTCAAAGCACAGACTTCTGACGGCCGGGGCCTGGGACTTATGCACAGAAAATTGTCGCTCGAATACCCGAGGCAGCGCGGGCGCTAGGCGCCCGGCGCCTAGAGGCAGCAAGGACGCTAGGCGCCCAGCGCCTAGAGGCAGCAAGGACGCTAGGCGCCCGGCGCCTAGAGGCAGCACGGACGCTAGGCGCCCGGCGCCTAGAGGCAGCACGGACGCTAGGCGCCCGGCGCCTAGAGGCAGCACGGGCGATAGGCGCCCGGCGCCTACAGGCAGCACGGACGCTAGGCGCCCGGCGCCTAGAGGCAGCACGGGCGCTAGGCGCCCGGCGCCTAGAGGCAGCACGGGCGCTAGGCGCCCGGCGCCTAGAGGCAGCACGGGCACTAGGCGCACGGCGCCTAGAGGCAGCATGTGCGTCTCGGCGAGGGCTTTGATTTGATATCTTGCTCGTTTTCTGGGTTCTCACGGTTTGAGAGAACGGGCTCTTTGAAGTTTCAAGGCGGATTCTTTGTCGTTCGGCCTGTCCAAACTTAGATTACTTCCCGTTTCTTCCGTATACTTTCGTATGGTCGTGTCATCTTAGCTACGAACCTAATGTCTCTCGGTTCTTCTTGATTGTATCATCGAAGTTTTACGACTAAATCTTATTTGATTTTCTCGTAAAGTTTATCGTGTAAATCAAGAACGATCGACTTTAACATAGGTTCTTTAAGCTATACGACTTGTCATGCTTTCGACGCTTGTTTTATGGAAAGTCCGTGCATGATAAATAGTTTTAGCCGTTGATTTCGAGAGAACCGTTTTTGACCCCAACAGTTAGCCCCCCAGCCTGTAAGGCGCGGAGACGATCTTGCGGGCGGAAGATTATGAGTTGAAAATCGAAATTTGTGGCTAAGAATATTTCATTGCGGACATCCACATCACCTTTGATTGGCGATCTTGAACGTGACGTCGGAAAGACCGTGAGTTCTTCGCTCAATGTGAAGAAAGAGAAGAACATATGTCCTCGAAAGTCCGTCGTCTTCAAGAGAAGATTCAGAGTCTTGAGGAGACGGGGACTCGCAAGTTTGACGGAGAGGACTTCGACTCGATTCTCGCTGGTCTGAAACCCGTGTGCACCCTTGTCCCGGATTCGGAGGGTTCGGAGGACCAGGACTATGCAGTCAAGGATCGTGAAGCCGGCGCATATGAAACATGCAGCAGTGGTGCGACCAATGGAGGCGACGGTGAGACCGTTCCTACTTTGGGCGAGTTTTGAGGATGAAGGTGATGCTCCGGGGAACGTCTAGGTTTATCAGTCCCTTCAGAGATTTTTATTTTGATTGTGTTTCGGCCGTTAAGAGGCCATGATTTACATTTGTGGGACTGGCCGTTGGTGGCTTCGAATCCCGGCCTTTTTCAGGGCATCTGTTGAACTCTGCGGCTCAATCTTCGTAAAATATTAATGTTGCGTTTTCAGAACTTCTGTCTATCGAAGTTAGAGGGACAGGGTGTGAGTTGTCGTCTCATTCCTGTCTCCCTGATGATCACCGTATCCGTCGTTTGTACAAAGCGAGATTTTGCTGCGGTTTACGATTTACGTGAAAATTCGTGGAAACGTACAAACTTGAGTGAAGAGACAAGTTTTGGGATCTCGCGTCGTTGACGCTTTGCCTATGAGATGTTAAGATACCAGCAAGGCTGGGTTTAGGGCAAGACCTAGGTTTACTCTCAGACTGAGGCTGTGCGATGACAAATCGGCTTTCGTTTTGCCTGTTTGTAATTTTAACCTGATTCGTACCGTTTTAAAATCCGCGAAGTGGTATCGGCTTATATGATTTGTATGGGCACGAATCGAGCTACTTCCTTTACGAAGTGCTGAACCAAATTTGGATTTTTTGTATAGCGCGCTATGGGATCCTTGTCGGATGTAAAAGAGCCTACCCTTAGGTGGCTTGTCTATTTAGGACGTTGGAGTTCGTTTGTTGTGATCAGCAACAACGATATGATGCCGTTTAGAAGGCGTATGAAGGTTTTAATCGAAAAACGAATATTCAAGCACGAAGCAACGTCTCGCAGTGCTTTGAAGTTTGTTTTTCTTATGCCATAAAGGACTATGGGCTTTTAGAAATCGCGGAATGTTTCCAGGCGATAGTTTATGATTTATTTGGTTGATACTGGATCCATTGTTGAGGCCGTTTAGCAATTGGCGAGTTTGTTTGCGAAGAGTTTCGAAAATTTGGTTTCTGTGTTTGTAAAGAGTTTCGAAAATCTGGTTTCTTCAAAAAACGTGGGATTATACAAGCTTACACATTTCAAATGTGTACGAGTTAATTTTCCCTTGTGCCGCACTTCAAATGTTCGCGGGCTTGGAGATGTTTTGCGAATGTCCGTAGTCAGAAACTGTTGTTTCAGTTTGGACGTGCAAGTTAAAAAATTTTGATCGAGGAATTAGGACCAGGGGTTGCGTATATTTGACCCAGGGAGAAGCGTCTACCTTTGCTTTGTTTCGCGAAGTGTTGGCCTTCCGGGTTTTAAGGACGACTCGTATAACTCTTGGAGCTTTGTCACGAGTGTTTCTTTTCATGCTTTGTTTACGGGGCGTATAGAGCTTAATCAGTCGATGTTAAGTTCAAATTTTTCCGTTAACCGTATGGCTGTTAGGACTGATTTTATTACGAGAAATTCATCGCATGATTTCCGCTTTTGGGATATGCGACAGAGTTGCTCACGTAAATGGTTACTTGGAGTTTTATGACAAATCGTGGATTATCGTTTGGCCCTTAAGTGATCGGAGCGCCGATCGTTTAGCTGTTTGGTCTTGGCGTGAATGCTGTGTTCAGCCGTTTAACCAATGAGATGGTAAACGATCAGATTGCGATCCTTTCGCATTAAGTTCATATTGGTTCACGATTGTCCTTAATGGTGATGCCGAATTCAGGTTCGGGCTTTATGGAAAGGCATAGTCGGCCGATGGCCGAATAGCGTTCGTTGAGATAGACATGCAAATCTTAGCGGAGTTTTCCGAGTTATGGGTTACACGAGAAATGTTTCCGCTTTGATTTCGTCTTTTGGCGAAAGTTGCTTCGAATTTCTCATGGAGTTTTACCGAAGGTTATTCTGTTAATTTTGTAGCTCGCCGTCGTGCTATTAGTCTGACGTTGTACGAGTTTCTTGTTGCGAGATTGCAACAAGAGACGGTGTAGAGTTTTCAAGACTATGTTTGTAACGGTTTGACCACGCCGTTATGCCGCTAGCGTTTCGGACGAATCTTAGAGTATCGTTTACCTTTTGAAAGGAAATTTTTTCTTTATGAAGTAGAATGAGTATGCCAAGGATGCGTGGCGATCGTTTCTCGGTTTTTCGAGAGATTAGATCGGTCTGCATGTTCTGCGTAGACAGTCAAGGAACAATAGAACAAAACTGGAAGAAAATGCCTAAGACTTAGCTTGCTAGACTATCCACCTAGGTCCTAAGTTCCCTAAATTTTACGGCAGTTTACAAGACGTTACTATTCTTTTCCTACAAAAATATTAAAACCTTGATAAAATTTTCTAAGTCGGACATACCTTAGTCTCATTGATTACTCGAGATTGCCTCATGTCCGTTCCTCTTTGTCTTCTAACGTTTCATTGTGAAAGGTCTTCGAAAAGTCTGACACTAAATCGAGAATCGATTTTTGATGAAACCCGAAGGAACAGTGCAGAATCGTTGCAGAATCGTTGAAGCAAAAGGAGGAGAAGTAGGCGAAACTTGAAGAAAGCTAAGGTGGGTAGACAAGTGAAAACGAATGGCAAGATGTCACTTGAGTGGGGCTTCTTGTTTCGTCAAGCTATGAGCGAACTGGTCAGGTCAAGAAGCTTACGATCTTGTTATACTTCATGAATCATGTCTCGTAAAATATTGCCGAGCTTTTATTTAACGAGAGTTATTCAACAAAATGTTGTCGAGTTAATTTTACGGAAATTGTTTCGTAAAATTAGTTTGGATAGTCGTTGGGTCAATCTTTACGAGGATTGGCCGTGCTTGACGAATGTTTTGTTGCCCTGCGACCAGCGCAGCATGGGTGCGTTAGCCGCCCGGCGCCTAGAGGCAGCACGGGCGTGCTAGCCGCCCGGCGCCTAGGGACAGCACGGGCGTGCTAGCCGCCCGCCGCCTAGGGCAGCACGGGCGTGCTAGCCGCCCGACGCCTAGGGACAGCACGGGGGTGCTAGCCGCCCGGCGCCTAGGGACAGCACGAGCGTGCTAGCCGCTCGGCGCCTAAGGACAGCACGGGCGTGCTAGCCGCCCGGCGCCTAGGGACAGCACGGGCGTGCTAGCCGTCCGGGACTGTGCTTCCACGCGGGACCCGCCTGTTTTTCTCGGTTTTTTAGAGGTTTCTCGATCGACCCTTAGTCTCTCGAGGTTTCTTTAATTGTTTTTCCGAGACTTTCGGACATCGATTTCATCATGATCCCAGCAAGGAATTGTTTCTTAGAACGTTGTTGACCTTTTATTTTACTAGAGTTATTTCACAAAATGTTGTCGAGGTAATTTTACGGAAACTGTTTTGTAAAATGTTGTCGAGTTTAATCGTGCAAAAGCTGTCTCGTGAAATATTTCGAGAATTTATTTTACGAAAGGTGTTCCGTAAAACGTTATCAAATTTTAACATTAGAAACGCTGATTGGTAACCCGATCAGTCGTGCTTTCTGTTTCACGAGTAATCTGGGGTTTCTTCGCGATTTCCAGGAGAACAAGTCTTTATTTTTCCGGGAAATTCTAAAAAACATTTCCAGTCGAAACTCTACTCGATCCTACTATAAAATCGTATGTGGGTCGTTTAGCCGTGATTCGGGCCCCTTTTGGGCCGTCTTGGGACTTAGACGTTTTTACGATTTTTCTTTAGAATAAGCCGTTGATGTGACGCTGGTTTTTCCGAAAGGATTTCAATTCCCCGTATAGTTAAGGCAAATGGTGTTCAAGCTAACCATAGCCGATGTATACGGCACGCAGGAATCCGTCTCGACTACCAAGTCATTTTTTGAATTTTCCCGAAGTCTTTCTTCGATAATCCCAAATGAGGAGGGTTGTGTCCATGGACCCGAGGACCGTGTTGCAGGAACTTGGACGGGGGTGCATGGTTGATAGGACCCGAACTTGGTCGGGATGGTCCGTTCTCGGGTCGTTTTTCCGTAAGATGATAATCTTAGATAACCGTTTGCATAAGCGTTGGTCGTAGGAGCAGTCACTGCTGAAGTTGTTTTACCAGCGTCGATGTGAGCTGCGAGTTTGTCTTTCATATTTCCAGACATTGCTTTGATCAAGCGTTTTGCGGCCGTAAGAGTAAGAGTAATCCGTCCCCCCCTCCTTCTAGCGCCAAACTGTGGGAACCGAAATTCGCACTGTCGATTTTGATTAAGTAAATCGGAGGAAAGCTACGTAAACTTAACTTTCCGTGAAGGTCCGGATCCTCTGCGACAACCAACGACAAGTGATCAAATAAATGCGGAAAGGTTTTATTATGATTTGAGACTGGACCTTAAGGAAGGCTGCCTACGTACCCCTTTCGAGGATCAAGTCGGACGTAGTTCAGTTGGAAGGGTTTGAACAAGAGATCGAACTGCCTGGCGGAGTTCGTCTAGTATGAGCGTTAGTCATAGAAACGGGCATGTCGACAATAATGCCTAGGGTTTCTATGTGCGGAACTCTAAGTAAAAGGATTGTTAGATCCTTCCGCGAGAAATAAGGGTCTGCGGACAAGATGAAAATAGAACGAGAGGCGGCCGGACGTTCTAGGTCCTGCCTTGCTAGTCTACCGCCTCAATTCTAAGTTCTTAAGCTAACGGGAGCTCTTTAGGTCTCCAATCTCGGATTTGCTTTCTCTCTAGGATTTTTTGCTCCCCTTTCTTCCTCTCCCAAAGCTCCTTTATATACTCGTTCTTATGACGGTCTATTCTCCTTCTGGGCCGCAAGGCGGGTTTTTTTCCATTTTCGTCGGCCTTCATGTTTATCGGGAAACTTGACATTTATCTTCGGGAAACTTGACATTTATCCTTCCGGAAATTTAGCATTTATCTTGTTACGTAAAGATAAACGTAAATCGTCGTATCTATCTTAGATAATCGCAAATGGATTGTCCGATCGCATTTGGTCCCTTTCGGGCTGTTTCTAGGACTTCCGTTGTTTTCTACGATTTCTTCGGAAGATCTTCAATTCTTCGTAGAATTGAGATGTGTGGTGTCTTAGATAACCATCATCGTTTCGTATGAATAATTTTAGGATCTTCCTTTCCGTTGATATTTTACGAGTTTCCGAAGTGTTTCAGACGGTTTTTAGTTAAGAGTAAGAACGGGAGTTTTGTACGTGGAATCCCAATGATTCATTCCGCGAGGACTTGAGAAAGACTCAAAGGACAGACTTCTGACGGTCGGGGCCTGGGAATTATGCATAGAAGATTGTCGCTCAAAGACCCGAGGCAGCGCGGGCGCTAGGCGCCCGGCGCCTAGAGGCAGCACGGACGCTAGGCGCCCAGCGCCTAGAGACAGCACAGACGCTAGGCTCCCGGCGCCTAGAGGCAGCACGGGAGCTAGGCGCCCGGTGCCTAGAGGCAGCACGGACGCTAGGCGCCCGGCGCCTAGAGGCAGCACGGGCGCTAGGCGCCCGGCGCCTAGAGGCAGCACGGACGCTAGGCGCCCGGCGCCTAGAGGCAGCACGGGCGCTAGGCGCCCGGCGCCTAGAGGCAGCACGGACGCTAGGCGCCCGGCGCTTAGAGGCAGCACGGGCGCTAGGAGCCCGGCGCCTAGAGGCAGCACGGACGCTAGGCGCCCGGCGCCTAGAGGCAGCACGGGCGCTAGGCGCCCGCCGCCTACAGGCAGCACAGACGCTAGGCGCCCGACGCCTAGAGGCAGCACGGGCGCTAGGCGCCCGGCGCCTAGAGGCAGCACAGGCGCTAGGCGCCCGGCGCCTAGAGGCAGCACGGGCGCTAGGCGCCTGGCGCCTAAAGGCAGCACGTGCGTCTCGGCGAGGGCTTCGATTTGATATCTTGCTCGTTTTCTGGGTTCTCACGGTTTGAGAGAACGGGCTCTTTGAAGTTTCAAGGCGGATTCTTTGTCGTTCGGCCTGTCCAAACTTAGATTACTTCCCGTTTCTTCCGTATACTTTCGTATGGTCGTGTCATCTTAGCTACGGACCTAATGTCTCTCGGTTCTTCTTGATTGTATCATCGAAGTTTTACGACTAAATCTTATTTGGTTTTCTCGTAAAGTTTATCGTGTAAATCAAGAACGATCGACTTTAACATAGGTTCTTTAAGCTATACGACTTGTCTTGCTTTCGACGCTTGTTTTATGGAAAGTCCGCGCATGATAAATAGTTTTAGCCGTTGATTTCGAGAGAACCGTTTTTGACCCCAACAAAAAACACTGTTCACCCGAATACTGTTCATCCGGCTACTATTCATCGTACTGTTCATCCGGCTACATTCACCCGAAATCGATCGATACTGTTCATCTAGATTCGATCGATGCTGTTCATCGAGGTACTGTTCATCAAGGTACTATTCACCGGAATACTATTCATCCAGGTACTGTTCATCCTGACACTATTCATCACGATAATTGTCATTATGTATCGAAAAGAGCTGTTCATCCGATATCGATCGACACTATTCATCATCCGTCGATTGGTACTGTTCATCACCGTACTGTTCACGGTACTGTTTACCCGATGTCGATCGACACTGTTCATCCTATATCGATCGATACTGTTCATCCCCCGTCGATCGATACTGTTCATCCCGCATCGATCGATACTGTTCATCGCGACACTGTTCACCGAAACACTGTTCATAGTACTGTTCATCGCGGCACCGTTCATCATACTGTTCATCCGACGGGCGACACCACTTTTAGGGAGTCTGAGAAGGCCGAGGTGATTATTCTTAAAGCTGATGAGAATGGAATATTACGAGACGAAGAAGGTCGTCCTCGCACCAATACATGACTATTATTTAATGCAGAAGGTTATTTCATCCCTGATGTGATCGCTGTTGCTAAGATGAATGCTATCCTCTTTGCCGAGAATGGTATGATGGAGTAATGGATGACTATCACTTCTATGGTCTTCCTCACGAAGATCCAAGAAATCACATCGCAGAGCTTGAAAATCTAGTATCAAGAAGCGGGTCGAATGAAGTGTATGATTACAACATGATGCTCTGCAAGATATTCCCATATTCATTATGTGAATATGCTTTTAGCTGGTTCAGTCAGCTGCAACCAAGATCTCTAACCAGTTGGGAGAACATCAAAGACGCCTTCATAGGTGAATTTTTCAGTGAAGATTTCGCAATTTTTCGAAGAAGGCATGATTACGTATTAAAAAAAGGCGTCTGACGATGAGAAGAGAGGAATAACGACTAGCGTAGCTCAGATTGTTGATTTTAACTACAACAAGCAGAATGAAGATTTTGAAACTCCAACAACTCATGTCAAGCAGCCAGACATTCAGGTTCAACATGCAGATGAGGGTAAACAGAAGGATGAACTAAACAGAGGACAACTGGTCAACCATGGTACAGTTAAGGACGATGAACAGTCTAAATCTAGAGAGCTGAGCAGAGTAGAAGAAGCCGATATTAGTGACATGAGCTCAGCATCGTTCGACGTCAACACCTCCACATCGATCCACACCGGTACTTTAGCATCGAGCGACAGTATGATTGCAGCATCGATCATCAGCACCACCTCATCGTCTCTCGACATAATCACTTTGGAATTGATCGATACAGACTTTTGTCATCGATCGATACCACTTGAAATCCTTGAAAGTTCGAGTTGTCCTACGGACACTGCAAACTCAACACAGAAGAGCACTGATGTATCAAGTTGTTCTCCTTCCCCAGATGTAGAAAAAGAAATCTTCATGGAAGATATCTTGAAGCAAGAATTCTTAAAGTTGGAGGATGAAGAAAAGCTTGGAGATTTGGATTCAAGTAAAGAAGTTAATATGGAAGACTTTTTGGAACATGAGGAATGGCTTGAGGATATGGATCAGAATTTGGAGCCGAAGCTTGATGACGAACAGAATACTGAGAGGAAAGATTTGGAGACTTCGTCAAAAGCTAGCATCGATCGACACCAACCTGATGAGATCGATCGATACCCACCCTATGTCATCGATCGACAGTCGCCGTACTTTATTGATCTACATACACCCGACTGCATCGATCGACACCCACCCGATTGTATCAATTGACACCCATGTTTGGATGAACTACCAGGATACATAGTTGAGGTAGAACCAGTTGAGGCGATAATGCACGAGTCTGAAGCCTCACACTTTACTGTTCCTAAACATCAGAGACCACCTATATGGACAGAAGAAGCTGCTGGGTTTCACAAAAGAGTGAAGAGGATAAATGATCCTGTGAAGATAATGGTTCCATGTGCGGTGTTTGAAGCTGAATCTCCTATTCCACCAGATAAAGGTCCGCATCTGAGTTCTTACATTGAAATATTGGATGATCATCAGCACGTAGAAGCTTCTCAGAGAGGATTGAGACTTAGAGATGAAGTCAATAAAACCCTAGCAGAAGAAGCATCGATCGATACAGTTCAGACAATGTTGATCGACATGAGCACTCCACCATGGATCGACATCTACCAGATACCATCGATCGACACCACCACTGGTTCATCGATCGATACCAGACGAGAATCAGAGCAGAATGAGTATGAAGTGTTTGGAAATATTTTTGATGGAGATACCACCACGCGTTCAGACAAGTCTGGGGGAAAGAAGATGATGAATTGGAGGAAGAGGAAAAGAACTAAAAGGGGTTCCCAATTGTCATTGATTCCTCACTTCTCAGATGATGCCAGGAAATCCAAAGTGAGATTTCACAAGTCTGTGAGAAAGAAGTGGAGAAATTGGAAGAAGCGGAAACGAACCAATGGAGGTTCTCAGTTACCACTAACTCTTTATTTCTCATATTTTTTCAGGAAATCCAGGATGCGTAGTAGATGCTTCTCACATCTATTTGAAAAACTTAAAGCACTCCTTATTGCTGAGATGATAGACAAAGGAAGAAGAGACTATGGAGGAAGCTTTCACACAAGAATGATAAAGCTTCAAAGATTGGACATTGAGACTTGTTTTGGAGCATGTTCTCATTCTCATCTGTACTAAATCAGATCTCCAAAGTCTAAATGACTATAACAGAGTGCTGAGTGGGAGGCAACCCACTGCTAGGTATGTTTTAAATTTGTTTTATTTTCATTTATTACTGATATTTTGTTTTCTAAGGATTTCAGGTAAAAAAAAAAAAAAAAAGATGAACAGTAACGACGATACTGTAGCAACGCACTGTAGCACGACCATCGAGCGATACTGTAGCGAAACATCGAGCGACACTGTAGAAGCCACATTGACCGACACTGTAGCAGAAAATCGAGAGTCACTGTAGCTATGATTACTGTTCATAGTTACTGTAGCGGAGCTTTGTAGCAGAATCACTGTTCATCGGAAAAAAATTATTACTTTAGTTAATTGGTTTTAATAGTTATCTATTACTAATTTTTAGACTGTTAGTGTTTTATCTATGTTAGGTTATAGGAGAAGATCCAAGGAAAAATGGTTGATATACTGATATCGACCGATGGCTGGCCAGCGTCGGTCGACAGAGCATCACTAGCATCGATCGATCGCCACTTAACTGTGTTGATCGATAGAGCATCAAGAATATTGATCACCACTTTACTGTGTTGGTCGACATTCATATCAACTTCAGGTATAAAGTTTCTCCTTGTTGAATATTGTCCTTATTATTTATTCTCCCACCGATCTTAGACTGTTTAACATTGATCACAATGTTATTCAAGTCTGGGGGAGGTCATACTAATATTATTATTTAGTTAGCTATTTAGAATAGGGACCTGAGTCGACGATTTCCATGATAATCGACCGATTAGAACAAGTCAATATCGATCGACAGTACATTACTAGCATCGACCGATGGTAACTATTCTTCATCGATGTACACTTATTCCGGTCAGGTATATCGTTCTAACTTGTTAAATTGCGTACTTATGATTTATTTACACCATAATTCCGATTGGATATACACTGGTCACAGCGTTATCCAAGTCTGGGGGAGGTTCTACTAATATTGTTTTAGTTTTGAAAGAAATAGAAAAAAATATATAACAGATCCAAGTAGACGGTTGCTCAGCACATCGATCGATGAGGCCATATCGATATCGATCGACATCACTTCATAACCACAGATCGATTGTCTCTTTATTGTGTCGAATGTATGTTAGCCATCGACCAATGTGACCACGTCGATATCACTCGACAACACTTCATCAACATCGATCAATTGTAACTTCATTATATCGATCGATACTGAGCAGGTTATCGTTCTTACTTGTTAAATTTTGTACTTCTGCTTTATGATTTTCACCTTACCACCGACTGTGTTACACTGGGGACAGTGTAATTTAAGTCTCGGGAGATTACTAACGTTAATCTACTTTTATGAGTCTTATTTAAAATGTTTTCAAAAAAAAAATTATTGAGTCAAGAAGGGGATGATGATCTAATTCGATTTACCACTCTTTAGACCAGTCTTAGATTTACTGACTACAGAAGTACTAGAGATACTAAAGTGGATCAACTTGTCATCTATGTTTGCACTTGCTGAGAATGTTTGAAGGAACCAAAGCTGATCTCCAACCTAATTGAGCTCAACTTTGCTTGTCTTGGGGCTAGGTATACAAGGGATCGGGATCCTCCTGCAAATCTGGAAGGTAATAGTGTGTGTGCTTCTGATTTCCTTCCTTCTCTCTCTTCGGCATCCTAAGGAAAAAAAGAATAAATTTGTATAAAGATGTGATATGATTTCTTGAGGAGTAGAGGGGTAGGAGTGATTCCTGCGACCCTATTATTCTACTTTAAAAGAATGATCAGAGCGAGGGGTAGGAGTGATTCCTGCGACCCCATTATTCGCTTATTCAAAAGATATGTGTGACTAAGTCAATGAGATGATACATAGATGGCCTTTGTGGCAATCAGTGTTCATTAAAATTTGAAACTATGAGGAACCAGAGAAGAGAGATAAAAAGAGGGAAGAAAGGACTCGGAGAAGACTGCATGTGTGTTCAGAAACTTGCTTGAGTTGAATCCATGTGTTCTTTGATCGATACTCCCAAGGTAAAGCCTACACTTTTATTTATGTTACGAAATGAGATCAGTAGAGGGGATTGTCAGGAAGGATCTGTTAAGTTGTTGACTAGGTGAATTTGGTTGCTATACTAGGATATTGTATAATGTGCTTCTAATGTTAGGATGTTTATGATTTAGTTTGCACTACTAGAGAGATGATGACTGAGTTTTTAAAATCTTTTTGAGTCCCTGCTGTTTTCAAACGTATTTCAGAGAGACTGCCTGTTGGTTTTGCTTGAGGACAAGCAAAAGGGTAAGTCTGGGGAGTTGATATACCATGATTTTGACCCACTTTTACCCATGGTATATATGTGGTTTTACATATATTTACTACAAAATAGGGTCTATTTAGATTATTTACAGGTTCAGGTACGACTTGGAGAAATACGGTGTTTTTGGTGTCTTTTGGAGCTTTTAAGTGCAGAACTGCGCAGACGCGTCATATGTTTAGATATGGATGGAGACCTTCCCACGGTGAGATTGATCTGATCTTTTGACACAAGATAAATCTTTGAGTTAGCTTTCCAATGCCACCGGTTTGAGGTCAATCCGACGGTTAGATCAGGAGTTATGGCCATTTTACTGAAGAGTGGTCAGTCTGCCTCGCGAGAGAAGGCTGCCGAGAAGATGAATGTATATCGATCGATGTGAAATCACCCATATCGATCGATATGAATGTCAGGACGTAGGATGACTATGTTTCATGACCGCCAGAAGCCCTAATGCAACCCAAATTACCATAATACTCTTGGACGACCAGAAACCCTATTTTATGTTATTCTAAGCCATTGTTGACGGCTATGCTTTCTTTATGCTTTTCGAAGTTCTATTCTTGTTCTAAGTTAGGAGAGAAAGGAGGAACTCCTATCAGAGTCCTCCTGGAACTCCATTGGTTTTGCTTTATAGTATTTATGTTCTTTATCTATTCATCTATGATTTCTGTGACAACCATCATGTCTGAGTAGATCCACCTGTTAGGTTTAGGGTTCAGATAGGTTGTGGGATTAGCCCCAACTATAGATATTTAAGTTGTGATATTCATTATCATGATGAACCCTAATGCTTGTTCTAGAGTCATGAACTAGAATATGATCCTGGAATGAATTAACTTGTTAATCATTATCCTGAAATCATCTTATATAAGCTAAGATCATCTAGGGATAAGCGAGAGCCGGTCTATGATCTTGGTGGGCACATATTCAAATCGATCTGAGCTATATAGATCGTTACTCCTATAGAGTAATCGATCGACGACATACATATCGATCGATACAAGCTGTCAAAACATCGATCGATATTGTTCGCATCCGATCAATAGACGAGTCTTATTGCGAGTGCTACCAGACAACTCTAAAAGTTGAAGCTCATTAATATCATGCATGCAACTTGTTAAGGCATCTATAGCATTATAATCCTGATTACCTGAATAGAAACCCTAAATCTAGCAACCATCATTCCATCAAACAACTCCTTGCCAAGCTGAACAATCATCTTGTTCATCTTGTTTACTGCTTATTAATATTTATTTACTGCATTAAACCTATTAGCCTAGCTTAATCATATAACTATTAGATCTATTAGGTTCCTTAGCTCCTTGTGGATTCGATCCCTAAGTACTACGATTGGACCTCTTTTGATGAGAGTAATTCACTCCTTAGGGTAATTTGAGTGATATCAAGGCAGATGAGTGGAACAGCCGGTTGGTTCACAACTTCAGCTCAACTCACTGTTCAAAGGTATTATGTTCCAAACCGAATTAATCCTGAAAGCTGAGATAACTTGGAGTCCTTTGCTGTGGTGAGCCAAGAGAGGTTGAGGTATGATTGGGTGTCATGCTTGAGAACGGGGAAGTTCCAAGATGAGACGACTTAGCCAAGATACACTCCACAAGGGCAAGATCCTGAAAACAGGAAGGTTAGTTATCTAGTTATTTGGAAGTAATATACGGATTGGATGATGGATGCATTGCAAGATCCACGTAAGGACGACCTGGATCAGGGAAGTAACCTGGACCAGAGAGTGGCCTAGGTTGAAAGAAACTTGCAGCACTCTCATGGAGGTTAATGTTATTCCTTGGTGGCTGTTCAAAACAAGTGAACATATGCAGTGTTCATGTTGGTCTAAGGGAGACGCTCTTTGGCTAGTACATGAGTGGGCTTGTCATCAGATGGATCAGCTTGGACTCAGTGTAAGTTAAGGTAGGATTCCTTAAGATTGAGTGAACGGAATGAATCAATTCCAAGAGGAATTGGAAACTCGATGTTAAGTATCTTAGTATGATGAGGATTTGGGTATATTATAAACGCTTTTATGAATGGTCGCGACATTCAGGGAAGTGTGAAACTTTGGGAAATGGTATGGGACGTTTTCCAAATGTGTTATCAAACCGATATCCTACTCATCTAAATACTTAATGATTGGTGGTGTGGAAACACACACACTTTCTGACATTGGAACGAAAAGGATTTGTTCCAGAGGGGAACATGTGATTGTCTTGTCATAGCGTATGCGGCCTGTGGGGCAGGTGACATATTCACTAGGACTGGATAGAGACAACCTGGTATTAATCGCAGACAGGGTAATCCCTGCGAATCTGATTGTTGTCCTCCTTGAGAATCACGAGGTGATTAGGCATGGACTGATTTGAAAAATATCGGGCAACCCTTAACTGTCACCGGGGAATGGTGCAGTTTGAGATTGGGTGTGGACGTTCAGTTTGGTTCCAAGGAATGTGTTCGACTCTTGGGTTGAAAGTGGTATCAGAACTATGTGCGGAAAGGATGTTTTTGGATGGTTGTGAGGCCTAATTGGCTACCATCACCACTAAGGAGGTCGTGGGGGTGGTGACCCGGACGGGATTCCGCTTGTCAGTGAGTTCAATGATGTGATTCGGGCGCTGTATGGCTTTCCCCCGTTAGGGCTGACCCGTTCGTAGTAGAACAGGAACCAGGGACGGCCCCAATGTCCAAAAGGCCATGCCGCATAGCTCCTGCCTAGATGGCCGAGCTTGAGTGGACAATGTCCATAAAGGGACCTGGGTTGCAGCACAACCAAGTCGGAGTTTGACCTACGGTTGAAATAAATTTGATCAAGTCCAGTGAGGGATGAGGATCACAGCACAACCAAGTCGGAGATTGACCTAAGGTTGGAATGAGATGGTTTAGTCCTGGAGTGGACCAGAACCGCATCATGACCATGTCCGGTAATGGACGAGGTTCAGGACAAGACCTACTCAGAGTTGGACCTATGATCGGAATGCACGGTCGAGTCCCTGAGTGGACCAGGACTGGAATGTGATCACGTCCTAAAGGGACCAGGATCAGTTTATGAAATTGTCTGGTGATGGACATATGTCAAATTGTGGTGGTTTAGTCTAGTATGGACTAAGATCGCAATATGGCCAAACTAAGAGAGGCTGTGGCTGGTTAAGGAAACATAACGATCTATTAGGACTCATGGTAAAGTGAACAACCTAAAGATTGGAACATGTTCGCTAGGACTGGGCTGGTTGATCGGACATGATTTTGACCCACTTTTAGTCATGGTTTATAGGTGCTTTTACATATATTTACTATGAAATAGAGTCTATTTAGAGTATTTACAGGTTCAGGTACGACTTGGAGTAAAATGGTGATTCTAAGGTCTTTTTGAGTCTTTTAAGTGCAGAACTGCGCAGACGCGTCAGATGTTTAGATATGGATGGATATCTTCCCGTGGTGAAATTAAGCTGGTATTTTGACTAAAGATAGATCTTTGAGTTAGCTTTCCAATGCCACCAGTTTGAGGTCAATCCATCGGTTAGATCAGAAGTTATGCCCGTTTTACTGAAGAGTGGTCAGTCTGCCTCGCGAGAAAAGGCTGTCGAGAAGATGATGTATATCAATCGATGGGAAATCACCCATATCGATCGATATGAATGTCGGGACATGGAGTAACTATATTTCATGACCGATTGAAGGCCAGAAGCAACCCAAATTACCAGAATACCTTTGGACGACCAGAAACCCTATTTATGTTATTCTAAGCCATTGTTGACGGCTACGCTTTCACAAATTTTTTCATCACTTCATAATTATTTTATTAGATTAGGAGAGAAGATCAGTCTCCTTCAGAGATTGATTGGAACTCCATTGGTTTTATTTTTGATTTCTATTTTATTATTATTCAGACTATATTTGTGTTCTTTCTATCATGTCTGAGTAATTCATCTTGTTAGGTTTATGGTTTTCATGAGCTTAATGTCAAACTAATAATCAATTAGAATTGCTAGGTTATCTATAGAACTTCTACACCAGGGTGATTTGTAATACTAGGATATGGAATAGTTTTATTCACATGAAAGTGTGACTGATTGTTTGAACCTAGAATCATAAGACAATTGAGATGCACTAAAGTGCAGTCAATTAACGGAACCCGAATCTTGCTGGATTAGATACCTAGACACATATGAGAATTGGTCTAGGAATCTGGTTGAACATAATCGATTAGGTCGCTAATGCTTGTCTGAGGAAGTATCGACCGATGCTCAGACCATAGCATCAATCGATATTCACTTCTTGTTCGCATGCGGAAGCTGGAATATAGACTTAGATATATGAATAGTAATTACATGAGAAATCTGGATTACTTACTATTAGAATAAATCGAGTTCTAGAATGAACTATAGTATTACCTAATATATAGTTTGAATCTCTTGATTGATAAATCCCTAGGTCTAGCTATTTCTCCTTATTGTTTACAAACTCTTCAATCAAACAACTGCTTTATTTACTGCTTTATAAACTGTTTACCTAGCTTAACCTTGATTTCTATAGTTTATTGTGTGCTCTTGCTCTCTATGGATTCGATCCCTGAGTACTACAATTGATCTCTTTTGATGAGAGTAATTCACTCCTTAGGGTAATTTGAGTGATATCAAATTTGGCGCCGTTGCCGGGGAGCAAGGATTCGCCATTAGACTTGATTAATAGGTTTAGTCTAGATTTTATTTACTGTTATAGTTATTTACTGAAATTTTTTTCTTGTTTTTCAGGTACATACATGCCTATCAGTACCAAAACCAGCAAGGCATAATTACTTTTTGTCTCAGATCCTACAAGATTGGAGCGTTCAATCCGCAAAGAAAGGCGTTCCCTATCGATCGATAACAACACTTGCTCATCGATCGATATTTGCCAACCACAGTCGACCGAGACACCGTCTTTATCGACCGATATTCGCCCACCCACATCGACCGAAGCTACCCTTCTGTCGACCGACAATTCCCACCCTATATCGATCGATATTTCATGTCGAACATCAATCGATACTGAGCAGCGAGACATGGTTGCGATGATATCTCTTGTATGTGATGAGAATAGAGACCTGCATGACCCTGAAGGTCTGATATCACTCAAATTACCCTAAGGAGTGAATTACTCTCATCAAAAGAGATCAATTGTAGTACTTAGGGATCGAATCCAAAGAGAGCAGGAGCACACAATAAACTATAGAAATCAAGGTTAAGCTAGGTAAACAGTTTATAAAGCAGTAAATAAAACAGTTATTTGATTGAAGGTTTGTAAACAATAAAGAGAAATAGCTAGACCTAGGGATTTATCAATCAAGAGATTCAAAACTATAATTCAGATATGCTAATAATATAGATTCATTCTAGAACTCGATTTATTCTAATAGCAAGTAATCCAGATTTCTCATGCAATTACTATTCATATGTCTAAGTCTCTGTTCCAGCTTTCGCATGCGAACAAGAAGTGAGTATCGATCGATGCTATGGTCTGAGCATCGGTCGATACTTCCTCAGACAAGCATTAGCGACCTAATCGATATTGTTCAACTAGATTCCTAGACCAATTCTCATATGTGTCTAAGTATCTAATCCAGCAGGATTCGGGTTCCGTTAATTGACTGCACTTTAGCGCATCTCAATTGTCCTATGATTCTAGGTTCAAACAATCAGTCACACTTTCGTGTGAGTAAAACTATTCCAGATCCTAGTATTACAAATCACCCTGGTGTAGAGATCTACAAATAATCTAGCAATCCTAATTGATTATCAGTTTGACATTAAGCTCATGAAATCCCTAAACCTAACAAGATGAACTACTTAGACATGATAGAAAGAACACAAATCATAATCTGAATAATAATAGAATAGAAAGCAATAATAAAACCAATGGAGTTCCAATCAATCTCTGAAGGAGATTGATCTTCTCTCCAATCTTAGAACAATAATTTTGGAGTAATGAAAGAGTTGTGAAAGCGTAGCCGTCAACAATGGCTTGGAAATAACATAAAATAGGGTTTCTGGTCATCGAAGGGTATTCTGGTAATTTGGATTACTTTAGGGCTTCTGGCAGTCGTGAAACATAGTGATCCCACGTCCTAACATTCATATCGATCGATATGGGTGATTTCCCATCGATCGATATACATTCTTCTTCTCGACAGCCTTCTCTCGCGAGGCAGACTGACCACTCTTCAGTAAAACAGGCATAACTTCTGATCTAACCGTCGGATTGACCTCAAACTGGTGGCACTGGAAAGCTAACTCAAAGATCTATCTTGTGTCTAAAGATCAGCTCAATCGCACCGTGGGAAGGTCTCCATCCATATCTAAACATCTGACGCGTCTGCGCAATTCTGCACTTAAAAGGCTCCAAAAGACACCAAAATCACCATTTTACTCCAAGTCGTACCTGAACCTGTAAATACTCTAAATAGACTCTATTTCGTAGTAAATATATGTAAAAGCACCTATAAACCATGACTAAAAGTGGGTCAAAATCATGGCCGATCAACTCCCCCAGACTTACTCTTTTGCTTGTCCTCAAGCAAAACCAACAGGCAGTCTCTCTGAAAGAGGTTTGAAAACAGCAGGGACTCAAATCGTTTTTAAAACTTAGTCACCATCTCTCTAGTAGTGCAAACCAAATAATAGACATTCTAATATTAGAAGCACATTATACAATGTCCTAGTATAGCAACCAAATTCACTTAGTCAACAACTCAACAGATCCTGTCTGACAATCCCCTCTACCAACCTCATTTCTTGCATAAAATAAAAGTGCAGGCTTTACCTTGGGAGTATCGATCAAAGAACACATGGGTTCAACTCAACTCTTTGTTAACTTCTCTTCTGAGGTGCTTGGGAATATATGGTTTCCTAGATTTCACTCTCATCTCAACTGAAATCGCATCTTTCGTTACCTAACTTTCCATGGCAGGTTCGAATCCGTCACATTGGTGTCGATCGATACCTGGTGTAGGTCGTCGATCGATATTCTCAACGAAAGAGGTTTCAGCTAGGGTTGATTTCCCTTGCTTTGGTGCTTCTGCAGATTGATGATTCATCTTCTTTGTTGTCTTTAAGCAAACTGAAGTCTGAGATGGATTTCGAGTTACCTTCAAGTGTTGTGCATCAAGATCTGGTAAACATACTTGGTGTGGCGTGGACAGATG
Source organism: Hirschfeldia incana (assembly GCA_026261945.1). NCBI lineage: Eukaryota > Viridiplantae > Streptophyta > Magnoliopsida > Brassicales > Brassicaceae > Hirschfeldia > Hirschfeldia incana. The sequence continues at coordinate 758,914 of JABCMI010000030.1, forward strand.
TCGATCGATGTTCTTTTTCTCTTGTCGATCGATGCTGACATGTTGTTGTCGATCGATGTCAACTGGTTTAACTCGAGCTAGGGTGGGTGGATGTGGGTGTAGAGCAGCAAATTCAGAGTGCCTCTGAATTCGAACGGACTTATCTGATCCCAAAAGCGGTATCGATCGATGCTCGGTTGATGGTATCGATCGACACAAATACGAGCTCCCAATAGACATGGAGCTTTCGACTAGGTAAGCTTCTTCTTCCAGCTTCTCATGTTTGATTACTTCCGCAGTGTCATTATCCAAGCTGGAGTCGACCTGGTGCTTTTCAGGGTCTGGGTGAATAGTGTCGGGATGAACAGTAACTTGAATAGTACCCTGATGAACAGTGTCGCGATGAACAGTAACTGGGTGAACAGTGTCGATTGACGTCGGATGAATAGTATCGATCGATGTTGGATGAACAATATCGATCGATGTTCAATGAACAGTATCGATCGATGTTGGATGAACAGTATCGATCGATGTCGGATGAACAGTGTCGTGAACAGTACCTCGGTGAACAGTATCGTGAACGGTACTTTGATGAACAGTACCGGCGTGAACTTTATCATTCCTTTGAAGAAGAGCTTGATTTTCCACAGCTTCTGCAATCTGATGAACCTGAGTATCTACTAGTTTGATATAGGTATTTAAGGATTCAAGTCTTCCATTCAACTCTTTGAAGATAAAATCCAATTTCAGATTCCAATGCTCAGTCACCTCTTGTAGTTCTTCCAAGAGTTTCCTCTCATCCTCATCATACTGAGCTTCATCCTCAGAAATAGTTTGCTGCACCCATGAGACTTCATGTACAGAACCAGTCTCAGCCTCAACAATCTTGTCGCTATCCTTTGCAACTGATTTTATCCTGTGTATATCAAGATTTTTGGAACTTTTGTTAGACACCATGTTCTCAATAAGTTTCTTAGCTTCCTCTATGGTTCTTGTCTCAAAGTTTCCATTGCTTGCAGTATCCATCATCATACCATATCTTACATCAACACCCCTGTAGAACTTCTTCAATAACTGAATCTCTGTAAAGCCATGATGTGGACAATCTTTTTGGTATCCCATAAACCTCTCCCAAGAGCTTCTGAAAGCTTCTGTAGGTCCTTGAGAGAATGTCCGAATCTTATCTCTTATCTCTTCAGCCTTTGCATCATCGAAGAAAAAATTAATGAATGCACTCCTGATATCATTCCATGTAGTGAGAGATCCTGGTGGTAGACTCCTCAGCCAACTTGTAGCATCCCCAGAAAGTGTGTATTTGAACAGCTTGCAGATGATGTACTCTTTGGTTGTTTCATTCTCATTGATCCCAGACGCATAGTCTTCTAATGTCTCAATATGGTCCATGGGATTTTCGTGAGGAAGACCGCAATAAGGTTGCTGATGACTCACATGAATGAGGTGTTTAGGGTGTAGTTTAAATCATTGGCTTCTGGAGGTACTCGAATAGCAGACCTGTTGGTATAGAATTGACCAGGCCTGATCAATTCTGCTATCGTTCTCTTGCGAGAAACTCTATCATCCTCAGTGGTAGCAGATGAATCAAGGATTGCAGTCCCTTGTCCATCTATCTTCTGACCTGATGCATTACACAAATGACCTTCAGGGTCATGCAGGTCTCCATTCTCATCTCGTACAAGAGATATCGTCGCAACCATGTCTCGCTGCTGAGTATCGATCGATGTTTGAGGTGAAGTATCGATCGATGTAGGGTGGGAATCGGTCGACAGAAGGGTACCTTCGGTCGATGGGGGTGGGCGAGTATCGGTCGATGAAATCAGTGTCTCGGTCGACTGTGGTTGGCGAATATCGATCGATGAACAAGTGCTGTTATCGATCGATAGGGAACGTCTTTCGTTGCGGATTGAACGCTCCAATCTTGTAGGATCTGAGACAAAATGTAATTCTTCCTTGCTGCTTCTGGTACTGATTGGCATGTATGTACCTGAAAGACAAGAAAAAATTTTCAGTAAATAACTATAACAGTAAATAAAACCTAGACTAAACCTATTAATCAAGTCTAATGGCGAATCCTTGCTCCCCGGCAACGGCGCCAAATTTGATATCACTCAAATTACCCTAAGGAGTGAATTACTCTCATCAAAAGAGATCAATTGTAGTACTTAGGGATCGAATCCACAGAGAGCAGGAGCACACAATAAACTATAGAAATCAAGGTTAAGCTAGGTAAACAGTTTATAAAGCAGTAAATAAAACAGTTATTTGATTGAAGGTTTGTAAACAATAAAGAGAAATAGCTAGACCTAGGGATTTATCAATCAAGAGATTCAAAACTATAATTCAGATATGTTAATAATATAGATTCATTCTAGAACTCGATTTATTCTAATAGCAAGTAATCCAGATTTCTCATTCAATTACTATTCATATGTCTAAGTCTCTGTTCCAGCTTTCGCATGCGAACAAGAAGTGAGTATCGATCGATGCTTTGGTCTGAGCATCGGTCGATACTTCCTCAGACAAGCATTAGCGACCTAATCGATATTGTTCAACTAGATTCCTAGACCAATTATCATATGTGTCTAAGTATCTAATCCAGCATGATTCGGGTTCCGTTAATTGACTGCACTTTAGCGCATCTCAATTGTCCTATGATTCTAGGTTCAAACAATCAGTCACACTTTCGTGTGAGTAAAACTATTCCAGATCCTAGTATTACAAATCACCCTGGTGTAGAGATCTACAAATAATCTAGCAATCCAAATTGATTATCAGTTTGACATTAAGCTCATGAAATCCCTAAACCTAACAAGATGAACTACTCAGACATGATAGAAAGAACACAAATCATAATCTGAATAATAATAGAATAGAATGCAATAATAAAACCAATGGAGTTCCAATCAATCTCTGAAGGAGATTGATCTTCTCTCCAATCTTAGAACAATAATTTTGGAGTAATGAAAGAGTTGTGAAAGCGTAGCCGTCAACAATGGCTTAGAAATAACATAAAATAGGGTTTCTGGTCGTCCAAGGGTATTCTGGTAATTTGGATTGCTTTAGGGCTTCTGGCAGTCGTGAAACATAGTGATCCCACGTCCTGACATTCATATCGATCGATATGGGTGATTTCCCATCGATCGATATACATTCCTCTTCTCGACAGCCTTCTCTCGCGAGGCAGACTGACCACTCTTCAGTAAAACATGCATAACTTCTGATCTAACCGTCGGATTGACCTTAAACTGGTGGCATTGGAAAGCTAACTCAAATATCTATCTTGTGTCCAAAGATCAGCTCAATCACACCGTGGGAAGGTCTCCATCCATATCTAAACATCTGACGCGTCTGCGTAATTTTTCACTTAAAAGGCTCCAAAAGACACCAAAATCACCATTTTACTCCAAGTCATACCTGAACCTGTAAATACTCTAAATAGACTCTATTTCATAGTAAATATATGTAAAAGCACCTATAAACCATGACTAAAAGTGGGTCAAAATCATGGCCGATCAAGGTCATTTGTGTAATGCAGCAGGTCAGAAGATAGATGGTCAAGGGACTGCAATCCTTGATTCATCTGCTACCACTGAGGATGATAGAGTTTCTCGCAAGAGAACGCTAGCAGAATTGATCAGACCTAGTCAGTTCTATACCATCAGGTCTGCTATTCGAGTACCTCCGGATGCCCATGGATTTAAAGTACACCCTAATCACCTCATTCATGTGAGTCATCAGCAACCTTATTGCGGTCTTCCTCACGAAAATCCCATGGACCATATTGAGACATTAGAAGACTATGGGTCTGGCATCAATGAGAATGAAACAACAAAGAGTACATCCTCTGCAAGCTGTTCAAATACACACTTTCTGGGGATGCTACAAGTTGGCTGAGGAGTCTACCACCAGGATCTCTCACTACATGGAATGATGTCAGGAATGCATTCATTAATAAATTCTTCGATTATGCAAAGGCTGAAGAGATAAGAGATAAAATTTGGACATTCTCTCAAGGACCTACAGAAGCTTTCAGAAGCTCTTGGGAGAGGTTTATGGGATACCAAAAAGATAGTCCACATCATGGTTTTACGGAGATTCAGTTATTGAAGAAGTTCTACAGGGGTGTTGATGTAAGATATGGTATGATGATGGATACTGCAAGCGATGGAAACTTTGAGACAAGAACCATAGAGGAAGCTAAGAAAGTTATTGAGAATATGGTGTCTAGCAAAAGTGCCAAAAATCTTGATATACACAGGATAAAATCAGCTGCAAAGGATAGCGACAAGATTGTTGAGGCTGAGATTGGTTCTGTACATGAAGTCTCATGGGTGCAGAAAACTATTTCTGGGGATGAAGCTCAGTATGATGTGGATGAGAGGAAACTCTTGGAAGAGCTGCAAGAGGTGGCTGAGCATTGGAATCTGAAATTGGATTTTATCTTCAAAGAGTTGAATGGAAGACTTGAATCCTTAAATACCTATATCAAACTAGTAGATACTCAGGTTCATCGGACTGCAGAAGCTGTGGAAAATCAAGCTCTTCTTCAAAGGAATGATAAAGTTCACGCCAGTACTGTTCATCAAAGTACTGTTCACGATACTGTTCACCGAAGTACTGTTCACAATATTGTTCATCCAACATCGATCGATACTGTTCATCCAACATTGATCGATACTATTCATCCGACGTCGATCGACACTGTTCACACAGTTACTGTTCATTGTGACACTGTTCATCGAGGTACTGTTCATGTTAATGTTCATCCCGACACTATTCATCCCGACACTGAGGAGCACCAGGTCGATTCCAGCTTGGATAATTACATTGCGGAAGTAATCAAACATGAGAAGCTGGAAGAAGAACCTTACCTAGTCGAAAGTTTCATGTCCATTGGTAGCTCATATTTGTGTCGATCGATACCATCAACCGAGCATCGATCGACACCGCTTTTGGGATCAGATAAGTATGTTCGAATTAAGAGGCACTCTGAATTTGCTGCTCTACACCCACATCCTCCCACCCTAGCTCGAGTTAAACCAGTTGACATCGATCGACAACAACATGTCAGCATCGATCGACAAGAGAAGAAGAACATCGATCTACATCTGTCCACGCCACACCAAGTATGTTTATCAGATCTTGATGCATAACACTTGAAGGTAACTCGAAACTCATCTCAGACTTTAGTTTGCTTAAAGACAACAGAGAAGATGAATCAGCAATCTGCAGAAGCACCAAAGCAAGGGAAATCAACCCTAGCTGAAACCTCTTTCGTTGAGAATATCGATCGACGACATACACCAGGTATCGATCGACACCAATGTGACGAATTCGAACCTGCCATGGAAAGTCAGGTAACGAAAGATGCGATTCCAGTTGAGATGAGAGTGAAATCTAGGAAACCATATATTCCCAAGCACCTCAGAAGAGAAGTTAACAAAGAAGACCTTGATGGATTTCACAAGAGGGTGAAGAGGGTTCCTAAGGATATGTCTTTCGAGGAGGCCTACTCTAAGTATAGACTTGGTAATTTCTTCAGAGAAAGCAGAGAGACTGTTAAAGACATTGAGCTACTATTCAACAAGGTCTGTCGTAAGCCTATGAGGACTCTCAAGAAGGAAGAAGATCCAGGAAAGTTCCTGATTCCATGCTCTATAAATAACCATGATTTGCCAACCGCCCTCTGCGATATTGGATCTGCAGTCAGCATCATGGCAATATACACTGCTGAAGTAATAGGATTAAAGGTGGAACCTTCTAAAGATAGTTTCACTTTCGCGGATAACTCCAGAGCTGATTCAGCAGGAATCATCAGGAATGTTAAAGTAGAGATAGGGAATGCACTATTCAAGTGGACTTTCATGTCATGGAGATCAAACCAGGTAACAAAAATCCGCTTCTATTGGGAAGAGCCTTCATGGCTACAGTGAGAGCAGTTTGTGATCTTAAGAAGAACAGGATGTGCCTGACTAATGTTGATGAAACTGTCTTCTATGATCCCTTGGAAAAGAAGATCGGTGAGAAGTTTATTTCATGCATAGAGATGTTTGAAGATCCAGCACGTACAGGTGATTCAAATCGCGAGCCTGCATTACCAGAATCAACATCGATCGATAATAAGTCTCCAGCATCGGACGACTCCCAGTCCTCAGAATCGATCGACATTCTGCCTTCAACATCGAGCGACAAACAACCATCAGAATCGTTCGATACGAAACTTCCAGCATCGATCGACATACTATGTATTTCAGAACAGACCGAGACTGAAAAGTCTAAGTCTGGGGGAAGGACAAGGAATAGGAAGAAGAAAAAGAAAAGGAATGCAGATGCAGATTTCATATCACTAATCCCTTCCCAATGTCAAGAGGGAAGTATTGAGTATAAGGTGCGTTGTAGAGGAAGTTCTGAACCTTTTGCTAAGGTTAGAGTGTTATGTGATCCAGAGGTGGAAAATAAAGGAGAAGTTTCTGCTAGAGCTTTTACCAACTACATCAACAAAATGAGAAATAGAGACACTGAGACTTGTTTTAGAGCAAGTCCAAATCTTCATCGAGACTAAATCAGATCTCCAAAGTCAAGCTAAACGACTATAACAAAGCGCTGAGTGGGAGGCAACCCACTGTTAGGTATGTTTTCAATTTGATTTATTTTCATATGTTACTGATATAAGTTTTTATTAAGTTGCAGGTAAAAAAAAAAAAAGATGAACAGTAACGACGATATTGTAGTAACGCACTGTAGGACGACCATCGAGCGATATTGTACAAGAAATCGAGCGATACTGTACCAGCAATATTGACCGACACTGTAGCAGAAAATCGGAAATCACTGCAGCGAGACACTGTTTAGAGCTAGTGTAGCAATATCACTGTTCATCGGAAAAAAAAGAGTTAATTGGTTTTCTTAGTTATTACTAACTTTTAGACTTTTAATGTCTTATTTATATTAGGTGACAGGAAAAGATAAGAGGAAAACGAGTTCCGCACCAGCATCGAACGACAACCGGCAGGTGTCACTCGACAGATCATCACATGTATTGATCGCCACTTAACTGTGTTGATGGATACTCACATCAATGGCTGGTATACTCGTGAATCTTTTTTCAATATTATCCTTATGATTTATTCTCCCACCAATCATAGACTGTATAACACTAGTAACAGTGTTGTTTAAGTCTATGGGAGGTTCTACTAATACTATGAGTTAGATTAGCTATTTAGAATAGGGATCCGAGTAAACGATTGCCAATCATATCGACCGACGAGAATAGTCGATATCGATCGACAGTACATCACCTGCAGCGACCGATGGTAACCTAAATTCATCGATCGACACTTAATCTGGTCAGGTATATCGTTCTAACTTGTTAAATTAAGTACTTATGATTTATTTACACCATAACTCCGACTGGATATACACTGGTCACAGCGTTATCCAAGTTTTGGGGAGGTTCTAATGATATTGTGTTTTAGTTTTGAAAAAAAAAAAAACAGATCCAAGGAAACGATTGCTCAGCACATCGATCAATGAGGTCATCTCGATATCGATCGACAACACTACATCAACATCGATCGATCATAACTTCATTGTTTCGATCGACACTGAGCAGGTTATCGTTCTTACTTGTTTAATTTCGTACTTCTGTTTATTATTTTTAACTTACCACCGACTGTGTTACACTGGGGACAGTGTAATTTAAGTCTGGGGGATTACTAATGTTATCTACCTTTATGAGTTTTATTTGAAATATTATCAAAAACTTGTTTTTATTGAGTCAAGAAGGGGATGATGATCTAATTTGATTTATTACTTGTCATCTAACCACTCTTTAGACCAATCTTAGATTTACTGACTGCAGAAGTACTAGAGATACTAAAGTGGATCAACCTGTCAACTATGTTTGCACTTGCTGAGAATGTTTGAAGGAACCAAAGCTGACCTCCAACCTAATTGAGCTCAACTTTGCTTGTCTTGGGGCTTGGTATACAAGGGATCGAAATCCTCCTGCAAGTCTGGAAGGTAATAGTCTGTGTGTTTCTGATTCCCTTCCTTCTCTCTCTTCGGCATCCTAAGGAAAGAAAGAAAATATTTGTATAAAGATGTGATATGATTTCTTGAGGAGTAGAGGGGTAGGAGTGATTTCTGCGACCCCATTATTCTACTTTAAAAGAATGATCAGAGCGAGGGTAGGAGTGATTCCTGCGACCCCATTATTCGCTTATTCGAAAGATATGTGTTACTAAGCCAATGAGATGATACAAGGATGGCCTTTGTTGCAATCAATGTTCATTAAATTTGAAACTATGAGGATTCAGAGAAGAGAGAAAAAGGAGGAAGAAAGGAATCAGAGAAGACTACCTGTGTGTTCAGAAACTTGCTTGAGTTGAATCCATGTGTTCTTTGATCGATACTCCCAAGGTAAAGCCTGCAATTTTATTTTATGCAAGAAATGAGGTTAGTAGAGGCGATTGTCAGACATGATCTGTTAAGTTGTTGGCAAGGTGAATTTGGTTGCTATACTAGGATATTGTATAATGTGCTTCTAATGTTAGGATGTATATGATTTGGTTTGCACTACTAGATAGATGGTGACTAATTTTTAAAAATCTTTCGAGTCCTTGCTGTTTTCAAAACTCTTTCAGAGAGACTGCATGTTGGTTTTGCTTGAGGACAAGCAAAAGGGTAAGCCTGGGGGAGTTGATCGGCCATGATTTTGACCCACTTTTAGTCATGGTTTATAGGTGCTTTTCCATATATTTACTATGAAATGGAGTCTATTTAGAGTATTTACAGATTCAGGTACGACTTGGAGTAAAATGGTGATTCTGAGGTCTTTTGGAGTCTTTTAAGTGCATAACTGCGCAGACGCGTCCGATGTTTAGATATGTATGAATAACTTACCGTGGTTTGATTAAGCTGATATTTTGACTCAAGATAGATCTTTGAGTTAGCTTTCCAATGTCACCATTTTGAGGTCAATCCATCGGTTAGATCAGAATTTATGCCTGTTTTACTGAAGAGTGGTCAGTCTGCCTCGCGAGAGAAGTGTCGAGAAGATGAATGTATATCGATCTATGGGAAATCACCCATATCGATCGATATGAATGTCAGGACGTGGAGTAAATATATTTCATGACCTATTGAAGCCCAGAAGCAACCCAAATTACCAGAATACCGTTGGACGACCAGAAACCCTATTTATGTTATTCTAACCCATTGTTGACGGCTACGCTTTCACAAAACTTTTCCTCACTTCATAATTATTGTATTAGATTAGGAGAGAAGATCAGTCTCCTTCAGAGATTGATTGGAACTCCATTGGTTTTATCTTTGATTTCTATTTTATTATTATTCAGACTATTATTTGTGTTCTTTCTATCATGTCTGAGTAATTCATCTTGTTATGTTTAGGGATTTCATGAGCTTAATATCAAACTAATAATCAATTAAAATTGCTAGGTTATCTATAGAACTTCTACACTAGGGTTATTTGTAATACTAGGATCTGGAATAGTTTTATTCACATGAAAGTGTGACTGATTGTTTGAACCTAGAATCATAGGACAATTGAGATGCACTAAAGTGCAGTCAATTAACGGAACCCGAATCTTGCTGGATTAGATACCTAGACACATATGAGAATTGGTCTAGGAATCTGGTTGAACATAATCGATTAGGTCGCTAATGCTTGTCTGAGGAAGTATCGACCGATGCTCAGGCCATAGCATCGATCGATATTCACTTCTTGTTCGCATGCGGAAGCTGGAACATAGACTTAGACATATGAATAGTAATTGCATGAGAAATCTGGATTACTTACTATTAAAATAAATTGAGTTCTAGAATGAATCTATAGTATACCTAATTTATAGTTTGAATCTCTTGATTGATAAATCCCTAGGTCTAGCTATTTCTCCTTATTGTTTACAAACTCTTCAATCAAACAACTGCTTTATTTACTGCTTTATAAACTGTTTACCTGGCTTAACCTTGATTTCTATAGTTTAATGTGTGCTCCTGCTCTCTGTGGATTCGATCCCTAAGTACTACAATTGATCTCTTTTGATGAGAGTAATTCACTCCTTAGAGTAATTTGAGTAATATCACTGGTGCATCGAGTGGCTTAGAGATTGGTGAATCTACTAAGACTTGAGTACACAGTATGTTCATAGGGATTGAATTTGATCTAGTCAGGGACTAAGATTTAAAAAGGAATAAAGTCTAGCATAGACGACATTCTAAGGAGAGATATGGACTTGGTGTCAACTAGGACTGCAACCTGGAGTGTTGAGTTAGTGACACAAGTTATGTCTTGGCATGGCCACTTGATAAGATTGAGATTAACTTTTATCAAGTGGGGGAGATTGTGTAGTGATGATGAAGACGTGATCAGTGAGAAGGAGCAATGAGGGAGATGCAACGAATTGGTTTGGGAGAACCAAACGAGCATGCTCCATGTTCCGGAAGCAAAGAGTTCAGTTGGAACCTTTTGTCTTGAGACTAGACATAAGCTCCACCGCATTTGGGGAAAAATCCATTCTAAGTGGAGGAGACTAGTCATGTCCCCGATCCTGGATATGACCGGCCGGATGGACTGCAGTGTAAGAAGACGCACCAGTCAGGTCATATGACTTGGAGACAAGTGTGTCATGATCTGGAAGAAATGTTAAGGGCATCGTAAAGCTAAGGGATAGATAAATCAAGAAGAAGATAAAGATATCAAGCTGTAAGAAGTAAATCACAGCTGGGAGATGCGAGCAAGAAGCTCAACCAGCAGGACCGAGCTCACCGGAGCTCAAGAAGAGTGTGTCAGTTCCCTGAGCTGGATGGACTAGCTTACTCAGCTGGGTCAACTGTGGATCAGCTCACTCAGCTGGTTCAACTGGGGATCAGCTCAAATCAGCTGGAATGAGTGTTCAAGTCTTGTGTAGTTGGTCCGGGTCTGGACCATAACCGGACCATGTGGACGACCCCTGTGTACGGATGGACCGGTGGACACTTGGGATCGGACCAGGGGCTTGGGAAACCAGCCCAGGCTTGTATGTGACGTGTATAGGGGTAGTTAGAACTGTCAAGGACGTCTGGAAACTTCCATGGACGAAAGGGTGTGATCTGGACCATTGATTAAATCAATGGTCAGAAATCAAACCGAAAGGATGCAACAGTTAGAAGTTAGAAGTATCCATTCCTTTTATATAAAAGGGAAGGCAAGTCTGTGCCTTTGTAGGCACGCCAGGGACCCTTATTCCTCCCTGAAACACAAAGAAAAGCAGAGAGAAAATGTTAGAAGGTCGGATTAAACAATCAAAACCAGAGAGAGATGTGAAGGCATCAAAGGGGCAGATTTAAGGACAATCAAGAGGGGAGTCGAGTACGACCCTCTGGTGAGTTTTGATTATTGTTGGCCACGCCCTGGGCTTCCTATACATCCATATAAGACACGCAAACAGCCAGGAGAGAAGTTGAAAGATCGGATTCCACTTCTAAGGGCAGAGACAGCCTTAAAGGCAGATGTGTGTGGAAAGACAGTTTCATGGGAAACAAAGGGGGAAGTGATGCACGACCTTGGATGGGTTTTGATAATGGATGATCATTCCCTAGGCTTCCTCTGTGTCTTGGAAACACACGCAAGTGGTTAGGAGAGAAGGGAGAAGGCTTGACTCCACTCTCAATGCCATGAACAGCCTCAAAGGTGGATGCAGTGCAGAAACTGTTTCCATGGAAGTCTGACTGGAAAGAATGATGGGTGCGACCCTGACTGGATATTATCAATACTGGATGTATGTGATAAATACATGATGGAGGCGTGCTTGGGAAGAGCATGTTCGGCCTGATAAGGTAACATGTGTGGACTGCATACCATTGCACATAGTTTGGTACACTATGGGCTGATATGTTCTTGCAGTTACACCTTACCTTGTTTATACATTTATTCTTCATCTTATTTGTTATATCTATGATTTAGATTGATTATTATACATAGAGGCACTGAACCTTGGCCTTGGCCGGTTCAGGGAAATCCTCAGTGGCCTTGGTTGGACAGGTATGTCCGGATCTCATAGTTCTTGAAGGAATTATGGGGATCTGGTTATGGATTCTTCTTAATGGTGATTTATCATGAATTTTAATTGGTTTTTAGGGATTGATTTGAGGTAGTCACCCTATGGCCGGTTTGACTTATTTGGGGCGAGATCTATATGATCGTGGCCGGTTATGAGAATGCTGATTATGAAAATATCTTAGTTGAGAATTATCAGGAGTTTTAATTAATTTTAATTAATTTTTGGAGCAGGTTTGCTTGAGGTCGAAATTGCACCTGAGGGCATATTGGGGTCAGACCCTTGTGTTAGGCTATCTGATCATATGTTTTTGTGCTGGGATATATTTATCACTTATGATATTAATCATATGGAATGCTAGTTATCAACCTTGGTGTTGGGAGCTATGTGCAAAGCATTTGCTAAGAGCCATGAAGAAGAGTATTGTCAATACTAAGTGGTGCATGCCATTAGTATTGTGCTGGTGTGTTTATACAAGGAAGGCCGTGTGTAATCTGATCTTGGACAAGGATGGACGACCTGATCCTTGGATGATGGATCAAGGTGTCTGATTTGATTGATCAAAGGATGCACTGGTGGTAAGAGCAACACTAATCAGGTTCAGTTGAACATGGTTCCATGACTGATTAGGAAGTATGAAGAATCATCAGTTCTGAGTCATGTGGGGTGGTTGGTTGATTGACTTGGGATCTGATAGGCATTGTTAGTCCTTGTGAGGACTTGGTATGATTAGTGCTTAAGAGGACGTGGTCTGATTAGTCCATGAAAGGACTTGGTATTGTATCTTACAAATTGTAAGGACAATGGGTGAAGCATGGGCTGAGATGCGTCAGCTGCTTACCAATGTTAATTGAAGACTTTCCAAAGGTTACTTAGTATGTGGGGATGACTGGCTGAATGACTAAGTAATCAAGGGAAGATGTTTATGCAGGTTAAGGAAGATGGACGAGTGGAAGGGGAGCTGGGCAAGGCTACCACACAGCTCAGACAGCTGGAAAGGAGTTGCTGGAACCTCCAGTGAAGTGGTTCAGCTCAGCTAGCTGGATAGGCTAGCTGTACACTAAGTCAGCTGAGACAAAGAGCTAACAAGCTCCGTGGATGTGGCAAAGGTATGATCTAGCAATGTTGTTTAGATCAAGATAGAATGGCTTAGGGAAATGGAATCTCTGATTGTATGACTTGGTCAAGGTTCTGAATTGACCTTGGACCTAGCTGGCAGTTGTGTCTACTGACCAGTAGTTAAGGTGATCTGACCAGAAAAGTGTTAGATTGGTTTTAGACCAATGGTTAAATAGATGTTATTCCGCTGTGCATAAGTTGAAATGATCTAAGCTAGGAATTGACTAAGGTAGTCTTGAGCAAAGATCTGAGTTAGCCCTCGCCTATGGGCGATGTTTCAAATAAAGGGCCAAATTTTAGAGGTTCGGTCTAGGTATGGACCGAGCGACGTGAGGAAGCGACCGCGGCCTAGACGGCCGGGATCGGGTCTTACAACACCTTTTGCTTTTTTCGATTTCTTATATTTTGTCGTCATTAATGTATATTGAGTTTGTTAACTGCAGATAAGTGGTATCTCACGGGAATAGACATGGATGGTTATGGGGAGGGATATGATCTAAGAGGACGTTTGAATCTCCGTGAGGATTATTGAACTGAGTTGGTTGCGGGAACCATTAGACTGCAGATGCCGAGTCATTTACTCGTTTGTGTTTGGGATGTTTGGGACGTTTAGGTTTGGAGTTTCGACACGCGAAATTTGAGGACTAATTCCAATAAATGTGGGAGAATTGCAACATCCCAAAACTCAGCCCGTAAACTTTTTTTAGTTAAATAAAAAAGCCTAGTTGCAAAAGGCCCAATAGGTAGAAACCGTAGGTTTTTCCTTCTTTTTCTATAAAAGAAGGTGCTCCTCCTTCTTTCTCTGCAGAGAGAAACAGAAGTGAAGCCATGCAGAGGTAGTCGAAGAATCGAAAACCTTAGCTGTCGCCGTCACCTCCAACCTGCCGCAGCCGACACCGCCTCCGACCTGCCATTGTCATTATAGGATTCGTCTCTCCTTGTCGGCCTTTGTAATCATTCTTCACATTTGTTTGGTAACCATCAGATCTTCTGATGTCCCTTCGTCCTTCCTATGATTTGTCACTAAATGTGATAGATCGGATCCCTAATCCCTTTTTCCCATCTATTGTTGAGTTGATAGTGCAGATTTGTGGTTATACAGTTGACTACGTCTTCTCTTTGATCTAGATCTGTGTCACTAAGTAAGGCCAAGGTGAGAACTCGGTTGTGAACCCTTTTCACATTGTATAATGTCTCAGGCGTTAGTCTGTTGGTAATATTGTCTAGATCTAGGTCTGACTTGTGTTGATGTGATGAATGTATGATGATTATTGACTATGATGAAAGAACATAAAGAATGATAAGATGCTAAGGATAAACCAGTTGTGTGTTGAGAATGAATGAGACGATAAGTTGGTTAATAACATTGAAATGATATGTTGATTGTGATGAAGAACCTAGTGAATGATAGGTTGTTATAAGATAAACTGGTTGCGAGTTGAGATGAATGTGATATGTGCGAAGAATGAACCTGATGTGATAATAATGAAAGTGATGTGAATGATATTGTGAGTTTTGTGATGAAATTGAAAGTATATGAGACTTTTGGGTGTTGTGACCTGTCGATCAGTTGGGCGATGTGAGCGCCGTCAATCAATTATGCAATGGAAATTCAATTATCGTCAATCAATTATGTTTGGGAAATTCAAATTCCGCCGATCAATTATGTTTGGGCAATTCAAATGTCGTCGATCAGTTTTAGTGCTATAGAACGCGTCGAAGAAGAAGGGTGGTAACGATGGGGGGGGGGGGGGGGGCAGTGGTTTATGGTATGAGTTAGCAGTGCTCTCGATAATGATTAAGATCTCTCATGGCGGATACAGGTCCGCAGGCTAATAGGTCCTTAGTGATTCTATACTCTATGTTGATGTGCTTGTTGGGTGATATTCGATTGTGACTGGTGTTGTTGCATTGTGTAATATGAAATGAGTTTGTAGGTTCTTATATCTACCCTCACTGAATAGTCCCAATTACTCACCCCTCCTTTTTGTAGGTATAATCGAAGAGGCGCATGAGCAAGAATCGGTAATGTCCCATTGTTTTAGGTTTTTCATTATCTTCAAAGACTCTTGTTTTGTTTTCTATGACTATTGATTTGTTATTCATGTTTTGCTTTAAAATATATGTTCATGTAAGACTATTTGGGTTGGAATAAAAGATATATTGAACTGAGATGAACTATCAATAATATTAAAACAGGAACATTTATTATCGACTTTGTTTTGAACTATCAAAAAAGTCTTAACAGTCAGACTAAAATAATTTCATTAGTTACTTTCACATAATGTTTTTCTAATCAAACAATATCTATTAATATTTCAATATTTGTAAATATAATTTATTTAACCTCCTATTTTTTATCTTACAACTAACTTAATAAATTTTCAAAATAAGATATCTAAAAGATATTGTCAAGTATCTTTTTCTAAAATTTTATTATAAAATATATTTTAATATCTTTTTATTTAAGATGTAAACATAAATTCTTTTAAATATTTATTTTTAAATAATAAAATTTGTAATTAATATTAAATACATTATTAACGAATATCAATTCTTTCATTATTGAATCAAAAATAAAAATTCTCGTAATATTTATATTCGTAATTAAATTAATACATCAACTAATAAATAAAAAGTAACTTAATTCATTTATTAAATATTTTATAAATCATAAAATTAAAGAATAACATATATTCATGAATTTACCACATACTTCAGTGTATTATAATAAAATACTAAAGTAAGATATCTAAAATAATAGATAATTACATATTTAAATTTGAATGTTAAAAATAATTCGATATAGTATGATACGGGTTGAATGAAATGAATTATCTTATTTTCAACAAATTATATTTATTAATTTTAATTTAGTCATCTATACATTTTTTTAATAAAAATACATGTATGAAATATCTAATTTTCAGTAAATAATTTTTGGAAACAAATCTAATCCATAGATCCGGGTCGGGTAAACAAAAATATGAATATATTAAGTTATTTCATAAATAACTGAACGTTTTATATATCTCTTGAACCACAAAAGGAAAAATCATAATCAAACTGAAACTGAAATCCAAAAAGAAAAATAACTTAAAACCCAAACCGAAATCAAACATTATATTTAAACATATTGGTGAACAATAAAACGACTTAATAAATTTATTAACTAAACTAATCTCAGACATTTAACTTAACAATACATAAGATGATGACAAAAAAAGTTTTTTTTTTTTTTTGAACTGACAAAAAAAGTTTTTGCCAGCCCTTTGAAAGAGTTTAGGTTAAAGTAAGATCCTAGAGACAGGAACGTTACATTACCTTGGGGTTTATATAATTTTAAAACAGGTGTTGGTATCGTACACCCTATTAATTTCAAAATTCTAAATAGTATACGATGATATTACAAGGCATCTTAATATCTTAATATCTTAATATAAACCAAAATCAACTGCCTTTATATAAGTCATCTAGCAGTAATGATTGCATAATATTATATCATCCACGCTTTTGATGCTGTATTGTAAATTAGAAAACATATTATATTTTTTTTTTGGAGTTACTTCGAAATTAATTTATATACAATACGTTCCACATGCTTCCGTTATAATAAACTGACTCCTATAAATAATAGAACGTCTTGGCTATATATGATTAGGACAAATTATGAGCTTATAATCTTGATTGGTTTTGATGAAGCGGACACGTTTGCAGCTGCCGGACTTTTTGACAGTGGATGATAGTTCAAATTGTTATTTAAGAAGTCTTATTATTTTAGCTATATGATATTTTGGAATTAATTAATTTTCAAAATAACTAAATACGATTATATAAACCCTAAGAAAGGTTCGATTCCGAAACCTGACCCGTAAACTTCTATATTTTATATCCTGTTCCAGATGGATAGATGTAGATCAAGAGTATTTTATATCCGGATTTCAAAGTATTTTCAAACTTTTACGCAGTGAGAATTTTTAAAGATTGATATAAGACACCATTCGGACCTAAGCTCATCGCTTTACTCGACAAGGTTAGTGAACTATTTTGCAATCAGAATCTGGCGCGACATTCTTTGTATCAAGAATGTGAAGGTTGTTGCATTGTGTAATATGAAATGAGTTCGTAAGTTCTTAGAACCTACCCTTATTTAGTAATCTCAATTACTCACCCCTCTTTGTAGGTATGATCGAAGAGGCGCATGAGCAGGAGTCGGTATGATGTCATTGTTTTGGGTTTTCATTATCTTCAAAAATTCTTGTTACGTTTTCTATGACTATTGCTTTGTTATTCATGCTTTGCTTTTGAGTTTCTGTTCATGTAAGACTATTTGGGTTGGAATAAAAGAGATATAAAATTGAGATGAACTATTGTTAAGGTTGAAGTAAGATTCTAGAGACAAGATCATTACATTATATTGAGATTTTATATTATTTTAAAATAGGTGTTGGTATCATACAGCCTATTAATTTCAAAATACTAAATAGTATAGGATGGTATTTTTTCGCCATCTTGTTATATTATAATAGGAAACAAAGTTCAAATGGGCAGAGCCCACACAAACATACATACAACCAAAACATCGGGTCCCAAACCAACAGAACAATCGAAGGATTAAGCAAATAAATGGGCTTAAAAGCCCAACTAGACACAACGGAAAGAAAGTACGCCAAACAAGCACGCGTCATCAAGAGAGTAACTTCAGAGACACATGTTTTAACAACAGTCGCCACACATCACAAGACTTCATCGCCTTAACCTCTAAGAGAATCCAAACACCGGAAAAAAACGACGTTTCACCGGAAACACACCGGGATCCAAGACTTTTAATTCATCTATCTCCGTCTCCATAACTTCTTTCACCGGAGAGCGTCAATCGCAACCAAACGAGAGAACAACCAACAACAGAACAGAACGCCGTCACACCGGATCCACCCTAGAAACATGCGTCTACCAACGCATCCACTTCATCCCCATCGCTTTTTCCACAGAGAGCATCAACCGAGCGCCGTCGAGATATCATCCTGGAAGCAAAGCCACCGCACGCAAGTCCACTTTGAGTCCATCGTAGAGCATACATCAAACAATTCGAAATCTCTTCCGACCACCAAAAACACCAAACTTAGAATTAAATTCCAGAAATTACACACTAAAGCCGACTGCCTTCACCACCGAAGCAGGGCCGGTTGAAGAACACCGGAAACTGTAGAAATTCGTAACGGAGGAACCTTGGAAACACAAGATCCGACCGACGTAGCGGCTAAGGAAGCACGCCGACGTCGATAAGATTATACAAACAGTACGCTTGTTCAGGAGAGAAGGTGGAGCGTTTAGAGAGAGAAGAGTTTTTTTTCTTCTCCTTCATCATTTATTATTATAGTATAGGATGATGGTATTAAAAGGCATGTTAATATCTTCATATAAAACAAAAGAAACTGTCTTTATATAAGTCGTCTAAGAGTAATTATTGCATAATATTATATCATCCACGCTTTTGATGCTGTATTGTAAATTAGAAAAACACATTATAACTTTTTGGAGTTATATAGAAATTAATTTATATACAATACGTTCCACATTCTACCGATATAATAAACTGACTCCTAGATGTACTAATGGAGGTTCTTGGCTATATATGATTAGGAAAAAAATATGAGCTTATGATCTTGATTGGTTTTGATGCAGCGGAGACAGTTGCAGCTGCGGGACACTATGACAGTGGATGGTTTCGGTTTCAAGCTTTAGTAATTTTTTTGTATAACTAAACAAACTGCTTGAAACATATGAATTTTCGATGTATTTTTGACTAGTTGTCAGTGATTTGTAATAGCTTTTTCTTTTTTTCATTGTGATTTTATTAACGGGATATAGCCCAACTAAACCAGCCCATGTCTATACAGCAAAAGCCCAAAAACAAGACCAAAGTACACTAAACAAAGTGGGACGAAATCCCAAAAGGCAAGCCAATTACAAAAGAGGGTTGGGGCAACTTCCAATGTGTTTGACCAGACGGATATCAGAAGACGCACGTCCTAATGAAGGTCACTCTTCTTCTCCGGCAACAGTACCACGACACCACGGCTCCCGTCGATGGCATAGTCCAATCTAGGACGAAACCTTAACCCAAAAAACCAACGATTTCATCAATTGAAACAAAACGGACCAATGAATTCTTCCAAGATGAAACACCTACAATTGTTTCTCCATCTCCAATAGACTTCGGATCGAGAGGCAATAATCAGATAAATCCCATATTCATAGATCAACATAGCAACAGAAACCAAATAAAAGTTGACGATGAACGGTACTGAAAGGTTCACC
The DNA here is from genome assembly GCA_026261945.1 of Hirschfeldia incana. Lineage (NCBI taxonomy): Eukaryota > Viridiplantae > Streptophyta > Magnoliopsida > Brassicales > Brassicaceae > Hirschfeldia > Hirschfeldia incana. The sequence continues at coordinate 778,413 of JABCMI010000030.1, forward strand.
GTGTCCCAGAGACAAAGCCGGCTAAAAAACTCAACAACTTCCCGGAGGCAAACTCGAACCGACCACCGTAAAGGTGTGACGTTGAAACCAAACAATGCAAACTAAGGAAAAAAAAAAGAAAGAAAGAAAGAACAAAGAATACAGAGAGATGTCAGATGGACAGTGGTTAACATAGCCCACGCCGTCAGCCGGAAGAACTTTTCATGGTAGGTGTTTCTAGAGACAAGGTAGAGAGGTTTCTAGAGAGAAGTAGGTTAATGCTTATTTTTCACTTTGTTACTTCACTTTTAAAATACAAAGTTAAATAAAAAACGTAATTCCTATGAAAACCCAAAATTATATATAAAATATTAAAAATGAAAATATATAATAAATAATAAATAATTAAATTGATAGTTTTAAGAGGTATAAAATATTTTTACATACATTAAATATATACATATAGAGTTAAATGATTGATATGTTGTTGTTTGATTGGTTTAGAAGACCACTTATTGTGATATGGAATGGTGACTTGTATCAATTGTTATAATTTAATTTACTGATAAAGGTTTCTTCATGGAATTTTGGTTGAAAATTTGGGAAAATTACCAAATATGACATAGAACTTTATTTTAACCCGAAACATATACCTAAACTTGAATCAAATACAAAAATAACCTGAAAGTGTTGTGAAAATAGAGCCAGCCCCTTGTAACCAAACAAAAAAGCAAAAGTCATTTTTACGAATAAAACTCCAGTAAATCGTCTGAGATTATGAAAGTTGTCCTAACGACTTCCTTTGAATATAATTTTTTTAAATATATTTTGTTAAGTAAAAAATTAAAATCATGTAATTATAGACAGTATTAAGTGATGTAAATCAAAATATAATAAATTGAATTGTTTTCAACATAGATGAGTGAAAGTGGTTAATCACCTAAATACCGATTTTTTCGCTTTTTCACAATTATCTGAAACCTTAGTGCCGTTTCTCTCAAATGGGTGATTAGGAAGGCGACGCTGTGACTTCTTCTGTCAGTCTCCTATTCAGTCGTCGTCACCCATGGTAATCTATCATATTACGACGAATCTTGTTTCTCCTTCATTCCCTAGAGTTTTTTAGTATTTTAAACTGACATCCGCTTAATTTGTTCAGATCTAAAACCGCGTCTCGTTGAACTCCGCCGGCGGTGACTTATTTTTCTTCTCTTAAGGCATTTAGCCGATGTAAAACCCTAATAATTGTAGTCTTGACTCTTCTTTTCCTGGCGCTTTTTGCAAATCTGTAACCGCTGGTATCTTTGAAGACCATATCTTCTCCGACCGCATATCTTCTCTGTAAGTCATCCATGCTAAACAAGATTTAGACATCTGTATAAGAATATAGTTGTAGTGCAAAACTTCACGAAGTCTTCCGGAATACTTCGTGAGAGACTAAGTCTTCGAGAGGACTCAATACCAGTAAGTTTTGCAGGAGACTTTAGACTTCGTAGAAGACTTCCTGGAAGTCTTCCAGACTACATAAGTCTTCGTAGAAGACTTCCTGGAAGTCGTCTGAGTAGTCTCCTCACTAAAATTTACAGGCAATCTTCAAGTATTTGTATTTATAATAGTTCGCGTGTTATCTGTTTGAGATGCTTATTTTTATTGTTTTGCGGACCAAAATCAGATTTACCAGAAGTTCTGCGGAGGCTATATTCAGTAGGAGAAGAGCCTGATGCAAACAAGAGCATTTGATAGCATATTGATGATGCAAAGTTGTTTGCTGCTCTAACGCAAGCTTTAGAAGTTGACGGATATGAGGATCTGAAGGAGTCGAAGTTTGGAGTGTTCATCAAGTTCAAGGAGTTGAATTTTTCTTGGGATTTTCAAGACTGGTTCATGATATACACGTTTTCCAGCTTAATATCATGAAGAAGTATGAGCATTGGTCTCTCGTCTGTCCACAACCGATGGGGTTTTCATTGATATAGTTTGAACAGCTCACTGAACAGCTCACTGATCTGAACTGCTATTACATCCAGGACCTGGAAAATCCAAGGTGTGAGGTTACGAAGGAGATGGCTGTCTTCTGGGAGAAGGTGGGTGTTGATGTCAATGCTGGGCCAACTACTCACCAGATAATAGCAGAACTTAAGAGAAGCAAAGAGTGGTCTCTGGATGATCACATACGTCTCAGATACCTTGCCATCCTCTCTAGATTCATTGAAGGGAGAAAGTTCTCAACCGCTTGCAAGGTTAGTGCTGGATTTAGAAAGATTTAAGAATTGTTCTTGGGGGAGAGTGTCATTTAAGGTGCTGATGGATTCTCTAAAGAGAAAATATTTGGAAGGAAATTTATACACTATTGATGGATTTATTCAAGTTCTCCAGGTGTGGGTGTACTACGGTCTGCCTGAATTGGGTGCTACTTTAGGGAATCCCTTACCAAACTGACTGTCTCCACCTTTGCTGGCCTACAAGGGTGCCAAAGGATGCAGATGGTTTAAAGACACCATCTGCAGACAGGTATTTAAACTTCACTCCCTACGAGTTTACAGAAGACTTAAAATTAAGTCGTATGGAAAGTCTTCTAAGAAACAATTCACAGAAAACTTAAAATTAAGTTTTCAGAAAAGTCGTTCAGAAAAAACTTTGCAGAAAACTTTAAATTAAGTCGTCTGGAAAGTCGTCCAGGAAAAACTTAGCAGAAGACTTGAAGTTAAGTCGTCTGGAAATTCGTGATGAAGGAAAGAGTGAGAGAGAAAGGAAACTTGCTGCTTCACAGCAATCTCCTTTTAAGGGAAACAACACTGCCAAATAGATCATTCCAAACAAAAAGGTTGGTCAAGGCTATGATCCTTTTGCCTTCATTGACAAGAAGATGTTGAAGGTGCTCATTGACTGGGTGAAACTTGATCCGTAAGTGAGAGAATGTCCCATAATAGCTTTGTTTTATCTCTTCTAACCAAAAACGATTGCTTATCTACATTTTGTGTTTGCATTTATTTCAAACACATATGGATAAAATTCCTCTGAACCTCCTTAGGATGGCTGAACGACCGAGTAAGTTTTCTGCTTGTTATTTACTTACAGTAAGCTGTCCGGTAAGTCTTCTCTATATAAAACTTAACGGACGACTTACATAGAACACTTAACGGGCTATTTACATTAAGTCACCCATTAAGTCTTATAGAGAGAAGACCTACCCGATGACTTATATGTAAGTCGTCCGTTAAGTCTTCTTTTAAGTCTTCTGATTTTTATTGTTTTAGATGCAGCATACAGATGCTTTTATTAATGTACTGAGGCAACACTACCAAGAAAATACATCACATTTCAGGAGCGATAGAATGTGCTTTCTTGATCATGTATTTTCTCGGCAGTGGTCCTTCCACTACCCGGATTTTAAGGCTTCCGAGGCTAATATTAACGGTTTAGGAAAAAGACTTCCTGGTGGGGCTTGGTATTATCATGCAGGGGTGGTGCTATTCAGAGAAGTTTTGGGGGAAGGATGTTGATGATATTTATGCGCCATTCAAATACCATAATTACCATTGGATTTCTATATGGGTATCGATCCCTAGGAGGTAAAAAGTCGTCTGGGGCAGCAATCATTCACATATCTCGCTTGAACAACTTGATGCGGTAATGGAGCCTTATGTCACAATGATCTCTTATCTGCTTGTTGAGTGCTCTGGCTCTGATGATGAACATGTTAAATACTCTCTGGAGCCATTCACATATGAGAGACCAAAAGATGGAGTACCTCAGTGTCAATCTGGTGATTGTGGCGTGTTCACTATAAATAATCTAATTGCTGCTTTTGTGTGCTTGTTTTCTTAAACTGCAATTTTGACACATAACACATAAATTCATAACATAAGTTTATAGCACACAACACATAAAGCCATAACATACAGAAAATTTCATAAGTCATCTGGACGACAAGAAGGTCTTTGGAAGACTAATCAGAAGAGTTTAAAACATAAAGTCATAACAGACAAGGAGATAGATAGATTCGAAGATAGATAGTTAAGTCTCTGGACGACTAACCAGAAGGTTGTCTGGAAGTGGTCTAGACGGTCGACTAACAAGTAGGTCGTCTGGACGACTAATCTGAAGGTCGTCCACGGCAGTTCTTACATTGCGGACCCGTATGGCGAGTTTCTTTGCAGACCGAGCACCTATAAACTATGTGTTGCTTCCTATGTGTGCGTTCTCTCATCCTCGATAGCTCCAACCAAGATTGCTATCTTGATTTCTACTGTTTCGCCGGACCACGGTTTACTTCTGGAGGAAAGCATATCCGGATATCCTGAAAACAATGTATCCTTTGAGTAAACAGGAGATACAAGTGTGGAGATATGCAAACCAGCAAATGATACAGCTGCTATAGCATGGGAGCAAGGTATTTTTTCGACTGAATAGACACCACAATCACACTTTTGAAACTCCAAATCTACAACATGGTCGATTTTGCCACCTTTCAGACAGAATCGCCATCCATCAATTTTGTGGACATACATCGTATCCGCTAACTCCGATCGAACAACAAGCAAGTATTCAACCCCTAGACTATGTTGAGTTGTGAGACTTATAGCATCTTCTCTCATTTTCCAAAATCATCTCGATAGCTTGTCCCTTATGAAATCCAACAGGAATCGAATCGGAAATCCTCTAGCTCGCTTTTGTGCGGAATTAATAGATTCAGCGATGTTGCTCGTTTTGATTTTGTACATGTTTCCCTCATAATAAACCCTTGACTCTCCTTCACAATAAACCCTTGACCATAGGATCACGTCGGTAGTCTCCAAATAGGTTGCAAGTTCGGGGTTTCACAATAATCCATTTTCGGTATTCTTGACTCTCCTTCACAATAAACTATATAGCCATAGACGACTAGACGGACCCGAAACCTCACAGAAACTACAGGCGCGGACCTTAGAGTAAAAACACCACCACACAGCAGAGAACAGACACTGCACGCGCCACCGAGAAAAGGATACTCTAAAGTTTCCTTAAATGGAGACGATGAGAACCCCCATACCAAAACGCCTCGGGATGAGAAAATACCACATCACCCGCCGCCACACTCCTTAGATCGACCACCAAGATACCTCGAATCTCGGGAGGGAGAGACAAGGACAGAAAAAAAACACAAGCCACAGATCTGAGAAGAGCTTTGAAACTCCACCGTCAGCTGCATCGAAAACCAAATCTAACAAGGAGAAAATTTATCTGGAGACCAAACCCTAAAAGCCGACCCCAAAACTCCATCGCCGCCGTAACAGCCTCGCGTCAACTCCAGGAAGAAAGATCACCACCATATCTATGGACCTCTGCAGCGGTGTAGATGAGAGACGAAAAAAAGAACCCCCAGCGCCTCGAGCATATCAAAAGTCCAGAAACAGAGAGAGAGAGGAGCTAAAAGGAGACAGGAAAAGGGAGGCAGGTTCCTCCAGCACCAGCTAGAGCTTGCCGGACCAGAGCTAACAACAGTACTTTTGTTTTTTTCTCGAGAGACTTTTTCGAGAGAGAGAGAGAGAGAGAGAGAGAGAGAGCTTCCCCTTGGGAATAAGCTGATATCGAACCCAGATTTGCTAAGGAGATTTGCTCCAAGTATGAAGGCAGTCGCTTATACCCATCTTCCGCTGATCCTCTCACCATCTTTTGCACATAAAAAATGTTTTGTAGTAAGTAGTGTAATCAAGTGTCGTGCAAAACATGTTCTTCATTGCATCTGTGATATGATGTGGATTCAACACATCAATGATTCCAACACGATTAATGAAAAGCATACCTATATACTTTGGAGTAGAGTGTTTCCGCAGAGCAATTTTGTCTACCACAGAACATGTATGAGTTTTTACATACTCGGATACCCCAAACGTGTTTGTCCCACAATCGTTAACACGACATGTTGCCACAAGGATAGTTTTCGTTGACTTGTATATTATGAAGGAGAACCTACGCTTCACCGCTGTCAACCGCACCTCTGAAACCAATGCATCCTTACTAGCAAAAACTCTCCTTACTATCAAAACTCTGGTTGACATAGATATTACTAGCATTTGATCTTCCTCCTTCACCACCATATGTCCCTTGGATATCTTCAAAACATATATCATTTTCCTCATCGTCATCTTTAACCTTTCCATAATCACTGTAATCCTCAGCATCATCAACCTCTCCAGCAACATCAGGGATATCAGCATCCTCTTCTCCATCTTCATCCTCCATATCAGCATCCTCCTCCTCCCCATCATGATTTTCATCTTCAGCCATATCTTCACAGTCCTCCTCCCCCATTATCCCCTTCACTAGCTTGTACACCTTCATTATATTCTTCCCCTTTCTCTGAAACCATCTTGCTAAAGCTTGATACACAAAGACGTAAATCATGTGTTTTAGTTATCTCGAGCAAGTTCCGAACTTGTCTATCATTAGTAACATGAACATGAGGGGTGTCTGGAGACATCCGTTGCATCATTGCTTCTGGTAATTAGTAGGTTAACTCCATAGACTTTGTGTTCATGTCCAGACTATAATCTTCTTGAGCCATTGCATCAATTCAGCATGTGTTGAACCTTCACTCAAAAATTACATTCTTGCTCCTTTGAACTGATCAACCACAAAATTCCAACATCCATCTTTCAAAAACCATTCTCCATACAATGCATCTGACTTACGAATCATCTGCAAAAAAAAATACACATTAGCAAACATAGAACATGAATTATTAATGTAAAAGACTTCGTATGATGTCTTCTCTCATTAGCTAGAAACTTTAATTAACACGAATGTTGGTAGCCTCATAAATATCATCAATTATGTTATAAATTTCATTCCGTAGTCCTAAAATTTTCTAATATACCTGAATTAATAAGAAAATGTTAAATGGTCTTTATAGTTTAAAAGAAAATACAAGTTTATTAAACATTCACGCATGCGACATCTACATAAGTGTTTTATACGACATTCAGAGAGTTCGCCATTTAGGTCATTTTTGCTATAATTTCTACAAAGGCGACTTCCATAGAAGTCATCTTATTAGAAGACTTCCATGGAATTCAAGACAATCTTCGATGACTTCCAAAGGAGCCGTCTACGATAAACATGCTAGTTTTGCATTTGACATAATGTGTTAGAAATTTGAATTTTCCCAGACAACTTCCAAGGAAATCAAAACAAATTTTTTTTTCTAGGCGAATAAAACGGAAGTCGCCCTGTCGACGACTTACATGGAAGTCGTTTAGATTTTTTATTGTTTTTGTTTTTATATTTCAACTGCAAAACTAACCTGAAACGAATTCCGTGGAAGTCATCTAGTTATAATAAAATATTTATTTTTTTAGTTTTCTATTAAATCATCTAGAAAAAGTAAAATTTCTGACACAAGCCAGTTAAATGCAAAACTAACATGTTTATTCTAGACGACTTCCACAGAAATCGACTTGAATTTTATTTTTTAACAAAGAAAGTCGGACGATCTATATGTAAGTCGTCCAACAAAACACATTAAAATTAAATTGCAAAACTAACCTCTGATTTGACTAGAAAACTTAGATGTAAGTCCTGTAGATCTAGACGACTTACCCGGAAATCGTCTGGATGAACAGATCTGGAAAAAAACTTGATTTCATACTTTAAACTAGGGAGATAACTTCATTAGCTCCTAGACGTCTTTACCAAGAACACAAAAGCTCAAACGAAAGTTCCCCACCAAGAATCGTAAGCTTCAATGGCTTAATGAACCATGAAAATTTTAGAATCAAAATATTTGTTTTTATGGATGAATATGAAGAGAAAATGAAATAAAAATTATTTTTTGTTGTTGATAAGAATGGAGAAAGAAGAAGTGATTTAACGCTTTTAAAGCATTAATAGCTTCAAATTGGTTTTTCATGGTGGTTAGTGTATTAAAAGACAATGTCAATCTTATAAATACACGAAGATGACGAGGTTGTGAGAGTAAAAAGTATTTTTCGAAAAAAAATCAGTGACATTTTCGTGAATATTGTGAAATTGGGTGAATAGGTCAAAAATAATTTTCAAAAAAATAAAAATTAATTTGTGTTTAACTTTAAGTTTTGAGTCCAAAATTGGAAATGACCCTAAAACTCTTGCCTTGACTCTCTTTATATATGCCTCCAAAATCGGTCGCTCTTTCCTTTCTTTTTTTTCCCCAGATTCGAATGTTTTCATTGGAATATTTCTTAAGAATATTTCCCAAAACTTAATATTAGAACATTTTAAATTTGATAGTATATGAGATAAACGCATCAATAAGAATATTACGAAAGGACTCGATCTAGTCCAATATCGCCAGCCATAATAATATAGAAAATGGGCATCAACCAGAATATTAGGAAAAGTCACAATCGACTCCTCGCTAAAACTACAAGAAGAAACTCTAGCACTTGAAAATTTATCATTTCAGCCAAATTAATTAAGAAACTCAAATCTTGTTCACACCAAAATCAGCAAAATAAATAAAAGAAACGCAACTATTCTCACCAAAATTAACCAAACTACTATTTAAAAAATTATGTATTTTTCATATTACTTAATTTATACCCAGTTGCTATTAAGCTAAAAAACAATTATTTACATTATATTGTTTTGATTATTTAAATAGCGTCTAATGTTTCCACTCCTCCAAAACGTCATTACCTACGTATATTTGATTACTTGACATACTTTGCCCTATAAATGTTATTTGGCATCAGTGGTCGTTCCTACTCACATGCAAAACAAACAAAAAAAATGGATAAACGATGGAGTCTTCAAGGCATGACTGCTCTTGTAACTGGTGGAGCCAGCGGAATCGGGTTCGTTTTTCTACTCCCTAGTCTCAAGCTATATCAGTATCATATCTTTTCCCATAGCTACACCCCCTTTTTTCAATGTAGTGTCGATAACTTTTTGTTAACTTGACTGTTTAGGTATGCCATTGTAGAAGAGTTAGCTAGTTTTGGAGCTATGATCCATGTATGTGACATATCCGAAATACTGCTCAATAAAAGTTTAAGTGAATGGGAAAAGAAAGGATTTCGAGTAAGCGGTTCAATATGTGATGTATCATCTCGTCCGGAGAGAGAAACACTGATGCAGAGCGTCTCAAAGATGTTCGATGGCAAGCTGAGCATTCTTGTAAGTAAATTTTAACTTTTTTACTAAAATTAAGTATATTCTTCGACAAAAAATACCTATTAATCTTAGTTCAAAAAAAAACGTATTAAGTTGTGGCATATATAGTAAGATTTTTACTAAAAAAAAAGTAAGTTTTTGTTTAGATGGGTAGACGACAAAAATATATATATATATATATATATATATATATATATAGTAAGATTTTGTTACCATTTGTTTTTACTCAACATAGGTGAATAACGTTGGGGGAGTTCGCCTTAAACCAACAACAGAATATGTGGCAGATGATTTCTCGTTCCATATTTCAACAAACTTGGAATCAGCTTATCATCTTTGCCAGCTTTCACATCCTCTTTTAAAGGCTTCTGGATTTGGAAGCATTGTCATGAATTCTTCTGTTGGAGGGGTTGTATCCATGGAATGTGGATCCCTCTATGGTTTATCGAAAGGTACACCTATGGAATATTAATGAATAGAAATAGATACAGTAATATGGTGAATTTCTTGATGGTTAATGTTGATTAACGTTAATAAGTTTGTTTAGTGTTGTGTCAAAATTCAGAGCTGAAGTGATTAGTTATATACATGTATGTCTGTCTGTTGTGTATTATTTTAGATCTCGTCTTCACTGAAATAAGATTCTTAACACAGCAACAATTATTGTTAAAAGATACAAAAGATGCTAGTGTCAAAATATAGGTGTTTCATTCATGTTGTGTAACATATATAAAGAGTGGTATTTTTTAGTACACAGGAACAAGACCAGTTTAAAGCTATCTTGATGGATCGTAGCACAAAAAAAAATTATTTTTATGGATCATAAATCTTCGTCCGTTAGCTACTTCCAGCATTTAAATGATAATGTATCTTTTTATTTCTACAGGAGCTGTGAATCAACTAGCCAGAATTTTGGCGTGTGAGTGGGCAATTGATGGCATAAGAACCAACTCTGTTGCTCCTAATTTTATCCTCACTGATATGACTGCACCTGTAATCAATAACACCCTACAGTAGTTTTTCTTACCTATTATTTTCTAGTTAACACTTTGTACTTATCATTCCAATACCCTATAATCTTGTGCATAATCAGGTTCTCGGACACGCTCGTTACAAGAGTTTGTTTAGTAGAACTCCACTTGGTCGCGCTGGAGAGACAAAAGAGGTTGCATCACTTGTGGCTTTTCTGTGTCTACCTGCAGCTTCATATATTACTGGTCAGACCATTTGTGTGGACGGAGGTCTCACTGTCAATGGTTTCTCCTATCAGCCTAAGCCTTGAGCCTACTTTTGTGAGTGTCTGAATACTTTGTCTATGCAAATAAGAAGAAAGTGATCCTTCTATAGGAACATTATCTCATTTTTCATTTCCACAAGTTAAGGACTCGATGATTTGTTTCCTTTGTTTCCTATGTATAATATATAACCATAAAATAATAATGAATAAAGAGAGGAGAACTATGTTTTTCTTTAAGGAAAGTGTTCTTATGTTTCATTTTACTATGAACGAGCTTTCTACTAAAATCATAAAGAGTAATTGAATTTGATATACATGATAAAAACATAAACTAGGTGAATGGTTATGCACTGTTTCACTTTTTATATATACCAAAAGTGTTCCTACCTTCTCTCTCGCTTTCACCCCTCCCCTTCATCTCTAGAAGTGCCGTCTGAGTTTGCGTAGTATGACTCAGCCAAGTACTTACCTTCATCTTCAAATAAAATACCTTAGAATTACCGGCGGGGACGAACCTAACGTCAAGAAGCTTAAGGATCCGTTGCTGATTTCGGAAATCTCCGTCTCGATCTTCGACCTGTAGTTTTTGACTGCCTTGACATGGTCTTCGTTGCCGCTGCTACTCGACGAGGAGATGATGCGTCACGAGGCACAGCGAGCGCTGTTCTTGTACGCGACAGAGAGGAGGTTTCTCTCCTCGATGGTGAGCTCGTCACTGTTGACGGCAGCATAGACATTCTCCATGAATTCCACCATCTCTTCCTTGCGCTCGGCTTGCTCCCGTTGACGGCGGCAGAGACTTTCTCCATGGTAGGTTGTGCTTATCCTTGTCTTCGGTTGCGATGGCTAAATTCTTTTCGGTTCGGTGAATCTTCCGGTTCTTTGTTTCCAGGATGTGGGGCTTTAGCTCTTCTGATCCAGTTATTGGAGGTTTGGTAAGTAAAATGTGTCTTCTTCCTCTCGGGGTTCTTTGTTTGTTCTCTGCGCTTGTCATGTGTGTTCCGGAGTTGATTCAAAACTTTCAGAGTTCCCTCTCAATAAATTTGTCTATGGTGTGCGCTTATCTCCTTCCACCTCCTGTGATGGCTTCCTTTGCACTGGCTCTTGTTTAATGTTTCTAGGTTTCTGCTGGTTCTTATCTTTAATCTTAGTTGTTTAGTTTAATTTTGGCTCCAGAGAATTCAAGTAATTATGCTGGCTGTTGTCTCTAAGAACTTATGTTCTTGCTAGCTTTGTTTATCAAAACTGTATCCGAACCTCGTAAGTTTCCTTTGGATGAATGATGAATGATCCTTCAGTCAGAAAAATACACATGTACAAGATTTCATTTCGTTTTCTTTTCTCGGCTTTCATGAGTTAAACATAACATATCCTTACGGTAAGAGTATTGCAGTCTATTATAAACTCAACTTGGATAATACATGAGGACAATTATGACAATTCGATTCTATTCTTCTATCCAGTTACCTAATTATCTTTTTTTCTGCATGATATCCTAAATAACTTTTGTTTCTTGGTTTTCCAGCTAATTCACTCAATTATCAATCCCTTTAATTTTTTTGACACAATTTACTTTCATGAGCAAGATAGTTCTTCATGAGAAAATGACAACAAATAGAAGACTAAGCTGTAATGCATCGATAGACTTAACAAAAAGGACGGACATCGGAACAGAGCCGGACCTGAAAATCTTGAGGCCCAAAACAAAACAAAAACAAATTAGTTTCTACCTTTAAACCTATTGCAAATTTTGTATTTTAAAGATAAAAAATTAACAATTCACGATAATTTTATTAATATCAAAGTTATAAATTTTGTTTCATGTAATAAATTATTTTGTTAATTTTTCATGTATTTTAATATTTTATTCATTATTACACTATAATAGAATGATGTATTTTTCTAAAAAAAAAAGGCTCTACTTCTATGGGGCCCTACACAAATCTTTCACATGTGTTGGGTTAAGCCCAACTCTGCATCGGAATGATAGCCACATAAAAAAGTGATGTTGATAGCCAGCTATCACCATCGAAAAAATACAGAGAAATCTCCGCTGAAATTTCAGACCCCATACAAATCCATACACAAGATATGAAATTGGTGATTAAGCTAGATATAAAATTCGATAATGAAATCCTTTCATGGAACGGAGGAATACAAGGTGCTTCTCGCTATTAGGCCAGATGAATCCACCGATAAATAATTTTTAAAGAAGAGCTAGCCTAAACATTCAATACCTTTGGCAATTAAAACAAGATCTCTAGAGAAATAGAGACAAATATACGGAGATTAAAAATCTTTCAGTAGCAAATGTTAACACAAGTGTAAAACTGATAAACAAATTGTTGTAAAACTGTTTAATAGATTTGTAATAAAGTAAAAGATGTTTGGCTATATCCATTTTCTCTTAATTTCTTTTCTACATTATTGTGTCTGCATCTTGCATTTACAACTATTTCACAAAGACTCCTCGCAATCCCATTTTTTTTATCATTCAATAGATTGGTAGAAAATAGATTTGTAATAAAGTAAAAGATGTTTGGTTATATCCTTTTTCTCTTAATTTCTTTTCTACATTATTGTGTTTGCATCTTGCATTTACAACTATTTCGCAAAGACTCCTCGCAATCCCACTTTCTTATCATTCAATAGATTGCTAGAATGAAAGTAAAGTCATGAAAATTTGCGTAATTAACTGAACCTCCTAACATAAAGCCCAATTATTTGGCCCATTAAAAGTTCTAAAAGGCTTCATAAGTCGACTAAAAGCACTCTATGTCTTGTAACAATAAAGAGTGTCACAATAATTACACAAAAGGGACCAATCAAATCAACCTGAATCATCTGACATAGCCGGTTTTCTCTTTCTCGTCCTATCTCCTCCTCTTCCTCGCGGCTCAAACACTGAAGGCAAGGAGTTTCACACATTAAATCTCCTCTTGTTTTAATTAGAGACGGGTGAGAAACAGTCGCAGAGCAGGAGCATGAGCATATGAGAGCAATGGAACCGGCGGTTCTAGATGTTCTAATCCGACGGTTGGTTGAGTTTCAAAACACGAGGCCTGGATCAGGAAACAAGTTGGTGTTAACCGAGTTTGGTTGGATTCCAATAAGAGAGACGAAACTTGTCGATGGGTTAGTTCAAAGATGTTTTACTAATTTTTAAACGGATTGATTATAAATAAGGAAAATTTGATCGGAAAGTAAGCCAATGCTGCGGTAGAGGTGGCGGGAAGTACAAGTCGGCGAGAATACAAAAGATTAAACCCTTAATCTAGTGGTCAAGTGTGTATGTGTATGTTCTGATCCTCTACTTGTTCCTCTTTCCTCTCCATATATAGATGGTGCAAGGCTGGTTCCACTACTGGGCCGATCACTGTCAGGCCTGCCGGTCGGCCCAGATTCATTTAGGGCCGAGTCGTTACACTCCTCGCGGAGCCTAATACTAAGTTGAAGTATGACCATTCTTTGACTGCATGCTGACATCGATCGACCCCACGCTCGGGCCGGCTTAGTGGCCCAAATCTTCTATCTTACGAGCCTTGTGAGGGATGTAATCCCTCTCCTACAGTAACCCTGCCCCCCTGGCGTAGTTGATCTCAATGAATTTTGGAGAGTTAAGCTCGTAGGATAAGAGATTTGAGTGGGGGCCCTCGGACGATACTATCTTTTACTCAGGATAGCTTCTTTCGTTGCTTGGGTTAGGTGGGTTCATGGAATCGGTATGCGGCCCGTTAAACAAGTGATATACCATGATTTTGACCCACTTTTACCCATGGTATTTCTATGATTTTACTATATATATATATATATATCTATGTTTTGGAGTCTTTTAGGTATGTTTTCAGGTTCAAGGGCATTTTGGAGTAAAGTGACGTTTTAGGTGCCATTTGGGGCTTAAAAGAGAGTTTCTCGAGATGACTATAAGATCAGACAAATAGGTCGATATTAAGAGATACATATCGATCGATACAAATCCTGTGTAATCAATCGACGACGCATCCGTAGAAATCGATGACGAGATACTCTATCGTTCGATATACGCCTAATATTATCGATCGATATCAAGCGTGTAGAAGAAGGATAAATATTCTCAGGCGACTTGAAGCCCAAGATCTCCCATTATTACAACAATGCCCTTGACGAGGTTTTTACCTAATTGAACTCATTATTTATAGTTATGCCTATGTGTTATAGCAAAGTGTGCTTTCATCTGTTCCTTTATGCTTTCATGTTCTAATACTTAACATCATTCAATAAAAGTATTCTTTTCATCTTATTGTCTATTAATCAAAGGTTATAGAATTCTAAGATTTAAAAGTAGATACAAAGAGATTTGTTATCTAGAGTAACTGATATGATCATGGAAAGCAGTAAAGATATATGTTCATTGTTTGAATCATATCTTCCAAACCACGAGGCTTCTACGCATGAAATCACTTGGAGAATGTGCTCAACTCAATTACAAAGCTCCATGAAGAAGAATCAGATCAAACGGAGTTGAGACGGAGGAGTTATGCAATTTACAAAACAGGTGATCTTCAGTTTACGCGAACTTGGACCTATGCGCATTCAATGAACATTTCCGACCAGCCCAGATTGAATAAAGACACAAGCCCAATTTTTCTACAATCTTGGTCCATCAGAGAAGCCCAGCAAATTGGATTCAGCCCAAAAATATCAAAAGAAGACTGATTTTTGTCCAGATTCAAAATAGCATTTATTTAAGTGTGTTTCTCTCTCTTGCATGCAGAATAGAGTTTGGGTTTCAACTCCCAAGATGTGCTGCATGTTAGGGTACTTTTATGGACGAAAATTACTTGTAATTCTCTATAAAAAGAGATCAAAAATCATGAATAATAATAAGTTTGTTTTCAGTAAAAATCAGAGAAGTTTCTCTCTTTCAAGATGTGATGTCTTGTAATTTTTGGAACTCCATGTTCATGGTGTGTCATATCTATGTTCATGGCTGGTTTAGACTTATCATAGATCCTTTCACAGATCTTTGTGGCGTCTCTCAATCCATCTCTCTATCCATTCCTTGTTGGTGTGTCATATCCAGCAAGCTGTCGATTTCTTTGGTGTGTAATATCTAGAGAATCGATCCACTGGTGAATCAAAGGAATATCTGCAGCCTTTGTGTGCCATTCAATCCACATCCTTTGATCTTTGAGATTTCACGGTCTCTTGGATGCAAAGCTTATCCCCTCACCACCTTAGAGTGCATCATCCTTGGGAGGTTTATATTATTTGGTATCAGAGCAACACTCTAAGCCTGGTTTTATCATTTTATATTTCTATCATTTTCTCACCTCTTCATCTTCTTTCAATCATCTTCTCATCTTTCATTATCTATTTCTGTTTTTGCTTTTTTTTTCTTTTTATATTTATTTTCGTCAGAGAGAGAAAATACTTCTGGATATTCTTCCTTTATACGAACCAGATTTGTGGGCAAATCTTTTTTTTTAAGAAGAGGGGAATGATATGATCATGGAAAGCAGTAAAGATATATGTTCATTGTTTGAATCATATCTTCCAAACCACGAGGCTTCTACGCATGAAATCACTTGGAGAATGTGCTCAACTCAATTACAAAGCTCCATGAAGAAGAATCAGATCAAACGGAGTTGAGACGGAGGAGTTATGCAATTTACAAAACAGGTGATCTTCAGTTTACGCGAACTTGGACCTATGCGCATTCAATGAACATTTCCGACCAGCCCAGATTGAATAAAGACACAAGCCCAATTTTTCTACAATCTTGGTCCATCAGAGAAGCCCAGCAAATTGGATTCAGCCCAAAAATATCAAAAGAAGACTGATTTTCGTCCAGATTCAAAATAGCATTTATTTAAGTGTGTTTCTCTCTCTTGCATGCAGAATAGAGTTTGGGTTTCAACTCCCAAGATGTGCTGCATGTTAGGGTACTTTTATGGACGAAAATTACTTGTAATTCTCTATAAAAAGAGATCAAAAATCATGAATAATAATAAGTTTGTTTTCAGTAAAAATCAGAGAAGTTTCTCTCTTTCAAGATGTGATGTCTTGTAATTTTTGGAACTCCATGTTCATGGTGTGTCATATCTATGTTCATGGCTGGTTTAGACTTATCATAGATCCTTTCACAGATCTTTGTGGCGTCTCTCAATCCATCTCTCTATCCATTCCTTGTTGGTGTGTCATATCCAGCAAGCTGTCGATTTCTTTGGTGTGTAATATCTAGAGAATCGATCCACTGGTGAATCAAAGGAATATCTGCAGCCTTTGTGTGCCATTCAATCCACATCCTTTGATCTTTGAGATTTCACGGTCTCTTGGATGCAAAGCTTATCCCCTCACCACCTTAGAGTGCATCATCCTTGGGAGGTTTATATTAGTAACTTAATTGTTTAGTCTTCTATCTTATGAATCTCTATTATTACCTTAATGCTATAAATCATTCAGCTATGTCTGAGTAGATTCCTTTGTTAGATTTAGGGTTCAAATAGTTATGAGGGATTAGCCCCAACTATAGATTGTTGTGTTGTGATACTCATTATCATGATGAACCGTAATGCTTATTCTAGAGCAGCTAACTGGAATATGATCATTGGAAGTGATTTAATCCAATCATTCTCCTGAAATCATCTTGCATATGCAATGATCCTCTAAGGATACACGAGAGCCGGTCTATGATCTTGGTGAACATATATTCAGTTCGATCTGGAGCTATATCGCTCGATACTCCAATAGAGTAATCGATCGACGGCAACCCATATCGATCGATATCGTTGTCAAACCGACGATCGATATTGTCGGTAGTCAGATCCGTAGACGAGTCTAATAGCGAAAGCTATTAGATAAATCTAAGAATTGAAGTTCTTTAGTATCTTGCAAGCAACTTATTAAAACATCTATAGCATTATAATCATGATTATCTGAACAGTAACCTTGAATCTAACTACTTTCTCTTATTGTTTACAACTTAAATCGATTCTCTTGAGCAACTAATCATTGCACACAACTGCAATTTACATTTAATCAAAATCAACCTAGCATAATCTTTAAGGATTTCAATCTTTTGTGTTCCTTAACTCCCCGTGATTCGATCCCTAAATACTACATCTGAACATCTTATTTGAGAGAGTAATTCACTCTTTATGTTAATTTGAGTGATATCAAATTTGGCGCCGTTGCCAGTGAGCTAAGATCGCCATTAGATTTAATCTGATTAGGTCTAGGTTACTTGTTGCTGCTAAATCATCTTCTGACGCAAATTTTTTTTCTTGTCTTTTTCAGGTACATGCCCAACAGTAGTACAAGCAACAAGAATCAACAACTTGTGTACTCAGAAGACAACCACACCTTGGAACGTAGCATCCGCAAAAATTTATGTTCCGCATCGAACGACATCAACTACCCTTTGTCGAACGATATTCGCTTACCACAGTCGACCGAGACACCTTCTTTGTCGATCGATATCTTTCATCCGACATCGATCGATATTAATCACATTACATCGATCGATACCAACCGCCGAGTCATGGTAGCGCATATTATTCTCACAACCGATGAGAATGGAGACCTGCGTGATCAAGATGGTCACCTGCGTAATGCTGCAGGTCAGAAGCTGAATGCTCAACCGATCAGCTATCCGCCCTCCTGCTATCCAGAGAGGAGATTTCGAGCTCAAGCCGCAGTACTACACACTTGTGGGACAAATACCCTTCTGTGGGTTATCCCATGGACATCCTATGGACCATCTGGAGAGTTTCGAGGATCTTTTAACCGCCATTAAAGCCAATGGAGTCCCCGAGGACTATCTACTCTACAAGCTTTTCAAATACTCTATATCAGGAGAATCTTTGCAGTGGCTGAGGCAGTTACCACCAGGTTCTCTCACAACCTAGAAGAACATTAAAAACGCATTCCTGCGTAACTTCTTTGATGAATCACGTGCTGAAGACTGGAGGAGGAAAATCTCTACATTCACTCAAGATCTTGGAGAATCATTCAAGGATACCTGAAACAGATTCAAGTCCTACCAGCGCGATTGTCCACACCACGTATTCAATAATGTGCAACTGCTCTGCACCTTCTACATAGCTATTGCGTTGAAGTATCAGATGGCTAGTTATACAGCTAGTGAAGGTAACTTCACCACGACGAATCCGCAAGATGCTGTGAAGTTAATTGTGATAACTTAGCTTCAAGAAATATCACGAAAAACACTGTCAAGGCGAAATCTGCATCATTCCTTGGGAAGGAGCAGATTAATGAAAATCAAGCACAACTGGACAATGTTCAGAAGTTACTAAACAAGCAGATTTGCTCAGTTGAGGATGCAGAAACTGTAGCTGAAGAACACACCAAGGAAGATGTGAACTGGATCAGTGGAGCCGGATTTCAGAGATCTGGAAATCAAGGAGGAAACAGAAACTTCTCGGGACAGAGGAGCAACTACAATTCAAGTTCACATAAACCCACCTACAGCAGCAGCAACCCCAACAACAACAGGAGTTATGGAAACTCGTTCTACACCAATCCACCCCCACCCACCCAGGAAAGTAAGCTGGAAGAGATGCTGGACAGAGTTTTGGAGAGTCAGCAGAAGCTACAGGTGGACTTCAACGGAAAGATTGACTCCGTTTACACCAACCTGAACACAAAGTTTGATGCTTTGAGTATGCAGGTGGTCAAGATAGGAGAAGCTTTGAAGAAGCAATAAGCTTTAGCAAGGGGAACATGAGAGTCTACTACTAACCACCACGTGAATGCCATCCCTGATGATGATTTTTGGCAAGTGATGAAGCATGAGAGGCTGCAAGATTCGACACATGATGACACACTCAAACCCGAATTCGACTCATATCGGTCGGCATCATCTACCCGACATCAATCGATATCACCTAGAGCTAAGCGATCGATAAACTTTGACGAATATCGATCGATGGACTCTGAGGAAACCTCAAACGAATGCAGTGCCATCAAGATCATGTCACACAAAGCCTTCACAGTACGACACCCACATCCACCCGTCCAAATGGAAGTTGACCCGACTTCAACCCCTATCGATCGATACGAAACCACTTCAATCAATCGACAAGCAGATACCAATATCGACCGACATACATGAGTTGCTGTCGCTCGATATACCATACCCCATCAGCGAGTGCAACAACCAAAGATAGATGTAGCACAACTTAACGCATTCCGTGAGCAGTCTAAACTTTCCAAAACCCTTCCAACCGCCATCATGAAGAAAACCAAGGACATCATTCAGCCCATGGAGATAGAAAAGGAAAACCTAAGAAGAGTTCTCAGAAAAAGGAAAGAGAAGATTGCCAAACACCTTAAAACGGGGAGCCAATGAGACAGAGATGGAAAACTTCAGAAAGAGAGTTCTGAGGATACCTACAGAGAAACCCTTTGAGGAAGAATACTTTTCACATAGATTGTGGATGTTTTTAAGGGAAACTAAGGAGACAGAAGAAGACATCAAGAGGATGTTACACCAAGTCAGAGATAGATTGAAGAAGAGGATCACACCGAGAAGAAAAGCAATCAAGGGAAGTTCACAGTACCGTGCTCAGTAAGGGGTATTGAGTTCCCTCGTGCTCTCTGTGATACAGGATCAGGAGTCAGCATCTTACCTAGGATCATGGCAGACCACCAAGGTCTGAAGATACAGCCTACTGAAGAAACATTCATCTTTGTGGATTGTTCTCAGCAGAACTCTGGAGGAATAGTCTGAAATCTTGAGGTACAGATTGGTGATGCCATCATCCCTACAGACTTCCACGTCCTAGATGTCAAGCTCAACTTCAAGACATCTCTACTACTTGGAAGAGCCTTCTTAGCCACAGTTGGAGCTGTTTGCGACCTAAAATCCAACAAGCTCTGCCTAACCCTAATCGATCCCACCATCCTCTATGATCCAGTCCAAGTCATCAAGATTCCAAGGAAGGAGACCCCAGCACTTGTAGCAGCATACTTTTGTTCACAAGAGTATGATTCCATGGCAGAATATGAAACAGATCAAGTCACATCGACCGATGAAGGCAACCTCGCAATGACCGATGCTTGCAACATCCCATCGACCGATGTAGATGACATCACATCGACCGATACCATTCCACCGCAGAGAAGCAATGCTGAAATCTTGGCATCAATCGATAAGCTATTCAAGGAGGCTGACGAGGAGTTTCTAGATGGGGATTTCAAGTTAGATAACTTGGAAACGGATCGTTACATTCCACCACTGGTTATGGAAGAAGAGAATGATGAAGATTACGAGGAAGAACAAGCTACAAAGTACAAATTTCTTCGTGAAGAAGAAGAGGACATATTTCCTTCCCACATCTTCAGATTCAACCTCCATCGACCGATATGCACAAACCGAGATCGCTGAAACGACCTTATCAACCATCAAGCGATCCTATTGACTATGTATCACTCTACACACCACGTGATGATACAAGAGACGGAGACTACTCAATCGGAAGTTGGGCAAGCGACTATCACGAGAGTTTTGCAGTGGATACAGCACCACTAACTCATTCAACCCAACCAGAAGCATTCTCATCGACCGATAGGGCACATTATCAGTCGATCGACACGTTTTCAACAGCAATCGACCGATGCACCTACCGCATCATCGAACGATACAACCACTACACCATCCGAGGTACAAACACATAATTTAGATTTTGGTTTTTTAACTCCGGATGAGTTTGGTATTTTCAGAGATCCAGAAG
Source organism: Hirschfeldia incana (assembly GCA_026261945.1). Classification (NCBI taxonomy): domain Eukaryota; kingdom Viridiplantae; phylum Streptophyta; class Magnoliopsida; order Brassicales; family Brassicaceae; genus Hirschfeldia; species Hirschfeldia incana. The sequence continues at coordinate 799,500 of JABCMI010000030.1, forward strand.
GCAATGCACGTGCAATGAATGGAAGAATCATTCCAATCACAAAGAAAGACATTGCAGAAATTCTTCAGATAGCCAATGGATCAATCAACCTCTTCAAACAGCAAACCATCAACTCAGACGATCAGCACCACCAGTCAACCAATGCATCCACATCAGCTAAGCAAGACGGTGCTACAGACGATCATCTCAATTCGGAGAATCAGGAATTTCAACGAATATCGACCGATGAAGATCATCCAGTATTGAACGATATACGTCGAGACTTTGCGATACGAGCTTACAAAGATGGAGTTCGTCGCTTTTCTTGGGAGAAGAAAGACGAGTATGAAGTATACAGAGATGAATCTGGGTTTGCAAGAGGAATCAATGGAGACATCATCTTTGTTTCCAAAGAAGACATGAAGAATTTGCTGAGTAGAGCTTCTAAGTTTGAATGGTCTTACTTCTGTTTACCAGCACATGCATTTCACTTTAGCAAAGAAGTACCACCAGAAAAGTTCTACACTGAAGCTGAAGTCCAGAGCATGATCAATGAAGCAAAAAGTCCTTATATTTGGGAGACTTTTGGATATCCAACAGAAATCGAGAAGGTCCGATCATCACTTCAATCAGAGATCAACTGGCTTCAGAGTGCTAATAATCTTGTCCACCAGAAGAAAGACGCCCTACAGGAGGAAGTACATATGCTTTGTCAAAAGCTGGAAACATATTGGAAGCCATCGACCGATATTGACCTCACTACATCGGTCGATATATGTTCTTCATCGTTAAAGCTTACACCAAAGAAGAGATCAACATCATTTTCAAGAATATCTACACAGTGCTTGGTGAAGTAGATGAACGCAACAGTACAACTTTGGAGGAGAAATGTCGAGAGCTCACCATCAAGGTCACCTCACTAAGTAATCGTATGGCTAATATGAGAAAAACTATGTGGAGCATCATAGAAGATTACACAGAAAAGACAGCCAAGATGAAACTGAGCTACAATCACACCAGACTACTCATTGATGAGACGATCTCACGAATCAAATTTTGTCTGCAAGAAGTTGAGGACGTACAAAGGGAGCTATGCACTCAGAAGTTTTGTGAGGACAATCAGAAGTCAATATCGACCGACGCACATCCAACTGCATCGCCCGATACAAAGTTCTGCACAAAGGCTGAGATGGAGAAGATGGTTCAAGATCTCCACACAATCATTGATGAAACCAGTGTTGGATCATACCGACTAATGGATGAGCTATGGTTTCCAGTACAGAGCGACGTCTCCGGAATGAAGATAACCATTGAAGACATTAAGAAAGAGATCAAGATCATTCAAAGGCATCTCGCTGACAGACCTGCACCATTGAGATCGACCGATATGCAAGCCAGCACATCGACCGACAGACCAGAACCATTATCAATCAACATCGACATTCCACGATCGATCAATAAGCACATTGGACTAAGTAAGACCTTCGAGAGACTCAATGCAATGCAAGAACAGCTCAGTGACTTATCAGAGCACGCCTATCCAACATTCAAAAATCATCAGTTCGACATTGAGAACCATGCAGCAAGCTTACAACGTCTACACAACGAGGTCACAACACTAAAGGAGAAACTAACTAGAGGAGTTGAAGCCACAAGAAGCTTCTTCACTACATGTTTTGGAGAGAAACAAGAAGATAATAAGGAAACTTGTTATCCAGCAAGTTTCTGCAACTCACCTCAATAGCCACAATACCGCCATAGTCAAGCTAAAAGACTATAATAAAGCGCTGAGTGGGAGGCAATCCACTGTTAGGTACTTTCTTACTCAGTTAAATTTGATTTTTAGTTTTGACTTTCGTATTTGTTTTTAATTTTCAGCTACTCTATAGACGATTACCATACTTATCGACCGATACGATCATGTCGACATCACCCGGCATAGACCTATCCTTGACGATTGACACAAATGACTCACTATCGATCGATACGAATTCTCGGTCAGGTATATCGTTCTAATTTTCAATATCAGTTCTTTACATATGATTTATTTATGCCCTAATCCGATTGTTATACACTGGGGACACTGTATGATTTAAGTATGGGGGGAGATTACTGATGCTACCTTACCTTTTTGATTTCATTAAATGTTTTCAAAACTGGTTTTAATTGAGTCAAGAAATGGACAAGGATATTTTGAAATTTTTTCTTTTTATCTAACCACTCTTTAGCACCATTCTTAGATTTGTTGATTGTATAAAGTACTATAGACGCTAAAGTGGATCACATGTTACCTATGACAACTCTTTTCATGATTGTGTGGAAGAACCAAAGCTGATTTCCAACCTAACCTTACAATCTATTGATTGTCATGGGGCTTGGTATACAATGGATCGGAATCCTCCTGCAAGTCTGGAAGGTAATAGTCTGTGTGCTTCTGATTCCCTTCCTTCTCTCTCTTCGGCATCCTATTGAAAGAAAGAAAAGATTTGTATAACAGATGTGATATGATTCCTTGAGGAGGCGAGGGGTAGTAGTGACTCATGCGACCTCATTATTTGCTTATTCAAAATATATGTGTTACTAAGTCAATGAGATAATACAAAGATTAGCCTTAGTGGCATCGATGTTCATTGTATTTGAAATTATGAGGATTCAGAGAAGAGAGAAAATGGGGAAGAAATGAATCAGAGAAGACTACATGTGTGTTCAGAAACTTGCTTGAGTTGAGTCCATGTGTTCTTTGATCGATATTCCCAAGGTAAAACCTGCACCTTTATTTTATGCATCAATGAAATCAGTAGAGGGGATAGACAAACAGGATTGCTAAGTTGATTGGCTAAATGAATTTGGTTGCTAAGCTAGGATATGGTATAATATACTTCTGTAGTTAATAGACATAAGATGTGGCTTGCAACAAAGTAGAGGTGGTGATTTTAAAGATAAGATTTAATTGAGTCCCTTCTATTTTCAAACTTCTTTCAAAGACTACCTATTGTGTTTGCTTGAGGACAAGCAAAAGGTTAAGTCTAGGGGAGTTGATATAATATGATTTTGACCCACTTTTACCAATGGTATTTCTATGATATACTATATATATCTATGTTTTGGAGTCTTTTAGGTATCTTTTCAGGTTCAAGGGTATTTTGGAGTAAAGTGACGTATTAGGTGCCATTTGGAGCTTAAAAGAGAGTTTTACCGTGATGACTATAAGATCAGACAAAGAGGTTGATATCAAGATACATATCAATCGATACACATCATGTGTAATCGATCGACGACGCATCCGTAGAAGTCGATGACGAGATACTCTATCGATCGATAAACGCCTAGTATTATCGATCGATATCGAGCGTGTAGAAGAAGGATAAATATTCTCAGTCGACTAGAAGCCCAAAATCTCCCATTATTACAATAATGCCCCTGACGACTTTTTAACCTAATTAACTCATTATTTATAGTTATGCCTATGTGTTATGGCAAAAATGTGATTTCATATGTTCTTTTATGCTTTCATGTTCTAAGTAGTTTACATCAATCAATAAAAGTATTCTTTTCATCTTATTCTCTATTCATCAAAGGTTATAGAATTCTAATATCTAGAAGAAGATGCAAAGAGATTTGATATCTAGAGAAACTTAATTGTTTAGTCTTCTATCTTATGAATCTCTATTATTACCTTGATGGTATGAATCATTCAGCGATGTCTGAGTAAATTCCTTTGTTAGATTTAGGGTTCAATTTAGTATGAGGGATTAGCCCCAAATATAGATTGTTGAGTTGTGATACTCATTATCATGATGAACCCTAATTCTTATTCTAGAGTAGCTAACTAGAATATGATCATTGGAAGTGATTGAATCCATAAATCATTCTCCTGAAATCATCTTGCATAAGCTAGGATCCTCTAGGGATACGCGAGAGCAGGTCTATGATCTTTGTGAACATATATTCAATTCGATCTGGAGCTATATTGATCGATACTCCAATAGAGTAATCGATCAACGACAACCCATATCGATCGATATCGCTGTCAAAACATCGATCGATATTGTCGGGAGTCAGATCAGTGGACGAGTCAATAGCGATAGCTATTAGATAAATCTAAGAATTGAAGTTCTTTAGTATCTTGCAAGCAACTTATTAAAACATCTATAGTATTATAATCCTGATTATCTGAATAGTAACCTTGAATCTAACTACTTTCTCTTATTGTTTACAACTTAAATCGATTCTCTTGAGCAACTAATCATTGGTCACAATTGCAATTTACATTTAATCAAAATCAACCTAGCATAATCGTTAAGGATTTCAATCTCTTGTGTTCCTTAACTCCCCGTGATTCGATCCCTAAATACTACATCTGAACCTCTTATTTGAAAGAGTAATTCACTCCTTAGGGTAATTTGAGTGAGATCAACAAGTATATGTAAATTGAGGGTGCTCCCTTTGTAGGCCGGAGGAATTTTTTTTAGGATTGGTGTGTCGAGATCAGTTTGTATGGATGGCAGGATCAGTTGAAATTTTGTGCCGATTTGCTTGAGAAGCAGGAAAGTTGCGGGTGAGCCAGATTGGCCAGACAATTGTTTAGGGCCGATAGGCCCATCTAAGTCTAATGTTGAGTTCACTTGGGACCCGCCCTCCTCTCTCTCTCTCTCTCTCTCTCTCTCTAGCCCTATTTTGATAGATATTTTCATTCTTGGGTCATTACTACCCTATTTTAGATTGGCCCAGAGCGAACGGTTACCCTAGAAGAAAAATGTAAAAGGTATTTGCTACTAGTTGTATGACGAAAAACAGAAGTCATGTTGATGACTTTAGCCTAATCCATTAGGATGCTATGATGGATACGACAAGCCTTGATCTCCCTCAATGTCTTCTGGTTGCTAATGATGTGAGATTATTCAGCAAAAAGATGGAAGCTCAATCTGTGGTTGATGATCAGGAGGTGGTTGATATTAGTGATTCGAGCAGTTCCGAGTAGGGATGTGTTGCCTGTGGAATAATCAGACCCCATCAAATTCTACTGAGTTGTTTGTACCCAAGAAAAATATGTGAAGAGCTCCCGGCTCTGCTTCTAGAGATAATGCATCCTTTGCGCGTGGCAGGCCAAGATTGGAGAAACGTGACATAGACTCAATTGACCCATAGTAGTGTGAAAAACTGTGTAGAGCCCCAGATGTCACTTTTCTTATCCTGGTCTTTGAGCAAATGTTGTGGACCCCTCTGTTGGGATATCAATGTGTTTACAATTCTTATTTCATAGAGGACACTAAGTTATGGTTCCCTGATGCGGTCATCAAATTAGTAGCGGAACCAGAGGCCAATCATTTGCACCAATAAGGCAACCAAAGGGGTAACCAGGATATGTGTTAAGTCAAATAACCATATCTGCTACACCAGGAGAAATATTGCTCCAAGAAATTTTATCTGGTTTAAACACTCAGGAAGGATTCCAACTCAACTGGAAGCATCCTCAAATTTTTCCGTACCAAGAAGATATGAAACTTACAAACTGGAGGTTCTCCAGCCCGTCCATCTTCGAGTACCAGAGTTTAGAAGTTTTTTCAAGCCCAATAATGAAGCTTTCCAACCCAAACCAAGTCATAGACTTCAAGATGTTTTCAACAAGCCCAGAGTGAGGAGAAACGATGATGAATCAAGAAATCGAGGCTCAAGAGATGTTTATTGAGTATATCGTATGGGACTACAACGTTTGGTGTATAAACCCTAGTTCTAGTCGCCGAAACTCTAATCTCTAATCCTCTGAAATTTGATCCCTAATTCTAGGGTTTGGGCTCCCCTTTTATATTTGTAGATGTCGGTGTAGAGTAGGGCAAACTCTTCCACAATTGTAAAAGTATAAGTTTTCCCTTAGGCGGAAAGCTTGCATTTTGCTTCAAGGGTTGGTCTGGTCAAGGGGGTCAGACCTATAGAAGGGGTCGGTCCCTGGTTCCTTCTTAAGCAGGGGTCCAGAAATCAAGGTCCTATCTGGAAGCTAGAGAAAACTTATGTTTGGATATTTTTCCCCAACAGTTTGCCCCTTATTTCTTGATTTTCTCGTGGGAATAAAGGGATAATGTATGTTCTTTGATTTTGATAGATTTCTTGAGCTGGAGATGGCTTTGAACATCTTGGCTCCTCGTGCTGAGTAGGGCCGGAACCTTGTAGATGGTTGAAGTGATTATTTCACGAGACTTCAAATATCGTAATTCCTAAGAGGGTTCAGATCCTCGTCATGATTCCTTTTCAAGTGACGAACTGGAAAGGGGTGACCCCTTCTAAAGGCTCTAGGTGTTTGAAAAATATGCAAAGCCATCTCCAGCCTCCGAAGGGGCCCTTGGTTTTTAGAACTTTCTCCTAAGAATGACCCATGGTCCAGTCCCCGCTAGAAGGTTCCAGGGACAAGCCCCCACCGGAAGGAACCAGGGTCCGACCCCTCGCAATGAAATGGAAGTTTTCCAGTCATGGGAAAACTTCTATTTCGTCGATTATGGAAGAGTTCGCCCTACTTTAACCGACATCCATCTACTATAAAAGGGGAGCCCAAACCCTAGAACAAGGGATCGACTTTCAGAGGTTTAGAGCTCATAAAGTTAGGCTAGAAAACTAAGAGATTACACATCCAAAGTTGTAAACGCTTAAGATACTCAATAATACATCTCTTTGCCTCGATTTCTCTTCTAAAACATACAAGTATTCATGTGTTCCGTAGTACTAAAACGATCATACCACATGAAAGTAGCCAAGAGATACAACAAGAAGGTGAGATCCAGAACCTTCTAAGAAGGAGACTGGGTCCTAAGGCGAGTCTGCAACCACACAAGGGACAAATCAGCCGGAAAACTTGGTCCTGGATGGGAGAGCCCTTACCAGGTAATAGGGGTGCAAGGGGCAAGAGCCTACAAACTGCAAGACAGTAAAAGTAAGATCTTCGGATCAAGCTTTATATATACTACTATACTATATATTTATGTATCTTGGTTTTCCTACTCCTATGTATAACGAGAACGTCTTCGGACTAGGCTTATAAACTATATATGGTTTCGAGTAAAAGGAGTTAAAGGAATACCAATATACTTAAAGGGGCATACAAGCTGGATCAGGACCATAGGGACCTTAGATCTTAGCTAAACCCCTAGCTGGTGAGGCTACTCACTTAAGGTGCAAACAGATATGGAAGGGGTCTGATCAGCCCTGCACTGATGTATGCACAACGGGCCCCGCGTAAAGGCCTATAGCCAAGAGTTACGTGGGGACCATGTACTAAATGCTACCCAAACCCCGCGTTAAAGACGCTATGAGCTAGAATACACGCAGGGGGCATAACTGATATACCATGATTTTGACCCACTTTTACTCATGATATTTATATGATTTTATTATATATATATATATTTTTTTTTTTTTTTTGCAGTCTTTTAGGTATGTTTTCAGGTTCAAGGGCATTTTGGAGTAAAATGACGTTTTAGGTGCCATTTAGAGCTTAAAGGAGAGTTTTCCCGAGATGACTTAAAGATCAGACATCAAGGTCGATATCTAGAGATACATATCGATCGATACACATTCCGTGTAATCGATCGATGACGCATTTGAAGAAATGACGACGAGATACTCCATCGATCGATGTATGCATTGTACCATCAATCGATATCAAGCGTGCAGAAGAAGGAAGAATATTCTCAATCGACTTGAAGCACAAGATGTCCCAATATTACTATAATGCCCCTGACGAGTTTTTAACCTAATTTTAATCAGTATTTATACATTTGCCTATGTGTTTTGGCAAAGTAAGCTTTTACAACATATCATTGTTCTAGTATTTCTTACTTATCAATAAAGTATTCTTTTCATCTTAATTTTGTTATCATCAAAGGTTATAGGATTCTAGGTTTAGAAGAAAGATACAAAGAGATTTGTTATCACGAGGAACTTGATTGTTCGGTCTTCTAAATGAATCTCTATTCTTACCTTGATGCTATGAGTCACTCAGTCATGTCTGAGTAGATTCCTTTGTTAGATTTAGGGTTCAAATAGTTATGAGGGATTAGCCCCAACTATAGACTGTTGAGTTGTATACTCATTATCCTGATGAACCCTAAAGCTTATTCTAGAGTAGCTAACTAGAATATGATCTTGGAAGTGATTTAATCCATAAATCATTCTCCCGACATCATCTTGCATAAGCTAAGATCCTTTAGGGATAAGTGAGAGCCGGTCTATGATCTTGGTGAACACATATTCAATTCGATCGAGAGCTATATCGATCGATACTCCAATAGAGTAATCGATCGACGACACACATATCGATCGATACAAGCTGTCAAACATCGATCGATATTGTCGTCAGACAGATCAATAGACGAGTCTAGTAACGACAGTTATTAGGCAACTCTAAAGAGTTGAAGTTCTTTAGTATATGCAAGCAACTCATTAAAACATCTATAGCATTATAATCCTGAATTAACTGAATAGTAACCTTGAATCTAACTACTTTCTCTTATTACTTACAACTCTAAATCATTCTCTTGAGCAACTAGACATTGCTCACAACTGCAATTTACATTTAAACCATTTCAACCTAGCTTAGTCACAAAGGATTACTATCTTTTGTGTTCCTTCGCTCCCCGTGAAATCAATCCCTAAGTACTACATCTGAACCTCTTATTTGAGAGAGTAATTCACTCCTAGGGTAATTTGAGTGAGATCAAATTTGGTGCCGTTGCCGGGGAGCTAAGATCGCCATTAGTTTAATCTGATTAGGTCTAGGTTATTTAATTCTGCTAAATCACCTTCTGACGCAAAATTTTTTTTTTGTTTTTCAGGTACATGCCCAGCAATACAAGAAGCAACAAGAATCATCAACTTGTGTACTCAGAAGACCCCCACAGTTTGGAGCGTAGCATCCGCAAGAACTTACGTTCCACATCGATCGACATTAACCCTCCTTTGTCGACCGATACCCCGACATCGATCGACATCAACAAAAGTTCGTCGACCAAACTCGTCTACACAGTCGACCGAGACACCTTTTTTGTCGACCGATACTCGCCGCACTTCATCGCTCGACCACCGCTTGTCGACCGATACTCGCACCACTTCATTGATCGACATCAAGTCAAGTAATCCCGAGTTTTCCTGAAGGTTCAGATTCTCTGCGATAGCCAACGACAAGTGACCGAACAAATGCGGAAAATATAAAAAGATAACAAAACGAGTTTTACGTATAGTAGATCTATATATCGAATTCGCGTAAGAGCGTTGCGGTGATTACAAAAGATTGTAAAATCTTTGGCTGCGAAAACATACAACGATATTCCGCCTAAAGTCTTGAACCTAGTTGAGTTGCGGCTCGATAACAAAAGACAAAAACCATACAAAAAAAGTGTTGTTAAGATTTGCGACTGGACCTTATGAAAGGCTGCCTACGTACCCCTTTCGAGGATCAAGTCGAACGTAGTTCAGTTAGAAATATTTGAACAAGAGATCAAACTGCCTGGCGGAGTTCGTCTAGTTTGAGCGTTTGTCATAGAAACAGGCATGTCGAGAATAATGCCTAGGGTTTCTACGTGCGGAACTCTAAGTAAAAGGATAGTTAGATTCTTTCGAGAGGAACAGAAGTCTGCAGACAAGATGAAAATATAACGAAAGGTGGCAAGACGTTTTAGGTCCTACCTTGCTAGTCTAACCACCTAAGTTATAAGTTCTCTCAGTCTAAAATCTCAGATCTGCTCTCTAAGTCTCTCAATTTTAGGATTTTTGGATCCCTTCTTCTGCTGCTCCGCCCCTCGTTATATACATGTCTAGGTCGGCGGCCCTTTTACCAGTTCGCCTTTGGGCCCAAGTATATATCCTTTTGGGAATATTCTATTTCTCGTCGATCTTCATAATTATCCTCAAATATTTTCATTTATCTTTGGAAACTTGACATTTATCCGGGATGTCGCCGGGCACCAGGCGTCAAGACGTGCAGCCTGTCGCAGGGTGCCATTACGTGCGGGCTGTCGCAGGGCGCCATTACGTGCGGGCTGTCGCCGGGCGAGACGTCACGACGTGCAGCCTGTCGCCGGACGCCAAGTGCCATGACGTGGGGCTGTCGCTGGGTGCCAGGTGTCACGATGTGCGGCCTGTCGCCGGGCGCCAGGCGTCACGACGTGCGGGCTGTCACCCGGCGCCAGGCGCCACGACGTGCGGGCTGTCGCCGGGCGCCAGGCGTCACGATGTGCAGCTTGTCGCTGGGCGCCAGGCGCCATGACGTGCGGGCTGTCGTCGGGCGCCAGGCGTCACGACGTGCAGCCTGTCGACGGGCTCCAAGCGCCATGACTTGCGGGCTGCCGCCGGGTGCCAGGCACCACGACGTGCGGGCTGTCGCCGGGCGCCAGGCGCCATGACGTGCAGGCTGTCGCCGGGCGCCAGGCTCCACGACGTGCGTGTGCTTGCTTATTTCCGATCTTCGACGGTTTTCCGCGGAAAATCTGTAGATAAGAAATAATCTTAGCAGTTGATTTTGAGATAACCTTTTTCGACCTCAACAAGAGTTATTCGTTGAAATATATCGTATATTCTGATTTTAGGACGTTGCATGAAATTCTTTTTAAATTATACGAGACTTTTTATTTCGAGAAATACTTTCTGCGTACTTTCATACATTGATTCAGTCGTGACCGGTTTTGACCCCAACAGTTAGCCCCCCAGCTCATTAGAGCTTTTACAATGTTCTTGTGAGCGGTAAGACATGTTAGGTAAGTTAGGCGGAATTAATGGTTAAAAAAGCTCTGTGTAAACTCGTAAGATTGGTGGCTGTGCCTTTCAAAGGCTGCCTACGTAACCTTGTTATAGGGATCAAGCCTCCCGTAGTTTGTTTTGGAGTTTAAGACCCTTATGACCTGTTTTCCAGCGAGACTTTATCGTCTAGTTATGTGTAGAGAATTTTGAGCATGTTGCCTCCCGTAGATTGTCGGCCGCAAGAGTAGCTCGGAGGCTGTTTATTTTCGCCAAGTTCGGCCTGTTAAAAATATTTTACTCAAATTTATAAAATCGTATTTTTTATAAATCGAGAGAACTTCCGTTTATCGAAGTTAGAGGGACATGTGTGAGTTTTCATCTCATTCCTAACCCCCTGACGGTCACTTTATCCATCGATTGTACAAAACGAGATTTTTCGCGGTTTACTAATTTAAGCGGAGGTTTTTGAAACGAATAGACTTAAGTGAAGAGACAAGTTTTGGGATCTCGTATCAGGTGTTGATACTATGCATGTGAGATGTCAAGATCCAGCATGGCTGGGTTTAGGGCAAGACCTAGGTTTACTCTCGGACTAAGGCTTTGCGATGACAAGTCGGCTTTCATTTTGTCTGTTTGTGTTATCGGCTTATATGATTTGTCTAGGTACGAATCGAGCTACTTCCGTTAGGAAGTGCTGAACGAAATTTTGGTTTTCTTGTATTGCGCGCTATGTTATCCTTGTCGGATATAAGAGAGCCTACCCTTTTAAAGACGGCTAATGTCTGTTTAGGACGTTAGAGATCGTTTGTTGTGATCAGCAACAACGACATGATACCGTTTTGAAGGTATGTTATAGTTTTCAGACGAGCATTTTGTCTAGGATGTTTTCAGGAAAAAATATCCTTCGAGCGTTAGCAACGTCTCGCAGTGCCGAAAATTGAGTTTCCCTTGTTATGTATTTCGTGTTCGAAATGTTTGCGGGCTTGGAGATGTTTTGCGAATTTTCGCAGCCAAAAACTGTTGTCTCAGTTTTCGCGCTGAATTGTTCGATTTTTTATCAAGGAATTAGGACAGAAGGGTCTCGTAAATTTGACCAGGGAGAAGCGTCTTCCTTCGCTATGTTTCGTGAAGTGTTGGCGTTCCCAATTTTTTTTTTTGTATTTTTAAGAATTACTCGTATAGGTCTAGGAGCATTGTTACGAGTGTTTTCTTTTTGTCCCATGTTTTATGGGGCATACAGAACTTGACTGATTGATGATAAGTTTAAATCTTCCGTTAAACATATGGTTGTTAGGACTGAGTTTCGTTACGAAGAATTCATCGTATGATTTCCGATTCTGGGTTGTACGACAAATTGCTTGTATTGTCGTTTAGCCGTTAGCCATTAAGCGGTTGAATCGGTGGTCGCTCAGTATCCTTGGATTGGCATGGAGGCTAGGCTCAGCCGTAAAACCAAGGAAGTTGTTGGTAAAGGATCGTCGTAGAATAGGTGCAGATTCGGTTGCAGGGTCATTTCCTGGTCCGGCGTAATCGAGGAGAGTGAAAGTAGGAATTAGCAACCTCATGGAGAAGAGTTATCTACGACAGTTATCCGTTAGACTCCCTACATTTATTTTACGAAAGTTCTTGGTGTAGCCATGACCAGAGACCTTGAAGAGGAGCTGAGTGATACTGATGATGAGGAGCTGAGTGAAGAGACTACCTTAGAAGAGAGGTGTGAAGCTGAGGATACTGAAGAGAACCAGAACCAGAAAGAGATACCAAGTGAGCCAGCAAGTGTGTGGATTGGACCAATGACTAGATCAAGTCTGAGAGCACAAGAGGATAGGCTTCTACACTTAGCCAAATTCGTGGGTGGTCTTTACAAGGAAGATAACCAAGACAAACCAGCATGTTGGTTCAATTTGATTCAATTGTAATGTTTTTGGTTATTGGGCTTTTCATTTAATTTAAACCAGAGACAATTAGGATTAGTAAACCAATTTTAATTGGGATTAGAAGGGGATTTCGTTTTTGGCTAACCAAATTGGTTAGGGTAGACCTTGTTTTTGTTTTAAAACTCATGGCAGCAGCCAAGAGAGAGAGAACTTTGAATTGACATTTTTATCATCTTCTTTGTTTTGAGTTTTTTTTCTCAATTCTGCTGGTGTGTAATATCCAGCTTGGGTTCTCTGATTTGGTGTGTCATATCTAGATCAGAAGCCTTGGAGTATCAGGAGAAGAGCCATATCTCTTGTGTCCCACATCAATCCACAAGCCTTGAAGCAGATTGAGTTTTTGATTCTCTGTTTGCAAGGATTATCTCTGTGATCCATTCTAGACACTAAGCAGGGTGATCCTGTGTCAGTGGAGCAGAAAGCCATCTTTAGAGCATCACATAACTCTGAGGAGAGGACCATATCATCATCTATCATCTATCCACACGCCTTGAAGCAGATTGAGTCTTTGATTCTCTGTTTGCAAGGATTATCAAAGCATTAACCCACCTACAAGAGATCCAGGGAGAGATAGCCATTCCAGGGCTACACCAAGTGGTATCAGAGCCAGGTTGAAGGTTTGGGGATTTTGTTCTTAACCTAAATCACGAGATTTATCATATCCAGCAGTGTCTTATGTCTTATTTTGAAAGCAAAAGAAGTCATGAAGAGATGGCTGAGCACAAAGCAACAAGGGAGTTGCAAAGAAGAAAAAAACAGATCCATATTCCACTCTTCTATGGAGATTTTGATCCTGATACATATCTAGAATGGGAAAAAGAGATGGATTTAATTATTAGGTGTCAGAGGTACACAGCAGAGAAGCAGGCTCAATTGGCATCTACTGGTGTATGTGGATATGCACTTGATTGGTGGTATGAGACAGCTAACACTAGGAGAAAATTTGGAGAGCAACAGATTTCTTCTTGGTATGAGATGAAGGCTGTCATGAAGAAAAGGTTTGTAGCCAAGAGGTATGGTCAAACTGATTTGGAAAGGATGCACAACCAATCTGGGTCAGCTAAAAGACATGCTAGAACACCAAAAGATGAGCCAAGGACATACAATGATGGTGAGGCAGAAAAAAAATTGCAGCAACATCAAGCATCTCTTGAGGAATTGCAAAGCCCACAGTTCAAGCAACAACTCAGGAACATGATCGATCAATCACTCACTGCTGTGGTGAATAATCCTCAAAAGAGGTCATTGCCACGTCCTGCATCAAGAGATGATGAGCAAAGTTGTTACCAAAAGGAACCAGCAGAGAAGAAAGAAGAAACTGCAGCAAAACAGGGTGAGAGAGCACTAGAACCAGCCACTTCTTGTCAAGGAGATTACCTGCATAATGATCTGAAACAAGAGGAGAGATCATTAGTTATATGTGATCACGTGCCTGGTCAAAACAAAGCTGAAGAAAGAGTGCTTATTGGATCACCTAAAGGTCATGAATTGGCAGTTATAGCTGTAGTTCAAGAAGGTGATATCATTAAATCTTTTTCTTGTGATCTACTAATCAAACCTCCTGTATGGATTCAGCCCAGCATAGTGGATCATCTGAGGTTAGTTAAGGGGCTGCAACACCTTGTTTTTGAACCAGGAGGGAGCTTTTGTGTGCATAAAAGCATTACCAGCAATATAAGCCAAATAGCAGCAGCATTGAAGCTTGAGTTGGAAGGGTTCTTGCATGATCAAGAAGAACCAATGCTAGTTTCTGGTTTCTCTAAGCTGAGACCACGTGCCCAGAAGTCTAAGATCAAGGCTTGTTTTTGGTATCAGTGGGGAGAAGTTCAATCAGAAGCAGTGATATCTAAGCTAAACAATGAGAAGGAGCAGTGTGCCTTAAGTGTTGTTTGCAATGGGACCATCTGACCTGGGTATCTAAGACACGTGAGAGGCTTACAATTCTTTGTGTTTGATCCTGGAGGGGAGCTCTATGTACTGAAATTTCTCATAGCAATAGTGGCAATTGTTTTGGAGCATAAGGAGAATGGTTCTATCAGCTTACAAGGCTCGGATTTGAGGACAAATCCTTTTTAAAGGAGGAGGGGATGGTGTAGCCATGACCAGAGACCTTGAAGAGGAGCTGAGTGATACTGATGATGAGGAGCTGAGTGAAGAGACTACCTTAGAAGAGAGGTGTGAAGCTGAGGATACTGAAGAGAACCAGAACCAGAAATAGATACCAAGTGAGCCAGCAAGTGTGTGCATTGGACCAATGACTAGATCAAGGCTGAGAGCACAAGAGGATAGGCTTCTACACTTAGCCAAATTCGTGGGTGGTCTTTACAAGGAAGATAACCAAGACAAACCAGCATGTTGGTTCAATTTGATTCAATTGTAATGTTTCTGGTTATTGGGCTTTTCATTTAATTTAAACCAGAGACAATTAGGATTAGTAAACCAATTTTAATTGGGATTAGAAGGGGATTTCGTTTTTGGCTAACCAAATTGGTTAGGGTAGACCTTGTTTTTGTTTTAAAACTCATGGCAGCAGCCAAGAGAGAGAGAACTTTGAATTGACATTTTTATCATCTTCTTTGTTTTGAGTTTTTTTTCTCAATTCTGCTGGTGTGTAATATCCAGCTTGGGTTCTCTGATTTGGTGTGTCATATCTAGATCAGAAGCCTTGGAGTATCAGGAGAAGAGCCATATCTCTTGTGTCCCACATCAATCCACAAGCCTTGAAGCAGATTGAGTTTTTGATTCTCTGTTTGCAAGGATTATCTCTGTGATCCATTCTAGACACTAAGCAGGGTGATCCTGTGTCAGTGGAGCAGAAAGCCATCTTTAGAGCATCACATAACTCTGAGGAGAGGACCATATCATCATCTATCATCTATCCACACGCCTTGAAGCAGATTGAGTCTTTGATTCTCTGTTTGCAAGGATTATCAAAGCATTAACCCACCTACAAGAGATCCAGGGAGAGATAGCCATTCCAGGGCTACACCAGTTCTTTGTATGAATTAATTTAACCACACAGAGGATTTTTCGTAAAAGTATTGTGAAAGGGGCTTTTTTGTAAAGTAAGTGGAGAGTGTTTCTCACAAATTGCTTGTGATATCTGCAATCATGGAATATGTTTTCCTCTCTCGCTTTCCCGTATTGCGAATTCGTTTTGCATGAGACCGATTTTTCTTTCCCATAGGCTATTTTGTATAAAAAGTTTTAGTTATACAAAAGTAATGGATGACCGGTTTCATGGAGATAGAAAATCATGGAGATAGAAAATCGCAGATCTTCAAAGTAACGATGTTTCAGTGGCTTTCACGGGAAACATTTCCGCTTTGATTTCGACCTTGGGTGAAAGTTGCTTCGAATTACTCATGGAGTTTTACCGAAGATTATTTCGTTATTTCTTTAGTTCACTGTCGTGCTATTAGTCTGACGTTGGTACGAGTTTCTTGTCGCGAGTTTGCGACGAGAGACGACGTAGATTTTTCAAGACTATTCTTGTAACGGTTTGGCTATGCTGCTGGCATTTTAAACAAATCTCAGAGTGTCGTTTGCCTTTTGAAAATATCTTGACTGGCATATTTTATTGCCTAAGCGTTCTTCCGCTTATTGCTACTTTCCTCTTCTGTTTACGAGAGAAAATGGGTGAGCCGCTCTTTCGGAGGCTTGTGTACATTTTCTCTTTTTCTTAAGAAGCGGGATGAGTACGCTTAGAATGTGTAGTGATCATTTCTCGATTTTTCGAGAGAATAGACCAATTTGCATGTTCTGCCTGGACAGTAAAGGAACAATGGAACAAGACTAGAAAATTTGCCTAAGATTTAGCTTGCTACTATCCACCTAGGTTCTAAGTTCTCTAAATTCCACGGCAGTTTTCAAGACGTTTTTATTCTGTTCCCACCAAAATTAAAATCTTGACAGAATTTTCTAAATCGGACGTACCTTAGTCTTATTGATGATTCGAGGTTGCCTTTCTTCCTTCCTCTTCTCCTCTTGTCGTGTGACCTAAGTTTCAACTTTCCTAGGTTTAGTTACAAGAACGGGTGTGTATTTCGTCGAAGGATTCTTGTGAGTATGAGTTAGTAGTTTATCAAAAGTTATATTAGGCGTTTAGGAATGGCCACTTTCAATCCAACGTCAAAGGACTTCGAAAATTCAGTTACTGAATTTCATATGAATTGGTTTTAGACGAAATTCTGACGAGAATATCAGAATGAGGAAGGGATATCAATGTCTAAGTTCCCGTCCCTATTTCTTTGTATCTCTGATTTTACCAAATTAACAAGGTCTGCTTTGTATATTGTCGAAGAGTCTATCAATGGTTATGAATAGACGTTTTCGACTCAACTTGGCAGAATCTGGCAAAAATCATATTGCGTTTTTGTACTTAAAAAAATTTACGAAATCGTTGAACCAAAGGGAGGAGAAGCAAGCAAAGAGGGGCGTTGGCAAGACGGGTCAATAGACAAGGTGTCAGCCAAGTGAGGCTCTCAGTTTGTCAGGCTGTGAGCGAACTAGTAATGTTCCAGATCTTATTGTTTGATACGATATTGACTAGCTTTATGAATGATGTTTCGTAGAATATAGCTGAGCTTGATCTTACGAAAGCTGTTTCCTAAAATGCTGTCGAACTTTTATATTTCGAGAGTTATTCCACAACTGCTGCTGAGTTAATTTTACAGGAAGTCATCTCGTAAAATTGTTGTCGAGTTTAATATTGTCGAGAATTATTCTATGAAAGGTGTTCCGTAAAATGTTACCGAACTTAATATTAGAAATCCTAGATGCGGTGAGGCGTAATTTTGGTGACTAAACTTAATCATAAACTTTCTTGTTTCCGTAGGATTGACCCGAAGGAGTTTTGAGTAGTTTTTTGAAAGTAAGCTTAGTAGAAAAAAGTCAAGAGTCTGCAACGAGCAAAATTTTAGGTGTCAGAAAACGTCTTAGCAGTGAGGGATATGATCTCTCGTTTGGCTTTGTTCAGTTTTCGTTAACCGTTTATGCTTTGAGTGATTTTAAAGAAGTCAATTCCATTTTTTCAAAACTGGATTGAGAAGGATCGAGTTTGCCTTATGGCGAGCTGGTCGGGACAAAAACGAGACGAGCCACATTCTCAACGGAAGCTGCTCGGAAAAGTTGTTTGGAAGAAGGACAGTAATGGTATCGGTCTTTCGAATCAATCCCAATTCCTCGTATAGTTAAGATGATTGGTGTTTTAGAATAATCGTAATCTTTTTATACGATGAATTGCAATCCATTCGTTATCCGAAGTAACTTTCCCAATTGTGCTGATCGAAATGAAATGGAGTTTCGAATTTCAAAGCTTTTAGAGCAAGGATGCAAAGTACATGATTGGACCTGAGTCATGGTGAATTCACAAAGATCCGAGTGCGTGTGACACCCCCGATCGTAGATGACCGGAAATGACACTGCCGATGCTCCCCGAAAGCCGACCCGAGGTTCCCGAATAATTCCGAGTTCCTTGGACTAGCAATCTGAGAACATCGACATTCCTATTGGATATAACTCAAGACTTTTCAACCCAAACAAGCAATACCCGATAGTTAGTTCGTCCCGGATAAGGACTAATATCATATGGAACCCGGACTTTAAAAAACAATCTTTATACATTCTATACATATTATTTCAAAAGCATCTTACACAAACTTTATAGGTCGACCTTGCGGTTTTTGGAAAACATTCTTTATACATAAGAAATATCAAAAGACCAGTGGAAGGATAACAAAACTACTGCTGGCTACTGCTGTTCCTTCCGTTCCTAGAGTAAGGTCTCCCGTCTACTGGTTACCTGCATCACAAATGAGTCGTGAGTAACCAATACTCAGTGAGTCTAATCCCACACCCCAACATATATCAATAATATCTGGAGCACTAAACTCCATTTGTATGCAGTGGAAATATTTTCCATAACTAATAAAAATACATATATAAGGTCTATTATTCCGTCTATGTGAATCTTATCTTAAACATCACCTCCACGACACCCGCTACTCATACTTATACTATATATATATACTAAACCCGGAAAACCACCAAGGCTAACCGAACTTAATGGGGAATAAATATAACCATCATCTCCATCAGATATTCCAAGATAGAACATCCAACGCTGCATGCAGTTACACGGTCTCCAGGGTTCGACCCCATCATCGTGTCTTCATGACCTTGATCCATATCGCAGGACCAATTCATGGCAATGCGGGACTTTCGGGAGAGTGAGTATACAATAAGACTTCACATGATTCATACTTATATTATTAATAGGATACTTATATATTAGTACTCGAGAACAAGTACTAAGGCTCGGGATAAACCTCAAAGAATTATTGTTAGTAATTCTTAAGTATTTACACTAGGTAAATACTCCATAAATAAATATAGACCAAGAGAGAGTACTTAATTAATCAACCATAATTAATCATTAATTAATCCATTATTAAACCTTAATTAGTCAATAATTAATCCTTAATTAATCAATATATAATCATGTTATACTCATTCATCAACTCATCAATCATCTATCTAGACTCACCTTTAATCAATGAGACTTGAAAATAAAGACTAGACTTGTGCTCAAGCTAATATCACTCCACTTCACTCTGTTTTCATCATGCTTTGTTCAGATCAGAAACAGAGAAATAACAAGGGTTTATTATGGATATCTCTTTGTCTTCTTCACCAGACGTCCTATCTATGATATGAGGTTAAAGATTAAATCATCAGAATTTTCTCTTGATTTTTCTCCCTCTCTTTCTCTGATTTTTCTCTCAGTCTCCCTTAATTTGTTTCTGGTTTTTCTTGCAGGTCATGGACGACCAGAAGAGAGAAGATGGTGTTTTATATCATAAAGAGTTGCTTCAGATGAGGGTTTCACTCAGAACAAAGTAAAGCTGAGGCTTGACAGCTGGAGACATGCTTCCTCACTCTCAGCCGCCAACTTGCTGTTCTTTCCTTCTCCTTAAGAAATCTGTAATAAATCATGTGCTGATCACATGATTTTGTCCAGCAAGAAAGCGAGAAGACTAGCAGGTGCATGTCGTGTGACTGATTAAATGAATTAACAAGAAGACTAAGGTGGTGAAGATATTAGACGGATCAGTACTCAACTATGGAGCTTGTCGATATTTCTGGGCAGTTCTCGATTAAATATTTCATGTCTTTCGACTCTCGTCTTGCTTTCAACTAAGCTTGCCTAGCTTAAATAAAATTCGACCAACATTATTAACACTCGACTAGAACTATCAACGAGAGGCCTTTCGACCACAAGACAGTCCCGTCGAGGTATTAATTCACCGGGTCGACTTTATTTTAATTCTGATCGGACCAACTTCGAACTGGTCGAGCGGGATTTTTCTCGACCAAAAATTCACTGGCTAGTGAGGGTTATTACATTATTTCCCCCTTAAAAGAATTTGTCCCCTAATTCTTAAAACATAGATACGTCCTTTACTCGACACTGGAGTCTTTGCAAAGAGTGTAAATAATCAGCTCTGAACTTATCCCATCTGCCTGTGATAAAACTACTGATGGTTGTGTTCCCCAAATACTTAATCTTACAACATTTTCTGATCCTCCAATCTTCTAATATGGTGCTCACCTATACGAAAAGGATCATTTGGATAGGCTAAATTGGATTGCAAGTTTTCTGGTTTCTGTAGTTCCACTATATTAGGTCTGATATAGGATTACACAACACTGGCACACTAATTGCATAACCAAAAGAAGCTCGGGTCAACAGATAACCTTTTCAACTCTGAACAACTCGTTACAGTCCAAATAACCGATCTGTGGATTTCCCAACCTTTCTAAAACAATTCTTTCTTTCCGAGGCATCCACTTTCAAGAAGAACCAAATTCATTACTGCTACACAACTCTCGTCAACTGTGGTTTCCATACTTGTTTTGGCATCGTTGAATCTCTGAATACTAGAACTTCTGAAACATTTCTATATGCTTTGCTTCCAGATCAATGACATTGAAATTTGGAACATAAGGTGATATGCCATACGTGAAGGTAACATCTCTGGTCTGGTCAATGTCAACTTGATTAACCGTGCAACAATCAAACAAGAACATGCACGATTAATCACGCTAACATGATTCAGACCAAGGGTGCCACTCTCAAATACACACACACACACCCATTCCAATAATGATTTCCCTTACAATATTCTATCTGAGATACTCTTGAAAAACTTTTGAACCAGTCAAATCTCTCTGATTATTAGACTAGCCTTTATATGTCGCTCCATTTCATTTCTACTTTCTGAACGATCAAATTTACTAGAGTACACTTCTTCATAATTTTCCAAAACGGTCTTCAACTCGCCAGACTGATATGAGCGATGCTCAAAACCTTGATAGAATAAGGTTCTAGGGCATCGGTGACTGGTCTTCTTCCAAACTTTTTTTTTTTAAAAAATTCTAAATGAGATTGGTAACAAAATAGCCAATCTCACTCTAGATGGAATCACACCGCTCTAACGGAAGTATTAAGGAATTGGGATTGCATACCATAACTTTAACTAGCAGCCCATACTTCCATGAATAAGATGCAAACTTGTGATTGGACCTTTCAGGGGTTTTGATGGTCCAGACAACTATAAAGTGTCGGTTCTACCCAAATAGTCTAGCACTTGGATGTGTACTAATGGTAAGGAAAAGCAAACAAGATCAACAAGTGGAATCCTAGGTATAGGCAACGAGATCGGGTAACTTCATGAGGAAGGGCAGCCTAAAATCCTTACTCTCCACAAGAACCACCAAAGTGCGAATAATGTAAATGTTCCATGATTCCCCACACTTGAACAATCACGACCTTTCTGTCCTTCATAGTCACAACCATAACAGGTCAGGGTCCTCGATCTTGATCTGATGAAATGTACACCCAAAATTATCCCTAACGAATTACTTAACTCACTTCTTGAAACTGCCTTTGATCTGCACATGTTGGAAACTAAAGGACCTGCATGATGTGAACTTCGTCAGCAAGAATAGCTTCTTTAACATTCACATCATATTCTAACATATCCTTGAAGATCTGGAACTCCACGGTCCTTTGTCTACTCTGATATTCTTGGCTAAGTTCCCAAAAGTTCTCCTTAAGATCTTTAGCTTTAATTTTTGGCGAAAACATCTCACTAGACCAGCTCCATGAGCTGAATCTTCAATCAGTTACATGCCTTGGGTAGAAAATACTTCTTCTCGGATTCTTGAAATCTTTCCAACTCGATCTAGCATCTCTGAAATAATTCTTGACTCTGAACCAACAATTCAGTGCATTCATATTCAGATAGCATATCGCCACATCCTTCTTTTAATCCTCAGGAAAATTGGCAACGTGAAATCCTACTCCAAGTGTTCCATCGTCAATCTGCCTCAAGCTAAAGTATACCTTGAACGGTATTGCCATTCTTCAGTATATTGTGGTCCCAACTTCTTCTTTGTTGCATCATAAACTTCATGATATTTCGTTGCAAACAAAATGCTACTGACTTTTCCATCATCTTGTAATATAGTCAAAGCATCTCTTCCTCCAACGCTAAGCTTGAAAAAAATGTCGAAGACATCATGATTGTACGGCTCTGGTGCTTGTACATCTCAGCATAAGCTGTATAGCCTTGACATTGATAACACACGAGTCTGGAGATGTATTTGATGTATCAACTCTGTCCCATATATATCTCTAAGGAATTGGCATCCCCCACTAGAAATCAAAAACACGGAAGGAAGGCATAACCTTACTGACTCCTAGCAGAACTAAAGTGAGCCCATGAAGGTAGCAAATCGAGCATTGTGATAGCAATATCGGTAAGTACAATCAATCCCTACAAACCTGTTTCGCTGCTTCTGCTATGAAAGATCACGATTAGGTAACTACCCATGACTATCTATCCTAAAATGAAGGAACCAGCCAGCATATCTTAGTTATCCTTGCGACTCATTTTGCCTCGAAAAACATTTGAAACAAGTCCCATTCTAGCATCGTATAACCTGGCTCTGATACCACCTTTGTGACACCCCCGATCGTAGATGACCGGAAATGACACTGCCGATGCTCCCCGAAAGCCGACCCGAGGTTCCCGAATAATTCCGAGTTCCTTGGACTAGCAATCTGAGAACATCGACATTCCTATTGGATATAACTCAAGACTTTTCAACCCAAACAAGCAATACCCGATAGTTAGTTCGTCCCGGACAAGGACTAATATCATATGGAACCCGGACTTTAAAAAACAATCTTTATACATTATATACATATTATTTAAAAAGCATCTTACACAAACTTTATAGGTCGACCTTGCCGTTTTTGGAAAACATTCTTTATACATAAGAAATATCAAAAGACCAGTGCAAGGATAACAAAACTACTGCTGGCTACTGCTGTTCCTTCCGTTCCTAGAGTAAGGTCTCCCATCTACTGGTTACCTGCATCACAAATGAGTCGTGAGTAACCAATACTCAGTGAGTCTAATCCCACACCCCAACATATATCAATAATATCTCAAGCACTAAACTCCATTTGTATGCAGTGGAAATATTTTCCATAACTAATAAAAATACATATATAAGGTCTATTATTCCGTCTATGTGAATCTTATCTTAAACATCACCTCCACGACACCCGCTACTCATACTTATACTATATATATATACTAAACCCGGAAAACCACCAAGGCTAACCGAACTTAATGGGGAATAAATATAACCATCATCTCCATCAGTTATTCCAAGATAGAACATCCAACGCTGCATGCAGTTACACGGTCTCCAGGGTGCGACCCCATCATCGTGTCTTGATGACCTTGATCCATATCGCAGGACCAATTCACGGCAATGCAGGACTTTCGGGAGAGTGAGTATACAATAAGACTTCACATGATTCATACTTATATTATTAATAGGATACTTATATATTAGTACTCGAGAACAAGTACTAAGGCTCGAGATAAACCTCAAAGAATTATTGTTAGTAATTCTTAAGTATTTACACTAGGTAAATACTCCATAAATAAATATAGACCAAGAGAGAGTACTTAATTAATCAACCATAATTAATCATTAATTAATCCTTTATTAAACCTTAATTAGTCAATAATTAATCCTTAATTAATCAATATATAATCATGTTATACTCATTCATCAACTCATCAATCATCTATCTAGACTCACCTTTAATCAATGAGACTGGAAAATAAAGACTAGACTTGAGCTCAAGCTAATATCACTCCACTTCACTCTGTTTTCATCAAGCTTTGTTCAGATCAGAAACAGAGAAATAGCAAGGGTTTATTATGGATATCTCTTTGTCTTCTTCACCAGACGTCCTATCTATGATATGAGGTTGAAGATTAAATCATCAGAATTTTCTCTTGATTTTTCTCTCTCTCTTTCTCTGATTTTTCTCTCAGTCTCTCTTAATTTGTTTCTGGTTTTTCATGCAGGTCATGGACGACCAGAAGAGAGAAGATGGTGTTTTATATCATAAAGAGTTTCTTCAGATGAGGGTTTCACTCAGAACAAAGTAAAGCTGAGGCTTGACAGCTGGAGACATGCTTCCTCACTCTCAGCCGCCAACTTGCTGTTCTTTCCTTCTCCTTAAGAAATCTGTAATAAATCATGTGCTGATCACATGATTTTGTCCAGCAAGAAAGCAAGAAGACTAGCAGGTGCATGTCGTGTGACTGATTAAATGAATTAACAAGAAGACTAAGGTGGTGAAGGTATTAGACGGATCAGTACTCAACTATGGAGCTTGTCGATATTTCTGGGCAGTTCTCGATTAAATATTTCTTGTCTTCCGACTCTCGCCTTGCTTTCAACTAAGCTTGCCTAGCTTAAATAAAATTCGACCAACATTATTAACACTCGACTAGAACTATCAATGAGAGGCCTTTCGACCACAAGACAGTCCCGTCGAGGTATTAATTCACCGGGTCGACTTTATTTTAATTCTGATCCGACCAACTTCGAACTGGTCGAGCGGGATTTTTCTCGACCAAAAATTCACTGGCTAGTGAGGGTTATTACAGTGCGTCTGTGGAGTATCCAGTAGCACGTTGCAAGGGGTCGACCCACTACTGGGGAAACTGCCTTCGGGTGCCAGACGCCACGACACGGGACCTATCGTAAGGCACTAGGCGCCATGACATAGGGTTTACCGCCGTGCGCTAGGCGCCACGCTGCGGGGCTTTACCGCTGGGCGTAGGCGCCACGTTGCGGGGGCTGCCGCCGGGTGCTTGGCGCCACAACACGGGGCTGCCACCGGGTGCTTGTTGTCAAGATGCGGTCGTCTTCGGAACTCGGGATTGTGTCGGTTGACAAATTGGGATCTATCGGCCCGGTAATTTGCCTTAGGTTATTTACTCAAGGTTTTAAGTTTGGACTTTCCGAGGAATTTCAAGCATCGATTTCGTCTTGACCGTTTTTGACCCCAACAGTTAGCCTCAAGCCAGCTAGAAACCGTGGCGTTTTGGTAGCAGGTCCTAGCTTTCGGTGTAGCTCGTTTTCGTGCTCTGTCTGTGTCGAAAAGATGCGACTATGTTTTTCTATTTTTTGAGCACTGCGGCTTTGCATAAGCGTTGGCCGTAGGAGCAGTTATGCTAAAGTTGTTTACCAACGTTGATGCGAGCTGCGAGTTTTGTCTTTCATATTTCCAGACATCGCTGTTGGGGTCAAAATCGGTCAAGACGAAATCAATGTCCGAAAGTCTCGGAAAAACATGAAAGATGTTAGAGCAACCTCGAGAGACTAATTGTTAATCGAGAAACCTTGGAAAAATATTAAGTTCGAGATCAATCATCTCGGAACCAACGGCTAGAAACGTTTTCTACACGAGAAAAACCTACGGAAAACTAAAAAGAACGCAAAAAACACGCACAAGCCGAAGGAACCGAGCAGCCGACTCCGGTCGCGGCCGTGGCCGCCGGGCGGCTAGCCCCCGTGCTGGCCGTAGCCGTCGCCGGCTAGCGCCCGTGCTGGCCGTGGCCGCCGGGCGGCTAGCTCCCGTGCTGGCCGTGGCCGCCGGCGGGTAGTGCCCGTGCAGGCCGTGGCCGCCGGACGGCTAGCCCCGTGCTGGCCGTGGCCGCCGGCGGCTAGCGCCCGTGCTGGCCGTGGCCGCCGGGCGGCTAGACCCCGTGCTGGCCGTAGCCGCCGGCGGCTAGCACCCGTGCTGGCCGTGGCCGTCGGGCGGCTAGCCCCTGTGCTAGCCGAGGTCGCCGGCGGCTAGCGCCCGTGCTGGCCGTGGCCGCCGGGCGGGTAGCCCCCGTCCTGGCCGTAGCCGCTGGCGGCTAGCGCCCGAGCTGGCCGTGGCCGCTGGGCGGCTATCCCCCGTGCTGGCCGTAGTCGCGGCAGCTAGCTCTCGTGCTGGACACGGTCGCCGGGCGGCTAGCCCCGTGCTGGCTCGGGTCGTCGGACGGCTAGTCTTCTTGCGTAAGTTCTAGGCCCCCGGGTCGCCAAAAATCCGTGTTTGCGACTTTTTGAAATCCCGCAAACAAAACTCTCTTTTCTGCTCCAGGACTTCGGAGAACCCGTAAGACGTCAACGGACGGAAGGACTTCGTATAAAACGGTGACGGTTATCTTAAAACACCCTTTGCCTCAGCAGTGGATCGAAGATCTTCCGAAAGACTTGACATCCAAGTAGGAGTATTCTTTCAAAGAAATCGTAGAAAACAACGGAAATCCGGAAGACGGTTCGAGAGAGACCAAATCCGACCGGACGGCCCGTTTACGATTTTCTAAAAGATAGATACGACTGTTTACAATTATCTTCACATAACAAGATAAATGTTAAACCTCCAAAAGGATAAATGTCAAATTTCCGAAAGGATAAATGTCAACTTTCCCGATAAACACGAAGACCGACGAAAATGGAAAACGCCCAGCTCGCGGCAGACTCAGCCCATCAAGAATAGACCGTCATATGGGAGTATATAAGCAAGCCTAGGAGCAGAGGAAGGGGGATCCGAAATCAGAAGAAAGAAACCACCCTAGAGCAACTTAGAACTTAGGCTTTTATTTCCTTTTTAGCGAGCTGCGACTCAACTAGGTTAGATCTAGGTTTTGAGACTAGCGACGATCGACAGCCCTTGCGGCCGAGATCTCGACATGTTGTTCAAACGCTCTCCGCGAATTTGGAAATAAGATTCTTTCTTTTTGCTCTCTTTATTTTACACATTCATTCCTAAACTTAGCCTGTATTAACTTTTTCATGCGTGGCCCAGCAGATAGCCGGGATCCTCGGGGAAAACTAGGTCAACTTAGTTTCCCTACGTTTTTTACTTAACTAAAATCGACAGTGCGAATTTCGGTTCCCACAATCGCTTCGGTCAAGCGTTTTGTGGCCTTGAGAGTAAGAGTAATCCGCCCCCCCCCCTCCTTCTAGCGCCAAACTGTGGGAACCAAGATTCACACCGTTGATTTTAATGAATAAAAACGGAGGAAAGTCAAGTCAACCCGACTTTCCTTGAAGGTCTAGATTCTCTGCGATAGCCAACGACCAGTGACCGAACAAATGCGGAAAATATAGAAAGATAACAAAACGAGTTTTATGTAAAGTAGATCTATATTTCGAATTCACGAAAGAGCGATGCGGTGATTACAAAAGATTGTAAAAGCTTTGGCTGTGGGAACATACAAGGATATTCCGCCTAAAGCTTTGAACCTAGTTGAGTCGCGGCTCGATAACAAAAGACAAAAACCATACGAAAAAGGTGTTGTTAAGATTTGGGACTGGACCTTATGAAAGGCTGCCTACGTACCCCTTTCGAGGATCAAGTCGGACGTAGTTCAGTTAGAAATATTTGAACAAGAGATCGAACTGCCTGGCGGAGTTCGTCTAGTTTGAGTGTTTGTCATAGAAACGGGCATGTGATATACCATGATTTTGACCCACTTTTACTCATGGTATTTATATGATTTTACTATATATATCTATGTTTTTGGAGTCTTTTAGGTATGTTTTCAGGTTCAAGGGCATTTTGGAGTAAAGTGACGTATTAGGTGCCATTTGGAGCTTAAAGGAGAGTTTTCCCCAGATGACTTAAAGATCAGACATCAAGGTTGATATCTAGAGATACATATCGATCGATACACATTCTGTGTAATCGATCGATGACGCATTTGAAGAAATGACGACGAGAGACTCCATCGATCAATGTACACATTGTACCATCGATCGATATCAAGCGTGCAGAAGAAGGAAGAATATTCTCAATCGACTTGAAGCCCAAGATGTCCCAATATTACTATAATGCCCCTGACGAGTTTTTAACCTAATTGTACTCACTATTTATACCTTTGCCTATGTGTTTTGGCAAAGTAAGCTTTTACAACATATCATTGTTCTAGTATTTCTTACTTATTAATAAAGTATTCTTTTCATCTTAATTTTGTTCTCATCAAAGGTTATATGATTCTAGGTTTAGAAGAAAGATACAAAGAGATTTGTTATCACGAGGAACTTGATTGTTCGGTCTTCTAAATGAATCTCTATTATTACCTTGATGCTATGAGTCACTCAGTCATGTCTGAGTAGATTCCTTTGTAAGATTTAGGGTTCAAATAGTTATGAGGGATTAGCCCCAACTATAGACTGTTGAGTTGTATACTCATTATCTTAATGAACCCTAAAGCTTATTCTAGAATAGCTAACTAGAATATGATCTTGGAAGTGATTTAATCCATAAATCATTCTCCTGACATCATCTTGCATAAGCTAAGATCCTCTAGGGATAAGCGAGAGCCGGTCTATGATCTTGGTGAACACATATTCAATTTGATCTAGAGCTATATCGGTTGATACTCAAATAGAGTAATCGATCGACGACACACATATCGATCGATACAAGCTGTCAAACATCGATCGATATTGTCGGCAGACAGATCAATAGACGAGTCTAGTAATGACAGTTATTAGGCAAATCTAAAGAGTTGAAGTTCTTTAGTATATGCAAGCAACTCATTAAACATCTATAGCATTATAATCCTGAATTAACTGAATAGTAACCTTGAATCTAACTACTTTCTCTTAATACTTACAACTCTAAATCATTCTCTTGAGCAACTAGACATTGCTCACAACTGCAGTTTACATTTAAACCATTTCAACCTAGCTTAGTCACTAAAGATTATTATTTTTTTTGTTCCTTCGCTCCCCGTGAAATTGATCCCTAAGTACTACATCTGAACCTCTTATTTGAGAGAGTAATTCACTCCTAGGGTAATTTGAGTGAGATCAAATTTGGCGCCGTTTCCGGGGAGCTAAGATCGCCATTAGATTTAATCTGATTAGGTCTAGGTTATTTAATTTCTGCTAAATCACCTTCTGACGCAAAAAATAAATTCTTGTTTTTCAGGTACATGCCCAGCAATAATATAAGCAACAAGAATCATCAACTTGTGTACTCAGAAGACCCCCACAGTTTGGAGCGTAGCATCTGCAAGAACTTACGTTCCACATCGATCGACATTAACCCTCCTTTGTCGACCGATACCCTGACATCGATCGACATCAACAACAGTTCGTCGACCGATACTCGTCTACCACAGTCAACCAATACACCCTCTTTGTCGACCAATACTCGCCGCACTTCATCTGTCGACCACCGCTTGTCGACCGATACTCGCACCACTTCATCGATCGACATCAACCACCGCCCGTCGACCGATACTCCTCATCCGACATCGATCGATATGAATCACATAACATCGATCGATACCACCCGACAAGTCATGGTAGCGCCTATTATTCTCAGAACCGATGAGAATGGAGACCTGCGTGATCAAGATGGTCACCTGCGTAACGCAGCAGGTCAGAAGCTGAATGCTCAAAAGGAAATCATTCCTGAGCAAGACACTACAAACTTCATCCAACATGCAGATGAAGCCAACAGAGCTAGAACCTTGGCTGATTACAACCGTCCAGATCAGTTCTATACCAACCGATCAGCCATCCGCCCTCCTGCCATTCAGAGAGGAGATTTCGAGCTCAAGCCGCAGTACTACGGCCTTGTAGGACAGATACCCTTCTGTGGGTTATCCCATGAGCATCCTATGGACCATCTGGAGAGGTACGAAGATATTATATCTTCCATCAAAGCTAACGGAGTCCCTGAAGACTACCTTTTCTGTAAGCTTTTCAATACTCTATATCAGGAGAAGCTTTGCAGTGGCTGCGACAACTACCACCAGGTTCTCTCACTACCTGGAAGGACATCAAAAATGCATTCCTGCGTAACTTCTTTGATGAGTCACGTGCTGAGGACTGGAGAAGGAAGATTGCTACATTCATTCAGGAACCTGGAGAATCATTCAAGGATACCTGGAACAGATTCAAGTCCTACCAGAGCGACTGCCCACATCATGGATTCAACAACGTGCAACTACTCTGCACCTTCTACAGAGGCATCGCTCTGAAGTATCAGATGGCTCTGGATACTGCTAGTGAATGAAATTTCAGCACAAGGAATCCACAAGACGCTGTGAAGTTAATTGATAACTTAGCTTCAAGTAACAGCACGAAGAACACTGTCAAGGCGAAATCTGTATCATTCCTTGGGAAGAAACATATTAATGAGTTCCAATCACAGCTTGACAATGGTCAGAGGCTACTTAACAAGCAGATTTGCTCAGTTGAGGATGCAGAAACCGCAGAGGAACACATAGACGAAGATGTGAACTGGATCAGTGGAGCTGGATTTCAGAGATCTGGAAACCAAGGAGTAAACAGGAACTTCTCAGAACAGAGAAGCAACTACAGTTCGCAAAAACCTTCCTACAACAGCAGCAATCCCAACAACAACAGGAGTTACGAAAACTCATTCTACACCAATCCACCCCCACCCACCCAGGAAAACAAACTAGAAGAAATGCTGGAAAGAGTTCTAGAGACTCAGCAGAAGCTCCAGGTGGATTTCAATGGGAAGATTGACTCTGTATACACCACCCTGAACTCAAAGCTTGATACCTTGAATACCTATGTGAAGAAAGTGGAGACTCAGGTAGTTCAGACAGGAGAAGCTTTGAAGAAACAAGATGCTTTGGCAAAAGCAGCAGGAGAGCCCACTGCTAACCACCACGTCAATGCTATCATAGATGATGATTTTTGGGAGGAAGTTAACCAGGATAAGCTGCACAATTCGACACATGAAGACTCGCCCAAAGCCGGATTCGCTCTATATTGATCGACATCATCAGCTCGACATCGATCGATATCACCAAAAGCGAAACAATCGATAAACTTTGACGAATATCGATCGATAGACTTCGAGGAACCCGCCAACAAGTGCAACTCGATCAAGATCATGTCACATGAAGCCTTTGCAGCCAAACACCCACAACCGCCCACCCGTATGGACGTCGACCGAACTTCGGACCCCATCGATCGATACAGAGACCTTTCAATCGACCGATCCGAAGATACCAGTATCGACCGACACACCGCTGTTGCCATCGATCGATATAATATACCTCACCGCCGAGTGCAACTACCAAAGATCGATGTAGCACGACTTAATGCACTCCGGGAGCAATCCAAACTTTCCAAATCCCTTCCTACAGCCATATTGAAGAAACCAACGGACATCATTGAACCCATGGAGCCAGAAAAGGAAAACCTAGGAAGAGTTCTACGAAAAATAAAAGAGAAGATTGCCAAGCACCTTAAAAGGGGAGCTAATGAAGCAGAGATGGAAAACTTCAGAAAACGAGTTCTAAGGATCCCTGCAGAGAAACCCTTTGAAGAAGCCTACTTTTCACACAGATTGTGGATGTTCTTCAAAGAGACCAAAGAGACAGAAGAAGACATCAAGAGGATGTTTCACCACGTTCGTGATAGCTTGAAGAAGAGGATCACACTGACGAAGAGGAGCAATCCAGGGAAGTTCACAATACCATGCTCCATCAGGGGCATTGAATTCCCTCGTGCCCTATGTGATACAGGATCAGGAGTCAGCATCATACCCAAGATCATGGCAGACCACCTACGTCTGAAGATAGAGCATACTGATGAGATATTCATCTTTGTGGATTGTTCTCAACAGAACTCTGGAGGCATAGTTCGAAATCATGAGGTACAGATTGGAGATGCCATCATCTCTACAGACTTCCACGTCCTGGATGTCAAGCTAAAATTCAAAACATCCCTACTGCTTGGAAGAGCTTTCTTAGCCACCGTCAGAGCCGTTTGTGACCTAAAGTTCAACAAGCTCTGCCTAACCCTGATAGATTCCACCACCCTCTATGATCCAGTCAAAGTCATCAAGTTACCAAAGAAGGAGACCACAGATGTCGTAGCAGCATGCTTTTGTTCCCACGAGTATGATTCCATGGCTGAGTACGAAACCGGTACGGTCATATCGACCGATGAGAGTAACATCCCATCGCCCGATACCCATGCCAACTCATCGACCGACGTAGCCAACACCACATCGATCGATAGACAGCCTTTTTGGAAGAACAACGCTGAAACCTTGGCATCGACCGACAGACTAATTGTGGAGTTCCCAGTAGAGATTTCGAGCCAGCTAGCTCGGAACCGGACGACTACATACCTTAAGAGGAGGAATATGATGAAGATTACGAGGAAGAACGAGCTACAGAGTACAAATTCATTCTTGAAGAAGAAGACGGACACACTTCCCAGACTTTCAGATTCAACGCATCGACCGATAGAGGCCAGCCTTCATCGACCGATACGCCACCAAGAAGATCGCTCAACCGACCCTATCAACCATCAAGCGATCCTATTGACTTTATATCCATTTACACACCATGTAAGGATATAAGAGACGGAGACTACTCAATTGGAAGTTGGGAAAGCGACTATAATGGGAGTTTTGCAGTGGAGGCAATACCACTGAAGTATTCAACCCAGCCTGAGGAAGTACCATCGACCGATACGTTTCAACAACAATCAATCGACAACCGTCAGCTCACATCGACCGATGCACCTGCTACAGCATCACCCGATATTACCGCTACACCATCCGAGGTACAAGTACATAATATTGATTTTGGTTATCTAACTCCGGATGAGTTTGGTATTTTCAGAGATCCAGAAGGCAATGCACGAGCAATGGATGGGAGAATCATCCCAATCACAAAGAAGGACATAGGAGACATCCTTCAGACCGCCAACGGATCACTAAACCTCTTCAGACAACTACCTCACAACCATGTCCATCAGCACCGTCATCATATCATCACATCCACATTATCCGATCATAACAGAGCTGTAGCTGATCATCTCAACTCGGAGGATACAGAATTTCAACACATATCGATCGATAGACACAACCGTATATCGTTCGATAAGCACCGTGAGATGGGCAGACGAGATTTCAAAGACGGAATTCGCCGCTTCTCCTGGGAGAAGAAGGATGAATTTGGAGTTTACAGAGATGAATCTGGGCATGCTAGAGGAGTCAACGGAGACATCATCCATGTTTCCAAGAAAGCCATAGAGGAGTTACTTAATAGAGCATCACTATTTGATTGGTCTTGCTTTTGCTTACCCATACATGCAGATCACTTTAACAGAGCAGAACCTACAAAGAAGCTCTACACAGAAGCTGAACTCCAAAGAATGATCTATGAGGCTAAGAGTCCTTACATCTGGCAAACCTTTACATATCCACATGAAATCAAGAAGGTCCGATCAGAATTCCAATCTGAAATTGACTGGATTCAGAGCGCTTATGACCTTTAACAACAGAAGAAGGACGCCCTAGAAGAAGAAGTATCCACTCTCCGCTTGAAGTTGGAAACCTACATGAAGGCATCAACCGATGCTGGACACAATCCATCGACCGATTACTCACCATCGATCGATGCAGACCTACGCGCATCGAACGATAGACGTTTGCAGACCACTTACAGCAAGGAAGAAATCAATAATCTTATCAGCAACATCTATCACGACATCAGAAGAGAAGAGGCAGCCACCACCAAGGATCTAGAAGACAAATATCAGCAACTCAACAACAACTTCACCTCATTCAAGGAGC
Source organism: Hirschfeldia incana (assembly GCA_026261945.1). NCBI lineage: Eukaryota > Viridiplantae > Streptophyta > Magnoliopsida > Brassicales > Brassicaceae > Hirschfeldia > Hirschfeldia incana. Next base: position 833,160 of record JABCMI010000030.1, read on the forward strand.
GCACATCAACAATGGCAGCAACCATGGATCACATCATCAAGGCTCTAAACCACACACACCAATCGAAGAAATCCTTCTACACCAGCAAGAAGAAAATCACTGATGAGTTGATCCCACCAATAGGAATTCGCCTACAAGAGGTTGAAGATACATTGAGAGAACTCTGCGAGGATTACAGACGCTCAGCATCGACCGATACGCCACGCAGTCCATCGCCCGACATGCACTATACCGAGTTCTGCACCAAAGCTGATATGAAGAAGACAGTTCAAGATCTCTTAACAATGATCCAAGAAGTTGGTGATTCGTCCTACCAAAGCTTTGAGGAATTATGGTTTCCAGTACAACGCGACATCAAAAGCCTGGAGGACACAATAGAGAACATTCAGAAGGAAATCAGGACCATCTCCAGACAACTCGCGGATAGACCAGCCCCATTAGCATCGACCGATATGTCAGAAAAGACATCGACCGACAGACCAACACCAGTGTCGATCGATATCGACTACCCGAGATCGATCGATAAGCTCATGGTACAAAGGAGAACATTTGAGAGACTAAATGACATACAAGAAGAACTTAGTGATCTATCCCAACACACCTATCCAACATTCAGAAACCACCAGTTCTACATTGAGAGCAATGCAGAAGGTCTAGAGCGTATGCGCAACGAGGTCAATGAATTAAAGGAGAAACTAACCAGAGGAGATAAAGCCACAAGAAGCTTCTTCACCACTTGGTTTGGAGAGAAACAAGGAGAGAACAAAGATGAGGCTTGCTACTCAGCCAGTCTCATGAACTCAACTCACTAGCTTCGATACTACCATAGTCAAGCTAAAAGACTATAATATAGCGCTGAGTGGTGGCAACCCACTGTTAGGTATTTTCTTACTTAGTTAAATCTGATTTTTGTTTTTATTTTTCGTATTTCGTTTTTGTTTTTTAAGTTTTTCAGATTATAGACGATTACCATTCCTGTCGACATCGCTCGACATATTCCTATTCTCATCGATCGACATAGACGACTCACTATCGATCGATACGTATCCACAGTCAGGTATATCGTTCTAATTTTCGATATCAGTACATTACTTATGATTTATTTATACCCTAATCCGACTGTTATACACTAAGGACAGTGTATGATTTAAGTCGGGGGGAGATTACTAATGCTACCTTACCTTTTTGATTTCACTAAAATGTTTTCAAAATTGGTTTTATTGAGTTAAGAAAGGGACTGGGATATTTTTCAAAAATTTGCTTTTTATCTAACCACTCTTTAGCACCATTCTTAGATCTGTTGATTGCAGAAAGTACTATAGATGCTAAAGTGGATCACCCGTCACCTATGACAACACTTCTCATGATTGTTTGGAAGAACCAAAGCTGATCTCCAACCTAACCTGACAATGTATTGCTTGTCTTGGGGCTTGATATACAAGGGATCGGAATCCTCCTGCAAGCCTGGAAGGTAATAGTCTGTGTGCTTCTGATTCCCTTCCTTCTCTCTCTTCAGCATCCTAAGGAAAGAGAGAAATTATTTGTATAAAAATGTGAGATGATATCTTGAGAAGTAGAGGGGTAGGAGTGATTCTTGCGACCCCATTATTCTACTTTAAAAGATTGATCAAAGTGAGGGGTAGGATTGATTCCTGCGACCCCACTATTCGCTTATTCAAAGATATGTGTTACTAAGTCAATGAGATAACGCAAAGATGGCCTTTGTGGCAATCAATGTTCATCAAAATTTGAAACTATGAGGATCCAGAGAAGAGAGATAAAAGGGGGAAGAAAGGAATCAGAGAAGACTTGTCTATGTGTTCAGAAACTTGCTTGAGTTGACTCCATGTGTTTCTTGATCGACATCCCCAAGGTAAAGCATGCACTTCTATTTTTATGCATAAATGAGATCAGTAGAGGGGATGAACAGACAGGATTGTTAAGATGTTTGGCTAGGAGATTTGGTTGCTAAGCTAGGATATGGTATAATGTACTCCTGTGATTAATAGGCATAAGATGTGGCTTGCAACAATGTAGAGGTGATGATTCTAAAGTTAAAATTTAAATTGAGTCCCTGCTATTTTCAAACTTCTTTCTAAGACTACCTGTGTGTTTGCTTGAGGACAAGCAAAAGGTTAAGTCTGGGGGAGTTGATATACCATGATGTTGACCCACTTTTACTCATGGTATTTATATGATTTTACTATATATATCTATGTTTTTGGAGTCTTTTAGGTATGTTTTCAGATTCAAGGGCATTTTGGAGTAAAGTGACGTTTTAGGTGCCATTTGGAGCTTAAAGGAGAGTTTTCCCGAGATGATTTAAAGATCAGACATCAAGGTCGATATCTAGAGATACATATCGATCGATACACATTATGTGTAATCGATCGATGACGCATTTGAAGAAATGACGACGAGATAATCCATCGATCGATGTACGCATTGTACCATCGATCGATATCAAGCGTGCAGAAGAAGGAAGAATATTCTCAATCGACTTGAAGCCCAAGATGTCCCAATATTACAATAATGCCCCTGACGAGTTTTTAACCTAATTATACTCACTATTTATACCTTTGCCTATGTGTTTTGTCAAAGTAAGTTTTTACAACATATCATTGTTCTAGTATTTCTTACTTATCAATAAAGTATTCTTTTCATCTTAATTTTGTTCTCAACAAAGGTTATAGGATTCTAGGTTTAGAAGAAAGATACAAAGAGATTTGTTATCACAAGGAACTTGATTGTCCGGTCTTCTGAATGAATCTCTATTATTACCTTGATGCTATGAGTCACTCAGTCATGTCTGAGTAGATTCCTTTGTTAGATTTAGGGTTCAAATAGTTATGAGAGATTAGCCCCAACTATAGACTGTTGAGTTGTATACTCATTATCCTGATGAACCCTAAAGCTTATTCTAGAATAGCTAACTAGAATATGATCTTGGAAGTGATTTAATCCATAAATCATTCTCCTAACATCATCTTGCATAAGCTAAGATCCTCTAGGGATAAGCGAGAGCCGGTCTATGATCTTGGTGAACACATATTCAATTCGATCTAGAGCTATATCGATTGATACTCAAATATAGTAATCGATCGACGACACAAATATCGATCGATACAAGCTGTCAAACATCGATCGATATTGTCGGCAGACATATCAATAGACGAGACTAGTAACGATAGTTATTAGGCAAATCTAAAGAGTTGAAGTTCTTTAATATATGCAAGCAACTCATTAAACATCTATAGCATTATAATCCTGAATTAACTGAATAGTAACCTTGAATCTAACTACTTTCTCTTAATACTTACAACTCTAAATCATTCTCTTGAGCAGGTTACATTTAAACCATTTCAACCTATCTTAGTCACTAAGGATTATTATCTTTTGTGTTCCTTCGCTCCCCGTGAAATCGATCCCTAAGTACTACATCTGAACCTCTTATTTGAGAAAGTAATTCACTCCTAGGGTAATTTGAGTGAGATCGGCATGTCGAGAATAATTCCTAGGGTTTCTACGTGCGGAACTCTAAGTAAAAGGATTGTTAGATTCTTCCGAGAGGAATAGAAGTCTGCGGACAAGATGAAAATAGAACGAAAGGTGGCCAGACGTTCTAGGTCCTGCCTTGCTAGTCTAACCACCTGAGTTCTAAGTTCGAAGTTTTCTCAGATCTGTTCTCCTCTCAATTTTCGGATTTCTGGATCCCTTCTTCTGCTGCTCCTCCCCTCCTTATATACATGTCTAGGTCGGCGGCCCTTTTACCAGTTCGCCTTTGGCCCCAAGTATATCTCCTTTCGGGAATATTCCACTACTCGTCGATCTTCATAATTATCCTCGAATATTTTCATTTTATCTTTGGAAACTTGACATTTATCCTATTTTTGGGAAATAGAAAAAACCGTCATAACTTTGTTGGGCCTGAATCCTTAAAATCGTAAGTGAGCCCGTGGGCACGTTTCGAGCCTTTGAACGTTTATACGATTTCTCGGAAAGATTTTCTTTCTTCGCAAAACAACTCGTATAGCTTAAAGAACCAATGTTCAAGTCTATCGTTCTTGTTTTACACGATACACTTTACGAGAAAACCAACCTTCTCAGTTTTAGTCATAAAACTTTGATGATAGAATCGAGACGAACCTAGAGACACTAGGTCTGTAGCTGAGATGATACGACCATACGAAAGTATAAGGAAGTCACGGGAATTGATCTAAGTTTGGACAGGCCGAACGACAAGGAATCCGCCTTGAAACTTCAAAGAGGCCGTTCTCTCAAACCGTGAGGATGCAGAAAACGATCAAGATATCACATGATTCATACTTATATTATTAATAGGATACTTATATATTAGTACTCGAGAACAAGTACTAAGGCTCGGGATAAACCTCAAAGAATTATTGTTAGTAATTCTTAAGTATTTACACTAGGTAAATACTCCATAAATAAATATAGACCAAGAGAGAGTACTTAATTAATCAACCATAATTAATCATTAATTAATCCATTATTAAACCTTAATTAGTCAATAATTAATCCTTAATTAATCAATATATAATCATGTTAAACTCATTCATCAACTCATCAATCATCTATCTAGACTCACCTTTAATCAATGAGACTTGAAAATAAAGACTAGACTTGAGCTCAAGCTAATATCACTCCACTTCACTCTGTTTTCATCATGCTTTGTTCAGATCAGAAACAGAGAAATAACAAGGGTTTATTATGGATATCTCTTTGTCTTCTTCACCAGACGTCCTATCTATGATATGAGGTTAAAGATTAAATCATCAGAATTTTCTCTTGATTTTTCTCCCTCTCTTTCTCTGATTTTTCTCTCAGTCTCCCTTAATTTGTTTCTGGTTTTTCTTGCAGGTCATGGACGACCAGAAGAGAGAAGATGGTGTTTTATATCATAAAGAGTTGCTTCAGATGAGGGTTTCACTCAGAACAAAGTAAAGCTGAGGCTTGACAGCTGGAGACATGCTTCCTCACTCTCAGCCGCCAACTTGCTGTTCTTTCCTTCTCCTTAAGAAATCTGTAATAAATCATGTGCTGATTACATGATTTTGTCCAGCAAGAAAGCGAGAAGACTAGCAGGTGCATGTCGTGTGACTAATTAAATGAATTAACAAGAAGACTAAGGTGGTGAAGATATTAGACGGATCAGTACTCAACTATGGAGCTTGTCGATATTTCTGGGCAGTTCTCGATTAAATATTTCATGTCTTTCGACTCTCGTCTTGCTTTCAACTAAGCTTGCCTAGCTTAAATAAAATTCGACCAACATTATTAACACTCGACTAGAACTATCAACGAGAGGCCTTTCGACCACAAGACAGTCCCGTCGAGGTATTAATTCACCGGGTCGACTTTATTTTAATTCTGATCGGACCAACTTCGAACTGGTCGAGCGGGATTTTTCTCGACCAAAAATTCACTGGCTAGTGAGGGTTATTACATTATTTCCCCCTTAAGAGAATTTGTCCCCGAATTCTTAAAACATAGATATGTCCTTTACTCGACACTAGAGTCTTTGCAAAGAGTGTAAATAATCAGCTCTGAACTTATCCCATCTGCCTGTGATAAAACTACTGATGGTTGTGTTCCCCAAATACTTAATCTTACAACATTTTCTGATCCTCCAATCTTCTAATATGGTGCTCACCTATACGAAAAGGATCATTTGGATAGGCTAAATTGGATTGCAAGTTTTCTGGTTTCTGTAGTTCCACTATATTAGGTCTGATATAGGATTACACAACACTGGCACACTAATTGCATAACCAAAAGAAGCTCGGGTCAACAGATAACCTTTTACACTCTGAACAACTCGTTACAGTCCAAATAACCGATCTGTGGATTTCCCAACCTTTCTAAAACAATTCTTTCTTTCCGAGGCATCCACTTTCAAGAAGAACCAAATTCATTACTGCTACACAACTCTCGTCAACTGTGGTTTCCATACTTGTTTTGGCATCGTTGAATCTCTGAATACTAGAACTTCTGAAACATTTCTATATGCTTTGCTTCCAGATCAATGACATTGAAATTTGGAACATAAGGTGATATGCCATACGTGAAGGTAACATCTCTGGTCTGGTCAATGTCAACTTGATTAACCGTGCAACAATCAAACAAGAACATGCACGATTAATCACGCTAACATGATTCAGACCAAGGGTGCCACTCTCAAATACACACACACACACCCATTCCAATAATGATTTCCCTTACAATATTCTATCTGAGATACTCTTGAAAAACTTTTGAACCAGTCAAATCTCTCTGATTATTAGACTAGCCTTTATATGTCGCTCCATTTCATTTCTACTTTCTGAACGATCCAATTTACTAGAGTACACTTCTTCATAATTTTCCAAAACGGTCTTCAACTCGCCAGACTGATATGAGCGATGCTCAAAACCTTGATAGAATAAGGTTCTAGGGCATCGGTGACTGGTCAAACTTTTTTTTTTAAAAACATTCTAAATGAGATTGGTAACAAAATAGCCAATCTCACTCTAGATGGAATCACACCGCTCTAATGGAAGTATTAAGGAATTGGGATGGCATACCATAACTTTAACTAGCAGCCCATACTTCCATGAATAAGAGGCAAACTTGTGATTGGACCTTTCAGGGGTTTTGATGGTCCAGACAACTATAAAGTGTCGGTTCTACCCAAATAGTCTAGCACTTGGATGTGTACTAATGGTAAGGAAAAGCAAACAAGATCAACAAGTGGAATCCTAGGTATAGGCAACGAGATCGGGTAACTTCATGAGGAAGGGCAGCCTAAAATCCTTACTCTCCACAAGAACCACCAAAGTGCGAATAATGTAAATGTTCCATGATTCCCCACACTTGAACAATCACGACCTTTCTGTCCTTCATAGTCACAACCATAACAGGTCAGGGTCCTCGATCTTGATCTGATGAAATGTACACCCAAAATTATCCCTAACGAATTACTTAACTCACTTCTTGAAACTGCCTTTGATCTGCACATGTTGGAAACTAAAGGACCTGCATGATGTGAACTTCGTCAGCAAGAATAGCTTCTTTAACATTCACATCATATTCTAACATATCCTTGAAGATCTGGAACTCCACGGTCCTTTGTCTACTCTGATATTCTTGGCTAAGTTCCCAAAAGTTCTCCTTAAGATCTTTAGCTTTAATTTTTGGCGAAAACATCTCACTAGACCAGCTCCATGAGCTGAATCTTCAATCAGTTACATGCCTTGGGTAGAAAATACTTCTTCTCGGATTCTTGAAATCTTTCCAACTCGATCTAGCATCTCTGAAATAATTCTTGACTCTGAACCAACAATTCAGTGCATTCATATTCAGATAGCATATCGCCACATCCTTCTTTTAATCCTCAGGAAAATTGGCAACGTGAAATCCTACTCCAAGTGTTCCATCGTCAATCTGCCTCAAGCTAAAGTATACCTTGAACGGTATTGCCATTCTTCAGTATATTGTGGTCCCAACTTCTTCTTTGTTGCATCATAAACTTCATGATATTTCGTTGCAAACAAAATGCTACTGACTTTTCCATCATCTTGTAATATAGTCAAAGCATCTCTTCCTCCAACGCTAAGCTTGAAAAAAATGTCGAAGACATCATGATTGTACGGCTCTGGTGCTTGTACATCTCAGCATAAGCTGTATAGCCTTGACATTGATAACACACGAGTCTGGAGATGTATTTGATATATCAACTCTGTCCCATATATATCTCTAAGGAATTGGCATCCCCCACTAGAAATCAAAAACACGGAAGGAAGGCATAACCTTACTGACTCCTAGCAGAACTAAAGTGAGCCCATGAAGGTAGCAAATCGAGCATTGTGATAGCAATATCGGTAAGTACAATCAATCCCTTCAAACCTGTTTTGCTGCTTCTGCTATGAAAGATCACGATTAGGTAACTACCCATGACTATCTATCCTAAAATGAAGGAACCAGCCAGCATATCTTAGTTATCCTTGCGACTCATTTTGCCTCGAAAAACATTTGAAACAAGTCCCATTCTAGCATCGTATAACCTGGCTCTGATACCACCTTTGTGACACCCCCGATCGTAGATGACCGGAAATGACACTGCCGATGCTCCCCGAAAGCCGACCCGAGGTTCCCGAATAATTCCGAGTTCCTTGGACTAGCAATCTGAGAACATCGACATTCCTATTGGATATAACTCAAGACTTTTCAACCCAAACAAGCAATACCCGATAGTTAGTTCGTCCCGGACAAGGACTAATATCATATGGAACCCGGACTTTAAAAAACAATCTTTATACATTATATACATATTATTTCAAAAGCATCTTACACAAACTTTATAGGTCGACCTTGCCGTTTTTGGAAAACATTCTTTATACATAAGAAATATCAAAAGACCAGTGCAAGGATAACAAAACTACTGCTGGCTACTGCTGTTCCTTCCGTTCCTAGAGTAAGGTCTCCCGTCTACTGGTTACCTGCATCACAAATGAGTCGTGAGTAACCAATACTCAGTGAGTCTAATCCCACACCCCAACATATATCAATAATATCTGGAGCACTAAACTCCATTTGTATGCAGTGGAAATATTTTCCATAACTAATAAAAATACATATATAAGGTCTATTATTCCGTCTATGTGAATCTTATCTTAAACATCACCTCCACGACACCCGCTACTCATACTTATACTATATATATATACTAAACCCGGAAAACCACCAAGGCTAACCGAACTTAATGGGGAATAAATATAACCATCATCTCCATCAGTTATTCCAAGATAGAACATCCAACGCTGCATGCAGTTACACGGTCTCCAGGGTGCGACCCCATCATCGTGTCTTGATGACCTTGATCCATATCGCAGGACCAATTCACGGCAATGCGGGACTTTCGGAGAGTGAGTATACAATAAGACTTCACATGATTCATACTTATATTATTAATAGGATACTTATATATTAGTACTCGAGAACAAGTACTAAGGCTCGGGATAAACCTCAAAGAATTATTGTTAGTAATTCTTAAGTATTTACACTAGGTAAATACTCCATAAATAAATATAGACCAAGAGAGAGTACTTAATTAATCAACCATAATTAATCATTAATTAATCCATTATTAAACCTTAATTAGTCAATAATTAATCCTTAATTAATCAATATATAATCATGTTATACTCATTCATCAACTCATCAATCATCTATCTAGACTCACCTTTAATCAATGAGACTGGAAAATAAAGACTAGACTTGAGCTCAAGCTAATATCACTCCACTTCACTCTGTTTTCATCAAGCTTTGTTCAGATCAGAAACAGAGAAATAGCAAGGGTTTATTATGGATATCTCTTTGTCTTCTTCACCAGACGTCCTATCTATGATATGAGGTTGAAGATTAAATCATCAGAATTTTCTCTTGATTTTTCTCTCTCTCTTTCTCTGATTTTTCTCTCAGTCTCTCTTAATTTGTTTCTGGTTTTTCATGCAGGTCATGGACGACCAGAAGAGAGAAGATGGTGTTTTATATCATAAAGAGTTTCTTCAGATGAGGGTTTCACTCAGAACAAAGTAAAGCTGAGGCTTGACAGCTGGAGACATGCTTCCTCACTCTCAGCCGCCAACTTGCTGTTCTTTCCTTCTCCTTAAGAAATCTGTAATAAATCATGTGCTGATCACATGATTTTGTCCAGCAAGAAAGCAAGAAGACTAGCAGGTGCATGTCGTGTGACTGATTAAATGAATTAACAAGAAGACTAAGGTGGTGAAGGTATTAGACGGATCAGTACTCAACTATGGAGCTTGTCGATATTTCTGGGCAGTTCTCGATTAAATATTTCTTGTCTTCCGACTCTCGCCTTGCTTTCAACTAAGCTTGCCTAGCTTAAATAAAATTCGACCAACATTATTAGCACTCGACTAGAACTATCAATGAGAGGCCTTTCGACCACAAGACAGTCCCGTCGAGGTATTAATTCACCGGGTCGACTTTATTTTAATTCTGATCCGACCAACTTCGAACTGGTCGAGCGGGATTTTTCTCGACCAAAAATTCACTGGCTAGTGAGGGTTATTACAGTGCGTCTGTGGAGTATCCAGTAGCACGTTGCAAGGGGTCGACCCACTACTGGGGAAACTGCCTTCGGGTGCCAGACGCCACGACACGGGACCTATCGTAAGGCACTAGGCGCCATGACATCGGGTTTACCGCCGTGCGCTAGGCGCCACGCTGCGGGGCTTTACCGCTGGGCGCTAGGCGCCACGTTGCGGGGGCTGCCGCCGGGTGCTTGGCGCCACAACACGGGGCTGCCACCGGGTGCTTGTTGTCAAGATGCGGTCGTCTTCGGAACTCGGGATTGTGTCGGTTGACAAATTGGGATCTATCGGCCCGGTAATTTGCCTTAGGTTATTTACTCAAGGTTTTAAGTTTGGACTTTCCGAGGACTTTCAAGCATCGATTTCGTCTTGACCGTTTTTGACCCCAACAGTTAGCCTCAAGCCAGCTAGAAACCGTGGCGTTTTGGTAGCAGGTCCTAGCTTTCGGTGTAGCTCGTTTTCGTGCTCTGTCTGTGTCGAAAAGATGCGACTAGGTTTTTCTATTTTTTGAGCACTGCGGCTTTGCATAAGCGTTGGCCGTAGGAGCAGTTATGCTAAAGTTGTTTACCAACGTTGATGCGAGCTGCGAGTTTTGTCTTTCATATTTCCAGACATCGCTGTTGGGGTCAAAATCGGTCAAGACGAAATCAATGTCCGAAAGTCTCGGAAAAACATGAAAGATGTTAGAGCAACCTCGAGAGACTAATTGTTAATCGAGAAACCTTGGAAAAATATTAAGTTCGAGATCAATCATCTCGGAACCAACGGCTAGAAACGTTTTCTACACGAGAAAAACCTACGGAAAACTAAAAAGAACGCAAAAACACGCACAAGCCGAAGGAACCGAGCAGCCGACTCCGGTCACGGCCGTGGCCGCCGGGCGGCTAGCCCCCGTGCTGGCCGTAGCCGTCGCCGGCTAGCGCCCGTGCTGGCCGTGGCCGCCGGGCGGCTAGCTCCCGTGCTGGCCGTGGCCGCCGGCGGGTAGCGCCCGTGCAGGCCGTGGCCGCCGGACGGCTAGCCCCGTGCTGGCCGTGGCCGCCGGCGGCTAGCGCCCGTGCTGGCCGTGGCCGCCGGGCGGCTAGCCCCCGTGCTGGCCGTAGCAGCCGGCGGCTAGCACCCGTGCTGGCCGTGGCCGTCGGGCGGCTAGCCCCCGTGCTAGCCGAGGTCGCCGGCGGCTAGCGCCCGTGCTGGCCGTGGCCGCCGGGCGGGTAGCCCCCGTGCTGGCCGTAGCCGCTGGCAGCTAGCGCCCGAGCTGGCCGTGGCCGCTGGGCGGCTATCCCCCGTGCTGGCCGTAGTCGCGGCAGCTAGCGCTCGTGCTGGCCACGGTCGCCGGGCGGCTAGCCCCGTGCTGGCTCGGGTCGTCGGACGGCTAGTCTTCTTGCGTAAGTTCTAGGCCCCCGGGTCGCCAAAAATCCGTGTTTGCGACTTTTTGAAATCCCGCAAACAAAACTCTCTTTTCTGCTCCAGGACTTCGGAGAACCCGTAAGACGTCAACGGACGGAAGGACTTCGTATAAAACGGTGACGGTTATCTTAAAACACCCTTTGCTTCAGCAGTGGATCGCAGATCTTCCGAAAGACTTGACATCCAAGTAGGAGTATTCTTTCAAAGAAATCGTAGAAAACAACGGAAATACGGAAGACGGTTCGAGAGAGACCAAATCCGACCGGACGGCCCGTTTATGATTTTCTAAAAGATAGATACGACTGTTTACAATTATCTTCACATAACAAGATAAATGTTAAACCTCCAAAAGGATAAATGTCAAATTTCCGAAAGGATAAATGTCAACTTTCCCGATAAACACGAAGACCGACGAAAATGGAAAACGCCCAGCTCGCGGCAGACTCAGCCCATCAAGAATAGACCGTCATATGGGAGTATATAAGCAAGCCTAGGAGCAGAGGAAGGGGGATCCGAAATCAGAAGAAAGAAACCACCCTAGAGCAACTTAGAACTTAGGCTTTTATTTCCTTTTTAGCGAGCTGCGACTCAACTAGGTTAGATCTAGGTTTTGAGACTAGCGACGATCGACAGCCCTTGCGGCCGAGATCTCGACCTGTTGTTCAAACGCTCTCCGCGAATTTGGAAATAAGATTCTTTCTTTTTGCTCTCTTTATTTTACACATTCATTCCTAAACTTAGCCTGTATTAACTTTGTCATGCGTGGCCCAGCAGATAGCCGGGATCCTCGGGGAAAACTAGGTCAACTTAGTTTCCCTACGTTTTTTACTTAACTAAAATCGACAGTGCGAATTTCGGTTCCCACAATCGCTTCGGTCAAGCGTTTTGTGGCCTTGAGAGTAAGAGTAATCCCCCCCCCCCTCCTTCTAGCGCCAAACTGTGGGAACCAAGATTCACACCGTCGATTTTAATGAATAAAAACGGAGGAAAGTCAAGTCAACCCGACTTTCCTTGAAGGTCTAGATTCTCTGCGATAGCCAACGACAAGTGACCGAACAAATGCGGAAAATATAGAAAGATAACAAAACGAGTTTTATGTAAAGTAGATCTATATTTCGAATTCACGAAAGAGCGTTGCGGTGATTACAAAAGATTGTAAAAGCTTTGGCTGTGGGAACATACAAGGATATTCCGCCTAAAGCTTTGAACCTAGTTGAGTCGCGGCTCGATAACAAAAGACAAAAACCATACGAAAAAGGTGTTGTTAAGATTTGGGACTGGACCTTATGAAAGGCTGCCTACGTACCCCTTTCGAGGATCAAGTCGGACGTAGTTCAGTTAGAAATATTTGAACAAGAGATCGAACTGCCTGGCGGAGTTCGTCTAGTTTGAGTGTTTGTCATAGAAACGGGCATGTGATATACCATGATTTTGACCCACTTTTACTCATGGTATTTATATGATTTTACTATATATATCTATGTTTTTGGAGTCTTTTAGGTATGTTTTCAGGTTCAAGGGCATTTTGGAGTAAAGTGACGTATTAGGTGCCATTTGGAGCTTAAAGGAGAGTTTTCCCCAGATGACTTAAAGATCAGACATCAAGGTTGATATCTAGAGATACATATCGATCGATACACATTCTGTGTAATCGATCGATGACGCATTTGAAGAAATGACGACGAGAGACTCCATCGATCAATGTACACATTGTACCATCGATCGATATCAAGCGTGCAGAAGAAGGAAGAATATTCTCAATCGACTTGAAGCCCAAGATGTCCCAATATTACTATAATGCCCCTGACGAGTTTTTAACCTAATTGTACTCACTATTTATACCTTTGCCTATGTGTTTTGGCAAAGTAAGTTTTTACAACATATCATTGTTCTAGTATTTCTTACTTATTAATAAAGTATTCTTTTCATCTTAATTTTGTTCTCATCAAAGGTTATATGATTCTAGGTTTAGAAGAAAGATACAAAGAGATTTGTTATCACGAGGAACTTGATTGTTCGGTCTTCTAAATGAATCTCTATTATTACCTTGATGCTATGAGTCACTCAGTCATGTCTGAGTAGATTCCTTTGTTAGATTTAGGGTTCAAATAGTTATGAGGGATTAGCCCCAACTATAGACTGTTGAGTTGTATACTCATTATCCTAATGAACCCTAAAGCTTATTCTAGAATAGCTAACTAGAATATGATCTTGGAAGTGATTTAATCCATAAATCATTCTCCTGACATCATCTTGCATAAGCTAAGATCCTCTAGGGATAAGCGAGAGCCGGTCTATGATCTTGGTGAACACATATTCAATTTGATCTAGAGCTATATCGGTCGATACTCAAATAGAGTAATCGATCGACGACACACATATCGATCGATACAAGCTGTCAAACATCGATCGATATTGTCGGCAGACAGATCAATAGAGGAGTCTAGTAATGACAGTTATTAGGCAAATCTAAAGAGTTGAAGTTCTTTAGTATATGCAAGCAACTCATTAAACATCTATAGCATTATAATCCTGAATTAACTGAATAGTAACCTTGAATCTAACTACTTTCTCTTAATACTTACAACTCTAAATCATTCTCTTGAGCAACTAGACATTGCTCACAACTGCAGTTTACATTTAAACCATTTCAACCTAGCTTAGTCACTAAAGATTATTATTTTTTTTGTTCCTTCGCTCCCCGTGAAATTGATCCCTAAGTACTACATCTGAACCTCTTATTTGAGAGAGTAATTCACTCCTAGGGTAATTTGAGTGAGATCAAATTTGGCGCCGTTTTCGGGGAGCTAAGATCGCCATTAGATTTAATCTGATTAGGTCTAGGTTATTTAATTTCTGCTAAATCACCTTCTGACGCAAAAAAAAAAATTCTTGTTTTTCAGGTACATGCCCAGCAATAATATAAGCAACAAGAATCATCAACTTGTGTACTCAGAAGACCCCCAAAGTTTGGAGCGTAGCATCTGCAAGAACTTACGTTCCACATCGATCGACATTAACCCTCCTTTGTCGACCGATACCCTGACATCGATCGACATCAACAAAAGTTCGTCGACCGATACTCGTCTACCACAGTCAACCAATACACCCTCTTTGTCGACCAATACTCGCCGCACTTCATCTGTCGACCACCGCTTGTCGACCGATACTCGCACCACTTCATCGATCGACATCAACCACCGCCCGTCGACCGATACTCCTCATCCGACATCGATCGATATGAATCACATAACATCGATCGATACCACCCGACAAGTCATGGTAGCGCCTATTATTCTCAGAACCGATGAGAATGGAGACCTGCGTGATCAAGATGGTCACCTGCGTAACGCAGCAGGTCAGAAGCTGAATGCTCAAAAGGAAATCATTCCTGAGCAAGACACTACAAACTTCATCCAACATGCAGATGAAGCCAACAGAGCTAGAACCTTGGCTGATTACAACCGTCCAGATCAGTTCTATACCAACCGATCAGCCATCCGCCCTCCTGCCATTCAGAGAGGAGATTTCGAGCTCAAGCCGCAGTACTACGGCCTTGTAGGACAGATACCCTTCTGTGGGTTATCCCATGAGCATCCTATGGACCATCTGGAGAGGTACGAAGATATTATATCTTCCATCAAAGCTAACGGAGTCCCTGAAGACTACCTTTTCTGTAAGCTTTTCAATACTCTATATCAGGAGAAGCTTTGCAGTGGCTGCGACAACTACCACCAGGTTCTCTCACTACCTGGAAGGACATCAAAAATGCATTCCTGCGTAACTTCTTTGATGAGTCACGTGCTGAGGACTGGAGAAGGAAGATTGCTACATTCATTCAGGAACCTGGAGAATCATTCAAGGATACCTGGAACAGATTCAAGTCCTACCAGAGCGACTGCCCACATCATGGATTCAACAACGTGCAACTACTCTGCACCTTCTACAGAGGCATCGCTCTGAAGTATCAGAAGGCTCTGGATACTGCTAGTGAATGAAATTTCAGCACAAGGAATCCACAAGACGCTGTGAAGTTAATTGATAACTTAGCTTCAAGTAACAGCACGAAGAACACTGTCAAGGCGAAATCTGTATCATTCCTTGGGAAGAAACATATTAATGAGTTCCAATCACAGCTGGACAATGGTCAGAGGCTACTTAACAAGCAGATTTGCTCAGTTGAGGATGCAGAAACCGCAGAGGAACACATAGACGAAGATGTGAACTGGATCAGTGGAGCTGGATTTCAGAGATCTGGAAACCAAGGAGTAAACAGGAACTTCTCAGAACAGAGAAGCAACTACAGTTCGCAAAAACCTTCCTACAACAGCAGCAATCCCAACAACAACAGGAGTTACGGAAACTCATTCTACACCAATCCACCCCCACCCACCCAGGAAAACAAACTAGAAGAAATGCTGGAAAGAGTTCTAGAGACTCAGCAGAAGCTCCAGGTGGATTTCAATGGGAAGATTGACTCTGTCTACACCACCCTGAACTCAAAACTTGATACCTTGAATACCTATGTGAAGAATGTGGAGACTCAGGTAGTTCAGACAGGAGAAGCTTTGAAGAAACAAGATGCTTTGGCAAAAGCAGCAGGAGAGCCCACTGCTAACCACCACGTCAATGCTATCATAGATGATGATTTTTGGGAGGAAGTTAACCAGGATAAGCTGCACAATTCGACACATGAAGACTCGCCCAAAGCCGGATTCGCTCTATATTGATCGACATCATCAGCTCGACATCGATCGATATCACCAAAAGCGAAACAATCGATAAACTTTGACGAATATCGATCGATAGACTTCGAGGAACCCGCCAACAAGTGCAACTCGATCAAGATCATGTCACATGAAGCCTTTGCAGCCAAACACCCACAACCGCCCACCCGTATGGACGTCGACCGAACTTCGGACCCCATCGATCGGTACAGAGACCTTTCAATCGACCGATCCGAAGATACCAGTATCGACCGACACACCGCTGTTGCCATCGATCGATATAATATACCTCACCGCCGAGTGCAACTACCAAAGATCGATGTAGCACGACTTAATGCACTCCGGGAGCAATCCAAACTTTCCAAATCCCTTCCTACAGCCATATTGAAGAAACCAACGGACATCATTGAACCCATGGAGCCAGAAAAGGAAAACCTAGGAAGAGTTCTACGAAAAATAAAAGAGAAGATTGCCAAGCACCTTAAAAGGGGAGCTAATGAAGCAGAGATGGAAAACTTCAGAAAACGAGTTCTAAGGATCCCTGCAGAGAAACCCTTTGAAGAAGCCTACTTTTCACACAGATTGTGGATGTTCTTCAAAGAGACCAAAGAGACAGAAGAAGACATCAAGAGGATGTTTCACCACGTTCGTGATAGCTTGAAGAAGAGGATCACACTGACGAAGAGGAGCGATCCAGGGAAGTTCACAATACCATGCTCCATCAGGGGCATTGAATTCCCTCGTGCCCTATGTGATACAGGATCATGAGTCAGCATCATACCCAAGATCATGGCAGACCACCTACGTCTGAAGATAGAGCATACTGATGAGATATTCATCTTTGTGGATTGTTCTCAACAGAACTCTGGAGGCATAGTTCGAAATCATGAGGTACAGATTGGAGATGCCATCATCTCTACAGACTTCCACGTCCTGGATGTCAAGCTAAACTTCAAAACATCCCTACTGCTTGGAAGAGCTTTCTTAGCCACCGTCAAAGCCGTTTGTGACCTAAAGTTCAACAAGCTCTGCCTAACCCTGATAGATTCCACCACCCTCTATGATCCAGTCAAAGTCATCAAGTTACCAAAGAAGGAGACCACAGACGTCGTAGCAGCATGCTTTTGTTCCCACCAGTACGATTCCATGGCTGAGTACGAAACCGGTACGGTCATATCGACCGATGAGAGTAACATCCCATCGCCCGATACCCATGCCAACTCATCGACCGACGTAGCCAACACCACATCGATCGATAGACAGCCTTTTTGGAAGAACAACGCTGAAACCTTGGCATCGACCGACAGACTAATTGTGGAGTTCCCAGTAGAGATTTCGAGCCAGCTAGCTCGGAACCGGACGACTACATACCTTAAGAGGAGGAATATGATGAAGATTACGAGGAAGAACGAGCTACAGAGTACAAATTCATTCTTGAAGAAGAAGACGGACACACTTCCCAGACTTTCAGATTCAACGCATCGACCGATAGAGGCCAGCCTTCATCGACCGATACGCCACCAAGAAGATCGCTCAACCGACCCTATCAACCATCAAGCGATCCTATTGACTTTATATCCATTTACACACCATGTAAGGATATAAGAGACGGAGACTACTCAATTGGAAGTTGGGAAAGCGACTATAATGGGAGTTTTGCAGTGGAGGCAATACCACTGAAGTATTCAACCCAGCCTGAGGAAGTACCATCGACCGATACGTTTCAACAACAATCAATCGACAACCGTCAGCTCACATCGACCGATGCACCTGCTACAGCATCACCCGATATTACCGCTACACCATCCGAGGTACAAGTACATAATATTGATTTTGGTTATCTAACTCCGGATGAGTTTGGTATTTTCAGAGATCCAGAAGGCAATGCACGAGCAATGGATGGGAGAATCATCCCAATCACAAAGAAGGACATAGGAGACATCCTTCAGACCGCCAACGGATCACTAAACCTCTTCAGACAACTACCTCACAACCATGTCCATCAGCACCGTCATCATATCATCACATCCACATTATCCGATCATAACAGAGCTGTAGCTGATCATCTCAACTCGGAGGATACAGAATTTCAACACATATCGATCGATAGACACAACCGTATATCGTTCGATAAGCACCGTGAGATGGGCAGACGAGATTTCAAAGACGGAATTTGCCGCTTCTCCTGGGAGAAGAAGGATGAATTTGGAGTTTACAGAGATGAATCTGGGCATGCTAGAGGAGTCAACGGAGACATCATCCATGTTTCCAAGAAAGCCATAGAGGAGTTACTTAATAGAGCATCACTATTTGATTGGTCTTGCTTTTGCTTACCCATACATGCAGATCACTTTAACAAAGCAGAACCTACAAAGAAGCTCTACACAGAAGCTGAACTCCAAAGAATGATCTATGAGGCTAAGAGTCCTTACATCTGGCAAACCTTTACATATCCACATGAAATCAAGAAGGTCCGATCAGAATTCCAATCTGAAATTGACTGGATTCAGAGCGCTTATGACCTTTAACAACAGAAGAAGGACGCCCTAGAAGAAGAAGTATCCACTCTCCGCTTGAAGTTGGAAACCTACAGGAAGGCATCAACCGATGCTGGACACAATCCATCGACCGATTACTCACCATCGATCGATGCAGACCTACGCGCATCGAACGATAGACGTTTGCAGACCACTTACAGCAAGGAAGAAATCAATAATCTTATCAGCAACATCTATCACGACATCAGAAGAGAAGAGGCAGCCACCACCAAGGATCTAGAAGACAAATATCAGCAACTCAACAACAACTTCACCTCATTCAAGGAGCGCACATCAACAATGGCGGCAACCATGGATCACATCATCAAGGCTCTAAACCACACACACCAATCGAAGAAATCCTTCTACACCAGC
Organism: Hirschfeldia incana; assembly: GCA_026261945.1. Classification (NCBI taxonomy): domain Eukaryota; kingdom Viridiplantae; phylum Streptophyta; class Magnoliopsida; order Brassicales; family Brassicaceae; genus Hirschfeldia; species Hirschfeldia incana. The sequence continues at coordinate 852,321 of JABCMI010000030.1, forward strand.
AAGAAGAAAATCACTGATGAGTTGATCCCACCAATAGGAATTCGCCTACAAGAGGTTGAAGATACATTGAGAGAACTCTGCGAGGATTACAGACGCTCAGCATCGACCGATACGCCACGCAGTCCATCGCCCGACATGCACTATACCGAGTTCTGCACCAAAGCTGATATGAAGAAGACAGTTCAAGATCTCTTAACAATGATCCAAGAAGTTGGTGATTCGTCCTACCAAAGCTTTGAGGAATTATGGTTTCCAGTACAACGCGACATCAAAAGCCTGGAGGACACAATAGAGAACATTCAGAAGGAAATCAGGACCATCTCCAGACAACTCGCGGATAGACCAGCCCCATTAGCATCGACCGATATGTCAGAAAAGACATCGACCGACAGACCAACACCAGTGTCGATCGATATCGACTACACGAGATCGATCGATAAGCTCATGGTACAAAAGAGAACATTTGAGAGACTAAATGACATACAAGAAGAACTTAGTGATCTATCCCAACACACCTATCCAACATTCAGAAACCACCAGTTCTACATTGAGAGCAATGCAGAAGGTCTAGAGCGTATGCGCAACGAGGTCAATGAATTAAAGGAGAAACTAACCAGAGGAGATAAAGCCACAAGAAGCTTCTTCACCACTTGGTTTGGAGAGAAACAAGGAGAGAACAAAGATGAGGCTTGCTACTCAGCCAGTCTCATGAACTCAACTCACTAGCTTCGATACTACCATAGTCAAGCTAAAAGACTATAATATAGCGCTGAGTGGTGGCAACCCACTGTTAGGTATTTTCTTACTTAGTTAAATCTGATTTTTGTTTTTATTTTTCGTATTTCGTTTTTGTTTTTTAAGTTTTTCAGATTATAGACGATTACCATTCCTGTCGACATCGCTCGACATATTCCTATTCTCATCGATCGACATAGACGACTCACTATCGATTGATACGTATCCACAGTCAGGTATATCGTTCTAATTTTCGATATCAGTACATTACTTATGATTTATTTATACCCTAATCCGACTGTTATACACTAAGGACAGTGTATGATTTAAGTCGGGGGGGAGATTACTAATGCTACCTTACCTTTTTGATTTCACTAAAATGTTTTCAAAATTGGTTTTATTGAGTTAAGAAAGGGACTAGGATATTTTTCAAAAATTTGCTTTTTATCTAACCACTCTTTAGCACCATTCTTAGATCTGTTGATTGCAGAAAGTACTATAGATGCTAAAGTGGATCACCCGTCACCTATGACAGCACTTCTCATGATTGTTTGGAAGAACCAAAGCTGATCTCCAACCTAACCTGACAATGTATTGCTTGTCTTGGGGCTTGATATACAAGGGATCGGAATCCTCCTGCAAGCCTGGAAGGTAATAGTCTGTGTGCTTCTGATTCCCTTCCTTCTCTCTCTTCAGCATCCTAAGGAAAGAGAGAAATTATTTGTATAAAAATGTGAGATGATATCTTGAGAAGTAGAGGGGTAGGAGTGATTCTTGCGACCCCATTATTCTACTTTAAAAGATTGATCAAAGCGAGGGGTAGGATTGATTCCTGCGACCCCACTATTCGCTTATTCAAAGATATGTGTTACTAAGTCAATGAGATAACGCAAAGATGGCCTTTGTGGCAATCAATGTTCATCAAAATTTGAAACTATGAGGATCCAGAGAAAAGAGATAAAAGGGGGAAGAAAGGAATCAGAGAAGACTTGTCTGTGTGTTCAGAAACTTGCTTGAGTTGACTCCATGTGTTTCTTGATCGACATCCCCAAGGTAAAGCATGCACTTCTATTTTTATGCATAAATGAGATCAGTAGAGGGGATGAACAGACAGGATTGTTAAGATGTTTGGCTAGGAGATTTGGTTGCTAAGCTAGGATATGGTATAATGTACTCCTGTGATTAATAGGCATAAGATGTGGCTTGCAACAATGTAGAGGTGATGATTCTAAAGTTAAAATTTAAATTGAGTCCCTGCTATTTTCAAACTTCTTTCTAAGACTACCTGTGTGTTTGCTTGAGGACAAGCAAAAGGTTAAGTCTGGGGGAGTTGATATACCATGATGTTGACCCACTTTTACTCATGGTATTTATATGATTTTACTATATATATCTATGTTTTTGGAGTCTTTTAGGTATGTTTTCAGATTCAAGGGCATTTTGGAGTAAAGTGACGTTTTAGGTGCCATTTGGAGCTTAAAGGAGAGTTTTCCCGAGATGATTTAAAGATCAGACATCAAGGTCGATATCTAGAGATACATATCGATCGATACACATTATGTGTAATCGATCGATGACGCATTTGAAGAAATGACGACGAGATAATCCATCGATCGATGTACGCATTGTACCATCGATCGATATCAAGCGTGCAGAAGAAGGAAGAATATTCTCAATCGACTTGAAGCCCAAGATGTCCCAATATTACAATAATGCCCCTGACGAGTTTTTAACCTAATTATACTCACTATTTATACCTTTGCCTATGTGTTTTGGCAAAGTAAGTTTTTACAACATATCATTGTTCTAGTATTTCTTACTTATCAATAAAGTATTCTTTTCATCTTAATTTTTTTCTCAACAAAGGTTATAGGATTCTAGGTTTAGAAGAAAGATACAAAGAGATTTGTTATCACAAGGAACTTGATTGTCCGGTCTTTTAAATGAATCTCTATTATTACCTTGATGCTATGAGTCACTCAGTCATGTCTGAGTAGATTCCTTTGTTAGATTTAGGGTTCAAATAGTTATGAGAGATTAGCCCCAACTATAGACTGTTGAGTTGTATACTCATTATCCTGATGAACCCTAAAGCTTATTCTAGAATAGCTAACTAGAATATGATCTTGAAAGTGATTTAATCCATAAATCATTCTCCTAACATCATCTTGCATAAGCTAAGATCCTCTAGGGATAAGCGAGAGCCGGTCTATGATCTTGGTGAATACATATTCAATTCGATCTAGAGCTATATCGATTGATACTCAAATATAGTAATCGATCGACGACACAAATATCGATCGATACAAGCTGTCAAACATCGATCGATATTGTCGGCAGACATATCAATAGACGAGACTAGTAACGATAGTTATTAGGCAAATCTAAAGAGTTGAAGTTCTTTAATATATGCAAGCAACTCATTAAACATCTATAGCATTATAATCCTGAATTAACTGAATAGTAACCTTGAATCTAACTACTTTCTCTTAATACTTACAACTCTAAATCATTCTCTTGAGCAGGTTACATTTAAACCATTTCAACCTATCTTAGTCACTAAGGATTATTATCTTTTGTGTTCCTTCGCTCCCCGTGAAATCGATCCCTAAGTACTACATCTGAACCTCTTATTTGAGAAAGTAATTCACTCCTAGGGTAATTTGAGTGAGATCGGCATGTCGAGAATAATTCCTAGGGTTTCTACGTGCGGAACTCTAAGTAAAAGGATTGTTAGATTCTTCCAAGAGGAATAGAAGTCTGCGGACAAGATGAAAATAGAACGAAAGGTGGCCAGACGTTCTAGGTCCTGCCTTGCTAGTCTAACCACCTGAGTTCTAAGTTCGAAGTTTTCTCAGATCTGTTCTCCTCTCAATTTTCGGATTTCTGGATCCCTTCTTCTGCTGCTCCTCCCCTCCTTATATACATGTCTAGGTCGGCGGCCCTTTTACCAGTTCGCCTTTGGCCCCAAGTATATCTCCTTTCGGGAATATTCCACTACTCGTCGATCTTCATAATTATCCTCGAATATTTTCATTTTATCTTTGGAAACTTGACATTTATCCTATTTTTGGGAAATAGAAAAAACCGTCATAACTTTGTTGGGCCTGAATCCTTAAAATCGTAAGTGAGCCCGTGGGCACATTTCGAGCCTTTGAACGTTTATACGATTTCTCGGAAAGATTTTCTTTCTTCGCAAAACAACTCGTATAGCTTAAAGAACCAATGTTCAAGTCTATCGTTCTTGTTTTACACGATACACTTTACGAGAAAACCAACCTTCTCAGTTTTAGTCGTAAAACTTTGATGATAGAATCGAGACGAACCTAGAGACACTAGGTCTGTAGCTGAGATGATACGACCATACGAAAGTATAAGGAAGTCACGGGAATTGATCTAAGTTTGGACAGGCCGAACGACAAGGAATCCGCCTTGAAACTTCAAAGAGGCCGTTCTCTCAAACCGTGAGGATGCAGAAAACGATCAAGATATCAAATCGAAGCCCTCGCCAAGACGCAGGCTGCCGCCTGGGCGCCAGGCGCCACAACGTGCAGCCTGTCGCCGGGCACCAGGCGCCATGACGTGCGGGCTGTCGCCGAGCGCAGGCGTCACGACGTGCAGCCTGTTGCCGGGCGCCAGGCGCCATTACGTGCGGGCTGTCGCCGGGCGCCAGGCGTCACGACGTGCAGCCTGTTGCCGGACGCCAGGCGCCATGACGTGCTGGCTGTCGCCAGGCGCCATGACTGGCTGTCGTCAGGCGCCAGGCGTCACGATGTGCAGCCTGTCGCCGGGCGCCAGGAGCCATGACGTGCGGGCTGTCGCCGGGCGCCAGGCGTCACGACGTGCATCCTGTCGCCGGCCGCCAGGCGCCATGACGTGCGGGCTGTCACCGGGTGCCAGGCGTCACGACGTGCAGCCTGTCGTCGGGCGCCAGGTGCCATGACGTGCGGGCTGCCGCCGGGCGCCAGGCGCCACGACGTGCAGGCTGTCGCCGGGCGCCAGGCGCCATGACGTGCAAGATGTCGCCGGGCGCCGGGCGCCATGACGTCCGTGTGCTTGCTTATTTCCGATCTTCGAAGGTTTTCCGCGGGAAATCTTTAGATAAGAAATAATCTTAGCCGTTGATTTTGAGATAACCTTTTTCAACCCCAACAAGAGTTGTTCGTTCAAATAGATCGGATATTCTGATTTTAGGATGTTGTATGAAATTCTTTTCAAATTATACGAGACTTTTAATTCCGAGAAATACTTTCCGCGGACTTTCATACATTGATTCCGTCGTGATCGGTTTTGACCCCAACATTTAGGTTCTCTAAGTAACTAAAGAACTTGAAACCAATTATCAGGAACTTGGGGAGGGAGAAGCTACAAAATTTTACGAAGAGAGCTAAGGATGCTCATGAAATTTTGTGTGAGAAAGATAAGCAAACACTGGTTAATCCAAGTGATGAGTTAGTGAAAAAGGAATGAGAGGCATATGAGAAATGGCTTCATGTGGCTGAGCTGGGAGAGAGTCTTCTGAAGCAGAAGGCAAAGCTACACTTGCTTGAGGTGGGAGATCAAAATAATATCGAGTTTCATAATGATATACGATCTCGGAAGGCTCAAAACACTATAATATAGAACTGTCACTACTCATGAAGAAATAAAGGTTGAGGCAGAGAGTTTCTTTTCGGGGTTTCTTAATCAGAATCCTGATAATTATCAAGGGACCACTACAGAAGAGTTGCAGAGGTTGATAGGGTTCAGGTGTAGTTTGGAGGATTATCGGAAGTTGGAAGAAGAAGTATCAGAGGAGGAAATTAAAAAAAAGTGCGGTTTGCAATGCCATCTAACAAGTCCCCTGGTCCAGATGGGTTTCCATGTGAGTTTTTTTTAAACTGTTCTGCCTGTTCTAGCTCAAGATTTCACTGTAGCAGTTCAATCAGTTTTCAGATATGGATTCATGCCTAAAGGAATCAACTTTACCATCCTAGCATTGGTTCCAAAAAAGATTAACTCGATGGAGATGAGGGATTGTCGTTCTATAGCCTGCTGTAACGTTCTTTACAAGGTTTTCGAAGATTCTAGCTAATAGATTTAAAGTGCTTCTGCATTGGATTATTTCTGCAAATCAATCTGCGTTTGTCCAAGGTAGACTCTTGATGGACACTTGACATAATTGACACATAGCAACTTCTCCAAGATCGACCACTTGGCCCATGACATGTGTTTAAGCAACAGAATAATTTAAAATTCCAATAAAGTGTTACAAAATAAATAAATAGCATAGTGAGAATCGCAGGTTGAAAACCAAAATTATATTTCATAATAAATTTATATATATATATATATATATATGTACTAATTCTATCGCTGAGAGTGTTTGAAAATCTAGATTAAGTGGTTTTAGGTTAACTCTTCCATGCCGATTTAAAAATAAATCAAAAAGAAATTAGCAAAAAGAAACCAATAGAATTAAGAGAATTAATCTGAGATGTCTTGTATAAGTGCGACATAAGCAGAAATTACTAATGTGACTTCGCTTTTAATGTATAGGAGGATTATGATATCACTCAAATTACTCTAAGGAGTGAATTACTCTGATCAAAAGACATCAATCGTAGTACTTAGGGATCGAATCCACAAGGAGCTAAGGAACCAAATAAATCTAACTGTTATATGATTAAGCTAGACTAATAGTTTTAATGCAGTAAATAAATATACTAAACTAGAAAGCAGTAAACGAGTTAAACAAGATGATTGTTTAACTTGGCAAGGAGTTGTTTGATGGAAAGATGGTTGCTAGATCTAGGGCTTCTATTCAGGTAATCAGGATTATAATGCTACAGACGCCTTAACAAGTTGCATGCATGATATTAAAGAGCTTCAACTCTTAGATGAGTCTAATAGCTTCCGTGTCTTAGACTCGTCCACTGATCTGATGCCGGCAATATCGATCGATGTTTTGACAGCGATATCGATCTATATATGTTTGCCGTCGATCAATTACTCTATAGGAGTATCGATCGACATAGCTCAGATCGAGTTGAATATGTGCCCACCAAGATCATAGACCGGCTCTCGCGTGCTCCTAGAGGATCTTAGCTTATACATGATGATATCAGAATGATGATTAATAAATTAATGCCATCATGTTTAAGGTTCTAGTTCATGACTCTAGAATCAAGCATAAGGGTTCATCATGATAATGAATATCACAACTTAGCAATCTATAGATGGGGCTAATCCCACAACCTATCTGAACTCTATTCAGACATGAAGATTGTCACATAAATCATAGATGAATATATGAAGAACATAATAATATAAAATCAAAACCAATGGAGTTCCAGGAGGAATCTGATAGGAGTTCCTCTCTTTTCTCCTAACAAAGATAACAATAGAATAGAACTTAGAAGAACATAAAGAGCGTAGCCGTCAACAATGGCTTAAAATAACATAAATAGGGTTTCTGGTCGTCCAAGGGTATTCTGGTAATTTGGGTTGCTTCTGGGCTTCAATCGGTCAAGAAATATAGTTAGTCCACGTCCTGAAATTCATATCGATCGATATGAGTGATTTCCCATCGATCGATATACATTCATCTTCTCGACAGCCTTCCCTCGCGAGGCAGACTGACCACTCTTCAGTAAAATTGGCATAACTTCTGATTTAACCGATGGATTGACCTAAGACCGGTGGAATTGGAAAGCTAACTCAAAGATCTATCTTGTGTCAAAAGATCAGCTCAATCACACCGTGGGAATATCTCCATCCATATCTAAACATCTGACGCGTCCGCGCAATTCTGCATTTTAAGGCTCCAAAAGACACCAAAAACACCATATTTCTCCAAGTCGTATCTGAACCTGTAAATACTCTAAATAGACCCTATTTTGTAATAAATATATGTAAAAATACCTATATACCATGGGCAAAAGTGGGTCAAAATTATGGTATATCAACTCCCCTAGACTTACCCTTTTGCTTGTCCTCAAGCAAAACCAACAGGCAGTCTCTCTGAAAGAGGTTTAAAAACAGCAAAGACTCAAATAGATTTTAAGAACTCAGTCATCATCTCTTTAGTAGTGCAAACCAAATCATAGACATCCTAACATTAGAAGCACATTATACAATATCCTAATATAGCAACCAAATTCACCTAGTCAACAACTTAACAGATCCTGTCTGACAATCTTCTCTACTGATCTCATTTCTTAACATAAATAAAAGTGTAGGCTTTACCTTGGGAGTATCGATCACAAGATGCAAGGATTCTCAAACAAGTATCTGGACCTGCAGGTAAAAGTTAGTTCATATCCTCTCTCTCTCTCAACTTATTTATCTCTTAGTCAAAGTCTGCTTTTATTGCAGGATCATTGACCAAGATTGGACAGGCTTCCATGAATCAAAACTTAATGGTGGTTGCCACCAAGTCTTGTTCACTTCTTTTTGACATATATCCAAGAATTCATATGAATCGAACCTTGACGATTGCCGCCACCAATTCCCGTTCGAATTCTTTTTGTTGGAATTCTGATGAAGCAAGCCTTAATGGTTGTAGCCACCAAGTCCTGTTCGGATTCCACCTAACTAAAAACCTATATATATATATATATATATATATATATATATATATATTTTTTTTTTTTTCTTTTGTTTTTTAAAAAAAAATTTCTTTTTCTTTTTCTTTTTCTTTTTTTTTTCTTCTTTTTCTTTCTTTCCTTTTTTTTCTTTTCTCTACCTATATATCTAGGGTCGAAATTGAGAGAGAGAAGGTGATAAATCTACACAAAGCTTTACCTTCCAGACTTGTTTGATGAATCCGATCCCATTTATACCAAGCCCCAAGACAAGCAAAGTTGAGCTCAATTAGGTTGGAGATCAGCTTTGGTTCCTTCAAACATTCTCAGCAAGTGCAAAAATAGTTGACAGGTTGATCCACTTTAGTATCTCCAGTACTTCTGCAGTCAGTAAATCTAAGACTGGTCTAAAGAGTGGTTAGATGACAAGTAATAAATCAAATTAGATCAGCATCCCCTTCTTGACTCAATAAAAACTTTTTGAAAACATTTTAAATATGACTCATAAAAGTAGATAAACGTTAGTAATCCCCCCAGACTTAAATCACACTATCCCCAGTGTAACACATTTGGTGGTAAGGTAATAATAATAAAGCAGAAGTACAAAATTTAACAAGTAAGAACGATAACCTGCTCAGTGTCGATCGATACAATGAAGTTGCAATCGATAGATGTTGATGAAGTGTTGTCGAGTGATATCGACATGGTCGCATCGGTCGATGGGTAGAGATATCATTCGACACAATGAAGAGACAATCGATTGTGGATTTGAAGTAATGTCGATCGATATCGACCATGACATGGTCTCATCGGTCGATGTGCTGAGCATATGTCTACACCTGGATCTCTTTTTTTTTTCAAAACTAAAACAATTTATCAGTGAAACCTCCCCCAAGCTTAAATAACACTGTGACCAGTGTATATCCAGTCGGAGTTTGGTGGAATAATAAATCATAAGCACTAAATTTAACAAGTTAGAACGATATACCTGAACATAATGGATGTCGACCGATGTAAACATGTTGTCGAATGATATCATGGCAATCGTTTACTTGGATCCCTATTCTAAATAGCACAATATTAGTAGAACAGTACCTCCCCCAGACTTAAACAACACTATTAATAGTGTTATACAGTCTAAATTTGGTGGGAGAATAAATTATAAGGATCAATATTTAATAAATTTTCGCGAGTATACCTGCCATTGATGTGATTATCTATCAACACATTTAAGTGGCGATCAATACTTGTGAAGCTCTGTCGAGCGACAATGATCAAGTGTCGGTCGATTCTGGTGCAGAACTCTTCGATTCTTGTGTAAGCTCATTTTCTTGAGATCCTTTCCTTATACCTAACATAAATAAAACACTAATAGTCTAAAAGTTAGTAGTAGTAACTCTGAACAGTAATCGTAGCTACAGTGACTCCGCTACAGTATCGATCGATTGTCATGCTACAGTATCGATCGATGTTGTTTCTACAGTGTCGCTCGATGGTCGTGCTAAGTGTGTTGCTACGGTACCATCGTTACTGTTCATCTTTTATATATATATATATATTTACCTGCAACTTAATAAAGACATAAATTAGTAACATATAAAAATAAATCAAATTGAAAACAAACCTAACAATTGGTTGCCTCCCACTCAGCGCTTTTTATAGTCATTAGCTTGACTTCTGGAGATCTGATTTAGTATAGATGAGAATGAGAACATGCTCCAAAACAAGTCTCAGTGTCCAATCTCTGAAGCTTTATCATTCTTGTGTGAAAGCCTCCTCCATATTCTCTTCCTCCTTTGTCTATCATCTCAGCAATAAGGAGTGCTTTAAGCTTCTCAAATGGATGTGAGAAGCATCTACTGCGCACTCTGGATTTCCTGAAAAAATCTGAGAAGTAAAGAGTTAATGGTAACTGAGAACCTTCCTTGGTTCGTTTCCGCTTCTTCCAATTTCTTCTCTTCTTCCCAACAGACTTGGAGTTCCTGGAATCATCTGAGAAGTGAGGAATCAATGATAACTGGGAACTCCTCTTGATTCTTTTCCTCTTCCTCCAATTCATCATCATATTTCCCCCAGACTTGTCTGAACGCGTGGTGGTATCTCCATCAAAAATATTTCCACACACTTCATACTCATTCTGCTCTGATTCGCGTCTCGTATCGATCGATGAACTAGTGATAGTGTCGATCGATGGTAGAGTGGTCATGTCAATCGATGTTTTCTGATCACTGTCGATCGATACTTCTTCTACTAGGTATTTTTTGACTTCATCTTTAAGTCTCAACCCTCTCTCTGAAGCTTCTACGTGCTGATGATCATCCAATACCTCAATGTAATAACTCAGATCCGCATCTTTATCTGGTGGAATAGGAGATTCAGCTTCAAACACCACACATGGAACCATTATCTTCATAGGATCATGTATCCTTTTCATTTTTTTGTGAAACCCATCAGTTTCTTCTGTCCAGATAGGTGGTCTCTGATGTTTAGGGACAGCAAAGTGTGAGGCTTCAGACTCGTGCACTATCTCCTCAATTGGTTCCATCTCAACTGTGTAACCTGGTTGTTCATCCAACCATGGGTGTCGATCGATACAGTCAGGTGGGTGTCGATCGATGCAGTCAGGTGTATTTAGATCAATGATGTATGGCGACTGTCGAGGTTGGGTATTGATTGATCTCATCAGGTTGGTGTTGATCGATGCTAGCTTTTGACGAAGTCTCTAAATCTGTCCTCTTAGCATTTCGTTCGTCATCAAGCTTCTGCTCCAGATTCTGATCCAAATCGTCAAGCCATTCCTCCAGCTCCAAGAAGTCTTCCATAGTAACTTCTTCCCTTGAATCCAAATCTCCAAGCTTTTCTCCATCCTGTAATTTTAAGAATTCTTCTTGCTCCAAGTTATCTTCCATGAAGATCTCTTTTTCTACATATGGGGAAGGAGAACAACTTGATACATCAGTGCTCTGCTGTGTCGTGTCTGCAATGTCTTGAGGATAACTCAAACTTTCAGGGATTTCAAGTGGTATCGATCGATGACAAAAGTCAGTGTCGATCGATGCTGAAGTGTTGATGTCGACCGATGTTGATGTCATGGTGTCGGTCGATGTGGAGGTTGTAGGGTCTATCGATGTTGAGATAAGGGTGTCGATCGATGCTGAGCTCATGTCACTAATATCGGCTTGTTCTTTTCTGCTCAACTCTTAAGATTCAAATTGTTCATCATCCTCCACCATATATTCCAGCATAGAACTCATTTCAATCTTAAGATTTGCTGCAGCGTCATAGATGAACTTGTTGACAAAAGCATTTGTAATGTCATTCCAAGTAGTGAGAGATCGTGGTGGTAGATTATTCAACCAATGAGCTGCATCGCCAGCAAGAGAGTATGGAAATAGTTTGCAGAAGTAGTTGTCTTCAGAAACTCCATTGATTTTAATGGTTGATGCGAGATCTTCGAATGCCTCCAAGTGGTTAGTGGCATCTTCATGAGGAAGACCATGAAAGGGATGCTGACCCACAAGAGAGGTATATGCAGGATAAAGCTTAGGGATAGAACTCTGGGATGTTGAACGACGCAATGCATACCTTTTAGCATATAAATCTGCATGTTGTGGTCTGTAAGTGCCCTATGTCGTTCACTCCCTGAATTCACAGTAGTAACATCAGGGTTTTCGAGAGATATCGATCGATGAGAAGATTCAATATCGATCGTTTCTGATGTGCCGATATCTATCGATTTTGAGATACCAATATCGATCGATGTTGAAGTCGGATAACTCTTATCAGCTTCTTCTACTATGCTCGTCTCTCCAAATCCAAGATGTTCATCATCCTCAACCGTATTATGGTTGACTAGATGTTCTCTGTTGAGTTCATCTTTCTGCGTATCCTCATCTGCTTGTTGAACCTGAATGTCTGGTTGCTTGACACTAGCTGTAGGGGTTTTAAAATCTCCAAACTTCCCGCTAGAGACAAGATCAATCATCTGACTAATACTTATCGTAACTCCTTTTATCCTGATCTTTAATCATCTTGTCTATCAAGTGATCAAGACTTTTATCTCGTGCTGCTACAACTTTGCTGGAAAAATTACCAAGGAAGGCACCTTTGATGTCTTCCCAACAGGTTAGCGATCTTGGCTGCAGCTAACTGAACCAACTAAATGCATCTCCGGATAGTGCATAGTGGAAGATCTTGCAGAGCATGAGGTCTTCGGATATTTTTTTCTGCTTCTGCCTTGAAACTAGACTCTCAAGCTCTTTGATGTGGTTTCTAGGATCTTCATAAGGAAGACCTTTAAAAGGATCCTCACTTACCCTATCATACAATCGGCTTGACAGAACAAAGGTATTCATCTCAGCAACAGCAATTACATCAGGAATTATTGCTTCTTCTACATTACTCAATTGTCATTTGTAGTTGCGACGGCGACCTTCTTTGTCTCGTCAGATACCCTTCTTATCCATCTTAAATATGTGCACTTCGACCTTCTCTGACTTCACCCTGGTAACATTGCTCGACATTCGATGAACAGTGTTCGAGTGAACAGTGTCACGCTGAACAGTGCGATGAACAGTGTCCCGATGAACAGTACGATGGACAGTGTTTCGGTGAACAGTATCGATCGATGCATGACGAACAGTATCGATCGTTGCGGGATGAACAGTATCGATCGAGGGGTGATGAACAGTGTCGATCGATATGGGATGAATAGTGTCGATCCATCTGGCAAGAACAGTTTTTTCCGAAACATAATGACAATTATCGCGATGAATAGTGTCAGGATGAACGTACCTGGTTGAATAGTATTCTGGTGAATAGTACCGTGATGAACAGTACCTCGATGAACAGTATCGATCGATTTTCTGGATGAACAGTTTTGATCAATATCGGGTGAATAGTAGCCGGATGAACAGTACTTCAAGAAACTGTCATATCTACAAACAGGGTAAACTAGAATCATTTGGGTCCAAAGTGGGATAACTTCTTAATCCTAGCTCCTATGATATTGATACAACTTCAGGGTGATTCTAAACTGATTAATGAGTCAGGATAAAGCTTCTTATATCCGAATTCATTCAGGTTTGATCAGAAACTTGAAGAAACTGCCATATCTACAAACAGGGTAAACTGGAATCATTTGGGTCCAAAGTGGGATAACTTCTTAATCCTAGCTCATATGATATTGATTCAACTCCAGGGTGATTCAAAACTGATTAATGAGTCAGGATAAATCTTCTTATATCCGTATTCATTCAGGTTTGATCAGAAACTTGGAGAAACTGACATATCTACAAACAGGGTAAACTCGAACCCTGTTTGTAGATATGGCAGTGTTCGGATGAACATTGTTGTTTTTTGGTTGGTTGGCTCTATCGATCACCGCTTCTTGTAGCTTATCGGTCGATTGATGATGTACCTTATCGATCGATTTCTGGTATATGCTATCGATCGATGCTGCTTGGAGGGTGTCGAACGATACATCCCTCTTAGACTTACGGATCGTGCATAAACCACCAGGCTCCTTCCTTGAAGGACCTAAAAATCCTCTCTTCATAGCTTCCTGGTACTGAGATGTATGTACATGAAATAGAAGAAAAAAAATTTCAGTATTTTTAAAACAGTAACAAAACCTAGACTAAATCTAACTAAACAAGATCTAATGGCGATCAAAGCTCCCCAGCAACGGCGCCAAATTTGATATCACTCAAATTATCCTAAGGAGTGAATTACTCTCATCAAAAGAGGTCAATCGTAGTACTTAGGGATCGAACCCACAAGGAGCTAAGGAACCAAATAAATCTAATAGTTATATGATTAAGCTAGGCTAATAGTTTTAATACAGTAAATAAATATAGTAAACTAGAAAGCAGTAAACAAGTTAAACAAGATGATTGTTCAACTTGGCAAGGAGTTGTTTGATGGAAAGATGGTTGCTAGATCTAGGGTTTCTATTCAGGTAATCAGGATTATAATGCTACAGATGCCTTAACAAGTTGCATGCATGATATTAAAGAGCTTCAACTCTTAGATGAGGCTAATAGCTTTCGTGTCTTAGACTCATCTACTGATCTGATGCCGACAATATCGATCGATGTGTGACAGCAATATCGATCGATATATGTTTGCCGTCGATCGATTACTCTATAGGAGTATCGATTGATATAGCTCAGATCGAGTTGAATATGTGCCCACCAAGATCATAGACCGGCTCTCGCGTGTCCCTAGAGGATCTTAGCTTATACATGATGATATCAGAATGATGATTAATGAATTAATGCCATCATGTTCAAGGTTCTAGTTCATGACTCTAGAATCAAGCATTATGGTTCATCATGATAATGAATATCACAACTTAGCAATCTATAGTTGGGGCTAATCCCACAACCTATCTGCACCCTAAATCCAACATGTGGATCTATTCAGACATGAAGATTGTTACAGAAATCATGGATGAAGAACATAATATAACTTAGAAAACATACAGAGCGTAGCCATTAACAATGGCTTAGAATAACATAAATAGGGTTTTTGGTCGTCCAAGGGTATTCTGGTAATTTGGGTTGCTTCTGGGCTTCAATCGTTCATCAATATAGTAAGTACACGTCCTGACATTCATATCGATCGATATGAGTGATTTCCCATCGATCGATATACATTTATCTTCTCGACAGCCTTCTCTCGCGAGGCAGACTGACCACTCTTTAGTAAACCGGGCATAACTTATGATCTAACCGATTGATTGATCTGAGACCTGTGGCATTGGAAAGCTAACTCAAAGATCTATCTTGTGTCAAAAGATCAGCTCAATGGCACCGTGAAAATGTCGCCATCCATTTCTAAACATCTGACGCGTCTGCGCAATTCTGTATTTAAAAGCTCTAAAAGATACCAAAAATACCATATTTCTCCAAGTCATATATGAACCTTTAAATACTCTAAATAGACCATATTTCGTAATAAATATATGTAAAAGTACCTATATACCATGGATAAAAGTGGGTCAAAATCATGGTATACATAATACCTAAATTTAATTCACAATAAATTCATGTTAATATTAAACTTAATTAATATCATACAATTCAAATTCCATATATTTAGAATCTTCGTAATTGCCTCAAATAATGAAAAATATTACCAGAGAAATTTTAACGTAGTAATAATCTTGTTTTATAATCACAATGATGAGCGTGGATAATACCACCATTGTTAAACTACTTCAAATATTGTTAAACTACTACAAAGAAGACATGACATTAGGAAAATAATGATTTTCATGTACGACAAAAGATGTAAATTTATTTTATTCTATCTAGTAATAAAGAATCAAAAGCGTGCATAATATATTATACACTGCCTGGAAAACTACAAATTATATTTTTTATAACAAAATATTTTGTCATTTCTTTTTTTTATATGATTATTCTTGGTGCGTCCTTACGGCGAACCTCTGAATTTAACAACTAATGATATTCAATATCTTTTTAAAACAAACAAAACATAGCCAAACTATTTAGGAATCAAAAAATAAAAGTAAATAAAAAATAGTAGTAGTGAAAAGAACGTTTTTAAAAATATTTTAACGCAAAATACCAAATCCTAATTCATAAAATCTAAACCCTAAACTTTTGAATAAACCCTAAACCATTAGGTAAATCCTAAAGCCTAAATCAAGAACATTAAACCCTAAATCTTGAGAACACTAAACATTTAGATATGTAGTGTCTATCCTATGGTTTAGTGTTTAGTGTTTAAAATTTACTGTTTAGTATTCAATGTTTAGTGTTTTGCTGATGGGGTTAATAATATTTTTTTAATTTATCTTTTTTTGTAACTATTACTGCTTTTTATTTATGATTATCCAAAATTTTAGGGGTTATGCATAACGGTTTAGTGTTTTTAAAAATTAGTGTTTGGTGTTTCCGTTCAGGGTTTGAGATTTATCAGTCGGTTTTGGGTTTACCTTAACCTTAGTGTTTGTGTTTCGCGTTTAGTGTTTTCCTCAGGTTGCTAAAAATATTATAAAAATATTTTCTTTTGCAATTGCTACAATATTTTATTTATTTTTATTAACAACAAGACAAAATTATATTTCCCATTTTTTAAATATTGGATATGAAATAACAAAATACTACTGGTTGGTGAACCTACATGTTGACTTTAGGGGTGGACCCTTAAACCTCTATTTATGATCGACCATGAATTTTACCCATTTTTACCCATCTTTTATAGGAGTATTCATATATATTTACTTTGATATAGAGTCTATTTAGAGTATTTACAGGTTCAAGTACGTTCTGGAGAAATATGGTGATTTTGGTGTCTTTTCGAGCCTTTTAAGTGGAGAGTTGCGCAGACGCGTCAGATGGTTAGATACGGATTGAGAACTTTCCATTGTGCGATTCAGCTTATCTTTTGACACACGATAGAGCTTTGAGTTAGCTTTCCATTGCCACCAGTTTGAGGTCAATCCAACGGTTAGATCAAAAGTTATACATGTTTTACTGAAGAGTGGTCAGTTTGTCTCGCGAAAAAAGTCTGCCGAGAAGAGGAATGCATATCGATCGATAGGAAAGACTTCACATAGAACGATATTGATGCCAGAATGTGAGCCGACTGTATTTCATGACTGATTGAAGCGCAGAAGATACCCCAAAGTTATCAAAATACCCCTGACGACCATAAACTCTATTTATGTTATTCTAAGCCATTGTTGACGGCTTCGCTTTCTTTACACTTTTCTTTACTTCATAATTATTGTATTAGGGTTTGAGAGACGATCAATCTCCCTCAGAGATTGATTGGAACTCCATTGGTTTTATTATTGCTTTCTATTCTAATTATTATTCAGATTATGATTTGTGTTTCTTATATCATGTCTGAGTAGTTCATCTTGTTAGGTTTAGGGATTTCATGAGCTTAATGTCAAACTGATAATTAATTAGGATTGCTAGAATATCTATAGATCTCTACACCAAGGTGATTTGTAATACTAGGATCTGGAGTAATTAGGATATCATGAAAGTGTGTCTGATTGCTTGAACCTAGAATCATAGGACAATTGAGATGCACTAAAGTGAAGTCAATTAACATGACCCGAATCCTGCTGGATTAGATACCTAGGGGCATATGAGAATTTTGTCTAGGAATCTGGTTGAACATAATCGATTAGGTCGTTAATGCTTGTCTGATATAATATAGATCAATGCTCAGGCCATAGCATCGATAAATACTCACTCCTTGTTCGCATGCGGAAGCTGGAACAAAGACTTAGACATCTGTTTAGTAAATTCTTGAGATAGATGATTACTTACTTATTAAAATCGAGTTCTGTAATTAAATCTATATCATTAGCATCCTTGAATTGTAATTTTGAATCTCTTGATTGATAAATCTTTAGCTCTAGCTATTTCTGCTTATTGTTTACAAAGTCTTAAATCGAACAACTGCCTTGTTTACATTGCTTACTACTTTCATATAAACTGTTTACCTAGCTTAACCTTGATTTCTATAGTGTATTGTGTGCCCCTGCTCTCTGTGGATTTGATCCCTATGTACAACAATAGATCCTCTTATTTGAGAGAGTAAATCACTCCTTAGGGTAATTTAAGTGATATCAAATTTGGTGCCGTTGTCTGGGAGCAAGGATTTGCCATTAGACTTGATTAATAGGTTTAGTCTATGTTTTATTTACTGTTATAGTTACTTACTAAAAACAAAATTCTTGTCTTTCAGGTACATACATGCCTATCAGTACCAGAAGCAACAAGGATGGATTACTTTTTGTATCAGATCCTTCAAGATTGGAGTGTTCAATCCGCAAAGAAAGACGTTCCCCATCGATCGACAACAACACTTGTTCATTGATCGACACTCGCCCATTCCCATTGACGGAAGATACTCTTCTGTCGACCGACATTTCCCACCCGACATCGATCGATAGTTCTCCTCGAACATCGATCGATACTGATCAGCGAGACATGGTTGCGCCTGTAATTCTTGTACGAGATGAGAACGGAGACCTGTATGACCAGGAAGGTCATCTGTGTAATGCAGCAGGTCAGAAGATATATGGAGAAGGGACTGCAATCCTTTAGCCATCTGCTACCACTGAGGATGCTAGAGTTTCTCGCAATAGAACGCTAGCAGAATTGATCAGGATAGTCAGTTCTATACCAACAGGTCTGCTATTCAAGTACCTTTGGAAGTTCAGGGATTTAAAATGAAACCCAAATACTTCTCTCATGTGAGCCAGCAACCTTATTGCGGTCTTCCTCACGAAACCCCATGGACCATATTGAGACACTAGAAGACTATGTGTCTGGCATCCAGGAGAATGAAGCAACCAAGGACTACATCATCTGCATCTGTTCAAATATACACTTTCTGGGGATGCTACAAGTTGGCTGAGGCGTCTACCACCAGTATCCCTCACTACATGGAATGATGTCAGGAATGCATTCATTAATGAATTTATCGATGATGCAAGGGCTGAAGAGATAAGAGACAAAAATTTGGACATTCTCACAAGGACCTACAGAAGCTTTCAGAAGCTCTTGGGAGAAGTTTATTGGATACCAAAAGGACTATCCACATCATGGTATTACGGAGACTCAGTTATTGAAGAAGTTCTACATGGGTGTTGATGTAAGATATGGTGTGATGATGGATACTGCAAGTGTCATGTCCCCGATCCTCGATAGGACCGCGGGACGGACCATGGTACATGGAGACGCAGCAAGTCAGGTCGTTAAACCTGAAATCAGGCGTACCATGGTCCAAAGGGATGGTTAAGTGGGTCGTGGTACGAGTACTTGACCATCGGCAGAAGGAAGACGGTAAAGGAAAGCTGGACGAGTGAATCGGAAGCTAAAAGTGGTCCGGGTCGAGCTCATCCAGCTGGATCATGAGTGTGGTTAGCTCACTCGAGGTTTGTCCAGCTCATCAGAGCTGAAGGGTTAGCTGGGTCAGCTGGGGCAGCTCGGGGGAAGCTCATCTCACCTCGGCGGAGTGTTCGGG
The DNA here is from genome assembly GCA_026261945.1 of Hirschfeldia incana. Lineage (NCBI taxonomy): Eukaryota > Viridiplantae > Streptophyta > Magnoliopsida > Brassicales > Brassicaceae > Hirschfeldia > Hirschfeldia incana. The sequence goes on from JABCMI010000030.1 coordinate 871,643, forward strand.
TCCGGACCAGACTGGTCGAGCTGGACGGTTACCCGGACTGGTCCGACGGTCCGCGCATATGTGAAATATGTGACGATGGGACCAATGTCTTGCCCATTAATCTGGGACATCCCACAAGGGAAGGGGAGGTTCCCTCCGCGCCTAGGAACTGTCCCAAAGGGACAGTTAGTCGGATACACGCGAAACGGTGCCAAAGGCAACCGTTCGGTCCGATCTCTCTCATCTCGTACAGGTTCGCCTAAATGGAAGTTGGCAATCAAGATCTATATAAATAGAGAGTCTCTGACTTCGAGAAAGGCATCAGAACACTCAGGCGAAGCCCTGGCAAAATCGTAACAGAGATAAACAGAGAGAAAGAGAGAAACGGTCTGTGGGAAGGTTTATCCGACCAAAGGGTTACCGGAGCAAGACTATTCGGTAGCAAGACATGGAGACTCGTCAGAGGGATCACGAGAAGGATAAGGAGAAGAAGAAGACTCCGGCTCCTGAAGAACGAACGCCTAAGGTCAGTGATGCTATCCATGGTCCATTGTCCTTCACCGCGGTTAAGTCCGGACTGGTGTGTGGGGACGATTGTGTTGGAAGCATCCTTTCTGTCTTGTCTTTGTAATTATCTCTTTTCATCTTCATTCTGATCGAGCCTAAGGGTTCAGACCCGCAAGGGCAAACCTCGGCCTTGGCCGGTTTGGAGAAGATCCTCCATGGCCGTGGTTTGAGAGGTAACATTGGATCTCATAGTTCCTGATGGACTTGAGGGGATCTGATGATTGATTCTTCTTAGTGGTTATTTATCATGAATTATTATGTATAGAATTGGGATTGAACGTATTGATTTAGAGGGATTGGGTCGTGGCCGGTTTAGTGAATCAGGGTCGAGATCATGATGATCGAGACCGGTTCTGTGGAATCCGACTGGCCAATCTCTTAGTTGAGAATTATCATGAGTTTACATGAATTTTATTGTATTTATCCATGTATATTTGTGATGACCATTTTCTGGTCTGACACGGTTTGATAGCTTAGAATAGGATCCATCCATGCAATTGATTGGCTTTGTTGTTGATAAATCTAATCAAGTGTTTGTGTGTGTTGTTTGATGGATCCAAATAGCAAAGGTGATCGTGGGAAAGCCAAGGAACCGTGAGGAACCTAGCCGCGGATGGGATGTGTGTGTGGAAGACAAGTCTTTTGTAGCATTTGATTTATGTAGCCTATTGTGCAACCTTAGTGATTATGACTTAGCCTAGTGTGCAATGAATGATGAACGAATGAATGATTGTATGACTACATTGTTTATATATATATAAGAAAACGTTTGCCTTATTCCGCTGTGTATTGATCATGTTGATTGAATGAACCTCAAAGCAATGTAAAACACTTAGAAAAAATATGAGTTAGAATTGTCACTTAACCAAACGAACTGACTGATGATCTTAAGTAAGACTGCGGTTCGGTTGGATTAAGGAATCCAGGATCGGGTCTTACAAGTTGGTATCAGAGCATGCTTGATTCTAGGATTTGTTGGGTTATGGTGCACACACACATCCGGCTAAGGGTACTCGCGGTGGGGCTATGGGTTTAGCAATAATTGATTGCTTGTTCGGCTATCTTAGGCGTGTAGAGGTTTGAGTATTACAGTTGTAAACTAATCTCTTGTTTGTGTTGTTATGCCTAAGGGAACTAAGAAGAGGACTAGGAAGGCAAAGGAAGCTGCTGGTCGATCCGGAACGGTGGTGGCTGAAAGAGTCACTGAAACACATGTGTTACCTACCGCGGATGGAATGGTGAACACTGAGACCGGATTGCCACAGGGACCAATCCTACCTGGTGAACCGCGTGTGGAGATTCCTGAGGATCAGGACATGCTGGAACAGGAAGAAGATGCTGAGTCTTCCCATGCTGGTGATCATGAGGATCAGGAGGTTGCTGCGGATGTGGACAGGACCGGACCTGAAACTGTGGTGACGGGACCAACCATGAAAGAGGTTCTGGACGCCATGAAGGCCATAGGAGATCAGTTGATTGCCTTGACACAAACATTCACCCCGTTGGTGAACTCATCTGTGGGTCAGGCTAATCCTCCAGTTCGTGCTACCACACGGACTAGAGCCACGCGTACAAGACGTACCGCGGACGTGGTGGAGATCGATCCACCCGTGAGAAGAGTCCATAAGGTCGATTACCTTAAGGTGCTTGAACACATATCCAAGTTGGGTACTAAACACTTTGCTGGAAGTGTGGATCCCATTGAGGCTGACGAGTGGAGGAGCAGGCTGGTTCGTTACTTCAGCTCCACTCGTTGTCCGGAGGAGTACAAGAGGGACATAGCAGTCCACTTCTTGGAAGGAGATGCTCACAACTGGTGGTTGGCTCTGGACAAGAGGACCAATGGCACCATTGAGCGTTTTGCGGACTTTGAGGTTGAGTTCAACCACAAGTACTTTCCTGCTGAAGCGTGGGATCGTTTGGAGTCTAAGTTTTTGGACTTAACTCAAGGACGCAAGACGGTTCGTGAGTATGAAGAGGACTTTAACCGGCTCAGGAAGTATGTGGGAAGGGAGTTGGAGGACGAAGCCGTACAGGTCAGGAGGTTCATCCGTGGTCTAAGGGCGGACCTGAAGACTTACTGCTCTGTCCGTACCTTCCATACTGTGTCTGAACTGGTGGAGAGGATGGCTATCCTCGAGGCTAACATTGCTGAAGAAGCAAAACTGAAGCCACGGAGCCACACGACTCCGGTTGGGTCTGGTGGTGACCGGAAAAGAAAGAGAGACTCGGCTGATGAGGGTAAAACCTCATGTGGTAGGTCGGAGTGCTCTAAGTGTGGAAGACGCCACGGGGGTGAGTGCTGGAAAGCCATGGGAGCTTGCACCCGCTGTGGTAAGATGGATCACTCGGCTCGGGACTGTCCAAACCCGGCTTCCAACAGTGGTTCAGCCACTTGTCACGGATGCGGTAAGGTGGGACACTACCGAAGGGATTGTCCCAAGAACCCACCCGGTACGGATAAGGGCCGTGGAGAGTCGAGTAAGCCGAACCAGAACCGGAACCAGTCATCCGCACCAAGGGTGTACGAGCTTTGCAAGGATACGGATGAGGCTGGACAATTCCAATCGATCACGGGTAATAGTTTCTGTAAACTTGATCTTTTAAATTTGTAGATTGCATGGTATGGAATCTAGAACGGATTAGGATACTTTGAATGGACCTTGTGTAAGAAACTTAAGTATTGGTGGTGTGGAAACACACGTATTGTTTGACACTGGAGCTACAAATAGTTTTGTGAGTCCAGGATTGATTGGAAAAGGATTATTCCAATTGGAAAGTGGGAATGAACCCTGCAAGGTGAGAGGGGCTGGTGGCCATGTTATGAACTCACTTGGGCTGGTAAAGGGCATTCCGGTATTGATCACGGACAGGGAGTTGCCTGTAGATCTGATTGTGGTCCCCCTTGAGAATCACGAAGTGATATTGGGTATGGACTGGCTTGGGAAGCATCAGGCCACTCTGAACTGTCACCGGGGAAGGGTACAGTTTGAGACAGGGTGTGGACGTCCGGTCTGGTTCCAAGGATTGTGTTCGACTCCTGGGTTGAAAGTGGTCTCAGCACTCCGTGCGGAAAAGATGCTGTTGGATGGTTGTGAGGCCTATTTGGCTACCATCACCACTAAGGAGTGCGTGGGGGTGGTGACCCGGATGGAATACCGCTGGTTAGTGAATTTGGGGATGTGTTTAGATCCTTACAGGGTGTTCCCCCTGATAGGGCTGATCCATTCAGAATTGAACTGGAACCAGGGACGGCTCCATTGTCCAAAAGTCCGTACCGCATGGCTCCAGCCGAGATGGCTGAGCTGAAGAAACAACTTGAGGAGTTGTTGGATAAGGGCTTTATACGTCCTAGTGTATCACCTTGGGGAGCACCAGTCCTCTTTGTGAAAAAGAAGGATGGAAGCTTTAGGTTGTGCATTGATTATAGAGGGTTGAACCGGGTCACTGTGAAGAACAAGTACCTGTTGCCCCGGATCGATGAGTTGTAGGATCAACTTAGGGGAGCCAAGTGGTTCTCCAAAGTGGACTTGGCATCTGGGTATCATCAGATTCCGATTGAACCTAATGATATCCAGAAGACCGCATTCCGGAGGCGGTATGGTCACTTTGAGTTTGTAGTGATGCCGTTCGGATTGACAAATGCTCCGTCTGCTTTCATGAACATGATGAATGGTGTGTTCAGAGAATACTAGGACGAGTTTGTGATCATCTTCATTGATGATATACTCGTGTATTCAAAGACCAAAGAGGATCATGAAAAGCATATCCGGGCAGTGCTGGAACGCTTGAGGGAGCAGAAACTCTTTGCTAAGTTGAGCAAGTGTAGTTTCTGGCAGAAAAGCATTGGGTTCCTTGGACACATAGTGTCAGACAAGGGCGTAGCAGTTGATCCAGAGGAGATCAAGTGCATACGTGAATGGCCTCAACCAAGGAATGCTACAGAAGTTAGAAGCTTCCTGGGGTTGGCTGTATATTACCGGAAGTTCGTGAAAGGGTTTTCGAGTGTGGCTCAACCCATGACACAACTAACCGGGAAGGGTGTGAAATTTGCATGGTCGGATCAGTGTGAGAAGAGTTTCAACGCACTGAAAGATATGCTGACTAGTGCTCCGGTATTGGTTCTACCTGAGGCAGATCAGCCTTATGTAGTATACACGGATGCATCTATAACTGGACTAGGGTGTGTCCTCACACAGCAAGGGAAGGTAATAGCCTATGCTTCTCGACAGTTGAGAAAGCATGAGGGGAATTATCCGACCCACGACCTGGAAATGGCAGCTGTGGTTTTTGCCTTAAAGATATGGAGATCTTATCTTTATGGGGCAAAGGTACAAATACTTACAGACCACAAGAGTCTTAAGTACATATTCACTCAGCCTGAGTTGAATCTTAGGCAGAGGAGATGGATGGAGTTTGTTGCAGATTATGATCTGGACATAACTTACTATCCGGGCAAGGCTAACCTAGTGGCTGATGCATTGAGCCGTAGAAGGGCTGATGTTTCCGCAGAAAGGGAAGATGGTGATCTGGAAGGGATGGTAAGGTCACTGCGCCTTGATACCCGTACGGATCAGGAAGAACCCTTAGGGTTAGAGGCAGTGAACCAGGCCGATCTCCTTACCCGGATCCGACAAGCACAAGGCTTGGATGAGAACCTTAAGAAGGTTGCCGCAAATGACAAGACTGAGTACCAAACGGCAAGTAATGGTACCATCTTGGTCAATGGCAGGATCAGTGTTCCTAATGATAAGGAACTTAAGGAAGAGATTATGAGACAAGCTCATAAGTCTAAGTTTTCAATCCACCCCGGATTGAATAAGATGTATAGGGATTTGAAGAGGTATTACCATTGGGTGAGGATGAAAACGGATGTAGCCGATGTTGTGATATTTTTGTGTAGGGTCGTTTTAGTACTACGGAACACTGGAAGACTATTAGATTTTATGTTTGTGTGTGTGTTTAGAGAATAGAAATTGAGGCAAAGAGATGTATTATTGAGTGTGTTTGGCGTTACAACGTATTGGATGTATAAACCCTAGTTTTCTAGCCTAACTCTATAATCTCTAAGCCCCAAAGTGTCGATCCCTTATTCTAGGGTTTGGGTTCCCCTTTTATAGTTGATGTAAGTCGGTCAATCTTGGGCGGCTTCTATAATATTCGGGAATATATTAGTTTCCCCTTGATTTGGGAAACTTCCATATTCATGCGGAGGATTGGTTCCTTGGTCCTTACGGCAAGGGCTGGGCCTTGGTTCCTCGATACAAGGACTGGACCCTGGGTACTTGCCGAATGGAGATCGGGCCCTGGTGCCACCTGGTGGAGATGGGTCCTTTAAGTTGAGGAGGGACCCTGGGTCCTTTCCAAACGAGGGCCCGGAAGTCGAGACCCCTTCGGAGGCTGGAGAAAACTCTAGCCTTGGATATTTTTCCCCAACAGGTTGCCCCTTATTCCTTGATTGCTTCGTAGGGATCAAGGGATAATATGTATCCTCGAGTTTTGATGCCATTTCTTCCAGCAGGAGAAGGGTTTTTTATTATAATCAGATTCCGGAATCTGAGATATAAGAATTCGGCTGGTACGGTGATCTGAAATACTTTTGATTCGAAACTTCCAAAAATCGATCTGAACGAGTCTTGCTGATCCGGATTCTCTTTCCTTTTTGGGAGCTGATATCTCGGGAGATCCGGGGAGTGGGCTGATTTGAATTTTAAATCCTGCGTAGGATTTTTGAATTCGGCGGCTTTCCCGAGGTAGTGTTCAACGGCTCTTTCCTTTTCCTGATAAATATGCGCTTCGGATTTTTGACTGCCTTCATCGCTTCTTCTTCTCTTTTATTATAATGGCGGAGACGAGAGATTCGGGGAAGAGGATAGAATCAAGATCGTCTAGATCTGGCAGCCCTCAAGATCTTCGAGCGTCTACACCGTTCATACCACTTGGATCTCCACTGGTGGGCTCTGCTTCGTTAATCGGGGAAGATGAAGCACGCGACCTTCGGAGAAAGTACGCGCTCCCTTCCTCTGTTACTCTCCGCGTTCCTGAACCTTCAGAACGTGCGTCTGGCGGTATGCCCGAAGAGATCGCTGTTTATGAAGCTTTCTTTGAGTCGGATTTTAGAGGCGACGTACCGTCGTTGGTTGCGAGTTTATGCGACTATTTCCATATTTCGCCGTCCCAACTCAATCCTCCTGCTTGGCGCATTCTCACGGCGATCCAGAATCTGGGCGATGAAGAGAATTTGACTTTGGGGGTCAATGAGGTTCTTTTTGCTTATCACTTAGCTCCGATAGATGGCAACGAGGGACGCTTCCATCTTCGCCCTCGCGCGGGTCTTCCTATAGTTGAGGAGCTGCCAAAGACCGATCGCAAGGGACTAGCCTTTGAGAAAAGGTGGCCCGAGAAGTATATTTTCATGACCCTTCCTGGATCCTACTATCGATGGAATTTTACGGGTAAGGATTGCTTCCGTTATCTGCAGTCGAATTTTGCTTATTTCTTTTTGGCTGTTTTGTAGAGGGGACTCGTCCTGCTCCGGCCGATGGGAAGAATAACGTTCTTCGTGCGAGGCAGATTCCTGTCGAGCGGCGCCTGGTACCTTATCTTCTTAGCCCAGAGGTGTTGCGCCGTAGTAAGCTGTGGGGTGAGTCCTTCTTTCTATCGTTGGACGAGTCTTTTATTATCATATTGATCGCGTGAGTTTTGTGATCAGTGAGTGTGATGGAAGAGGATTCAGAGGATCCGGTGGCTTCTTTCAGGAGGGCCACTGATGCGATTTCGGCCAAGAAAGGTCTGTCTGTGCAGGAGGTGGCCGGGAAGGCGAGTGCGACTGTGGGGGTAAGCGCAGGATGATAGACGTCGAGGATTCTTCCTCGGGTCGGGACCATGAATCGAGGGAGGATTCGACTCCGGTGGATCGACAGCCACCGATGAGCGGACATTCGTATGGAGGGCTAACGTCGGTTTTGAATAACTTGAATGAGAACGTATTTCCCAAGGTGCAGGTTCTGTTTTCGGACAGAAGTTCTTCAGGGGCAATGCGGCAGATTCAGAGTGGGCTTCTTCAGGTGGATAACAGTTTTTTGCTTCTTATTTCGAATTCTTGGTTCACATCTCCTTTTTGATATAGGTTCTTTCGCAACTACACCATTTGAGCGACTGGTTGGCGAAAGAGGGCACTAAACGGGACGAGGTGGTGGAAATATCCAAGCGACTATCCCGTGAGGAGGACAGACGAGTTGCTGCGGAATTAGAGCTTCGGGACCTGAAGGACAAGGTTCGTGCCATTGAGAGCTCGGTAGAGTATGCTTCGGCTGAATCCCTTCGGTTGAGTCGAGAGAAGCAAGAGCTAGAAGAGGCCGTCGCAGGACTTCGATCGGAGGTAGAGATTTTGAGGAATGAGAAGATCATGGCCATGAGTGGGGCAAGAATGGTTGCTCGTTGGGAGGTAATGAGGGAGTGGCTCCGAGGACAGACCTCCCAATGGGATCTGCTCAAGGAGTTTTCTCAGTTTAAGACGGTGATTTTGGCTGAGGCGGCGCTTAAGGGTGTCGAGCCTCCTACGTTTGAAGACGAGCCAGCTATCCCTTCATCTAGACGTGGTAGATCTTAGGGGTTTGTAATGATTATCCTTTAGGCTTGTTGTCGGACGGGGATATTCTCTTTCTCTTTTTAAATTTGTATCTCGGTTTGTCTTGGGACTTGGAGCCTGTTTCTGGCCTGAAAATAAAGCCGTGTTAGATCTCGTAATCTTGTTAAAACATAAGTTTTTCGAGGATGTGAAATCGTTGCCGCGAGCTGATGAGTTCCGATCTGATTTGAACCCTTAGGTTCTTGTAGCTTCGAACTTGGGAATTTCCAAGGTCTAGGCCCTTTGAGTTTCTTTATTTGGGTCCTGAGGCCTTGCCCTTTAAATCTTGGAGGAGTAGGAGCTTTTAGGCTCTCAGAACCCTTAGGTCTCAGGAACCTTGAGGTTCTTCGGACCCTTAGGTCTTTGGAACCTAGAGGTTCTTCGGACCCTTAGGTCTTTGGAACCTTGAGGTTCTTTGGACCCTTAGGTCTTGGGAACCTCGGGGTTCTTCGGACCCTTAGGTCTTTGGACCCTTTGGTCTTGGGAACCTAGAGGTTCTTCGGACCCTTAGGTCTTTGGAACCTAGAGGTTCTTCGGACCCTTAGGTCTTTGGAACCTAGAGGTTCTTCGGACCCTTAGGTCTTTCGAACCTAGAGGTTCTTCGGACCCTTAGGTCTTTGGAACCTTAAGGTTCTTTGGGCCCTTAGGCCTTGCGAACCTAGAGGTTCTTCGGACCCTTAGGTCTTTGGAACCTTGAAGTTCTTTGGACCCTTAGGTCTTGGGAACCTAGAGGTTCTTCGGACCCTAAGGTCTTTGGAACCTAGAGGTTCTTTGGACCCTTAGGTCTTTGGAACCTTGAGGTTATTTGGACCCTTAGGTCTTGGGAACCTAGAGGTTCTTCGGACCCTTAGGTCTTTGGAACCTAGAGGTTCTTTGGACCCTTAGGTCTTGGGAACCTAGAGGTTCTTCGGACCCTTAGGTCTTTGGAACCTAGAGGTTCTTTGGACCCTTCGGTCTTGGGAACCTAGAGGTTCTTCGGACCCTTAGGTCTTTGGAACCTAGAGGTTCTTTGGACCCGAAGGTCTTTGGACCCAAAGGTCTTTGGACCCGAAGGTCTTTGGACCCATCTGCCTCAAGACTCCAATGAGCTCCGGTTTGGATATCGCTAGGTGGGAAATGCTGGGCCAAGTCGAAACCATCATTCCTTCGGACCGAGGTAAGGGGCGATGTTGGTATCTGCCCCTGCTCTGATTGGTGGATTCCCGGGAAGGTCGGGATCGGATGGTCTCCTCACGCTCGTCTTTCAACGGTTTGGAGGACTTCTGATCGTACTTGGAGGAAACCTTGGCCCTGCTCACGACGTCTTCTTCCCACCTTACTTGGGCCCAGGCACGGGATAGTACATCCGCCATGTCTCCACATCTGTACTTGGTTAGCTCCTTGTAGAGCTCTCCCTCAGGGAGTAGGCCCTTCTTGAAGGCTGAGATTGCTGTATCGGCGTTACACTCGGGTATGGAGACCTTCTCTTGGTTGAAACGAGCTATGTAGGAGCGTAGTGATTCGTTTCTGTATTGTTGGATCTCGTAGAGGTCATCTGATCTCTTCTCTAGGTGGCGGCTACTAGCGAACTGTTCCACGAACTTGTCGCTGAGGGCGGCGAAGGATGCTATGGACCCCGTGGGGAGGTTGATGTACCACTGGAGGGCAGGACCGGTTAGAGTTGATCCGAAGCCCTTGCACATGGTGGCTTCCCTTGCGTCTTTCGTAATAGCCACGGCTACCATGCGTTGCTTGTACTGGGCGATGTGGTTGTCGGGATCTCCAGTTCCTTCGTACATCTTGATGCTCGGGAAAGAGAACTTTCGAGGCATCTCGATCGAAGCAATCTCCTTCACGAAAGGCGTGTCAGAGTACAACCTTGGATCACTTCTACGGATGGGGGGAGCTACTCCGAGGAGCCTTTCCACCATGGATTGGATGGTGCCGAATTTTTCGGATACCATCTTCTCTAGGTAAGCGGCTAAAGCTGGATCCGAGATCTCGGGATGATCTGGTGAGTATTCTTCGTCCTCTGTATCAGATTCGTCTTCTTCTTCTTCTCGGGTTACGTCTCGAACGTTTTCTTGACCGTCGGGTTCGTCTCCGGGCTGCTGAGGCGTTTCCTCTTCGTCGTGCGGGGTGTTGAGCGAAGCCATAGGTCAAACTTTGGTTCTGAACCGTTTTCGTTTGTTCCCTACTGCCCCGAGGGATTGATTTTCTCGTCTGAGAGCGATGTTCTCGGCTTCCATGACTTCTAGCTTCTCGGCGCTTTGCTGGAGTTGCTTGGAGTGTTCTCCAAGTTGGTCTTTTAGGTATTGAACTTCCTGGACGAGTTCCAGACCTGCAGGTGCGGTTTCCTGAGCCTTGTGAAGGTCGGTAATTTGACTCTAAAGGGTTTCGAATCGGCTCAGAAGCTCCTTCTCCTTCGGGGTCAGATTGGCTTGATTGGACTCGTCTTCCGATGCCATCGTCACGTAGTTGAGTTACTCCCCTCCTTCTAGCGCCAAACTGTTGTGATATTTTTGTGTAGGGTCGTTTTAGTACTACGGAACACTGGAAGACTATTAGATTTTATGTTTGTGTGTGTGTTTAGAGAATAGAAATTGAGGCAAAGAGATGTATTATTGAGTGTGTTTGGCGTTACAACGTATTGGGTGTATAAACCCTAGTTTTCTAGCCTAACTCTATAATCTCTAAGCCCCAAAGTGTCGATCCCTTATTCTAGGGTTTGGGTTCCCCTTTTATAGTTGATGTAAGTCGGTCAATCTTGGGCGGCTTCTATAATATTCGGGAATATATTAGTTTCCCCTTGATTTGGAAAACTTCCATATTCATGCGGAGGATTGGTTCCTTGGTCCTTACGGCAAGGGCTGGGCCTTGGTTCCTCGATACAAGGACTGGACCCTGGGTACTTGCCGAAGGGAGATCGGGCCCTGGTGCCACCTGGTGGAGATGGGTCCTTTAAGTTGAGGATGGACCCTGGGTCCTTTCCAAACGAGGGCCCGGAAGTCGAGACCCCTTCGGAGGCTGGAGAAAACTCTAGCCTTGGATATTTTTCCCCAACAGCCGAATGGGTGGCAAAGTGTCCCACTTGTCAGCTCATTAAGGCTGAACATCAAGTTTCCAGTGGGTTACTTCAGAATCTACCTATATACCAGAGTGGAAGTGGGATCACATCACAATGGACTTTGAGACTGGATTTCCCACCACTCGGAATAAGAAGGATGCGGTATGGGTCGTAGTGGACCGTCTGACTAAGTCAGCACACTTCCTCCCCATACGGAAAGGGTATGGTGTAGATGAGATAGTAAGGATCTACTTGGATGAGATAGTACGTTTGCATGGTGTTCCAGCAAGTATTGTCTCAGATAGAGATCCAAGGTTCACATCTTACTTCTGGCAAGCTTTTCAAAAAGCTTTGGGGACCAGAGTAAACATGAGTATGGCATATCATCCCCAAACGGATGGACAGTCTGAAAGGACGATCCAGACTTTGGAGGATATGCTAAGGGCATGTGTCTTAGACTGGGGTGAGTCTTGGGAAAGACACTTACCTTTAGTAGAATTTGCGTACAATAACAGTTTCCATACAAGCATTGGTATGTCACCATATGAGGCTTTGTATGGAAGACCTTGCAGGACACCTCTATGCTGGACCCAAGTGGGGGAGCGTAGCATGTTGGGTCCTGAGATTGTGGAAGAAACCACAGAGAAAATACGTATGGTTAAGGACCATATGAAGGCAGCACAAGATCGCCAAAAGAGCTATGCTGACAAGCGTAGAAAACACTTGGAGTTTGAGGTTGGGGATCTTGTGTATCTCAAGATGATTACTTTCAAGGGTCGGACCAGAATTTCAGGAAGAAAGAAATTAGGTCTGAGGTACTTGGGTCCGTTTAAGATCATTGAACGAGTGGGAGCAGTGGCGTACAAGTTGGATTTGCCATCCAAGATGGATGCTTTCCACAATGTGTTCCATGTGTCTCAACTCAGGAAATGCTTAACGGAGCAAGAAGTAGTATTGCATGAGATTCCTGACGATCTTGGTACGAACTTAACCTTAGAGACAAGGCCGGTTCGGATCGTGGATCGATCAGAGAAGGCAATGAGAAAGAAAATTGTTCCCATGATAAAGGTGGTATGGGAATACAATGGTAAGGACCTTATCACTTGGGAAACAGAGGCAAGGATGAAATCTGAGTATCCAGAGTGGTACAATCAGTTTTATCATGAGGAGATCCCTAACTTGGATTCGGGGACGAATCCTTTGTTAGTGGGGGAGACTTGTCATGTCCCCGATCCTCGATAGGACCGTGGGACGGACCATGGTACATGGAGACGCAGCAAGTCAGGTCGTTAAACCTGAAATCAGGCGTACCATGGTCCAAAGGGATGGTTAAGTGGGTCGTGGTACGAGTACTTGACCATCGGCAGAAGGAAGACGGTAAAGGAAAGCTGGACGAGTGAACCGGAAGCTAAAAGTGGTCCGGGTCGAGCTCATCCAGCTGGATCATGAGTGTGGTAAGCTCACTCGAGGTTTGTCCAGCTCATCAGAGCTGAAGGGTTAGCTGGGTCAGCTGGGGCAGCTCGGGGGAAGCTCCTCTCACGTCGGCGGAGTGTTCGGGTCCGGACCATACTAGTCGAGCTGGACGGTTACCCGGACTAGTCTGACGGTCCGCGCATATGTGAAATATGTGACGATGGGACCAATGTCTTGCCCATTAATCTGGGACGTCCCACAAGGGAAGGGGAGGTTCCCTCCGCGCCTAGGAACTGTCCCAAAAGGACAGTTAGTCGGATACACGCGAAACGGTGCCAAAGGCAACCGTTCGGTCCGATCTCTCTCATCTCGTACCGGTTCGCCTAAATGGAAGTTGGCAATCGAGATCTCTATAAATAGAGAGTCTCTGACTTCGAGAAAGGCATCAGAACACTCAGGCGAAGCCCTGGCAAAATCGTAACAGAGATAAACAGAGAGAAAGAGAGAAACGGTCCGTGGGAAGGTTTATCCGACCAAAGGGTTACCGGAGCAAGACTATTCGGTGGCAAGACATGGAGACTCGTCAGAGGGATCACGAGAAGGATAAGGAGAAGGAGAAGACTCCGGCTCCTGAAGAACAAACGCCTAAGGTCAGTGATGCTATCCATGGTCCATTGTCCTTCACCGCGGTTAAGTCCGGACTGGTGTGTGGGGACGATTGTGTTGGAAGCATCCTTTCTGTCTTGTCTTTGTAATTATCTCTTTTCATCTTCATTCTGATCGAGCCTAAGGGTTCAGACCCGCAAGGGCAAACCTCGGCCTTGGCCGGTTTGGAGAAGATCCTCCATGGCCGTGGTTTGAGAGGTAACATTGGATCTCATAGTTCCTGATGGACTTGAGGGGATCTGATGATTGATTCTTCTTAGTGGTTATTTATCATGAATTATTATGTATATAATTGGGATTGAACGTATTGATTTAGAGGGATTGGGTCGTGGCCGGTTTAGTGAATCAGGGTCGAGATCATGATGATCGAGACCGGTTCTGTGGAATCCAATTCGGCCAATCTCTTAGTTGAGAATTATCATGAGTTTACATGAATTTTATTGTATTTATCCATGTATATTTGTGATGACCATTTTCTGGTCTGACACGGTTTGATAGCTTAGAATAGGATCCATCCATGCAATTGATTGGCTTTGTTGTTGATAAATCTAATCAAGTGTTTGTGTGTGTTGTTTGATGGATCCAGATAGCAAAGGTGATCGTGGGAAAGCCAAGGAACCATGAGGAACCTAGCCGCGGATGGGATGTGTGTGTGGAAGACAAGTCTTTTGTAGCATTTGATTTATGTAGCCTATTGTGCAACCTTAGTGATTATGAATTAGCCTAGTGTGCAATGAATGATGAACGAATGAATGATTGTATACATTGTTTATATATATATAAGAAAACGTTTGCCTTATTCCGCTGTGTATTGATCATGTTGATTGAATGAACCTCAAAGCAATGTAAAACACTTAGAAAAAATATGAGTTAGGATTGTCACTTAACCAAACGAACTGACTGATGATCTTAAGTAAGACTGCGGTTCGGTTGGATTAAGGAATCCAGGATCGGGTCTTACAGCAAGCGAAGGAAACTTTGAGACAAGGACCATAGAGGGAGCTAAGAGACTGATTGAGAATATGGTGTCTAGCAACAGTGTCAAAAATCTGGATATACATAGGATAAAATCAGCTGCAAAGGATAGTGACAAGATTGTTGAGGATGAGAATGGTTCTGTACATTATGTTTCATGGGTGCAACAAGCTATATACCAGGATGAGGATGAGATGGAATTTATGCTAGAGAAGCTCTTGAAAGAACAGCAAGAGATGACTGAGCGTTTGAATCTGATTTGGATTTTTTCTGCAAAGAGTGGAATGAAAAATTAGAGATCTTACATACCCATCTCAAAATAGTAGATACTCAGGTTCATCAGACTGCAGAAGCTATGGAAAAGCAAGCTCTTCATCAAAGAAATGACACTGTTGTTGCCGATACTTTTCATCAAAGTATTGTTCATTCGACGTCAATTGACACTGTTCATCTGACGTCGATTGACATTGTTAAACCAACATCGATCGATACTATTCATCCCGCTTCGATCGATACTGTTCACCCAGTCACTGTTCATCGCAGAACTGTTCATCGAGGTACTGTTCACTGGGTTACTATTCATCCCGACACTGAGGAGCACCAGGTCGATTCCAGCTTGGATAATTACATTGCGGAAGAAATCGAACATGAGAAGCTTGAAGAAGAAGTGTATCTAGTCGAAAGTTCCATGTCAATTGGTAGCTCATTTGTGTCGATCGACACCGTCAGCCGAGCATCGATCGACACCACTTTTGGGATCAGATAAGTCTGTTCGAATTCAAAGGCACTCTGACTTTGCTGCTCTACACCCACATCCTCCCACCCTAACTCGAGTTACAACAGTTGACATCGATCGACAACAACATGAGAATATCGATCGACAACAACATGGCAACATCGATCGACAAGAGAAGAAGAACATCGATCGACATCCGCCCACGCTACACCAAGTATGTTTACCAGATGAACATGCACAGCGCTTGAAGGCAACTCGAAACCCATATAAGACTTCAATTTGCTTAACTACTCTTCAAGAAGATGAATCAATAATTTGCAGAAGCACCAAAGCAAGAGAAAGCAACCCTCACTGAAACTTCTTTCGTTGAGAATGTCGATCGACGACATACACCAAGTATCGATCGACACCACTGGGACGGTTACGAACCTTCCATAGAAAGACAAGCAACAAAAGATGAGATTCCAGTTGAAAAGAGAGTGAAATCTAGGAAACCCTATATTCCCAAGCATCTCAGGAGAGAAGTTAACAAAGTGGAACTTGATGGATTTCACAAGAAGGTGAAAAGGGTTCCTAAGAATATGTCTTTCGAGGAGGCATATAAGAAGTACATATTTGGTAATTTTTTCAGGGAAAGCAGAGAGACAGATAAGGACATTGAGCTGCTATTCAACAAGGTCTGTCGTAAGCCTAAGAGGACTCTGAAGAAGGAGCAAGATCCAGGGAAGTTCTTGATTTCATGCTCTATACAAAACCATGATTTGCCAAACGCCTTTTGTGATACTGGACCCGCAGTCGGCATGATGGCTATAGACACTACTGAAGTATTATGATTAAAGATGGAACCTTCAAAAGATAGTTTCACTTTTGCAGAAAACTCTAGAGCTGATTCAGCAGGCATCATCAAGAATGTTAAAGTGGAGGTAGGAGAATGTACTATTCAAGTGGACTTTCACGTCATGGAGATCAAACCAGGCACGAAAAATTCACTTCTCTTAGGAAGAGCGTTCATGGCTACAGTGGGAGCAGTTTGTGATCTTAAGAAGAACAGGATGTGCCTGACTAATGTTTATGAAACTTTCTTCAATGATCCTTTGGAAAAGAAGACTGATGAGAAGTTTATTTCATGCATAGAAATGTTTGAAGATCCAGCACCTGAAGATGGTTCAAACTGCGAACCAGCAAAACCAGAATCAACATCGATCGACAATCATCATTCAGCATCAGTCGACAAGCAGTCTTCGGAATCGATCGACACGAAGCCTTCAGCATCGGACGACACCCTTCTTGTTTCAGAACAGACTGAGACAGAGAAGTCTAAGTCTAGGGAAGAAGCAGAAATAGGAAGAAGAAAAAGAAAAGGAATACATATGCACATTTCTTTGCACTAGTCCCTTCACAACATCATGAGGGAAGTCTTGAGTATAAAGTGCGATGTGAAGGGAAGTTATGATCGTTTTGCCAAGTTTAGAATGCTATGTGATCCAGAGCTGAGGGAGAAAGGAGAAGTTTCTGCAAGAGCTTTTGCCAACTACATCAACAAAATGAGGAAGAGAGACACTGAGACTTGTTTTGGAGCAAGTCCACATCTTCATCAGGACTAAAACAAATCTCCAAAGTCAAGCTAAATGACTATAACAAAGCGCTGAGTGTGAGGCAACCCAATATTAGTGTTTTATTTATGGTTAGGTATAAGGAAAAGATTCAAGGAAGATGAGTTTGTATACGAATCGACGATGACTAGCTAGCATAGATCGACCAGAGCGACAAGAATATTGATCGCCACTTAACTGTGTTGGTTGACTTTCACATCAGAAGCAGGTATACAATCTTTCCTTGTTAAATATTGTCCTTATGGGTTATTGTCCCACCAATCTTAGGATGTATGACATCGGCAACAGTTTTTTTTAAGTCTGAGGAGGTTGTGCTAATAATATGATTTAGATTAGCTATTTTGAATAGGCACCCGAGTAAATGATCGATGACAACACGCTTACATCGATCAACATTCATTCCGGTCAGGTATATCGTTATAACTTGTTAAATTTAGTGCTTATGGTTTATTTCTCCACCAATCTCCGACTGGATTACACCATTATAATGTTATTTAAGTCTGGGGGCGGCTCAACTTATATTGTGTTTTAGTTTTGAAAAAAACCAGGTCCAAATATAGACGATTGCTCATTACATCGAACGATGAGACCAACTCGATATCAATCGACATCACTTCATATCCATCGAACGATTGTCTCTTCATTGTGTCGAATGATCTCTCTAACCATCGACCGTTGCGACCATGTCGATATCAATCGACAACACTTCATCGAAAACGATCGATTGTAACTTAATTGTAACGACACTGAGCAGGGTATCGTTCTTACTTGTTAAATTTCGTACTTCGGCTTTATTATTTTCACCTTACCACTGACTGTATTACACTGGAGACAGCGTAATTTAAGTCTGGGGGGATTACTAACGTTTATCTACTTTATGAGTCTTATTTATAATATTTTCAAAAATTTGTTTTTATTGAGTCACGAAGGGGATGATGATCTAATTCGATTTATTACTCATCATCTAACTTCTCTTTAGAGCAGTCTTAGATTTACTGACTGCAGAAGTACTAGATACTAAAGTGGATCAACTTATCAGCTATGTTTGCACTTGCTGAGAGTGTTTGAAGGAACCAAAGCTGACCTCCAACCTAATTTGAATTGATTTGCTTGTCTTGGGACTTGGTATACAAGGGATCAGAATCCTCCTGCAAGTGTAAATGCTAATATGTGTTGCTGGTTCCCTTCCTTCTCTCTCTTCGGCATCTCAAAGATAAATAATTTATAAAGAAAAGATTGAAATGATTTTTCTGGAAGAGGCAGAGGGGTAGGAGTGTCTCATGTGACTTAATTATTCTAAGTATGAAGGGAATGATCACACATTGTAGAAACGAGGGGTAGGAGGGTCTCCTGAAAAAGAGAAAAGAAAAGAGCATCATGTCAATAAGATGAACTAGATATCTAATCAACATTGAAATTCATTGGGATTGAAACTAATAAAGAGATTCAGAAAAGAGAGTAGGGGGAAGAAAAGAATCAGATGAAACTACCTGCTTGCTTGGGTTGAATCCATGTGTTCCTTGATCGATACTCCCAAGGTAAAGCCTGCACTTTTATTTTATGCAAGAACTGAGGTTAGTAAAGGGGATTGTCAGACATGATATGTTGAGTTGTTGACTAGGTGAATTTGGTTGCTATATTAGGATATTGTATAATGTGCTTATAAAGTTAGGATGTCTATTTGGTTTGCACTACTAGAGAGATGATGACTGAGTTTTTAAAATCTTTTGAGTCCCTGCTGTTTTGAAACCTCTTTAAGAGAGAATGTCTGTATGTTTTGCTTAAGGACAAGCAAAAGGGTAAGTCTGGGGGAGTTGATTGACCATGGATTTTACCCATTTTTACCAATGTTTTATAGGAGTATTGATATATATTTACTACGATATATAGTCTATTTAGAGTATTTACAGGTTCATGTATGTTATGAAGAAATATGGTTGTTTTGGTGTCTTTTGGAGCCTTTTAAGTGTAGAGCTGCGCAGATGCGTCAGATGTTTAGATACGGATTGAGACCTTCCCATGGTGCGATTGAGCTGATAATTTGATACAAGATACAAATTTGAGTTAGCTTTTCACTTCAACCGGTTTGAGGTCAATCCAACGGTAATGTCAGAAGTTATACCCGTTTTACTGTAGAGTGGTCAGTCTGTCTCGCGAGAGAAGTCTGTCGAGAAGAGGAATGCTCGGTCGATGGGAAAGACTTAACATCGACCGATATGGATGCCAGAATGCGGGCCAACTGTATTTCATGACTGATTGAAGCCCAGAAGATACCACAAAGTTACAAAAATACCCTTGACAACCAGAAATCCTATTTACGTTATTAAGCCATTGTTGATGGCTTCGCTTTCTTTACACTTTTCTTTACTTCATAATTATTGTATTAGGGTTGGAGACAAGATCAATCTCCCTCAGAGATTGATTGGAACTCCACTGGTTTTATTATTGTTTTCTATTCTAATTATTATTCATATTACGATTTGTGTTTCTTCTATCATGTCTGAGTAGTTCATCTTGTTAGGTTTAGGGATTTCATGAGCTTAATATCAAACTGATAATTAATTAGGATTGCTAGAATATCTATAATTCTCTACACCAGGGTGATTTGTAATACTAGGATATGGAGTAGTTAGGATATCATGAAAGTGTGACTGATTGCTTGAATCTAGAATCATAGGACAATTGAGATGCACTAAAGTGAAGTCAATTAACGAAACCCGAATCCTGCTGGATTAGATACCTAGGCGCATATGAGAATTTGGTCTAGGAATCTTGTTGAACATAATCGATTAGGTCGTTAATGCTTGCCTGAGATAATATCGATCGACGCTAAGGCGATAGCATCGATCGATACTCACTCCTTGTTCGCATGCGGAAGCTGGAACAAAGACTTAGACATCTGATTAGTAATTTCTTGAGATATATTATTACTTACTTATTAAAATCAAGTTCTGGAATTAAATCTATATCAGTAACATCCTTGAATTGTAGTTTTGAATCTCTTGACTGATAAATCCCTAGGACTAGCTATTTCTCATTATTGTTTAAAAACTCTTAAATCGAACAACTGCCTTGTTCACATTGCTCACTGCTTTCATATAAACTGTTTACCTAGCTTAACCTTGATTTCTATAGTCTATTGTGTGCCCCTGCTCTATGTGGATTCGATCCCTAAGTACTACAATTGATCCTCTTATTTGAGAGAGTAAATCACTTCATATGGTAATTTGAGTGATATCAATTTCTATAGAGTGATTCTTGGGTTCATCTTAGGGAGAATCTATAGGTTCACCAACGACTAAAAATTTGTTTTTATTTTCATATTCAATATCTTTTAAAATTAAGCATAATTTCAACGGTGACGTTATTACTAATGACGATAGATGACAGTGTAGGAAACTTCGAACCATACGGTATAACTTCTTTCAGTTTTTTTTGACATCGAACGGGTGATCTATTACTCAAGCTTGAGGTGGTTTGGTAAACCAGACCGGAATAGAACAACCAATGTATAATTTTCTTTCAGTTATAGTTTTTGAATGAGTAACATGTATAATTTTTGAATTTTAAAAATAAATTTTTAGTTACCACATAAAAATGTTGGTTTATAAAATAAAACAAAAATTTTTATTTTCAATTTTCAATAATAGCACACACAGTTTTATATGTCTAATAAAAATCCACATGATTTAGGAATGATTTTGAATATCAAGAATATTTTAAAAATGCTTCACAGTTTAGGCTCCCTTTCAAAATATTTTAGATCCTCAGCCGTAATTCTCCTGTCTATCTTATATTCCCTCAAAGAAACCGCTTGAAAACATAACTTAAAAAAATTACCGTGCTTCAAACCCTTATTAAATCCACCAACATACAGGAAACTTCATCGGGGACTAACACAATCATTGAATGGTCTTTTAAACTGGACTATAACTTCAATGATGAGCTTGGTCATTAATCTAGCTAAAATCAAATCCAAGATAGTTAGCCTTTCGAAACATACCTAAAAGATTTTTACCGCTTCATTGAACAGGATTGGGTGAGATCATAACAGGTCGAACTAAGATCAGACCTAAAATTTTACATATACAAAACTATAAGGATCCAATCGAAGCAAAAAATTTATTCGGCAATCTTATCCACCTACATAATCAGAAAAGGCGAAACAAAATAAAAGTATAATAAAATAAAAACAGAGAAAAACAAAAAAAAAGTAAAATAAAATAAAAACAGAGAAACCGGACCATCGGCATGGCTATAAAAACACACGGTCAGCGGTCTGAGGAACAAAGCGATCTGGTTTACAAAGAGCTTTGTAAAGAGAAATGAGAGCAAATGGAAGAGAGTTTTATCTACCTTATATTCTTTTTTTTTTTGTTAAAGTGCATAACAAATTTATATATCAATGATATCTATGTGAGCCATCACCTCAGATGCCCTTCTTCAAAAAAATTAAATCACTTATACTCTTCAATAATTTCAATATCCTTCATTAATTAATGAAAACCCAAATTAAAACTTTCCCGCTCATCAAAACACTTTCGAAAAAAACTATTTTAAAATCGTTTTTAATCACATTTTGGTGATTTTTGCGAAAATATGAAAAATCAGTTTTTCGATTTTTGAAATATTTTTATCAAATTCTAAATATTAAAGGATAAAAATTGACGTTACCAGATTAATTTTATGATTTTTCTTTTGCCATATAAAATTAAAAGAAAAAATCGGGGATAATAGAGATTTAAATTTCTGGTCAAAGGGTATTGGAGATGATTACTCTATCTACGTCCAAAAGAATTTGACATATGGTCTTCCAAATTGTAACACGGTATGAAAACCGTGGATAATACCATCATTTTTAGACTATTACTTTGTTTTTTTCTCGAGTATTAGACTATTACAATGACGACCTATGACAGTTGTTTTTCTTTTTTATATTAGTGGTTGAATTTATGATTAGAAAAATAATGATTTTAATGTACGACAAAAGAAGTAATAAGAATTTAAAACGTGGATTTGTTTATCACAAAAAAAAAAATATCGTTTCTTTTTTTTATACAGGCTGGACATGACAAAACTAAGCAGACTTTGAAAGCTATCCTTATTATTAAATGAAGACAGATGACAATGTAGGAAAACTTATTATTGTGTTTACCCTTTCCGATGAACTTCTAGATTTACTACCAAACCAATAGCTAATAAAAATTTGCTACATGTTGTATTGTCTTTTTAAAATAAACAAAATTGAAGACAAATAAATAATAATAGTAATTTCGAACAAAGAAATATTTTTTTTAAAAGAAAAATTAGGGAAATTGCCAAAAATGATTCAAAAATTGATTTTAAATATAAAAGTGTACTGCAAATTCAATCAAATGCAAATACAATCCAAAAGCCTAGTGAAATTACAACAGCCACTTATAAACAAACAAAAAATATATATTCATTTTTACCATTATAACCTTCAGTTATAGAAGACTTACAAAAAAGTTTTTCTAAAAAAATCTTTGTAAGTCTTCTCATTCAATAGATCTTAAAAATAATTTAATATTCTTATAATAAATATTTTGGTGGGTGAAAAATTAAAATCATGTAATAATAAACATTTTTCAATGATGTAAATTTAGTTTGTCCAAAATTGACTTATTTTCAACATAGATAAGTGAATGTAGATTGGTTTATGAGTCCATTGGTTTATGGTTTGGTGACCTATGTTATAGTATTATTGGTATCTTTATGGTTAGATTCTGAAATCTTACATTCGCTCTTTTTCCCAGATTGACCTATATATGTTTAGTAACTATCTACTAATTTGATTTAAATATTTTCTAAGTTTTTCGTATGTTTAAGAAAGTGATTTTGTAAAGTTCTTTGATATTATGGTCTGGAAGACTCACATATGACTTAAGAAGTTTTGTGGCACATTCCGCCAAAATTTTAGTAGAATTTAGGGTTCCCACATAAATAGTTGAAAACAATTTAGGTTTTCCGCCTATATCAAAGTATTCCACAAGTCTTCCTGATGAAGTCTTCGCATCATAGTCATTGGTTTTTAGGATTTGGCAACATATGTTATAATATTGTTAGTATTTTTACATTTAGATTTTAAAATATTAACTTACCAAAAAACAATTGACTTTGACATATATATGTGTTTAGATTTAGAGAAATACCCTAGGTAACACTAAAAAAAGGTTTAGTCACAAATATAGACTCCTAGGATCAAAATGAGCAAAATGTTTCATTAAAGAGGTAAATATACAGTTATACCTCTAAAGTTAATTAATCTAAACCTTATGGTTTAGAGTTAAGGGGTGGAGTTTTGGGATAAATGTTTATATTTTAGAAAATAAAAAATATCTAAAACGTTGAAAAATAAAAATTTGAACAATATTTTAAAAAATTATTTTGAATTATAAAAATAAAATTTGAAAAAAAAAATAAAAAAAAAAATCCAAAAAAAGTTAATTTTTAAAAATATTTGAATCTGAAAACATTTAATTTGAAACTATAAAGATTTTTTTCATTCATTTATTTTTTTTAAAGTTTTTTTGTATTCATATATCTTGGATAGCAGGGTTTTCTTACCTATTAATTGAAACATTTTGGTCACTTTTCTCCTTAGGGTATTTTCTGACAAAAACTTGAAAATGTCTATTTAGGAGAACTTACTTATTAAAAACAATAAATAATTAATAAACTGTATAAAATTATTAAATCATTTTTATGTTTTTAAATTATTGATCATAGATAAATATTATTTTCTTGAGTTATAGGACAATTTATTAGGATTTATTAAATTATTTATAAGGATTCTAAAAATTCTGAGAAATAATTTATAAAATTTAAGATTTATAAATATATATTGTATTATTTATAATTGTGTAGTTTAATTTTTAACAGGTTATAGAATGTTATCAAATCAGAATCAAATGCAAAATATTATTTTCTTACAACTTCATCATTTTAAAAACTTTTTCAAAAATTTCAAAAATATGTTTTGATTTTATCTAAAAGCAAAATAACCACAAAAAAAACAGCAGTCATAAACAATCCAAATAATATTATGAATAGAAGTATATTCCTATATTTATGATTTTTTATATTATTAACTTTTATTAAATTAACAGAATATATATATATATATATATATATATATATATATATATATATTTTTATTTATTTTTTTAATTATTTTTTTTTCTTCTTATTTTTTTGTGTGTTTCTACTTTAGTTGTAAGTATGGATGTATTTGTCACATGAGTTGATGTTTTGGATTTTAATAATTTTTATGGAAGAATATTTGATCTACAAACCAATTAAATATATATATGTATATGTTTGTGTTCTCTAACAATTTTTGTGTGTGTGCTTGTGTGTGTGTGTGTGTTCTTAATAATGTTCTAAAACAATTTATTAAATATTTTTTTGTAAGAGATGTAAAAATCTAACTAAATACTACATAAATCCTATTTAAGAATTTAAAAAGTATGAATAAATAAAATATATTTATTAATAAATTAGGTACCAAACATTCACATTCATTTTAAAATATTAAAATATATTATCCGAGGTTGAAAACGCAAATCATTTATACCCGAAAATTTGCGGGCAGCCACCTAATCCCTTATATATTAAAGAAGAAGTATTTTGACAATAATTATTTTAACTTTGATGTAATTAAAAAAAACCTCATTTGACACATGTCATTCAATTAGCATACTAATTGAAAAATTGAATCATCCAGTTTAATTTAGATCTTTTCTTTCCTTAAATAAAACCTACGGAATTACCATAAATGACTAATATATACGGCAATTAATGATTTTAATAATAAATATTTGATAAAAGTTTATATCTCCTCCATCATTTTAAAAAAAAATTATATTATTAAAATAAATTAAACAACCAAATTAGCTACAAAATTAAAATTTAGTTTTTTTCGTATATGTTATATTTTGAATTTAAAAAAACTATAATAAATGACTAAAACTATTAAAATTATTATGTTAAATATAATGATCAAAGGTTTAACATTTTTATTATAAAAAAATACACATGATTTTTGAATCTTAGTTCTTTTTATTTGTTTTATGTTATTAAAATATATTAAACAATCACATTAACTATATGATAAAAACATTTAAATTTTTTCTTATACTTTATATTTTGATTTTTCAAAATGTCTATAAATTATTAAAATTTGAAGATCTCACTTTGAAAATTTTGTGATCAATAGCTTAATTTGTTTTGTTATATTAAGATACAAATTATCATAAAATTGTATTAATATGAATATTTATTTAATAAATATTCAAATTAATTTGATGGATAACAATTAGTTGAAATTCCTTACAATTTTTTAAGTCCAAGTCGATCTGGCTCATCATATACTCAAAATAGATTTCGGTCCACAATTACAATTATAAATGTTCAGCTGAGCATATCCCATGTATATTAAATCACTTGAGTCACTTGAACTATAATTAAGTAACAATTTGCTGCAACTGAGGCTTCTTATTTTCTTAGTCATTATTTTTTAATTTTTTGCTTTATTTTAACAGTAACTAAATTGAACTAAAGATTATAAATTTGATGGATAACAATTAGTTGAAATTCTTTATAATTTTTTTATCTTTAATCAAACAAAATTGTGTTCAATCGAAGAAATATTAATTTGATGAACACTAAATATGGAAGAACATAAAAACATTTCTTTCATGCTTCTTTTTATTTTAGAGTTTTGATATTAATTCTAGATTTGATTATTTTATTAGATGATAGATGATTTTTTTAATTATTTTATTTAAATATAATATTCTTTTAATAAATGGCTTTTTGACAACACGACTCTAAAATTCGTATAATTTATAATATGATCTCAAACTAAATAATTATGTTTTTTTGTATAAAACCGAATAAACTGAAAACCGACAGTATATAAACCAAATCGAATCAAAGTAAATATAGATTTAGAATATTAGTTATATTTATAAATCGAAATACCAAAGAAACTGAACCGAACCAAACCAAAACCAACTCGATATTCGGACTGAACACTTCTTATCTGTATGAAACCAAACTATTGTTTCATTATCCATAACATAATAAAAACGATAACTTCATTCCGCGCAAGGCGCGGATCTTATCCTAGTAAATTATTAAACATAAGGCAGAGTCGGTAACAGATTATATATACGGGGTCTTATTTAGGTTTCATCTTCCACTCCAACATTTTAGCAGCAATGGCAGCAATTATCATCGACTTTCAAAGCTTTTGTATCGTCATCCTCTTATGTGTCTTCTCACTACTCTGTTACTCAGTCTTATTTAGGAAACCAAAATTGTCACGAGTTGGCTTTAATCTACCTCCGAGCCCTCCTTCTCTTCCAATCATTGGTCATGTTCACCTTTTTATCAATGTTCTACTCCACAAGTCCTTACAGAAAGTTTCCTCCAAGTATGGACCTCTTCTTTTTTTCCGTGTTTTCAACTTTCCCATAGTCCTTGTCTCCTCCGCCTCAATCACCCACGAGATCTTCAGGATGCACGACGTTAACGTCTCCTCTCGCGGTGGTGCTGTGACAGATGAACTTCTTCTGTTTGGATCTTCTGGCTTCATCAACGCTCCTCATGGAGACTACTGGAAGTTCATGAAGAAGCTAGTGGCCACGAAGCTGCTCGGAGCACATGCAATCCAGCAGTCAAGAGGCACCCGCTCAGAAGAGCTATATCGGTTTGTTCTTAATCTGCTCCACAAGGCGAGGAAGAATGAAAGCGTTGAGATCGGTAAGGAAGCAATGAAGCTTACAAACAATATCATATATAGGATGACTGTGGGGAGGAACTTTTCGGTGGAGAATGGTGAAACAGAGAGAGTTAGGGAACTGGTTACCATATCCTTTGCCTTAGCAAAGAAGATGTTTGTGGCACACGTGTTGCGTAGGCCGCTTGAGAAGCTTGGTATCTCACTTTTCAAGAAAGAGATAATGGGAGTTTCACACGAATTTGACGAGTTCCTGGAAAGGATGCTAGTGGAACATGAAGAGACACTTCAGGGTCATCAAGAGAGAGACATGATGGATTTCTTGTTGGAAGCTTACCGTAATGAAAAGGCAGAGTATATGATCAGTAGGAATCAGATCAAGTCTTTCGTTTTGGTAATTAAATATAATCTCATTACGCGTATCAATATCGTCTCATTGTCTGTTTTAATTTGTTGCTTATACCAAAAGAAATCTGCAGGATATCTTCCTTGCAGGGATTGACACGGCCTCACGGACAATACAATGGACAATAGCGGAGATTGTTAACAACCCAAACATTCTCGAGAAATTGAGAGAAGAAATTGATTGCGTTGTAGGAAAAAAAAGGTTGATTGAAGAATTAGATCTTCCAAAGCTCCCTTATTTGCAAGCTGTTGTCAAAGAAGGACTAAGATTGCATCCTCCAAGTTCTCTCTTGATAAGGAGTTTTGAAGAAAGTTGTGAGATAAAAGATTTCTACATACCAGAAAAAACAATACTTATTGTTAATGCATTTGCTATTATGAGAGATCCTAACTGTTGGGAAGATCCTGATATGTTTAAACCGGAGAGGTTTTTAGCTTCTGCAACATCAGGAAAAGAAGACGAGCAAAGAAAGCAAGCTATGATGTATCTTCCTTTTGGAGGCGGAAGGAGGGCATGCCCTGGAGAAAAACTAGCGTATATCTTTGTGGAAACTGCGATTGGAGCTATGGTGCAGTGTTTTGACTGGAAAATTAAAGGAGAAAAACTTTCTATGGAAGAGGCTACTGGAGAAATGCATTTGACAATGGCTCATCCCCTTAACTGCACTCCTGTTGTTCGGCTCGACCCTTTTAACTTTTGATTTACATAAAATTTAATGATATATATGTGTCAAACATGTTTATGCCGTGTCTAAAGTTCTTATATTTTTTTTTTTTGAAAATCCTTGTGTTATAAGTTCAAAATGTACATGTGGGATGCAGTTTTCCCACACTTCTCTGGGTTGGCTATGTTGTATTTTCTCCTCTGTTGAGTTCTTAGTAAGAACTTCTTATCTACATGGCTATACCTAAAAACCTTCCCAGACTTCCTTTTATTCGTCCTTGATTAAACTAAGACAAAAGCGATGCGGAGAAAAGTTGTATCGAATCCATAAGATCAGCGGATAATTCCATGTTTAGGTTCTCAATCGCTTATAACGAGATGAATTGATTCACAGCAAGTCATAGCTACTCTACTATGAAGCATTAGCAAATTCATTAGAAACGAGGGAATCTCTTAACTTCAGGCCTTAACAACCTTCTTTCTTGGCTAATTGTTGGTTCTCTCATTGAAAAGGAATGATCATTAACAAAAGGCTAAAGGTCGAGAACAATTTACGCATACAAGAACCGATCCCTTTTCTACCCATTTCATATACTTCCTCTTCTAAGACCTCCTGGCTCATGTACCCAATTCCCAAGAAGATTTTCTCCAAGCTTTTGTGTGACACCCGTCACTTTCGAAATATAGTAAAAAAAATAAAAGCGAAATTAAAGTAATAATATAACCGAAATAATAATAATAATCTCCATCATAAAATAAAAGTCCATAGGATAGCATAAGGCCTAAAGGCCCAACAACGTTAACATCCGAAATATAAGGTGCGACATAAAGCGAAAGTCCGAAATACAAGATAAGCATAAACGATAGATAGAATTCCGAAGGCCCAAAAGCGATAAAACGATAATAGTAATAGAAGTCCCAAGTCCGATAGTAGTAAAAGCCCAAAAGCACTGGTTGAATATAATCACTTCTGCTCATCAGTCTCACCTGAAAGGGGAAAAGAAGAGGGGTGAGCGATAGGGGAATCGCGCAGTGAGGTATGGGATGCTAAACCGATAAAACACTGACTCAGCTCATAGCACTACTAAAATGTAGGCCTAGTTCTAGCGTGAAACAAACACGGTGTCTACACCACACAGCACAATCAATATATGTCTAGTGGACTAGACATGCTACAACCAATGCGATAATATCCTATCGCATTTCCTTATAAGGATATATATATATATAACTCCATAGGTGTCGTTAGTACAGTAGTCCACTATGTACCCCCGCTATCACTAAGGCATCGATAGTACAAACGTCTCTGTACCCCCGCTATCTCTACAAACAAGGCGTCGCTAGCACAGACGTCATGTGCCCCCGCTATCTCCACAAACAAAAGGCGTTGCTAGTACAAACGTCTCTGTACCCCCTCTATCTCCACACGTGGACTAGTATATAAATACTTATATATATGACAATTCTTAGCGTCAATCAATTCATACAATCATTGAATCTTCTAGATCCCTATTTCCGGTTTAACAATCAATAACAATAATGAGCAAGCAAGACTTTCAAACTGACTCGATTCACAGAGACTATCATGTTTCGAAACTAAACTTTCCATAATGGTAGTACTAACCTAGTTCGGGATTTAACGGAGAAGCCCTCACCTTAGCAATGAAGAGAAGTGATGTCTATGAACTCCAGCTGCTCAAATAGACTCCAAATCTGATATCAGATCAAAATTCCGAGTCAGAACGGCCTTCGAACGGCTCAAAACGGACATTTATGGAAAAGTCAACCCGCTGGTCAAAGGTCAATCCGGTCAACTCTAACCCAAGCCGGTCAACCCTTGACAAGAAATCAATTTAACATAACCGCCTGGTTACCCTTTAACCGATTTCGAATTTAATTGAACCAAACCTTAATTAATTGCAAACCGGTTCAACCTTAACAGAAATCAATTTCCAATAACCGACCGGTTTAACCTAACCAACCCAAATCGATTTAAATCAATTAAACCAGTCAAACCAACCGGTTGACCGAGTCACCGAGCTAACTCACCGAGTCGACTCGGCCGAGTTGGTGAGTCGCCGGCGAGTCACCGGCTCCAGTCACCGGCGGCGACGGTGGAGGGGCGGTGGCTTACCGGAAAAGTCACCGGCGGCGGCGGACGGACAGCGGTGATGCGGCGGCGGATTCCTAGCGGCGAACAGACGGTGGTCGGGCGCGGCGGCTCCGACGAACGGCGGCCGGCGGCGGCGGCACGTCGGTTTCACGCGCGCGCGTAGACTGATCTTCTGGAGGCGATTGCGGCTTCGTCCGAGCTCCGATTGCGGCGATTTCGGTGGCTACGGATTCGTATTGTCGAGAGGAACACGATGGTGCTCTTGTCTGCACGAAATTACCAACGGTTAGGAAGTTATCGACGAATTTACTAAAACGGCCGAAACTTAACTAAAGAACAAGGCGGTTTCCGGCGGTTACCTAGAGAGATGATCGGTGGTGACGAGCTGAGCGTGATCACTGCGCACGGTGGCTCCAGCGACAAGCTCCGGCGACTCTCCAACTGAAAAATGTTCACACAAATTTCTTAGCTCACAGTCTTTCTCAAACACTCTCTCTCTTCTCTTGAATGTTTCTGAGAAACCAAAGTGGAAAGATGAGTATTTATATCCAAAATACCTTGGGCTTGTGGATGTGGGTTTGGGCTTCGATGGGCTAAATCCGGTGGGCCATAATTTGGGTCATTACATTTTGCCTCATTTATTTAGAGAGGTTGTAATGTTAATACATTTCCCCATTCCAAACATACATCTCATTCTCTTCTTTCGATCCTTTTCTTCATTACTCGTTTAATCTTTTTTTTCCTCTTGGATAACTATGTCGCAGGCTCGTAGCTCATGTTGAAAATATTATCTTGTCTTGACTTCTTTCTTTTCCGTTCCTTTTTTTATGCTTTCACCCACAATCTCAATTCTAAATCATTGGACGATTTCTTCCCCCCTCATTATTTCTTAGCTTTAGCTCAAACTTTTATTCTCTTGCTTTCTTTCTCAGGGAATAGATCAGTGATGTGGATTTTCCTTCCTCGTTAGTGTGAGGTGGTGATTCAACTTGAAGCTACGAGAAGAAGCTTGAAGGTTGGAGCATGAAGATGTGGGTCTTAGATTATTTGACAAAAACTTTAGCTCAGCCGAAAGGTCTCTATCAAGAATAATATAAACATGTAAGAGGCAGGTGCAAGTTAATGAATCCCTATAAAGAGAAGAAGTCTTCTGCTTCCACGACACAATGAGAGATAACGTCATCGTCTTCATCGCTTGGAGACACACAGAGAGAGAGAGAGAGAGAGAGAGAGAGAGAGAGAGAGAGAGAGAGAGATAGAGAGAGAGAGAGAGAGAGAGAGAGAGAGAGAGAGAGAGAGAGAGAGAGAGAGAGAGAGAGAGAGAGAGAGAGAGAGTAAATACTAACCAAAGAAATCAAGCCAGAGAGAGAGAGAGAGAGAGGCCTAGAGTAAATACTAACCCAAGAAATCAAGCCTCTCTCTCTCTCTCCATCTCCATCTCTCTCTCTCTCTCTCTCTCTCTCTCTCTCTCTCTCTCTCTCTCTCTATCTCTCTCTCTCTCTCTCTCTCTCTCTCTCTCTCTCTCTCTCTCTCTCTCTCAACTCATTTATCTCTCAGTCAAAGTCTGCTTCCACTGCATGTATCATTGACTGAGATTGAAAATGCTTCCATGAATCAAGCTTTTATGGTTTTACCCGCCAAATCTTGTTCCTTATTTTTGACCTCTATCCTAGGATTCTTTGTGAATCAAACCTTGATGGTTGTAGCCACCAAGTCATGTTCGAATCTTATACCTATTCTAATACCTATTATTATATATTGGCTTTTGTTTTGTTTGTTTATGTTCTATCTAATCTAAAATTTCAAAATGGAGAGACAAGGGGGGGGGTGTGTGATATATCTACACAAAGCTTTACCTTCCAGACTTTTTGGTAGAATGTAGAAATCTTTCTCCTCAAGTCTTCAGCACGTACCTCATCAAAGAAGTTACACAAAAATGTTTTCTTGATGTCGGCCCATGATGTATGAGATCCTGGTGGCAACTTCTTAAGTCAATGCGAAGCCTCTTCAGCAAGTTAGTACTTGAAGAGCTTACAAAATATGTAATCCTCAAGGACTCCATTGACTTTAATAGCATATATAAGATCCTCGAACCTCTCCAGATGTTCCATAGGATGCTCATGAGATAACCCACTGTAGGGTTTCTGTCCCACGAGAGTGTAGTATTGTTGCTTCAACTCAAAATCGCCTCTTTGGATAGCTTGAGGCCGAATAATTGATCTGTTGCCATAAAATTGATATGGACGGTTGTAATCGGCCAATTTTCCAGGTCTAGCAGCCTCATCTACTGGTTGAGTAGCTTTTGTAGCATCTGTATCGGGCTCAGGGATTTCATTCCCCCGAGCATCCATCATTTGACCTGCTGTTGACACCCTCGATCATGCAGGTTTCCATTCTCATCCTGTGTTAGAATCAGTGTCCCAACTATGTCTCGCGGCTCAGTATCGGTCGATATTCGGGGTGAACTATCAATCTATGTCGGAAGGAAGATGTCGGTCGATGGAAGATTTGCTTCGTTCGATGGGTGTAAGCGAGTGTCGGTCGACGAAATTGGTGTCTCGGTCGATGGTGGTTAGCGAGTGTCAATTGGCGAACTAGTGTTGTTGTCGATCGATGTTGAGCGTCTCCCTCTACGGATCGAACATTCCAAGCTTGTAGGATCTGATGAGAATATAAGTGGTATTTCATTGTTGCTTCTG
The DNA here is from genome assembly GCA_026261945.1 of Hirschfeldia incana. NCBI lineage: Eukaryota > Viridiplantae > Streptophyta > Magnoliopsida > Brassicales > Brassicaceae > Hirschfeldia > Hirschfeldia incana. The sequence continues at coordinate 903,915 of JABCMI010000030.1, forward strand.
GTACTGCTGGGCATGCACCTGAAAAGAACAAATTTTATCAGAAAGAGGTTTAGAGAAGTAACCTAGACTAAAACAGACTAGATCTAAAGGCGATCAAAGCTCCCCGAAAACGACGCCAAATTTGATACCACTCAAATTACTCTAAGGAGTGACTTACTCTCTTAAATAAGAGGTTTAATTATAGTACTTAGGGATCTAATCCGAATGATTAAGCTAGGTTTATTATGTTTTAAGCTATGTGAGCAAGGTAGTTGCTCGATTGTTTTTATAGAGGTTGTTACACTTGAATGAAATAGCTAAACTTAGGGTTACTATTCAGGTAATCATGATTATAATCTGATTGATGCTAAACAGTTGTATGCATGATATTAAAGAGCTCAATCACTTAATAACAAAGCGATCATTGTTCACATGTCTAGATTTGTCTATTAACCAGATTTAATGGTCTCAACAATAGGTCGAACCAACTAGAAAGTATTGATCAATGATTCTAAAAGAATATCGATACACCTTTTTCACCGTTTATTGATTATTCTACAGGAATATTGATTGACGCGCTGCAGTCAAGCTTTTTGTGCGGGTTGAATAGGTGCTCACTATGATTCCTAGTTCAGCTTTTGCCATACTCTAGCAATCCTAGCTCAATACGATGGATTCATGGTGAGATTCAAGTATTAACTTGTTTCTACAACTCCTATGTCAAGGTTCTAGTTAGCTAATCTCGAAATAAGCATTAATGACTATCATATCACAACTAGCAATTATATAGTTGGGACTAATCCCTTATAACCTATTTGAGCCCTAAACCTAACAATGGAACTACTTAAACATAGTTAAGCAATTCATAGCAATTAGAAACTGCATAGATATAAGATAGAAAATAATGGATTTCCAATCACCAATCTCTCTAGATCTTCTCTCCAACTCTACTAAATCCCACAAAACCTTTTTCTGTGAAAACAAGAGAACAAAAAAGCATTATTTTCCTAAAACACATTGGCAAGCTAAATATATTAGATTAAAAACTCGTCAGCGGAAATCTTGTAATTTGGTGAACTTGGGCTATAAGTATGCTGGAACCAAACGGGCTTCTGCATTTTTCGTTGTCGATCGATGTTACAGGATGTGCATCGACCAATTATTGTCTCTTAAAGTAGATCCCTGGTGTTGCTCGATAGTCAGCACAAATGCTTTCTCCTTTTATCTCTAAAATGGTTCAAAACCATCACTTTCTTCCAAACCACCCCTGAACTTATAAAAATACTAAATAGACTCTAAATAATAGTAATTAGTTATTAAAAACTTATAAAACATGGCTAAAAGTAGGTAAAATCCATAGCCTATCACTAATATCGACTTCTTTTGCTCTGCTCAGATCTCTAGATTCATGTTGTTCATCTTATAGCCATGAATAAGATGTAAAGTTTTCATTTTTGTTGATTACTTTGTCCAATGAGTGCTTAATATATTGGAGTAGGCAAAATAATTGCTTTGGAGTCTCAGTTCCAGTTATGGTTCTTGTTATGCCTATGTGCTTCAGTAACTACAAGTGTGGCGGAGAAGTGGATACAAGCAAGCTGTTATAAGCTTAAGGCAGATTTTGACCCTTTTTTTTTGAAACTTCAGATTTTGACCTTTACTCGTGTTTGATGAAGAACATAGCTTGCAGTCCAATCAAACCACATGATCGAACAAACGAATTAAAGGAAAGAACGTATAATTTGAAGAAAAGGAAAGAAGAAGAAAGAGGAAAAAAACTTTTATTTTTGAAGTGCTCCAGAGGATAAGAGAAGTTGGTTTCTTGTGTTGTCTCTCTATCAAGCTTTGATCTGAGTTAAGTGAGATTTAGTTTGGATTAGATGGTGAAATAAACAGAGTAATATGATGTGCTCGACGTTAGCCCAACCGCTATTGCGTCTGAGATTAAAACTCTGTTTGTTTATGACTAGATTTGATGGTTATATTGATGGACTTCGTGTGTTTCAAGTAATGATTTTGTATGCTTCAAATCTTTGATGGAAAACATATGGTATTATATGTATTAATCTTATTTAATATATTATAAAAATTAAATTTAAAAACTAAATTATCATTTATATTTTATAAATTTAGGGATATTTAATTTTAACAAAGTGACTAGCTAGACTTATTTTTAGCCCATATACCCTAAATATATTTTTAACCCCTAAACCCTAAAACTAATCATAACTATATTAATTTTAAGATTTAAGAAATTGTATGAATCAATATAAATATAGTAATTTAACCTGAATCCATCTAATGCCCTAAATCTAATACCCTCAACCCTAAACTTCAAACATATATGATATTTTAAACCCAAAATTTAAAATTGAAATTACACTAAACATTTAATCTTTTTGGTTGTATATCCTATAATTTTATATATTATTATTTTTTTTTACAAATGCAAAAAAAAATGGGTTCAAAGTTTATATTTAGGGTTTAGGTTTTACGTCAGACATAAAAGATAAAACATATATACTTTGATCTTATATCATCATAAAAATTTCATTTTAAACTTTTAATCATAAAAGATAAAAAATATAAAACCCAGAACACAATTTTGTTCCTATTATTTTAAACTTTAACTCTAAACCTTATATACTCAAACTTTATTTCATCATTAAAATTTTCATTTTATGCTTTTAATTATAAAACTAAATTATCAACCACAAGAAAATATTTAAAAAATTTATATAATTTTTATAGTAAAAATTATTCAAAATTTAGATAATTTGTTTAATAACAATAACTAAATAAGAAGGCTCAAATTCATTCTCTTATCTATCTGGTACTTTTCTCCTATTGGTTGAGAAAATAATGGTGAGGATCACAATTGTAGACCCTTGCTCACAATTTAATCAATAGTCCAGATTATTTCAAAATTGTTTTTGACTGGACAGACAATTTGTAAGTGTGGACGAGTCAGGAATATAGAGCAGAAAATAAATGGCACAAAGAGTTTTTAGGATCCCCGGGACATTGTCCAGAATTCTAATCCACTAGAATGAGAAAGCAAATTACAACTAATTCCCAAACGCGTAATACAAGCACACCCCTCTTGAACCACCGCTCTCTTTTATAGTATGAACACTCTATGGTAGAGAAACATTGACCTAAACTGCCCCTTAGTTCAGACTTCAACCTCTAAATCTCTGAAGGTACGTCACCAAGTACTTCACCAGGTACGTCACCAAGTACATCACCAAGTACTTCACCGAGTACGTCAGAACCTAACTCACACGAAGGGCACCAATGAGCACCTCAAACCAACGCACAGCTTGGCCACCACACCACAACGGACAACTACACCACACAAAATGCCAGAACCCACGTCGCAACACCAAGTACAACGGACACTCCGTTAGACAGTACGTCAACACCAAAGTCGATCGATACAAAACAAGAATACTAAAACTTCACAAATGAAAACGCTCTCTCACTTTAATCTCTTGGGGCTTGTCTTTTCATAAGGGCACATCCCTTCTTATATGATAACCATGAACTCGCTCCCGAGTTCACATAAATGCACATTAATGAACTTCCATTTCAATATAAGTGTTGGGGTTAAAAACGGTCACGACAGAATTAACGTCTGAAAGTTCTCCGAAACTATGTTAAAAAAATTAATATAAAAAAATTTATTCTAATTATTATTATTCTTGTAAAAAAGTTGCCCAAAGCAATTTTTACAGAAACAACGTCCAAAATGTCAACCTGCTCGAGCAACGAACTAATCGATCCGGGACAGCGCGTGGATAAAACGTTTAGGATATATCCAAGGGTTTAGGATTTACCCAATGATTTAGTTTTCCGTGTTTAACTGACTATGTTAAAACTATGTTCTTAGAAAAGTCAAAGACTTTGGATTTATCCAAGGGGTTAGTGTTTATTATTTTGCAGACTGTGTTAAATATATATACAGAGAGAGAGAGAGAGCAGGGTAAGTAACTCTTCCATTTTCTCTCCCGCCTCTCTAGAAATTAGAGAGAGAGAGAGAGCAGGGTAAGTAACTCTGTAATGTTAGCTACAAGATTATATCAAAGCTTTTATGCAAGAGACTTAAGAGGGTCATACCGCACTTGATCTCAGAAACTCAATCTGCCTTCGTGTCGAAACGTTTGATTACCGATAATATTCTGATTGCACAAGAGAATTTCCACGCATTACGGACGAACCAGAGATGTAGAGAAGATTTTATGGCTATCAAAACGGATATGAGCAAAGCTTATGATAGAGTGGAGTGGAATTTCCTAGCAGCCTTGATGCTGAAGATGGGCTTTGATGAGAGATTGGTCGACCTTATTATGTGTTGTGTCACGTCAGTCACATACCAAGTTTTGGTCAATGGACAACCAAGAGGACGAATATTACCTAAGAGAGGGTTAAGACAAGGAGATCCTCTCTCCCCTTTTCTGTTTATTATCTGTACGGAGGCTTTGATATCACTTTTAAATGGAGCAGAAACAAATAAGAAAATTGAAGGCCTTCGGGTTGCTAGGGCGAGCCCAAGAGTCTCCCATCTCTTATTCGCAGATGACAGTCTCTTCTTCTGTAAGGCGGAATTAAGCCAATGCAAGGAGATCATAGACATTTTAGACATATATGGGAAGGCATCAGGACAACGACTAAATGCATCAAAATCCTCGGTTTTCTTTGGAAACAAAGTACTCCCATCTCGGAAACAAGATATAAAAGAAGTCCTTGGTTTTTCCTCGGAAGGAGGCATGGGAATGTATCTTGGCCTACCCGAACAAATATGTGGCTCAAAGATGAACGTTTTTTCATTCGTACAAGACCGATTAAATGGACGAGTCAACAATTGGTCTTCTAGACTCCTCTCCAAAGGGGGAAAAGAAGTTCAGATTAAATCTGTGGCGCAAGCTGTCCCAACTTATGCGATGTCGAGTTTTTTACTCCCACAAGGCATAACTGATAAATTGAGGAGCACTACGTCAAATTATTGGTGGAGTTCAAATCAGAACAGCAGAGGCTTACATTGGATATCATGGGACAAAGTCTGCACACCCAAAGATTTGGGGGGACTAGGTTTTCGAGACTTCCATGACGTCAATATAGCGCTCCTTGCAAAACAATTATGGAGATTAATCCATTACCCGAACTCTTTATTGGCACGAGTTCTAAGAGGAAGATACTACAACCATACCTCTCCTTTGGATGAGCGACGATCATATTCACCGTCATATGGATGGCGTAGTATGATGGCAGCGAGACCTCTTCTCGTTTCCGGACTACGGAAAACTATCGGTACAGGTCGAGATACAAGAGTCTGGAGTGAAGCCTGGGTACCTGACTCAGTGGCCCGACCACCTAGACCGGCCAGCCACATTGTGTATAAACTGCCCCAACTTCTTGTTCGATCCTTTATTAGGACTGATATCAAGGAGTGGGATATCCAACTTTTAAGAGAATTTTTTCACCCGGAGGATATTCCACTGATACTAGGGATAAAACTACCACACTCGTCTAGCCCAGATGGTTATGTTTGGCATCACACGAAATCGGGAATGTACTCTGTTAAAACTGGTTATGACCTCCTCCAAGTAACTAAGCAGAGACTTACACATGAAGTGGCCACCGAACCGAGTATTACTTGTTTACAGAGCCAAGTGTGGAAGCTAAAGGCCCCAACAAAGATGAAACATTTTCTATGGCAAGCTTTATCGAGTTGCGTGGCGACGATGGAAAGACTAGCGTATAGACACCTGGGCACCGATAGGAGTTGTCCTAGATGTGCTGACCCAGTGGAGTCGATTAATCATCTTCTTTTTGAATGCCCCTCTGCCATTCAGGTTTGGGCTTTATCGGACTATCCGTCCATTCCGGGTTACTTCCCGAGTACATCTTTATATCAAAATATGAACTTCCTGTTTTGGAAGAGAAAAGAGGTGGCTCCACTGAGGCCACAATTCGACACCTTCCCATGGATCTGTTGGTACATTTGGAAGGCGAGGAACAACAAATTTTTTAATGGGAAAGTCGTCTCCCCGATGGATACTCTTCAACATGCGTTTCTGGAGGCGGAATGTTGGAAGAAGGCTAACGAAAAGGAAGAAGACAATGTGGTATATGATGACCCCTCAACTTCAGAAGAGGAGGTAAGCCCTCCTGGGATACCCCAAATCCCTACATGCCAAATTGATGCGTCATGGATCAATAATGGCAGTGTTAGTGGCTTAGGGTGGAGTCTTAAAGATCATCTGGGCTCTAAACTCTATGGATTACGAGCGTGTAACCGGAGCCTCTCTGCTCTACATGCAGAGATGGAGGGGCTTCTCTGGGCATGCTCATGCATGAGAGATAAGAGGATATCGTCAATAAGGTTCGAGACCGATTGCTCGGACCTGGTGGATATGTTTACAAACCCCTTGGACTGGACAACCTTTGCGACAGAGATTGAAGCGGTTCTAAGACTACAGAAGGACTTCGAGGATGTGAGATTATCTCATATACCTCGGAGTAAAAATGGTCGTGCAGACGCGCTGGCGAAAGAAGCAAGAAGCAAAGGACAAATTTTTTTCCATATAGATCAGACACGGACAGACGGAGATGCTCCTCGGAGGATCGGCTCGACTGCCACCACTTGATCTAGCGGACATGGGTAGCCGACAAAAAAAAAAAAAAAAAAAGATCACATTTTCATCTGTTGGATGAGATTAAATCTGACGGTTCAGATCTGTTTCTTTTCTTTTTCAGATCTGTAGATCTTTCATCTTCTCTTTCTAAAAATTAATAATCTCTCTCAATCTCTCTTCAATCTTCTCCTTACGACAATCTTTGTTTCCATTCAATCCTTTTTTTTGGTTTTAAGATTGATAAAGCTCAAGTGTTGGTTTCTCATTTTCTAATTATGTTTCTGTGTTTGATTCTTCTGTAGGGAGAAGAAGCCGACGAAATCAACATCTCGCGACGGAGACCTCTGAAGAAACCGTGGTGTGGAGATGGCAGAAGAAGCTACCAGTGGTGGTGGAGGTGGAACCGAGCAAAAACAAGAAGAAGTTGGGCGGAGAAGGAGAGAAGCTGTTGTATGGAGACACCGTGAATCGCGATCGAAGAGGAGAGGAAAAGATCCGGCTGGGAGACGAGAACGCCATCGACTGTGAAATCAGAGACGGAGTTGTTGGTGACGACGATGTTTCCGGGGAGGCGAGGAGAGGCTACAAGATACGGAGGTCGGCGAAGGAGAGACGCTGAGGGATGATGTGGTACGCGAGGTGGTGGAGAAGATATACACAGTGGAGAAGAGACAAGAAAAAAGGAGAAGATGAAGAAGCTTGATGGAGGCCTCCACGATTGCTTGACGGCGGCGTTAAGAAAAGAGAAGGCCTGGTTTTGTTACTAGGTTTAGTTAGTAGATTGGTTTAGGTTTAAGTTTGGTTTAATATTTTTAATTTGTAAATCATATTTTTTGTAAATCAATTTAATTATAAATCATTTTATTTAATAAAAAAATTAAATATATAAACGAGTTTAAATTATATGTTTTTTATTTTTTATTTTTTTATTTTAATTTATTATAATAGAAATAATAACGAAAATTATATACTATTAAAAAATATTTAATTGCAGATAGAAAAGCGCTATCGTAGCGAAAAGAAAATAGCAGTACTAAAAACCGTTATCTAAAGTGCTTAACCTATTATCACGGGCGATGATATAGCGTTTCTTAAACCGCTGTCGTATCGATTGATAGCGTATTTCGTCCGCTAATAAAAATCATTTTTCTTGTAGTGAGTGGCAAGAAAGGGACTTCCTAAAATAAGAGGAGATGCAACAATCGTTAATCTTAACGGCAACATCATCAAGTATTCTTTTTGGTACTTGTGGGAACCGAAATTCACACCGTCGATTTTAATGAATAAAAACGGAGGAAAGACCGAGTTAACTCAACTTTCCTTGAAGGTCCGGATTCTCTGCGTAACCGCGTAGAATCGAAATAATAAACAGATGACAGAAAAGTTAGTAGGAAATTACTCGATGGCGTTTTATTAATTTAATAGTACGAACACAAGGTTTTCTCCGAAAACAGATGAGATATGAAAAGATAGAAAAAAATGAGCTGCAGGCAGAAAAACGTCCTAAACATGGCCTTGCTAGTCTAACCACCTAAGCCCTAAATTCTCTAAGCTATCAGGAACTCTCTCAGTCTGTCAATTTTCGGATCCCTTATTCTTCTGCTCTTCCCCTCCTTATATACACGTCTAGGTAAGCGGCCCTCTTACCAATTCGCCTTTGGGCCCAAATCAATCTCCTTTCGGGAATTTTCCATTTCTCGTCGATCTTCATAATTATCTTTGAATTTTTATATTTATCTTTGGAAACTAGACATTTATCGTATTTCCGGAGGCATAGGATAAGCCGTCATAGTTTTGTCAGGTCTGAATCCTTAAAACCGTAGGTGGATCCACGGGCACGTTTTGGGCCTTTGGACGTTTATACGATTCCTCGGGTAGACTGTCCTTTTCGTAGGACGAATCATATTATAGAGAATCGATGTTTTGATCGTACTTGTTTTACACGATATGTTCAACGCGAAAAATAACTTTCTAAGTTTTAATCGTAAAACTTCGATGATAACTCCGATCGGGACGAAAGAAAAGATACTGGATTCGTAGCAGGGAGGACACGACTTTACTTGACATACGGGAATTGATCTAAACCGGAGAGGTCGAGATTCGACTAAGCGTATCGGGCGAACAGGACCGTGGCGCGGTCGTCGCCACTGGCGCTCGAGGCCAGGTCAAGGGTCGCTATCGCCGGCGTTTGGTGCCACGACACAGGGGGCTGCCGCCGTGCGCTTGGTGCCATGAAGCAGGGGCTGCCGCCGGGCGCTTAGTGCCAGGGCACGGAGGGCTGCCGCCGGGCACTTGGTACCACGACGCGGGGGCTGCCGCCGGACGCTTGGTGCCAAGGCGCGTGAAGAACCCTAGGATAGGATCACTCATTCGGATCGGGATTATATGGACTCAGTCCGTAGATTTAGAACTGATGGATCGTTTAGTGACACAATGGGCTACGGAGATTCCCACTGATACTACCAGAGATCCGAAGGCTGCCGAATATGACTCACCGGTCCAACAGAACGGAAGGGTTTCCCTCGGAGATATCCTCACCAAGGAAATTAACAATGCTCTTAAACGAAGAACAAAGAGAGAAAGAACTCATAATTTTATTAAGGAAATCAAATGCCTTCTTATTCAGATCTCAAACTTATTTATAAGGTTTGTGGTCATAGCTACTTAATTGAGATTACATAGAAACTTGTAGAAAAACGGGCTGAAAAATAGCTGGACACATCTGGAAAATTCGGTCGATTCAAATAACCTGTCCAGGTTCAATGAATCCGGTTGCACGTCCCGCGGTAAGGAGCAGTACATGGTCCGGACAATCTTCAAGGTCGGACGAGAAGTTCCCACGAACTGAAGTGCTCCCAAATTAGCCTATATCCTCAGAGAGTATAAGTATCCTTGCCTTAGAGAAGTCCTGAAGATCAGTCTTGAAAATCGGGTTGAAATGTCCGAGCAGTTCATCAGTTCATTCGGCATTACGTTTGGATGCGCATACGGTACGGGCCAGTCGGGTGAGAAGAGAGTAGTCACGGTCTGATTCGGAATCGATACGTTCGATTGAAATTCTGGCTCGATCGATCGTCTTAGAACCTCGAACGGGACGGGGAAGACGAGCTTCAGTACGGTGAGTTTGGTCATCTTGTCGTGGATTCTTCTGAAGCTTCATTCTGGACGTACGCGGATCGATGCGGTACAAGGCCGGGTAGGACTGATCGGTATGGTCAGAAAACTGAACCTCGGATGAAAATTTCTGAATGTTCTGATCTTCAAGCTGGTCCATCTCCATGGTCTGATCCTTGAACCGGGGCACATCATCACCTCCTTCTTCAAAAGGATTTGTCAGTAAATCTGGATCATCTACAAAATAAGGAGAAAGATCAGCAACATTAAAGCTTGAAGAGATATCATACTTTCCTTTGAGATCAAGCTGATAAGCATTGTCATGGATCTTTTTTAAGAATCTGAAAGGGACCATCGACCCGAGGCATAAGTTTGGATTTTCTTTCTTCCGGAAAACATTCCTTTCTTAAATGAACCCAAACAAGATCACCCTCTTTAAAAGTAACTTCCAATTTTTTTCTGGTTGGCATAACGGTTTTAGGTCTCAGTCTTGGCTTCAATGTTAGCACCAACTTGCTCATGGAGCTTCTTGGTAGTGTCCGCCTTTCTTTGACCATCGTGATTGGAAGCCTTGGTTTTGGACTTTTTGCAAACCACACATCGGATACAAATCCGTTCCACATCTTTATTCATACTCAGCCAGTAGAAATGATAATACATAGCCTTGTAAGTCTTTTTAACTCCAAAGTGTCCCATTAGACCTCCACCATGAGCTTCCCTAAGAAACAACTCCCTCAAAGAACATTGGGGCACACACAAACGGTTATCATAAAACAAGAAACCAGATTTTTGAAAATACATTCCTTAAGCCTTTTTTGAAGAATTTTGAAAAATCACATGAAAATCTGGATCAGTAGCAAACAAGTCCTTGATGAATTCAAAACCAAGAAAGGTTGTTTCAAGGGCTGCGAAAAGAGTGTACCTCCGGAACAATGCATCAGCCACGACATTTTCTTTACCTTGTTTATACTTGATCACATACGGGAAGGTTTCTATGAACTACATCCACCGAGCATGCCTCTTGTTTAACTTCTGCTGTCCCTTAAGATGTTTCAAGAACTGGTGATCCGTGTGGATGATGAATTCCTTAGGCCAAAGATAGTGTTGCCATGTTTGTAGAGCCCTCACGAAAGCATACAACTCTTGGTCATACGTTGGATAGTTAAGTGTGGCACCACCAAGCTTTTCACGGAAATAAGCAATGGGTTTTTATCCTGCATCAAAACAGCACCAATACCCACTCCGGAAGCAATCACATTCAATCTCAAATGCCTTATAAAAATCTGGACGTACAAGTAAAGGGGCTTGAGTCAACTTCTCTTTAAGGGTTTGAAAGGCTTGCTCCTGAGGTTGTTCCCATTTGAAACCCACGTTCTTCTTGATAACTTCAGTAAGAGGAGCTGTTATGGTATTTTTTGTGTAGGGTCGTTTTAGTACTATGGAACATAGGAAGACTTAGAAAGAAACAAAGAAATCGAGGCAAAGAGATGTATTATTGAGTATTTTAAGCGTTTACAACGTTGGATGCGTAATCCTTTAGTTTTCTAGCCTAACTCTATGATCTCTAAGCCTCTGAAAAGTTGATCCCTTGTTCTAGAGTTTGGGCTCCCCTTTTATAGTAGATGGATGTTGGTTGAAGTAGGGTGAACTCTTCCATAATCGTAGAAATAGAAATTTTCACATGACTGGAAAACTTCCATTTTATTTCGAGGGGTCGGACCCTAGTTCCTTCCGGCAAGGGCTGGACCCTGGAACCTTCTAACAGGGTCTGGACCATGGGTCCTTCTTTGGAGAAAGTTTTGGAAATCAAGGGCCCCTTCGGAGGCTGGAGAAAACTTAGGCCTTGGATATTTTTCCCCAACAGTTTGCCCCTTATTCCTTGATTTCTACATGGGAATCAAGGGATAACGTGTGATTTTGGACCTTGGTAGTCTTTCTTCAAGCTGGAGAAGGGCTGAAGTCTTGTCGTAGCTTAAGAAGTAAGGAATCGTCGTAGGTCCTCTTTGGTCGAGAAATGAGGAGGAATGATTTCTTTCAGAAGAAATCTCTAACACTCGAGCTGTAACGGAGTTGCCTGGATGGAGTGGGCCTTGCGGAAAGAAATAAGGATCGAAGCCCGACTGTGAAGGTATTAGGTCGGTGATATCACTCATATTATCCTAAGGAGTGATTTACTCTCTCAAATAAGAGGTTCAGATGTAGTACTTACGGATCGAATTCACGGGGAGCGAAAGAACACAAAAGATTACAATCTTTAGTAACTAAGCTAGGTTGGAATGGATTAAATGTAAATTGCAGTTGTGAGCAATAATTAGTTGCTCAAGAGAATGGTTTTAAGGTTGTAAGTATTAAGAGAAGGTAGTTAGATTCAAGGTTGCTATTCAGTTAGTTCATGATTATAATGCTATAGATGTTTTAATTAGTTGCTTGCATATACTAAAGAACTTCAACTCTTTAGATCTGTCTAGTAATTATCGTTATTAGACTCGTCTATTGATCTGTCTGCCAACAATATCGATCAATGTTTTGACAGCTTGTATCGGTCGATATGTGTGTCGTCGATCGATTACTCTATTTGAGAATCGATCGATATAGCTCTAGATCGAATTGAATATATGTTCACCAAGATCATAGAGTGGCTCTCACGTATCCCTAGAGGATCTCAGTTTATACAAGATGATGTCAGGAGAATGATTTATGAATTAAATCACTTCCAAGATCATATTATAGTTAGCTACTCTAGAATAAGCTTTAGGGTTCATCAGGATAATGAGTATACAACTCAACAATCTATAGTTGGGGCTAATCCCTCATAACTATTTGAACCCTAAATCTAACAAAGGAATCTACTCAAACATGACTGAGTGACTCATAACATCAAAGTAATAATAGGAATTCATTTAAAAGACTGAACACTCAAGTTCCTCTTGATAACAAATCTCTTTGTATCTTTCTTCTAAAATCTAGAATTCTATAACATTGATGAAAACATAATTAAGATGAAAAGAATAATTTTATTAATAAGTACGAAGTACTAGAACAAGACAAATTAAAGAACTAGAAAAGTATTGAAAGCATGCTTTGCCAAAACACATAGGCAAATGTATAAATACTGAGTATTTAGAATCATCACCTCTACTTTGTTGCAAGCCACATCTTATGCCTATTAATCACATGAGTACATTATACCATATCCTAGCTTAGCAACTAAATTCATCTAGCCAAACATCTTAACAATCCAGTCTGTCTATCCCCTCTACTGATCTCATTTATGCATAAAAATAAAAGTGCATGCTTTACCTTTGGGATATCGATCAAGAAACACATGGACTCAACTCAAGCAAGTTTCTGAACACACAGGCAAGTCTTCTCTGATTCCTTTCTTCCCCCTTTTATCTCTATTCTCTGATTCCTCATAGTTTCAAATTTTAATGAACACTGATTGAGACAAAGGTCATCTTTGTGTCATCTCATTGACTTAGTAACACATATCTTTTGAATAAGCGAATAATGGGGTCGCAGGAATCACTCCTACCCCTCGCTCTGATCATTCTTTTAAAGTAGAATAATGGGGTCGCAGGAGTCACTCCTACCCCTCTACTCTTCAAGAAATCATATCACATCTTTCTACAAATTTTTTATTTCTTTCTTTAGGATGCCGAAGAGAGAGATGGAAGGGAATCAGAAGCACACAGACTATTACCTTCCAGACTTGCAGGAGGATTCCGATCCCTTGTATACCAAGCCCCAAGACAAGCAATAGATTGTTAGGTTAGGTTGGAGATCAGCTTTGGTTCTTCCAAACAATCATGAGAAGTGTTGTCATAGGTGACAGGTGATCCACTTTAGCATCTATAGTACTTTCTTTAATCAACAGATCTAAGAATGGTTCTATAGCCATATAAGCTCATATCGATCAATAGATACTAATGTATATCGATCGATATTGGATCTCTGTATCTCTCATATAGAACGCATATCGATCGACAGGATGAAATATATCGATCGATATCGGGTTCCGAAACCTGCAAAAATCTCAGCAAACCAAATCGCAATATAACAGTGTAAATCCTAGTTCTAATACTCATAAACCTCAATGCTATCAATCCTAGCAACTTCAATCAAAGAAAAACAAATCTTTCAACCGGTTTTCAAGTCAAGGTTATTTTTAACCTAGGGTTCATGAAATCTAGAAATTCAAGTGAATATACCTTGAAGGATACTGAAATAGAGATCGAAACCGAGAAGAAGGATGAAATTCAAGTTGATTGAGGCAAAAAAACGAAGGGATTTCGTGTAGAATCGAGAGAGAAAAAGGGTTTTGAGATTTTCGGGTTGTTTTGCGGTTATGAGGGGGAGACGGCGCGTATCGAGTTAAAAACGGGGTTCGCTCTCGATATGTCCATATCGATCGATAAGGGTATACCTATATCGATCGATATAATCCCAATTTGGCTACGATGTTTTTCTAATTTGCTTAATTAATTTTAACTAACGAATTAAAAGCTAAAGAATTCTATTGAAATATGAAAATTATAAATCTAATCAGTGGGTGGCCTCCCATTCAGCGCTTAGTTAAAGTCAGTAGCTTGACTTTTCTTATATGAAACTCTAATGGGAGTTAGGCATACCTAACTCTAAAGGGTGTTCCTTTGGGGGTTTAACCCAATAGTGTTTCACTCGTTGGCCGTTTACCGTAAATTCCTCTCCTTTTCCATTAGTAAGAGTGATAGCACCTTAGTTATGGTGAAAGGGCCAGACAAACGAGAACGGAGTTTTCCGAGAAATAATGTCAAACGAGAATTGTATAAAAGAACTTGATCATTTGTGGCGAAATGCCTCGAAATGATTTTTTTGTCATGATAAGCTTTTGTTCTTTCCTTATACAACTTGGAGTTCTCGTAAGCCATATGTCTTATTTGGTCCAGTTCGTTAAGTTGGATTAGTCTCCTTTCGGCAGCCGGCTTAATGTCAAAATTTAACAGTTTGGTTGCCCAGACGGCTTTATGCTCTAACTCGACTGGTAAGTGACATGATTTACCATAGAGTAGGTGAAATGGAGTAGTTCCAAGTGGAGTTTTGAATGCAGTTCGATAAGCCCATAGTGCATTGTCCAATTTCGTAGACCAATCTTTTCTCGTGGCTCCGACTGTTTTTTCCAAAATCAGTTTGATTTGTCTGTTGGAAACTTCTACTTGTCCAATGGTTTGCGGATGGTAAGGTGTTGCGACCCGATGGTGTACTCCGTTCTTTCTGAGTAAGTTCTCAAAGATTTTGTTTATAAAATGAGTTCCACCATCGCTTATGACTATCCGAGGTACTCCAAATCTCGGGAAAATGATACTCTTGAAAAGTTTAACGACTACAGATGCATCGTTCGTTGGTGAAGCAATTGCTTCTACCCATTTGGAAACATAATCAACAGCAACCAAGATATATTTGTTTCCGTAGGAAGACGGGAAGGGTCCCATAAAGTCAATTCCTCAGCAGTCAAAGACTTCGATTTCAAGAATGAATTTTTGTTCCATCTCATGTCTTTTGCTGATTTTACCCAGACGTTGACATCTATCACACTGAACAATATAGGAATGAACATCGCGGAACATTGTCGGCCACCAAAATCCTGCTTGGAGAATGTTGGAAACTGTTTTAAAGGTTGCAAAATGTCCAGCGTATTCGGATCCATGGCAGTGATAAATGATGTTTGGAATCTTAGTTTCAGCGATGCAGCGCCTAAATATGCCGTCGGCACATTGTTTATATAGGTAAGGTTCATCCCAATGGTATCTCTTTACTTCTCTGAAGAATTTCTTTCAGTCGTATCGCTTCAGATCCTCTGGTTCGACATCGGCTGCTAGATAGTTAACTATGTCAGCGTACCAGGGTCTTTCGCGGGATTGTTTATCCACGGCTTGTGTTTCGTGCAACATATCTCCATCCTTAGGGATAGTGTGCGTGTCGAAAGTCACGTTATGTGCCACTGTGACAGTGGTATCTATTGTGACCGTAATAGAAACATTTCGCAAATCGACATCGTGTGGCCTATCGATCGATATTTCATCGGTGG
Organism: Hirschfeldia incana; assembly: GCA_026261945.1. Taxonomy (NCBI): domain Eukaryota; kingdom Viridiplantae; phylum Streptophyta; class Magnoliopsida; order Brassicales; family Brassicaceae; genus Hirschfeldia; species Hirschfeldia incana. The sequence continues at coordinate 919,713 of JABCMI010000030.1, forward strand.
GATCGATCGATTCCTCAATGTCTTCGTCGATCGACATAGGATCATCAGTATCGATCGATGCGTTGTCGTATCCATCGATCGACATTGGATCTCCGAAGTCGAACGTATTGAGATCGTCGGCTAAGGAATTTTCGGATAAGAGTCCTATATGACCGACTAATGAAGAGTCTGTGTAGTACACATTTTCGTCTGGAAGAGAGTCATTAATAGGGACATCGTCGTCTACGCGTATCCGAGAAAGATGATATGCGACAATATTGTCTACTCCTCTCTTATCTTTGATTTCCATATTGAATTCTTGGAGGAGTAGTATCCAACGGATAAGGCGTGGTTTCACGTCTTTCTTTTGCATAAGATATTTAATAGCTGCATGATCAGTGTGAACAATGACTTTTGAACCCACTAGATAGGTACGGAATTTCTCGAAAGCATACACAACTGCAAGTAGTTCCTTTTCAGTTGTGCCGTAATTTCTCTGAGCTTTGTCTAGTGTCCGGCTAGCATAATAAATGACATGCAGCTTATTGTCTTTACGTTGCCCTAGAACTGCGCCTACAGCGAAGTCGCTCGCATCGCACATTACATCGAACGGAAGACTCCAATCTGGTGCCTGTACGACAGCGGCAGTTATAAGGGCTTCTTTGATCTTTTCAAAGTCTTTTTGACATTCTGGTGTAAAGTCAAATTTAATATCTTTGCAAAGGAGGGTGGTGAGAGGTCTGGCTATCTTACTGAAATGCTCAATAAATCTCCTATAAAAACCAGCATGACCCAGGAAGCTCCTGATGTCTTTAATGTTGGTGGGTGGTGGAAGACTAGTCATTACCTCAATTTTCGCTCTGTCTACTTCAGTTCCAGCTGCGGATACTTTGTGTCCGAGTACGATTTTCATAAGATTTTCCCATGGCTATGTTTTCAATCATATGCTTAGCATCTTCGAAGTTTCTGGAACTAAAGCTCCCGTTACTTGCGTTATCAAGCGTGATTTGGTAATCCTATTCGAGGCCTCCGTAAAAAAATTTAAGGAGTTCTGGTTCTGAATACCCGTGGTGGGTACAATCTCGCTGATAATGCTTAAATCTTGACCAAGCATTCCTAAATGATTCTCGTGGTTCTTGAAAGAAAGTTGAAAGCTTTCGTCTCGTGTCCCAGTATCGAGTTTCATCGAAGAAGTGGTTTATGAATGCATTCTGAATCTCTCTCCAGCAGGTTAAGGAGCCTACTGGTAACTGATTTAACCAACTCTTAGCCTCTCTCCCTAAAGAGAAAGGAAAAAGTCTAGCGCGATCGTTGTCACCGAGTTCTAGATCTTCTAGGTAATCGATGTGATCATGAGGGTGTTCTGAGGTAGATCCTCGGAATGGGTTTGCTTGCACCAGATGGATGTATTCAAAATGAAGTGTTGATCTGTTTTTATCATCCTCTGGTAGCTTAATGGCTGACCTATTGGAATAGGTCTTAATGGGGTCTGAGTAGTCTTGCAACTTATCATCGTCTTTGATTGAAGACGGGAGAGGAACAGGGATTGCAGTCCCTTGTTCGTTTATTAATTCATTTGATTGGTTGCGTGATTTACCTAAAGGTTCGGTTTGGACTACTTCCTCACGATTAAGATTGGTAAGTGGGGACTTACCTGCTTCCGGCTGGTTGATATCGATCGGTGTTGTTCGATACATATCGATCGATTCGTCGCTCGTCACATCGCTCGATGTACGTGGTTCGTTATCGATTGATGCTACGCCGAAATCTGTCTTTTCCATCTTGAGTTCCCTGTAAATAGCAGAAAAAAGGAAAAGTAATTAAGTAACACGAAAGTAAGGTCTAGACTATATTCTAAACTAAATCTGATGGTAATGGGAAAAGAGTCTCCGGCAACGGCGCCAAATTTGATATCACTCAAATTACCCTAAGGAGTGAATTACTCTCATCAAAAGAGGTTCGATTGTAGTACTTAGGGATCGAATCCACAAAGACTCTAGGACTATCAACAGATTGTTTAGTTTTCGAAGTAAAGCTAGACTAAAATGGTTTAAAACAGTAAATTGAAAGGTAAGCAAGTTATTGCTTGGTTGAATACTTGTGTTTGTTTTAAGGTTTAAGGGGCAGCTAGATTTAGGTGTTTCTCAGGTTTAATATGTATTTAGGGTGTTAAGGTTTTTAGTGTTCATAATTCCGAACTCAAACTTAAGAAGTTATCTTCTACTAGATCTCGGGTCATGTACTATCGTACGATAGCCGTGAGAAAGTATTGATCGATACTCGGATAGAGATATCGATCGATACTCGGATAGAGATATCGATCGATTAACCTTTCGCTATATCGGTCGATCAAGCGGGTGCCTTATCGATCGATATAGTTTCTAGAGAATCTTAAAGGGGAGTTTGATTAAGTCCTCTAATCCTTACTAAACTGAAACTCTCGTTTAAGCTTAGCAGAAATATATCTAACTAGGTTGGGTTCAGGTATTTGTCAAGTTCTCACTTGGACAAATTAATCCTAGGATCTAGGTTAAGGGTGATCAATTCCTTAGCATAGCATTAAAAACAACTAGAAGAAGAATTATACTTTAAACACCCTAACAATGAATCAATCAATACATAATTTAACCATGGTGAGAAACCTAAATCTAACAGTGAGACTACTCAAACATATTCATGGGAGACAAAATCATGATGGTTTGAATAATGCTTTTGAATAGAAATAAAATGAAAAATAGTAAATAAGTAAAGCAAAAGGGAGTTCAAGATCTTCTCTGTGATTGCAGTTCAGATCTCTCTCTCCAATCCTAAGCTCTCTCAATGGTATGACAAAGTGCTTCTCTCAAATCTTAGGTCTTCAAAAGGTCTCTAGGCAAGTCTGCCTTAAACTAGTACAAAACCCTCTTTTATAGCCTAACAGGTGTCCAGGGACTTAAAGTGTAATTAGCAAAACTATTAGAAGCAATTAGGGCTTCTAATTTGTAATTAATGACTCGGGAGACTTCAGTATCGATCGATGTTGAAATGCGTCTATCGATCGATCTTGATTAACTTCTATCGGTCGATATCCTTAACTTTTATCGGTCGACGGTATAAACGGTCGCTTGGCTAATATCTTCATAAAGTCTCCATTTTAGCTCAATTTCAGCTATTTTACACCAATGAGTACCTGAACCTGAAAAAGCTCTAGAAAGGCACTAAATGTATTCTTTTGTTTCCAAAAACATATATAAATCATGGTAAAAAGTGGGTAAAATCCATGACCTATCAAGGAATGGTACTCGTCTATAATCTGAAAAACTAAAAAAAAAAAACAAAAAACGAAAATAAAAACAAAAAAATCATATTTAACTAAGTTAGAAAATACCTAACAGTGGGTTGCCTCCCACTCAGCGCTTTATTATAGTCTTTTAGCTTGACTGTGGTAGCATTGAGGCTAGTGAGGTGAATCCATGAAACTTGCTGGATAACAAGTCTCAGCATCGTCCTCTTCTTATTTCTCTCCAAACCAAGTTGTGAAGAAGCTTCTTGTGGCTTTATCTCCTCTGGTTAGTTTCTCCTTTAATTCATTGACCTCGTTGCGCAGACGCTCTAGACCTTCTTCATTGCTCTCAATGTTGAACTGGTGGTTTCTGAACGTTGGATAGGCGTGTTGGGACAGGTCACTGAGTTCTTCTTGCATGTCATTGAGTCTCTCAAAGGTTCTCCTTTGTACCATGAGCTTATCGATCGATCTCATGATAGTCGCTTGCCCAACTTCCAATTGAATAGTCTCCGTCTCTTGCATCCTTTCGTGGTGTGTAGATGGATACAAAGTCAATGGGATCGCTTGACGGTTGATAAGGTCGTTTGAGCGATCTCCTTTGATGCGTATCAGTCGATGAAGGCTAGCCTCCATCGGTCGATGCGTTGAATATGAAGGTGTGGGAAGTGTGTCCGTCTTCTTCTTCACGGATGAATCTGTACTCTGTAGCTCGTTCTTCCTCATAATCTTCATCATACTCCTCTTCTAGAGGTATGTAGCTGTCCATTTCCAAGCTATCTGGCTCGAAATCTCCATCTGGAAATTCCTCTTTGGCTTCCATGATTAGCCTATCGGTCGATGCCAAGTTCGCGGCATTGGTCCTCCAAAAAGGCTCCATATCGATCGATGCGGTAGTATCCACATCGGTCGATGAGTTGTCACAGGTAACGGTCGATGGAGGGTTGCTTACATCTGTCGATGTGACTGGATCTGTTTCGTACTCGGCCATGGAATCATACTCTTGTGAACAAAAGCATGCCGCTACGACATCTGGGTCTCCTTCCTAGGAATCTTGATGACTTGGACTGGATCATAGAGGGTGGTGGGGTCTATTAGGTTTAGGCAGAGCTTGTTGAAATTTAGGTCACAAAAAACTCCAACGGTGGCTAAGAAGGCTCTTCCAAGTAGTAGGGATTTCTTGAAGTTGAGCTTGACATCCAGGACGTGGAAGTCTGTAGGGATGATGGCATCTCCTATCTGTACCTCAAGATTTCGAACTATGCCTCCAGAGTTCTGTTGAGAACAATCCACAAAGATGAATGTCTCTGCAGTGGGCTCTATCTTCAGACCTAGGTGGTCTGCTATGATCTTAGGTAAGAAGCTGACTCCTGATCCTGTATCATCATAGAGGGCACGAGGGAACTCAATACCTCTTATTGAGCATGGTACTGTGAACTTCCCTGGATCGCTCCTCTTCGTCAGTGTGATCCTCTTCTTCAAGCTATCGCGAACTTGGTGAAACATCCTCTTGATGTTTTCTTCTGTCTCCTTAGTCTCCATGAAAAACATCCACAATCTATGTGAAAAGTAGGCTTCTTCAAAGGGTTTCTCGGCAGGGATCCTTAGAACTCATTTTCTGAAGTTTGCTATCTCTGTTTCATTAGCTCCCCTTTTAAGGTGCTTGGCAATCTTCTCTTTCCTTTTCTGTCTCCATGGGCTCAATGATGTCCGTGGGTTTCTTCATGATGGATGTAGTAAGGGTTTTGGAAAGTTTAGGCTGCTCCCGGAGTGCATTAAGTCGTGCTACATCGATCTTCGGTAATTGCACTCGGCGATGAGGAATGGTATATCGATCCACAGTGACTTCTGTATGTCGCTCGATATTGGGGTCTCCTGATCGGTCAATGGAAAGGTCTCTGTATTGATCGATAGGATCGGAAGTCGGGTCGACTTCCATAAGGGCGGGCAGAACTGGGTGTCTAGCTGCGAAGGCTTCGTGCGACATGATCGTGATGGAACTGCACTCGTTGGAAGGTTCCTCGAAGTCTATCGGTCGATATTCGTCAAAGTTTATCGATTGTTTCGCTTTGGGTGATATCGATCGATGTCGGGTTGATGATGTCGATCGATATGAAGCGAATCCATTGATCTCACTCAAATTACCCTAGGAGTGAATTACTCTCTCAAATAAGAGGTTCAGATGTAGTACTTAGGGATCGATTTCACGGGGAGCGAAGGAACACAAAAGATGTTTAATCCTTAGTGACTAAGCTAGGTTGAAATGGTTTAAATGTAAATTGCAAGTTGTGAGCGATGATTAATTGCTCAAGAGAGTGTTTGAGGGTTGTAATCAATAAGAGAAATAGTTAGATTCAAGGTTACTATTCAGCTAGTTCAGGATTATAATGCTATGGATGTTTTAATGAGTTGCTTGCATATACTAAAGAACTTCGACTCTTTAGAGTTGGCTAATAACTATCGTTACTAGTCTCGTCTATTGATCTGTCTGCCGACAATATCGATCGATGTTTGACAGCTTGTATCGATCGATATGTGTGTCGTCGATCGATTACTCTATTGGAGTATCGGTCGATATAGCTCTAGATCGAATCGAATATATGTTCACCAAGATCATAGACCGGCTCTCGCTTATCCCTAGAGGATCTTAGCTTATTTAAGATGATGTCAGGAGATTGATTTATGGATTAAATCAATTCCAAGATCATATTCTAGTTAGCTATTCTAGAATAAGCATTAGGGTTCATCAGGATAATGAGTATACAACTCAACAGTCCATAGTTGGGGCTAATCCCTCATAACTATTTGAACCCTAAATCTAACAAGGGAATCTACTCAGACATGACTGAGAGATTCATAGCATCTAGGTAATAATAGAGATTCATTTAGAAGACCGAACAATCAAGTTCCTCGTGATAACAAATCTCTTTGTATCTTTCTTCTAAACCTAGAATCCTATAACCTTAGATGAGAACAGAATTAAGATGAAAAGAATACTTTATTGATAAGTAGAAGTACTAGAACAATGATATGTTGTTAAAGCTTACTTTGCCAAAACACATATGCAAAGGTATAAATATTGAGTACAATTAGGTTAAAAACTCGTCAGGGGCATTATAGTAATATTGAGACATCTTGGGCTTCAAGTCGATTGAGAATATTCATCCTTCTTCTGCACGCTCGATATCGATCGATGGTACTAAGTGTACATCGATCAATGGAGTATCTCGTCGTCATTTCTTCAAATGCGTCATCGATCGATTACACAAGATGTGTATCGATCGATATGTAACTCTGGATATCGACCTCGATGTCTGATCTTCAAGTCATCTCGGGAAAACTCTCCTTTAAGCTCCAAATGGCACCTAAAACGCCACTTTACTCCAAAATGCCCTTGAACCTGAAAACATACCTAAAAGACTCCAAAACATAGATATATATAGTAAAATCATATAAATACCATGAGTAAAAGTGGGTCAAAATCATGGTATATCATCCGTTTTCGGGTGTTTCCTCACGTGTTGAATCTTGCAGCCTATCTTTTGTAACCACTTGCCAAAAATCATCATCCATGATAGCATTGACGTGGTGGTTAGCAGTAGACTCTCCTTGTGCCTTTGCCAAAGCTTCTTGATTCCTCAAAGCTTCTCCTGTCTGAACCACCTGAGTCTCCACTTTCTAGGTGCTCAAAGCATCAAGCTTTGTGTTCATGGTGGTGTAGACGGAGTCAATCTTCCCATTGAAATCCACCTGTAGCTTTTGCTGGGTCTCCAGAACTCGTTCCAGCATCTCTTCTAGTTTGCTTTCCTGGGTGGGTGGGGGTGGATTGGTGTAAAATGAGTTCCCATAACTCTTGTTGTTGTTGGGGTAGCTGCTGCTGTAGGTGGGTTTCTGTGAACTTGGGTTGTAGTTGCTTCTCTGTCTTGAAAAGTTTCTGGTTCCTCTTGGATTTCCAGATCTCTGAAATCCTGCTCCACTGATCCAGTTCACATCTTCCTCCGTGTGTTCCTCTACAGCTGCTGTTTCTGCATCCTCAACTGAGCAAATCTGCTTGTTTAATAACTTCTGAACATTGTCAAGCTGTGCTTGGAATTCGTTAATATGTTCCTTACCAATGAATGATACAGATTTTGCCTTGACAGTGTTCTTCGTGCTGTTGCTTGAAGCTATGTTATCGATTAACTTCACAGCTTCCTGTGGATTCCTTGTGCTGAAGTTTCCTTCACTAGCTGTATCAAGGGCCATCTGATACTTCAAAACGATGCCTCTGTAGAAGGTGCAGAGTAGTTGCACATTGTTGAATCCATGGTGTGGGCAGTAGCGCTGGTACGATTTGAATCTGTTCCAAGTGTCCTTGAATGACTCTCCAGGATCCTGAGTGAATGTAGCAATCTTCCTCCTCCAGTCTTCAGCATGTGACTCATCAAAAAAGTTACGCAGGAATGCGTTTTTTGATGTCTTTACAGGTAGTGAGAGAACCTGGTTGTAGTTGCCTCAGCCACTGAAAAGCTTCTCCTGATAAAGAGTATTTGAAAAGCTTTCAGAAAAGGTAGTCTTCAGGAACTCCATTGGCTTTGATGGAAGATATAATATCCTCGAACCTCTCTAGATGGTCCATAGGATGCTCATGGGATAACCCACAGAAGAGTATCTGTCCCACAAGTGCGTAGTACTGCAGCTTAAGCTCGAAATCTCCTCTCTGAATGGCAGGATGGCGGATGGCTGATCTGTTGGTATAGAACTGATCTGGACGATTGTAGTCAGCCAAGGTTCTAGCTCTGTTAGCTTCATCTACAGGTTGGATAAAGTCTGTAGTTGCAGTGTCTTGCTCAGTGATGATTTCCTTTTGAGCATTCAGCTTCTGACCTGCTGCATTACGCAGGTGACCATCTTGATCATGCAGGTCTCCATTCTCACCGGTTGTGAGAATAATAGGCGCTACCATGACTCGGCGGGTAGTATCAATCGATGTAATGTGATTACTATCGATCGATGTCGGATGAAACGTATCGGTCGACGAACGGTTGTTGATGTCGATCGATGGGGTGGTGAGTGTCGGTCGACGAACAGTTGTTGTTGTCGATCGATGGAGAGTTGCGAGTATCGGTCGACAAAGAAGGTGCCTCGGTTGACTGTGGTAGGTGAGTATCGGTTGACTGTGGTAGGTGAGTATCGGTCGACAAGGAGTGGTTGATGTCGATCGATGTGGAACGTAGGCTTTTGCGGATGGTACGTTCCAAGCCGTGGGGGTCTTCTGAGTACACAAGTTGAGGATTCTTGTTGCTTCTGGTACTGCTGGGCATGTACCTAAAAAAGACAAGAAAATTTTTTTGCGTCAGAAGGTGATTAAGCAGAAATCAATAACCTAGACCTAATCAGATTAAATCTAATGGCGATCTTAGCTCCCCGGCAACGGCGCCAAATTTGATATCACTCAAATTACCCTAAGGAGTGATTTACTCTCTCAAATAAGAGGTTCAGATGTAGCACTTAGGGATCGAATTCACGGGGAGCAAAGGAACACAAAAAATTACAATCTTTAGTAACTAAGCTAGGTTGGAATGGATTAAATGTAAATTGTAGTTGTGAGAAATGATTAGTTGCTCAAGAGAATGGTTTTAAGGTTGTAAGTATTAAGAGAAGGTAGTTAGATTCAAGGTTGCTATTCAGTTAGTTCAGGATTATAATGTTATAGATGTTTTAATGAGTTGCTTGCATATACTAAAGAACTTCAACTCTTTAGATCTGTCTAGTAACTATCGTTATTAGACTCGTCTATTGATCTGTCTGCCGACAATATCGATCGATGTTTTGACAGCTTGTATCGGTCGATATGTGTGTCGTCGATCGATTACTCTATTTGAGTATCAATCGATATATCTCTAGAACGAATTGGATATATGTTCACCAAGATCATAGACCGTCTCTCGCGTATTCCTAGAGGATCTCAGTTTATACAAGATGATGTCAGGAGAATGATTTATGAATTAAATCACTTCCAAGATCATATTCTAGTTTGCTACTCTAGAATAAACTTTAGGGTTCATCAGGATGATGAGTATACAACTCAACAGTCTATAGTTGGGGCTAATCCCTCATAACTATTTGAACCCTAAATCTAACAAAAAAATCTACTCAGGCATGACTGAGTGACTCATAATATCAAGGTAATAATAGGAATTCATTTAGAAGACTGAACATTCAAGTTCCTCTTGATAACAAATCTCTTTGTATCCTTCTTCTAAAATCTAGAGTTATATAACCTTGATGAAAACAGAATTAAGATGAAAAGAATACTTTTATTAATAAGTAAGAAGTACTCGAACAAGACAAATGAAAGCACTAGAAAAGTATTGAAAGCATGCTTTGCCAAAACACATAGGCAAATGTATAAATACTGAGTTAATTAGGTTAAAAACTCGCCAGGGGCATTATAGTAATAATGGGAAATCTTGAGCTTCAATTCGATTGAGAATATTCTTCCTTCTTCTGCACGCTCGATATCGATCGATAGTACTAGGCGTACATCGATCGATGGAGTATCTCGTTGTCATTTCTTCGGATGTGTCATCGATCGATTACACAGAATGTGTATCGATCGATATGTATCTCTGGATATCGACCTTGACGTCTGATATTATAGTCATCTCGGGAAAACTCTCCTTTAAGCTCCATAATGGCACCTAAAATATCACTTTACTCCAAAATGCCCTTGAATCTGAAAACATACCTAAAAGACTCCAAAACATAGATATATATAGTAAAACCATAGAAATACCATGGGTAAAAGTGGGTCAAAATCATGGTATATCAGTCGGCTAAATATTCCAATGGGAGTCTTTTTGGAAATCTTCCGAATAGAGATTTATGGTTGATTTCCCGATTTCCGAAGGGGGATATATGGTCGATTTCCCGATTTTCTTCACTTCCCTTTTTCTTTTTGTACCCTTCTTTCCATTTATGAGATAAAATGGAAAGCCTCTCCGGTAAATATTTGAGTGCCTCGACGTTCTTGGATAGTACAAACCTAAGCATTACTCATTCCCCTTGAGATCGATGTCGAACGTTCAAGGTTTCGTAGGATCGTCCCCAGTTTCTGTGGTGGGCGGACATGTTAGGCCTCGGCGCCTATTTTGCGATCCCTTTGATTCTCCAGTCCTAACCCCAAGCACTACTTCGAGGGTAGTTAATGGAGAGGTTCCCGTGGCTCCCATTCGTCCGCGCCACTTCCGTTCCTTTGATGTCTTGGATGAAGACAAAGATGGTCCGAAGTCAGACATTGGGACGAAGGATTTAGCTGCGATCCGTCGTAGATACTCTCTCCCTGATACGATGGGATTAAGATGTGCAGGAGAGTTCGAACGAGCTCATGATGGATGAAGGGGTGAGATAGCTATCTTCGAGGCTTATTTAGAACGAGCTCCAGAGCTCGGTGAGCGACGAAGGTGGATCTGGTGTTTTTCCCCTGTGTCGTCGAGAGCCGCATCTTTGATTAGCTCGCAATATTTATTTTTCCCTTTCGTTGTTGCTTTCTTTCGGATTTTTGATGACTTTATCATTTTGAATGAGAGCTTTAATAGCTGATAATATCTATTGCTTTTCGCCTTTATTCCGCTTTTCTTGAATCCGTGCCTTGTATCAAGATCGCTTCTTAGTTGAGAAAGTCGTTGTCTAGGACCTGGGTCCTGTTAGAGATTAGACGAAAACCTGAAACCATTGACAAAGCATTGAATCTTGTAATCCAGTCTTAAAAACTTGAGTTTTAGTTTTAGGAATGTAAGATCTTTGCTGGGAACCCATAAGTTCCAGCTTGATTTGAACCTTGGAGTTCTTAGACCCTTGAACTCGGAAGTTTTCAGGGTCCTAGACCCTTAGGTTCCTTACCTAGGGCCTAAGGCCGTTTTATGGACCCGAAGGTCTGTTCATTGAACCCTGAGGTTTAGGTTTAACCTATGGATCCTAGGACCATGGTTTAACTCAGGGGATACTTCGGACCCGGCGGTCGATACCTTTGGATCCTAAGATCTTTGGTAAACCCTGGGGTTAGTATCGGGATTTGGAAGTCCTTGAACCTGAAGGTCTTTTAGACTCGAAAGTCTTTGATTCGTTTATAGGTGATTTTTATGAATCCGGGGATTCTCTAAAGGACTAGAGGTTTTAATGGACCCGAGGGTTCCAGGGGACCTAGAATCATATTGAACCCTAGGGTTCTAGACTTTGATGGCTTCATTGAATCCTGAGATTCTAGACCCTGAGGTCGTATTGAACCTTAAGGTTCTTGACCCGGAGACCTCGATCAAATCCGGAGATTGTGGGAACCAAAATTCGCACTGTCGATTTTTGTTAAGTAAAACAAAGGAAAACCAAGCTAGCCTAGTTTTCCCTGAAGATCCCGGATTATCTGCTGGGCCACGCACGACAAAGTTAAGAAAGACGAGTTTTAAATAGCGTAAAAATAAAGAGAGCAAAAAAGAATCTTATTCCCGAATTTACGCGAAGCGTTTGAACAAGAGGTTCGGATCTCTGCTGCAAGAGCTGTCGATCGTCGCTAGTCTCAAAAACCTAGATCTAACCTAGTTGAGTTGCAGCTCGCTAAAAAAGGAAATAAATGCCTAAGTTCTAAGTTGCTCTGGAGAGTAGTTTTTTTTCTGATTCTGGATCCCCTTTCCTCTGCTTCTAGCTTGCTTATATACTCCCCATATGATGGTCTATTTCTGATGGGCTGAGTCTGTCGCGAGCTGGGCTTTTTCTATTTTCGTCGGCCTTCGTGTTTATCGGGAATCTTGACATTTATCCTTTCGGAATTTTGACATTTATCCTTTTGGAATCTTAACATTTATCTTGTTATGTGAAGATAATCACAAACCGTCATATCCATCTTTGGATAATTGTAAATAGGCCGTCAGATCGTGTTTGGTTTTTTCGGGCCGTCTTTCGGATTTCCGTTGTTTTTTACGATTTCCTCGAAAGGATACTCCTGTTGTGATATCGAGTTCTTCGGAAGATCTTCCATTCTTCGTAGAGTCGAGATGAATGGTGTAATCGGATAACCACCATCGTTTTATATGACGAATTTAAGATCTCCCTGCCCGTTGATATCTTACGAGTTTTCCGAAATCATTCCGACGATCTTGGTTTGGAGCAGAAAAACGAATTTTGTTCGCGGGACCTCGGAAATTCGCAAAGCATGGATTTCTTGCAGCCCGGGGCCTAGGACTTACGCACAAAGACTAGCCGCCCGACGACCTGAACCAGCGCGGGGCTAGCCGCCCGGCGACTAGGACCAGCACGGGCGCTAGCCGTCCGGCGGCCACGGCCAGCACGGGCGCTAGCCGCCCGGCGGCCACGGCCAGCACTGGCGCTAGCCGCCCGGCGGCCACGGCCAGCACGGGGGCTAGCCGCCCGGCGGCCACGGTCAGCACATGCACTAGCCGCCCGGTGGCCTGGGCTGGGGCTAGCCGCCCGGTGGCCACGGCCAGCGCGGGGGTTAGGCACTCGGCAGCCATGGCCAGCGCGGGGCCGGTTGCTTGGTGCTCTTGGCTTGCGCGTGTTTTTGTTTTCTGAAGGGTTTTATCGTGCGACAAATATTCTTTATCGTTGATCTCGAGGTGATCGATCTCGAAATTGACATTTTCTCCGAGGTTTCTCAATCGACACTTTGTCTCTCGAGGCTTCTCTAATGATTGTTATTGTCCCTCCGAGATTTTCGCACATTGATTTCATCTTGAACGATTTTGACCCCAACAGTTAGCCCCCCAGCTAGCTAGGAGCCGTAGAGTTCGTAGGTCCTAGCTTGCGGTATGGTTCGTGAGGAAAGTTTAGAGACGCAATCGTGTCAAAGGTCGGGGTGAGTAGTAAAAATCTTGCCTATAAAGATTGGATGTGAATTTTTTATCATTCTCACTTCATCCAAGAATCTTTCTACTTTGAACAAAATCTCTCTCTTGAAAATTCTTTCTCTTTCTCAAGAAAAGATGTCTTCAAGTTCAAGATCTTCTAGGAGGCAATCTCGTACTCACTGATATACCATGATTTTGACCCACTTTTACTCATGGTATTTATATGATTTTACTATATATATCTATGTTTTGGAGTCTTTTAGGTATGTTTTCAGGTTCAAGGGCATTTTGGAGTAAAGTGACGTTTTAGGTGCCATTTGGAGCTTAAAGGAGAGTTTTCCCGAGATGACATGAAGATCAGACATCAAGGTTGATATCCAGAGATACATATCGATCGATACACATTCTGTGTAATCGATCGATGACGCATTTGAAGAAATGACGACGAGATACTCTATCGATCGATGTGCGCTTAGTAACATCGATCGATATCGAGCGTGCAAAAGAAGGAAGAATATTCTCAATCGACTTGAAGCCCAAGATGTCCCAATATTACTATAATGCCCCTGACTAGTTTTTAACCTAATTGTACTCAGTATTTATACCTTTGCCAATGTGTTTTGGCAAAGTAAGCTTTTACAACATATCATTGTTCTAGTATTTCCTACTTATCAATAAAGTATTCTTTTCATCTTAATTATGTTCTCATCTACGGTTAAAGGATTCCAAGTTTAGAAGAAAGATACAAAGAGATTTGTTATCACGAGGAACTTAATTGTTCGGTCTTCTAAATGAATCTCTATTATTACCTAGATGCTATGAGTCACTCAGTCATGTCTGAGTAGACTCCTTTGTTAGATTTAGGGTTCAAATAGTTATGAGGGATTAGCCCCAACTATGGACTGTTGAGTTGTATACTCATTATCCTGATGAACCCTAATGCTTATTCTAGAGTAGCTAACTAGAATATGATCTTGGAAATGATTTAATCCATAAATCATTCTCCTAACATCATCTTGAATAAACTAAGATCCTCTAGGGATAAGCGAGAGCCGGTCTATGATCTTGGTGAACACATATTCGATTTGATCTAGAGCTATATCGATCGACACTCAAATAGAGTAATCGATCGACGACACACATATCGATCGATACAAGCTGTCAAACATCGATCGATATTGTCGGCAGACAGATCAATAGACGAATCTAGTAACGAAATTTATTAGGCAAATCTAAAGAATCGAAGTTCTTTAGTATATGCAAGCAACTCATTAAAACATCTATGGCATTATAATCCTGAATTAACTGAATAGTAACCTTGAATCTAACTATTTTCTCTTAATACCTACAACTCTAAGACATTCTCTTGAGCAATTAAACATTGCTCACAACTGCAATTTACATTTAAAACCATTTCAACCTAGCTTAGTCACTATGGATTACTATCTTTTGTGTTCCTTCGCTCCCCGTGAAATCGATCCCTAAGTACTACATCTGAACCTCTTATTTGAGAGAGTAATTCACTCCTAGGGTAATTTGAGTGAGATCAAATTTGGCGCCGTTGCCGGGGAGCTAAGATCGCCATTAGATTTAATCTGATTAGGTCTAGGTTATTTAATTTCTGCTAATTCACCTTCTGACGCAATAATTTTTTCTTGTTTTGTTTTCCAGGTACATGCCCAGCAATACTAGAAGCAACAAGAATCATCAACTTGTGTACTCAGAAGACCCCCACAGTTTGGAGCGTAGCATCCGCAAGAATTTACGTTCCACATCGATCAACATTTACCCTTCTTTGTCGACCGATACCCCGACATCGATCGACATCAACACCAGTTTGTCAACCGATACTGCTCTACCACAGTCGACCGAGACACTTTCTTTGTCGACCGATACTCGCCGCACTTCATCGCTCGACCACCGACCGTTGACCGATACTATTCATCCGACATCGATCGATATAGATCACCTAACATCGATCGATACCACCCGAGGAGCTATGGTAGCGCTTATTAATCACAGAACCGATGAGAATGGAGACCTGCGTGATCAAGATGGTCACCTGCGTAACGCAGCAGGTCAGAAGCTGAATGCTCAAAAGGAAATCATTCCTGAGCAAGACACTACAGACTTCATCCAACCTGCAGATGAAGCCAACAGAGCTAGAACCTTGGCTGATTACAACCGTCCAGATCAGTTCTACACCAACCGATCAACCATCCGCCCTCCTGCTATTCAGAGAGGAGATTTCGAGCTCAAACCGCAGTACTACGGCCTCGCAAGACAGATACTCTTCTGTGGGTTATCTCATGAGCATCATATGGACCATCTGGAAAGATACGAAGATATTATATCTTCCATCAAAGCTAACGGAGTCCCTGAAGACTATCTTTTTGGCAAAATTTTCAAATACTCTCTATCAGGAGAAGCTTTGCAGTGGCTGCGACAACTACCACCAGGTTCCCTCACTACCTAGAAGGACATCAAAAACGCATTCCTGCGTAACTTCTTTGATGAGTCACGTGCTGAGGACTGGAGAAGGAAGATTGCTACATTCACTCAGGAACCTGGAGAATCTTTCAAGGATACCTGGAACAGATTCAAGTCCTACCAGCGCGACTGCCCACATCATGGATACAACAACGTGCAACTACTCTGCACTTTCTACAGAGGCATCGCTCTGAAGTATCAAATGACTCTAGATACTGCTAGTGAAGGAAATTTCAGCACAAGGAATCCACAAGACACTGTGAAGTTAATTGATAACTTGGCTTCAAGTAACAGCACGAAGAACATCGTGAAAGCAAAATCTGTATCATTCCTTGGGAAGGATCATATTAATGAATTTCAATCACAGCTGGATAATGTTCAGAGGCTACTTACCAAGCATATTTGCTCAGTTGAGGATGCAGAAACCGCAGAGGAACAAATTGACGAAGATGTGAACTGGATCAGTGGAGCTGGATTTCAGAGATCTGGAAACCAAGGAGGAAACAAAAACTTCTCAAGACAGAGGAGCAACTACAGTTCGCAGAAACCTTCCTACAACAGCAGCAACCCCAACAACAATAGGAGCTACGGAAACTCATTCTACACCAATCCACCCCCACCCACCCAGGAAAGCAAGCTAGAAGAAATGCTAGAAAGAGTTCTAGAGACACAACAGAAGCTCCAGGTGGATTTCAATTGGAAGATTGACTCTGTCTACACTACTCTAAATTCAAAGCTTGATACTTTGAATACCTATGCGAAGAAAGTGGAGACTCAGGTAGTTCAGACAGGAGAGGCTTTGAAAAAACAAGAGGCCTTGGCAAGAGCAACAGGAGAGCCTACTACTCACCACCACGTCAATGCCATCATAAATGATGATTTTTGGGAGGAAGTTACCCAAGATAAGCTGCACAATTCAACAGATGAAGCCTCGCCCGAAGCCGGATTTGCTTCATATCGATCGACATCATCGGCTCGACATCGATCGATATCACCAAAAGCAAAGCGATCGATAAACTTTGACGAATATCGATCGATAGACTTCGAGGAACCCTCCAACGAGTGCAATTCAATCAAGATCATGTCACACAGAGCCTTTGCAGCCAAACACCCACAACCGCCCACCCGTATGGACGTCGACCGAACTTCGGACCCCATCGATCGATACAGAGACCTTTCCATCGGAGACACCAATATCGACCGACACACCGCAGTAGCCATCGATCGATATACTATCCCCCACCGCCGAGTGCAACTACCAAAGATCGATGTAGCACGACTTAATGCACTCCGGGAGCAGTCCAAACTTTCAAAATCCCTTCCTACAGCCATATTAAAGAAACCCACGGACATCATTGAACCCATGGAGCCAGAAAAGGAAAACCTAGGAAGAGTTCTACGAAAAAGGAAAGGGAAGATTGCCAAGCACCTTAAAAGGGGAGCTAATGAAGCAGAGATGGAAAACTTCAGGAAACGAGTTCTAAGGATCCCTGCAGAGAAACCCTTTGAAGAAGCCTACTTTTCACACAGATTGTGGATGTTCTTCAGAGAGACCAAGGAGACAGAAGAAGACATCAAGAGGATGTTTCACCAAGTTCGCGATAGTTTGAAGAAGAGGATCACATTACCAAAGAGGAGCGATCCAGGGAAGTTCACAGTACCATGTTCCATCAGGGGCATTGAATTTCCTCGTGCCCTATGTGATACAGGATCAAGAGTCAGCATCATACCTAAGATCATGGCAGATCATCTACATCTGAAGATAGAGCCTACTGATGAGACATTCATCTTTGTGGATTGTTCTCAACAGAACTCTGGAGGCATAATTCGAAATCTTGAGGTACAGATTGGAGATGCCATCATCCCTACAGACTTCCACGTCTTGGATGTCAAGCTAAACTTCAAAACATCCCTACTACTTAGAAGAGCTTTCCTCGCCACCGTCGGAGCCGTTTGTGACCTAAAGTTCAACAAGCTCTGCCTAACCCTAATAGATTCCACCACCCTCTATGATCCCGTCCAGGTCGTCAAGTTACCAAGGAAGGAGACTACAAACATCGTAGCAACATGTTTCTGTTCCCATGAGTACGATTCCATGGCTGAGTACGAAACCGATCCGATCACATCGACCGATGAGAGTAACATCCCATCGCCCGATACCATTGCCATCGCATCGACCGACGTAGCTAGCACCACATCGATCGATAGACAGCCCTTTTGGAGGAACAACGCTGAAACCCTGGTTTCAACAGACAGACTTATTGTGGAGTTTCCAGATAGAGATTTCGAGCCAGCTACATCAGAACCGGACGACTATATACCCTTAGAGGAGGAATATGATGAAGATTACGAGGAAGAACGTGCTACAGAGTACAGATTCATTCGTGAAGAAGAGGACGGACACACTTCCCACACCTTCAGATTCGACGCATCGACTGATAGAGGCCAGCCTACATCGACCGATACGCCACCAAGAAGATCGCTCAAACGACCCTATCAGCCGTCAAGCGATCCTATCGACTTTATATCCATTTACACACCACGTTTGGATATAAGAGACGGAGACTACTCAATTGGGAGCTGGGCAAGCGACTATAATGAGAGTTTTGCAGTGGAAGCAATGCCACTGCAGTATGCGATCCAGCCCGAGGAAGTCCCATCGACCGATATGTTTCAACAACAATCGATCGACAACTGTCAGCACACATCGACCGATGCACCTGCTACAACATCGCCCGATACGACCACTACACCATCCGGATGAGTTTGGTATTTTCAGAGATCCAGAAGGCAATGCACGAGCAATGGATGGGAGAATCATCCCAATCACAAAGAAGGACATCGGAGACATCCTTCAGACCGCCAACGGATCATTAAACCTCTTCAGACAACTACCTCACAACCCTCTCCATCAGCACCATCAGCACAACCACAGTATCCAATAAAGACGGAGCTATAGCTGATCATCTCAACTCAGAGGACACAAAATTTCTACACATATCGATCGATAGACACGACCGTTTATCGTTCGATAAGCACCGTGAGATGGGCAGACGAGCTTTCAAAGATGGAATTCGACGCTTCTCATGGGAGAAGAAGGACGAATTTGGAATATATAGAGATGAATCTGGGCATGCTAGAGGAGTCAACGGAGACATCATCCATGTTTCTAAGGAAGCCATAGAGGAGTTACTTAACAGAGCATCACTATTTGATTGGTCTTGCTTTTGTTTACCCATACATGCAGACCACTTCAATAAGGCATAACCTACATAGAATCTCTACACAGAAGCTGAAGTCCAAGAAAAGATTAATGAGGCTAAGAATCCTTACATCTGGCGAACCTCTTACTTTCCATATGAAATCGAGAAGGTCCGATCAGAACTCCAATCTGAAATTGACTGGATTCAGAGCGCTTATGACCTTTAACAACAGAAGAAGGACGCCCTAGAAGAAGAAGTATCCACTCTCCCTTGAAGTTGGAAACCTACAGGAAGCCATCGACCGATGCTGGACACACACCATCGACCGATGCTCATCATACAACGTCGACCGATGCAGACATACGCGCATCGAACGATAGACGTTTACAGAACACCTACAGCAAAGAAGAAATCACTAACCTCATCAGATGCATCTATCACGACATCAGAAGAGAAGAGTCAACCACCACCAAGAATCTAGAAGACAAATATCAGCAACTCAACAACAACTTCACCTCATTCAAGGAGCGCACATCAACAATGGCAGATACCATGGATCACATCATCAAGGCTCTACACCACACACAACAAACGATGAAATCCTTCTACACCAGCAAGAAGAAAGTAACTGATGAGATGATCCCACCGATAGAAAGTCGACTACAGGAGGTTGAAGATACATTGAGAGAACTCTGCAATGATTACAGACGCTCAGCATCGACCGATGCGCTACCTAGTCCATCGCCCGAAATGATCTACAGCAAGTTCTGCACCAAAACTGATTTGGAGAAAACAGTTCAAGATCTCTTCACCATGATTCAAGAGGTTGGAGATTCGTCTTACCAAAGCTTTGACGAATTATGGTTTCCAATGCAAAGCGACGTCAAAAGCATGGAGAACACAATAGAGAACATCCAGAAGGAAATCAAGACCATCTCCAGACAACTCGCGGATAGACCAGCACCATTAGCATCGACCGATATACATGAAAGGACATCGACCGACAAACATACAACAGTGTCGATCGATATGGACTACCCGAGATCGATCAATAAGCTTATGATACGAAGGAGAACATTTGAGAGGCTCAATGACATACAAGAAGAACTCGGTGATCTATCCCAACAGACATATCCAACATTCAGAAACCACCAGTTCTACATTGAGAGCAATGCAGAAGGTCTGGAGTGTCTGCGCAACGAGGTAAATGAATTAAAGGAGAAACTAACCAGAGGAGATAAAGCCACAAGAAGCTTTTTCACCACTTGGTTTGGAGAGAAACAAGGAGAAAACAAGGATGAGGCTTGCTACTCAGCAAGTGTCATGAACTCAACTCACTAGCCTCAATACTACCATAGTCAAGCTAAAAGACTATAATAAAGCGCTGAGTGGGAGGCAACCCACTGTTAGGTACTTTCATACTTAGTTAAATCTGAATTATGTTTTTATTTTTTCTTTTTTTTTTCGTTTTTTGTTTTTAAGATTTTCAGTTTATAAACGATTACCATCCCTACCGACTGATACGATCCTGTCGATGTCGCTCGACATATACATATCCTTATCGATCGACATAGACGACTCACTATCGCTTGATACGTAACAACGGTCAAGTATATCGTTCTAATTTTCGATATCAGTACATTCCTTATGATTTATTTATGCCCTAATCCGACTTTTATACACTGAGGACATTGTATGATTTAAGTCTGGAGGGAGATTACTGATGCTACCTTACCTTTTTGATTTCACCAAAATGTTTTCAAAATTGGTTTTATTGAGTCAAGAAAGGGACTAGGATATTTTCCAAAAATTTTCTTTTTATCTAACCACTCTTTAGCACCATTCTTAGATCTGTTGATTGCAGAAAGTACTATAGATGCTAAAGTGGATCAACCGTCACCTATGACAACACTTCTCATGATTGTTTGGAAGAACCAAAGCTGATCTCCAACCTAACCTGACAATCTATTGCTTGCCTTGGGGCTTGGTATACAAGGGATCGGAATCCTCCTGCAAGTCTGGAAGGTAATAGTCTGTGTGTTTCTGATTCCCTTCCTTCTCTCTCTTCAGCATCCTAAGGAAAGAGAGAAATTATTTGTATAAAGATGTGATATGATATTTTGAGAAGTAGAGGGGTAGGAGTGATTCCTGCGACCCCATTATTCTACTCTAAAAGATTGATCAGAGCGAGGGGTAGGATTGATTCCTGCGACCCCACTATTCGCTTATTCAAAGGTATGTGTTACTAAGACAATGAGATAACACAAAGATAGCCTTTGTGGCAATCAGTGTTCATCAAAATTTGAAACTATGAGGATCCAGAGAAGAGAGATAAAAGGGGGAAGAAAGGGATCAGAGAAGACTTGCATGTGTGTTCAGAAACTTGCTTGAGTTGAGTCCATGTGTTTCTTGATCGATATCCCCAAGGTAAAGCCTGCACTTTTATTTTTATGCATAAATGAGATCAGTAGAGGGGATAGACAGACAGGATTGTTAAGATGTTTGGCTAGGATATTTAGTTGCTAAGCTAGGATATGGCATAATGTACTCATGTGATTAATAGGCATAAGATGTGGCTTGCAACAAAGTAGAGGTGATGATCCTAAAGTTAAGATTTAAATTGAGTCCCTGCTATTTTCAAACTTCTTTCTAAGACTACCTGTGTGTTTGCTTGAGGACAAGCAAAAGGTTAAGTCTGGGGGAGTTGATATACCATGATTTTGACCCACTTTTACTCATGGTATTTATATGATTTTACAATATATATCTATGTTGTGGAGTCTTTTAGGTATGTTTTCAGGTTCAAGGGCATTTTGGAGTAAAGTAACATTTTAGGTGCCATTTGGAGCTTAAAGGAGAGTTTTCCCGAGATGACTTGAAGATCAGACATCAAGGTTGATATCCAGAGATACATATCGATCGATACACATTCTGTGTAATCGATCGATGACGCATTTGAAGAAATGACGACGAGATACTATATCGATTGATGTGCGCTTAGTAACATCGATCGATATCGAGCGTGCAGAAGAAGGAAGAATATTCTCAATCGACTTGAAGCCCAAGATGTCCCAATATTACTATAATGCCCCTGACGAGTTTTTAACCTAATTGTACTCAGTATTTATACCTTTGCCTATGTGTTTTGGCAAAGTAAGCTTTTACAACATATCATTGTTCTAGTATTTCCTACTTATTAATAAAGTATTCTTTTCATCTTAATTCTGTTCTCTAAGGTTATAGGATTCCAAGTTTAGAAGAAAGATACAAAGAGATTTGTTATCACGAGGAACTTGATTGTTCGGTCTTCTAAATGAATCTCTGTTATTACCTAGATGCTATGAGTCACTCAGTCATGTCTGAGTAGACTCCTTTGTTAGATTTAGGGTTCAAATAGTTATGAGGGATTAGCCCCAACTATTGACTGTTGAGTTGTATACTCATTATCCTGATGAACCCTAATGCTTATTCTAGAGTAGCTAACTAGAATATGATCTTGGAAATGATTTAATCCATAAATCATTCTCCTGACATCATCTTGAATAAACTAAGATCCTCTAGGGATAAGCGAGAGCCGGTCTATGATCTTGGGGAACACATATTCGATTCGATCTAGAGCTATATCGATCGATACTCAAATAGAGTAATCGATCGACGACACACATATCGATCGATACAAGCTGTCAAACATCAATCGATATTTTCGGCAGACAGATCAATAGACGAGTCTAGTAACGACAATTATTAGGCAAATCTAAAGAATCGAAGTTCTTTAGTATATGCAAGCAACTCATTAAAACATCTATAGCATTATAATCCTGAATTAACTGAATAGTAACCTTGAATCTAACTATTTTCTCTTAATACCTACAACTCTAAGACATTCTCTTAAGCAATTAAACATTGCTCACAACTGCAATTTACATTTAAAACCATTTCATCCTAGCTTAGTCACTAAGGATTATTATCTTTTGTGTTCCTTCGCTCCCCGTGAAATCGATCCCTAAGTACTACATCTGAACCTCTTATTTGAGAGAGTAATTCACTCCTAGGGTAATTTGAGTGAGATCACTCACTCTTCTTCGGATAAATTCCCTGCCGAGGAGGAGGTCCCAAAACCCAAGGTTGATGAGGTCAACAAGAGCGCGTATTGTGACGCTGTTTTCGGCTCTGATGCTCCTCTTCCTGTAATTTCGGTCCCGAGGCGACCTCCGAGGGCGCGTAGGGAACCCGGCTCACCAAGCGAGGTATCGTCCGAGTATCTTGCAACTCTTCGAGAATACTACCAGGTTCCGGAGGGAGTCGTGTTCCGCATTCCCTATGGGGACGAGAGCGCAGAGAATCCTCCGCAAGGTTACTTTACCTGCTATGAGGCGTTCTTGACGCAGTGCCGACTGTGGTTCCCTATTCCCGGAATCATTGTTCAGGCCCTGGACCATTTCGGGATCTCAATCAGCCAACTTAATGTGTCTGCCTTGGAAAGCTGGCTTGGCGTTGTGATCCTGAGTTACGATTTGGGGATGATTCTCAGTCCTGCTGACTTTGAAGGAATGTGGAACTCCAGGGCGACGAGCATCAATGGAGTATACTCGTTGAAAGCGAGGACTGGTTTTTCGATAATCCAAGGAGTTACCTTGCACGCCAAGGATTACGTCGACCGCTTCTTTTTCATGAGGATAGATGGAGAATCTGTCGAGGAAAGATTTCTCCATCTGTTTCCGACAGTTTGGTTATATCGCCGCGGTAAGAGTCGCGTTGACAAGCGTCTTTTTTTAAAAAGGCGAGTACCGACGTATTTTTCTTTGATTGTGCAGTGAACAGGTGTCTCGCGCATATCCCTTCTGATCTTTGGGTTAAGAGAGAAATTTTTGCGAGAAGGCCATCTTCCTGGAACTCTTTTACTCTCGCGCGGATTCGGGAGGCGATCACGCTTCATCGGTCGCAGGGCGAGACGCAACCATGCGTCAATGACGGGTCCTTTGTCTTCTTTCCTCCGAGGCAGAGGTCTCGGAAAGGTAAAGGGGTTAATTCTGAGACCTCGCCAGGGAATGACTCGCCGCCGGGATACGATCCTGACTCTATTGCGGGAAACCAAGGTGTTCTTAGCGCGAATCCTCCCCTGGCCGATTTCTTTGACGAACTCCCTCCTTCGTTCACTTGTGACGAGTCTTTGGACAACGAGGCGAGGGATCAAGTAACCGCAGAGGGTGCCCGTTTGGTCAATGAGGTTTGTTTTCGAAGCTTCGATCATATTGCCGCTGAGTTGAACCGAACGGCCGAAATCTTCTCTACTGAGTTTGAGAAGTATAAGGACGCTCAAGATTTTGTGGGCGACTTCCGCGAGTGTCGAGGTTCGGTTGGTACTCTTCACAAAGTGCAGCGTGAGGATTTTTCTCTTTCCAGCGAACTCGCCGAGATGAATGGTTCAATGAGAGTGTGCGCTAACGCCGAATCCCTGATTCCTCCGATCGAAGGAAGGATCCGCGAGCTATGGGACCCTATCCGGGTTTCGGAAGATACGGCGGATGCGAGCGCAGGTGTGAACGTCGGCGAAGGGGGCGAAGAGGTCGACCAACCCAACTCCTCGTTTGGAATATCTTTGTCCGGTTGTTACAACTTTGATTATGGTTTGTGATTGGCCGTTGGTGGCTTTGAATCCCTGCCGCAGGGCGGTGATTTATGTATGAACATTTTACGAATTTTGCTTTGCACTTTAATTTATACTTTCGTTAAGT
The DNA here is from genome assembly GCA_026261945.1 of Hirschfeldia incana. Lineage (NCBI taxonomy): Eukaryota > Viridiplantae > Streptophyta > Magnoliopsida > Brassicales > Brassicaceae > Hirschfeldia > Hirschfeldia incana. The sequence goes on from JABCMI010000030.1 coordinate 944,221, forward strand.
GTAGAGGGTTCGAATACGAGTAGTCACTTTGTATCCAAGCTCTTATTCGTCGCTTGGTCCGTAGGTTACTTTGTAGTGAAACGTTAGGTTGTAAGCGATAAGAGGCATGTTTTGGGATCTCGTATTCTGGATAATATGCCTATGAGATGTTTTAGATACCAGCAAGGCTGGGTTTAGGGCAAGACCTAGGTCTACTTTCGGACTGAGGCTGTGCGATGAAAAATCGGCTTCCGTTTTGCCTGTTTGCGATTTCAACCTGACTCGTACCGTCTTAAAATCTGCGAAGTGCTTATCGGCTTATATGATTTGTCTGGATACGAATCGAGCTACTTCCTTTACGAAGTGCTAACCAAAATTTGTATTTCTTGTATAGCGCGCTATGATATCCTTGTCGGATGTAAGAGGACTTTGTTAAAAGCAGGACTATAAATTTGATTAGGTGAAACGTTTTTGTGTTTTTCCGTCGGGGCCAATCGACGGATATGAATTTTAAAGTCGCGGATGGACTGTTTTGGAGGAGGATAGAGAATTAAGATCTTTCGGGAATCAGCGACGTCTCGCGTTCCTTAGAGATATGATTTTCGTTTTCCGTAATGTTTATGCGTTGAGTAAGCATGTGAATGAAAGACTTTATAAAAAGGTTTTAAGAATGTAGAGTACATGTAAAAAATATTTTTTGCGGGAGTTCAAGGATGTTTGTTCCAACCTCCCCCCCCCTTTTTGGTGAGGGGGATAGCTGAACTCGTCGGGTCTTTGACGAGCTGCTTACGTACCTCTTTCGAAGATCAAGCCATCTCGTAGTTCTATTTTTTACTGCAGACGTTACTACTCCCCGAGTTGGTGGTCTTGTTGGGAGTTGGAACGTCCGTCTTTTCGGCGATGGACTCGAGGGTTTTTTTGTCGTCCTGAGTCATGGCCTGGTTGGACGAATCTGAATCGTCTCTTGCTGAGTTCTCGGAGATACTCAGAGGTCTCTTAGTTTGTTTCGGGTTAGCCGCTGGGGCGTTCCGATTGTTGCGCAATTTATGCTCGGCCAGGAAGCAGAGTCGCGACTGCTATTGGCTTCCCCAGAACACCGCCGTTCCGGTCGGTGTTGGGAATTTGACGCCAAGATGGTAAGTGGACGGGACTGCCTTCATGGCGTTTATCCAAGGAGTTCCCATTATGGCGTTATAGATGGCGGGGTTGTCCACTAACGCGAACTCGACGATTTTCGTGACCTCCTTAGCCATGACTGGAAGTCTGATCTTTCCGAGGGTCATGGAAGTTACGCCCGAGAATCCGGTCAACGGTCTTGGCTCTGGGATGACTTCTCCGAGGGGGATGTTCATCCTCTGTAGGGTGTCACGGAACATGATGTTGAACGTGCTTCCTGTGTCGATGAGGATGCGGCCAACTTCGAGATCCTGGATCACCAAGTCGATGGCCAGAGGATTGTAATGGGGTTTATCGAGACCGACCATGTCCTGCTCTTCGAAGACGATCGTATGATTAGGAATGTCGTCTTCCGGACATCATCCATGGCTTGTTTCGGCCTTACGTCCGTAGGCTTTGATTGACGAAACTGAGTCCCGATAGAAGTGTGATCCTCCGATGATCATGTTCACCCTTTGGCGATTGTTGTTGTTTCCTTCGTCATCTTGTCTTCGTCCGCGTTTCTCGCCTGACTGAGTTCCAGGAGCGTTATTCTCGGGGACGGCTCCTTTGGTCTTCGGTGTACGGTCGGAATCTAGGATCAGGGCTTTTATACTCCTGACCGTTGCTAGTTCACCAGCGAGAAGCTTTGCAACGAGTCTAGCGCCAAGGACTTTGCAGTTGGCGGTGGAGTGACCTCTCGTTTGGTGGAACTCGCAGCTGGAATTGTCCTTGTACGAGTTCCGCGTCCAAGTGTTTCCGGCAGTCCTTCCTTGTTCGGAATTGATGGCGTAGTTATGTTTGCCTTGGACGTCTTCCCCCTCGTGGTGGACATACTTGTCGTTACGAGAGGGTTTCTTTTTGCCGGACGTCTTCTACGATCCGTGCTTTTGTGCTAGGACTTTCATCTCTTCTTCCATGATGATGAAATTCGTTGCCTTGTGGAGAGTGTCCTGGATGGTGCGTGGCCTTTCCAAAGAAATCCACTTTTGGAATTTCGATTGGTACCAGAGATTCTTTCTTAGGGCGTCAATGGCGACCCTGTCGCTGAGGATCGTTACCCTGGACATCACGAGTTTGAACCTCCTTATGTAGTCGCGGAGCGGTTCGTCTTCCTTTTGAATTAGACTCCAAAGGTCTACGTCAGAAGTTTCCCTGTTCATGAACATGGAAAATTGCTTCAGAAAAGCTGAAGCAAGCTGACGAAAACTCCCGATGGAGTTCCTCTTCAAGTGTGAGAACCATTCGAGCGCAGCACCTATGAGATTCTCGACGAAGAGAAGGCAGCAGCCGACGTCCTTCTCCTGCTCTGGAAGTTTGATCTCGCCATCGCAATCTGGAAGGATTGCAGATGCGCCTTTCGGTTAGTGGTTCCGTCGTAGGTGGGAAGCTTTATTTTCCAGGGATCCGAGACTCGTGCTTCCGTGATCCGAGCAGTGAACGGAGTTTTTCTCGATTCTTTAAGAAGCAGGTCAATCTCGGGAGCGGTGCTGGTCGCGTGGTGAATTTTTGATTTCACCGCATTCACCTCGGCCGCAGTCTTCGCGATGTATTCGCGCAAGTTGTGGATCTCATTGGCGCTGCCTGCGCTTCTTTGTCTACGCTGGCTGCGATAGGCCCGAGTCTGGTTTTCGTCCAGCCTCTCTTGCTCCGTCCAGTATAGGTCCCCTTCCTCATCCGTCATGGGTTTTTCGAAGGCTGCCGCTAGTCGAGCGGACTGACTTCGGGTCCTTCTGTCGTGGACGTCGGTGTCTTCGTCGGACGGATCAGATTGATCGCTAATGTCCAGGTCGATTCTTTCGACGTCGTCTCCTTCGTTTTCCCTTGCGGGAAGTGGAAGGCTATCCGTCGTCTTTTTCTGCCCCGTTGGAATGGTTTCGTCGGGGATGAGTTCCGAAGGTCCTCTCGGGGCGTCTTTTTCTTGATCTCCGGAAGTTCCGAAGTCGAGTCTTCTAACGCGCCTCACCTTGGTGGATCCGCGCGGGAGCTTGCTTTTCGCTGTTAAGGTTTCAACCAGTTTAGCGAGCAAAGCCTTTAGTTTCTCTTGTTCCTCCGACCGTTTCAGGGCGGTGGCGAACAGTTCCTTCATCTGGTCCAACATCGTGGTGTTTGCCTCGGCAGTGACTGTCGATGTGTTCTGTGCAGGAGTCTTCTCAGCGTTGGCATCGGCGGTTGTTCCGTCGTGCGTTTGCTTGTCTTTTTCCATAGCAGCCGACACACTTAAACTGGGCATGTGTAGTTGCGAGAAAGATAAATCCGTGAATCCCCCTCCTTCTAGCGCCAAACTGTGGGAACCAAATTTCGCACTGTCGATTTTTGTTAAGTAAAACGAAGGAAAATCAAGCTAGCCTAGTTTTCCCTGAAGATCCCGGTTTATCTGCTGGGCCACGCACGACAAAGTTAACAAAGGCGAGTTTTAAATAACCTAAAAATAAAGAGAGCAAAAAAGAATCTTATTCCCGAATTTGCGCGAAGCGTTTGAACAAGAGGTTCGGATCTCGGCTGCAAGAGCTGTCGATCGTCGCTAGTCTCAAAAACCTAGATCTAACCTAGTTGAGTCGCAGCTCGCTAAAAAAGGAAATAAATGCCTAAGTTCTAAGTTGCTCTGGAGAGTAGTTGTTTTTTTGATTCTGGGTCCCCTTTCCTCTGCTCCTAGCTTGCTTATATACTCCCCATATGACGGTATATTTCTGATGGGCTGAGTCTGTCGCGAGCTGGGCTTTTGTCCATTTTCGTCGGCCTTCGTGTTTATCGGGAAACTTGACATTTATCCTTTCGGAATTTTGACATTTATCCTTTTGGAATCTTAACATTTATCTTGTTATGTGAAGATAATCACAAACCGTCATATCCATCTTTGGGAAATCGTAAATAGGCCGTCCGATCGTGTTTGGTTTTTTCGAGCCGTCTTTCGGACTTCCGTTGTTTTTTACGATTTCCTCGAAAGGATACTCCTGTTGCGATATCGAGTTCTTCGGAAGATCTTCCATTCTTGGTGCTCTTGGCTTGCGAGTGTTTTTGTTTTTTGAAGGGTTTTATCGTGCGACAAATATTCTTAGTCGTTGATCTCGAGATGATCGATCTCGAACATGACATTTTCTCTGAGGTTTCTCAATCGACACTTTGTCTCTCGAGGCTTCTCTAATGATTGTTATTGTCTCTCCGAGATTTTCGCACATCGATTTTGTCTTGACCGATTTTGACCCCAACAGAGATTCTGGACACTGAGGTCTTGTTGAATCATGAGGTTCTAGACCCGGAGGCCTTGGTGGAATCCGAAGATTCTGGACCCTGAGGTCTTATGGAACCCTGAGGTTCTTGACTCAGAGAGCTTAATGGAATCCGGAGATTCTGGACCCTGAGGTCTTATGGAACCTTGAGGTTCTTGACCCGGAGGCCTTAATGGAATCCGGAGCTTCTGGACCCTGAGGTCGTATTGAACCCTGAGGTTCTTGACCCAGAGATCTTGATTGAATCCGGAGATTCTTGACCCTGAGGTCTTATTGAACCCTGAGGTTCTTGACCCGGAGGCCTTGATTGAATCCAAAGATTCTGGACCCTGAGGTCTTGTTGAACCCTGAGGTTCTTGAACCGGAGGCCTTAATGGAATCCAGAGATTCTGGGCTTTATGCGTTTGGGGAGTCTTTTGATCGCTCTCTGCTGGCCGGAGGCGCGCCACGCTCGATCGAAATTGAGAAATCGCACTTTGCCCCCCGGAGGTGTAGGCCACTCTCAAAAGTCTCAATGCTGCACTCTACCTTTCTGTAGGAAGGTCACTCTCAGACTTACTGTGGTCTGGGGTGCCCCCCTGCAAGGCGACTTAACCCCAGGACCACTACCTTCCACGTCTGGATAGGTATTAATATTTGTTGTGTTTAACTGGTATTTCCGCACTTTGCTCCTTGCATATCAGCCGCTAGAATCTGATTACAGTACTTGGCCGTGTACATCATGCCCCCTGCGTGTGTTTAGCTCGTGGCGTTTTTAACTCAGGGTTTGGGTAGCATTTAGTACGTGGTCCCCACGTAACTCTTGGCTATAGGCCTTTACGCGGGGCCCATTATGCAGACATCGGTGCAGGGCTGATCAGACCCCTTCCATATATGTCTGTACCTTAGGTGAGTAGCCTCACCAGCTATGGGGCTAGCTAAGATCCGAGGTCTTTAAGGTCCTGATCCAGCTAATATGCCCCTTTAAGTATATTGGTGGTCCTTTAACTCCTTTCTTTTGAAACCAAATGTATTTTATAAGCCTAGTCCGATGACGTTCTCGTATACATAGGAGTAGGAAAACCAAAATACTTAAATATATAATATAGTAGTATATATAAAGCTTGATCTGAAGAACTTACTTTTAGAAGTGATAAAGTTTGAGGTGCAAGGCGTTCCAGCAGTTAGGTTGGACCTTGCCTTTACTGTCTTACAGTTTGTAGGCTCCTGCCCCTTGCACCCCTATTACCTGGTAAGGGCCCTCCCATCCAGGGGCCTGTTTTCTGGCTGATTTATCTCTTGTGTGGTTGCAGACTCTCCTTAGGACCCAATCCTCTTCTTGGAAGGTTCTGGATCTCAACTTCTTGTTGTAGCTCTTGGCTACTTTCATTTGGTATGATCGTTCCTAAGACGGGCCTCTTCTCTTTTTTCGTCTATTAGGTCTAGACTTAGGTACATCAGCTCTTCATTCTCTTTTGGGGATAGGATGTTGGAGATCGTAGTCTTTACGTGCACCTCGGTGAGTATTACTGACTCAGCGCCGTAGACGAGTGAGAAAGGAGTCTCCTAGGTAGCCGTCTTCGGGGTTGTCCGATAGGCCCAGAGAAATCCATGTAACTCTTCTGCCCATCGCCCATGGGCTTTCTCCAAACGCTTTTTGAGAATGTTCACCACCGTTTTGTTGGTTGACTCTGCTTGTCCATTGGATTGGGGATGTCGCGATGCTGAATATGAGAGTTTGATGTTCCATTCCTTGCAGAAATCTTGGAAGTCGTTGCTGGTAAACTGAGGTCTATTTTTGGTGACAATTTCTTGAGGAGCCCCAAAGCGGGTGATGATGTTTATCTAGATGAACTTTCTGATATGTTGATCCGTGATCTTTGCTAGAGCTTTGGCTTCCACCAACTTTGTGAAATAATCAGCCATGACTAGGAGGAAGACCTTTTGCCCTGGTGCCACAGGGAATTTCCCTACAATGTCCATGCCCCATTTTCTGAAGGGCCGAGGAGAGCTCAATGATTTAAGGTTCTCTGGTGGTAGGTTGGAGATTGGTGCGTGTTTTTGGCATTGGCTGCAGGCCTTGGCTTGCTTAGGGGAGTCCTTTGCCATGGTTGGCCAATAGTAACCAGCCCTTCTTGCTCTGAGCACCAGGCTTTGTCCACTGGAATGAGAACCGCATTCCCCTTCATGGAGCTCTTCTAGTATCCTTGCAGCTTCCCTAGGAGTTAGACATCGCATGTAGGGCCCTGAAAAGGACCTTCTGTATAGTTTTCCTTCTGAGATGCAGTATCTGGTGGCTTGCCTCTTAATCTTTTGACTTTCGTCTCGATCCTCGGGCAGGACGTCGTTCCTCATGTAGTTGGTGATGGGAGTCATCCAGGTTTCCCCTTCATCTACTACCATTACCTCCTCGGGTTCTGCCGCTTTTTCGGTTACTGGCCATTGTAATACAAACAAGGGAATGCTCATGTGATTCTCTGTTTCCAGGGCGGAGCCTAGGTTTGCTAAGGCGTCAACTTGGGAGTTTTTCTCCCTAGGGATCTGAGTGAGCTTGCAGCTTTCGAATTGGTCGAGAAGACATTTTTGGCCACTGATAAATATCTGATCATGCTCGGATCTTTTGCCTGGTAGTCTCCTTGGACTTGGCTGATAATGAGCTGTGAGTCACTTAAGACCTGGATGTCTTTTACTCCCATCTGCCGGGCTAGTGTTAGCCCTGCTATCAAAGCTTCGTATTCAGCCTCGTTATTGGTTGCTTTGAAGTTGCAACACACGACCCTTGAGGCTGACTCCCCTATGGGAGAGGTTAGGACCAATCCTACCCGCGCACCTCTTATATTACTGGAATCATCGACATGTAGTGTCCATTGGTCTTTCTCTGCCTCGTTATTTTGGAGTGTGACTTCTTGATCCAGGCCTGGTATCATGGAGGGAGAAAATTCAGCCACAAAATCAGCTAGGACTTGTGACTTGATGGCTGTAGCTAGGCGGAAGACCACATCATATTCCCCCAATTCAATGGCCCACTTTGCTAGTCGTTCGGACACCTCAGGCTTATGAAGGACTGTTTTGATAGGGAACGAGGTGACTACTATAACCTGATGAGCTTGGAAGTAGGGACGCAATTTCTGAGCTGCCACGACCAGGGCGAGGGCTAGTTTCTCCAGATGGCTGTAGCGGGTCTGTGTATCTAGCATAGACTTGCTCACATAGTAGATAGGGTGCTGTTTTCTTTCTTCCTCTCTTACGAGGACCGCACTAACCGCATGTTCCGATACAGCTAGGTAGAGTAGTAGGGCCTCTTCTTCCAAAGGCTTGGATAGGAGTGGAGGAGTGATGAGATATGCCTTAAGGTCGGATATTGCTGTCTCGCACTTCTCTGTCCACTGGAAGTCCTTGGGGTTTTTTCAGAGTTTCAAAGAAGGCGTGAGACTTGTCGGAGAGCCTGGAGATGAACCTACAGAGGGCTGCCATTCTTCCCGTCAGTCTTTGAACCTCCTTGACGTTTCAAGGGGAAGGTATCGCTTGGATGGCCCTTATCTGCTCTGAATTTGCTTCGATGCCCCTGTGAGTGACTATATATCCCTGGAATTTCCCGGAGCTTACTCCGAACGAGCATTTGGAAGGGCTGAGCTTCATATTGTACCTTCTGAGGGTGGCGAATGCCTGTTGAAGGTGCGAGATATGGTCTTCGGAGTCTAAAGATTTAACCAACATATCGTTGATATATACTTCCATGGTTTGACCTATCTGATCAGCAAACATCATGTTGACGAGCCTTTGATAGGTGGATCCGGCATTCTTTAAACCGTAAGGCATAACCTTGTAGCAGTAAATGCCCCTGGAAGTCATGAAAGATGTCTTCTCCTGGTCCTCCGGGTGCATCAAGATTTGGTCGTACCCAGAGAAAGCATCCATGAAGCTCATTAGCTGGTGTCCAGCAATAGCATCGGCTAGTTTGTCGATATGAGGTAGAGGAAAGGGATCTTTGGGACAGGACTTGTTAAGGTCTGTGAAGTCAATGCAGACTCTCCACTTCCCATTCTTCTTTCGTACGACTACCACGTTGGCAAGCCAGTCGGGGTATTGTACCTCTCTTATGAATCCAGCGTCAAGTAGGTTCATGAGTTCCTCGTTGATGATTTCGTCCCTTTCGGAGCGAAGTTCCTCCTCTTTGGCCTGACTAGGGGATGCTTTGGATCCACTTGGACTTGGTGCATGATGACCTCGGGATCGATCCCTGGCATGTCCTCGTGGGACCAAGCGAAACAATCGGAATTTGATCTTAGGAAGTCGATCAGCCTTCGTCTTAGGTCCTTTGGGAGCTTAAAGCCCATCTTTAGGTTTCGTTCTAAGTTTCCTTCCACCAGGGGGACCTCGTCCATTCCTTCAACCTCTGGTTCTTCGGTATGAGGAGCTGGAGGCTTCTTCTGTAATTGCTATAAGACCTGGGTCTTTCCCTTTAGGGTAGTCTGATACCAGGACCTCGAGTTCTCCTGGTCTCCCTTGATAGTTTTTATGCCCCAGAGAGTAGGGAACTTCACCAATTGATGGAGGGTTGAAGGTACGGCCCCCATATCATGGATCCAAGGCCTTCCTAGTATTACAATGTAGGTTGAATGGCAGTCGACGATCAGGAACTTCGTGGTTTGATTTATTCCTTCAACATAGACTGGGAGAAAGACCTCTCCTTCGTTCTGTTTCACTAAGGGTTGCTTTTCTGGTCAGGGCTTTGGGATCTAGCCCTAGATCAGTGTAGGCGAGTGAAAGATGATGTTGCTGGAGCTTGCATTGTCCACTAGTATTAGCTTGACCGAGCAGTTAGCTATGACCAGCGAAATGACGAGGGCATCGTGGTGAGGAGCTAGGACCCTTTCTTGCTCCTTTGCGGTGAAGCTAATTTTTATCTGTCCCCAAGAGTGGGCACTTTGGGGCCTCGATCTTCTGACCATTCTTGGCATTGCGAGTGCTCCTTTTGGCTGCGGCGCTGGTGACTCCACTTACTTCTGATCCTCCGGAGATTACATGGATCACCCGATCTTGCTGTGGGGGTAACGCTGGAATGACTTCGTTAGGAAGGCCGGGACCCTCTTTGTTCAAGAGGTGATTTGTTTTATCTGAGAGGAACTCTCTTAGATAACCCCTCTTAAGAAGCTCAGCAACTTCTATCCTCAAGGCTAAGCAATATTCGGTGGTATGGCCATGATCGTTATGGAACTCGCACCACTTTTTGAGACTTCGATTGGCATCGGGGGATTTCATCTTGGGAGGCGATTTAACTTGTGGACCCATCTGTCTCAAGACTCCGATAAGCTCTGCTTGGTTATTGCGAGATGAGCGATATTGGGCCAAGTAGATATCATCATCCCCTCGGATCGGGGTAGAGGGCGGTTCTGGTACCTGCCCCTGTTTGAATTGCTAGACTCCTTGTGGGGTCTAGATTGGGCGGCTTCATCACGATCATCCCTCTGAGATCTGGAGGACTTCTGATCGTATTTGGAGGAAGCCTTGGCCCTGCTCTCGATGTCTTCCTCCCATCTCACTTGAGCCCAGGCGCGAGATAACACGTCCGCCATGCTCCCACACCTATATTTCGTCAGCTCTTTGTAGAGATCTCCTTCTCGAAGTAGTCCCTTCTTGAAGGCCGAGACAGCTGTATCAGCATTGCACTTGGGGATGGAGACCTTCTCCTGGTTGAAGCGAGATATGCAGGAAACGTAAGGGTTCGTTCCTGTGTTGAAAGACCTCATAGAGGTCATCGGATCTCTTCTCCAGGTGACTTCTGATGGCAAACTGTTCCACGAACTTGTCACTGAGGGCCAAGAAGGATTTGATAGACCCCGTGGGAAGGTTGATGTACCACTGGAGGGCAGGGCCGTTTAGGGTTGATCCAAATCCTTTGCACATGGTAGCTTCCCTTGATTCTTTGGGAATATCAATAGCTATCATGTGCTGCTTGTACTGGGCGACGTGATAGTCAGGGTCCCCAATACCTTCGTACATCTTGATGCTGGGGAAGGAGAACTTGTGAGGCATCTCGACCAAAGCAATATCCTCCACGAAAGGCATGTCGGAATAGGATCTAAGGTCGCTTCTCCGGATAGGGGGAGCCACTCTGGGAAGCCTTTACCCCATAGATTGGATGGTTCCGAGTCACTCGGAAACCACCTTCTCTAGGTAAGCAGCTAGAGCTGGATCTGAGATATCAAGATTGTCGGGTGAGTATTCCTCATCCTCTGTGTCGGAGTCGTCATCCTTTTATACCGGGGTTAAGTTTCGAGCAGCCTCTTGGCTATCGGATCCGTTGTTTATGATATTAGGCTGCTGAGGTGTTTCCTCGTCGTCGAGGGGGGTGCCGAGTGAAGCCATAGGTCGGACTCTGGCTCTGAACCGCTTACGCTTGTTCCCAACTGCCCTGAGGGATTGGTTCTCTCGTCGGAGAGCGAGGTTCTCCGCTTCCATAGCGTCTACCTTCTCGACGCTCTGTTGAAGTTGCTTGGAGTGTTCACCAAGGTTGTCTTTTAGGTTTTGAACTTCTTGGAGAAGTTCCAAACCTACAAGCACTGTCTCCTGAGCCTTGTGAAGGTCGGTGATTTGGCTTTGAAGAGTTTCAAGCCGGATGATGAGCTCCAGCTCCTGCGGGGTTGGTTCGACTTGGTGAGACTCGTCTTCCGGGGTCATCGTCACGTAGTTGAGTTACTCCCCTCCTTCTAGTGCCAAACTGTTATGGTATTTTTGTGTAGGGTCGTTTTAGTACTACGGAACACAGGAAGACTTAGAAAGAAACAAAGAAATCGAGGCAAGGAGATGTATTACTTAGTATCTTAAGCGTTTACAACGTTGGATGCGTAATCCTTTAGTTTTCTAGCCTAACTCTATGATCTCTAAGCCTCTGAAAAGTCGATCCCTTGTTCTAGTGTTTGGGCTCCCCTTTTGTAGTAGATGGATGTCGATTGAAGTAGGGCGAACTCTTCCATAATCGTAGAAATAAAAGTTTTCCCATGACTGGAAAACTTCCATTTTATTTCGAGGGGTCGGACCCTGGTCTTTCCGGCAGGGGCTGGACCCTGGAACCTTCTAACAGGGGCTGGATCATGGGTCCTTCTTTGGAGAAAGGTCTGGAAATCAAGGGCCCCTTCGGAGGCTGGAGAAAACTTAAGCCTTGGATATTTTTCCCAAACAGGAGCAGCGATGGTACTGAGTTTTACACAAACCGTCCATAGAATCCAGCCAAGCCATGAAAACTACTTACTTCACCCACAGTTGTTGGACTAGGCCATTCACGGATGGCTTTCACCTTTTCTTCGTCCACTCTAATACCATCAGCACCTACAACAAAACCTAAGAACACCACATTATCTGTTCCAAAAGAGCATTTACCAATTTTAGCACACAACTTTTCTTTCCTAGGTACTTCAAGAACATATTTCAAATGCTTCTTATGATCCTCCATGTTTTTGCTGTAGATAAGGATATCATCAAAGTATACAACAACAAAATGACCAATGAAAGACCTCAAGATATGATTCATTAGATGCATGAAAGTACTAGGTGCATTTGTGAGACCAAAAGGCATAACAAGCCATTCATACAAGCCTAGTTTAGTTTTAAAAGTTGTTTTCCACTCATCACCTTCTTTCATTCTAATTTGGTGATATCCACTTTTCAAGTCAATTTTTGAAAAGACACAAGAACCATGAAGTTCATCAAGCATATCATTAAGCCTAGGTATAGGATGTCAGTACTTATAGATGTTATGTTGTTGATGGCTCGACAGTCCACGCACATCCTCCAAGTTGCATCCTTCTTAAATACCAAAAGAACCGGCACAGCACAAGGGCTTAGGTTCTCACGGATATAGCCCTTCCCAAGTAGATCATCAATCTGTTTCTGGAGTTCTTTAGTCTCAACGGGATTGTTCCGGTAAGCTGGCCGGTTAGGTAGTGAGGCTCTCGGAACAAAATCAATCTGATGTTCAATACCTCTCGCGGGTGGTAATCCCTTAGGATTCTCATCTGGAAAGGCATCAGAAAATTTCTGCAAAACATCTTGAAGCTCACTCGGAATTTCTGGTCCAAGGTTAGAAGAAGAAGCCATAAGAGATTCTTTATACACAAGTAAAGGAAATGGCTTTTGAGACTGGAGAGATTTTCTAACCTGACCTTCTTTGATAAAGAAATTGGAGTTTTTAGCAGATGTTTCAGGCTGGTCTGGTTTAGACTCTTCATCACAACCCTTCTTAAGTTGAACCTGATCTTGATGCACCTCCAAAGGTGACAAAGGTACCAAAGTAATTCTTTTCCCATCATGTTCAAATGAATGCCGGTTAGTGAGCCCATCATGCACTGCTCTTTTATCAAACTGCCAAGGACGTCCCAAAAGGATATGAAAAGCATCCATGGGTAGCACATTACACACGATTTTATCCTCATATCATCCAATAGAGAGTGGAATGGTGACTTGTTCTTTACAATACTGCTCTCCAGCTTCATTGAGCCACTCCAATGAAAGGACAAGCAAGAGGCCGAGTAACCAGCCCAAGTTTCCTTACAAGGGTGTCACTAGCCACATTAATGCAACTACCTCCATCAATAATAAAAGAACAAACTTTATCAGCAACAAGACATCTAGAGTGAAAGAGATTCTCCCTTTGTTCTTTGTCGTTGGAGTTAGGTTGCACACTGAAAGATTTTCTAGTGACAAGTATGGGACCATACTCAGGAAGCTCATGAGTATCCTCATCAAAGATCGGACCAGAATCCACCACAAAATTCGAACAGAACTCATTAATCACACCATCGGGTTCTTCATCAAGTATGGAACCAGATTCGTCTTCCATTGGTTTCCTAGCAACCAGAAGAGGTCCATGAACGGGGTAAGCAAGTGATTCTTCTTCCTCATCAAAGATGGGTCCAGAATCCTCCTTATCGTCCTCGATCTCTACCTCCCCATTTTCCAAAAGAACCATCACCTTTTGGTTTGGACAATTGTTAGCATAATGACCAAGGCCGTGACATCTAAAGCACTGAATGTCTCTGGTTCTTTTTGACGTCTCCTCTTTCTTTTCTCTATCAATATGAGCAGGAGCATAGTCTTAAAAGCATTATTTGTTGTGACAGAAGATTTACCCTTGTCTTGATAGCTGGTTTTGGATGCAAAAGGAGGCTTTGGTGCAAAGGCTGGTTTATAGAGACCCTTCCTCTTGGCTTGTTGTTCGATCAGGATGGCTTTGTGTAGAGTTTTCTCCATGTTGTCATACTCTTGAAGTTCCATACGGTCTTGGATGTCACGGTTAAGACCAGTAAGAAATCTAGCCATGGTGGCGTCTAAGGGCTCATGGTGGTAGTCCTCCACTGATTTAGTCCTTTGAAGCAAACGTCTGAGCTTGTGGTGGAGACCACAGTGGTAATGTTATGGTACAAAGCGTCTCCTGCTAGTCACAACTTGATCATACCAATTAATAGCATAGCCAGTGAACTCAGCTGCAGCAAGCCTAACCTTTTTAAGTTTAGAAAAATTTTGACAATCAAAGACAAGTTCAATTTTTCTTTCCCATTCAAGAAATGCATCAGGATCATTTTTACCATCAGAACTTGGAATTTTCAATTTCAAACCACCCATTCCATTATCAGTTCGTTCATATCTACCAAAAGGATTGACATCACCTTGATTGGGGTTCCGGAAACCTCTCCTAGGTCGGTTGGTGGATATGTCATCATGATAAATATATTCTTCAGGAAGGTCAAGGTCAGAATTGCTGTGCCTCCTTTGTGGAACTCTCCTGGATCCGGTTTGAGAACGGGAAGGTTGGTTGGTTTGGAGATCATCAAGCCATTGATGGATCTGTTCCAATCTTACATTCAACAAGTTAGACATAGTATCATTCAAAGCCCTCATTTGAAGGTTAGATAAATGTTGGGGTCAAAAACGGTTATCTCGAAATCAACAGATAAAAATATTTATCGTGCGCGGACTTTTCATAAAACAAGGGTCGAAAGCAAAACAAGTCGTATAGCTTAAAAAACCTATGTTAAAGTCGATCGTTCTTGTTTTACACGATAAACTTTACGAGAAAACCAACTAAGATTTAGTCGTAAAACTTCGATGATACAATCAAGAAGAACCGAGAGACATTAGGTCCGTAGCTAAGATGACACGACCATACGAAAGTATACGGAAGAAACGGGAAGTAATCTAAGTTTGGACATGCCGAACGACAAAGAATCCGCCTTGAGACTTAAAAGAGCCCGTTCTCTCAAACCGTGAGGACCCAGAAAACGAGCAAGATATCAAATCGAAGATCTCGCCGAGACGCTCGTGCTGGTCCTGGCCGCCGGTGGCAAGCGCCCGTGCTGGTCCTGGCCGCCGGGCGGCTAGCCCCCGTGCTGGTCCTGTCCACCGGGAAATTTCAAAGAGCCCGTTCTCTCAAACGGTGAGGACCCAGAAAACGAGCAAGATATCAAATTGAAGCCCTCGCCGAGACGCACGTGCTGGTCCTGGTCGCGGCGTCTAACTCCCGTGCTGGTCCTGGCCACCGGGCGGCTAGCCACCGTGCTGGTCCTTGCCGCCGGGAAACTTCAAAGAGCCCGTTCTCTCAAACCGTGAGGACCCAGAAAACGAGCAAGATATCAAATCAAAGCCCTCGCCGAGACGCACGTGCTTGTCTTGGCCGCCGGCGGCTAGCGACCGTGCTGGCCGTGGCCGCCGGGAAGCTAGCCCTTGTGCTGGCCGTGGCCGCCGGGCGGCTAGCCCCCGTGCTGGCCGTGGCCGCCAGCGGCAAGCGCCCGCGCTGGCCGTGGCTGCCGGGCGGCTAGCTCCCGTGCTGGCCGTGGCCGCCGGCGGCTAGCGCCCGTGCTGGCCATGGCCGCCGGGCGGCTAGCCCCGTGCTGGCTCGGGTCGTCGGGCGACAAGATTCCGTGCATAAGTTCTAGGCCCCGGCCGTAAGAAGTCTGTACTTTGCGTCTTTCCCAAGTTTTCGCGGAACAAATTGTTGAGATTCCGCGTACAAAAATCCCGTTCTTACTCCAAACTAAGATCGTCGAAAACACTTCGGAAACTCGTAAGATATCAACGGGAAGGAAGATCTTAAATTCTTCGTGCGAAACAGTGATGGTTATCTTAAGACACCACTCATCTCAACTCTACGAAGGATTGAAGATCTTCCGAAGAAATCGTAGAAAACAACGGAAGTCCTAGAGACGGCCCGAAAGGGACCAAACGCGATCGGACAGTCCGCTTACGATTATCTAAGATAGATATGACGATTTACGTTTATCTTTACATAACAAGATAAATGCTAAATTTCCAGAAGGATAAATGTCAAGTTTCCCGAAGATAAATGTCAAGTTTCCCGATAAACATGAAGGCCGATGAAAATAGAAAAAGCCCGCTTCGCGGCCCAAAAAGAGAATAGACCGTTATAAGAAGGAGTATATAAAGCAGCTTTGGGAGAGAAGGAAAGGAGAGCACAAAAAAACCTAAAGGGACTTAGAGAGGAGATCCGAGATTTTAGACTGAGGGAACTTAGAACTTAGGTGGTTAGACTAGCAAGGCATGACCTAGGACGTCTGGCCGCCTCTCGTTCTACCTTCATCTTGTCCGCACACTTCTGTTCCTTTGGAAGAATCTAACAATCCTTTTACTCAGAGTTCCGAACATAGAAACCCTAGGCGTTATTCTCGACACGCCCGTTTCTATGACAAACGCTCGTACTAGACGAACTCCGCCAGGCAGTTCGATCTCTTGTTCAAATCTTTTTAACTGAACTACGTCTGACTTGATCCTCGAAAGGGGTACGTAGGCAGCCTTTCTCAAGGTCCAGTCCCAACTCTTAACAAAACCCTTTTTGTACGATTTTCATCTTTTGTTATCTTTCCATATTTTCCGCACTTGTTCGGTCACTTGTCGTTGGCTGTCGCAGAGAATCCGGACCTTCAGGGAAAGTCGGGTTAACTTGGCTTTCCTCCGTTTTTTACTTATCAAAATCGACAGTGCGAATTCCGGTTCCCACAGTTTGACGCTAGAAGGAGGGGAGGACGGATTACTCTTACTCTTACGGCTGCAAAACGCTTGATCAAAGCAATGTCTGGAAATGTGAAAGACATACTCGCAGCTCACATCGACGCTGGTAAAACAACTTCAGCAGTGACTGCTCCTACGACCAACGCTTATGCAAACGGTTATCTAAGATTATCATCTTACGGAAAAACGTCCCGAGAACGGACCATCCCAACCAAGTTCGGGTCCTATCAACCATGCACCCCCGTCCAAGTTCCTGCAACACGGTCCTCGGGTCCATGGACACAACCCCCCTCGCTCGGGAAAAATTCAAAAAAAGACTTGGTAGTCAAGACGGATTCCTGCCTGCCGTATAAAACGACTATGGTTAGCTTGAAAACCAGTTGCCTTAACTATACGGGGAATTGAAATCCTTTCGGAAAAGCCAGCGTCACATCAACGGCTTTTTCTAAAGAAGAATCGTAAAAACGTCGAAGTCCCAAGACGGCCCAAAAGGGACCCGAATCGCGGCTAAACGGCCCACATACGATTTTAGAATAGGATCGAGCCCAAGACTGATATGACGGTCTAATTACCGAGTTTGAGAAATTCCAAGAAAAGTAAGACTTGTTCTCCTGGAAATCGCGAAGAAACCTCAGATTACTCGTAAAACAGAAAGCACGACTGATCGGGTTACCAATCAGCGTTTCTAATGTTAAAATTCGATAATGTTTTACGGAACACCTTTCGTAAAATAAATCCTCGAAAACATTTCACGAGACACCTTTTGCATGATTAAACTCGACAACATTTTACAAAACAGTTTCCGTAGAATTAACTCGACAACATTTTACAAAACAGTTTCTGTCTTCCATTGGTTTCCTAGCAACCAGAAGAGGTCCATGAACGGGGTAAGCAAGTGATTCTTCTTCCTCATCAAAGATGGGTCCAGAATCCTCCTTATCGTCCTCGATCTCTACCTCCCCATTTTCCAAAAGAACCATCACCTTTTGGTTTGGACAACTGTTAGCATAATGACCAAGGCCGTGACATCTAAAGCACTGAATGTCTCTGGTTCTTTTTGTCGTCTCCTCTTTCTTTTATCTATCAATATGAGCAGGAGAATAGTCTTAAAAGCATTATTTGTTGTGACAGAAGATTTACCCTTGTCTTGATTGCTGGTTTTGGATGCAAAAGGAGGCTTTGGTGCAAAGGCCGGTTTAGAGAGACCCTTCCTCTTGGCTTGTTGTTCGATCATGATGGCTTTGTGTAGCATTTTCTCCATGTTGTCATACTCTTGAAGTTCCATACGGTCTTGGATGTCATGGTTAAGACCAGTAAGAAATCTAGCCATGGTGGCGTCTAAGGGCTCATCCACATCAGCCTTGATCATCGGGATCTCCAACTCCTGGTGGTAGTCCTCCACTGATTTAGTCCTTTGAATCAAACGTCTGAGCTTGTGGTGGAGACCACAGCGGTAATGTTCTGGTACAAAGCGTCTCCTGCTAGTCACAACTTGATCATACCAATTAATAGCATAGCCAGTGAACTCAGCTGCAGCAAACCTAACCTTTTTAAGTTTAGAAAAATTTTGACAATCAAAGACAAGTTCAATTTTTCTTTCCCATTCAAGAAATGCATCAGGATCATTTTTACCATCAGAACTTGGAATTTTCAATTTCAAACCACCCATTCCATTATCAGTTCGTTCATATCTACCAAAAGGATTGACATCACCTTGATTGGGGTTCCGGAAACCTCTCCTTCGTCTACTACTGCGACTTCCTCTGGTTCTGCCTCTTTCTCGGTTGCTGGCCATTGTAGGACCACCAAGGGAATACTCATGTGCTCCTTGGTTTCTAGGGCGGAACCTAGGTTTGCAAGAGCATCAGCTTGGTAGTTTTGTTCCCTAGGGATCTGAGTAAGTTTGCAGTTTTCAAATTGGTCAAGCAGACGCTTGGCCACCGATAGGTATCTGATCATGCTCGGGTCCTTGGCGTGATAATCTCCTTGGACTTGGCTGATGATGAGATGAGAATCGCTGAAGACCTGTATGTCCTCCACTCCCATTTCTCTAGCTAATGCCAGACCTGCTACCAAGGCTTCGTATTCGGCTTCGTTGTTGGTGTTGGGGAAAAATATTCAAGGCTAAAGATTTCTCCAGCCTCCAAAGGGGCCTTGACTTCCGGGCCCTCGTTTGGAAAGGACCCAGGGTCCCTCCTCTACTCAAAGGACCCATCTCCACCAGGTGACACCAGGGTCCAATCTCCATTTAATAAGTATCCAGGGTCCAGTCCCTATATCGAGGAACCAAGGCCCAGCCCTTGCCGTAAGGACCAAGGAACCAATCCTCCGCATGAATATGGAAGTTTCCCAAATCGAGGGAAAAGTAATATATTCACAAATATTACGGAAGCCGCCCAAGATCGATCGACTTACATCAACTATAAAAGGGGAACCCAAACCCTAGAACAAGGGATCGACACTTTGGGGCTTAGAGATTATAGAGTTAGGCTAGAAAACTAGGGTTTATACACCCAATACGTTGTAACGCCAAACACACTCAATAATACATCTCTTTGCCTCGATTTCTGTTCTTAAAACACATACAAACTCGTATCCATTCATTAGTCTTCCAGTGTTCCGTAGTACTAAAACGACCCTACACAAAAATATCACAACAGTTTGGCGCTAGAAGGAGGGGAGTAACTCAACTACGTGACGATGGCATCGAAAGACGAGTCCAATCAAGCTAATCTGACCCCGAAGGAGAAGGAGCTTCTGAGCCTATTCGAAACCCTTCAGAGTCAAATTACCGACCTTCACAAGGCTCAGGAGACCGCACCTGCAGGTCTGGAACTCGTCCAGGAAGTTCAATACCTAAAAGATCAACTTGGAGAACACTCCAAGCAACTCCAGCAAAGCGCCGAGAAGCTAGATGCCATGGAAGCCGAGAACATCGCTCTCAGACGAGAAAACCGATCCCTCGGGGCAGTAGGGAACAAACGAAAACGGTTCAGAACCAAGGTTTGACCGATGGCTTCGCTCAACACCCCGCACTGTTGTGATATTTTTGTGTAGGGTCGTTTTAGTACTACGGAACACTGGAAGACTAATGAATGGATACGAGTTTGTATGTGTTTTAAGACCAGAAATCGAGGCAAAGAGATGTATTATTGAGTGTGTTTGGCGTTACAACGTATTGGGTGTATAAACCCTAGTTTTCTAGCCTAACTCTATAATCTCTAAGCCCCAAAGTGTCGATCCCTTGTTCTAGGGTTTGGGTTCCCCTTTTATAGTTCATGTAAGTCGGTCCATCTTGGGCGGCTTCTGTAATATTCGGGAATATATTAGTTTCCCCTTGATTTGGGAAACTTCCATATTCATGCGGAGGATTGGTTCCTTGGTCCTTACGGCAAGGGCTGGGCCTTGGTTCCTCGATACAGGGACTAGACCCTGGGTACTTGTCAAATGGAGGTCGGGCCCTGGTGCCACCTGGTGGAGATGGGTTCTTTAAGTTGAGGAGGGACCCTGGGTCCTTTCCAAACGAGGGCCCGGAAGTCGAGGCCCCTTCGTAGGCTGGAGAAAACTCTAGCCTTGGATATTTTTCCCCAACAGTTTGCCCCTTATTCCTTGATTGCTTCGTAGGGATCATGGGATAATATGTAGCCTTGAGTCTTGATGCCATTTCTTCCAGAAGGAGAAGAGTTTTGAGTCTAGGCAACATGAGGAGTTAATTTGGAATAAGATCGCTTAGTTGGAATGGGCCTCAGGGGAAGTAAGGATCGTGGCCCGCTCGTGATTATGCTAGGTCGGCGAAGTATTTTGGAGGTAATTTTGGAAATTTGCCGAGAATCGCGAGTATCTTCCAAATTCTTTTGTCTTTCCTCTTTCTTTCTTTCCTTCCCTTCGCCAAAAATGGAAAGTCGTTCCAGGTATATAATCGGATGTTTCGACGCCTTTGGACAACACGAATTTAGGTTTTCCTCTGTCCTTCTTATTGGAAGTAGATGTCGAACACTCCAATCTTCATTAAATCGTTCTCTACCCCCGGTGTTGGCGGACGTGTCAGACCCCGTCGCTTGTTTGGTGATCCTTTTGATTCCCCCATTCTAACACCTAGCGTGGTTTCGGGGACCGAGGATGAAAGAGTTCATGTGGCCCCTGTTCGCCCTCGTCGTTTCTGTTCTTTCGATGCTTCAAGTGAAGACGAAGATGGCCCGAGGTCTGACATTAAGGAAGGTGATCTGGCGGGGATCCGCCGTAGGTATTCCTTGCCTGATACGATGGGGATCAGGTGTGCGGGAGAGTTTGAGCGAGCTCCTGATGGAGGAAGGGGCGAGATAGCGATTTTTGAGGCTTATTTGGAGGCCGGCTTTAGAGGAGGGATTCCTTCTTTGATCGCGGAGGTGGCGTCGTACTTTGGATGTTCCCCTTCGCAGTTTACGCCTGCTACATGGCGTACTCTGATGGCTATCCAGGTGCTAGGAGAGCTCCACAGTATCCCTTTCGGGTTGTCTGAAGTCCTGTATTCTTACTCCTTTGTTCCCTTGCCAAGTAAGGGAGGCTTTTACCAAATATGGTCCCGAGATGGTGAACCTTTGGTGGATGAACCCCCTCGAGGTCTTAGGGGTAGCTTTCCTTCAAACGATTCCTGGGACAGGAGATATGTATTTATGAAGGTCGAAGGTGTTCCTGGTTATCCATGTTTCTGGCGTTCAGTGGGTAAGTTGTTTCTGTTTCCTTGGACACGGGTATTGTGTTTGCTGAATTATGTCGAATTTTTCTTCTTGCAGAGGTGACCCGACCAGTTATCCAGGCTGGTGAGACTTTGGTGAAGTTGGCGCGAGGTATTCCTAGGCGCTTTCGCTGGATTATGTTCTTGATGCATCCGATATCGCTGCGTCATAGCCGTATTTGGGGTAATGGAATTTCTCTTACTTGGTCCTTTCGTTCTAGCCATAGTTTGATGGAGTCTTTTTTTTCCAGGTGGGATCCCTACGGCTTCGATATTGTCAGTGTACGAGGAATACTGTAGAACTCGGCACCAAAGGAGGAGATTTCGTAACTTGTTTCCTTCCGTCCCTCCGGTGGTGGCTTCTTTGGCTCCGAGGGATGTTGGCAGGGATCGCTTCCCCAGTTTAGGTCGGCGTGTTCCTCCACATGAAGAGATTCTTTTCCTCCGGAGGCAGCTTCGGGAAGTGATTTCCAACCAGGCTCTTATCGTGCAGAGGGCTCGAGAGTATGCTCGTCAGGATCTTGTTAGAGAGTGGTCGATGAGGAGTGCTGGTCAGCATGAGCTGTTCGGGGGATCCGGCCGATGGGGCCTGTTGGAGGTCCAATCCGAAATTCGGGGAGCGGTGAAGGTGGTCATGGTGTTTTCCCTTTTTCTCGCCGGGAGCCGAATCTTTGAATATTTCTTCGATGCTTTTTCTTGCTTTATGTTGTCGTTTTTGGATTTTTTGTAGCTTTCTCCCCTCCGAATAAGGATTAATAATATCTACTGGTTTTTGCTTTTACTTCGTCCTTTCTTTGATTCTTGCACTGCTTTATGGTTTTGACCTCCAGTTACTTGGTTAGATGACTCCGGGGGAGATCAATCCTTGCGGAGAATCGTTGTCGGGAACTGATGGGTTCCGATCTGATTTGAACCCTTAGGTTCTTGTTGCTTCGAACTCGGAAGTTCTCAAGGTCTAGGCCCTTTGAGTTTCTTATTTGGGCCCTGAGGCCTTACTTTGAACCTGGGAGACCTTACCAATTAAATCTTGAAGGAATAGGAGCCTTTAGACTCTCCGGACCCTTAGGTCTTAGGAACCTTGAGGTTCTTCGGGCCCTTAGGCCTTGGGAACCTTGAGGTTCTTTAGACCCTTAGGTCTTGGGAACCTTGAGGTTCTTTGGACCCTTGGGCCTTGGGAACCTTGAGGTTCTTTGGGCTCTTAGGCCTTGGGAACCTTGAGGTTCTTCGGACCCTTAGGTCTTTGGAACCTTGAGGTTCTTTGGACCCTTAGGTCTTTGGAACCTGGAGGTTCTTTAGACCCTTAGGTCTTGGGAACCTTGAGGTTCTTTGGACCCTTGGGCCTTGGGAACCTTGAGGTTCTTCGGACCCTTAGGTCTTTGGAACCTTGAGGTTCTTTGGACCCTTGGGCCTTGGGAACCTTGAGGTTGTTTGGGCTCTTAGGCCTTGGGAACCTTGAGGTTCTTTGGGCTCTTAGGCCTTGG
Organism: Hirschfeldia incana; assembly: GCA_026261945.1. Taxonomy (NCBI): domain Eukaryota; kingdom Viridiplantae; phylum Streptophyta; class Magnoliopsida; order Brassicales; family Brassicaceae; genus Hirschfeldia; species Hirschfeldia incana. The sequence continues at coordinate 966,780 of JABCMI010000030.1, forward strand.
GAACCTTGAGGTTCTTCGGACCCTTAGGTCTTTGGAACCTTGAGGTTCTTTGGACCCTTAGATCTTTGGAACCTTGGGGTTCTTTGGACCCGAAGGACTTTGGAACCTTGAGGTTCTTTGGACCCAAAGGTCTTTGGACCCGAAGGTCTATGGACCCGAAGGTCTATGGACTTGAAGGTCTTTGGACCCGAAGGTCTTTGGACCCGAAGGTCTTTGGACCCGAAGGTCCTTGGACCCGAAGGTCTCTGGACCCGAAGTTCTCTGGACCCGAAGGTCTATGGACCCGAAGGTCTATGGACCCGAAGGTCTTTGGACCTTCACAACCACCACATTGGCGAGCCAGTCGGGATATTGCACATCTCTTATGAACCCTGCGTCGAGCAGGTTCTTGACCTCTTCGTTAATGATCTCATCCCTTTCGGGAGCGAACTTCCTTCTCTTTTGTCTAACAGGAGGATGCTCAGGATTCACTTGGAGCTGATGCATGATGACGCTGGGGTCGATTCCGGGCATGTCTTCGTGGGACCATGTGAAGCAATCGGAGTTAGATCTTAGGAAATCGATCAGCCTCCGTCTCAGATCCTTAGGCAGCTTGGAGCCTATCTTGAGGTTCCGCTCCGGGTTTCCTTCTATCAGGGGGACTTCGTCCATGTCTTCAACCTCGGGTTCTTCGGCATAAGGAACGAGAGGCTGCTTCTGTAATTGCTATAAAGCTTGGGTCCTTCCCTTCAGGGTAGTTTGATAGCAGGACCTAGAATTTTTTTGATCCCCTCTAATGACCTTCACGCCCCAAGGGGTAGGAAATTTTACCAATTGGTGGAGGTTTGATGGTACGGCTCCCATGTCGTGGATCCAGGGCCTCCCTAGTATTACGTTGTAAGACGACGGACAGTCGACGACCAAGAACTTAATGGTTTGGTTTACTCCCTCGGTGTAGACTGTGAGAAGGACTTCTCCCTCGTTTTGCTTCACCTCTCCGCTAAATCCCACGAGCGGGACCGCTTTCCTGGTTAATGTTTTAGGGTCTAACCCTAAATCCATATAGGCCGAGTGGAAGATAATGTTGCTGGAGCTGCCATTGTCCACCAATATCCGTTTAACCAGGCAGTTGGCTATGACAAGCGAGATAACGAGGGCGTTATGATGGGGAGCAAGGACTTGTTCCTGCTCCCTCGCAGTAAAGCTGATTTCATCTGTTCCCAAAAGTGGGCGCTTGGGAGTCTCGGTCTCTTGACCGTTCCTAGCATTGCGAGTACTTCGTTTGGCTGCGGCGCTGCTGATCCCGCTTACTTCTGATCCTCCGGAGATGACGTGGATCACTCGTTCTTGTGGTGGAGGTAGAGCAGGGACCGCTCCGTTGGGGAGAGCAGGGCCCTCTCTGTTAAGGAGATCCTTGGCCTTATCCGAGAGGAATTCCCTTAGGTAACCCTTCTTGAGAAGCTCGGCTACTTCCAATCTTAAGGCTACACAATCCTCCGTGGTATGGCCGTGATCGTTGTGGAACCCACACCATCTTTTAGGGTTCCGGGTAGCGTCAGGGGACCTCATTTTAGGTGGCCACTTGACTTGTGGGCCCATCTGCCTCAGGACTCCAATGAGCTCCGGTTTGGATATCACTAGGTGGGAAATGCTGGGCCAAGTCGAAACCATCATTCCTTCGGACCGAGGTAAGGGGCGATGTTGGTATATGCCCCTGCTCTGATTAGTGGATTTCCGGGGAGGTCGGGATCGGATGGTTTCTTCACGCTCGTCTTTCAGTGGTTTGGAGGACTTCTGATCGTACTTGGAGGAAACCTTGGCCCTGCTCACGACGTCTTCTTCCCACCTTACTTGGGCCCAGGCACGGGATAGTACATCCGCCATGTCTCCACATCTGTACTTGGTTAACTCCTAGTCGAGCTCTCCCTCCGGGAGTAGGCCCTTCTTGAAGGCTGAGATTGCTGTATCGGCGTTACACTCGGGAATGGAGACCTTCTCTTGGTTGAAACGAGCTATGTAGGAGCGTAGGGATTCGTTTCTGTATTGTTGGATCTCGTAGAGGTCATCTGATCTCTTCTCCAGGTGGCGGCTACTAGCGAACTGTTCCACGAACTTGTCGCTGAGGGCGGCAAAGGATGCTATGGACCCCGTGGGGAGGTTGATGTACCATTGGAGGGCAGGACCGGTTAGAGTTGACCCGAAGCCCTTGCACATGGTGGCTTCCCTTGCGTCTTACGGGATAGCCACGGCTAGCATGTGTTGCTTGTACTGGGCGATGTGGTTGTCAGGATCTCCTGTTCCTTCGTACATCTTGATGCTCGGGAAAGAGAACTTTCGAGGCATCTCGATCGAAGCAATCTCCTTCACGAAAGGCGTGTCGGAGTACGATCTTGGATCACTTCTACGGATGGGGGAAGCTACTCCGGGGAGCCTTTCGACCATGGATTGGATGGTGCCGAATTTTTCGGATACCACCTTCTCTAGGTAAGCGGCTAAAGCAGGATCCGAGATCTCGGGATGATCAGGTGAGTATTCTTCATCCTCTGTATCGGATTCGTCTTCTTCTTCTTCTCGGGTTATGTCCCGAATGTTTTCTTGACCGCCGGGTTCGTCTCCGGGCTGCTGAGGCGTTTCCTCGTCGTCGTGCGGGGTGTTGAGCGAAGCCATATGTCGAACTTTGGTTCTGAACCGTTTTCGTTTGTTCCCTACTGCCCCGAGGGATCAATTTTCTCGTCTGAGAGCGATGTTCTCGGCTTCCATGGCGTCTAGCTTCTCAGCGCTTTGCTGGAGTTGCTTGGAGTGTTCTCCAAGTTGATCTTTTAGGTATTGAACTTCCTGGACGAGTTCCAGGCCTGCAGGTGCGGTTTCCTGAGCCTTGTGAAGGTCGGTAATTTGACTCTGAAGGGTTTTGAATCGGCTCAGAAGCTCCTTCTCCTTCGGGGTCAGATTAGCTTGATTGGACTCGTCTTCCGATGCCATCGTCACGTAGTTGAGTTACTCCCCTCCTTCTAGCGCCAAACTGTTGTGATATTTTTGTGTAGGGTCGTTTTAGTACTACGGAACACTGGAAGACTAATGAATGGATACGAGTTTGTATGTGTTTTAAGAACAGAAATCGAGGCAAAGAGATGAATTATTGAGTGTGTTTGGCGTTACAACGTATTGGGTGTATAAACCCTAGTTTTCTAGCCTAACTCTATAATCTCTAAGCCCCAAAGTGTCGATCCCTTGTTCAAGGGTTTGGGTTCGCCTTTTATAGTTGATGTAAGTCGGTCCATCTTGGGCGGCTTCTGTAATATTCGGGAATATATTAGTTTTCCCTTGATTTGGAAACTTCCATATTCATGCGGAGGATTGGTTCCTTGGTCCTTACGGCAAGGGCTGGGCCTTGGTTCCTCGATACAAGGACTAGACCCTGGGTACTTGTCAAATGGAGGTCGGGCCCTGGTGCCACCCGGTGGAGATGGGTTCTTTAAGTTGAGGAGGGACCCTGGGTCCTTTTCAAACGAGGGCCCGGAAGTCGAGGCCCCTTCGGAGGCTGGAGAAAACTCTAGCCTTGGATATTTTTCCCCAACACGCACGACGGCGAGGAAACGCCTCAGCAGCCCGGCGACGAACCCGGCGATCGAGAAAATATTCGAGACGCAACCCGAGAAGAAGAAGAAGACGAATCCGATACAGAGGACGAAGAGTACTCACCTGATCATCCCGAGATCTCAGATCCAGCTCTAGCCGCTTACCTAGAGAAGGTGGTATCCGAAAAATTCAGCACCATCCAATCCATGGTGGAAAGGCTCCCCGGAGTAGCTCCCCCCATCCGTAGAAGTGATCCCAGGTCGTACTCCGACACACCTTTCGTGAAGGAGATTGCTTCGATCGAGATGCCTCGAAAGTTCTCTTTTCCGAGCATCAAGATGTACGAGGGAACAGGAGATCCTGACAACCACATCGCCCAGTATAAGCAACGCATGGTAGCCGTGGCTATTCCGAAATACGCAAGGGAAGCCACCATGTGCAAGGGCTTCGGGTCAACTCTAACCGGTCCTGCCTCCAATGGTATATCAACCTCCCCACGGGGTCCATAGCATCCTTCGCCGCCCTCAGCGACAAGTTCGTGGAACAGTTCGGTAGTAGTTGTCACCTGGAGAAGAGATCAGATGACCTCTACGAGATCCAACAATACAGAAACAAATCCCTACGCTCCTACATAGCTCGTTTCAACCAGGAGAAGGTCTCCATACCCGAGTGTAACGCCGATACAGCAATCTCAGCCTTCAAGAAGGGCCTACTTCCGGAGGGAGAGCTCTACAAAGAGCTAACTAAGTACAGATGTGGAGACATGGAGGATGTACTATCCCGCGCCTGGGCTCAAGTAAGGTGGGAAGAAGACGTCGTGAGCAGGGCCAAGGTTTCCTCAAAGTATGATCAGAAGCCCTCCAGACCCTCGAAAGACGAGCGTGAGGAAACCATCCGACCCCGACCTTCCCGGGAATCCACCAACCAGAGCAGGGGCAGATACCAACATCACCCCTTACCTCGGTCCGAAGGAATGATGGTTTCTACTTGGTCCAGCATCTCCCACGTAGCGATATCCAAACCAGAGCTCATCGGAGTCTTGAGGCAGATGGGACCACAAGTTAAGTGGCCACCTAAGATGAGGTCCCCCGATGCTACCCGGAACCCTAAAAGATGGTGTGGGTTCCACAGCGATCACGGTCATACCACTGAAGACTGTATAGCCTTAAAGCTGGAGGTAGCCGAGCTTCTCAAGAAGGGTTATCTAAGAGAGTTCCTCTCGGACAAGGCGAAGGACTTCCTCAACAGAGAGGGTCCCGCTCTCCCCAATGAAGCGGTCCCTACGCTACCTCTGCCACAAGAACGAGTGATCCACGTCATCTCCGGAGGATCAGAAGTAAGCGGGATCAGCAGCGTTGCAGCCAAAAGAAGTACTCGCAATGCTAGGAACGGCCAAGAGACCGAGATTCCCAAGCGCCCACTCTTGGGAACGGACGAAATCAGCTTTACTGCGAGGGAGCAGGAACGAGTCCTCGCTCCCCATCATGACGCTCGCGTTATCTCGCTTGTTATAGCCAACTGCTTAGTTAAGCGAATACTGGTGGACAATGGCAGCTCCAGCAACATTATCTTCCACTCGGCCTATATGGACTTAGGGCTAGACCCTAAAACATTAACCAGGAAAGCGATCCTGCTCGTGGGATTTAGCGGAGAGGTGAAGCAAACCGAGGGGGAAGTCCTTCTTCCAGTCTATGCCGAGGGGATAAACCAAACCGCCAAGTTCTTGGTCGTCGACTGTCCATCGTCCTACAACGTAATACTAGGAAGGCTCTGGATCCACGACATGGGAGCCGTACCATCAACCCTTCACCAATTGGTGAAATTTCCTACCCCCTAGGGTGTGAAGGTCATTAGAGGGGACCAAGAGAATTCTAGGTCCTGTTATCAAACTACCCTGAAGGGAAGGACCCAAGCCTTATAGCAATTACAGAAGCAGCCTCTCATTCCTCACGCCGAAGAACCCGAGGTTGAAGATATGGACGAGGTCCCCCTAATAGAAGGGAACCCGGAGCGGAACCTCAAAATAGGCTCCAAGCTGCCGAAGGATCTGAGGCGGAGGCTGATCGATTTCCTAAGATCTAACTCCGATTGCTTTGCATGGTCCCACGAAGACATGCCCGGAATCGACCCCAACGTCATCATGCACCTGCTCCAAGTGAATCCCGAGCACCCTCCTGTCAGACAAAAGAGAAGGAAGTTCGCTCCCGAAAGGGATGAAATCATTAACGAAGAGGTCAAAAACCTGCTCGACGCAGGGTTCATAAGAGAGGTGCAATATCCCGACTGGCTCGCCAATGTGGTGGTTGTGAAAAAGAAAAACGGAAAAGGGAGAGTCTACATCGATTTCACGGACGTCCTGCCCAAAGGATCCATTCCCCTTGCCTCATATAGACAAGCTGGTGGATGCCACCGCTGGGCACAAACTAATGAGCTTCATGGACGCCTTCTCGGGATACAACCAAATCCTGATGCATCCCGACGACCAAGAAAAGACGTCCTTTATGACTTCCAGGGGCATCTACTGCTACAAGGTCATGCCGTTTGGTCTGAAGAATGCTGGGTCCACTTACCAGAGGCTGGTCAACACGATGTTTGCCGATCAGATAGGCCAGACCATGGAAGTCTACAACGACGACATGCTGGTAAAATCTCTTGACTCGGAAGATCATATCTCACATCTCCAGCAAGCATTCACCACCCTGAGGAAATACAATATGAAGCTCAACCCCTCTAAATGTTCCTTTGGAGTAAGCTCCGGGAAATTCCTGGGATACATAGTCACCCACAGGGGCATAGAAGAAAATTCGGAGCAAATAAGGGCCATCCAGGCGATTCCTCCCCCACGAAACGTCAAAGAGATTCAAAAACTTACGGGAAGAATGGCAGCCCTCAGCAGATTCATCTCCAGGCTTTCTGACAAGTCCCAGGCCTGCTTCGAAACACTAAATAACCCTAAGGACTTTCAGTGGACAGAGAAGTGCGAAGCCGCGCTATCCGACCTCAAGGCCTACCTCACTACTCCACCACTCCTATCTAAACCTCTAGAAGGGGAAACCCTATTGCTTTACCTCGCCGTGTGCGAGCACGCAGTTAGCGCAGTCCTCGTAAGGGAGGAGGAAAAAAGGCAGCATCCCATATACTACGTCAGCAAATCCATGCTAGACACATAAACTCGCTACAGCCAGCTAGAGAAACTAGCCCTCGCCCTGGTGGTCGCGGCCCGGAAGTTACGTCCTTACTTCCAGTCCCATCAAATCGTGGTAGTCACCTCCTTCCCCATCAAAGCAGTCCTTCATAAACCTGAGGTATCAGGACGATTGGCAAAATGGGCCGTAGAACTAGGAGAGTACGACGTGACCTTCAGCCCAGCCGCCGCTATCAAGTCCCATGTCCTAGCTGATTTCGTGGCTGAATTCTCTCCCTCTATGCTTCCAGACCTAGATCTAGAAACTACACTCCAGGGAAAAGAAGCGGAAGAAGGTCAATGGACCCTGCACGTGGATGGCTCCAGCAATGTAAGAGACGCAGGGGTAGGACTGGTTCAGACCTCCCCTACGGGAGAATCGGCCTCAAGGGCTGTACGTTGCAACTTCAAAGCAACAAACAACGAGGCAGAATACGATGCTTTAATAGCAGGTCTAGAGCTATCTACGGAAATGGGATTAAAAGACATCCGGGTTTTCAGTGACTCGCAGCTCATCATTTGTCAAGCTCAAGGGGATTATCAAGCCAAGGACCCGAGCATGATCAGGTATCTATCGGTGGCCAAACGTCTCCTAGACCAATTCACAAGCTATTAGCTTCCCCAAATACCTAGGGAACAAAACTCCCAAGCCGATGCTCTAGCAAACCTGGGTTCCGCATTAGAAACCAAGGAACATATGAGTATTCCGCTGCTGGTCCTGCAATGGCCAGCAACCCAGAAAGAGGTTGAACCGGAAGAAGTGACGGTAGTAGACGAAGGGGAAACCTGGATGACCCCTATCACCGACTATCTAAGAAACGACGTCCTACCTAAAAACCGAGAGGAGAGCCGGAAGATCAAGAGACAAGCGGCCAGATACTGCATTTCGGAGGGAAAACTATATAGGAGGTCCTTCTCAGGACCCTATCTACGATGCTTATCCCCTAGAGAAGCCGCACGAATATAAGAGGAACTCCACGATGGGGAATGCGGTTCACACTCCAGCGGACGGAGCCTGGTTCTCAGGGCGAGAAGGGCTGGTTATTACTGGCCTACCATGGCGAAGGACTCCCTCAAACAGGCCAAAACCTGTAGCCAATGCCAGAAGCACGCCCCAATCTCCAACTTACCACCAGAGAACCTGAAATCCCTAAGTTCCCCATGGCCCTTCCGTAAATGGGGCATGGACATCGTGGGGAAATTCCCAATGGTGCCGGGGCAGAAGGTCTTCCTCCTAGTAATGACCGATTACTTCACGAAGTGGGTAGAAGCCAAAGCCTTGGCAAAAATCACGGACCTCCAGATCAGGAAATTCATCTGGACGAACATAATAACCCGCTTCGGAGCACCTCAGGAAATTGTCACAGACAATGGACCCCAATTTACCAGCAACGACTTCCAGGACTTCTGCAAAGATTGGGATATCAAACTCTCATATTCAGCACCAAGGCACCCGCAATCAAACGGACAAGCAGAGTCAACCAACAAAACGGTGGTGAACATGCTCAAGAAGCGCTTGGAAAAGGCTCACGGGCGATGGGCAGAAGAGCTACATGGAGTCCTTTGGGCCTACCGAACGACTCCAAAGACAGCTACCCAAGAAACCCCTTTCTCACTCGTCTATGGCACCGAGTCAGCAATACCAACCGAAGTGCATGTCAAGACCACGCTCTCCAACATCCTAACCCCCAAGGAAAATGACGAGCTGATGTACCTAAGCCTAGACCTCCTAGACGAAAAAAGGGAAGCAGCCCGCCTGAGGAACGCGTCGTACCAAATAAAGGTAGCCAAGAGTTACAACAAGAAGGTGAGATCCAGAACCTTCCAAGAAGGGGACTGGATCCTAAGGCGAGTCTGTAACCACACAAAAGACAAATCAGCCGGAAAACTCGCCCCCGGATGGGAGGGGCCCTATCAGGTAATAGGGGTGCAAGGGGCAGGAGCCTATAAGCTGCAAGACAGCACAGGCAAGGTACAACCCAACTGCTGGAACGCCTTGCACCTCAAATTCTATCATTTCTAAAGGCAAGATCTTCGGGTCGAGCTCTATATATACTATTATATATTTAAGTATTTTGGTTTTCCTACTCCTATGTATAACGAGAACGTCCTTGGGCTAGGCTTATAAAATACATTTGGTTTCGACTAAAGGGAGTTAAGGAAACACCAATATACTTAAAGGGGCATTATAGCTGGATCAGGGACCTTCGGGACCTCAGATCTTAGCTAGCCCCCTAGCTGGTGAGGCTACTCACCATAGGTGCAGACAGATATGGAAGGGGTCTGATCAGCCCTGAGCCGATGTATGTGCGATAGGGCCCCGCGTAAAGGCCTATAGCCGAGAGTTATGCGGGGACCACGTACTAGTGCCATTCAAACCCTCGTGAAATACGCTGTAAGCTAAACGCACGCTGGGGGCATGACGTACACAGCCAAGTACTGTAATCAGATTCTGGCGGCTGATATGCAGGAAGCAAAGTGCAAATAACCGGTTAAGCACAAACAATTTAATACCTATCCAGACGTGGAAGGTAGTGTGTCTGGGTTGACAGAACCTTGCGGGGGGACCCACCCCAGACCACAATAAGTCTGAGAGTGACCTTTCTGCAGAAAGGTAGAGTGCAGCATTGAGAATTTCGAGAATGGCCTATGCCCACGGGTAGCACAGTGCGATTTCTCAATTTAGATCGAGAGTGGCTCGCCTCCGGGCAGCAGAGAGCGATCAAAAAGACTCCCCAAAAGCATAAAAGTCCAGAGACCTTCGGGTCCAAAGACCTTCGGGTCCAAAGACCTTCGGGTCCAAAGAACTTCGGGTCCAAAGACCTTCGGGTCCAAAGACCTTCGGGTCCAAAGACCTTCGGGTCCAAAGACCTTCGGGTCCAAAGACCTTCGGGTCCAAAGACCTTCGGGTCCAAAGACCTTCGGGTCCAAAGACCTTCGGGTCTAAAGACCTTCGGGTCCATAGAACTTCGGGTCCAAAGACCTTCGGGTCCAGAGACCTTCGGGTCTAGAGACCTTCGGGTCCAGAGACCTTCGGGTCCAAAGACCTTCGGGTCCAAAAGACCTTCGGGTCCATAGACCTTCGGGTCCAAAGACCTTCGGTCCAAAAGACCTTCGGGTCCATAGACCTTCGAGTCCAGAGACCTTCGGGTCCAAAGAACCTCAAGGTTCCAAAGACCTAAGGGTCCATAAACCCAAGGGTCCATAAACCCAAGGGTCCAAAGAAACCCAAGGGTCCAAAGAACCCCAAGGTTCCAAAGACCTAAGGGTCCATAGGCCTAAGGGTCTAAAGAACCTCAAGGTTCCCAAGACCTAAGGGTCCAAAGAACCTCAAGGTTCCCAAGACCTAACGGTCCGAAGAACCTCAAGGTTCCCAAGACCTAAGGGTCCGAAGAACCTCAAGGTTCCCAAGACCTAAGGGTCCGAAGAACCTCAAGGTTCCCAAGACCTAAGGGTCCGAAGAACCTCAAGGTTCCCAAGACCTAAGGGTCCAAAGGACCTCAAGGTTCCTAAGACCTAAGGGTCCAGAGAGCCTCAAGGTTCCTTCAAGATCTAATGGGTAAAGTCTCCCAGGCTCAAAGTAAGGCCTCAGGGCCCAGGTAAGGAACTTAAGGGGCCTAGACCCTGAGAACTTCCGAGTTCGAAGGATCAAGAACCTATGGGCTCAAATTTGATCGGAACCCATCAGTTCCCGAGAACGATTCTCCGCAAGAATTGATCTCCCCTGGAAGTCATCTAATCAAGCAACTAGGGGTCAAAACCATAAACACCTCTACCATAAAGCAGTGCAAGGATCAAAGAAAAGATGGAGTAAAAGCAAAAACCAATAGATATTTTCAAGAATCCTTATTCGGAGGGAAGAAAGCTACAAAAAATCCAAAGACGACAACATAAAGCAAGAAAAGCATTGAAGAAGTATTCAAAGACTCGGCTCCTGGCGAGAAAAAGGGAAAACACCATGACCGCCTTCACCGCTCCCCGAATTTCGGATTGGACCTCCAACAGGCCCCCATCGGCTTGGTCACCCGAACAGCTCATGTTGACCAGCACTCCTCATCGACCATTCTCTAACGAGGTCCTGACGAGCATACTCTCGAGCCCTCTGCACGATAAGAGCCTGGTTGGAAATCACTTCCCGAAGCTGCCTCCGGAGGAAGAGAATCTCTTCATGTGGAGGAACACACCGACCTAAACTGGGGAATCGATCCCTGCCAGCATCCCTCGGAGCCAAAGAAGCCACCACCGGAGGAACGGAAAGAAACGAATTGCGAGATCTCCTCCTTTGATGTCGGGTTCTACAGTATTCCTCGTACACTGATAATATCGAAGCCGTAAGGATCCCACCTGGAAAACAAAGAATCCATCAAACTACGGCTAGAACGAAAGGACAAAGTAAGAGAAATTCCATTACCACAAATACGGTTATGACGCAGCGATACCGGATGCATCAAGAACAGAATCCAGCGAAAGCGCCTAGGAATACCTCGCACCAACTTCACCAAAGTCTCACCAGCCTGGACGACCGGTCGGGCCACCTCTGCAAGAAGAAAAACCCGACATAGTTCAGCAAATATAATACCCATGTCCAGGGAAACAGAAGCAACTTACCCACTGAACGCCAGAAACATGGATAACCGGGAACACCTTCGACCTTCATAAACACGTATCTCCTGTCCCAGGAATCGTTTGAAGGAAAGCTACCCCTAAGACCTCGAGGGGGTTCATCCACCAAAGGTTCACCATCTCGGGACCATATTTGGTAGAAGCCTCTCTTACTTGGCAAGGGAACAAAGGAGTAAGAATATAGGACTTCAGACAACCCGAAAGGAATACTATGGAGCTCTCCTAACACCTGGATAGCCATCAGAGTACGCCATGTAGCAGGCGTAAACTGCGAAGGGGAACATTTAAAGTACGACGCCACCTCCGCAATTAAAGAAGGAATCCCTCCTCTAAAGCCGGCCTCCAAATAAGCCTCAAAGATCGCTATCTCGTCCCTTCCTCCATCAGGAGCTCGCTCAAACTCTCCTGCACACCTGATCCCCATTGTATCAGGCAAGGAATATCTACGGCGGATCCCCGCCAGATCACCTTCCTTAATATCAGACCTCGGGCCATCTTCGTCTTCACTCGAAGCATCGAAAGAACAGAAGCGACGAGGGCGAAAAGGGGCCACGGAAACCCTTTCATCATCGGTTCCGGAAACCACGCTAGGTGTTAGAATTGGGGAATCAAAAGGATCACCAAACAAACGACGGGCCTGACATTTCCGCCAACACCGGGGGTAGGGAACGATTTCATGAAAATTCGGAGCGTTCGACATCTACCTCCAATAAGAAGGATAGGGGAAAACCTAAATTCGTGTCGTCTAAAGGCGTCGAAACATCCGATTATATACCTGGAACGACTTTCCATTTTCGGCGCATGAAATGAAAGAAAGAAAGGGGAAAGACAAAAGAATTTGGAAGATAATCGCGATTCTCGGCAAATTTCCAAAATTATCTCCATTCGCCGACCTAGCATCATCACGAGCGGGCCGCGATCCTTATTTCCCTTGAGGCTCATTCCGACTGAGCGATCATATTCCAAAATAACTCCTCATGTCGCCTAGACTCCAAACCCTTCTCCTGCTGGAAGAAAAGGTATCAAGACTCAAGACTACATATTATCCCTTGATCCCTACGAAGCAATCAAGGAATAAGGGGCAAACTGTTGGGGAAAAATATTCAAGGCTAAAGATTTCTCCAGGCTCCGAAGGGGCCTTGACTTCCGGGCCCTCGTTTGGAAAGGACCCAGGGTCCCTCCTCTACTCAAAGGACCCATCTCCACCAGGTGACACCAGGGTCCGATCTCTATTTAATAAGTATTCAGGGTCCAGTCCCTATATCGAGGAACCAAGGCCCTGCCCTTGCCGTAAGGACCAAGGAACCAATCCTCCGCATGAATATGGAAGTTTCCCAAATCGAGGGGAAAGTAATATATTCACAAATATTACGGAAGCCGCCCAAGATCGACCGACTTACATCAACTATAAAAGGGGAACCCAAACCCTAGAACAAGGGATCGACACTTTGGGGCTTAGAGATTAGAGAGTTAGGCGATAGAACTAGGGTTTATACACCTAAGACGTTGTAATCCCAAAATCACTCAATAATACATCTTTTTGCCTCAGTTTCTCTTCTCTAAACACATACAAATACACGAAATCTATTAGTCTTCCAGTGTTCCGTAGTACTAAAACGACCCTACACAAAAATATCACAATAGTTGGTTGCTTTGAAGTTGCAACGTACGGCTCTCGAGGCTGACTCTCCTATGGGGGAAGTTAGGACCAATCCCACTCCTGCGCCTCTTACGTTGCTGGAACCATCAACATGTAAGGTTCATTTGCCTTTCTCCGCCTCCTTTCCATGGAAGGGGAGAATTCAGCCACGAAGTCGGCAAGAACTTGGGACTTGATGGCGGTAGCTGGACGGAAGACCACATCATATTCCCCCAATTCTATGGCCCATTTTGCCAATCGTCCTGACACCTCGAGTTTATGAAGGACCGCTTTGATAGGGAATGAGGTGACCACCACGACTTGATGAGCCTTGAAGTAGGGGCGTAGTTTCTGAGCTGCTACGACTAGGATGAGGGCTAGCTTTTCTAGTTGGCTGTAGCGAGTCTCTGCGTCTAGCATAGACTTGCTAACGTAGTATATAGGGTGTTGTTTCATCCCTTCTTCTCTTACGAGGACCGCGCTAACTGCATGCTCGGATACGGCTAGGTAGAGCAATAAGACCTCTTCTTCTAGGAGTTTAGATAGGAGTGGTGGAGTAGTAAGATAGGACTTGAGGTCAGATAATGCAATCTCGCACTTCTTTGTCCATTCGAAGTCCTTGGGATTCTTTAGTGTTTCAAAGAAAGCGTGGGACTTGTCGAAGAGCCTGGAGATGAATCTGCTGAGGACTGCCATTCTTCCTGTCAGTATTTGAACCTCCTTGACGTTGCGAGGGGAAGGTATCGCTTGGATGGCCCTTATCTGCTCCGGATTCGCGTCTATGCCCCTGTGAGTGACTATATACCCCAAGAATTTCCCGGAGCTTACTCCGAACGAGCATTTAGAAGGGTTAAGCTTCATATTGTACCTTCTTAGGGTGGCGAACGCCTGTTGAAGGTGCGTGATATGATCTTTGGAGTCCAGGGACTTCACCTGCATGTTGTCGATGTAGACTTCCATGGTCTGACCTATCTGATCGGCGAACATCATGTTGACCATCCTCTGATAGGTGGATCCAGCGTTTTTCAACCTGAAAGGCATGACCTTGTAGCAATAGATGCCCCTGGAGGTCATGAAGGATGTCTTCTCCTGGTCATCAGGATGCATTAGGATTTGGTTGTATCCGGAGAAGGCATCCATGAAGCTCATTAGTTGATGTCTGGCAGTAGCATCAACCGGCTTGTCTATGTGAGGCAAAGGGAATGGATCCTTTGGGCAGGACTTGTTGAGGTCCGTGAAATCGATGCAAACTCTCCACTTTCCATTCTTCTTCCTTACAACTACCACAGTAGCAAGCCAGTCGGGATAATGTACCTCTCTTATGAACCCTGCGTCGAGCAGGTTCTTTACTTCCTCGTTAATGATTTAGTCCCTTTCAGGAGCGAACTTCCTCCTTTTTCTGTTTGACCGGGGGATGCTTTGGATCCACTTGAAGCTGGTGCATGATGATATCGGGATCGATCCCAAGCATGTCCTCATGCGACCACGCGAAACCGTCGGAATTAGACGTTAGGAAATCGATCAATCTTCGTCTCAGATCCTTCGGAAGTTTGGAGCCTATTTTGAGATTCTGCTCAGGGTTCCCTTCTACCAGGGGGACCTCATCCATATCTTCAACCTCGGGTTCTTAGGTGTGAGGAACCAGAGGTTGCTTCTGTAATTGCTATAAGGTCTGGGTCTTTCCTTTCAGGGTAGTTTGATAGCAAGACCTAGAGTTTTCCTGGTCCCCTTTGATGACCTTTATGCTCGAAGGAGTAGGAAATTTCACCAATTGATGGAGGGTCGATGGTACAGCTCCCATGTCGTGAATCCAAGGTCTTCCTAGTATCACGTTTGATATCACTCAAATTTCCCTAACGAGTTAATTACTCTCTCAAATAAGAGGTTCAGTTGTAGTACTTAGGGATCGAATCCACAAGGAGCTAAGGAACCTAATAGATCTAATAGTTATACGATTAAGCTAGGCTAATATGTTTTAAAGCAGTAAATAAAGCAAGTAATGAATAAAAGAGTAAACAAGTTGAACAATATAATTGTTCAGCTTGGCAAGGATTTGTTTGATGGAAGGATGGTTTGCTAGATCTAGGTTTCTATTCAGGAAATCAGGATTATAATGATATAGAGACTAAAGCATGATATTATAGAACTAAACTACTAGAATAACCAATCATCTCTCGATGTGTAGGTTATCTATTACTAGATCCAAGACCTAAAACTCTCGATGTCGAATCTTTGAAAGCGTCGATCGATGTCTCTATAAGAGTATCGACCGATACGCCTTTCGTCGCGTCGATCGATATCTCTATAGGAGAATCGATCGATACGCTTCTAGTATGCGCTTAGCGCGAGTTGATTATATGTTCACCAGAGTTTCTAGATCAACTCTCATATGTATCTAGCAATTCTAGCTCAGAGAAGACATGTCAGATAAGAAGCCAAGCTCTCACTTGTGCCTAATAAATCTGAGATCAAGTTCAAGTTAATTACTCAAGAACAAGCAATAAGAACGATCTTCAATGATGAATACCACAACTTAGCAATTCTATATTTGGGGGCTAATCCCACATAACTTATCTGAACCCTAAACCTAATAGGTGGATCTATTCAGACATGAAACTTGTCACAGAAATCATAGATGAATAGATATAAAATTGCAATAGATATAAAACCAAAACCAATGGAGTTCTAGGAGGAATCTGATAGGAGTTCCTCCCTTCTCCCCCAACAAAGAACAAGGATTAAAGAAAGTGTAAAGAAAGCGTAGCCGTCAACAATGGCTTAGAAATAACATAAACTAGATCTTGACCCGCACAACTGTGCAGATGCATGTTTTACAATATATATCTAGTATATATAAACTTTAGAAATTTATAATTTTACGATTTCAGTTTTATTTATTTATATTGTTTGTGCTACGTATTTTATGTCGTGTAATAGGAACATCCGTAAAATAATGCAAACAGTAAATATTGTAGTAAGAATCTTACAAATATATATACTTTATGTAGTTTAATATTTTTATCTTAATAATAATATATAATTCTTAAATACACATAATAACTCATGAGTGAATAACTTATAATTATAATGTATTTGTTAAATTATATATCACGAAATTTTGGGGAAAAGTTTTAAAATATATGAAAACAAAAAGTAACAATACAAAATATATATTATATCTTATATTTTCTTTTTTATTTATTCAAAAAACACTGAAAATGAAATTGTAAATTATTCTAATAGTTTTCTTTAACAAATTAATAACAATCATATAAAAATTAAAAGTAATTATTAATTGTATTTTGGGCTATAATGATCCATGATAAAAGTTAAGCCCATTATTATTTTAGTGTAGTGTTATCTACGTTTCCAAACAACATTATAGTTTTTTACTACTATCATTGTTTCCTAAAGTGTACTTCAGCTTTAATAAGATAGATAGGGTTTCTGGTCGTCCAAGGATATTCTGGTATTTTGGATTGCTTTAGGGCTTCTGGTGGTCATGAAATATAGTAATCCCACGTCCTGACATTCATATCGATCTATATGAGTGATCTCCCATCGATCGATATACATTCCTCTTCTCAACAGCCTTCTCTCGCGAGGAAGACTGAGCACTCTTCAGTAAAACGGGCATAACTTCTGATCTAACCGATGGATTGACCTGAGACCGGTGGCATTGGAAAGCTAACTCAAAGATTTATCTTGTGTCCATAGATCAGCTCAATCGCACCATGGGAAGGTCTCCATCCATATCTAAACATCTGACGCGTCTGCGTAGTTCTGCACTTAAAGGCTCCAAAAGACACCAAAAACACCATATTTCTCCAAGTCGTACCTGAACCTGTAAATACTCTAAATAGACCCTATTTCGTAGTAAATATTTGTAAAACCGCTTATATACCATGGGTAAAAGTGGTTCAAAATCATGGTAAGTCCTCAAGCAAAACCAACAGGCTGTCTCTCTGAAAGAGGTTTGAAAACAGCAGGGACTCAAAAGATTTTAAAAACTTAGTCATCATCTCTATAGTAGTGCAAACCAAATCATAGACATCCTAACTTTAGAAGCACATTTTACAATATCCTAGTATAGCAACGAAATTCACCTAGCCAACAACTTAACAGATCATGTCTGACAATCCCCTCTACTGATCTCATTTCTTAATGTAAATAAAAATGTAAGCTTTACCTTGGGAGTATCGATCAAGGAACACATGGACTCAACTCAAACAAGTTTCTGAACACACAGGCAGTCTTCTCTGGTTCCTTTCTTCTCCCTCTTTCTCTCTTCTCTGGATCCTCATAGTTTCAAATTTAATGAACATTGATTGCCACAAAGGCTATCTTTGTATCATCTCATTGACTTAGTAACACATATCTTTCGAATAAGCGAATAATGGGGTCGCAGGAATCACTCCTACCCCTCGCTCTGATCATTCTGTAAAAGTAGAATAATGGGGTCGCATGAATCACTCCTACCCCTCTAGTCCTCAAGAAATCATATCAAATCTTTATACAAATCTTTCTTTCTTTCCTTAGGATGCCGAAGAGAAAGAAGGAAGGGAATCAGAAGCACACAGACTATTACCTTCCTGACTTGCAGGAGGATTTCGATCCCTTGTATACAAAGCCCCAAGACAAGCAAAGTTGAGTTCAATTAGGTTGGAGATCAGCTTTTGTTCCTTCAAACATTCTCAGCAAGTGCAAACATAGTTGACAGGTTGATCCACTTTAGTATCTCTAGTACTTCTGCAGTCAGTAAATCTAAGATTGGTCTAAAGAGTGGTTAGATGACAGGTAATAAATCAAATTAGATCATCATCCCCTTCTTGACTCAATAAAACTTTTTGAAAACATTTTTAAATAAGACTCATAAAGTAGATAAATGTTAGTAATCCCCCCAGACTTAAATTACACTGTCCCCAGTGTAACATAGTCAGTGGTAAGGTAAAAAAACAATAAAGCAGAAGTACGAAATTTAACAAGTAAGAAAGATAACCTGCTCAGTGTCGATCGATATAATGAAGATACAATCGATCGTGTTGATGAAGTGATGTCGATCGATATCCAGATGATCTCATCGGTCGATGTGCTGAGCAATCGTCTCCTTGGATCTGACCGAAGTAAGTGTCGATCGATAAATTTAGGTTTACATCGGTCGCTGCAAGTGATGTACTGTCGATCGATATTGACATACTCTAATCGGTCGATTATCATGGCAATCGTCTACTCGGGTCCCTATTCTAAACAACTAACTAAATCATAATATTAGTACGACCTCCCCCAGACTTGAATAACATTGTGATCAATGTTAAACAGTCTAAGATCGATGGAGAATAAATCATAAGGACAGTATTCAACAAGGAGAAACGTTATACCTGACGTTGATATGAAAGTCGACCAACACACTGAAGTGGCGATAGATACTCTTAATGTGCTGTCGATAAACAAAGTTAAGTGGCGATCGACCGATGTTAATGATGCTCTGTCGACTGATGCTTGCAAGCCATCGGTCGATATCGGTATATCAACCCTTCTTCCTTGGATCTGCTCCTATAACCTATCATAGATAAAACACTAACAGTCTAAAAGTTAGTAATAGATAACTAATAAAACCAATTAACTAATTTTTTTTATTTTCGATGAACAATGATCTGCTACAGGATTTGTGCTACAGTAACTATGAACAGTAATCGTGGCTACAGTGACTCTGCTACAGTATCGATCGATTTTCATGGCAAGGGAACAAAGGAGTAAGAATATAGGACTTCAGACAACCCGAAAGGAATACTATGGAGCTCTCCTAACACCTGGATAGCCATCAGAGTACGCCATGTAGCAGGCGTAAACTGCGAAGGGGAACATTTAAAGTACGACGCCACCTCCGCAATTAAAGAAGGAATCCCTCCTCTAAAGCCGGCCTCCAAATAAGCCTCAAAGATCGCTATCTCGTCCCTTCCTCCATCAGGAGCTCGCTCAAACTCTCCTGCACACCTGATCCCCATTGTATCAGGCAAGGAATATCTACGGCGGATCCCCGCCAGATCACCTTCCTTAATATCAGACCTCGGGCCATCTTCGTCTTCACTCGAAGCATCGAAAGAACAGAAGCGACGAGGGCGAAAAGGGGCCACGGAAACCCTTTCATCATCGGTTCCGGAAACCACGCTAGGTGTTAGAATTGGGGAATCAAAAGGATCACCAAACAAACGACGGGCCTGACATTTCCGCCAACACCGGGGGTAGGGAACGATTTCATGAAAATTCGGAGCGTTCGACATCTACCTCCAATAAGAAGGATAGGGGAAAACCTAAATTCGTGTCGTCTAAAGGCGTCGAAACATCCGATTATATACCTGGAACGACTTTCCATTTTCGGCGCATGAAATGAAAGAAAGAAAGGGGAAAGACAAAAGAATTTGGAAGATAATCGCGATTCTCGGCAAATTTCCAAAATTATCTCCATTCGCCGACCTAGCATCATCACGAGCGGGCCGCGATCCTTATTTCCCTTGAGGCTCATTCCGACTGAGCGATCATATTCCAAAATAACTCCTCATGTCGCCTAGACTCCAAACCCTTCTCCTGCTGGAAGAAAAGGTATCAAGACTCAAGACTACATATTATCCCTTGATCCCTACGAAGCAATCAAGGAATAAGGGGCAAACTGTTGGGGAAAAATATTCAAGGCTAAAGATTTCTCCAGGCTCCGAAGGGGCCTTGACTTCCGGGCCCTCGTTTGGAAAGGACCCAGGGTCCCTCCTCTACTCAAAGGACCCATCTCCACCAGGTGACACCAGGGTCCGATCTCTATTTAATAAGTATTCAGGGTCCAGTCCCTATATCGAGGAACCAAGGCCCTGCCCTTGCCGTAAGGACCAAGGAACCAATCCTCCGCATGAATATGGAAGTTTCCCAAATCGAGGGGAAAGTAATATATTCACAAATATTACGGAAGCCGCCCAAGATCGACCGACTTACATCAACTATAAAAGGGGAACCCAAACCCTAGAACAAGGGATCGACACTTTGGGGCTTAGAGATTAGAGAGTTAGGCGATAGAACTAGGGTTTATACACCTAAGACGTTGTAATCCCAAAATCACTCAATAATACATCTTTTTGCCTCAGTTTCTCTTCTCTAAACACATACAAATACACGAAATCTATTAGTCTTCCAGTGTTCCGTAGTACTAAAACGACCCTACACAAAAATATCACAATAGTTGGTTGCTTTGAAGTTGCAACGTACGGCTCTCGAGGCTGACTCTCCTATGGGGGAAGTTAGGACCAATCCCACTCCTGCGCCTCTTACGTTGCTGGAACCATCAACATGTAAGGTTCATTTGCCTTTCTCCGCCTCCTTTCCATGGAAGGGGAGAATTCAGCCACGAAGTCGGCAAGAACTTGGGACTTGATGGCGGTAGCTGGACGGAAGACCACATCATATTCCCCCAATTCTATGGCCCATTTTGCCAATCGTCCTGACACCTCGAGTTTATGAAGGACCGCTTTGATAGGGAATGAGGTGACCACCACGACTTGATGAGCCTTGAAGTAGGGGCGTAGTTTCTGAGCTGCTACGACTAGGATGAGGGCTAGCTTTTCTAGTTGGCTGTAGCGAGTCTCTGCGTCTAGCATAGACTTGCTAACGTAGTATATAGGGTGTTGTTTCATCCCTTCTTCTCTTACGAGGACCGCGCTAACTGCATGCTCGGATACGGCTAGGTAGAGCAATAAGACCTCTTCTTCTAGGAGTTTAGATAGGAGTGGTGGAGTAGTAAGATAGGACTTGAGGTCAGATAATGCAATCTCGCACTTCTTTGTCCATTCGAAGTCCTTGGGATTCTTTAGTGTTTCAAAGAAAGCGTGGGACTTGTCGAAGAGCCTGGAGATGAATCTGCTGAGGACTGCCATTCTTCCTGTCAGTATTTGAACCTCCTTGACGTTGCGAGGGGAAGGTATCGCTTGGATGGCCCTTATCTGCTCCGGATTCGCGTCTATGCCCCTGTGAGTGACTATATACCCCAAGAATTTCCCGGAGCTTACTCCGAACGAGCATTTAGAAGGGTTGAGCTTCATATTGTACCTTCTTAGGGTGGCGAACGCCTGTTGAAGGTGCGTGATATGATCTTTGGAGTCCAGGGACTTCACCTGCATGTTGTCGATGTAGACTTCCATG
The DNA here is from genome assembly GCA_026261945.1 of Hirschfeldia incana. Lineage (NCBI taxonomy): Eukaryota > Viridiplantae > Streptophyta > Magnoliopsida > Brassicales > Brassicaceae > Hirschfeldia > Hirschfeldia incana. Next base: position 987,962 of record JABCMI010000030.1, read on the forward strand.
GTCTGACCTATCTGATCGGCGAACATCATGTTGACCATCCTCTGATAGGTGGATCCAGCGTTTTTCAACCTGAAAGGCATGACCTTGTAGCAATAGATGCCCCTGGAGGTCATGAAGGATGTCTTCTCCTGGTCATCAGGATGCATTAGGATTTGGTTGTATCCGGAGAAGGCATCCATGAAGCTCATTAGTTGATGTCTGGCAGTAGCATCAACCGGCTTGTCTATGTGAGGCAAAGGGAATGGATCCTTTGGGCAGGACTTGTTGAGGTCCGTGAAATCGATGCAAACTCTCCACTTTCCATTCTTCTTCCTTACAACTACCACAGTAGCAAGCCAGTCGGGATAATGTACCTCTCTTATGAACCCTGCGTCGAGCAGGTTCTTTACTTCCTCGTTAATGATTTAGTCCCTTTCAGGAGCGAACTTCCTCCTTTTTCTGTTTGACCGGGGGATGCTTTGGATCCACTTGAAGCTGGTGCATGATGATATCGGGATCGATCCCAAGCATGTCCTCATGGGACCACGCGAAACCGTCGGAATTAGACGTTAGGAAATCGATCAATCTTCGTCTCAGATCCTTCGGAAGTTTGGAGCCTATTTTGAGATTCTGCTCAGGGTTCCCTTCTACCAGGGGGACCTCATCCATATCTTCAACCTCGGGTTCTTAGGTGTGAGGAACCAGAGGTTGCTTCTGTAATTGCTATAAGGTCTGGGTCTTTCCTTTCAGGGTAGTTTGATAGCAAGACCTAGAGTTTTCCTGGTCCCCTTTGATGACCTTTATGCTCGAAGGAGTAGGAAATTTCACCAATTGATGGAGGGTCGATGGTACAGCTCCCATGTCGTGAATCCAAGGTCTTCCTAGTATCACGTTTGATATCACTCAAATTTCCCTAACGAGTTAATTACTCTCTCAAATAAGAGGTTCAGTTGTAGTACTTAGGGATCGAATCCACAAGGAGCTAAGGAACCTAATAGATCTAATAGTTATACGATTAAGCTAGGCTAATATGTTTTAAAGCAGTAAATAAAGCAAGTAATGAATAAAAGAGTAAACAAGTTGAACAATATAATTGTTCAGCTTGGCAAGGATTTGTTTGATGGAAGGATGGTTTGCTAGATCTAGGTTTCTATTCAGGAAATCAGGATTATAATGATATAGAGACTAAAGCATGATATTATAGAACTAAACTACTAGAATAACCAATCATCTCTCGATGTGTAGGTTATCTATTACTAGATCCAAGACCTAAAACTCTCGATGTCGAATCTTTGAAAGCGTCGATCGATGTCTCTATAAGAGTATCGACCGATACGCCTTTCGTCGCGTCGATCGATATCTCTATAGGAGAATCGATCGATACGCTTCTAGTATGCGCTTAGCGCGAGTTGATTATATGTTCACCAGAGTTTCTAGATCAACTCTCATATGTATCTAGCAATTCTAGCTCAGAGAAGACATGTCAGATAAGAAGCCAAGCTCTCACTTGTGCCTAATAAATCTGAGATCAAGTTCAAGTTAATTACTCAAGAACAAGCAATAAGAACGATCTTCAATGATGAATACCACAACTTAGCAATTCTATATTTGGGGGCTAATCCCACATAACTTATCTGAACCCTAAACCTAATAGGTGGATCTATTCAGACATGAAACTTGTCACAGAAATCATAGATGAATAGATATAAAATTGCAATAGATATAAAACCAAAACCAATGGAGTTCTAGGAGGAATCTGATAGGAGTTCCTCCCTTCTCCCCCAACAAAGAACAAGGATTAAAGAAAGTGTAAAGAAAGCGTAGCCGTCAACAATGGCTTAGAAATAACATAAACTAGATCTTGACCCGCACAACTGTGCAGATGCATGTTTTACAATATATATCTAGTATATATAAACTTTAGAAATTTATAATTTTACGATTTCAGTTTTATTTATTTATATTGTTTGTGCTACGTATTTTATGTCGTGTAATAGGAACATCCGTAAAATAATGCAAACAGTAAATATTGTAGTAAGAATCTTACAAATATATATACTTTATGTAGTTTAATATTTTTATCTTAATAATAATATATAATTCTTAAATACACATAATAACTCATGAGTGAATAACTTATAATTATAATGTATTTGTTAAATTATATATCACGAAATTTTGGGGAAAAGTTTTAAAATATATGAAAACAAAAAGTAACAATACAAAATATATATTATATCTTATATTTTCTTTTTTATTTATTCAAAAAACACTGAAAATGAAATTGTAAATTATTCTAATAGTTTTCTTTAACAAATTAATAACAATCATATAAAAATTAAAAGTAATTATTAATTGTATTTTGGGCTATAATGATCCATGATAAAAGTTAAGCCCATTATTATTTTAGTGTAGTGTTATCTACGTTTCCAAACAACATTATAGTTTTTTACTACTATCATTGTTTCCTAAAGTGTACTTCAGCTTTAATAAGATAGATAGGGTTTCTGGTCGTCCAAGGATATTCTGGTATTTTGGATTGCTTTAGGGCTTCTGGTGGTCATGAAATATAGTAATCCCACGTCCTGACATTCATATCGATCTATATGAGTGATCTCCCATCGATCGATATACATTCCTCTTCTCAACAGCCTTCTCTCGCGAGGAAGACTGAGCACTCTTCAGTAAAACGGGCATAACTTCTGATCTAACCGATGGATTGACCTGAGACCGGTGGCATTGGAAAGCTAACTCAAAGATTTATCTTGTGTCCATAGATCAGCTCAATCGCACCATGGGAAGGTCTCCATCCATATCTAAACATCTGACGCGTCTGCGTAGTTCTGCACTTAAAGGCTCCAAAAGACACCAAAAACACCATATTTCTCCAAGTCGTACCTGAACCTGTAAATACTCTAAATAGACCCTATTTCGTAGTAAATATTTGTAAAACCGCTTATATACCATGGGTAAAAGTGGTTCAAAATCATGGTAAGTCCTCAAGCAAAACCAACAGGCTGTCTCTCTGAAAGAGGTTTGAAAACAGCAGGGACTCAAAAGATTTTAAAAACTTAGTCATCATCTCTATAGTAGTGCAAACCAAATCATAGACATCCTAACTTTAGAAGCACATTTTACAATATCCTAGTATAGCAACGAAATTCACCTAGCCAACAACTTAACAGATCATGTCTGACAATCCCCTCTACTGATCTCATTTCTTAATGTAAATAAAAATGTAAGCTTTACCTTGGGAGTATCGATCAAGGAACACATGGACTCAACTCAAACAAGTTTCTGAACACACAGGCAGTCTTCTCTGGTTCCTTTCTTCTCCCTCTTTCTCTCTTCTCTGGATCCTCATAGTTTCAAATTTAATGAACATTGATTGCCACAAAGGCTATCTTTGTATCATCTCATTGACTTAGTAACACATATCTTTCGAATAAGCGAATAATGGGGTCGCAGGAATCACTCCTACCCCTCGCTCTGATCATTCTGTAAAAGTAGAATAATGGGGTCGCATGAATCACTCCTACCCCTCTAGTCCTCAAGAAATCATATCAAATCTTTATACAAATCTTTCTTTCTTTCCTTAGGATGCCGAAGAGAAAGAAGGAAGGGAATCAGAAGCACACAGACTATTACCTTCCTGACTTGCAGGAGGATTTCGATCCCTTGTATACAAAGCCCCAAGACAAGCAAAGTTGAGTTCAATTAGGTTGGAGATCAGCTTTTGTTCCTTCAAACATTCTCAGCAAGTGCAAACATAGTTGACAGGTTGATCCACTTTAGTATCTCTAGTACTTCTGCAGTCAGTAAATCTAAGATTGGTCTAAAGAGTGGTTAGATGACAGGTAATAAATCAAATTAGATCATCATCCCCTTCTTGACTCAATAAAACTTTTTGAAAACATTTTTAAATAAGACTCATAAAGTAGATAAATGTTAGTAATCCCCCCAGACTTAAATTACACTGTCCCCAGTGTAACATAGTCAGTGGTAAGGTAAAAAAACAATAAAGCAGAAGTACGAAATTTAACAAGTAAGAAAGATAACCTGCTCAGTGTCGATCGATATAATGAAGATACAATCGATCGTGTTGATGAAGTGATGTCGATCGATATCCAGATGATCTCATCGGTCGATGTGCTGAGCAATCGTCTCCTTGGATCTGACCGAAGTAAGTGTCGATCGATAAATTTAGGTTTACATCGGTCGCTGCAAGTGATGTACTGTCGATCGATATTGACATACTCTAATCGGTCGATTATCATGGCAATCGTCTACTCGGGTCCCTATTCTAAACAACTAACTAAATCATAATATTAGTACGACCTCCCCCAGACTTGAATAACATTGTGATCAATGTTAAACAGTCTAAGATCGATGGAGAATAAATCATAAGGACAGTATTCAACAAGGAGAAACGTTATACCTGACGTTGATATGAAAGTCGACCAACACACTGAAGTGGCGATAGATACTCTTAATGTGCTGTCGATAAACAAAGTTAAGTGGCGATCGACCGATGTTAATGATGCTCTGTCGACTGATGCTTGCAAGCCATCGGTCGATATCGGTATATCAACCCTTCTTCCTTGGATCTGCTCCTATAACCTATCATAGATAAAACACTAACAGTCTAAAAGTTAGTAATAGATAACTAATAAAACCAATTAACTAATTTTTTTTATTTTCGATGAACAATGATCTGCTACAGGATTTGTGCTACAGTAACTATGAACAGTAATCGTGGCTACAGTGACTCTGCTACAGTATCGATCGATTTTCATGCTACAGTATTGACCAATGTTGTTCCTACAGTGTCGCTCGATGGTCGTGCTACAGTACGTTGCTACAATACCTTCGTTATTGTTCATCCTTTTTTTTTACCTGAAACTTAATAAAAGCTTAAATTAGTAACATATAAAAATAAATCAAATTGTAAACATACCTAACAGTGGGTTGCCTCCCACTCAGCGCTTTGTTATAGTTGTTTAGCTTGACTTTGGAAATCTGATTTTGTTCAAATGAGAATGAGAACATGTTCCAAAACAAGTCTCAATGTCCAACCTCTGAAGCTTTATCATTCTTGTGTGAAAGCCTTCTCCGTAGACTCTTCTTCCTTTGTCTATCATCTCAGCAATAAGGAGTGCTTTAAGCTTTGCAAATGGCTGTGAGAAGCATCTGCTGCGCACTTTAGACTTCCTGACACCATCTGAGAAGTGAGGAATGAATGATAACATAAGACTCCCCTTGGTCCTTTTTCTCTTCTTCCAATTCTTCCTCCTTTTTCCCCCAGACTTGTCTGATCGCGTGGTGGTTTCTCCATCAATAAGATTTTGACACACTTCAAACTCATTTTGCTCTAATTCGCGGCTTCTGTCGATCGATGGTATCTGTCTGGTGTCGATCGATATAGAAGAAGTAGAGTCGATCGATGATGAATTGATGATGTCACCCGATACTACTCCTGTATGGCCTTTATCAACTCCACCTTTAAATCTAAATACTCTCTGAGAAACTTCTGCATGTAGAAGATTATAAAGTAACCCAATGTAAGAACTAAACCACATACTTCTATCAGGTGGAATAGAAGATTCATCTTCAAATACAGTGCATGGAACCACAATCTTCACAGGATCACGTATCCTCTCCACTCTTTTATGAAACCCAGCAGCTTCTTCTGTCCAAATAGGGGTCTCTGATGTTTGAGGACAGCAAGGTGTGAGGCTTTAGAATCGTGCATTATCTCCTCAATCGGTTTCATCTCAACTATGCATCCTGGTAGTTCATCCAACCATGGGTGTCGATCGATGACAACTGGTAGGTGTCGATTGATGGAGTCGAGTAGGTGTAGATCGATGATGTAGATGGCATGTCGATCGATGATGTAGGGTGGGTATCGATCGATGATGTAGGGTGGGTATCAATCGATGCCATCTTTTATTGAAGTTCCGAGATCACTTCCAAAAGTATGCAGATCAATCTCCAAATGTTGTCCCAAAATTTCAAGAAATCTTCCATAAAGATCTCTTTATCTACTTGTAGAGCAAGATCACTTCTCTGAACTTCTGAGTCAGCAGTTTCTTGGGGACAACTCGATTTTTTAGAGGTTTCGAGAGGTGTCGATCGATAACAAGAGTCAGTATCGATCGATGTGGAGGTGCTGGTGTCGATCTCTGGTGAGGTCGTGATGTCGATCGATGTTGAGGCTGAATCCCTTGTATCAGCATCTTCAACTCTGCTCGACTGTCCAGATTCATATTATTCATTATCCTCCACCATATATTCCAGCATATATCTCATCTCAATCTCTAGATTTGCTGCATCATCATAGAGAAACTTGTTGAGGAAGGCGTATGTGATGTCATTCCAGGTAGCGAGAGATCCTGGTGGTAACTTCCTGAACCAAAAAGCTGCTTCTCCAGCAAGAGAGTATGAGAATAATTTGCAGAAATAGTAGTCTTCAGAGACTCTATTGCATTTGATGCTCGATGCTAGATCTTCGATTGTCTCGAGGTGGCTATTGGGATCTTTGTGAGGAAGACCATGAAAGGGATGTTGACTCACAAGAAAGATATATGCAGGATTCAGCTCAAGGACAGTACTCTGAAGTTTTGAACGACGCAATGCAGACCTTTCAGCATAGAAATCATCAGGCCTGTAATAGTCTTTAAGTGCCTTTTGTCGTCCTGTCTCAGCATTCACTGCAGTTGCATCAGGTATTGCAGTTTTCGGTGGATTAATCAGATGTTTTGTTGCGAGCATGACCTTCCTTGTCTCTTAAAACCCCATTCTTATCAGCCTTAAGAATGATGACTTCGATCTTCTCTGTCTTTCCGCAAGTAGTGTCGTTCACCGGATGAACAGTGTCGCGATGAACAGTACCGTGAACAGTGTCTCCGTGAACAGTGTCGAGCGATGTGTGATGAACAGTATCGATCGATATGTGATGAACAGTATCGATCGACGGGTGATGAACAGTATCGAACGATATCGGATGAACAGTACCTCCATGAACAGTACTCGGATGAACAGTACTACAATGAACAGTACCCGGATGAAAAGTTGTCGAAAGAACAGTATCGATCGATGGTGAATGAACAGTGTCGACCGATTTCGGGTAAACAGTATCGACGTGAACAGTAGCATAAATAGTTCCGCGATGAACAGTAGTCGGTTGGACAGTGTGTAACATCCCTATCCCGGGCCCAAATATTTTGATGAACGAATGGGCCTCTCTACAGCCCGATTAACTAAAACCTAGGTCTCCTCCTCCCTTCCTTATAAAAAGAGCTGCAACCTCCTTCTTTTTGCCTCATTCACAAATCTACAGCGGAGCTCTGCAGAGATTTCCGGAGACTGAAAGCCCTAGCCGCCAAGTCTCTCCTTCCCAGCCGCCGCCTCTCTCCTCACTCTTCTCTCCTCTTCGCGCATCCCTCTCTCCTCCTTCTCTCTCCTTGCCGCCGCTCTCTCTCTCTTACTCCTCCCCTTGCCAGCTGTGTGGTGTGTTGGTGGTGGTGGTGGACGATTGTTGAGACCAGATCTCATCTACTTTAGCTTCTACTTTCAGATCCAGAACCAGATCTAGACTAAGGTGAGGTGTCTTGAACCGAGTCTCCTCTCATAGTTCTTTATAATATTTTATGTTGGATCTAGGATTGGTTAGACCCTGGTTGAGAGTTATGATTATAGATCAAAGATCATACTGCATAAGAACTTCATACTGTTAAATGGGACATTGAATGTTGTTTGGTCCCTATGTGATGAATGTGTGAAAGCTAGGTTGCTAGACAGGATAGATTATGTGAAGTATAACTGTGTAGTATGAATTACCTTGAAGATGATTGTATGATGTGGTGATACATGTGTTTGACGTGTTGAAAGTGAATGTGAAGTGTAATGTAGGCGACACCGAAAACGGGTGGCGCCTAGCCATGAAAAACGAGTCTTGGTATAAGTTAAATGAACATGAGTTGAGTAAAAGGAAGTGAATGAGTAAAGCGAAATGGAAGAGAATGAGTATGAGTATGAGTAAGAGTAAGAGAAGGAGTAAAAGGAATGAGAAGAGTCAATGAACTTGTTTGATGTCCTGTTTGGATCACCGAGAACGGATGAGCGTCTAGAGTCTAGGAGATGCGAGCCCACGGGACAGTAGCCTAACAAGAGGTACCCGTGGGAGAGAAGTGATGAAGTTAAGAAGTACCTACCGCGAGACGCGTGGTAGGAAAAAGCGAAGGGCACCATAGGATCGAGTCAATGCCGAGTCATGGCATAAGTATGGCTATTAAGACCGGGGTGGCAGACAGAGCCAGTGGGCCAACGAGCTGCAACTCGGATAGTCATCTAGGAAGCTAGAAGTGAGGGACAGATTTCCCGAGAGAGGGCGCCTCATCCAGGTTAGGCCGGAACGAGTTGGGTCCCCGTAAATGGCTATAGGTCCATACGTCTAGGTTGTTTGGTGTCGAGTCCATTTGTATGATTGGTGTGTCTAATGAATTGATGTGTATCAATGACTGAGTTCGTTGTATTGATTGATCGCTAGGTTGTTAGAAATGAATGAAAGGTGATTGTTTAACACAAAGATGATATAACACATTTGAATAATTGATTGCTTGTAGTGGCTAGCCAGTCCTGGTTCCCGCTTAGAGTAGTGTAGAGTGTTATGCGGGTAGGCTGGTCTAGAGTCACTTCACTGAGTAACCCATTTACTCAGGCCCTCCCCCTTCCTTTTTCCCTGTGCGCAGGACTGTAAGTAGAAGTGTATGGATCCGGGTGGATGGAATTTCAATGAAGGTAATGCGTCCGCCGACTCCTGGGACTAGTAATGGGGCACGTATGGTTGTCTATAGAGTAGACACGTGTCCATAACTCCCTTTCGGATACTCCGGTCGGACCCCAGGGGATCGGGATGTTACACAGTGTTCGGATGAACAGTGTTGCTTGATGGTTGGTTGGCTCTGTCGATCACTGCTGCTTGTAGCTTATCGATCGATTGATGGTGTGCTCTATCGATCGATGTATGGTGTACAATATCGATCGATGAAGAATGAATAGCATCGATCGATTGTTGGATTTCTACGCTGTTGATCGCTGCTTGGTGGGTGATGACAGCCCTCTTAGACTTATGGATCACGCGTTCCAAATCCAGTGGGTCAACTAGTAAGAGCCCAATTCCCTTGCTGCCTCTGGTACTCATAATTGTGTACCTGAAACTGAAAAAAAAATTTTATCAGTTTTTCGAACAGTAACAAAACCTAAACTAAATCTAACTAAATAAGATCTAATGGCGATCAAAGCTCCCCGGCAATGGCGCCAAATTTGATATAACTCAAATTTCCCTAACGAGTGAATTACTCTCTCAAATAAGAGGTTCAGTTGTAGTACTTAGGGATCGAATCCACAAGGAGCTAAGGAACCTAAAAGATCTAATAGTTATACGATTAAGCAAGGCTAATTTGTTTTAAAGAAGTAAATAAAGCAAGTAATGAATAAATGAGTAAACAAGTTGAACAATATAATTGTTCAGCTTGGCAAGGATTTGTTTGATGGAAGGATGGTTTGCTAGATCTAGGGTTTCTATTCAGGAAATCAGGATTATAATGATATAGAGACTAAAGCATGATATTATAGAACTCAACTACTAGAATAACCAATCATCTCTCGATGTGTAGGTTATCTATTACTAGATCCAAGACCTTCAACTCTCGATGTCGAATCTTAGAAAGCGTCGATCGATGTCTCTATAAGAGTGTCGACCGATACGCCTTTTGTCGCGTCGATCGATATCTCTATAGGAGAATCGATCGATACGCTTCTAGTAAGCGCTTAACGCGAGTTGATTATATGTTCACCAGAGTTTCTAGATCAACTCTCATATGTATCTAGCAATTCTATCTCAGAGAAGACATGCCAGATAAGAAGCCAAGCTCTCACTTGTTCCTAATAAATCTGAGATCAAGTTCAAGTTAATTACTCAAGAACAAGCAATAAGAACAATCTTCAATGATGAATACCACAACTTAGCAATTCTATATTTGGGGCTAATCCCACATAACCTATCTGAACCCTAAACCTAACAGGTGGATATATTCAGACATGAAACTTGTCACAGAAATCATAGATGAATAGATATAAAATTGCAATAGATATAAAACCAAAACCAATGGAGTTCCAGGAGGACTCTGATAGGAGTTCCTCCCTTCTCTCCCAACCAAGAACAAGGATAAAAGAAAGTGTAAAGAAAGCGTAGCCGTCAACAATGGCTTAGAAATAACATAAATAGGATTTCTGGTCGTCCAAGGGTATTCTGGTAATTTGGGCTGCTTTAGGGCTTCTGGCAGTCATGAAACATAGTAATCCCAAGTCTTGACATTCATATCGATCGATATGAGTGATCTCCCATCGATCGATATATATTCCTCTTCTCGACAGCCTTCTCTCGCGAGGCAGACTGACCACTCTTCAGTAAAACGGGCATAACTTTTGATCTAACCGATGAATTGACCTGGGACCGGTGGCATTGGAAAGCTAACTTAAATATTTATCTTGTGTCCAAATATCAGCTCAATCGCACCATGGGAAGGTCTCCATCAATATATAAACATTTGACGCGTCTGCGCAGTTCTGCACTTAAAGGCTCCAAAAGACACCAAAAACACCATATTTCTCTAAGTCTTACCTGAACCTGTAAATACTCTAAATAAACCCTATTTTGTAGTAAATATATGTAAAACCGCTTATTTACCCTGGGTAAAAGTGGGTCAAAATCATGGTATATCAACGTTGTAGGATGATGGACAATCGATGACCAGAAACTTAGTAGTCTGATTTATCCCTTCAGCGTAGACTGGGAGGAGGACCTCTCCTTCGGTCTGCTTCACCTCTCCGCTGAATCCCACGAGTGGGGTCACTTTCCTGGTTAGTTTCTTAGGGTCCAGCCCTAGGTCCATGTAAGCTGAATGAAAGATGATGTTGCTGGAGCTTCCATTGTCCACCAGTATCCGCTTGACCAAGCAGTTGGCTATGACTAGCGAGGTGACGAGGGCGTCGTGGTGAGGAGGTAGAACCCGTTCCTGCTCCTTCGTAGTGAAGCTAATCTAGCCTGCTCCCAGAGATGGTCGTTTGGGAGCCTCGACCTCTTGATCGTTTCTGGCGTTGTGGGTACTTCTTTTGGCCGCGCCGCTGCTGATCCCGCTTACTTCTGACCCTCCTGAGATGACATGAATCACTCGATTTTGCTGCGGAGGTAACGCGGGGACTGCGTCGTTGGGAAGAGCGAGACCTTCCTTGTTCAGGAGGTCTCTTCGTCGTCGCGTGGGGTACTAAGCGAAGCCATGGGTCGAACTCTGGTTCTGAACCGCTTTCGCTTGTTTCCAATTGTTCCGAGGGATTGGTTTTCTCGTCGGAGAACCCGGTTCTCAGCTTCCATGGCGTCTAGCCTCTCGACGCTCTGTTGAAGTTGCTTGGAGTGTTCTCCAAGTTGGTCTTTTAGATTTTGAACTTCTTGGACGAGTTCTAGACCTGCGGGTGTCACCTCCTGAGCCTTGTGAAGGTCGGTGATTTGGCTTTGAAGTATTTCAGGCCGGCTGTAGAGCTCCTGCTCCTTCTGGGTTGGTTCGGCTCGGTTGGAATCGTCTTCCTGCGTCATCGTCACGTAGTTGAGTTACCCCCCTCCTTCTAGCGCCAAACTGTTATGGTATTTTTGTGTAGGGTCGTTTAAGTACTACAGAACGCAAGAAGATTAATGAATAGGTACGAGTTTGTATGTGTTTAAAGAAGAAATCGAGGCAAAGAGATGTATTATTGAGTATCTTTAGCGTTTACAACGTTTTGGGTGTATGAACCCTAGTTTTCTAGTCTAACTCTCTAATCTCTAAGCTTCTGAATGTCGATCCCTTGTTCTAGGGTTTGGGCTCCCCTTTTATAGTAGTTATACGTCGGCTAATCCAGGGCGGACTTCGTAATATTTGCGAATATATTAGTTTCCTCATGATTTGTGTTGGTGTCAAAAACGGTTGTCTAGAAATCAACGGCTAAAAATATTTATCATGCACGGACTTTCCATAAAACAAATCGTATAGCTTAAAGAACCTATGTTAAAATCGATCGTTCTTGTTTTACACGATACACTTTACGAGAAAACCAACCTTCTCAGATTTGGTCGTAAAAATTCGATGATACAATCAAGACGAACCGAGAGACATTAGGTCCGTAGCTGAGATAATGCGACCATACGAAAGTATACGGAAGAAACGGGAAGTGATCTAAGTTTGGACAGGCCGAACACCAAGAAATCCGCCTTGAAACTTCAAAGAGCCCGTTCTCCCAAACCGTGAGGACCCAGAAAATGATCAAGATATCAAATCGAAGCCCTCGCCGAGACGCAGGCGCCGGGCGGCTAGCCCCCGTGCTGGTCCTGGACGCCGGGCGGCTAGCGCCCGTGCTGGTCTAGGCCGCCAGGCGGCTAGCGCCCGTGCTGGTCCTGGCCGCCGGGCGGCTAGCCCCCGTGCTGGTCTAGGCCGCCAGGCGGCTAGCGCCCGTGCTGGTCCTGGCCGCCGGGCGGCTAGCCCCCGTGCTGGTCCTGGCCGCCGGGTGGCTAGCCTCCGCGCATAAGTTCTAGGCTCCGGGCCGCTAGAAATCCGTACTTTGCGTCTTTCCCAAGGCCTCACAGTATGAATCGTTAAGATTCTGCATACAAGACTCCAGTTCTTACTCCACACCAAGATCGTCGGGAAGACTTCGGAAACCCGTAGATATCAACAATTGGATAGATCTTAAATTCTTCGTATAATACAGTGATAGTTATCTTAAAACACCATTCATCTCAACTATACGAAGGACCGGAGATCTTTCGAAAAACTCGATATCGAGACAGGAGTATTCTTTCGAGGAAAATGTAGAAACGACGAAAGTCCGAAAAAAGGCCCGAAAGGGACCAAACACGATTGGACGGTCCAATTTACGATTTTCTAAGATAGATACGACAGTTTATGTTTATCTTCACATAACAAGATAAATTTTAAATTTCCAAAGAGGATAAATGTCAAGTTTCCCGATAATTATGAAGATCGACAAAAATGGAAAAGCCCCATTCGTGACCCAAGAGGAGAATAGACCGTCATAAGAGGAGTATATAAAGGAGCTTGGGGATAGAAGTAAAGGAGAGAGCAAAAAATCATAGAGAGGAAGCAGATCCGAGATTTGAGACCTAGAAAGATCATGTTAGCTTAAGAACTTAGAATTTAGGCGGTAGACTAGCAAGGCAGGACCTCGAACGTCCGGCCGCCTCTCGTTCTATTTTCATCTTGTCCGCAGACTCTTGTTTCTCTCGGAAGGATCTAACAATCCTTTTACTTAGAGTTCCGCACAAAGAAACCCTAGGCATTATTCTCGACATGCCCGTTTCTATGACTAACGCTCGTACTAGACGAACTCCGCCAGGCAGTTCGATCTCTTGTTCAAACTATTCCAACTGAACTACGTCCGACTTGATCCTCGAAAGGGGTACGTAGGCAGCCTTCCTTAAGGTCCAGTCTCAAATCTTAATAAAACCTTTATGTATTTATTTGATCACTTGTCGTTGGTTATCGCATCGAATCCGGACCTTCAGGGAAAGTTAGATTTACTTAGCTTTCCTCCGATTTACTTAATAAAAATCGACAAGGCGAATTTCGGTTCCCACAGTTTGGCGCTAGAAGGAGGGAGGGACGGATTACTCTTACTCTTACGGCCGCAAAACGCTTGATCAAAGAAATGTCTGGAAATATGAAAGACAAACTCGCAGCTCACATCGACGCTGGTAAAACAACTTCAGCAGTGACTGCTCCTACGGCCAACGCTTATGCAAACAGTTATCTAAGATTATCATCTTACGTACAAACATCCCGAGAACGGACCATCCCGACCAATTTTAGGTCCTATCAACCATGCACCCTCGTCCAAGTTCCTGCAACACGGTCCTCGGGTCCATGGACACAACCCCCCTCGCTTAGGATGGTCAAAGAAAGACTTCGGGAAAATTCATAAAAAGACTTGGTCGTCGAGACGGATTCATGCCTGCCATATAAAACGGCTATGGTTAGCTTGAACACGAGTTGCCTTAACTATACGGGGAATTGAAATCATTTCGGAAAAACCAGTGTCACATCAACGGCTCTTTCTAAGGAAAAATCGTAAAAACGTCTAAGTCTCAAGACGGCCCAAAAGGGACCCGAATCGCGGCTAAACGGCCCACATACAATTTTAGAGTAGGATCAAGCCCAAGACTGATATAACGGTCAATTACCGAGTTTGAGAAATCTCAACAAGTAGGTTTTCTACTGAAAATGTTTTTTTTAGAATTTCCCAGAAAAACAAGACTTGTTCTCCTTGAAATTGCGGCGAAACCCCAGATTACTCGTGAAACAGAAAGCACGACTGATCGGGTTACCAATAAGCGTTTTTAATGTTAAAATTCGATAACGTTTTACGGAACACCTTTCGTAAAATAAATCCTCGAAAATATTTCACGAGACAGCTTTTGCATGATTAAACTCGACAAGATTTTACAAAATAGTTTCCGTAAAATTAACTCGACAACATCTTGCAAAATAACTTTCGTAAAATAAAAGGTCAACAACGTTCTAGGAAACGACTTCTTGTTGGGGTCAAGATCGATCAAGATGAAATCAATACCTGAAACCTCAATCTGGGGTTAATCAAGAAACCTTGAGAGACTAAGTGTCGATCGAGAAACCTCAAGAGAAACCGAGAAAAACAGGCAAGTACCGCGAGGAAGCACGGTCCCGGGCGGCTAGCACGCCCAAGCTGTCCCTAGGCGCTGGGCGGCTAGCACGCCCGTGCTGTCCCTAGGCGCCGGACGGCTAGCACGCCCGTGCTACCTCTAGGCGCCGAGCGGCTAGCACGCCTGTGCTGCCTCTAGGCGCCGGGCGGCTAGCACGCCCTTGCTGCCTCTAGGCGCCGGGCGGCTAGCACACCCGTGCTGCCTCTAGGCGCCGGGCGGCTAGCACGCCTGTGCTTCCTCTAGGCGCCGGGCGGCTAGCACGCCCTTGCTGCCTCTAGGCGCCGGGCGGCTAGCATGCCCGTGCTGCCTTTAGGCGCCGGGAGGCTAAAGCGCCCATGCTGCGCTGGTCGCCGGGCGACAAAACATTCGTCAAGCACGGCTAATCCTCGTAAAGATTGACCCAACGACAAACCAAACTAACGCCTCGCATCTTTACTTAAAGCTTCTCAATCCGAATATACGAAGACATGAATCTAGAACTCCCGTTTCATTTCAACCAAAGGCATCGGAAGAATTTTCAGAAACTACGAGGATTTCAATTAACGGATGGATCCTAGCTCATCATATAAACGGTGACGGTTATCCTATAAACACCAGTCATCTCAACTATACGACAACCTGGGAACCATTTGAGAAGTTGATATCATCGTGAAACTATCCCAACGATAGTCCAATCCAATACTTTGCATCTTTCGTAAAATAATCCTCGACAATAATTCACGAGACAGCTTCTGCACAAGTAAAATCGACAACATTTTACAAAACAGTTTCCGTAAAATTAACTCGACAACATTTTGTTGAATAACTCTCGTAAAGTAAAAGCTCGGCAATATTTTACGAAATACTATTCGTAAAGTAAAACAAGATCATAAGCTTCTTGACCTGACCAGTTCGCTCATAGCTTGACGAAATAAGAAGCCTCACTCAAGTGACGTCTTGCAAATTGTTTTCACTTGTCCGCCCACCTTAGCCTTCTTCGAGTTATCGCCTACTTCTCCTCCCTTTGTTTCAACGGTTCTGCATTGTTCCTTCGGATACATGGTAACCAGCAGTACGAAGAAATGAGGACATGAACTTAGGCGTTAATATATCTCTCTCATACCGATATTTTCACCAAGATTTCATCAAAAATCGATTCTCGATTCAGTATCAGACTTTTCGAAGTCCTTTGACAATGAAACGTTAGAAGACAAAGAGGAACGGACATAAGGCAATATCTAGTAAAGAATAATCAATGAGACTAAGGTACGTCCGACTTTGAAAGTTTTATCAAGGTTTTAATTTTTTCGTAGGATAGGAGTGAAAACGTCTTGTAAACTACTGTAAAATTTAGGGAACTTAGGACCTAGGTGGATAATCTAGCAAGCTAAGTCTTAGGCATTCTCTTCCAGTTTTGTTCTATTGTTCCTTGACTATCTAGGCAGAACATGCAAACCGGTATAATCTCTCGAAAAACCAAGAAACGATTGCCACACATCCTTGGCATACTCATTCCGCTTCCTAAAGAAAAAAAACTTTTCAAAAGGCAAACGACACTCTAAGATTCGTCTAAAACGCTAGTGGCATAACAGCATAGCCAAACCGTTACAAACATAGTCTTGAAAACTCTACGCCATCTCTTGTCGCAAACTCGCGACAAGAAACGTGTACAACATCAGACTAATAGCACGACGGTGAGCTACAAAATTAACGAAATAACCTTCGGAAAACTCCATGAGTAACTCGAAGCAACTTTCGCCAAAAGACGAAATCAAAGCGGAAAAATTTCCTGTGTAACCCACGGAAATTGTGCTACTTTAACTATCTGCGATTTTCTATCTATATGAAACCGGTCATCCATTACTTTCGTATAACTGAAACCTAAAGTGGAAAATAGTTTCAAAAAGCCATCACCCATAACTCGGAAAACCCCGCTAAGATTCGCATGTCTATCTCGACGAACGCTATTCGGCCCTCGGCCAACTACGCCTTTCCATAAAGCCCGAACCTGAATTCGGCATCATCATTAAGGATAATCGTAAACCAATATGACCTTAATGTGAAAGGGCCGTGGTCTGATCGTTTACCAACTCCTTGGTTAAACGGCTGAACACAGCCTTCACGCCAAGAGAAAACACCTGAACGACCGCCACTCCAATCAATTAATGGCCAAACGATGATCCACGATTTGTCATAAAACGCCAAGTGACCATTACGCGAGTAACTCTGTCGCATAGCCCAAAAGCGGTAATCATGCGATAAATTCCTCATAATAAAATCAGTCCTAACAACCATATGGTTAACGGAAAAAAATTGAACTTAACATCGACTGATTAAGTTCTATACACCCCGTAAACAAAGCATGAAAAGAAATACTCGTGACAAAGCTCCAAGAATTATACGAGTCATCCTTAAAATCCGAGAAGGCCAACACTTCGCGAAGCACAGCGAAGGTAGACACTTCTCCCTGGGTCAAATATACGCGACCCTTGGTCCTAATTCCTCGATCAAAATTTAACTACTTCCACGTCCAAACTAAAACAACAGTTTCTGACTACGGACATTCGCAAAACATCTCCAAGCCCGCGAACATTTGAAATGCGGCACAAGGGAAAATTAACTCGTACACATTTGAAATGCGTATACTCGTATACTCCCACGATTTTGAAGAAATCGGATTTCCGAAACTCTTTACAAACACAGAAACCGAATTTTCGATACTCTTCGCAAACAAATTCGCCAATCGCTAAACGGCCTCAACAATGGATCCAGTATCCACCAAATAAATCATAAACTATCGCTCGGAAACATTGATAGTTATCTTAAAAACACCATTCATCTCAACTATACGAAGGACCAGAGATCTTCCGAAAAACTCGATATTGAGACAAGAGTATTCTTTCGAGGAAATCGTAGAAACGACGGAAGTCCGAAAAAAGGCCCGAAAGGGACCAAACATGATCGGCCGGTCCATTTACAATTTTCTAAGATAGATACGACGATTTATGTTTATCTTCACATAACAAGATAAATGTTAAAATTCCAAAGAGGATAAATGTCAAGTTTCCCGATAAACATGGAGATCGACAAAAATGGAAAAGCCCGATTTGCGGCCCAAGAGGAGAATAGACCATCATGAGAGGAGTATATAAAGGAGCTTGGGGAGAGAAGTAAAGAAGAGAGCAAAAAATCCTAGAGAGGAAGCAGATCCGAGATTGGAGACCTAGAAAGCTCCTGTTAGCTTAAGAACTTAGAATTTAGGCGGTAGACTACCAAGGCAGGACCTATCGTTCTATTTTCATCTTGTCCGCAGACTCTTGTTTCTCTCGGAAGGATCTAATAATCCTTTTACTTAGAGTTCCGCACAAAGAAACCCTAGGCATTATTCTCGACATGCCCGTTTCTATGACTAACGCTCGTACTAGACGAACTCCGCCAGGCAGTTCGATCTCTTGTTCAAACTCTTCCAACTGAACTACGTCCGACTTGATCCTCAAAAGGGGTACGTAGGCAGCCTTCCTTAAGGTCCAGTCTCAAATCTTAATTAAATCTTTCTGCATTTATTTGATCACTTGTCGTTGGTTGTCGCAGAGAATCCAGACCTTCAGGGAAAGTTAGGTTTACTTAGCTTTCTTCCAATTTACTTAATAAAAATCGACAGTGCGAATTTCGGTTCCCACAATTTGGGACCCTTGTTTCTTCCGGCAGGGGCTAAGCCTTGGTACCTCTTTGTGGGGACTGGACCCTAGATCTTATTAATAGAGGTCGGATCCTGGTGTCTCCTAGCGGAGATTGGACCTTCGAGCAGAAGCAGGATCCTGGGTCCTTCTTAAGTAAGGGTCTAGAAATCAAGGCGCCTTCAGAGGCTGGAGAAATCTTTAGCCTTGAATATTTTTCCCCAACAGTCGCAACGTTCATTGATAAGGTCGAGATTTTCCAGTAGCATGGCATTGTTTAGATCTTCCCGTTCTGGGAGGAATTTTCCCCGTACTCAGGGAAATTCCACTTCTGCCGGGATCATGCATTATGTCGCTGATCTCACTCAAATTATCCTAAAGAGTGATTTACTCTCTCAAATAAGAGGTTCAGATGTAGTACTTAGGGATCGAATTCACGGGGAGCGAATGCTATACCATGATTTTGACCCACTTTTACTCATGGTATATAAACATTTTTACATATATTTTCTATGAAATAGGGTCTATTTAGAGTATTTACAGGTTCAGGTACGACTTGGAGAAATATGGTGTTTTTGGTGTCTTTTGGAGCCTTTAAGTGCAGAATCGCGTAGACGCGTCAGATGTTTAGATATGGATGGAGACCTTACCACGGTGCGATTGAGCTGATATTTGGACGCAAGATATATCTTTGAGTTAGCTTTCCAATGCCACCGGTTTGAAGTCAATCCGACGGTTAGATCAGAAGTTATGCCCATTTTACTGAAGAGTGGTCAGTCTGCCTCGCGAGAGAAGGCTGTCGAGAAGATGAATGCATATCGATCGATGGGAAATTTCCCATATCGATCGATGGGAAATTTCCCATATCAATCGATATGAATGTCAGGACGTGGACTAACTATATTTCATGACCGCCAGAAGCCCTAAAGCAACCCAAATTACCAGAATACCCTTGGACGACCAGAAACCCTATTTTATCATATTTATAAGCCATTGTTGACGGCTAGACCTATCTAAGCTTTCTTTGACCTATTGTTTATCTTTGTTAGGAGAGAAGGGAGGAACTCCTATCAGAGTCCTCCTGGAACTCCATTGGTTTTGGTTTTTATATCTATTGCAATTTTTTATCTATTCATCTATGATTTCTGTTACAAGTTTCATGTCTGAGTAGATCCACCTGTTAGGTTTAGGGTTCAGATAGGTTATTTGGGATTAGCCCCCAATATAGAATTGCTAAGTTGTGGTATTCATCAATAGGATTGTTATTAATGCTTGTTTCTAGAGTCGCGAACTAGAACCTTGATCCTAGGGATTGTAGAGACCAGCGAGAGCTTGTAACTCACCCTGAATCCATCCTTTTGAGCTAGGGTTGATAAATACAGCGATAGCTGATTTAGTAAACCCTAGTGAACGTGTGTTCAACCCGTTCGTAAAGCTTGCTAGAAGCATATCGATCGATAATCCAATAGATTAATCGATTGATATTGTGAAAGGGGTATTGATCGATATTCCTGTAGAATCATCGATCAACACTTTCTTGTGATCAATAACCGAGTGGTTGAGATCCAAGATCTAGATATTAGACTATCTATACAACGACAGTTGTTAGATTTGTACTCCCAGTTGAGTTCTAATATATCTAGCAGCTTAGTAACCTATATCATTATAATCCTAACTACCTGAATAGAAACCCTAGATCTAGCAACCATCCTTCCATCAAACAACTCCTTGCCAAGCTGAACAATTATATTGTTCATCTTGTTTACTGTTTTGCTATATTTACTGCATTAAACCTATTAGCCTAGCTTAATCATATAACTATTAGATCTATTAGGTTCCATAGCTCCCCGTGAATTCGATCCCTAAGTACTACAATTGAACCTCTTATTTGAGAGAGTAAATCACTCCTTAGGGTAATTTGAGTGATATCAAATTTGGCGCCGTTGCCGGGGAGCTTTGATCGCCATTAGATCTTGTTTAGTTAGATTTAGTCTAGGTTTTGTTACTTTTCGGAAAAACTCATAAAATTTTTTCTTCTTTTTCAGGTACATACATCTCAGTACCAGGAACAATGAAGAGAGGATTTCTAGGTCCTTCAAGGAAGGAGCCTGCTGGTTTTTGCACGATCCGTAAGTCTAAGAGGGATGTATCGTTCGACACCCTCCAAGCAGCATCGATCGATAGTGTACACCAGAGATCGATCGATAAGCCACACCATCAATCGATCGATAACCTACAAGAAGCGGTGATCGATAGAGCCAACCAACCGAAGAAGAACACTGTTCACCCGAACACTGTTCATCCAGCTACTGTTCACCGCACTGTTCATCCGGCTACTATTCACCCAAAATCGATCGATACTGTTAAACCAGAATCGATCGATACTGTTCATAGAGGTACTGTTCATCACGGTACTATTCACCGGAATACTATTCATCCAGGTACTGTTCATCTTGACACTATTCATCACGATAATTGTCATTATGTATCGGAAAAAACTGTTAATTCCAGATGGATCGATAATATTCATCCGACATCGATCGACACTGTTCATCACTCGTCGATCGATACTGTTCACCGGGGTACTGTTCATCGTACTGTTCACCCGATGTCGGTCGACACTATTCATCCCATATCGGTCGACACTGTTCATCACCCGTCGATCGATGCTATTCATCCCGCATCGATCGATAATGTTCATCCGACGGCCAACACCACTTGTGTGGAGGCAGAGAAGGCCGAAGTGATTATTCTTAAAGCCGACGAGAATGGAATGTTAAGTGACAAAGAAGGTCGCCCTCGCAGCAGAACTGGAAAATTTATTAATGGTGACGGTTGTGTAATCCCTGATGTGATTGCTATTGCTGAGTTGGACACCTTTGAGCTGGACCGCCAATGGTATGATTGGGGAAGTGAGCATCCTTTCAAAGGTCTTCCTTATAATGATCCGAGATACCTGATCAAGGAACTCGTGAAGTTAGCCTCAGCAAGCAAGCAAAATGAAGTTTTTGTAGACCACATTATCTGCAAGATCTTTCCCTATTGTTTGTTTAGAGATGCTTTTACCTGGTTCAGTCGGCTGCAGCCAAGATCTTTAACCAGCTGGGAGGACATCAAAATTGCCTTCCTCAACAAATTACTCTATCAAGGAGTAGAAGAGCGACAGAAGAAGCTTGACGAGATGACTAAAGCTAGTATAGAGGAATTTGATTCTCGATTTGGTCATGAGAGGATGACTGTTTACATTGAGCCAAAGAAAGAATCTGAAACCCCTACAGCTAGTGTCAAGCAACCAGACATTCAGGTTCAACAGCCAGATGAGGGTACGCAGAAGAATGAACTGAACAGAGAACAACTAGTCAACCATAGTATGGTTGAAGTGATACACATCATGGATTTGGAGAGACGAGCATAGTAGAAAAAGCTGATAAGAGTGATCCGACATCAACATCGATCGATAGTGGTATCTCAGAATCGATCGATATTGGCACATCAGAAACGATCGATATTGAATCTTCACATCGATCGATACCTCTCGAAAATCCTGATGCTACTACTGAGAATTCAGAGAGTGGACGACATAGGGCACTTAGAGACCACAACGTGCCTGAAGATTTATACGCTGAATGGTCTGCATTGCGTCGTTCAACATCCCAGAGTTCTATCCCTGAGCTTCATCCTGCATATATCTCTCTTGTGAGTCAGCATCCCTTTCATGGTCTTCCTCATGAGGATGCCACTAACCACTTAAAGGCATTCGAAGATCTCGCATCAACCATCAAGTGCAATGGAGTTTCTGAAGACTACTACTTCTGCAAATTATTTTCATACTCTCTTGATGGGGATGCAGGTCATTGGTTTAAAAAGTTACCACCACGATCTCTCACTACTTGGAATGACATTGAATATGCTTTTATCTTTAAGTTTATCTATGAAGCTGAAAAAAATCTTGAGATTGAGAGGAAATCTATGCTGGAATATACGGTGGAGGACAATGAACAGTCTGAATGTGAAGAGCTGAGCAGAAAAGAAGAAGTTGATATAAGTGACATGAGCTCAGCATCGATCGACATCCTCACCTCAACATCGATCGACCCTACAACCTCCACATTGACCGACACCATGACATCAGAATCGGTCGACATCAGCACCTCAGAATCGATCGATACAGACTTTTGTCATCAATCGATACCACTTGAAATCTTTGAAAGTTCGAGTTGTCCTAAGGACACTGCAGACTCGACACAACAGAGCATTGATGTATCAAGTTTTTATCCTTCTCCTGATGTAGAAAAAGAGATCTTCATGGAAGATATCTTGGAGCAAGAAGATTTCTTTAAGTTGGAGGATGAAGAAAAACTTGGAGATTTGGACTCAAGTAAAGAAGTTACTATGGAATACTTCTTGGAGCTGGAGGAATGGCTTGAGAATTTGGATCAAAATCTGGAGCCGAAGCTTGAGGACGAACGGAATGTTAAGAGGAAAGATTTAGAGACTTTGTCAAAAGCTAGCATCGATCGACACCAACCTGATGAGATCGATCGATACCCACCCAATGTCATCGATCGACAGTCGCCACATAACATTGATCTATATACACCCGACTGTATCGATCGACACCCACCCGATTGTATCGATCGACACCCATGTTTGGATGAACTACCAGGATACATAGTTGAGATGGAACCGACTGAGGAGATAGAGCACGAGTCTGAAGCCTCACACTTTGCTGTCCCTAATCCTCAGAAACCACCCATTTGGACAGAAGAAATTGCTGAGTTTCACAGGAGAGTGAAGATGATACATGATCCTGTGAAGATTATGGTTCCAAGAGATGTGTTTGAAGCTGAATCTCCTATTCCGCCAGATAAAGGTCCGCATCTGAGTTCTCACATTGAAGTACTGGATGATCATCAGCACGTAGAAGCTTCTCAGAGAAGGTTGAGACTTAGAGATGAAGTCAATAAAACCCTAGAAGAAGAAGCATCGATCGACACGGTTCAGACAATGTCGATCGACATGAGCACTCCACCATCGATCGACATCTACCGGATACCATCGATCGACATCTTCAATCTACCATCGATCGACACCACCACTGGTTCATCGATCGATACCAGACGAGAATCAGAGCAGAATGCGTATGAAGTGTGTGGAAATATTTTTGATGGAGATACCACCACACGTTCAAACAAGTCTGGGGGAAAGAAGATGATGAATTGGAGGAAGAGGAAAAGAACTAGAAGAGGTTCTCAATTATCATTGATTTCTCACTTCTTAGATAATTCCAGGAAATCCAAAGGGAGATTTCACAAGTCTGTGAGAAAGAAGTGGAGAAATTGGAAGAAGCGGAAACGAACCAATGAAGGTTCTCAGTTACCATTAATTCTTTACTTCTTAGATTGTTTCAGGAAATCCAGAGTGCGCAGTAGATGCTTCTCATCGATTTGCAAAGCTTAGAGCACTCCTTATTGCTGAGATGATAGACAAAGGAAGAAGAGTCTATGGAGGAAGCTTTCACACAAGAATGATAAAGCTTCAAAGATTGGACATTGAGACTTGTTTTGGAGCATGTTCTCATTCTCATCTGGCCTAAATCAGATTTCCAAAGTCAAGCTAAATGACTATAACAAAGCGCTGAGTGGTGTTGGGGTCAAAAACGGTTCTCTCGAAATCAACGGCTAAAACTATTCATCATGCGCAGACTTTCCATAAAACAAGCGTCGAAAGCAAGACAAGTCGTATAGCTTAAAGAACCTATGTTAAAGTCGATCGTTCTTGATTTACACGATAAACTTTACGAGAAAACCAAATAAGATTTAGTCGTAAAACTTCGATGATACAATCAAGAAGAACCGAGAGACATTAGGTCTGTAGCTAAGATGACACGACCATACGAAAGTATACGGAAGAAACGGGAAGTAATCTAGGTTGGGACAGGCCGAACGACAAAGAATCCGCCTTGAAACTTCAAAGAGCCCGTTCTCTCAAACCGTGAGGACCCAGAAAACGAGTAAGATATCAAATCGAAGCCCTCGCCGAGACGCATGTGATGCCTCTAGGCGCCGGGCGCCTAGCGCCCTTGCTACCTCTAGGCGCCGGGCGCCTAGCGCCCGTGCTGCCTCTAGGCGCCGGGCGCCTAGCGCCGGGCGCCTAGCGCCGGGCGCCTAGCGCCCTTGCTGCCTCTAGGCGCCGGGCGCCTAGCGCCCATGCTGGTCCTAGCCGCCCGTGATGGTCCTAGCCGCCGGGAAACTTCAAAGAGCCCGTTTTCTCAAACCGTGAGGATCCAGAAAACGAGCAAGATATCAAATTGAAGCCTTCGTCGAGACGCACGTGCTGCCTCTAGGTGCCGGGCGCCAAGCGCCCGTGCTGCCTCTAGGCGCCAGGCGCCTAGCGCCCGTGCTGCCTCTAGGCGCCGGGCGCCGGGCACCTAGCGCTCGTGCTGCCTCTAGGCGCCGGGTGCCTAGCGCCCGTGCTGTCCGTAGGCGCCGGGCGCCTAGCGCCCGTGCTGGCTCGGGTCTTCGAGCGACAATCTTCCGTGCACAAGTCCCAGGCCCCGGCCGTCAGAAGTCTGTACTTTGAATCTTTCCCGAGTCCTCGCGGAATGAATCATTGAGATTCCGCGTACAAAACTCTCGTCCTTACTCCAAACTAAGATCGTCGTAAACACTTCGGAAACTCGTAAGGTATCAACGGAAAGGAAGATCTTAAATTCTTCGTACGAAACAGTGATGGTTATCCTAAGACACCACTCATCTCAACTCTACGAAGGAATGAAGATCTTCTGAAGAAATCGTAAAAAACAGCGGAAGTCCTAGAGACGGCCCGAAAGGGACCAAACACGATCGGACAGTCCGTTTACGATTATCTGAGATAGATACGACGATTTACGTTTATCTTTACATAACAAGATAAATGCTAAATTTCCAAAAGGATAAATGTCAAGTTTCCCGAAGATAAATGTCAAGTTTCCCGATAAACATGAAGGCCGACGAAAATGGAAAAAGCCCGCTTCGCGGCCCAAAAGGAGAATAGACCGTCATAAGAAGGAGTATATAAAGGAGCTTTGGGAGAGAAGGAAAGGAGAGAAAAAATCCTAGAGAGAAAGCAAATCCGAGATTGGAGACCTAGAGAGCTCCTGTTAGCTTAAGAACTTAGAATTGAGCAGGTAGACTAGCAAGGCAGGACCTAGAACGTCCGGCCGCCTCTCGTTCTATTTTCATCTTGTCCGCAGACCCTTATTTCTCGCGGAAGGATCTACCAATCCTTTTACTTAGAGTTCCGCACATAGGAACCCTAGGCATTATTCTCGACATGCCTGTTTCTATGGCAAACGCTCATACTAGACGAACTCCGCCAGGCAGTTCGATCTCTTGTTCAAACCCTTCCAACTGAACTACGTCCGACTTGATCCTCGAAAGGGGTATGTAGGCAGCCTTCCTTTTGGTCCAGTCCCAACTCTCTACAAAATCCTTTTTGTACGATTTTCGTCTTTACATATCTTCCGCACTTGTTCGGTCACTTGTCGTTGGCTGTCGCAGAGAATCAGGGCCTTCAGGGAAAGTCGGGTTAACTTGGCTTTCCTCCATTTTTACTTATCAAAATCGACAGTGCGAATTTCGGTTCCCACAGTTTGGCGCTAGAAGGAGGGGGGGGACGGATTACTCTTACTCTTACGGCCGCAAAACGCTTGATCAAAGCAATGTCTGGAAATATGAAAGACAAACTCGCAGCTCACATCGACGCTGGTAAAACAACTTCAGCAGTGACTGCTCCTACGACCAACGCTTATGCAAACGGTTATCTAAGATTATCATCTTACGGACAAACGTCCCGAGAACGGACCATCCCGACCAGGTTTGGGTCCTATCAACCATGCGCCCCCGTCCAAAGTTCCTGCAACACGGTCCTCGGGTCCATGGACACAACCCCCCTCGCTCGGAAAAATTCAAAAAACGACTTGGTAGTCGAGACGGATTCCTGCCTGTCGTATACAACGGCTATGATTAGCTTGAACACCAGTTGCCTTAACTATACGGGGAATCGAAATCCTTTCGGAAAAACCAGCATCACATCAACGGCTTTTTCTAAAGAAAAATCTTAAAAACGTCTAAGTCCCTAGGCCGCCCAAAAGGGGCCCGAATCACGGCTAAACGACCCACATACGATTTTAGAGTAGGATCGAGCCCAAGGCTGATATGACGGTCTGATTACCGAGCAGAGTTTCGACTGGAAATGTCTTTTAGAATTTCTCGGAAAAAATAAAGACTTGTTCTCCTGGAGATCGCGAAGAAACCCCAGATTACTCGGGAAATAGAAAGCACGACTGATCGGGTTACCGATCAGCATTTCTAATGTTAAAATTCGAACACGTTTTACGAAGCACCTTTCGTAAAATAAATCCTCGAAAGTGTTTCGCGAGACACCTTTTGCATGATTAAACTCGACAACATTTTACAAAACAGTTTTCGTAAAACTAACTCGATAACATTTTGCAAAATAACTCTCGTAAAATAGAAGGTCAGCAACATTCTAAGAAGCAACTCCTTGCTGGGATCATGATGAAATCGATGTCCAAAAATCTCGGAAAAACAATTAAAGAAACCTCGAAAGACTAAGTGTCGATCGAGAAACCTTTAAAAAAAAACCGAGAAAAACAGGCAGGTCCCGCAAGGAAGCACAGTCCCGGGCGACTAGCACGCCCGTGCAGTCCCTAGGCGCCAGGCGGCTAGCACGCCCGTGCTGTCCCTAGGCGCCGGGCGGCTAGCACGCCCGTGCTGTCCCTAGGCGCCGGGCGGCTAGCACGCCCGTGCTGTCCCTAGGCGCCGGGCGGCTAGCACGCCCGTGCTGTCCCTAGTCGCCGGGCGGCTAGCACGCCCGTGCTGCCTCTAGGCGCCGGGCGGCTAACGCGCCCGTGCTGCGCTTGTCGCCGGACAACAAAACATTCGGCGAACGCGGCAAATCCTCGCGAAACCATCCCGACGACAGTCCAACCAAATACTTTGCACCTTTCATAAAATAATCCTAGACAATACTTCACGAGACAGCGTCTGCACGATTAAACTCGACAACATTTTACGAAACAGTTTCCGTAAAATTAACTCGACAACATTTTGTTGACTAACTCTCGTTAAATAAAAGCTCGGCAATATTTAACGAAACATCATTCGTGAAGTATAACAAGATCGCAAGCTTCTTGACCTGACCAGTTCGCTCATAACTTGACGAAACAAGAAGCCCCACTCAAGTGACATCTTGCCGTTCGTTTTCACTTGTCTACCCACCTTAGCCTTCTTCGAGTTTTGCCTACTTCTCCTCCCTTTGCTTCAACGATTCTGCAACGATTCTGCACTGTTCCTTCGGGTTTCATCAAAAATCGATTCTCGATTCAGTGTCAGACTTTTCGAAGACCTTTGACAATGAAACGTTAGAAGACAAAGAGGAACGGACATGAGGCAATCTCGAGTAATCAACGAGACTAAGGTACGTCCTACTTAGAAAATTTTATCAAGGTTTTAATTTTTTCGTAGGAAAGGAATGAGAACGTCTTGTAAACTGCCGTAAAATTTAGGGAACTTAGAACCTAGGTGGATAGTCTAGCAAGCTAAGTCTTAGGCATTTTCTTCCAGTTTCGTTCTATTGTTCCTTGACTGTCTTGGCAGAATGCGCAAACCGATCTAATCTCTCGGAAAACCAGGAAACGATCGCCACGCATCCTTGGCATACTCATTCTACTTCATAAAGAAAAAATTCCTTACAAAAGGCAAACGGCACTCTAAGATTCGTCCGAAACGCTAGCGTCATAACGGCATGGTCAAACCGCTACAAACATAGTCTTGAAAACTCTACACCGTTTCTTGTTGCAATCCCGCGACAAGAAACTCGTACAACATCAGACTAATAGCACGACGGTGAGCTACAAAATTAACGGAATAACCTTCGGTAAAACTCATGAGTAATTCGAAGCAACTTTCGCCAAAAGACGAAATCAAAGCGGAAACATTTCCCGTGTGACCTATAACTCAGAAAACTCCGCTAAGATTTGCATGTCTATCTCAACGAACGCTATTCGGCCATCGGCCGACTACGCCTTTCCGTAAAGCCCGAACCTGAATTCGGCACCACCATTAAGGACAATCGTGAACCAATATGACCTTAATGCGAAAGGATCGCAGTCTGATCGTTTACCAACTCCTTGGTTAAACGGCTGAACATAGCCTTCACCCCAAGACAAAACAGCTGAACGATCGCCGCTCCAATCACTTAAGGGCCAGACGATAATCCACGATTTGTCATAAAACTCCAAGTGACCATTTACGTGAGCATCTCTGTCGCATAGCCCAAAAGCGGAAATCATGCGATGAATTTCTCGTAATAAAATCAGTCCTAACAGCCATACGGTTAACGGAAAAATTTGAACTTACATCGACTGATTAAGTTCTATACGCCCCGTAAACAAAGCATGAAAATAAACACTCGTGACAAAGCTCCAAGAGTTATACGAGTCGTCCTTAAAATCCCGGAAGGCCAACACTTTGCGAAACAAAGCGAAGGTAGACGCTTCTCCCTGGGTCAAATATACGCGACCCCTGTTCCTAATTCCTCGATCAAAATTTTATAACTTGCACGTCCAAACTGAAACAACAATTTCTGACTACGGACATTCGCAAAACATCTCCAAGCCCGCGATCATTTGAAGTGCGGCACAAGGGAAAATTAACTCGTACACATTTGAAATGTGTATGCTTGTATAATCCCACGTTTTTTGAAGAAACCGGATTTTCGAAACTCTTTACAAACACAGAAACCGAATTTTCGAAACTCTTCGCAAACAAACTCGCCAATCGCTAAACGGCCTCAACAACGGATCCAGTATCCACTAAAGTTACCACCCGGAAACATTCCGCGATTCCTAAAAGCCCATAATCCTTTATGGCGTAAGAAAAGCAAACTTCAAAGCACTGCGAGACGTCGCTTCGTGCCTGAATATTCATTTTTCGATTAAAACCTTCATACGCCTTCTAAACGGCATCATATCGTTGTTGCTGATCACAACAAACGAACTCTAACGTCCTAAACAGACAAGCCACCTTAGGGTAGGCTCTTTTACATCCGACAAGGATCCCATAGCGCGCTATACAAAAAATCCAAATTTGGTTCAGCACTTCGTAAAGGAAGTAGCTCGATTCGTGCCCAGACAAATCATGTAAGCCGATACCACTTCGCGGGTTTTAAAACGGTACGAATCAGGTTAAAATCACAAACAGGCAAAACGAAAGTCGATTTGTCATCGCATTGCCTTAGTCTGAGAGTAAACCTAGGTCTTGCCCTAAACCCAGCCTTGCTGGTATCTTAACATCTCATAGGCAAAGCGTCAACGACGCGAGATCCCAAAACTTGTCTCTTCACTCAAGTCTGTACGTTTCCACGAATTTTCATGTAAATCGTAAACCGCAGGAAAATCTCGCTTTGTACAAACGACGGATACGGTGATCATCAGGGAGGCAGGAATGAGACGAAACTCACACCCTGTCCCTCTAACTTCGATAGACAGAAGTTCTGAAAACGCAACATTAATATTTTATAAAGATTGAGCCGCAGAGTTCAACAGATGCCCTGAAAAAGGCCGGGATTCGAAGCCACCAACGGCCAGTCCCACAAATGTACATCATGGCCTCTTAACGGCCGAAATACAATCAAAATAAAAATCTCTGAAAGGATTGATAAACCTAGACGCTCCCCGGAGCATCACCTTCATCCTCAAAACTCACCCAAAGTAGGAACGGTCTCACCGTCGCCTCCATTGGTCGCACCACCGCTGCATGTTTCATATGCGCCGGCTTCACGATCCTTGACTGCGTAGTCCTGGTCCTCCGAACCCTCCGAATCCGGGACAAGGGTGCACACGGGTTTCAGACCAGCGAGAATCGAGTCGAAGTCCTCTCCGTCAAAATTGCGAGTCCCCGTCTCCTCAAGATTCTGAATCTTCTCTTGAAGACGACGGACTTTCGAGGACATATGTTCTTCTCTTTCTTCACATTGAGCAACGAACTCACGGTCTTTCCGACGTCACGTTCAAGATCTCCAATCAAAGGTGATGTGGATGTCCGCAATGAAATATTCTTAGCCACAAATTTCGACTTTCAACTCATAATCTTCCGCCCGCAAGATCGTCTCCGCGTCTTACAGGCTGGGGGGCTAACTGTTGGGGTCAAAAACGGTTCTCTCGAAATCAACGGCTAAAACTATTCATCATGCGCAGACTTTCCATAAAACAAGCGTCGAAAGCAAGACAAGTCGTATAGCTTAAAGAACCTATGTTAAAGTCGATCGTTCTTGATTTACACGATAAACTTTACGAGAAAACCAAATAAGATTTAGTCGTAAAACTTCGATGATACAATCAAGAAGAACCGAGAGACATTAGGTCCGTAGCTAAGATGACACGACCATACGAAAGTATACAGAAGAAACGGGAAGTAATCTAAGTTGGGACAGGCCAAACGACAAAGAATCCGCCTTGAAACTTCAAAGAGCCCGTTCTCTCAAACCGTGAGGACCCAGAAAACGAGTAAGATATCAAATCGAAGCCCTCGCCGAGACGCACGTGATGCCTCTAGGCGCCGGGCGCCTAGCGCCCGTGCTGCCTCTAGGCGCCGGGCGCCTAGCGCCCGTGGTGCCTCTAGGCGTCGGGCGCCTAGCGCCCGTGCTGCCTCTAGACGCCGGGCGCCTAGCGCCCGTGCTGCCTCTAGGCGCCGGGCGTCTAGCGCCCGTGCTGCCTCTAGGCGCCGGGCGCCTAGCGCCCGTGCTGCCTCTAGGCGCCGGGGGCCTAGCGCCCGTGCTGCCTCTAGGCGCTGGGCGCCTAGCGCCCGTGCTGCCTCTAGGCGCCGGGCGCCTAACGCCCGTGCTGCCTCTAGGCGCCGGGCGCCTTGCGCCCGTGCTGCCTCTAGGTGCCGGGCGCCTAGCGCCCGTGCTGGTCCTAGCCGCCCGTAATGGTCCTAGCCGCCGGGAAACTTCAAAGAGCCCGTTCTCTCAAACCGTGAGGATCCAGAAAACGAGCAAGATATCAAATCGAAGCACTCGCAGAGACGCACGTGCTGCCTCTAGACGCCGGCGCCAAGCGCCCGTGCTGCCTCTAGGCACCGGGCGCCTAGCGCCCGTGCTGCCTCTAGGCGCTGGGCGCCGGGCGCCTAGTGCTCGTGCTGCCTCTAGGCGCCGGGCGCCTAGCGCCCGTGCTGTCCGTAGGCGCCGGGCGCCTAGCACCCGTGCTGGCTCGGGTCTTCGAGCGACAATCTTCCGTGCACAAGTCCCAGGCCCCGGCCGTCAGAAGTCTGTACTTTGAATCTTTCCCGAGTCCTCGCGGAATGAATCATTGAGATTCCGCGTACAAAACTCTCGTCCTTACTCCAAACTAAGATCGTCGTAAACACTTCGGAAACTCGTAAGGTATCAACGGAAAGGAAGATCTTAAATTCTTCGTACGAAACAGTGATGGTTATCCTAAGACACCACTCATCTCAACTCTACGAAGGAATGAAGATCTTCCGAAGAAATCGTAAAAAACAGCGGAAGTCCTAGAGACGGCCCGAAAGGGACCAAACGCGATCGGACAGTCCGTTTACGATTATATGAGATAGATACGACGATTTACGTTTATCTTTACATAACAAGATAAATGCTAAATTTCCAAAAGGATAAATGTCAAGTTTCCCGAAGATAAATGTCAAGTTTCCCGATAAACATGAAGGCCGACGAAAATGGAAAAAGCCCGCTTCGCGGCCCAAAAGGAGAATAGACCGTCATAAGAAGGAGTATATAAAGGAGCTTTGGGAGAGAAGGAAAGGAGAGAAAAAATCCTAGAGAGAAAGCAAATCCGAGATTGGAGACCTAGAGAGCTCCTGTTAGCTTAAGAACTTAGAATTGAGCCGGTAGACTAGCAAGGCAGGACCTAGAACGTCCGGCCGCCTCTCGTTCTATTTTCATCTTGTCCGCAGACCCTTATTTCTCGCGGAAGGATCTACCAATCCTTTTACTTAGAGTTCCGCACATAGGAACCCTAGGCATTATTCTCGACATGCCTGTTTCTATGGCAAACGCTCATACTAGACGAACTCCGCCAGGCAGTTCGATCTCTTGTTCAAACCCTTCCAACTGAACTACGTCCGACTTGATCCTCGAAAGGGGTATGTAGGCAGCCTTCCTTTAGGTCCAGTCCCAACTCTCTACAAAATCCTTTTTGTACGATTTTCGTCTTTACATATCTTCCGCACTTGTTCGGTCACTTGTCGTTGGCTGTCGCAGAAAATCAGGGCCTTCAGGGAAAGTCGGGTTAACTTGGCTTTCCTCCATTTTTACTTATCAAAATCGACAGTGCGAATTTCGGTTCCCACAAGTGGGAGGCAACCCACTGTTAGGTATGTTTTAAATTTGATTTATTTTCATATGTTACTGATTTATATTTTTATTAAGTTGCAGGTAAAAAAAATAAAAAATGAACAGTAACGACGATACTGTAGCAACGCACTGTAGCACGACCGTCGAGCGATACTGTAGCGAAAATCGAGCGACACTGTAGAAGCCACATCGACCGACACTAGCAGAAAATCGGGAGTCACTGTAGCTACAATTACTGTTCATAGTTACTGTATCGGAGCACTGTGGCAGAATCACTGTTCATCGAAAAAAAAATTATTACTTTAGTTAATTGGTTTTATTAGTTATGTATTACTAAATTTTAGACTGTTAGTGTTTTATTTATGTTAGGTAATAGGAGAAGATCCAAAGAAGAAGGGTTGATATACCAAGAATCGACGATGACTACGTAGCATCGGTCGACAGAGCATCACTAGCATCAATCGATCGCCACTTAATTGTGTTGGTCGACTTTCATATCAACGTCAGGTATAACGTTTCTCCTTGTTGAATATTGTCCTTATGATTTATTCTCCACCGATCTTAGACTGTTTAACATTGGTCACAATGTTATTCAAGTCTGGGGGAGGTCGTACTAATGTTATGATTTAGTTAGTTATTTAGAATAGGGACCCGAGTAGACGATTGCCATGATAATCGACTGATTAGAGCATGTCGATATCGTTCGACAGTACATCACTTGCATCGACCGATGGTAACTATTTTTCATCGTTCTACACTTAATCCGGTCAGGTATATCGTTATAACTTGTTAAATTGAGTACTTGTTATTTATTTCCACCATAACTCTGACTGGATAACACCATTACAGTGTTATTTAAGTCTGGGGGAGGTTCTACTGATATTGTGTTTTAGTTTTGGAAAAAAAAAAAAAAAAAAAAAACAGATCCAAGTAGACGGTTGCTCAACACATCGACCGATGAGACCATTTCGATATCGATTGACATCACTTCATATCCACAGATCGATTGTCTCTTCATTGTGTCGAATGTATGTTAGCCATCGACCAATGCGACCACGTCGATACCACTCGACAACACTTCATCAACATCGATCGATTGTAACTTCATTGTATCGATCGATACAGAGCAGGTTATCGTTCTTACTTGTTAAATTTTGTACTTCTGCTTTATTATTATTACTTTACCACCGACTGTGTTACACTGGGGACAGTGTAATTTAAGTCTTGGGGGATTACTAACGTTTATCTACTTTTATGAGTCTTATTAAAAATGTTTTGAAAAAGTTTTTATTGAGTCAAGAAGGGGATGATGATCTAATTTGATTTATTACCTGTCATCTAACCACTCTTTAGACCAGTCTTAGATTTACTGACTGCAGAAGTACTAGAGATACTAAATTGGATCAACCTGTGAACTATGTTTGCACTTGCTGAGAATGTTTGAAGGAACCAAAGCTGATCTCCAACCTAATTGAGCTCAACTTTGCTTGTCTTGGGGCTTGGTATACATGGGATCAGATTCTTCAAACAAGTCTGGAAGGTAAAGCCTTGTGTAGATTTATCACCTTCTCTCTCTCTATTTCGACCCTAGATATATAGGTAGAGAAAAAAAATATTATTATTATAAAAAGATATATATATATATATATATAATAAAATAAAATAAAAAAAAGAAAAAAAAAAAAGAGAAAGAGAAAATATATATATATATATATATAGGTTTTAAGTTAGGTGGAATCCGAACATGACTTGGTGGCTACAACCATTAAGGCTTGCTTCATAAGGATTCCAACTAAAAGAATTCGAACGGGACTTGGTGGCGGCAATCATCAAGGTTCGATTCATATGAATTCTTGGATATAGGTCAAAAAGAAGTGAACAGGACTTGGTGGCAACCACCATTAAGTTTTGATTCATGGAAGCCTGTCCAATCTTGGTCAATGATCCTGCAATGAAAGCAGACTTTGACTAAGAGAGAAATAAGTAGAGAGAGAGGATAGAAACTAACTTTTACCTGCAGGTCCAGATACGACTTGGAGAAATATGGTGTTTTTGGTGTCTTTTGGAGCCTTTAAGTGCAGAATCGCGCAGACGCGTCAGATGTTTAGATATGGATGGAGACCTTCCCACGGTGCGATTGAGCTGATATTTGGACACAAGATATATCTTTGAGTGAGCTTTCCAATGCCACCGGTTTGAAGTCAATCCGACGGTTAGATCAGAAGTTATGCCCATTTTACTGAAGAGTGGTCAGTCTGCCTCGCGAGAGAAGGCTGTCGAGAAGATGAATGCATATCGATCGATGGGAAATTTCCCATATCGATCGATATGAATGTCAGGACGTGGACTAAATATATTTCATGACCGCCAGAAGCCCTAAAGCAACCCAAATTACCAGAATACCCTTGGACGACCAGAAACCCTATTTTATCATATTTATAAGCCATTGTTGACGGCTAGACCTATCTAAGCTTTCTTTGACCTATTGTTTATCTTTGTTAGGAGAGAAGGGAGGAACTCCTATCAGAGTCCTCCTGGAACTCCATTGGTTTTGGTTTTTATATCTATTGCAATTTTTTATCTATTCATCTATGATTTCTGTTACAAGTTTCATGTCTGAGTAGATCCACCTGTTAGGTTTAGGGTTCAGATAGGTTATTTGGGATTAGCCCCCAATATAGAATTTCCAAGTTGTGGTATTCATCAATAGGATTGTTATTAATGCTTGTTTCTAGAGTCGCGAACTAGAACCTTGATCCTAGGGATTGTAGAGACCAGCGAGAGCTTGTAACTCACCCTGAATCCATCCTTTTGAGCTAGGGTTGATAAATACAGCGATAGCTGATTTAGTAAACCCTAGTGAACGTGTGTTCAACTCGTTCGTAAAGCTTGCTAGAAGCATATCGATCGATAATCCAATAGATTAATCGATCGATATTGTGAAAGGTGTATCGATCGATATTCCTGTAGAATCATCGATCGACACTTTCTTGTGATCAATAACCGAGTGGTTGAGATCAAAGATCTAGATATTAGACTATCTATACAACGACAGTTGTTAGATTTGTACTCCCAGTTGAGTTCTAATATATCTAGCAGCTTAGTAACCTATATCATTATAATCCTAACTACCTGAATAGAAACCCTAGATCTAGCAACCATCCTTCCATCAAACAACTCCTTGCCAAGCTGAACAATTATATTGTTCATCTTGTTTACTGTTTTGCTATATTTATTTACTGCATTAAACCTATTAGCCTAGCTTAATCATATAACTATTAGATCTATTAGGTTCCATAGCTCCCCGTGAATTCGATCCCTAAGTACTACAATTGAACCTTTTATTTGAGAGAGTAAATCACTCCTTAGGGTAATTTGAGTGATATCAGCGAAGGAACACAAAAGATGATAATCCTTAGTGACTAAGCTAGGTTGAAATGGTTTAAATGTAAATTGCAGTTGTGAGCAATGACTAGTTGCTCAAGAGAATGATTTAGGGTGGTAGGTATTAAGAGAAAGTAGTTAGATTCAAGGTTACTATTCAGTTAGTTCAGGATTATAATGCTATAGATGTTTTAATGAGTTGCTTGCATATACTAAAGAACTTCAATTCTTAGATCTGCCTAATAAATGTCGTTACTAGACTCGTCTATTGATCTGTCTGCCGACAATATTGATCGATGTTTGATAGCTTGTATCGATTGATATGTGTGTCGTCGATCGATTACTCTATTTGCGTATCGATCGATATAGCTCTAGATCGAATTGAATATATGTTCACCAAGATCATAGACCGGCTCTCGCTTATCTCTAGCGGATCTTAGCTTATACAAGATGATGTCAGGAGAATGATTTATGAATTAAATCACTTCCAGGATCATATTCTAGTTAGATATTCTAGAATAAGCTTTAGGGTTCATCAGGATAATGAGTATACAACTCTACAGTCTATAGTTGGGGCTAATCCCTCATAACTATTTGAACCCCAAATCTAACAAATGAATCTACTCAGACATGACTGAGTGTCTCATAACATCAAGGTAATAATAGAGATTCATATAGAAGACCGAACACTCAAGTTCCTCTTGATAACAAATCTCTTTGTATCTTTCTTCTAAATCTAGAATCCTACAACCTTTGATGAGAGCAGAATTAAGAAGAAAAGAATACTTTTATTAAGTAAAGAACTGTTGTAGAAACACAAAAGAACTAGAAGTAATTGAAAGCACACTTTGCAAAAACACAAATGAAAATATATAAATACTGAGTTCAATTAGGTTAAAAACTTGTCAGGGGCATTATAGTAATAATAGTAAGTCTTGGGCTTCAAGTCGATTGAAAATATTTTTCCTTCTTCTGCACGTTCGATATCGATCAATAGTACTGGGAGTATATCGATCGATGGAGTATCTCTTCGTCATTTCTTCAAATGCGTCATCGATCGATTACACAGAATGTGTATCGATCGATACGTATCTCTGGACATCGACCTTGACGTCTGAACTTATAATTATCTCGGGAAAACTCTCTTTTAAGCTCTAAATGGCACCGAAAAGTCACTTTACTCCAAAATGTCCTTGAACCTGAAAACATACCTAAAAGACTCCAAAACATAGATATATATATGTATATATAGTAAAATCATAGAAATACCATGAGTAAAAGTGGGTCAAAATCATGGTATATCAACTCCCCCAGACTTAACCTTTTGCTTGTCCTCAAGCAAACACACGGGTAGTCTTAGAAAAAAGTTTGAAAATAGCAGGGACTCAATTTAAATTTTAACTTTAGAATCATCACCTCTACTTTGTTGCAAGCCACATCTTATGCCTATTAACTACATGAGTACATTATACCATATCCTAGCTTAGTAACCAAATCTCCTAGCTAAACATCTTAACAATCCTGCCTGTCTATCCCCTCTACTGATCTCATTTATGCATAAAAATAAAAGTGCAGGCTTTACCTTGGGGATATCGATCAAGAAACACATGGACTCAACTCAAGCAAGTTTCTAAACACACATGCAAGTCTTCTCTGATTCATTTCTTCCCTCTTTTATCTCTCTTCTCTGGATCCTCATAGTTTCAAATTTTAATGAACACTGATTGCCACAAAGGCCATCTTTGTGTCATCTCATGGACTTAGTAACACATATCTTTCGAATAAGCGAATAATGGGGTCGCAGGAATCCCTCATACCCCTCGCTTTGATCAATCTTTTAAAGTAGAATAATCGGGTCGCAGGAATCACTCCTACCCCTCTACTCCTCAAGAAATCATATCACATCTTTATACAAATTATTTCTCTATGTCCTTAGGATGCCGAAGAGAGAGAAGGAAGGGAATCATAAGCACACAGACTATTACCTTTCAGACTTGCAGGAGGATTCCGATCCCTTGTATACCAAGCCCCAAGACAAGCAATAGATTGTCAGGTTAGGTTGGAGATGAGCTTTGGTTCTTCCAAACAATCATGAGAAGTGTTGTCATAGGTGACATGTGATCCACTTTAGCATCTATAGTACTTTCTACAATCAAAATATCTAAGAATGGTGCTAAAGAGTGGTTAGATAAAAAGAAAAATTTTGAAAAATATCCTAGTCCCTTTCTTGACTCAATAAAACCAAATTTGAAAACATTTTGGTGAAATAAAAAAGGTAGGGTAGCATCAGTAATCTCCCCCCCGGACTTAAATCATACACTGTCCCTAGTGTATAATAGTCGAATTAGGGTATAAATAAATCATAAGGAATGTACTGATATCGAAAATTAGAACGATATACCTGACCGTGGATACGTATCGATCGATAGTGAGTCATCTATGTCGATCGATCATAATAGGATTATGTCGAGCGATGTCGTCGGGATCGTATCGGTCGATAGAGATGGTAATCGTCTATAATCTGAAAAACTAAAAACAAAAACGAAAAAAGAAAAATAAAAACAAAAATCAAATTTAACTAAGTAAGAAAATACCTAACAGTGGGTCGCCTCCCACTCAGCGCTTTATTATAGTCTTTTAGCTTGACTATGGTAGTATT
Organism: Hirschfeldia incana; assembly: GCA_026261945.1. Taxonomy (NCBI): domain Eukaryota; kingdom Viridiplantae; phylum Streptophyta; class Magnoliopsida; order Brassicales; family Brassicaceae; genus Hirschfeldia; species Hirschfeldia incana. Next base: position 1,026,825 of record JABCMI010000030.1, read on the forward strand.
GAGGCTAGTGAGGTGAGTTCATGAGACTAGCTGGATAGCAAGTCTCATCTTTGTCCTCTTCTTGTTTCTTTCCAAACCAAGTGGTGAAGAAGCTTCTTGTGGCTTTATCTCCTCTGGTTAGTTTCTCCTTTAATTCATTGACCTCGTTGCGCAGACGCTCTAGACTCTCTGCATTGCTCTCGATGTAGAACTGGTGGTTTCTGAATGTTGGATAGGAGTGTTGGGATAGGTCACTGAGTTCTTCTTGCATGTCATTGAGTCTCTCAAATGTTCTCCTTCGTACCATGAGCTTATCGATCGATCTCGGGTAGTCCATATCAATCGACACTGGTGTTGGTTTGTCAGTCGATGTCTTTGCGGGCATATCGGTCGATGCTAATGGTGCTGGTCTATCCGCGAGTTGTCTGGAGATGGTCTTGATTTCCTTCTGATTGTTCTCTACTGTGTACTCCAGGCTTTTGACGTCGCCTTGTACTGGGAACCATAATCTTTCAAAGCTTTGGTAGGACGAATCACCAACTTCTTGGATCATGGTGAAGAGATCTTGAACTGTTTTCTCCATATCAGCTTTGGTGCAGAACTCGGTATCGTGCATATCGAGCGATGGACTGGGTGATGTGTCGGTCGATACTGAGCGTCTGTAATCCTCGCAGAGTTCTCTCAATGTGTCTTCAACCTCTTGTAGTCGACTTTCTATTGGTGGGATCAACTCATCAGTGATTTTCTTCTTGCTGGTGTAGAAAGATTTCATCGTTTGGTGTGTGTGTTGTAGAGCATTGATGATGTGATCCATGGTAGCCGTCATTGTTGATGTGCGCTTCTTGAATGAGGTGAAGTTTTTGTTGAGTTGCTGATATTTGTCTTCTAGATCCTTGGTGGTGGCTGCCTCTTCTCTTCTGATGTCGTGATAGATGTTGCTGATAAGGGTATTGATTTCTTCCTTGCTGTAAGTCGTCTGCAAACGTTTATCGTTCGATGAGGGTAGATCTGTATCGATCGATGGTGTATCATCGGTCGATGGCTTGTGTCCAGCATCGGTCGATGGCTTCCTGTAGGTTTCCAACTTCAAGCAAAGAGTGGATACTTCGTATTGGAGAGCGTATTTATTCTGTTTTTGAAGGTCATAAGCACTCTGAATCTAGTTGATTTCAGATTGGAGTTCTGATCGTACCTTCTCGATTTCGTGTGGATAGGTAAAGGTTTGCCAGATGTAAGGACTCTTAGCCTCATTAATCATGCTCTAGACTTCAGCCTCAGTGTAGAGCTTCCCTGTTGGTTCTGCTTTGTTGAAGTGATCGGCATGTATGGGTAAGCAAAAACAAGACCATTCAAATAGTGATGCTCTATTAAGTAACTCCTCTATGGCTTCCTTGGAAACATGGATGATGTCTCTATTGACTCCTCTAGCATACCCAGATTGATCTCTGTAAACTCCAAATTCATCCTTCTTCTCCCAAGAGAAGCGGCGAATTCCGTCTTTGGAAGCTCGTCTGCCCATCTCATGGTGCTTATCGAACGATAGGCGGTTGTGCCTATCGATTGATATATGTTGAAATTATGTATCCTCTGAGTTGAGATGATCGGCTTCAGCTGCGTCTTGATTGGCTGATGTGTGCGTACTGATATGCTGATGGTGCTGATAGGCAGGGTTGTGAGGTAGTTGTTTGAAGAGTTTTAGTGATCCGTTGGCACTCTGAAGGATGTCGCCTATGTCCTTCTTTGTGATTGGGATGATTCTCCCATCCATTGCTCGTGCATTGCCTTCTAGATCTCTGAAAAAAACAAAACTCATCCGAAGTTAGATAACCAAAATCAATATTATTTGCTTGTACCTCGAATGGTGTAGTGGTAGTATCGGGCGATGCAGTAGCAGGTGCATCGGTCGATGTCAGCTGACGGTTGTCGATCGATTGTTGTTGGAACGTATCGGTCGATGTGACTTCCTCAGGCGGGGTCGAATGATTTGATCTCACTCAAATTACCATAAGGAGTGATTTACTCTCTCAAATAAGAGGTTCAGATGTAGTACTTAAAGATCGAATTCACAGAGAGCTAAGGAACACAAAAGATGATAATCCTTAGTGACTAAGCTAGCTTGAAATGGTTTAAATGTAAATTGCAGTTGTGAGAAATGACTAGTTGCTCAAGAGAATGATTTAGGGTTGTAAGTATTAAGAGAAAGTAGTTAGATTCAAGGTTACTATTCAGTTAGTTCAGGATTATAATGCTATAGATGTTTTAATGAGTTGCTTGCATATACTAAAGAACTTAAATTCTTACATCTGCCTAATAATTCTCGTTACTAGACTCGTCTATTAATCTGTCTGCCGATAATATCGATCGATGTTTCACAGCTTGTATCGATCGATATGTGTGTCGTCGATCGATTACTCTATTTGAGTATCGATTGATATAGCTCTAGATCGAATTGAATATATGTTCACCAAGACCATAGACCGGCTCTCGCTTATCCGTAGAGGATCTTAGCTTATACAAGATGATGTCAGGAGAATGATTTATGAATTAAATCAGTTCCAGGATCATATTCTAGTCAGCTATTCTAGAATAAGCTTTAGGGTTCATCAGGATAATGAGTATACAACTCAACAGTCTATAGTTAGGGCTAATCCCTCATAACTATTTGAACCCCAAATCTAACAAAGGAATCTACTCAGACATGACTGAGTGACAAATAACATCAAGGTAATAATAGAGATTCATTTAGAAGACCGAACACTCAAGTTCCTCTTGATAACAAATCTCTTTGTATCTTTCTTATAAATCTAGAATCCTACAACCTTTGATGAGAACATAATTAAGATGAAAAGAATACTTTTATTACGTAAAAAACTGTTGTAGAAACACAAAAGAACTAGAAGTAGTTGAAAGCACACTTTGCCAAAACACAAAGGCAAAGATATAAACACTGAGTTCAATTAGGCTAAAAACTCGTCAGGGGCATTATAGTAATAATAGTAAGTCTTGGGATTCAAGTCGATTGAGAATATTCTTCCTTCTTCTGCACGCTCGGTATCGATCGATAGTACTGGGAGTATATCGATCGATGGAGTATCTCGTCGTCATTTCTTCAAATGCGTCATCGATCGATTACACAGAATGTGTATCGATCGATATGTATCTCTGGATATCGACCTTGGCGTCCGAACTTATAGTTATCTCGGGAAAACTCTCTTTTAAGCTCCAAATGGCACCTAAAACGTCACTTTACTCCAAAATGTCCTTGAACCTGAAAACATACCTAAAAGACTCCAAAACATAGATATATATATATAGTAAAATCATAGAAATACCATGAGTAAAAGTGGGTCAAAATCATGGTATATTAGTCGCGTAAACGAGGGTGAAAGGAGTTTCTCCCCTCGCTCGTCTTGGAGTGGTTCTATGCGACCAGAGAACTCCTTCGAGTTCTTCTGCCCATCGCCCCTTTTTAGCTTCTAGACGCTTTTTCCAGCCGTCTAGGACAGTTTTGTTTATAGTTTCTGCCTGTCTGTTGCACTGCAGATACCTAGGAGTTGACTTGTCAAGTCGTATTTTCCATTTTTTGCTGAATGCTTCGAATTGGGTAGAAATAAATTGAGATCTGTTATCCGTTACGATTTCGTATGAAACCTCCTGTCTAGTTATGATATTTTTTTCATACGAAGTTCTCGACTTGTGCGTCTTTGATACTTGCGTAGGATTCCACTTCTACCCACTTCGACAAGAAATCTGTGAGAACTAGGAGGAAACGCTTTTGTTTTGACTTATGCAGAGGTCCGACGATGTCCATAGACCATCGTATGAAAGGATACAGAGATGAGATGGATGAGAGGACCTATGCGGTTGGTGAATCGTTGGAGCGTGTCGTTGGCACTTCTCGCATTTCCGTGCAAATTTCCCGCAATCTTTGATCATAGTTGGCCAATGAAAAACATGGCATTTTATTTTGACTGCCTGAGATCTTCCGCCAGAGTGATTTCTGCATGATCCGGAATTGACTTCGTCCATGATTTTTCTTGCCTTATTTCCTTCTGCGTAGGTCATGAGAGGGCCAAAAATATGCCACTTGTAAATTTCTCCTTCTATCGTGACGTACCGTGCTGCCTGGGTTTTCACTTTTCGGGCTGCCCACATTTCAGCGGGTAAAGCTCCGTCAACGATATAGGCCCGAATATGTTCTAACCAAGAGCCGTCGCAGCCGTACTCGGTTTGATATGTATTTTCTTCCGGTTGGATTTCACTTTCTTCCGCATCTTCTATATGTGTCCTGTTTAGTTTGATGACTACTTGCGGTCCGATGCTTGGATGTTCTATGAATTCAACGGGAATTATCCTTTGGAGTCCTGGATCCGAACTCGAGGCGAGCGCGGCTAAGGCGTCAGCCTGGAAATTTTCCGAGCGGGGAATCCTGGTGAGGGCGAACTGGTTGAAGTCGTGAGCCAATCCATGCTTCATATTCTCCGTTGTACTGGTTCGCGACTAACTAGGAGTCGCAATAAGCGTGAATGTTGGGGATTTTTAGTCCATGGGCTAGCCGTAAACCTGTGATGAGTGCCTCGTATTCTGCCTCATTGTTTGATGTGTGGAAATCCAATCGGAATGACTGCTCTAAGATTTCCCCCGTAATCGAAGCGAGTCGAATTCCTATCCCGGATCTTTGTTGGGATGACGATCTGTCGACGTGAAGGATCCAAGTCGAACTTGGCTCCTCGTTGGTTACATTTCCCACGGGAAGCTCCACTAAGAAATCCGTGAGTACTTGGGATTTAGCGCATGTTCTTGGACGATAGTCGACATCGTATTCGCTCAGTTCGATCGCCCATTTTGCAAGTCTGCTAGACTGGCTGGGACTATGCAAAATCGTCCACAGGGGGAACGTGGTGAGAACCACTATGGTGTGGGACTGAAAGTACGGTCTTAACTTCCTTTCTGAAGTTATGACGGCGAATGCTAATTTTTCCATCAACTGATACCGAGTTTCCGCATCTGGTAATGTCTTGCTTACGTAAAAGATTGGCTTTTGTTTGCCGCGTTCTTCTTGTATTAAGACGCCATTGATTGCCAGGGCGGAGACTACGATATAAAGAAACGGGGGCTCGCCTTCTGCGGGTTTTGCGAGAACATGAGGGGTGGCTAGGTAATGTTTCAACTGTTGGTAAGCTTTCTCACACTCCTCCGACCACTCAATTTTTTTGTTTCCTTTTAACATATCGTAGAATGGGATGCACTTATCCGTCGAGCGCAAGATGAAACGATTCAAAGCTGCGACCCTCCCAGTCAATCTTTGGACCTCTTGCTTGGTTCTCAGAGAAGCCATCTCTATTAGTGCGTTGATTTGTTTAGGGTTGGCCTCAATTATGCAATACGCCAGGAGGTAATCAAGAAATTCTGATGATGCTACCACGAACCTGCATTTTCCGTGGTTGAGTTTCATGTTGTGCTGGTTCAGTCTTGAAAAACACTCTTCAAGGTGAGTTATATGCTCGCGTTTGTCAAGGGATTTTACGAGCATCTCGTCGATATATACCTCCATAGTTTTTCCGAGTTGCTCGGAAAACATCCTGTTGACGAGCCGCTGATACGTGGCACCAGTGTTCTTAAGGCCAAATAGCATTACCTTGTAGCAGTATGTCCCGCGATCGGTAATAAACGCGTTTTTTTCACGATCATCGAGGTTAATCATGATTTGTTTGTACCCAGAGAAAGCATACAAGAATGAGAGAAGCTTGTTCCCCGCATTTGCTTCGACCAATCGGTTGATATGCGGAAGTGTGAAGCAATCCTTTGGGCATGCTTTATTGAGGTCAGTGAAATCGACGCATACTCGCCACTTGCCGTTTTACTTTTCTTCCACGACGGGGTTAGTGAGCCAGTCGAGATATCTAAATTCCGTTATCGATCCTACTTTGAGGAGCTTTTTGACTTCCTCGTTGACCACAGTGGCACGTTCTGGTCCCAACTTATGTTTTTTTTGTTTGATGGGTTTGTGAGTTGGATCGATATTAAGCTCATGACATGTTATGCTGATGTCGATTCCTTGCATATATTCTGTGGTCCAAGCGAACATATTGAGGTTCTTTTTGAGACACGCTATGAGTTTTTCTCTCAAAGGTTCGCAAAGGTTGGCTCCGATCTTGACGCATCTTTCCGGGAAGGAGTCGTCAAGGCAGACCGAAATATTTCCGCAGATTCGTGCCTGCAAGAATATTTCCGCAGATTCGTGGAAGGTTTGTTGCTTCTGAAGGGTTTCGATCTCGGAATTTTTTTGTTTTAGTCCCGCGACGAAGCAGACTTCTGATACTCTACGATCCCCTTTTATTGTTTCGACTCCAAAAGGATTTGGAAATTTAAGGCATAAGTGGACTGTTGATGGGATCGCTCGCATGTAATTTAACCACTTAGTTCCGACAATAAACGTTATATGATGTCGGACCGTCAATCACCTGGAATTCTGTAGTTCTGGTTACACTCCCGGCTTTGACTGAGAGATTAATCAAGCCAAAGCTTATCGTAGGTCTCCTTGAGAGCCCAAATACTGGATTGGGATCGTCCGTGAGAGTATTTAGGTCGATTTTCATTCTCTCAAGGGTGCATTTGTAGATGATATTGGCCGAGCATCCGGTGTCGACCAATACTCTTGCTATGTCGATGTCCCGAATTATAAGTCCGATCACGAGGAGGTCGTTATGAGGTTTGGCTGGACAAGCCGTTGCTCGATCCTCGAAGGATATCATGTTGCGGACAGACGGATCGGTCATGCTGAATCCTAATCGTTCGGCAGTTTTTGAGTTAGAGAATCCCCCCCCTTCTAGCGCCAAACTGTGGGAACCGAAATTCATGCCGTCGATTTTAATGAATAAAAACGGAGGAAAGGCCGAGTTAACCCGACTTTCCTTGATGGTCCAGATTCTCCGCGTAACCGCGCAGAATCAAAATAATAAACAGATGACGAAAAAGTAAGTAGAAAATTGCTCGATGTCATTTTATTAATTGAAGAGTACGAACACAAAGTTTTCTCCAAAAAGAGAAGAGATATGAAAACATAAAAAAAAATAGAGCTGCAGGCAGCAAAACGTCCTAAGTCTAGCCTTGCTAGTCTAACCATCTAAGCCCTAAATTCTCTAAGCTAACAGGAACTCTATCAGTATGTCAATTTTCGGATCCCTTCTTCTTCTGCTCTTTCCCTCCTTATATACACGTCAAGGTCGGTGGCCCTCTTACCAATTCGCCTTTGGGCCCAATTCTGTCTCATTTATCGTATTTCCGGAGCCATAGGATAAACCCTCATAGTCTTGTTGGGCCTGAATCCTTTAAACCATAAGTGGATCCGCGGGCACATTTTGGGCCTTTGGACGTTTATACGATTCATCGGGTAGACTATCCTTTTTGTAGGACGAATCGTATAGTATAGAGAATCGATGTTTGAGTTGATCGTACTTGTTTTACACGATACGTTCTACGTGAAAAACAACCCTCTAAGTTTTAATCGTAAAACTTCGATGATAACTCTGATTGGGACGAAACAAAAGATATTGGATTTGTATCTGGGAGGACACGACCATACTGGACATACGGAAATTGGTCTAAACCCGGGAGGTCGGGATTCAACTAAGCGTATAGAGCGAAACAGACCGTGGCGCGGTCGCCGCCACTAGCGTTCAGGGCCAGGACACGGATCCCTATCGCCGCTGCTAGCGCTCGGGGCCACGATAGGGATCCCTATCGCCGGCACTTGGTGCCACGGCATGGGGGGCTGCCGCCAGGCGTTTGGTGCCACAACGTGGGGGCTGCCGCCAGGGGCTTGGTGCCACAGCACGTGGGGCTGCTGCCAGGCGCTTGTTGCCACGACGCGGGGGCTGCCGTCGGGCGCTTGGGGCCAGGACGCGTTTACGCTTACTTGTTTCTGATCTTTGACCTAGTGATAGTTTTTGCGAAAAGTCCGTAGATAAGAAATAATCTTAGCCGGTTATTTCTAGATAACCATTTTTAACCCCAACAGTATTCAGATGGTTCTATCGGTGAGGAAGAAAGTTAATCTTAAACTTGTTGTATCCCAAAGTAATCCCAACGGGATGAGGCATGAGGTTAACACTGGATACTAGATCACAAAGGGAGTGAGGGAAAATTCTTCTTCGTATAGTATAGTCTAGAACAAAGCTTCCTGGATCAGGTCTTTTAATTGGTAGTTCGACTTGGATTTTGGCGCTCACCTCCTCAGATACCATCATTACGCTACGTTCAGCGGTAGGGAAGCTGTTGGACACCATATCTTTTACTCATTTCTTGACTGTAGGGCACCATTCGAATGCTTTCTTGCAGATTGCCATTTCCAATTCGCACTTAGTTTGCGGTTTGTTGGGAGGGAAAGGTGGTAGGGCATTGTACACTCTCAGAATCCTAGGTCCGAAAGGAGTAGGACATTGATCGAAAACATCAGATTGACGTCGATTGACACAAGTAGTTTATGATCGATCGACGTCATTGTCAGTTCGTCGATCGATTTGGGTTTTTTCTTCTGGCTCTACTTCTTCAGTATCGTCGATTATAACTTACTATGCTCCTTTGATCCCGGTTTCTTTTGTCTTATTCGAAGGTCTAATTCGGGGTCAGGATCATCAATGAGTATCGGGCGAGTTCCACTTCCTTCGGCCTTATTGGGGTTCTTCGCTGGGGTATTATTTACTGTGCATGGGGAGAGGCGTTTTCCGCTTCGTAATAGCACAGCTGCGACGCGACATTTTGGATTTTTGTCTGTTCGGCCTGGTAGTCATTTTGTTTCTCTTTTGATGGTGGTCGCATTCTCGGCAACTTGACTCTCTAGCATCTTAACGTGGTCAGCCAATGAGTCTAGTTTGTTTGTTAGCTCTCTGTAAGTAGATTTTAGCTTTCTTCCCAAGTTATAAGCCAGCCTGCGATCTCTCGTGAAAGCTTGCTTCTATCTGAACTTCGCTCTTCCTTTACGTGATCTGACAGTTGCATCGTAGTTTCTTGTGAAACCGTTGACATTAGGATCGAATCGTTCAAGGTTAGATAGGGCAGCATCATATATTCGGAAAATTTAGATTGAATTGGTTCTTCCGGGTATGAACGATTGGGACAAGGGGAATTTAAGATCGCGACGCTCTGGAAACATATGTCTCTTCTCCGTTCTGCGTCAATTTGCTTATATGATCTACCCGTGGCTATGTTTTCTATCAAACGTTTGGCTTCTTTAGGGCCCCTACTGCTGAAGTTTCCTTTGCTAGCAGTGTCGAGAGTGGTTTGATAATGTATGTCAACACCTCGGTAGAAGATGTTGATAACTTGTGGTTGAGGATAGCCACGGTGGGAGAATTCACGTTGGTAGCTGTTAAATCTTATCCAGGCGTTCCTGAACGATTCCCGCGGATCTTGGTGGAATGTGTAAATTTTCATCCTCACCTCCCAGTAACGCGAATCATCGAAAAAGTGAATAATGAAGACGCTTCTTATTTCTTTCCAGCATGTTAAGGATCCTGCTTGTTGTTGCTCCAGCCATTTTCGAGCATCTCCTTTGAGAGAAAACGAGAAAATTTTACAGCGATTATACTCGTTCTCCATTGTTTCTTCCAGGTATTCAATGTGATTGAGGGGATGTTCCGAGGTGGTTCCACAGAAGGGTCTTTGACGAAAATGAATATTGTTTTCAACGGTAAGTATAGATTTCATGGTATCGTCATCTAGCAGCTTTATAGATGACGTATTGGAATAGGTCCTACTGGGACTTAAATGTTCTTGAATAGTCAATTCTATTTCCTAATCTTGTTTAAAGATTTGATTGGTTCCAGTAGGGATTTCAGTCCCCCGTTCATTTACTATTTGGCTAATTGCGTTGCTCGATTGATCTTTAGGCTCCCCTAGGACTACTTCCTTATCAGCTTAAGAGGGTACTTACCTGCTTCCGGCAGGGCATTGTCGATAAATGTTAGAAGCACTGAATCGATCGATTTTCGGTCGTTATGTCGCTCGATATGTTGGTTGTACCGTCGACCGATGCTCGGCTGAACTCCACACTCTCCATCTTTAGTACCTGTATGAGCATGGAAGAATAGAAAGCGTTAAGAAAATTTAGTAATGGATATTGTTTACAACTAGACCTAATGGTAATAAGAAAGAATCCCTGGCAACGGCGCCAAATTTGATATCACTCAAATTACCCTAAGGACTGACTTTACTCTCTCAAATAAGAGGATTAGTTGTAGTAATTAGGGATAGAATCCACATAGACTCTAGGATTACGACAATAGGTTTGAAGTCTTTTAATGTAGCTAAATAAATAGGTTTTAAAACAGTAAATTGAATTGTTAGCAAGGTAGTTGCTCGGTTGGTTGATTTTGAGGTTGTAAGTTATTAAGGGGAAATAGCTAGATGCAGGTGATTTCTCATGTGTGAAGGGTATGCAATTTAACAATTAGGGGTTCACAAATGTAAATTCTTACTTGAACTAAAACTTGGGTAAATTCAATTAGATTATCTTTGTCTAGATCTCGGATTCAGACTTTCGTAAGAAAATCACAAGAAAGTGTCGATTGACAAAACGATGGCCATGTCGATCGACAATTATTCTAGAAAGCTTTACGAACATGTTTGATTATTGTTCTCTAGTTTTCTACACCAACTCTCGTTGTGTCTAGTACACTAGATCAGGATAGTTGATTTCAAGTATTGGGATTAGCAGTTCAAGTATTGGGATTAGCAGTGGCTTATCTCAATTAATCCTAAGATCTAATTTCAAGGATTATAGATGCTTAACTTTAGCATTAAGAACAACTAGATGAGGAAAAGAAAGTGAAACACCCTAATAGATTGTCATTTAGCAAAACATAATTCAGCCTTATGAAACACCTAAATCTAACAGGATGATTACTAAGACATATTCATGAGAAACATGATCATGATGGTTTGAATAATACTTAAATGAAAGTGATAATAAGAACAGTAAACAATAGAAATGGAAGAATGGAAGATCAATCTTCTCTGTTATGAAGTTCTTGAGATCTGTCTCTCCAATATCCTAAGGTCTCGCTCAAATGGTGGCTTCTCCTCCAAAACTAGGTCTAACCAGGTCTCTAGGCAAGAATGCATCTAAAATGATACAAAATCCTAGTAATATAGCCTAACAGGCGGCCCGAGACTTGAAGTGTAATTATTGGAAGTTTTGCAAAACTTGTAATCTTCTAACGTTGTCATTAATCTCGCAGGTGGCTTTCATATCAATCGATGTCCATGCTTCCCCGTCGATCGATTAATATTGATGGCTGTCGGTCGATATTCAGGAAGGAAATCGACCATTTCATCAAAACTTCAAATAAGTCTCCAAAACGCTTTAAATACACCATTTTGCTCAAATAAGTACCTGAACCTGTAAATGCTCTAAAAAGGGTCCAAATGCATATAAAATACTCTGAAACCATGTACAGATCATGGTTAAAAATGGATAAAATTCATGATCTATCATCTCTGACTTTCCTTTGTGTTGTTTCACAGGTAACATGTCCGGAGCTAAAGGAGATGAAGTATTGGCCTAGTATCAGAAAGCTCTTGAGGCGATGCAGGCGAAGAAGGATGGCTCCAGGAAACCAGTACCGTCAAGGATGATGATGATGTTCAGTTCATCGAGAGAAACAAGCGGAAGGCTACATTGGTTCAGCCTCCATCGTCTTTCAAGAAGAAAGCTAAGGTTTCGGGGCTTGCTTCGAAGGAATCTCCATCGTCGCCTTACGATCTCGACAACATCCTTGCCAATCTCACTCTCAAGGTCTTCCCTTTGACTTCGGTCCTCCTAGCTTTGGAGAAAGACTCTTCCGCTACGATCTGATCCCTTCAGGGTGAGCTTCTTTAGGTAGAGCTTCGTCTTCTTTTGTTTCCTTGTGATTCTCTTGATTGCTTTACTGACTGGGTTTCATCTACGCAGGTGATAACTCAGTTATATCATCTTGTGGAGATGATGGAGGATAAGACCTCCATGAAGGCTGAGATGGATACTTTGGCTTCTCAGCTGCACGAGGAGAAGGATAAAATCCTGGCTCAGGATAAGGAGATTAAAGGGCCAAAGCTCAAGATGAAGAACAAAGATGAAGTAGGTGTACTGGCAGCTGCGGAAAACGTCACTCTCATGGAGCAGCTGAAGAAGAGGAGGAGGAGATATGCGACCTGAGGATGCCGCGAAGACTTTCCAGGTGGTGAAGTCCATGGTGGTGAATGGTGCTAAAGTGGTGGCTCGCTGGGAAATGATGAGAAAGTGGCTCAAGGAGGAGACCTCGAGATGAAATCTTGCACCTACGCTGGAGCAGTACAAAACGGTCAAGACAACCGAAGCTCAGCTCCTAGGCGTCCCGACTCCTTCCTTCGAGGACGAGCCTCTGATTCACAAAGAAGCTGAAGTAGAGAAGACTCTCGAGCCCTCCGTTTAAGATCCTCATGTCTACTAGACCCATCTCTTGAATCTTTAAACTCTTAAACCCACGTAGGGGTTTCTTTTTATGTTGTCACTGCCCTCAATGAGGGTTTAAAAATGTGACCGGGCCTTCGTGCCCTTTTGTTTTTTTTGTACATGAACGAAGGCCCTGATGTGGCCTTTTCCTTTTTTTAAGAACGTTTCTGGATTTGCGCTGTATCGGCTCGTCAATCTCGTAGCTTAGAATGTACTAGTTTCCTTCGTGAATCCATCTTTATATGTTGCCTCTTGCAGTAGGTTTCTGATGATTTTGCTTCTCGCATAAAGTATCATTTCTGATCAGATCGGAGGACCGTTTTAAGGTCTGGACATAACTATGAGCTTTCTGTTGGCCCGTTGGAAGGACTGGAAGTTTCCTAAGAAACTAGGGATCGTTTGAGGATTCGGATCCAAGGCTTTGGAGGGGAACTTCGTAAAAGATAGTCTGGAGACCTTATAGTCTTGGAACTTGTTCCTAGAGAACTCGAGTTTGTTCTGTTTTTTGAGCTGTCATCCGGGATTTCGGGAATCTTATTGGAGCCTAGAGGACTTTGGTTGAGAATCTGGAGATTTGTTTTTAAGAACCTGTAGGTTCGGAGAAATCAAATGTTCTTTCGAAACTACTGGAGTTCATTTGTAAGTTTATTAGGGACTCGGAAGTCCGTTGGGGACTTAGAAGTCCACTTTCTAAAGGTTGGAAGTTTGTTTGGGGACTCGGAAATCCGTTTGGGACTCGGTAGTCCGTCTTGGAACTCAGAAGTTCGTTTACGACTCTAAAGTAATTTTGTTTGTAACCCTGGGGTTTTACGTTTGTGGCCAAAATTCATAAGAACATGGAGTTAATAAGAATTTGGAATTTTTGGTTTTGCAGAGACCGTATTACATCCACCTAAGCAGGACTACTACCGGTACCTGTTGGGACCTCGCATTCTTCCGCTCGGAAGCTGGCCACTATCGAGTTCCATGCTGCATTCTGCTTCTGCAGGAAGCAACTATCAAACTTAAGGGTGCTGGTATGGATTCGGGAATCCAAGTACCATGCTTTTTTGCTTTCCACTTCTGGAGAAGCATAAGTTTATGTAATGCTCCCTGTGTGTAACAGTACTTTTGCAATATGCAAATTCCTTTAATTAACCCGGAGGTGTCATAATACTCTTGCTTTTGGGGCCCCGATATTTCTATGACTCTAGGCATAGGAATGGCAATTGGACCGCACCCCGTAGGCATGGATCGTAGAAGACCCATGCAGGGCGGGTTTGGTTTGAGATATTGTAAGCCCATTTGTGAGCAGGTCTCATGGGTTAAGTCTCATGCGGGACAAAAAGAAACCACACCACTTCCTCTTTTGTTGTGTCTACACCTGAGGAGAGTATGGAAATGACAATTAATGTTCTCTAGAGCCACGATTCCCCCGACAAGTTATAGAGAAGCATCACCACCAATTGATTCATCTTCTCCTCGACTAAGACCACCATCAGAGCTTCTCTCCGTTTGCTTTCCACCACAATAACTTCTCTTTGTGGAGATCCCACCACCGGAGCTTCTCTCCTTCTTCGAGCCTCCACCAGAGCTTTTATTTTTCCTCGATCTACCAGAATACCACCATAGCTTTTCTTCTTCCTCTATCTACCACCATAGACGGTATCTTCTCGTTCTTGGAATGAGGAATGCATTTTCACTACCAACGGGCTGGACCGCAAAGTCCTATGTGACTAGCGGGGCGGGTTTGGGTAGAGGTTTGGGAACCACAGGTCACGACGGGCTGACCCACAAAGATCTGCCAGAGATATAAACCGCGGTAGGGCGGGCTACGGCGGGGCTGGTGGTACCAATTTCCACTCCTATATAGGCCTATACCGGGTTTTACGTAGTTTTGACAAGCATACTCAGGTTGATCAGACCTATTTCTGCCTTACGTCTCATACCCGTTGTTGTTTTCGTGTGGGCATGCCACGTGCTGGTGAGGCTGAGCTGGGATTGAAGGATTCAAGGGACAAGATCCAGCTATGTATGCCCCTTTAAAGATGATGGTTTTTTGCCATCTTTATATTTGGAACTATTTTGTGGTTTGGCCCATTGGTAATGAAAATGCAGTAGAAAAGCTATGGTGGTATTCTGGTAGATCGAGGAAAAATAAAAGCTCTGGTGGAAGCACGAGGAAGGAGAGAAGCTCCGGTGGTGGGATCTCTACAAAGAGAAGTTATGGTTGTAACTCTCCAATCAGTCTCGAGTCCGTGAGCTCTTGGAGAAATCCCATAGAATTCCAACAAATCGTGCCTCGGAGATTCTTTAGTGAGCAGTATCTCAGATTGGTTCTCTTTTTAAGGTTGTTGTCGTTGTCCAAGCGTAGCCTGACAGTGGAGGTTTCATTGCTTGGCGACCGTTTTGGTATCCTTGATCGACGAAATCAAAAAATATTCTACATTCACTCATCTATGTTAGAAATAATCTAGTTGAGTAAATTTAAATTTCCATCTTTTAGAAATGATTGTTAATACATGATTTCAATTTATTCCCTTTGAAAATATTTTTTATTAAATTATTAATTATTTTTAAGATCTAATCCATGAGAAGACTTCGTTTGTAAGATTTTTGGAAAACTTATGGAATACTTTAATTTAGGCGGAAAACCTAAAAATTCTTCTAAACTTGTTTGGCGGGAACCCTAAAATCTACTAAAATTTAAGCGGAAACTGCTAGATGACTTCTTTTTAACTCTTATGTGAGTCTTCCCGACCATGAATTCAAATAAAATCCTAGAAAATATTTAAATCAAATTATTAGATAGTTACTAAACATATATAGGTCTATTTGGTAACAAAAAAAATTAAGGTAAGATTTCATAATCTAGCCCTAAAGATATCAATAATACTATAACATGGGTTACAAAGCCTAAACTAATGACTCATAAACCAATCTACATTCACACATCTATGTTGAAAATAATTTAATTTTAGATAAACTAAATTTACATCACTGAGAAATGTTTATTAATTATTACATGATTTCAATTTTTTGCCCATCAAAGTATTTTATATAAAAATATTATATTATTCTTAAGATCTATTGAGTGAGAAGAGTTACAAAGAAGTCTTCTCTAGAAAGACTTTTTTGTATGTCTTCTTTAACGGAGAGTTATAGTGGTAAAACTGAATACAAATTTTTGTCTGGTCCTTACGGGTTGTAGTAATTTCAATAGGTTTTCGAGTTACTTTTGCATTTTATTGAATTTTTGGTACAATTTTATATTTAGAATAAAGTTTTGAGTCATTTTTTGGTAATTTCCCTAATTGTTTCTTTAAATAATTTTTTTCGAAATTTCGGTTATTATTTATTTATTTTCACCTTTTTATTTTAAAATACAATACAATATGTAGAATATTTTTATTGGCTATTGTGTTGGTAGTAAATCTAGAAGTTCACCAGAAAAGGTAAACCCAAAAATAAGTCGTCCTACATTGTTCATCTGTCTTCATTTTGTAATAAAGATAGTTTTCACAGTCTGTTAGTTTTGGCATATCCAGCCTATATTAAAAAAAAAAAGAAACGATAAATATTTTGTCATAAACAAATCCACGCTGTCATAAGTCGTACATGAAAATCATTATTTTTTTTGTCGTACATGAAAATCATTAGTTTTTAATGATAAATTCAACCAGTAATATAAAAAGAAAAACAACTGTCATAGGTCGTCATTTGTAATATTCTAATAGTCGAGAAAAACGACTAACAATGATGGTACTATCCACGCTTTTCATATGGTATTACAATTTGGAAAACCAAATCTCGAATTCTTTTGGACGTAGATATCATTTCTATAGAAATTTGTTATGTAATTAAATAATACAAAAATAGAATATAAAGTAGATAAAATATTTTTCATTTGATCTAATTTCTCTTCAGAAAGCTCTTTGTAAATCAGATCGCTTTGTTCCTCTGACCACTGACCGTGTGTGTTTATAGCCATGCTGGTGGTTCGGTTTCTCCGTTTCTGTTTTACTTTGTTTTTATTTTGTTTCGCCTTTGGTGATTAAGTATTAGGCTAAGACATCCGAATAAACTTTTGCTTAAATTGGATCCTTTTTGTTTTGATATGTAAAAGTTTAGGTCTGATCTTAGTTCGATCTGCTATGATTTCACTCAGTCCCGTTCATTGAAGCTGCTAAAAATCTTTTAGGTGTTTTTCGAAAGGATAACTATCTTGGATGTGATTTTAGCTAGATTAATGACAGAGCTCATTATTGGAGTTATAGTCAAGTTTAAAAGACTATCCAATGATTGTGTTAGTCTCCAATGAAGTTTTCTTGACGTTAGTGGATTTAATAAGGATTTGAAGCACCGTAATTTTGTGAAATAATGGTTTCAAGAAATTTCTTCGAGGGAATAGAAGATAGACAGGAGAATAAAGGCTGAGGATCAAAAATATTTTGAAAGGGTTCCTAAACTGTGAAGCATTTTTAAAATATTCTTTATATTCAAAATCATTCCTAAATCATGTGTATTTTTATTAGAATTATAAAAATGTGTGTGCTATTATTGAAAATAAAAGCATTTGTTTTATTTTATCACCCAAAATTTGTATGTGGTATTTAAAAAAATATTTTTTTTTAAAATTCAAAATTGTACAGTATTTATTTGAAGTTTCCGACACTGTCATCTATCGTCATTAGTAATAAAGTCACTGTTAAAATCATGTTTAATTTTGTTTTCTTCACCATTCAATAGGATTTTTTCATTCCATATTCGATATAATTTGAGAAAGGAAATAAAGTATTGTCAAGTTATGATGTGTTTTTTAAATAAAAAATAAAATGAATAAAAAATAATATTCTTTGCAAACAATTTGTTTTTTTATTAAAAAATAACTTTTATACCGTTAGCAAAACTTCTAAACCTAAACCTTAAATCACAAGTACTAAACCTTTGTTTAAATTCTAAACTCATGGCTAAATCATAAATCCAATTGTTTAGGATATATCCAAGGGTTTAGGATTTATCGAACAGTTTAGTTTTTTGTGTTTTACTCACTATGTTAAAACTATTTTTTAGAAAAATTAAGGACATTGGATTTATCAAGGGCTTAGTGTTTATTTTTTTGCTGAATGTAGTAAAAATATTCGTCATTAAAAAACGAAGGTTTTGTATTTATTTAATGGTTTAGGGTTTATCCAAGAGGTCATGGCTTAGATATTAGGGTTCAAGGTTTAGTGCTTTGCTGATGGTATTAAAAATATTTTTCTTGCAACCACTATTATATTTTATTTATTTTGAAAATGTAATATAATTTGGCAATAACTTGTTTTTTTTAAAGATATTGATTATAAAAGAAAACCAATTTTTTAGTGGTTGAAGAACCTACAGATTCACCCTAAGGTGAACCCAAGAATTACTATATATACAAAGAGGTTTTTAGGCTTTACCCTCATGGTAACCATGTAGGTTCACCAACCAAAATCAATAGTATTTTGTTATTACATATTCAATATTAAAAAAATTGTCAAGTTGTTAGTAAAAATAAATAAAAAATTGTAGTAGTTGCAAAAGAAAAGAATTTTTTAAAATATTTTTAGCAACGTGAGAAAAACACTAAACCCGAAACCCAAAATCCTAAACCCTTAGGTAAACCCTAAACCTATGGATAAATCTCAAACACTGAATTGGAAGAACTAAACATTAATTCTTAAAAACACTAAACCCTTAATCCTATCCCTTAAAACCTTGGATAAAATAACTAAAAAGTAGTAATAGTTACTAAAAAAAGAGAATTTTTAAAAATATTTTAACCCCGTCAGCAAAACACTAAACCTTGAATACTAAACATTAAATCTTAAACACTAAACTCTAAACCTATGGATGTTTACGAAATGACTAAGGGTTTAGTGTTTCAAGATTTAGTTTTTATTATTCTTGATTTAGGCTTTAGGATTTATCTAATGGTATAGGGTTTATCCAAAAGATTAGGGTTTAGGATTTATGATTTAAGGTTTTGTATTTTGATGATGGCTTTAAAATATTTTTAAAAATGTTCTTTTTCATACCACAATTTTTTTATTTATTTTTACCTTAAAATTTCTAAAATATTTTAACAATATTTTTTTTTGTTTTTTAAATTATTGAATATCATTGGTTGTTGAATCCAGAGGTTCACCGCAAAGACGCACCAAGAGTAACTCATAGAAAGAAAAGAAACGAGAAATATTTGGTTATAAAAATATCATTTGTAGTTTTCCAACTAGTGTATAATATATTGTGCACGCTTTTGATTCTTTATTACTAGATAGAATAAAATAATTTTACATTGTTTGTCGTACATGAAAATCATTATTTTTCCTAATCAATAATTTCAACAATTAATATAAAATGAAAAATAGTTGTCCTTTTTTGACATCAAACAACTAATCTATTACTCAAGTTTAAAGGTGGTGTGGTGAACCAGGCCGAAATAGAACATTTAATGTAGTACAGGTCCCTATAGAAAGATTTGCTATCTTAGCTATTGAATCAGATGTTACATTTTGAGAACGAGGAATAAATACAAATGAGAAATCAGGAAAATTGCTCTTCAGCTTTTGCAGCTCATCCAGTTTAGTGGAGAAATTGGGCCATGCTCCTGGATCTTGAATCATTAAGACTAGATCCTGACAATCAGTGCCAAAACCCGGGCACTTGGATAGTTGAAGCATGCTTTCCATCGCCAATATAAGGGCCTCAACTCCGAGTGAAGTGGTGAGATTTGTCGTCGTTTGTTCTAGCTCCCAATAGTTGTGTTGTTCCTTCTACAATTTTCCATGTCCATCCATAACCACTAAAGAGTGCGTCATGTGTCCATGAACCATCTATCATGCATCTCTCAGAATTTGATTGCTGTGTTGGAGGCATTCTAGTCATGTGTTCGTCTTGTTCACTATTTGCCTCAAACCAAGCATAGCATTCTGAATCAGCACAGTTTCCACCGGGTTTCTATCTATTACTCGGAATAGCTAATCATTTCTTGCTTTTCAAATATACCACATAATATAGGGATATGGGTCTATATCCAGCTCAGGGTCTTCTATATCATTTTTCCTCCAGATCGATGGTGGAGTTGGGGTTGCTGCATGTGCCCATGTATGTAACGCTGAGGGACACTCAAATATTCCATGGTTTATAGTTTCATCGTCTGCTCCACATTTAGGGCCATGATTGTCACATTGCATATGGTGGTGAGTTAAGTTGCTTGTTACTGCTAATTGTCCAGATATTGCTTGCCAGACAAAATGTTTTAGCTTTGGTGGAGCATGTATTTTCCAAGCAAATGCTTGATGCGTTTTAATGCTCGGCTCCCCTTGGTCTTCGCTACCCAATATCCTGATTTACAGTAAAAATTCCATTCTTTGTGTGGCACCAGCAATATTTATCTCGTTGATAAATTTGGCTTATGGCCAAGGATTGTATCAAAAGAATATCATCTTGGTGTACATAATTTCCAAGCATTTCTAAGTCCCACGTTTTTGGGTCCTCTGACATAAGGTCTCGAGCTGACATCATTGGATGAACCATTGGTGCTATTGGTCTAGCTGGGCTTGTCGGTATTGTCGGTGTAATTCCTGTTGTGCTTTTGATAGTCTCCTTAACCGTCCCAGGTATCCTTTTACCAAAGAGCAAGGAATATTTGTCTAAGTTTATACGTTTTCCTGAAGCTTTCTCATATGTCTTAAGAACTTTCATGACTTCGTCACATTCACGGGGCTCCACTTTACAAAAGAACATGCTATCATCAGCGAAGAGAAGGTGCGAAACCAGGGGGCCAGCGCGCGAGACACAGCGTAAGCATTGAGCGGGGAATGTTATTCTGCTATAACAATCCTGATTTTTTAAATATTATGAATATTACTCTCAGTGAATGAAGACATAGCGTAAGTATTAAGCGGGGAATGTTATTCTGCTATAACCGTCCTGATTTTTTTAAATATTATGAATATTCACTCGGACATACAACTCTAATGTTAGCTAAAACTCGGAACTATGACAACATCTATTGCATTTTCTATGAGTTTACTAAAACATGCCAAAACGCGATTTGAATTAATATTTAAGCATCGCAAAACAATACTTGAATATATTTACTAAGGCAGTTAAAATCAGCATTTCAGTATTGCATAATTTTATTTAGATTTTCATATCCTTATAAAATCTATAAAGCAGTAATCTTCTAAGAAAATCTAATACGGTATTAAGAAATCCTACAAATCACCTACCTTGCTTCCATCTACATACATTACATTTTTTTTTCAAAAAACTAGATATATACAGATTCATATAAACAACTCAATAACCATTCCAAAACTTTTTTCAAATTTAGCATCCAGCCCGAAGGGCGGGCCGACCCTAGTTTATACTATTATAGAGTTTTTTAGCATATTTACATGATCAGGAGTGATTTGGAAGAAAGTGATGTTTTTGGAGCATTTTAGAGATTACACCCGAGCTGACCATCAAGTAAGCCAAGGGGTCGATACAGAGAAATTATAATCGATCGATGCACACCATGTGCTTTTGATCGATACCGAAGGAAGACTCGACAATTGGAGTTTATAATCAATTGATGTACATCATGTACCATCGATAACGAGCGAGAAGAAGCAAGTAACTGTTCCAGCTGACTAAGTGTCCAAGACTTCACAATATTATGGAATTGCCCCTGACGAGTTTTAACCTAACTTTATATACTCTGCCAAAGTTTTTCATTAGAGAAGAGCTTTTCACAATTCTTGTTTCACGGAAAAGGTTTTAGGATTTTTAGAGAGCGAGATGGAGAGAAGATCCAAAGAGATCTGTAAACGGAACTCCATTAATTTTCTATCTATTTATCTATGCAGATTCTTTATGTTTTTTATGAATTACTTAGCTATGTCTGAGTAGTTCTCCTGTTAGATTTAGGGTTCAAATAGGTTAGAGGGATAAGCCACTACTATAGATTTTCCAAGTTTTTATATTGGATGATAGGATAGTCATTAAAGCCTGATTCTGGAGTAGCTAACTAAATCATGATCCATGGGAGTGTAGGTATAAGCGAGAGCTTATAACGTGCCTTGAAACTGTCCTACTCAAGCTAGAAGTGCCAGTTAAGCGAGAGCCGATCTAGGCAGCCTAGTGAACAGATTCAACCCGCGCGATAAAGCTTGATAGAATCGTGTCGATCGATATTCCATCGAATAATCGATCAACGGTGTGAAAGGTGTAACAATCGATATTCCATTGAATAATCGATCGACACTTTCTAGTGATCCGACCTACTGTCATGAATAACATTAGATCTATCAATAGATAATCTGAAAACGCGATATCTTACCATCTTATTTAATAGTGTTGAGTTCTAAATATCATGCAAGAAACTTGTTAGGAATCTAGGATTATAATCTTCAATACCTGAATATAAACCCTAATCTAAAACCTTTAGTATTATCAAACCCCCTACTATTGTTACTCGAGCAACTACCTTGCTCCGCCTTGAAATTGATAAATAAACCAATCGACCTAGCTTAATCAATAGACTAAATTCATTAATTCCCTAACTCTTCGTGGATTCGATCCCTAAGTACTACAACTGAACCTCTTATATGAGAGAGTAATGTAACTCTCTAGGGTAATTTGAGTGGTATATCAGTCAGCAAACCTAAAAGCTGGTCAGAAACACATGTGGGAGATGAAAGCAGAATAAAAGAAATGAAAACCTACAAATATCGTTGGGCCAACGCCGTGGGAGCCTGGAAAAATTAAAATTTCCCATAGATGCTTGATCGACCTTGAAAACGAATAACTTCTCCCGCCATTTCTTGTCGCGATAAGGAACTCCTTCTCAAATATCTCGATTAAAGATAATATCTAATTGATATCGTTATATATATCAAGATCCATTTACAACTCCGAACTGCCAGTCAACTTAATCAGTCAACTCGGCCAGCTCAGCATTTCCCTCCAATTCCTCTGAAACGTTATTCTTCGGTTCCTCTCCATCACTTTTTTCTTCCTTCTTCGATAGTAAGCCTACATAGGCGTATCACTACCCCCGTTTTCAAGCACCATCTTGCCCTCAAGTGGAAATGTTAGAAGCTATGCCTTCAACACCGATGTTGGAACCCACGAGTTTTCATGTTCTGGCAAGCCCCTCCATCGTACCACACTTCCAAAAACCAATTTTTGTCATAGCGATGATGAACAATCTCTTCAGGCATTACCACAAGTTCATTATCAGTCTATATGGTAGCTCAGTGGCCGTGTGAGTCTTCCCTGTCACTAGCTTCAATTGGGAGACGTGAAACACTGGATGGATCTATGAAGTCACAGGTGTTGGGAAAAATTACTCAGGTGTTAGATTTCTCCAGGCCCCAGGCAGGACATTGACCTCCGGGTCCCCGACAGGGAACAGTATGGGTCCCTGCTGAGGAACATTTTGGAATCGACCCCAGAAACCACCCTTTCCTCCGGGAAAATGGAAAATTTTCGATATGGAGAACCATTCATATTTCAGGATATGGAAGAGTTCTACTTACTCAAACCGACTAAAACCGTCCTAGAGAAGATTATATAAGGGAAGCCCAAACCCTATAACAAGGTATCGATACATCAAGATTCAGAGATTAGAGTTATACGGCTAGAGTTAGGGTTCTTATTCAATACCATGTAATTCCAGGTCGTTTACTCAATAAAACGTCTCTTCAAGTCTTATTCTCTTTAATGCTCTTGAAAGCTATATCTTTTCCATCGTTCCGTAGTACTTAAAAAGACCCTACATAAAAATCCCCTAACAGATTAGCTCTAGAAGGAGGGTAGTAATCTAAACTATGTGATGGTGATGGTGGATGAGAAAACAAGCTACTCTAAGCTACCCAAAGAGAAGCCGAACTCGAAAGGAAACTCGACGGTCTGCAAAGTCAAGTAACCGAGTTACACAAAACTCGTGGAAGATCTGCAGATGATCCACAACTCTCCTCGGAAGTCCAAAGCTTGAAGGAGAAGTTTGACAAACATTCCAACTACCTGGAGCAAAGCGTCGAGAAACTCTGCCAGCTCGAGTTAGAGAATCTCGCCCTGCGGGATGAGAATCAAGCCCTTAATACTGCAAGCAACAAGAAACATTGTTTCCGAACTCGGATCCAATCTATTCCGAACTTGGACAAACCCAGATCCGGATTTGAAGCAATACTTCCATATCCGGTGCTAGATGGAGACAGGGGCAATGAATGAGATGTCTAAGCTACTAAAATTCACGACGAATGACTTTGAGCAGGAGCCTGAAGCCAAGCATCAAAACCAGAAGACAACTATACAGCTTGCGATCTCTAAGTCTGGGTCAACCAAAGAAGTACCCATGTTCGAGCTACTGAGGAACTTTGAATAAACCTATCTCTAAACAGCAGAGTAAACGGCCTCCTTGGTTCGGAAAATCAACAAACCAAAAGGCTTTGAGTTCAGAGGATGTAAGATCCCAAAAAGACTTCCAGAGAAATATAAGATCAAGACACACCCAATAAGAAAGAAAGAAAATTCATAAAAATAGACCACTGAAGGGCCATTGTTTTACAATAAAAAGCTGGGAGGGGCCAACAAAGAAATCCAAGACGGGGTTGCCACAAGAGGTCATTATTCAAGAGATAAGAAAGAAAAATGGGAAATAAGCTTAAGCCCTCAAGGCTTAGCGGAAGACTCCACATGCATTTCAGAAGCATGGCGAATAGATGGCTCATCATTGAAAGAAGGGGGAGAAACCCCCTTGTTCTTATCTCCTCAAGGACCATCGTTTTGTATTGATCGAACGCCTTAGCCAGATCCCACAGGTCACTATGTTTCTTCAGCCATTCCTCCATTAACTCCCAGCGAGCAATGACTCTCGCCCCGTTTATGGCCATCACCATCTCAAGCTTGAAGTTCTCAGGCAGCAATCTTTAGAGTGTCAATCTCTATTTCCGGCTTTTGATTCTTTTGACTTGTAGCCAACACATCGCCAGAGAAAGCCTCATCTATCCTCTCTGATCCCTTCCCCTTTTCCTTGAGGTCACAGATCTTGAGCTCGCGATCCATCTGACGGTCTTTCTCCTCTGAAATTTCACGCTTTAGAGTTTCAAGTTCCTCTCGAGCAGACGAAATATCTTCAATAGACAATCGTTCCCAAGCTGGAAAAGCAGGGAAACAGTCTGCAAGAACACGAGGGTACTCATCAAAATCTGATTATAGAAGTATGAATGGGTTTATAAGAACCTCCCTAAGAAGTTCACCTTTGAGAACCTGAATCCCCTATGAAATAACCCCCACGGGAAGAATAGTTAAATCTCGGGAGAACACCGATAAGTTCAAGTTAGACAGAGCCATACTAATGATCCCTGCAAAGCGGCTCGTGTCAGCCGATTGATGGGCCACTCTGGTTGTCTCTCCGCCGCCTCTGGTCTTTCTCCCCTGAGATGAAGAAGTCGGCTCCACCATCACCGTCGTAGCACGACGGCTGCCGGTAACCACCACATCGTCCCCAAACATTGTCCTACTGGCGGATCCCTTCTTAGCGGATAAGCTGCCAAAGAATCATTGGTGGTGCTTCCCCGCATGTTTCCTATATATAGACATTAGACGTCGAAGAGGGGTGAGGAAAATAACACATAAGCAGATACTTACTCCAGAGGCTGCTACGTCATAGTACGGTCTCACCAACCAGGAAGCTCACTTGGCGGAGATCAAGGGGAATCTGTCGAGCGTGAAGAACTGTGCTTTCTCCTTCCGAGGGAGCAAGATGTGTTCCAGATGCAAAAAATACACATAAAAGTAAGAAGAATGGCAGATCATCAGGAAAGCTCGATCACATCTTATGACTACCTATAATTTTCCACTGCTAGATGGACCCAGGAAACGACATAAACGTGTATATCTCAGCCCATCTCTTAATAAAGGCCGACCCTTTAAGATTGGCTTTTGGAAGCTCCTCAACGATTGGAAGACCACTGCGGGGACGAAAATGAAGCCCCCCTCTCCTACATTAAGAGGAGCTAGATGATAGGCAAACTGGACTTTGTTGATCCAGAAGGATAAATACTCCAGGTCGCCTAGGTTTTGAATCGCTATCAGGATCCTCCAGGAAGAACCAAGAAAGCGGGTCAGAGGAAGAACAATAACCGGAAGACCAAAGTCACCACAAAGCAGGAAAACACATGCATAATCCACCGAAAGCACAACCATCAACTAAGAAGTGAGAAGCACCTCTCAAACTAAACAAGCACATACAAGTTATCCATTCCAGCGAAAAATCACAAAACTCAGAATAAAAGGGACCAAAGCTCTAAGAGACTAACTCCGCACACCTATAACAAGGGAAGATTTGAAGAAGGGAAACATCCTGAAGGAGGGAGAATGGAACCCAACTACCGAGAAACAAGAGCACAAACTTGAAACCAGAAAAAACCTTCCAAGCCCACATAGCATACACATAAGAAAAAAAGTATATCCAGAACCCAGAGTTTCAAACAAGGCGAACGGAAGAGCCACCAGAGATGCGAACAAAGATGAAAACATCAACCAGATGAGAGAAAAGAGAGGGAAGGAGAGAAAAAAATTCATCAAACCGTGTAGACGTCCTCAAGCTATGAAAGAGATCATAGAAATCATATCACCAAAAAACAGATCTTGAAAACCAAGATGTGCAGGGACTATTGACGGCAAGCCAACAACAAGGAACAAAATATAAAAAACTACTCAACTCTGATCCAACCCAAGGAAATGCCGTTCATAACATCAGCGAAAATCTAAAATAGAAGAATAGCAGCCAATATGACAACGCTGTGAGACACAACCTCAAAACTTGTAACTGATAAACCAACAATACAACAAATACCAGATAATCTAACATGAAAAGAAAGCGAGGAAAAATTTTTTCCAAAATTTAAAACCATTTGTGGGAGAAGCATCGCGCACCAGAAAGGTAAACATAATATAGATATTGTAATGGCTTAAGGTCAAAATCTTGAAGAGGACAAAAAATAACTTTAAAAAATAATGTTCAAAAAGTTGAAAATTTAAAATACAATTTTGACATCGAAACCGTTAAAGAATCAATAAATTCCTAAATCAAAGTTATCGGAATTCAATAGATATGTTTTACATCAGAGGCTCAGTTCACTACTAACAAATACTATTATTCACACAACAACACATTACTAAAAAATCAAACTCGAAATGTATTAACCTTTAACTTAATATTACATAACACTATAAAAACACTATATAATTCTCTTATTAAATAAGGACGAGCTATCACTGTCCTTAAGGTGGAAGATATGTTTTGGAGACAGAAGAGCAGAGTGCTCTGGTTAAAGGAGGGTGACAGGAACTTAAAATTCTTTCACGCACTAGTGAAACAGAGAAGAGCGAAGAATAGGATTACACAACTCCTAGATGAAAATGGAAATATGGTAGAGGATGAGGAAGGACTAGTAGCCATTGCCACTAGTTATTTTAGGAAAATCTTTGAATCCTCCAATCCATATGACATAGCAGAAGCGCTTGCAGAGGTTAAGACAGCAATAATTGGGCCTCAAAATGAAGTTCTTACAAAGCCAGTAACAGAATGGGAGGTTAAATTTGAGCTTTTTTCTATGCACCCAGAAAATGCCCCAGGACCAGATGGGATGACAGCTCTCTTTTATCAGAAGTTTTGAGAAATTGTGAAGGATGATTTAACCTATATGGTTAATCAATTTCTCTTCCAAGGAACAAAGGCACAAGGGTTAAATGATACAAATATCTATCTGATCCGTAAGACGGATAAGCCAAATGAGATGAAAAATTTTAGACCTATTAGTGTATGCAATGTCAGCTACAAGATATATCTAAGGTCTTATGCCAAAGATTGAGAAAGGTTCTTGATCGACCATGGATTTTACCCATTTTTAGCAATGGTCCATAGGTTTTTTTTATATATATTTGCTATGATATTGATTCTATTTAGAGTATTTACAAGTTCAGGTACGTTCTGGAGAAATATGGTGGTTTTGGTGTCTTTTGGGAGCCTTTTGAGTGTAGAACTGCGCAGACTTGTCAGATGTTTATCTATGGATGGAGACCTTACATGGGGCGATTGAGCTGATCTTCTGACACAAGATATAGCATTGAGTTATCTTTCCAATGCCACCGGTTTGGAGTCAAGCCAACGGTTAGATCAAACGTTATGCCCGTTTTACTGAAGAGTGGTCAGTCTGCCTCGCGAGAGAAAGCTGTAGAGAAGAGGAATGTATGTCGATCGATGCAGCACACTTCATATCGATCGACATGAATACCAGAAATCGGGCGGAACATGATTTATGACAGCCTGACGCCCATAAGCCATCACAAATTACCAGAATGTCTTTGGACGACCAGAAACCCTATTTATGTTATTCTAAGCCATTGTTGACGGCTATGTTTCATTACTCTTTCATTACTTAAAAATTATTGTTTTAGGTAAAGAGAAGATCAATCTCCTTCAAAGATTGATTGGAACTCCATTGCTTTTAATATTTCTTTCATATCTATTATATTATTTAGACTATGATTTGTGTTTCTTACATCATGTTTTAGTAGTTCATCTTGTTAGGTTTAGGGTTTTCATGAGCTTAATGTCAAACTCATAATCAATTAGGATTGCTAGAATATCTATAGATCTCTACACCAGGGTGATTTGTAATACTAGGATCTTGAGTAATTAGGATATCATGAGAGTGTGTCTGATTGCTTGAACCTAGCATCATTGAGATGCACTAAAATGCAGTCAATTAACAGAATCAGAATCCTGCTCGATTAGATACCTTGGAGCATATGAGAATTTGGTCTAGGAATCTGGATGAACATAATCGATTAGGTCGTTTATGCTTGTCTGAGGTAATATCGGTCGACGCTAAGGCCATAGCATCGATCGACGCTTAGGCCATAGCATCGATCGATACTAACTTCTTGTTCGCATGCGAAAGCAAGAACAGAGCCTTAGACATATGAATAGTAATTGCATGAGAAATCTGGATTACTTACTATTAAAATAAATCGAGTTCCAGAATTGAATATATATTATTAGCTTCTCTGAATTATAGTTTTGAATCTCTTGATTGATAAATCCCTAGGTCTAGCTATTTCTCCTTATTGTTTACAAACTCATCCATCGAACAACTGTCTCATCTACTGCTTTATTAACTATTTACCTAGCTTAACCTTAATTTATATAATCTTTTGTGTGCCCCTGCTCTCTGTGGATTCGATCCCTAAGTACTACAATTGAGCATGTTATTTGATAGAGTAAAATCACTCGTTACGGTAATTTGAGTGATATCAAATTTGGCGCCGTTGCCGGGGAGCAAGGATTCGCCATTAGACTTGATTAATAGGTTTAGTCTAGGTTTTATTTACTGAAAATTTTCTTTCTTGTCTTTCAGGTACATACATGTCTATCAGTACCAGAAGAAGTAAGGATGAATTATTATTTGTCTCAGATCCTACAAGATTGTAGCGTTTAATCCGCACAGAAAGACGTTCCCCAACGATCGACAACAACACTAGTTCGTCGATCGACACTCGCCAACCGCAGTCAACCGAGACACCATCTTCATTGACCGATACTTGCCCACCCCCATCGACCGAAGATACTCTTCCGTCGACCGATATTCCCCAACTGACATCGATCGATACTTCACCTCGAACATCTATCGATACTGAGCCGCGAGACATGGTTGCGCATATAATCCTTGTACGAGATGAGAAAGGAGACCTGCATGACCATGAAGGTCATCTGTGTAATGCAGCAGGTCAGAAGATATATGTACAAGGGAATGCAATCCTTGATCCATCTGCTACCACTGAAGATGCTAGAGTTTCTCGCAAGACAACGCTAGCAGAATTGATCAGGCCTGGAGAGTTATATACCAACAGGTCTGCTATTCGAGTACCTCTGGAAGTTCTAGGATTTAAAATGAAACCCAAATACTTCTCACATGTGAGCTAGCACCCTTATTGTGGTCTTCCTCCTGAATATCCCTGGACCATATTGAGGCACTAGAAGACTTTGTGTCTGGCATCCAGGAGAATGAAGCAACCAAAGACTACATCATCTGCAATCTGTTCAAATATTCATTTTCTGGGGATGCTACAAGTTTGCTGAGGCCTCTACCACCACTATCTCTCACTACATTGAATGATGTCAGGAATGCATTCATTAATGAATTCTTTGATGATGCAAGGGTTGAAGAGATAAGAAATAAAATTTTGACATTCTCCCAAGGACCTATAGAAGCTTTCAGAAGCTCTTGGGAGAGGTTTCTGGGATAGCAAAAAGACTGTCCACATCATGGTTTTACGGAGATTCAGTTATTGAAGAAGTTCTACAAGGGTATAGATGTAAGATATGGTGTGATGATGGATACTGAAAGCGAAGGAAACTTTTATACAAGAACCATAGAGGAAGCTAAAAGACTGATTGAGAACATGGTGTCTAGCAACGGTGCTAAAAATCTAGATTTATATAGGATAAAATCAGCTGCAATGGATAGTAACAAGATTGTTGAGGCTGAGAATAGTCTGTACATGAAGTTTCATGGGTGCAACAAGCTATATACCAGGATGAGGATGTGGTGGAATTTACGCTAGAGAAGGTCTTGAAAGAACAGGAAGAAGAAAAAGCAAAGGAATGCAGATGCAGATTTCCTATCACTAACCCCTTCACAATGTTAAGTGGGAAGTCTTGAGTATAAAGTGCATTGCAGAGGAAGTTCTGAACCTTTTTCCAAGATAAGAGTGATATCTGATCCAGAGCTAAAAGAGAAAGGAGAAGTTTCTGCTAGAGATTTTGCCAACTACATCAACAAAATGAGGAAGAGAGACATTGAGACTTGTTTTGGAGCTAGTCCACATTTTCACCCGGACTAAGTCATATCTCTAAAAGTCAAGCTAAATGACTTTAACAAAGAGCTGAGTGGGAGGCGATCCACTATAAGGTAATTTCTTTTAATTTAGTTTAGATTGTTACTGATTCTAGGTTTTATTCTTGCAGGTTAAAAAAAAGTTGAACAGTAACGACGAGACACTGTAGCAGCCCGATCGACACTTTAGCGGATTTTGAATTCGAATAGCTACTGTAGCAGAGTCACTGTCCATCAAAAAAGAAAACAAAATTGGTTTTATTAGTTATTTATTACTAACATTTAAAGTCGTAGTGTTTTATTTATGTTAGGTAAAAGGAAAAGATCCAAGGAAGATGAATTTGCCTAAGAATCGACGATGACTAGCTAGCATCGCTTGATAGAACATCAAGAATTTCGATCTCCACTTAACTGTGTTGTTTGACTTTCACATTAAAAGGAGGTATATAGTCTTTCCTTGTTAAATATTGTCCTTATGGTTGATTATTCCACCAATCTTGGGCTGTATAACATTGGTCACAATGTTATTTAAGTCTGGGAGAGGTTGTACAAAATATTACGATTGAGTTAGCTATTTAGAATAGGGACCCGAGCAGACAATATCCTTGAATATCGACCGACGAGACAAAGTCGATATCGATCGACACACATCGTTTAACGCGACCGACGACAATAGATTTACATCGATCGACACTGAATCCGGTCAGGTATATCGTTCTAACTTGTTAAATTTCGTACTTCTGCTTTATGAATTTCACCTTACCACCGACTGTGTTACACTGAGGACAGTGTAATTTAAGTCTAGGGAGATTACTAACGTTTATCTATTTTATGAGTCTTATTAAAAATATTTTCAAAATATGTTTTTATTGAGTCAAGAAGGGGATGATGATCTAATTTGATTTATTACTTGTCATCTAACCACTCTTTAGACCAGTATTAGATTTACTGAATGCAGAAGTAGTAAAGATCCTAAAGTGGATAAACGTGTCAACTATGTTTGCACTTACGAGAGTGTTTGAAGGAATCAGAGCTGACCTCCAACCTAATATTGACTTGATTTGCTTGTCTTGGGGCTTGGTATACCAGGGATCGGAATCCTCCTGCAAGTCTGGAAGGTAAAATTCTGTGTGTTTCTGGTTCCCTTCCTTCTCTCTGCGGCATCCTCTTGAAAAACAAAAAAAGAAAGATTTGTATAAGTGATATGATTTCTTGAAGAGTAGAGGGGTAGCAGTGTCTCATGCGACCCCACTATTCTACTCCAAATGAATGATCAGAGCAAGGGGTAGGAGTGTCTCCTGCGACTCCATTATTCGCTTGTTCTAAAAAATGCATATGTTGCTAGTCAATGAGATGATACACAAATTAGCCTAAGTTGCATTAATGTTCATTAAATCTGAAACTATAAGGATTCAGAGAAGAGGGAAAAAGGGGGAAGAAATGTATCAGAAAAGACTACATGTGTGTTCAGAAACTTGTATGAGTTGAGTCCATGTGTTCCTTGATCGATATTCCCAGGATAAAGCTTGCACTTTTATTTTATGCAAGAAATGAGGTTAGTAGAGGGGATTTACAGACAGGATCCGTTAAGTTGTTGACTAAGTGAATTTGGTTGCTATACTAGGATATTGTATAATATGCTACTAAAGTTAGGATGTATATGATTTGGTTTGCACTACTAAAGAGATGATGACTGAGTTTTTAAAATCCTTTTTAGTCCCTGATGTTTTCAAACCTCTTTCATAGAGACTTCCTGTTGGTATTGCTTGACGACAAGCAAAAGAGTAAGTCCAGGGGAGTTGATCGACCATGGATTTTACTCATTTTTAGCCATGGTCTATAGGTGTTTATATATATATATATATATATTTGCTATGATATAGAGTATATTTAGATTATTTACAGGTTCAAGTACGTTCTGAAGAAATATAGTGGTTTTGGTGTCTTTTGGAGCCTTTTGAGTGCAGAACTGCGCAGGTGCGTCAGATGTTTATCTCTGGGTGGAGACCTTCCCATGGTGCGATTGAGCTGATCATTAGACACAAGATAGATATTTGAGTTATCTTTCCCATGCCACCGTTTTGGAGTCAATCCAACGGTAAGATCAAACGTTATGCCCATTTTACTGAAGAGTGGTCAGTCTGCCTCGAGAGAGAAAGCTGTCGAGAAGAGGAATGTATGTAGATCGATGCAACAAACTTCATATCGATCGACATGTATACCAGAATGCGGCCCGAACATGATTTATGAATGCCTGAAGCCCAGAAGCCATCACAAATTACCAGAATGCCCTTGGACGACCAGAAACCTTATTTATGTTATTCTAAGCCATTGTTGACGGCTATGCTTTCATTACTCTTCCATTACTTCAAAATTATTATTTTAGGGTTGGAGAGAAGATAATCCTCCTTCAGATATTGATTGGAAATCCATTGGTTTTATTATTTCTTTCATAACTATTATATTGTTCAGACTATGATTTGTGTTTCTTCCATCATGTCTGAGTAGTTCATCTTGTTAGGTTTAGGGTTTTCATGAGCTTAATGTCAAACTCATAATCAATTAGGATTGCTAGAATATGTATAGATCTCTACACCAGAGTGATTTGTAACACTAGGATCTGGAGTAATTAGGATATCATGAGCGTGTGTCTAATTGCTTGAACCTAGAATCATAGGACAATTGAGATGCACTAAAGTGCAGTCAATTAACAGAACCTGAATTCTGCTGGATTAAAAACCTAGGCGCATATGAGAATTTGTTCTAGGAATCTGGTTGAACATAATCGTTTAGGTCGTTAATCCTTGTCAAAGGTAATATCGATCGACGCTCATGCCATAGCATCCATCGCCTGCGAAAGCTGGAACAGGGACTTAGACATATGAATAGTAATTGCATGAGTAATCTGGATTAGCATCTCTGAATTATAGTTTTGAATCTCTTTATTGATAAATCCCTAGGTCTAGCGATTTCTCTTTATTGTTTACAAACTAATCAATCGAACAACTGTCTTATTTACTGCTTTATAAACTATTTACCTAGCTTAACCTTGATTTGTATAGTCTATTGTGTGCCCCTGATCTCTGTGGATTCGATCCCTAAGTACTACAATTGATCATCTTATTTGAGAGAGTAAAATAACTCCTTAGGGTAATTTGAGTGATATCAGTTCTCCCTCAACTGATATCTGAAACCCAGTCAACCTTTGTTGCAAGAAGGCAAATCACAGATAATATTATGGTAGCATAGGAAATGTTCCATGCCTTGAGAACCAAGCCAGGAGGACGAGTTAAGAGAATGGCCATAAAAACATATGTGAGTAGAGCGTATTATAGGATGGAATGGTCATTTATTGAGGCAGCCATGAGAAAGATAGGCTTTTCAGACGTATCGATTGAATGGATTATGAGATGCATCACCTTGGTTAAGTACCAAGTTCTGATGAATGGAGAGCCAAGGGGAAATATAGTTCCAGAGAGAGGTATACGCCAAGGAGATCCTTTGTCTCCTCTCATATTTATTTTATGCACGGAAGCACTCGGTAGCCTTCTTAGTCAAGCAGAGAATCAGGGAAAGATAACAGAGATGCGAGTCGTACGCGCTAGCCCCCCGAGATACCACCTTCTCTTTGCTGACGATAGCCTTTTCTTTTGTAAGGCGGAGCCCCGTGAATGTAAAAAAGTGATGAAAGTAGTCAAGAAATATTGACAGGCATCTGGACAGTGCATAAATTTCGAAAAATCCTCCTTGCTCTTTGGCAAGAGGATACCAGCCAATGAGCGAAAACAGATCAAAGATACACTGGGTATTCAAAATGAAGGTGGAATGGGTTCATACTTAGGAATTCCAGAGTATATTAGTGGATCCAAATGAAAGTTATTTGTGTTCCTAAAAGATAAGCTATTACACAGAGTAAATGGGGGGACCGGTAGATGCTTATCAAAAGGAAGGAAGGAAGTACTTATTAAAATGATCTTACTGGCTCTCCCGACCTATGTGATGTCCAGTTTCCTGCTTCCTTTTGAGATATGTGAAAACCTTGTAAGATCCATTGCACAATTTTGGTGGAGCTCAAATCCACAAAAAAAGGAATTCACTGGGCCAAATGGGATGAAATGTGTGCACCTAGAGAAGAAGGATGAATTGGCTTCGGTATGATCCATGAATTTAACTTAGCTCTTTTAGCAAAACAGTTGTGGCGTCTCGTTCAGTTCCCAAATTCACTAGTGGCAAGGGTATTAAGAGGTAAATACTACCCCTTGAGCTCACCGTTGCGAGTAGGCGCAGTAGATAATCCATCTTATGTGTGGACAAGTATAATAGCAGTGAGGAAACTATTACTGTTGGGCATTAGGAACAAAGTGCATTCAGGCTATAAAATTTAGGCGTGGTGGTACATCCAGACATGACAGTGAGCAGCCTTATTAATTTTGAGACAAATGATTGGGATAGTCGTTTACTGGAACAATATGTAGATCAGGAGGACATACTGATGATAAAAAAAGTTTGGCCCCAACTCATCGACGTGACACCTTCTGCTGGAGCTATACAAAGAATAGCCAATATACAGTCAAATCCGGATATTAGGTAGCTACAAATATACTGAAGGACAACGAGGAAAAACAAGTATTGGAGCCTAGTACAACTAAACTCCAAGTCTTTGCTTGGAAAGTAAATGCACCACAAAAGATATCTCATCTTATTTGGCAATTAATCACAGGACATGTAGCGGTCACGAGGAATCTGGTACGAAGAAATATGCGATGTGACAATTATTACCCAAGATGTGGTGAACCAGAAGAAACAGCCAGTCATGCAATCTTTGAATGCCCACCAGCATTACAAACATGGGCATTATCATCTACACCGTCAAACCCTCAAATATTTCCTAGCCCGAGCATCTATGACAATATGGATTATCTATTTTGGAGGAAGAAGAATATCATAGAGCCAGAAAATGATAGGGACCCATATTTTTGGATTATTTGGTACATTTGGAAGGCTATAAATGATAAAAAATTTAGAGGATTAGAAAGGGACCCAGAGGAAATAGTTAGGTATGCAAAGAGCGAATGCCAAGTTTGGCACAATGCAAAAGGGAACATGCAGATGAGCCAAAATGTCCCACAACCACAAGTCTTAAGCTTGGGTGAAATTTGCATGGTAGATGTTCATGGACCTCTAGTGATCAGTTCAGTGGAATGGGATGGGTCTGGAAGGATAATAGGGGAAATATCCAACTGATAGAGATCAGAAATTTGAGGAGACGGGAGTCAGCACTACACTCGGAGCTGGAAGCGCTAAAATGGACTGTAAGGATCTACATTGCTGACGGAGCCACAAGCTTGACCAAATTTCTCCACTGAGCTGGAAATGATTCAAACTCTCAAGATGTGCTACTCGAACTTCAAGATCTGTTACATCCCAAGGACACAAAATGTGATAGCTGATTCACTTGCTATGATCGCTCGTACTTTTCATAGATTTCTTTGTTATTTTGGTTGTTCTATTACGGTCTGGTTCTTTAAAAACGAATACAAAATTATCATCCAAAAATCATATTTATCAACAATACTACACGCAAACCATGGACACGCCCGTAGTATATTAAAGAGCAGTGTCTCTGTCAATAATAAACTCTATAGATAAATTGAAAACTTAATTTCATTGTAACAATTTCATGTAAAATGGTGGTACACATGCAACCATTATTATTGAAGATTTGGAAACACACAACAGTAGCAAGTTCCATGTCACAGTGGGTACACAACAATTAAATTTTCAAGATACGATCATTCACCCTTTGGTTTACGGCTACGAAGAAGGGTATACTTCCATAAATTTTCGAAGATTTCAGGACACATATTGTTCACCAAACATATCCATTTCATCCAACATGGCTCAATTATGTACCTTTCTCCTTTACCAATACCTTGGAAGATTGCTTTTGCGCATGTACTCACTGATTCGGACAGGATAAAATCTGAACCGTACTATTGGAGCAATTACACATTCGAAATACACATAGTCAGAATTAGTGAAATATGTATTGAATATAAATGACAGACATGTGTTATCACATACCGTTTCTACAAAGTGAGGAGTGCTCATATCTGTAGATATAACTCCAGGAAGAACAATAGTTATTTTGACAGTCGGACTGAGTTCAACTCTTAGTGTCTCATAGAATCTCAGTAAGGCTGCTTTGCTCGACTACAGTGGTAACAAAGCAATATCAAAATTATACAATTAAGAAATTTGTAGATTCTAAAATGTCTGAAGTGATACCGAATATATGGTTGACGATGGCAATGATATATTTGCTACAACCGAAGTAATCACAATGATCCTTCCTTTGCTCTTTCGAAGATGAGGAATTGCAAAATGAGTCATGTATGTTGAGCCCCAATAATTGATATCCTTAATATATATATGTACATAAATCGAATGAAGTAGTTAGTAATATTAAGATAATATAATTTTAATTTGCATAACCAAACGAAAATTATAATAAGAACTTCTGAAGCAATCATAGTTGTTAACAACTAACTATGCATTTTACATAATTTACCATTATAATAAATAAATGGATGTTATCCTAAAAAAACTTACCATTATACGATAAGCATCTTGAATTTTAATGTAATCTTCGAAAATAACAGCTTCAGGTACTCCAGCATTATTGATCAGGTGGTCTACTGTCTAAATATGATAAATTGGTTAGAATGAGCAAAAGCATTCGAACTTATAAGCCAAAGTCAAAAAAAGTATTTACAAATAAATTACGTGTGCCAGATACATCTAACTACATGCTATGAACATCAGCATTCAGACATTTCAATTCAAAAAAATGCACTATGTACAATTAACAAATTAGTACAATTTCATTAATAATATTATATGTTACTTGAATGTACACAACTTCAATGGATTATGACGTTAATACTAGCTTAATGCCTAAAATAAAATTTTACAACTGATTATATATATATATATATACACAGCGACACATCGACAACCTGTTTACCACCAACACCATAATCCTTTAAATTAATTAGAGTACTTACGTTTTCCGAAATGATAAATCGTATCATCGATAAACTTCTTGCAGTCCTCAACATTTGCAACATCACCGGGTATGGTGATGACATCAGCACATCCTAATTGGCGTGATGCTTCTGCTACTAATTGTAACCGATCCTCTCTTCGGGCAACCAGAGCCAAACATGCTCCTCTCTTTGCGTACTCGTATGCGACATGCTTTTTTCAGCCCAGCAGAACAAACGTGACCGGAATCAATCAAATACTAAAAAGGTTAATGCTGAACTAATTGTTCTTTAATGAGTAATAATATATTTTAACTTATA
Organism: Hirschfeldia incana; assembly: GCA_026261945.1. Lineage (NCBI taxonomy): Eukaryota > Viridiplantae > Streptophyta > Magnoliopsida > Brassicales > Brassicaceae > Hirschfeldia > Hirschfeldia incana. The sequence goes on from JABCMI010000030.1 coordinate 1,064,546, forward strand.
CACCGACACAAATGTCGATCCGTTCCACATGAGAGACGAATTTAATTTTCATCAAATAAATTTAGCAGACAAAGTTACAATAGTCGACGTAATTTGTACCATATTGGAACGTTGAAAAGAAACGTAAAAAGTCAAACATGATAAAACACACAAAAACCATATCACCCAAATTTAGCTAACCTCTCCGATGCCGGAGGAAGCTCCGGTGATTAGAACTACTTTTCCGGCAACGTTCTCGAAGCGAAGTTGCTTTTGAAGACAGATTACAAGCTTGATCAGAAGATAAATTGGGTAAAATAGAAAGAGAAAGATTAGGGTAAGAGGAGGAAGGAGAACATTGAGAATAGTATGAAGAATATCCATGTTGTTGGTTCCCAGAACTAACACAACTACTAATCAGGCACGGTTCAAAGTGTTGGTAGACCCTGGGCTATATATGAAATAGTAACCGTTAAATTTTGCTTAAAATAATATGCTTAAACCAAGAAAGCAATGTCGTGTTAAAATTTGTGAGTTGAATGAATATTAAATAGTTTAAAGTCACGTGTTAATATTTGTGAGTTCAATTATTTTTCCTTACTTCACCTTCGTCTGTATTAGGGACGGTCCAGAAGATAAACATTGTCTTGAAAATTACATTGAAAAAAATTTCCAAATTTATAAAAACAAAATTGTTTTGTTAAAGCCTTATTAAAATATTTAGGGTCTCAAACATCTTAGGGACACCCCCAACTGTATATTTGTTGAATACTAACAGTTTTGAGAATATTTGGACCCTAAATTATAAGGGATTTGTGGCATCCACTTTCCCGAAATAACAATAAATAAATCATAATGAAAAATAACTAGTACTAAACTGAGATAATAAATAAACTCTGCAAAATAATATAGAATTAAAGTATCAAAAGGTTAAATCTGCAAATATCGATAATAAAATAAATATAAAGAACGATATAAGTTCGAAATTCTAAAATAGATAATAAACGAAAAGTCCAAAGGCTTACAAGCCCAAAAGCACCGATAAGCATAAACTATATATCAGTCTCACATAAAAGGAGGACAGGGGATGTTTGATCCAAAAATGGTGTATTTGTAGAATCATAACAATAAAAGATTTAATATTAGATTTAAATCCTTGAGGCTTAGGAGAAATCTACATAGAAATCAGATGAGAAATTAACATCCGAAAGATTTTATTGATTAAGATTGCATTACAAATGATGGAAAGAGTAAAGTGAATCTAAGAATCTATAAAATCTTTGTAGGAAGTGTTCAAGATCTAGGAGATGAAGAGAAGATCCTTTGCTAAAGAGGAGTGTCTCTTTATTTATACAAAGATGAAGCCTAGGGCTTCCTAGCAATGTGGGCCTAATTCATTGTTTAATGGGCCTTGAGGAGGATGTCAAATCCACCCCCTAACAGGGGAGTAGAATGAGTAATAGGAGAGTCGCCCAGTGAGGTATGGGATGCTAAACCACAAACCACAGACTTGAGCACATAAATTTCCCACCATGAAAGTTTACCTCTAACATGAAACAAACATAATGTCTATTACACCATCCAGAATAATAAAAATATGTCAAGTGCACTTAGACATTTACAACCAATTCGATGATGTACACAAATACACTTTTGCACCAGCATTTCCTCATAATGATATAAGTATATACCTCTACAGCGTCGTTGTATTGTAGTCCACTTTGTACCCTGCAAATCTTTACAAACAGACGGCTTAGCACAAACGTCTTTGTGCCCCGCAAATCACGCGTTCTAGTATGAATATCTCTGTTCCCCGCAAATCTCGACAAACAGGCGGCGTGGTACAAACGTCTCTGTACCCTGCAAATCCTGCGGCCTAGTACATATGTCTTTGTACCCCACAAATCTACACACACGGACTCATGTATATATAACAGTTGTTAACATCAATCATATAAATCAACAGTTGAATCCTCTACTATCATATTTCTAGTACAACAAACAATAACAATACTGAACAAGAAAGACTCTCAAACAGAATCGATTCCCCCAGATGGATCATGTTTCGAAAGAAAATTGCGATAGGGAGAATTCTATACCGGCAGGATTTACGGAATAGACCCTCACCTTGAAAATATGGAATGCGGTCTATGTTGGGGAAAAGTATTCCACGAAGAGATTACTCCAGCTACGAGGTTCCTTTCTCTGGGTTCCAGGACCCATACCTCCGGGTCCCCGCTAAAAGAAACTCCAGAACTACCTCAGGAACTACCCTCTTTTCCGTCTTCTTGGACTAATGATTTCTCCTGCCTTAGAAGAAATTGAAATATTCCTTAGATATAGAGGAATCCTCCTGAATCCAAGAGAAAGAGGAAGTATTCCAATATATAGGCCCCCTTAAGAAAAATGAAAATATTCTATTATGTAATGATATATTGAATATTTCCAAATTTTTAAGAAGGAGACATGACCTATGCTATAAATATAGGCTAATAAACCGTAAAGGAGAGGACAAAAAACGTTCATCCACATAGCTTATCATCTCCACAGCCGCCAAGGCAAGATTACATACCTAGAAGGCCATCTTCATCGACATGCTCACAACCGACGAATCCCTGCGTTTATTATCAACATGAGGACGTTCTGCTCTCATTACAACACATCTATACATCTATCTACTGGCTCTGGCCATGATCTGCAGCTCATCAGCAAGAGTACTCCTTGAAGCATATCAGCTCTCCATGAAGCATACCAACGATTCTACAACCTGTTCCGGCCATGCGCCCCTCTACGACAGACGACAGCTATCATTCACAGAGCTATGTTCTCCTTAGGCCACATGCCCATTAGAAGACGTGCCCACTAGGCCACGTGCCCACCAGGCCACGCACCTCCATCAGGATACGCACCTCCATCAGGCTACGCGCCATTTAGGCTCCATGCCTCCACCTACATGAACAATGAATGCCTTGATCCCCCACTAAACGTAGGCAATCCAAATTGAAGGATGCAGCTATAGAACCAAACACCTTCCATGGTGGGAGTGGCGGCTAGGTGGGTGCTCCTGACGGAATGGTTGGAGGAGAAGACATGATGCTGTAACCCTGGGGAAGAGTATCGGAGGTACCTTACTTGTTCTGCCATCCTTCGATAGAGTCTAGACATATTACAATTCCTATGTCTGCAGTATCGTGAGTCTCGGGGGGGGGGGGGGGGACACCTTCCTAGATATTTTCTCTTCTTTCTTACTAGTTTTTTCTCCTTTCTAATAATGTAACTTTGACGATTTTCTTACAACGCATCTTTTTTTGCCAAAAATGCCTTTGCACGTTTTAAGCGTTCGAATCTGTAAAATCATCTTTTTTCGAGGTTTGTACTTTGCTTCTGGCCTTCAGGGTATATCCTGGAGGCCGGTCGGGAATAGAGAACTTAATGATTCTTGAGATAGTACTTTGGATTCCAGGGAATCATTGTAGGAACGCATAGGTTCTCATGGGAACCCGGGGGTTATAGAATTTGGAAGTTCGTTTAGGAACTTCGAAGATTGTTTGTTTTTAATAACCCTGGCGTTCTCACGTTCGAGCCCAGAATTCATAAAAATTTATAGTTCTAGGAATCTGGAATGTTTAGTATTGCAGGGACCGTATTCCGTCCACCTAGGCAAGACTACTACCAGTACCTGTTGGGACATCACATTCTGCCGCTTGGAAGCTGACATCTATTGAGTTCCATGTTGCATTCTGCTTCTGCAGGAAGGCACTATTAAATATAGAGGTGCTGGTTATGGATTTGGAAACCTAAGTGCCATGCTTTTTCATCTTTTCACGTCTAGATAAGCATGAGTTTATGTATTGCTACCTGCACGTGGCAATACTTTTGCAATATGCAAATTCCCATAATTAACCCGGAGGTGTCACAATTGTCTCACTTATGGGGCCCTGATATTTCTATGGATTTAGGCCTATACCGGGGTTATAGGTAGGTTTGACAGCATACTCGAGCTTGCGCATACCCAGCTGGGATTGAGGGTTCCGATGGACCTGATCCAGTCCTGTATGCCCCTTTAGGGATGATGGTCAGAACTATTTTTTATATAAGCTTTTGTCTGTAGACATTTAGCATACATAGGACTAGAAAACCATAATGCTTAAATACAAGAAGTAAATCATATATTCTTGAAGATGTAAGGCATTCCACCAATTAGGCAGTGTTTTGCCTTCACTATCTTGCAGCCTATAGGCTCCTTCTCTTCGCACCTCGATCACCTTGTAGGGTCCTTCCCATCTGGAGGAGAGTTTTCCCGTCGTGTTCTGAGGCACGCGTCGTAAAACCCAATCTCCTTGTTGGAAAGTCCTGGTTCTTACCTTCTTATTGTAGTTCCTGGCGAATTCCTGTTGGTAGGACAAGTTTCTGAGTCTAGGCACTTCCTTTTTTTCATCAAGCAGGTCGAGGCTTAAGGACATCAGTTCGTCATTCTCTTCTTGAGAGATAGGGTCTGAAACTGTGGTCATGACTTGCATCTCCGTGGGGGTTATGGCTTCGGGGCCGTCGACTAGTGAGAAAGGGGTTTCTAGCCTTGCTGTCTTAGCAGTAGTCTGATGAGCCCAGAGGACTCTGGGAGTTCTTCTACCCAATTTACCTTTGGAGCCTTCCAGTCGTCATTTTAACCTGTTGACTACAGTTTTGATCGTAGATTCTGCCTGCCCGTTTAATTGTGAATGTCTGGGAGTGGCGAAGGTCAGCTTGATGCCCCAATCTTTGCATAACTTTTTGAAGTTGTATCTTGTAAACTGCGGACCGTTGTCGGATAGGATTTTCTGCGGAACTCCAAAGCGGGTGATCACACTCAGCCATAGGAACTTACGGATTTGGAGGTCAGTAGTTTTCTTGAGTGCCTCGGCCTCAATCCATTTTGCGAAATATTCGGTGACTACCAAAAGTAAGACCTTATAATAAGGAGCAATATGGAATTTCCCTACAATATCCATGACCCATTTCCTGAAGAGCCAAGGATAGCTTATGGACTTGTGGTTCTCTGGTGTAAGTTTGGAGGCAGGGGCATGTATTTAACATCAATCCCGGTGCTTAGCCCGATTGTTGATGTCTTTAGCCATCGTATGCCAGTAGTATCTGACCCTTCCCTGGAAGCAGGGGAATGCTCATATGTTTCATAGTTTCCAGGACAGATCCCAGGTTTGCTGAGGCGTAAGCTTGTGAGTTCTGCTCCTTAGGGATCAGAGTGAGGATGCAACTTTTGAATTTCTTGATGCGGCGTTGCGCGACTTCCATGTATTGGATGATGCTGTCGTCCTTGGCTTGATATCCTCCTTGCACCTGGTTGATGATCAACTAAGAATCGCTGTAGACCTCTGATACCACTCAAATTATCCTAAGGCGTGAATTACTCTCAACAAAAGAGGTTCAGTCGTAGTACTTGTTGTGATATTTTTGTGTAGGGTCGTTTTAGTACTACGGAACACTGGAAGACTATTAGATTTTATGTTTGTGTGTGTGTTTAGAGAATAGAAATTGAGGCAAAGAGATGTATTATTGAGTGTGTTTGGCGTTACAACGTATTGGGTGTATAAACCCTAGTTTTCTAGCCTAACTCTATAATCTCTAAGCCCCAAAGTGTCGATCCCTTATTCTAGGGTTTGGGTTCCCCTTTTATAGTTGATGTAAGTCGGTCAATCTTGGGCGGCTTCTATAATATTCGGGAATATATTAGTTTCCCCTTGATTTGGGAAACTTCCATATTCATGCGGAGGATTGGTTCCTTGGTCCTTACGGCAAGGGCTGGGCCTTGGTTCCTCGATACAGGGACTGGACCCTGGGTACTTGCCGAATGGAGATCGGGCCCTGGTGCCACCTGATGGAGATGGGTCCTTTAAGATGAGGAGGGACCCTGGGTCCTTTCCAAACGAGGGCCCGGAAGTCGAGACCCCTTCGGAGGCTGGAGAAAACTCTAGCCTTGGATATTTTTCCCCAACAGTTTGCCCCTTATTCCTTGATTGCTTAGTAGGGATCAAGGGATAATATGTAGCCTCGAGTCTTGATGCCATTTCTTCCAGCAGGAGAAGGGTTTTGAGTCTAGGCAACATGAGGAGTTAATTTGGAACATGATCGCTTAGTCGGAATGGGCCTCAGGGGAAATAAGGATCGCGGCCCGCTTGTGATGACGCTTGGTCGGCGAAGTATTTTGGAGGTAATTTTGGAAATTTGCCGAGAATCGCGAGTATCTTCCAAATTCTTTTGTCTTTCCTCTTTCTTTCTTTCCTTCCCTTCGCCAAAAATGGAAAGTCGTTCCAGGTATAAAATCGGATGTTTCGATGCCTTTGGACAACACGAATTTAGGTTTTCCCCTGTCCTTCTTATTGGAAGTAGATGTCGAACACTCTGATCTTCATGATATCGTTCCCTACCCCCGGTGTTGGCGGATGTGTCAGACCCCGTCGCTTGTTTGGTGATCCTTTTGATTCCCCCATTCTAACACCTAGCGTGGTTTCGGGGACCGAGGATGAATGAGTTCACGGGCCCCTGTTCGCCCTCGTCGTTTCTGTTCTTTCGATGCTTCAAGCGAAGACGAAGATGGCCCGAGGTCTGACATTAAGGAAGGTGATCTGGCGGGGATCCGCCGTACGTATTCCTTGCCTGATACGATGGGGATCAGGTGTGCGGGAGAGTTCGAGCGAGCTCCTGATGGAGGAAGGGGCGAGATAGCGATTTTTGAGGCTTATTTGGAGGCCGGCTTTAGAGGAGGGATTCCTTCTTTGATCGCGGAGGTGGCGTCGTACTTTGGATGTTCCCCTTCGCAGTTTACGCCTGCTACATGGTGTACTCTGATGGCTATCCAGGTGTTAGGAGAGCTCCACAGTATTCCTTTCGGGTTGTCTGAAGTCCTGTATTCTTACTCCTTTATTCACTTGCCAAGTAAGGGGGGCTCTTACCAAATATGGTCCCGAGATGGTGAACCTTTGGTGGATGAGCCCCCTCGAGGTCTCAGGGGTAGCTTTCCTTCAAACGATTCCTGGGACAGGAGATATGTGTTTATGAAGGTCGAAGGTGTTCCTGGATATCCATGTTTCTGGCGTTCAGTGGGTAAGTTGCTTCTGTTTCCTTGGACACGGGTATTGTGTTTGCTGAATTATGTCAAATTTTTCTTCTTGCAGAGGTGACCCGACCGGTTATCCAGGCTGGTGAGACTTTGGTGAAGTTGGCGCGAGGTATTCCTAGGCGCTTTCTCTGGATTCTGTTCTTGATGCATCCGATATCGCTGCGTCATAGCCGTATTTGGAGTAATGGAATTTCTCTTACTTGGTTCTTTCGTTTTAGCCGTAGTTTAATGGAGTCTTTGTTTTCCAGGTGGGATCCCTACGGCTTCGATATTGTCAGTGTACGAGGAATACTGTAGAACTCGGCAACAAAGGAGGAGATCTCGTAACTCATTTCCTTCTGTCCCTCCGGTGGTGGATTCTTTGGCTCCGAGGGATGTTGGCAAGGATCGCTTCCCCAGGTTAGGTCGGCGTGTTCCTCCACATGAAGAGATTCTTTTCCTCCGGAGGCAGCTTCGGGAAGTGATTTCCAACCAGGCTCTTATCGTGCAGAGGGCTCGAGAGTATGCTCGTCAGGATCTTGTTAGAGAGTGGTCGATGAGGAGTGCTGGTCAGCATGAGCTGTTCGGGGGATCTGGCCGATGGGGACCTGTTGGAGGTCCGATCCGAAATTCGGGGAGCGGTGAAGGTGGTCATGGTGTTTTCCCTTTTTCTCGCCGGGAGCCGAATCTTTGAATATTTCTTCAATGCTTTTTCTCGCTTTATGTTGTCGTTTTTGGATTTTTTGTAGCTTTCTCCCCTCCGAATAAGGAATAATAATATCTACCGGTTTTTGCTTTTACTTTGTCCATTCTTTGATCCTTGCACTGCTTTATGGTTTTGACCTCCAGTTACTTGGTTAGATGACTCGGTAGTTTTTAGGCTTTCCGGAGGAGATCAATCTTTGCGGAGAATCGTTGTCGGGAACTGATGGGTTCCGATCTGATTTGAACCCTTAGGTTCTTGTTGCTTCGAACTTGGAAATTTCCAAGGTCTAGGCCCTTTGAGTTTCTTTATTTGGGCCCTGAGGCCTTGCCCTTTAAATCTTGGAGGAGTAGGAGCTTTTAGGCTCTCTGGACCCTTAGGTCTCAGGAACCTTGAGGTTCCTTGGGCCCTTAGGCCTTCGGAACCTTGAGGTTCTTGGGACCCTTGGATCTTTGGAACCTAGAGGTTCTTCGGACCCTTAGGTCTTGGGAACCTTGAGGTTCTTCGGACCCTTAGGTCTTTGGAACCTTGAAGTTCTTTGGACCCTTAGGCCTTGGGAACCTAGAGGTTCTTCGGACCCTTAGGTCTTTGGAACCTTGAGGTTCTTTGGACCCTTAGGCCTTGGGAACCTTGAGGTTCTTCGGACCCTTAGGTCTTTGGAACCTTGAGGTTTTTTGGACCCTTAGGCCTTGGGAACCTTGAGGTTCTTCGGACCCTTAGGTCTTTGGAACCTTGAGGTTCTTTGGACCCTTAGGTCTTGGGAACCTAGAGGTTCTTCGGACCCTTAGGTCTTTGGAACCTTGAGGTTCTTTGGACCCTTAGGCCTTGGGAACCTAGAGGTTCTTCGGACCCTTAGGTCTTTGGAACCTTGAGGTTCTTTGGACCCTTAGGCCTTGGGAACCTAGAGGTTCTTCGGACCCTTAGGTCTTTGGAACCTTGAGGTTCTTTGGACCCTTAGGTCTTGGGAACCTAGAGGTTCTTCGGACCCTTAGGTCTTGGGAACCTAGAGGTTCTTCGGACCCTTAGGTCTTTGGAACCTTGACGTTATTTGGACCCTTAGGTCTTGGGAACCTAGAGGTTCTTCGGACCCTTAGGTCTTGGGAACCTAGAGGTTCTTCGGACCCTTAGGTCTTTGGAACCTTGAGGTTATTTGGACCCTTAGGTCTTGGGAACCTAGAGGTTCTTCGGACCCTTAGGTCTTTGGAACCTAGAGGTTCTTTGGACCCTTAGGTCTTGGGAACCTAGAGGTTCTTTGGACCCTTAGGTCTTTGGAACCTAGAGGTTTTTTCGGACCCTTAGGTCTTGGGGACCTAGAGGTTCTTGGAACCCTTAGGTCTTTGGATCCTTGAAGTTCTTGGAACCCTTGAGTCTTTGGACCCGAAGGTCTTTGGACCCGAAGGTCTTTGGACCCGAAGGTCTTTGGACCCGAAGGTCTTTGGACCCGAAGGTCTTTGGACCCGAAGTTCTTTGGACCCGAAGGTCTTTGGACCCGAAGGTCTTTGGACCCGAAGGTCTTTGGACCCGAAGGTCTTTGGACCTGAAGGTCTTTGGACCCGAAGGTCTTTGGACCCGAAGGTCTCTGGACTTTTATGCTTTTGGGGAGTCTTTTTGATCGCTTTCTGCTGCCCGGAGGCGAGCCACTCTCGATCTGAATTGAGAATTCGCACTGTGCTACCCGTGGGCATAGGCCATTCTCGAAATTCTCAATGCTGCACTCTACCTTTCTGCAGAAAGGTCACTCTCAGACTTATTGTGGTCTGGGGTGGGTCCCCCCGCAAGGTTCTGTCAACCCAGACACACTACCTTCCACGTCTGGATAGGTATTAAATTGTTTGTGCTTAACCGGTTATTTGCACTTTGCTCCCTGCATATCAGCCGCCAGAATCTGATTACAGTACTTGGCTGTGTACGTCATGCCCCCAGCGTGCGTTTAGCTTACAGCGTATTTCACGAGGGTTTGAATGGCACTAGTACGTGGTCCCCGCATAACTCTTGGCTATATGCCTTTACGCGGGGCCCTATCGCACAGACATCGGCTCAGGGCTGATCAGACCCCTTCCATATCTGTCTGTACCTATGGTGAGTAGCCTCACCAGCTAGGGGGCTAGCTAAGATCTGAGGTCCCGAAGGTCCCTGATCCAGCTAATATGCCCCTTTAAGTATATTGGTGTTTCCGTAACTCCCTTTAGTCGAAACCAAATGTATTTTATAAGCCTAGTCCGAGGACGTTCTCGTTATACATAGGAGTATGAAAACCAAAATACTTAAATATATAATAGTATATATAGAGCTCGACCCGAAGATCTTGCCTTTAGAAATGATAGAATTTGAGGTGCAAGGCGTTCCAGCAGTTGGGTTGTACCTTGCCTGTGCTGTCTTGCAGCTTATAGGCTCCTGCCCCTTGCACCCCTATTACCTGATAGGGCCCCTCCCATCCAGGGGCGAGTTTTCCGGCTGATTTGTCTTTTGTATGGTTGCAGACTCGCCTTAGGACCCAGTCCCCTTCTTGGAAGGTTCTGGATCTCACCTTCTTGTTGTAACTCTTGGCTACCTTTATTTGGTACGACGCATTCCTTAGGCGGGCTGCTTCCCTTTTTTCGTCTAGGAGGTCTAGGCTTAGGTACATCAGCTCGTCATTTTCCTTGGGGGTTAGGATGTTGGAGATCGTGGTCTTGACATGTACCTCGGTTGGTATTGCTGACTCGGTGCCGTAGACGAGTGAGAAAGGGGTTTCTTGGATAGCTGTCTTTGGAGTTGTCCGGTAGGCCCAAAGGACTCCGTGTAACTCTTCTGCCCATCGCCCGTGAGCCTTTTCCAAGCGCTTCTTGAGCATGTTTACCACCGTTTTGTTGGTTTACTCTGCTTGTCCGTTTGATTGCGGGTGCCTTGGTGCTGAATATGAGAGTTTGATATCCCAATCTTTGCAGAAGTCCTGGAAGTTGCTGCTGGTGAATTGGGGTCCATTGTCTGTGACAATTTCCTGAGGTGCTCCGAAGCGGGTTATTATGTTTGTCCAGATGAATTTCCTGATCTGGAGGTCCGTGATTTTTGCTAAGGCTTTGGCTTCTACCCACTTCGTGAAGTAATCGGTCATTACTAGGAGGAAGACCTTCTGCCCCGGCGCCATTGGGAATTTCCCTACGATGTCCATGCCCCATTTACGGAAGGGCCATGGGGAACTTAAGGACTTCAGGTTCTCTGGTGGTAAGTTAGAAATTGGGGCGTGCTTCTGGCATTGGCTGCAGGTTTTGGCCTGTTTGAGGGAGTCCTTCGCCATGGTAGGCCAGTAATAACCAGCCCTTCTCGCCCTGAGAACCAGGCTCCGTCCGCTGGAGTGTGAACCGCATTCCCCATCGTGGAGTTCCTCTAATATTCGTGTGGCTTCTCTAGGGGATAGACATCGCAGGTAGGGTCCTGAGAAGGACCTTCTATATAGCTTTCCCTCCGAAATGCAGTATGTGGCCGCTTGTCTCTTGATCTTCCGGCTCTCCTCTCGGTTTTCGGGTAGGACGTTGTCTCTTAGGTAGTCGGTGATAGGGGTCATCCAGGTTTCTCCTTCGTCTACTACCGTCACTTCTTCCGGTTCAACCTCTTTCTGGGTTGCTGGCCATTGCAGGACCAACAACGGAATACTCATATGTTCCTTGGTTTCTAATACGGAACCCAGGTTTGCTAGAGCATCGGCTTGGGAGTTCTGTTCCCTAGGTATTTGGGTAAGCTTATAGCTTGCGAATTGGTCTAGGAGACGTTTGGCCACAGATAGATACCTGATCATGCTAGGGTCCTTGGCTTGATAATCCCCTTGAGCTTGACTGATGATGAGCTGCGAATCACTGAAAATATGGATGTCTTTTGCTCCCATTTCCTTGGCTAATTCTAGGCCTGCTATTAAAGCTTCGTATTCTGCCTCGTTGTTCGTTGCTTTGAAGTTACAGCGTACAGCCCTTGAGGCCGATTCTCCCGTAGGGGAGGTCAGGACCAATCCTACACCTGCGCCTCTTATATTGCTGGAGCCATCCACGTGCAGGGTCCATTGACCTTTTTCCGCTTCTTTTCCATGGGGCGTAGTTTCTAGATCTGGGTCCGGAAGCATAGAGGGAGAGAACTCAGCCACGAAATCAGCTAGGACTTGGGACTTGATAGCGGCGGCTGGGCTGAAGATCACGTCGTATTCTCCCAGTTCTACGGCCCATTTCGCCAATCGTCCTGATACCTCGGGTTTATGAAGGACTGCTTTGATAGGGAAGGAGGTAACTACCACGACTTGGTGGGACTGGAAGTAGGGACGTAATTTCCGGGCCGCGACAACTAGGGCGAGGGCTAGTTTCTCTAGCTGGCTGGAGCGAGTTTCTGCGTCTAGCATGGATTTGCTGACGTAGTATATATGGGATGCTGCCTTCTTTCCTCCTACCTTACGAGGACTGCGCTAACTGCATGTTCGGACACGGCTAGGTAAAGCAGTAGGGTTTCCCCTTCCAGAGGTTTGGACATGAGTGGTGGAGTAGTGAGATAGGCCTTGAGATCGGACAGTGCGGTTTCGCACTTCTCTGTCCATTGAAAGTCCTTAGGGTTCTTTAGTGTTTCGAAAAAGGCATGGGACCTGTCAGAAAGCCTGGAGATGAATCTGCTGAGGGCTGCCATTCTTCCCGTAAGTTTTTGAATCTCTTTGACGTTCCGTGGGGTAGGAATCGCCTGGATGGCCCTTATCTGTTCCGGATTTGCTTCTATGCCCCTGTGGGTGACTATGTATCCCAGGAATTTCCCGGAGCTTACTCCAAAGGAACATTTAGAGGGGTTGAGCTTCATATTGTATTTCCTCAGGGTGGTGAACGCTTGCTGGAGATGTGAGATATGGTCCTCCGAGTCAAGAGATTTCACCAGCATGTCGTCGATGTAGACTTCCATGGTTTGGCCTATCTGATCGGCAAACATCGTGTTGACCAACCTCTGATAGGTGGATCCAGCATTCTTCAGACCAAATGGCATGACCTTATAGCAGTAGATGCCCCTAGAAGTCATAAAGGACGTCTTTTCTTGGTCGTCGGGATGCATCAGGATTTGGTTGTATCCCGAGAAGGAGTCCATGAAGCTCATTAGTTGGTGCCCAGCGGTGGCATCCACTAGCTTGTCTATATGAGGCAAGGGGAATGGATCCTTTGGGCAGGACTTGTTGAGGTCCGTGAAATCGATGCAGACCCTCCATTTTCCATTTTTCTTTTTCACAACCACCACATTGGCGAGCCAGTCGGGATATTGCACTTCTCTTATGAACCCTGCGTCGAGCAGGTTCTTGACCTCTTCGTTAATGATTTCATCCCTTTCGGGGGCGAACTTCCTTCTCTTTTGTCTAACAGGAGGATGCTCGGGATTCACTTGGAGCTGATGCATGATGACGCTGGGGTCGATTCCGGGCATGTCTTCGTGGGACCATGCGAAGCAATCGGAGTTAGATCTTAGGAAATCGATCAGCCTCCGTCTCAGATCCTTAGGCAGCTTGGAGCCTATCTTGAGGTTCCGCTCCGGGTTTCCTTCTATCAGGGGGACTTCGTCCATGTCTTCAACCTCGGGTTCTTCGGCATGAGGAACGAGAGGCTGCTTCTGTAATTGCTATAAAGCTTGGGTCCTTCCCTTCAGGGTGGTTTGATAGCAGGACCTAGAATTTTCTTGATCCCCTCTAATGACCTTCATGCCCCAGGGGGTAGGAAATTTTACCAATTGGTGGAGGGTTGATGGTACGGCTCCCATGTCGTGGATCCAGGGCCTCCCTAGTATTACGTTGTAAGACGACAGACAGTCGACTACCAAGAACTTGGTGGTTTGGTTTATTCCCTCGGTGTAGACTGGGAGAAGGACTTCTCCCTCGGTTTGCTTCACCTCTCCGCTAAATCCCACGAGCGGGACCGCTTTCCTGGTTAATGTTTTAGGGTCTAGCCCTAAATCCATATAGGCTGAGTGGAAGATAATGTTGCTGGAGCTGCCATTGTCCACCAATATTCGTTTAACTAGGCAGTTGGCTATAACAAGCGAGATAACGAGGGCGTCATGATGGGGAGCAAGGACTTGTTCCTGCTCCCTCGCAGTAAAGCTGATTTCATCCGTTCCCAAGAGTGGGCGCTTGGGAGTCTCGGTCTCCTGACCGTTCCTAGCATTGGGAGTACTTCGTTTGGCTGCGGCGCTGCTGATCCCGCTTACTTCTGATCCTCCGGAGATGACGTGGATCACTCGTTCTTGTGGTGGAGGTAGCGCAAGGACCGCTTCATTGGGGAGAGCAGGGCCCTCTCTGTTAAGGAGATCCTTGGCCTTATCCGAGAGGAATTCCCTTAGGTAACCCTTCTTGAGAAGCTCGGCTACTTCCAATCTTAAGGCTACGCAATCCTCCGTGGTATGGCCGTGATCGTTGTGGAACCCACACCATCTTTTAGAGTTCCGGGTAGCGTCAGGGGACCTCATTTTAGGTGGCCACTTGACTTGTGGGCCCATCTGCCTCAGGACTCCAATGAGCTCCGGTTTGGATATCGCTAGGTGGGAAATGCTGGGCCAAGTCGAAACCATCATTCCTTCGGACCGAGGTAAGGGGCGATGTTGGTATCTGCCCCTGCTCTGATTGGTGGATTCCCGGGAAGGTCGGGGTCGGATGGTCTCCTCACGCTCGTCTTTCGACGGTTTGGAGGACTTCTGATCGTACTTGGAGGAAACCTTGGCCCTGCTCACGACGTCTTCTTCCCACCTTACTTGGGCCCAGGCACGGGATAGTACATCTGCCATGTCTCCACATCTGTACTTGGTTAGCTCCTTGTAGAGCTCTCCCTCCGGGAGTAGGCCCTTCTTGAAGGATGAGATTAATGTATCGGCGTTACACTCGGGTATGGAGACCTTCTCTTGGTTGAAACGAGCTATGTAGGAGCGTAGGGATTCGTTTATGTATTGTTGGATCTCGTAGAGGTCATCTGATCTCTTCTCTAGGTGGCGGCTACTAGCGAACTGTTCCACGAACTTGTCGCTGAGGGCGGCGAAGGATGCTATGGACCCCGTGGGGAGGTTGATGTACCACTGGAGGGCAGGACCGGTTAGTGTTGATCCGAAGCCCTTGCACATGGTGGCTTCCCTTGCGTCTTTTGGAATAGCCACGGCTACCATGCGTTGCTTGTACTGGGCAATGTGGTTGTCGGGATCTCCAGTTCCTTCGTACATCTTGATGCTCGGGAAAGAGAACTTTCGAGGCATCTCGATCGAAGCAATCTCCTTCACGAAAGGCGTGTCGGAGTACGACCTTGGATCACTTCTACGGATGGGGGGAGCTACTCCGGGGAGCCTTTCCACCATGGATTGGATGGTGCCGATTTTTTCGGATACCATCTTCTCTAGGTAAGCGGCTAAAGCTGGATCCTAGATCTCGGGATGATCTGGTGAGTATTCTTCGTCGTCTGTATCAGATTCGTCTTCTTCTTCTTCTCGGGTTACGTCTCGAACGTTTTCTTGACCGCCGGGTTCGTCTCCGGGCTGCTGAGGCGTTTCCTCGTCGTCGTGCGGGGTGTTGAGCGAAGCCATAGGTCGAACTTTGGTTCTGAACCGTTTTCGTTTGTTCCCTACTGCCCCGAGGGATTGATTTTCTCGTCTGAGAGCGATGTTCTCGGCTTCCATGGCGTCTAGCTTCTCGGCGCTTTGCTGGAGTTGCTTGGAGTGTTCTCCAAGTTGGTCTTTTAGGTATTGAACTTCCTGGACGAGTTCCAGACCTGCAGGTGCGGTTTCCTGAGCCTTGTGAAGGTCGGTAATTTGACTCTGAAGGGTTTCGAATCGGCTCAGAAGCTCCTTCTCCTTCGGGGTCAGATTGGCTTGATTGGACTCGTCTTCCAATGCCATCGTCACGTAGTTGAGTTACTCCCCTCCTTCTAGCGCCAAACTGTTGTGATATTTTTGTGTAGGGTCGTTTTAGTACTACGGAACACTGGAAGACTATTAGATTTTATGTTTGTGTGTGTGTTTAGAGAATAGAAATTGAGGCAAAGAGATGTATTATTGAGTGTGTTTGGCGTTACAACGTATTGGGTGTATAAACCCTAGTTTTCTAGCCTAACTCTATAATCTCTAAGCCCCAAAGTGTCGATCCCTTATTCTAGGGTTTGGGTTCCCCTTTTATAGTTGATGTAAGTCGGTCAATCTTGGGCGGCTTCTATAATATTCGGTAATATATTAGTTTCCCCTTGATTTGGGAAACTTCCATATTCATGCGGAGGATTGGTTCCTTGGTCCTTACGGCAAGGGCTGGGCCTTGGTTCCTCGATACAGGGACTGGACCCTGGGTACTTGCCGAATGGAGATCGGGCCCTGGTGCCACCTGGTGGAGATGGGTCTTTTAAGTTGAGGAGGGACCCTGGGTCCTTTCCAAACGAGGGCCCGGAAGTCGAGACCCCTTCGGAGGCTGGAGAAAACTCTAGCCTTGGATATTTTTCCCCAACAGTACTTAGGGATCAAATCCACAAGGAGCTAGGGAACCGATTAATTATAGTCAAGTTATTAATTCTAAGGGTTTGTTTGTTTATAAGAATTAAATAAATTGCAATACTAATGAGCAAGTCTATTCCTCGACTAACAAGATAATTGGGGGTGTAACTTAGTGGAAAGGTATTAGACACATGGTTACTATTCAAGTATTAGAGATTATAGATACTATAGATGTCTAACAGTTGCATGCATGATATATTAGAGCTCAATCGATTAACGCAGCGATCATGGGATGGCAGTGTTTCACTGGTTAACTAAGTAGATCTCATGCCTCAACTCTTGTCTGTTGACACAAGAAAATGTCGATCAATGATCCTATTGGGATGTCGATCGATACACCTTCCACTATATTGATCGATTGTCAATGGACAGTATCGTTTGATATGCTTTTAGATAAGCATAGGCGCAAATTGATATTGCCCACTACTTTCCTAGATCAGCTATCGCCTTTCTCCAGTACTATTAGCAAGAAAGGATAGGGTTTTGGGGTTTGGATGCTCAAGGATGCTTAATACATGCAAAATCCGAAACTCATGTTCTAGATAGTAAGGGTAAAAAAGCATTATAAACAACCTATCGATTCATATCACAACTTAGCAGATATATAGTTTGGGGCTAATCCCTCTAACCTATTTGAACCCTGGATCTAACAAGTAAACTACTCAGACATAGCTAAGCAATCCATAACACAATTGAATAAATCAAACAGCATAGATAGCGACCGACCTTTGCTCGAAGGTCGGTCGCTATAGCGACTGGGCTCTGTTCGGAGCTCGGTCGCTATAACAACCATTCTTGGCTCGAAGCTTGGTCCCTATAGGGACCGGGCTCTGTTTGGAGCTTCGTTGCTATAACGATCGACTTGGCTCGAAGCTCGGTCGCTATAGCATTATTTGAATTCAAAATCACTCAGACTCCGCTTCTCGACACCCACATCTGCCCACCCTAGTTCGAGTTATATCGAATGACATTGATCAACAGCAACATAGGAGAATCGATCGACAAGAGCAGCTGAACAACGATCGACATTTGCCCACGCCATGTCAAGTGAGTTTACCTGATCTTGTGGACATCTCTTAAAGGAAACTCGAAACCATCCGAGACATCAGTTTGCTTAAAGACAACAGAGAAGAGAATTCAGCAATCTGCAGAAGTACCAGAGACAGAGCAAACAACCCTAGCTGAAACATCCATTGAGAATGTCGATCGACGACATATACAAGGTATCGATCGACACCACTAGAACGACTATGAACCTGCCATAGAAAGACATGCAATGAAAGATGAGATTCCAGTTGAAAAGAGAGTGAAATCCAAGAAATCTTATGTTCCTAAGCACCTCAGGAGAGAAGCTAACAAAGTGGAGTTGATGGATTTCACAAGAGGGTGAAAAGGGTTCCTAAGGATATGTCTTTCGAGGAGGTATATTATAAGTACAGACTTGGTAATTTCTTCAGAGACAGCAGAGAGACAGATAAGGACATTTAGCTGTTATTCAACAAGGTCTGTCGTAAGCCTAAGAGGACTTTCAAGAAGGAAGAAGATCCTGGAAAGTTCTTGATTCCATGCTCTATACAAAACCATGATTTCCCAACCTCCCACTGCGATACTAGATCTGCGGTTAGCATCATGACTATAGATCCTGCTGAAGTAACATGATTACAGGTGGAACCATCTAAAGATAGTTTCGCTTCCGCGGACAACTCCGAGCTGATTCAGCAGGCATCATCAAGAATGTTAAAGTGGATATAGGGGAATGTACTATTCCAGTGGACTTTCATGTCATGGAGATCAAACCAGGCACGAAAAAATTGCTTCTCTTAGGAAGAGCCTTCATGGCTACAATAGGAGCAGTTTGTGATCTTAAGAAGAACAGGATGTGCCTGACTAATGTTGATGAAAATGTCTTCTATGATCCCTTGGAAAAGAAGACCGATGAGAAGTTTATTTCATGCATAGAGATGTTTGAAGATCCATCACCTAAGGATGGTTCAAACCGCGAGCCAGCGAAACCAGAATCAACATCGATCAACAATCATCATTTAGCATCGGACGACTCTTAGTATTCAGAATCGATCGACACGAAGCTTTCAGCATCGAACGACACCTTCTGTATTTCAGAACAGACGGAGACTGAAAAGTCTAAGTCTGGGGGAAAGACAAAGAATAGGAAGAAGAAAAAGCAAAGGAATGCAGATGCAGATTTCCTATCACTAGCCCATTCACAATGTCAAGTGGGAAGTCTTGAGTATGAAATGAATTGCAGAGGAAGTTCTAAACTTTTTTCCAAGATAAAAGTGATATGTGATCCAGAGCTGAAAGAGAAGGGAGAAGTTTCTGCTAGAGCTTTTACCAACTACATCAACAAAATAAGGAAGAGAGACACTGAGACTTGTTTTGGAGCAAGTCCACATTTTCACCCGGACTAAGTCAGATCCCTAAAAGTCAAGCTAAATGACTATAACAAAGATCTGAGTGGGAGGCAATCTACTATTAGGTAATTTATTTTAATTTAGTTTAGATTGTTACTGATTCTAGTTTTTATTCTTGCAGGTTTAAAAAAAAAGTTGAACAGTAACGACGAGACTGTTGAACTGAGCAGAGTAATATATATGTGAGAGTTTGCTTGTGGTATGATTATGGATTGAGATGGTGTAGAAAAGAGGAGAAGAAATGGTTTGGGGTCGACCAGTCCGTCCAGGACCGTACAAGTCCGTACTAGTCCGTACGGTCCGTACGGTACGAGGTCGACCAGTTCTTACCGCTGTAAAGGCAGTTTACCTGGGTAAGCTTATCTTAGCTATTCTCACTATTCAGACCAAACCACTGTACATCCAACCATTGGGAAAGAAGAGGCGCGTCTATGACAGGCTGTCAATAGGCTGGAAAGAGGAGATGCGCCCCAACAGTGCCTCCGGTACTTGTGGGAAGAGCCATTGGTTTCTTTTCAAATTAAAGGAACCTTATCCTCGACCACACATGCTTTAGTCTATTGAAAACCCTTGTAACTATCTCCTATATATTTGTAAACTCTCAGATTAATAAAAGGTTAAAAGTTGATGTTATTCTCTCTCTAGCCTCTCTCTTGTTCATCATGGATCTTAAAGTCTCTTAAACATCTTTAAACATAATTCTCACATAATATCTCATCAATCTCTCTTAAAGTCTCTTAATCTCTCAATACACTTTATATTCTCTAAAATCTCATGGTATCAGAGCCAGGTTGGCGTTGGTATTGAGTGATCTCTTTTCATTTCTCTTGTTCTTGTGTTTGATTCTCTTTTGTTCTTGTGTTCTTGGCGGTCTGGATAAGTTTCTGTGATAAAGGTTGAATCTTTTGGTCTGGTTCTTGAGTACGCGTGTTCTTGAGGTCTTGTACTATTTGTTCTTCATCTGGGTATCAAGTTTGAAGCTTTGAAGGCGGTTCTTGGTTCGTGAGAAGAGAATCATGGATACAAACAACTTTAGCAAGCTTGTGACGGTTCTGGTTACTTTGAAAGGAGGTTCAAACTACTTGTTGTGGTCTCGGTTGGTGAACACTGCTATTGGGAGGTTAGGGCTGTGGAATCACATCACTGATGATGGTCCTCAGCCAGTGACCAACGTGGAGGAAGAAGAAAGTGAAGGGAAGTCGCTTACGGTTGTTGATGCAAAGAAGTGGGTTCAAGAAGACTTGATGGTGCTTTCCGTGCTACAAGCGTCCCTTGAAGTTCCTCTCTTGGAGGCATACAGCTACTGTGAGACTCCCAAACACATGTGGGAAACTCTCTTGAAGAGATTTGGAAACATTTCGAACATCAGCCGTGTGTTTGAGTTGAAGAGATCCATAAGTTTGTTGAAACAAGATGGAGGAGAACTCACCAAACACATGGGGAAGTTTGGATCTTTATGGTCTGAACTTGAAAGCTTAAGACCCAACACCACGGATCAGGAGGCTCTCATGGAAAGGAGAGAGCAAGACCAAGTGTTTGGGCTGCTAATGACACTGAATCCTTGCTACCAAGATGTAATCAAACACATCTTGAGATCCCCCTCACTGCCATCTATGGAAAAGGTGTGCGCTCAGTTACAAAAGGAGGAGGGATTACTCGGTCTCTTTGGAGGAAAGAGTGGATCCAGTGAGATGACTACGGCTCATCAAGCTGAGGAGGTGCAAGCTAACAAAGCTGCTTACCGTGGAGATAGGAAGAAGTATGAGAAGTTTGAGGGGAGCTGTGATCATTGCAAGAGGTCTGGACATAAGAAGAGTCAGTGTTGGATCTTACATCCACATCTCAGGCCGGGGAAGTTGAACAAGGAGAGGGAGGCAATGGCTCATCTTTCTGCTGAGGCAAGTGGTTCTGGTTATGGGGGAGCTAGTTCTGGTGCTAAGGTGGGTGAAAGTGAAGGTAGAGCTTTGGCTTCTCATCATCTGAGTGGAAAGAGTATGGATCAGGAAGTGATCACCAAGGCTGACTTTGAGGCATTCATCCGAGCCCTCAAAGAGTCTGGTAACATTCTCGGAAACACTCTTGGTTATTCTCATGCTGCTCATACTATCCCTCATATAAATGATAGGTTGCTCGAATCTTTTGAAAAATCATCCACTGCTACTGCTTATACTAGCATATCTGATAAATTATTTGACGTGTTGAGTAATTTGAGAAACATTCATACTAAACCGAGGACTAATATTGCTAGAAACATGCATAAGCCTTTGATTATTGATTCTGGTGCATCTTATGACATGATAAGTGATAAAAGTCTGATAAAAGATATTGAACCTGCTCATGGAAATGTTATGATTGCTAATGGTGCTAGAGTTCCTATTAAGGGAATTGGTAAATTGAATCAATTTGATAAAGAGTCTAAAGCTTTCTTCATGCCTGATTTTACTTCAAATCTTTTATCTGTCAAGAAATGCACCACTGATCTTCAATGCAATGTTATTTTTAGTCCTAATGATGTGATGTTTCAGGATATTAAAAGCAGCAGGTTGATTGGGAAAGGAGCAACCAGAGTAGATCTTTATATACTTGAGGATCTTGCCCCTGTTTTAAATTCTATTTCTTGTTTTTCATCTTGTTCTTCCTTAAATGATGATGCATTGTGGCATGCTAGACTTGGTCATCCCCATGTTAGGGCTTTAAGCATTCTGTTACCAGGTGTCATGTTTAAAAATAATGATTGTGAGGCTTGTATTTTCGGTAAACATTGCAAAAGTTTTTCGGAGATCATCTACTTTATATGAAAAATGTTTTGAATTGATTCATTATGATGTATGGACTGCTCCTTGTTTATCTAGAGATAATTATAAGTATTATGTCACCTTCATAGATGAAAAATCCAAATACACCTGGATAACACTTATTAAAACGAAAGATAGGGTCCTTGATGCATTTAAAAAATTTCAACAGTTTTGAGGTGAGATTAAGATTTGGATATTATTCCCCAACAGTTTGCCCCTTATTCCTTGATTGCTTTGTAGGAGTCAAGGGATAACGTGTGATCTTGGACCTTGGTGGTTTTTCTTCAAGCAGGAGAAGGGCCGAAGTCTTTTTGTAGCTTGAGGTGAGATCGGAAACTATCGTAGGTTTTTCCCTTATCGGATCAAGGGAGACAGTTCTTTCTGGAGGTACTGGTCTTTCGGGCCATTGTGCGAGATTATCGTGAGCGGAATGGGCCTTATGGAAAGAAAGACAGATCGAAGCCCGGTTGTGAGGGTGTTAGGTCGGCTAAACATTCTGATGGAGATTTTTGGAATTCTTCCGAATGAATATTTATGGACGATTTCCCAATTTTCTTTTCTTTCCCTTCTTTTCTTTTTCGCCCTTCTTTCCATTTATGCGACGAAAATGGAAAATCACTCCGGGTATATATTCGAGTGTCCCGGCGTTCTTGGATGGTATAAACCTAGGCCTTAACCCTTCTCCTTTACCTAAAGTAAACGTCGAACGACCTAGCTTTCATGGGAGCATCTCCAGGTTCTGGTGTAGGGGAACACGTTAGACCCGGACGTCCATTTGGTGATCCTTTTGATTCCCCATTTCTGGCCCCAAGCACAGTCTCGAGGGTGGATAATGGAGAGGTTCCCATGGCTTCTACTCACCCACGTCACTTTCGTTTTTTTGATGCTTTGGGCGAAGACGAAGATGGTCTGAAAGTCGAACATTGGGAGGGAGGATCTGACTGAGATCCGTCGTAGATATTCCCTCCCTGATACGATGGGATTAAGGTGTGCAGGAGAGTTTGAACGAGGTCCTGATGATGGAAGGGGTGAGGTAGAAATCTTTGAGGCTTACTTAAAGGCCGGTTTTAGAGGCGGCATCCATTCTTTGATCGCGGAAGTGGCGTCGTACTTCGGGTGTTCTCCTTCACAGCTTACACCCGCTACATGGCGTACTTTGATGGCCATTCAGATGATAGGGGAGCTTCACAGTATCCCCTTCGGATTGCCTGAAGTTTTGTACTCTTACTCCTTTGTTTCTTTGTCGAGTAAGAAAGGTTTCTATCAGATATGGTCCTGTGATGGTGAGCCCTTGGTAGATGAGCCTCCTCGGGGTATTCGTGGTAGCTTTCCTACGAACGATTCTTGGGATAGGAGATACATGTTTATGAAGGTCGACGGTATTCCTCGCTATCCTTGTTTTTGGCGTCTAGTCGGTAAGTTATTTCTCTCTTTCTAGACACAAGTATCATGTTTACTGATTTGTCCTTGGTTGGGCTTTTGCAGAGGTGGCTGGACAGGTTCTTCAGGCTGGTGAGACTTTGGCGAAGTTGGCGCAAGCCATTCCTAGGCGTTTTCGTTGGATTCTGTCTGCGTCATAGCCATATTTGGGGTAATGGAATTTTTCTTTTCTTTTTGGCGAATAATGGTGTGATCATGGCTTGATAATATATTGATTTCTCAGGTGGGATCCATACGGCTTCGATATTATCGGTGTACGAGGAATACTGCAG
This sequence comes from Hirschfeldia incana, assembly GCA_026261945.1. Taxonomy (NCBI): domain Eukaryota; kingdom Viridiplantae; phylum Streptophyta; class Magnoliopsida; order Brassicales; family Brassicaceae; genus Hirschfeldia; species Hirschfeldia incana. The sequence continues at coordinate 1,087,762 of JABCMI010000030.1, forward strand.
AGCCATACCTCAAAGGAGAAAGCCTTGCGCCTCGTCTCCCTCTATCCCTTCGGCTGTGACTTCCTTGGCTCCGAGGAACGTTAGGGGAAACAAGTTTCCTAGTCTGGGTCGGTGTGTCCCTCCGCATGAGGAGATTCTTATTCTTCATAGGCAACTTCGAGAAGTGATCTCCAACCAGGCTCTTACCGTACAAAGGGTTCGAGAACAAGCTCGTTGGGATCTTATGAAAGAAGGGTCAGAAAGGGATGTCTACCAGCGTAAGTCATCTGGAGGACCCAGCCGATGGGGACCTGTCAGAGGACATGTCTGGAACTTGGCGAGCAATGAAGGTGGATTTGGCGTTTTTCCTCCGTTTCGTCGGGAGCCGCATCTTTAATTAACATGCAATACTTATTTTCTTCTTGCTTTATGTTGTCGTCTTCTTCCGGATTTTTGATGAGTTTTCTCCTTTTGAATAAGAACCTTTAGTAACTAATAATACTTATTGCTTTTTTTGTCTCTATTTCATTTTTCTTGTTTCTCGAACTCGCATCCTGTATCAAGATTGCTTTCTTAATCGGGAACGTTTGCGGATGCATGGCTTTCGAGCCATAGTTGCTTGACAAGATGTGTGGATGTTTCGACGTATAGGAGGGATCAGACCCTGTAGAAAGTTCTGAGTCCTGTTAATGATTAGATCAAGGCCTGAAATCATTTGACAAAGCATTAGATCTTGTAATCCAATCTTAAAATCTTGAGTTTCAGATTTAGGAATGTAAGATCGTTGCTGGGAACTAGGTAGTTCCAGCTAGATTTGAACCCTGAAGTTCTTGGAACCTTGAACTCGGAAGTTCTTAGGATCTAGAACCTTTAGGTTCCTTACCTAGGCCCTGAGGCCTTTTTCTAAACCCGAAGGTTTGTTTTTTTAACCCTGAGGTATTGGTTAACCTATGGGTCCTGGGACCATGGTTTAACTCAGGGGATACTTCGAACCTGGAGATCAATACCTTAGGATCCTAAGATCTTTGGTAGTTCTCTAAGGTTGGTATCAGGACTTTTGAAATCCTTGATCCCGAGGGTCTTTTAGACTTGAAAGTCTTTGATTCTTTTAGGTGATCTTTACGAATCCAGAGATTCTTTAAGGCCTATAGGTTTCAATGGACCCAAGGGTTCCAAGGAACCTAGAATCATTTCGAACCCAGAGGTTCTAGACCATGATGGCAACATTGAATCTTGAGAGATTCGAGACCCTGAGGTCATATTGAAACCTGAGGTTCTTGACCCAGGGGTCTTGATTGAATCCGAAAATTCTAGACCTTGAGGTCGTAAGGAACCATGAGGTTGTTGACCAGGTGGCCTTGATTGAATCTGAAGATTCTAGACCCTGATGTCGCATCGAACTCTAAGGTTCTTGACCCGGAGGCCATGATTGAATCCGAAGATTCTAGACCCCGAGGTCGTGTTGAACTCTAAGGTTCTTGACCCGGAGGCCTTGATTGAATCCGAAGATTCTAGACCTTGAGGTCTTGTTGAACTCTGAGGTTTTTGACCTGGAGGCCTTGATAGAATCCGGAGATTCTGGACCCTGAGGTCGTATTGAACCCTGAGGTTCTTGACCCGAAGGCCTTGATAGAATCTGAGGATTCTGGACCCTAGGGTCGTATTGAAACCTGAGGTTCTTGACCCGGAGGCCTTGACAGAATCCGAGGATTTTGGACCCTGAGGTCGCATTGAACCCTGAGGTTCTTGACCCTGAGGTCGCATTGAACCCTGAGGTTCTTGACCCAGAGGCCTTGATTGAATCCGAGGATTCTGGACCCTGAGGTCTTACGGAACACTGAGGTTCTTGACCCGGAAGCCTTGATCGAATCCTGAGATTTTGGACCCTGAGGTCTTACGGAACCCTTAAGTTCTTGATTGAATCATGAGCTTCTGGACCCTGAGGTCTTATGGAACCCTGAGGTTTTTGATTGAATCATGAGATTCTAGACCCTGAGGTCTTATGGAACCCTGAGGTTCTTCAGGCTTTATGCGTATGGGGACACTTTTCATTACACTCTGCTGCCCGGAGGCGCACCGCTTTCTATCTTCCCCCCGGAGGTGTAGGCCACTCTCGAAAGTCTCAATGCTGCACTCTACCTTTCTGCAGAAAGGTCACTCTCAGACTTATTGTGGTCTGGGGTGGGCCCCCCGCAAGGCGACTTCTACCCAGACACACTACCTTCCACGTCTGGAAAGGTATTGAATTTTGTTGTGGTTAACCGATTTTTTGCACTTTGCTCCCTGCATATCAGCCGCTAGAATCTGATTACAGTACTTGGCGGTGTACGTCATGCCCCCTGCGTGTGTTTAGCTCATGACGTTTTTAACAGATGGTTTGGGTAGCAAATGGTACGTGGGCCCCACGTAACTCTTGGCTATAGGCCTTTACGCAGGGTCCTGTTGTACAGACATCGGTGCAGGGCTGATCAGACCCCTTCCATATCTGTCTGCACCTTAGGTGAGTAGCCTCACCAGCTAGGGGGTTAGCTAAGATCTGAGGTCCCTAAGGTCCTGATCCAGCTGGTATGCCCCTTTAAGTATATTGGTATTCCTTTAACTCCTTCTAGTCGAAACCAAATGTATTTTATAAGCCTATTCCGAAGACGTTCTCGTTTTACATGGGAGTAGGAAAACCAAAATACTTAAATATATAGTATAGTAGTATATATAAAGCTTGATCCGAAGATCTTACTTTTAGAAATGGTAGAATTTGAGGTGCAAGGCGTTCCAGCAGTTAGGTTGGACCTTTCCTTTACTGTCTTGCAGTTTGTAGGCTCCTGCCCCTTGCACCCCTATTACCTGGTAAGGGCCCTCCCATCCGGGGGCGAGTTTTCCAGCTGATTTGTCCCTTGTGTGGTTGCAGACTAGCCTTAGGACCCAATCTCCTTTTTGGAAGGTTTTGGATCTCACCTTCTTGTTGTAGCTCTTGGCTACTTTCATTTGGTATGATGCGTTCCTAAGGCGGGCCGCTTCTCTCGTCTAGTAGGTCTAGACTTAGGTACATCAGATCGTCATTCTCCTTTGGGGTTAGGACGTTGGAGATTGTAGTCTTCACGTGCACCTCAGTGGGTATTACTGATTCAGTGCCGTAGACGAGTGAGAAAGGGATGTCCTGGGTAGCCGTCTTCGGAGTTGTCCGATAGGCCCAGAGAACTCCATGTAATTCCTCTGCACATTTCAAATGTGTACGAGTTAATTTTCCCTTGTGCCGCATTTCAAATGTTCGCGGGCTTGGAGATGTTTTGCGAATGTCCGTAGTCAGAAACTGTTGTTTCAGTTTGGACGTGCAAGTTATAAAATTTTGATCGAGGAATTAGGACCAGGGGTCGCGTATATTTGACCCAGGGAGAAGCGTCTACCTTCGCTTTGCTTTGCGAAGTGTTGGCTTTCCGGGATTTTAAGGATGACTCGTATAACTCTAGGAGCTTTGTCACGAGTGTTTCTTTTCATGCTTTGTTTACGGGGTGTATAGAACTTAATCAGTCGATGTTAAGTTCAAATTTTTCCGTTAACCGTATGGCTGTTAGGACTGATTTTATTACGAGAAATTTATCGCATGATTTCCGCTTTTGGGCTATGCGACAGAGTTGCTCGCGTAATGGTCACTTGGCGTTTTATGACAAATCGTGGATTATCGTTTGGCCCTTAAGTGATTGGAGCGGCGATCGTTCAGCTGTTTTGTCTTGGCGTGAAGGCTGTGTTCAGCCGTTTAACCAAAGAGTTGGTAAATGATCAGACCACGACCCTTTCGCATTAAGGTCATATTAGTTTACGATTGTCCTTAATGGTGATGCCGAATTCAGGTTCGGGCTTTATGGAAAGCCGTAGTCGGCCGATGGCCGAATAGCGTTCGTTGAGATAGACATGCAAATCTTAGCGGAGTTTTCCGAGTTATGGGTTACACGGGAAATGTTTCCGCTTTGATTTCGTCTTTTGGCGAAAGTTGCTTCGAATTACTCATGGAGTTTTACCGAAGGTTATTCCGTTAATTTCGTAGCTCACCGTCGTGCTATTAGTCTGACGTTGTACGAGTTTCTTGTCGCGAGATTGCAACAAGAGACGGTGTAGAGTTTTCAAGACTATGTTTGTAACGGTTTGACCATGCCGTTATGCCGCTAGCGTTTCGGACGAATCTTAGAGTGCCGTTTTCCTTTTGAAAGGAATTTTTTTCTTTATGAAGTAGAATGAGTATGCCAAGGATGCGTGGCGATCGTTTCTCGGTTTTTCGAGAGATTAGATTGGTTTGCGCGTTCTGCCTAGACCGTCAAGGAACAATAGAACGAAACTGGAAGAAAATGCCTAAGACTTAGCTTGCTAGACTATCCACCTAGGTTCTAATTTCCCTAAATTTTACGGCAGTTTACAAGACGTTCTCATTCCTATCCTACGAAAAGATTAAAACCTTGATAAAACTTTCAAAGTCGGTCGTATCTTAGTCTCATTGATTACTCGAGATTGCGTCATGTCCGTTCCTCTTTGTCTTTTAAGGTTTCATTGTCAAAGGTCTTCGAAAAGTCTGACACTGAATCGAGAATCGATTTTTGATGAACCCCGAAGGAACAGTGCAGAATCGTTGAAGCAAAGGGAGGAGAAGTAGGCGAAACTCGAAGAAGGCTAAGGTGGGTAGACAAGTGAAAACGATTGGCAAGACGTCACTTGAGTGAGGCTTCTTGTTTCGTCAAGCTATGAGCGAACTGGTCAGGTCAAGAAGCTTACGATTTTGTTATACTTTGCGAATGATGTTTGGTAAAATATTGTCGAGCTTTTATTTAACGAGAGTTATTCAACAAAATGTTGTCGAGTTAATTTTACGGAAACTGTTTCGTAAAATTGGTTTGGATAGTCGTTGGGTCAATCTTTACGAGGATTGGCCGTGCTTGACGAATGTTTTGTTGCCCGGCGACCAGCGCAGCACGGGCGCGTTAGCCGCCCGGCGCCTAGAGGCAGCACGGGCGTGCTAGCCGCCCGGCGCCTAGGGACAGCACAGGCGTGCTAGCCGCCCGACGCCTAGGGACAGCACGGGCGTGCTAGCCGCCCGTCGCCTAGGGACAGCACGGGCGTGCTAGCCGCCCAGCGCCTAGGGACAGCACGGGCGTGCTAGCCGCCCGGCGCCTAGGGACAGCACGGACGTGCTAGCCGCCCAGGACTGTGCTTCCTCGCGGGACCTGCCTGTTTTTCTCGGATTTTTTAAAGGTTTCTCGATCGACACTTAGTCTCTCGAGGTTTCTTTAATTATTTTTCCGAGACTTTTGGACATCGATTTCATCATGATCCCAGCAAGGAATTGTTTCTTAGAACGTTGTTGACCTTTTATTTTACGAGAGTTATTTCACAAAATGTTGTCGAGTTAATTTTACGGAAACTGTCTCGTGAAATATTTTTGAGAATTTATTTTACGAAAGGTGTTTCGTAAAATGTTATCGAATTTTAGCATTAGAAACGCTGATTGGTAACCCGATCAGTCGTGCTTTCTGTTTCATGAGTAAGCAAGTCTTTATTTTTCCGGGAAATTCTAAAAAACATTTCCAGTCGAAACTCTACTCGGTAATCAGACCGTCATACCAGCTTTGGGCTTGATCCTACTCTAATATCGTATGTGGGTCGTTTAGCCGTGATTCAGACCCCTTTTGGGCCATCTTGGGACTTAGACGTTTTTACGATTTTTCTTTAGAAAAAGTCGTTGATGTGACGCTGGTTTTTCCGAAAGGATTTCAATTCCCCATATAGTTAAGTCAAATGGTGTTCAAGCTAACCATAGCCGTTTTATACGGCAGGCATGAATCCGTCTCCACTACCAAGTCTTTTTATGAATTTTCCCGAAGTCTTTCTTCGATAATCCCAAATGAGGGGGGTTGTGTCCATGGACACGAGGACCGTGTTGCAGGAACTTGGACAGGGGTGCATGGTTGATAGGACCCGAACTTGATCGGGATGGTCCGTTCTCGGGACATTTGTCCGTAAGATGATAATCTTAGATAACCGTTCGCATAAGCGTTGGTCGTAGGAGCAGTCACTGCTGAAGGTTTTTTACCATCGTCGATGTGAGCTGCGTGTTTGTCTTTCACATTTCCAGACATTGCTTTGATCAAGCGTTTTGCGGCCGTAAGAGTAAGAGTAATCCGTCCTCCCCTCCTTCTAGCGCCAAACTGTGGGAACCGAAATTCGCACTGTCGATTTTGATTAAGTAAATCGGAGGAAAGCTAAGTAAACTTAACTTTCCCTGAAGGTCCGGATCCTCTGCGACAACCAAAGACAAGTGATCAAATAAATGCGGAAAGGTTTTATTAAGATTTGAGACTGGACCTTAAGGAAGGCTGCCTACGTACCCCTTTCGAGGATCAAGTCGGACGTAGTTCAGTTGGAAGGGTTTGAACAAGAGATCGAACTGCCTGGCGGAGTTCGTCTAGTATGAGCGTTAGTCATAGAAACGGGCATGTCGAGAATAATGCCTAGGGTTTCTATGTACGGAACTCAAAGTAAAAGGATTGTTAGATCCTTCCGCAAGAAATAAGGGTCTGCGGAAAAGATGAGAATAGAACGAGAGGCGGCCGGACGTTCTAGGTCCTGCCTTGCTAGTCTACCGCCTCAATTCTAAGTTCTTAAGCTAACAGGAGCTCTCTAGGTCTCCAATCTCGGATTTGCTTTCTCTCTAGGATTTTTTGTGCTCTTAATGATTTTCGCTCTGCCTTTCCTTCTCTCCCAAAGCTCCTTTATATACTCCTTCTTATGACGGTCTATTCTCCTTTTGGGCCACGAAGCGGGCTTTTTCCATTTTCGTCGGCCTTCATGTTTATCGGAAAACTTGACATTTATCTTCGGGAAACTTGACATTTATCCTTCTGGAAATTTAGCATTTATCTTGTTATGTAAGATAAGCGTAAATCGTCGTATATATCTCAGATAATCGTAATAAGACTGTCCGATCGCGTTTGGTCCCTTTCGGGCCGTCTCTAGGACTTCCGTTGTTTTCTACGATTTCTTCGGAAGATCTTCAATCCTTCGTAGAATTGAGATGTGTGGTGTCTTAGATAACCATCATCGTTTCGTATGAATAATTTAAGATCTTCCTTTCCGTTGATATCTTACAAGTTTCCGAAGTGTCTCCGACGGTTTTTAGTTTGGAGTAAGAACGGGAGTTTTGTACGCGGAATCCCAATGATTCATTCCGCGAGGACTCGGAAAAGACTCAAAGAACAGACTTCTGACGGTCGTGGCCCGGGACTTGTGCAAGGAAGATTGTCGCTCGAAGACCCGAGCCAGCACGGGTGCTAGGCGCCTGGCGCCTACGGCCAGCACGGGGGCTAGGCGCCCGGCGCCTACGGGCAGCACGGGCGCTAGGCGCCCGGCGCCTACGGGCAGCACGGGCGCTAGGCGCCCGGAGCCTACGGGCAGCACGGGCGCTAGGCGCCCGGCGCCTACGGGCAGCACGGGCGCTAGGCGCTCGGCGCCTACGGCCAGCACGAGCGCTAGGCGCCCGGCGCCTACAGCCAGCACGGGCGCTAGGCGCCCGGCGCCTACGGGCAGCACGGGCGCTAGGCGCCCGGTCCCTACGGGCAGCACGGGCGCTAGGCGCCCGGTGCCTACGGGCAGCACTGGCGCTAGGCGCCTGGCGCCTACGGCCATGGTCGCGGTTGGCTGCTCGGTTCCTTCGGTTTGCGGGTCTTCGTGTGCGTTCTTCGGAAGATTTTTCGTATGACAAATAGACTTAGCCGTTGATTTCGAGATAACCGTTTTTGACCCCAACATCCGCCTTAGTTGTTATGGTATTTTTGTGTATAGTCGTTTTAGTAATACAAAACACAAGAAGATTTTAGTAAAGAGAAGAGAAATCAAGACAAAGAGATGTTTTATTGAGTATCTTTAGCGTTTATAACGTTGGATGCGTGATCCCTTAGTTTTCTAGCCTAACTCTCTAATCTCTAAGCCTCTGAAAGTCGATCCCCTTTTCTAGGGTTTGGGTTCCTCTTTTATTGTAGTTAGACGTCGGTTGGAGTAGGGCGAACTCTTCCGTAATTGTAGAAATAAAAGTTTTCCCATGGCTGGAAAACTTCCAATTTATTTCAAGGGGTCAGACCTTGGACCCTTCCAGCGGGAGCTGGACCATGGACCCTTCTAGCAGGAGCTGTGATATACCATGATTTTGACCCACTTTTAGCCATGGTATATAAGCGTTTTTACATATATTTACTACGAAATAGAGTTTATTTAGAGTATTTTTAGTTCAGGTACGACTTGGAGAAATATGGTGTTTGTGTCGTCGATCGATTACTCTATTTGAGTATCGATCGATATAGCTCTAGATCGAATTGAATATATGTTCACCAAGATCATAGACCGGCTCTCGCTTATCCCTAGAGGATCTTAGCTTATGCAAGATGATGTCAGGAGAATGAATTATGAATTAAATCACTTCCAGGATCATATTCTAGTTAGCTATTCTAGAATAAGCTTTAGGGTTCATCAGGATAATGATTATACAATTCAACAGTCTATAGTTGGGGCTAATCCCTCATAACTATTTGAACCCCAAATCTAACAAAGGAATCTACTCAGACATGACTGAGTGACTCATAACATCAAGGTAATAATAGATATTCATTTAGAAGACCGAACACTCAAGTTCCTCGTGATAACAAATCTCTTTGTATCTTTCTTCTAAATCTAGAATCCTATAACCTTTGATGATAACATAATTAAGATGAAAAGAATACTTTTATTAAGTAAAGAACTGTTCTAAAAACACAAAAGAACTAGAAGTAATTGAGAGCACACTTTGCCAAAACACAAAGGCAAAGATATAAATACTGAGATCAATTAGGTTAAAAACTCGTCAGGGGCATTATAGTAATAATAGTAAGTCTTGGGCTTCAAGTCGAATGAGAATATTCTTCCTTCTTCTGCACGCTCGATATCGATCGATAGTACTGGGAGTATATCGATCGATGGAGTATCTCGTCGTCATTTCTTCAAATGTGTCATCGATCGATTACACAGAATGTGTATCGATCGATATGTATCTCTGAATATCGATCTTGACGTCTAAACTTATATTCATCTCGGGAAAATTCTCTTTTAAGCTCCAAATGACACCTAAAACGTCACTTTACTCCAAAATGCCCTTGAACCTGAAAACATACCTAAAAGACTCAAAAACATAGATATATATATATAGTAAAATCATAGAAATACCATGAGTAAAAGTGGGTCAAAATCATGGTATATCAACTCCCCCAGACTTAGCCTTTTGCTTGTCCTCAAGCAAACACACATGTAGTCTTAGAAAGAAGTTTGAAAATAGCAGGGACTCAATTTAAATTTTAACTTTAGAATCATCACCTCTACTTTGTTGCAAGCCACATCTTATGCCTATTAATCACAGGAGTACATTATACCATATCCTAGCTTAGCAACCAAATCTCCTAGCCAAACATCTTAACAATCCTGTTTGTATATCCCCTCTACTGATATCATTTATGCATAAAAATAAAAGTGCAGGCTTTACCTTGCGGATATCGATCAAGAAACACATGGAAACAACTCAAGCAAGTTTCTGAACGACAGGCAAGTCTTCTATGATTCCTTTCTTCCCCCTTTTATCTCTCTTTTCTGGATCCTCATAGTTTCAAATTTTAATGAACACTGATTGCCACAAATGCCATCTTTGTGTCATCTCATTGATTTAGTAACACATATCTTTCGAATAAGCGGATAATGGGGTTGCGGGAATCACTCCTACCCCTCGCTTTGATCAATCTTTTAAAGTAGGATAATGGGGTCGCATGAATCACTCCTACCCCTCTACTCCTCAAGAAATCATATCACATCTTTATACAAATTATTTCTCTCTTTCCTTATGATGCCGAAGAGAGAGAAGGAAGGGAATCAGAAGCACACAGACTATTACCTTCAAGACTTGGAGGAGGATTACGATCCCTTGTATACCAAACCCCAAGACAAGCAATAGTTTATCAGGTTAGGTTGGAGATCAGCTTTGGTTCTTCCAAACAATCATGAGAAGTGTTGTCATAGGTGACAGGTGAGCCACTTTAGCATCTATAGTACTTTCTGCAATCAACAGATCTAAGAATGGTGCTAAAGAGTGGTTAGATAAAAAGAAAATTTTTGAAAAATATTCTAGTCCCTTTCTTGACTCAATAAAACCAATTTTCAAAACATTTTGGTGAAATCAAAAAGGTAGGGTAGCATCATTAATCTCCCCCCAGACTTAAATCATTCACTGTCCTCAGTGTATAATAGTCGGATTAAGGTATAAATAAATCATAAGGAATGTACTGATATCGGAAATTTGAACGATATACCTGACCGTGGATACGTATCGATCGATAGTGAGTCACCTATGTCGATCGATCAGAATAGGATTTTGTCGAGCGATGTCGTCATGATCGTATCGGTCGATAGGGATGGTAATCGTCTATAATCTGAAAAACTAAAAACAAAAACGAAAAACGAAAAAAAACAAAAATCAAATTTAACGAAGTAAGAAAATACCTAACAGTGGGTTGCCTCCCACTCAGAGCTTTATTATAGTCTTTTAGCTTGACTATGGTAGTATTGAGGCTAGTGAGGTAAGTTCATGAGATTGGCTGGCTAGCAAGTCTCATCTTTGTCCTCTTCTTGTTTCTCTCCAAACCAAGTGGTAAAAAGCTTCTTGTGGCTTTATCTCCTCTGGTTAGTTTCTCCTTTAAATCATTGACCTCGTTGCACAGACGCTCTAGACCTTCTGCATTGCTCTTGATGTAGAACTGGTGGTTGCTGAATGTTGGATAGGCGTGTTGGGATAGGTCACTGAGTTCTTCTTGCATGTCATTGAGTCTCTCAAATGTTCTCCTTCGTACCATGAGCTTATCGATCGATCTCGGGTAGTCCATATCGATCGATACTGGTGTTGGTTCGTCGGTCGATGTCTTTGCTGGCATATTGGTCGATGCTAATGGTGCTGGTCTATCCTCGAGTTGTCTGGAGATGGTCTTGATTTCCTTCTGAATGTTCTCTATTGTGTACTCCAGGCTGTTGACGTTGCCTTGTACTGGGAACCATAATCTTTCAAAGCTTTGGTAGGACGAATCACTAACTTCTTGGATCATGGTGAAGAGATCTTGAACTGTCTTCTCCATATCAGTTTTGGTGCAGAACTCGGTATCGTGCATATCGAGCGATGGACTGGGTGATGTGTCGGTCGATACTGAGCGTCTGTAATCCTCGCAGAGTTCTCTGAATGTGTGTTCAACCTCTTGTAGTCGACTGTCCATTGGTGGGATCAACTCATCAGTGATTTTCTTCTTGCTGGTGTAGAAAGATTTCATCGTTTGGTGTGTGTGTTGTAGAGCATTGATGATGTGATCCATGGTAGCCGTCATTGTTGATGTGCGCTTCTTGAATGAGGTGAAGTTGTTGTTGAGTTGCTGATATTTGTCACCTAGATCCTTGGTAGTGGCTGCCTCTTCTCTTCTGATGTTACGATAAATGTTGCTGATAAGGGTAATGATTTCTTCCTTGCTGTAAGTGGTCTGCAAACGTCTATCGTTCGATGAGGGTAGATCTGTATCGATCGATGGTTTATCATCGGTCGATGGCTTGTGTCCAGCATCGGTCGATGGCTTCCTGTAGGTTTCCAACTTCAAGCGAAGAGTGGATACTTTGTCTTGTAGGGCGTCTTTCTTCTGTTGTTGAAGGTCATAAACACTTTGAATCCAGTTGATTTCAGATTGGAGTTCTGATTGGACCTTCTCGATTTCGTGTGGATAGGTGATGGTTTGCCAGATGTAAGGACTCTTAGCCTCATTGATCATGCTTTGGACTTCAGCTTCGGTGTAGAGCCTCTCTGTTGGTGCTGCTTTGTTGAAGTGATCAGCATGTATGGGTAAGCAAAAACAAGACCATCCAAATAGTGATGCTCTATTAAGTAACTCCTCAATGGCTTCCTTGGAAACATGGATGATGTCTCCATTGACTCCTCTAGCATACCCAAATTGATCTCTGTAAACTCCAAATTCATATTCTTCTCCCAAGAGAAGCGGCAAATTCCGTCTTTGAAACCTCGTCTGCCCATCTCATGGTGCTTATCGAACGATAGGCGGTTGTGTCTATCGATCGATATGTGTTGAAATTCTGTATCCTCTGAGTTGAGATGATCGGCTTCAGCTGCGTCTTGATTGGCTGATGTGTGCATACTGATATGATGATGGTGCTGATAGGCAGGGTTGTGAGGTAGTTGTTTGAAGAGTTTTAGTGATCCGTTCGCAGTCTGAAGGATGTCGCCTATGTCCTTCTTTGTTATTGGGATGGTTCTCCCATCCATTGCTCGTGCATTGCCTTATGGATCTCTGAAAATACCAAACTCATCCGGAATTAGATAACCAAAATCAATATTATTTGCTTGTACCTCGGATGGTGTAGTGGTAGTATCGGGCGATGCTGTAGCTGTTATGGTATTTTTGTGTAGGGTCGTTTTAGTACTACGGAACACAGGAGGACTAACAGATTTATGAGTGTTTATGTGTTTAGAGAAGAGAAATCGAGGCAAAGAGATGTATTATTGAGTATCTTTAGCGTTACAACGTTATGGGTGTATAAACCCTAGTTTTCTAGCCTACTCTCTAATCTCGAAGCCCCAAAGTGTCGATCCCTTGTTCTAGGGTTTGGGTTCCCCTTTTATAGTTGATATAAGTCGGTCAATCTTGGGCGGCCTTCATAATATTCGCGAATATACTACTTTTCCCTCGGTTTAGGAAACTTCTATATTTATGCGGAGGATCGGATCCTTGGTCCTCTCGGTAGGGGCTAGGCCTTGGTTCTTCGTTGCGGGGACTGGACCCTGGTGCCTCCTGGTGGAGATTGATTCTTTGATTAGAGGAAGGACCCTGGGTCCCTTCCAAACGAGGGCCCAAAAGTCAAGACCCCTTCGGAGGCTGGAGAAATATTTAGCCATGGATATTTTTCCCCAACAGTTTGCCCCTTATTCATTAATTGCTTCGTAGGGATCAAAGGATAACATGTAGTCTTGGATCTTGATACCATTTCTTCAAGCAGGAGAAGGGTTTGGAGTCTAGACGAAACGTGGAATCATTTTGGGCCCATCGCTCGCGGGTTGAAGAGGGTGGTTTGCTTTGTAGACGTCGAGCCTTCAAGCCTTTTGGCAGAAGTGATTGAGAACGAGATGGGCTTTCTAGGGGAACCCCACTATCGTTTCAGCGTCTCCGTTTGGCGCTCATTCGTGCACGTGGCGAGATGATCGAGGCGCGTGGGTTTCAAACTAGGGTTTCTTCCTTTTTCTTTGATCGAAACCAAGTTTCTTCTCCATTTCATCTTTTCCTTCTCTAGAGCTTTCTTCTCGGCGGCTTCCTCTTCCTGAGATTCTTCCTATTTTCCACAGGTAGCCGTCTTTCTTCCTCCTTTTCTTATTAAAAATGTCAAATGAGTCCCCTAGCAAAACCCTAGAAACCTCTCCCGTAGCTAGGTCTAGGACTTCTTCTTCTCAATCTCCTATAGTTGAGACGATGGGATCCCACATTGTCGAAGTTGGGGATGCCACCACTGGGGGCAGAGTTGGTAGATCCTCATCGTTGCGTCCGTTTTCGTCGATTAAGGAGGAGGACGTAGAGGGATGGAGAAGGAAGTATAATCTTCCTCGGGATCAAATCATTCGAGTCCCTGATCCGTCGGATAGGATCTTGGACTTCGGAGTTGATGAGGTCCCGATCTATGAGGCGTACTTCGAATCGGGTTTTCGTGATCGAGTCCCTTCGTTGATCGCAAAATTGTCGGAGCTCTTCGTTATTTCCCCGGGTCAGCTGACTGCTCCAGCCTGGCGAACGCTAATAGCCATCCAGAATCAAGGCGATCTAGAGGGTCTGATGTTGGGTTTGAACGAGGTTCTCTATTCGTACTCCATCTCGACCCTGCCTGGATCAGAGGGGAAATATTATCTCCGTCCTCGTGGCAAGAAAGCGTTGGTTCAGGAGATTGAGAAGAAAGCAAGAAAACATCATCCTGTTTTTAGTGGTAAATGGGAGGAGAGGTTCGCCTTTGCGCTTCTTCCAGGCTATCCCTCGGTTTGGCACGTAGCGGGTAGGTTAAATCATTATAGGTTTTGGGCTTAACTCTGATATTCACTTGTTTGTTTTGCCGTCGCAGGTGTATCCGTTCCAGCGGTGCCGGAGGGAAAGAAGGTAGCCGAACGGGTGTTTGATCTGCCAGTTGAACGTCGTCAAGTCACCTATCTTCTGAGTCGAGAAGTTCTCGGTTGCTGCAGCATTTGGGGTGAGCTCATAGTATTTCCTTTTGTCTTCGTTGTTAGTTATTGATTTTGCGAATTTTTTTTTGCAGGAAACATGTCTGGACCTTCAGGAGATGGCTCCATGGATGCTTTTAAGAAGGCTTGGGAGAACCTTTCTGCTAAGAAGACTCCTATGGAAGTTGTCGTTTCATGGGATGACGATGTTCAGATTACAGGGAGCCTGAAGCGCAAAGGGTCTAGTACTCCAGCTCCCACCGTCTCTAAGAGGAGAACTCGTTCTTCGACCCCTACGATCTCTGGCGTTGACCTGAAGCCGGTGTTAGATGATCTCTCTACTAGGGTCTTCCCGGGAAGTGTCTGCAATCTTCCTGCCGATGACCTTCCCAAAGCCGTTAACTCTATCCAGCTCGACCTTCTTCAGGTATGTTGGCGCGTTTCTGTTATTTCTTTGGCTCTGTAGTGCGCCGTGATGATTGTGGTATTGTATTCGCTGCAGCTTATGTCTTAAGTTCATCACCTCAAGGATATGGTGAACGAAGATACTTTTTAAGGAAATTGAGGCTCTGAAGGCTCAGCTCCGTGAGGAGAAAGACAAAGGCCTGGCGCAGGGGAAAGAGCTTAAGTCTCTTCAGCTTAGGTTGAAGAAATCGCAGGAGCTGGAGGAGAATGCTGCTACTGAGCATGTCGTGCTGACGTCTAAGCTGGATGCGGTGAGGGGAGAGCTGGAGGAACTGAAGAATGAGAAGACTTTCTTCGGGGATGAGAGGACGCTGGCCGTGAATGGAGCCAAGATGACTGCTCGCTGGGAAGTGATGAGGGATTATCTGAAGGGGCAGACTGATAAGTGGGACTTCGTGGCGGAGTTTGAACGCTACAAGATGGTGAAGGAGTCTGAGGCTAAGCTTCATGGGCTGCCTCCTCCTTCGTATGATGATGAACCACTTATCCCTGTGAAGGAAGCTGCTGATATGGATCCTCCTGCTCCTGTGGATGATCCCGCTGCCCCCGAGACCTGAACTCTCTCTCTTATTTCTTGTTTTTGTTGAACTCTTGAGCCCGATGGGCCGTTGTTGCATTTTCGCCCTTCGGGGTTTTGTTTCCAGACTTTGGGCCTTCGTGCCTTTTTGTTTAAGACTTATGGCCCTTCGTGGCTTTTATCTATTTCCATTATGCATCTGTATTTTGTAGACACCACTCGAGATTTTGCTTGGTTGCTGATTGGGGTTAAGGTTATGGGCCGAAGGCCGACCATAACCCTTACGAGGAGTCATTGTCTAGGACCTGAGTCCTGTTATTGAAACGCGAGTTTTAGTTTTAGGGATGTAAGATCGTCGCTGGGAACTAGTGAGTTCCGGTCTGGTTTGAGCTCTTAGATTCTTGACCCCTCGAACTCGGAAGCTCTTAGGGTCTAGACCCCTTAGGTTCCTGATATACCATGATTTTGACCCACTTTTACTCATGGTATTTATATGATTTTACTATATATATCTATGTTTTGGAGTCTTTTAGGTATGTTTTCAGGTTCAAGGGCATTTTGGAGTAAAGTGACGTTTTAGGTGCCATTTGGAGCTTAAAGGAGAGTTTTCCCGAGATGACTTGAAGATCAGACATCGAGGTCGATATCCAGAGTTACATATCGATCGATACACACTTCGTGTAATCGATCGATGACGCATTTGAAGAAATGACGACGAGATACTCCATCGATCAATGTACACATAGTACCATCGATCGATATCGAGCGTGCAGAAGAAGGAAGAATATTCTCAATCGACTTGAAGCCCAAGATGTCTCAATATTACTATAATGCCCCTGACGAGTTTTTAACCTAATTGTACTCAATATTTATACCTTTGCCTATGTGTTTTGGCAAAGTAAGCTTTTACAACATATCATTGTTCTAGTACTTCTTACTTATCAATAAAGTATTCTTTTCATCTTAATTCTGTTCTCATCTAAGGTTATAGGATTCTAAGTTTAGAAGAAAGATACAAAGAGATTTGTTATCACTAGGAACTTGATTGTTCGGTCTTCTAAATGAATCTCTATCATTACCTAGATGCTATGAATCACTCAGTCATGTCTGAGTAGATTCCATTGTTAGATTTAGGGTTCAAATAGTTATGAGGGATTAGCCCCAACTATGGACTGTTGAGTTGTATACTCATTATCCTGATGAACCCTAATGCTTATTCTAGCGTAGCTAACTAGAATATGATCTTGGAATTGATTTAATCCATAAATCAGTCTCCTGACATCATCTTGAATAAGCTAAGATCCTCTAGGGATAAGCGAGAGCCGGTCTATGATCTTGGTGAACATATATTCGATTCGATCTAGAGCTATATCGACCGATACTCCAATAGAGTAATCGATCGACGACAGACATATCGATCGATACAAGCTGTCAAACATCGATCGATATTGTCGGCAGACAGATCAATAGACGAGACTAGTAACGATAGTTATTAGCCAACTCTAAAGAGTCGAAGTTCTTTAGTATATGCAAGCAACTAATTAAAACATCCATAGCATTATAATCCTGAACTAGCTGAATAGTAACCTTGAATCTAACTATTTCTCTTATTGATTACAACCCTCAAACATTCTCTTGAGCAATTAATCATTGCTCACAACTTGCAATTTACATTTAAACCATTTCAACCTAGCTTAGTCACTAAGGATTAACATCTTTTGTGTTCCTTTGCTCCCCGTGAAATCGATCCCTAAGTACTACATCTGAACCTCTTATTTGAGAGAGTAATTCACTCCTAGGGTAATTTGAGTGAGATCAAATTTGGCGCCGTTGCCGGGGATCTAAGATCGCCATTAGATTTAATCTGATTAGGTCTAGGTTATTTAAATTTCTGCTAAATCACCTTCTGACGCAAAATTTTTTTCTTGATTTTCAGGTACATGCTCAGCAATACCAGAAGCAACAAGAATCATCAACTTGTGTACTCAGAAGACCCCCACAGCTTGGAGCGTAGCATCCGCAAGAACTTATGTTCCACATCGATCGACATAACCTCTACCTTGTCGACCGATACACCGACATCGATCGACATCAACACCCGTTCGTCGACCGATACTGCTCTACCACAGTCGACCGAGACACCTTCTCTGTCGACCGATACTCGCGGCACTTCATCGCTCGACAACCGACCGTCGACCGATACTCTTCATCCGACATCGATCGATATAGATCACCTAACATCGATCGATACTACCCGACGAGCCATGGTAGCGCCTATTATTCTCAGAACCGATGAGAATGGAGACCTGCGTGATCAAGATGGTCACCTGCATAACGCAGCAGGTCAGAAGCCGAATGCTCAAAAGGAAATCATTCCTGAGCAAGACACTACAGACTTCATCCAACCTGCAGATGAAGCCAACGGAGCTAGAACCCTGGCAGATTACAACCGTCCAGATCAGTTCTATACCAACAGATCCGCCATCTGCCCTCCTGCTATTCAGAGAGGAGATTTCGAGCTCAAGCCGCAGTACTACGGTCTCGTAGGACAGATACCCTTCTGTGGGTTATCTCATGAGCATCCTATGGATCATCTAGAGAGATACGAAGATATTATATCTTCCATCAAAGCCAACAGAGTCCCTGAAGACTATCTTTTCTGCAAGCTTTTCAAATACTCTCTATCAGGAGAAGCTTTGCAGTGGCTGCGACAACTACCACCAGGTTCCCTCACTACCTGGAAGGACATCAAAAACGCATTCCTGCGTAACTTCTTTGATGAGTCACGTGCTGAAGACTGGAGAAGGAAAATTGCTACATTCACTCAGTAACCTGGAGAATCTTTCAAAGATACCTGGAACAGATTCAAGTCCTACCAGCGCGACTGCCCACATCATGGATACAACAACGTGCAACTACTCTGCACCTTCTACAGAGGCATCGCTCTAAAGTATCAAATGGCTCTGGACATTGCTAGTGAAGGAAATTTCAGCACAAGGAATCCACATGACGCTGTGAAGTTAATTGATAACTTAGCTTCAAGCAACAGCACGAAGAACATCGTCAAAGCAAAATCTGTCTCATTCCTTGGGAAGGAACAGATTAGTGAATTTCAAATACAGCTGGATAATGTTCAGAAGCTGCTTAACAAGCAGATTTGCTCAGTTGAGGATGCAGAAACCGCAGAGGATCAAGTAGACGAAGATGTGAACTGGATCAGTGGAGCTGGATTTCAGAGATTTGGAAACCAAGGAGGAAACATAAACTTCTCAGGACAGAGGAGCAACTACAGTCCGCAGAAACCTTCCTACAACAGCAGCAACCCCAACAAAAACATGAGTTACGGAAACTCATTCTACACCAATCCACCCCCACCCACCCAGGAAAGCAAGCTGGAAGAAATGCTGGAAAGATTTCTACAGACACAACAGAAACTCCAGGTGGATTTCAATGGGAAGATTGACTCTGTCTGCACCACTCTGAATTCAAAGCTTGATACTTTGAATACCTATGTGAAGAAAGTGGAGACTCAAGTAGTTCAGACAGGAGAGGCTTTGAAGAAACAAGAAGCCTTGGCAAGAGCACCAGGAGAGCCTACTACTCACCACCACGTCAATGGCATCATAGATGATGATTTCTGGGAGGAAGTTCCCCAGGATAAGCTGCAAAATTCGACAGATGAAGCCTTGCCCGAAGCCGGATCTGACTCATATCGATCGACATCATCGCTTCGCCATCGATCGATATCACCAAAAGCAAAGTGATCGATAAACTTTGACGAGTATCGATCGATAGACTTCGAGGAACCCTCCAACGAGTGCAATTCAATCAAAATCATGTCACACGAAGCCTTTGCAGCCAAACACCCACGACCACCCACCGGTATGGACGTCAACCGATCTTCAGACCCCATCGATCGATACAGAAACCTTTCCATCGACCGATCTGGAGACACCGATATCGACTGACACACAGCAGTAGCCATCGATTGATATACTATCCCCCACCGCCGAGTGCAACTACCCAAAATCGATGTAGCACGACTTAATGCACTCCGCGAGCAGTCCAAACTTTCCAAATCCCTTCCTACAGCCATATTGAAGAAACCCACGGACATCATTGAACCTATGGAGCCAGAAAAGGAAAACCTAGGAAGAGTCTTACGAAAAAGGAAAGAGAAGATTGCAAAGCACCTTAAAAGGGGAGCTAATGAAGCAGAGATGGAAAACTTCAGGAAACGAGTTCTAAGGATCCCTGCAGAGAAACCCTTTGAAGAATCCTACTTTTCTCACAGATTGTGGATGTTCTTCAGAGAGACCAAGGAAACAGAAGAAGACATCAAGAGGATGTTTCACCAAGTTCGTGACAGCATGAAGAAGAGAATCACACTACCAAAGAGGAGCGATCCAGAGAAGTTCACAGTACCATGTTCCATCAGGGGCATTGAATTCCCTCGTGCCTTATGTGATACAGGATCAGGAGTCAGCATCATACCTAAGATCATGGCAGACCACCTACGTCTGAAGATAGAGCCTACTGATGAGACATTCATCTTTGTGGATTGTTCTCAACAGAACTCTGGAGGCATAATTCGAAATCTTGAGGTACAGATTGGAGATGCCATCATCCCAACAGACTTCCACGTCCTGGATGTCAAGCTAAACTTCAAAACATCACTACTACTTGGAAGAGCTTTCCTAGCCACCGTCGGAGCCGTTTTTGACCTAAAATTCAACAAGCTCTGCGTAACCCTAATAAGTCCCACCACCCTCTATGATCCCGTCCAGGTCATCAAGCTACCAGCTAAGGAGACCACAAAAGTCGTAGCAGCTTGTTTCTGTTCCCATGAGTACGATTCCATGGCTGAATACGAAACCAATCCGGCTACATCGACCGATGAGAGCAACATCCCATTGCCCGATACCAATACCATCTCATCGACCGACGTAGTTAACACAACATCGATCGATAGACAGCCCTTTTGGAGGAACAACGCTGAAACCCTAGCATCAACAGACAGACCTATTGTGGAGTTTCCAAATAGAGATTTTGAGCCAGCTACATCAGAACCAGACGACTACATACCTCTAGAGGAGGAATACGATGAAGATTACGAGGAAGAACGAGCTACAGAGTACAGATTCATTCGTGAAGAAGAAGATGGACACCTTTCCCACACCTTCAGATTCTACGCATCGACCGATGTAAGCAAGCCTTCATCGACCGATATGCAACCAAGACGATCGCTCAAACGACCCTATGAACCATCAAGTGATCCTATCGACTTTATATCCATCTACACACCATCTAAGGATATAAGAGACGGCGACTACTCAATTGGAAGTTGGGCAAGCGACTACAATGAGAGTTTTGCAGTAGAGGCAATTCCACTGCAATATGCAATTCAACCTGAGGAAGTCCCATCGACCGATACGTTCCAACAACAATCGATCGACAACCGTCAGCCAACATCGACCGATGCACCTGATACAGCATCGCCCGATACGACCACTACACCATCCGAGGTACAAATAAATAATATTGATTTTGGTCATCTAACTCTAGATGAGTTTGGTATTTTCAGAGATCCAGAAGGCAATGCACGAGCAATGGATGGGAGAATCATCCCAATAACAAAGAAAGACATAGGAGACATCCTTCAAACCGCCAATGGATCCATAAACCTCTTCAAACAACTACCTCACACCCCTGTCAATCAGCAGAATCAGCACATCAGTACAACCACAGCATCCGATCAAGACGGAGCTACAGCTGATCATCTCAACACGGAGGATTCAGAATTTCAGCACATATCGATCGATAAACAAAACCGTATATCGTTCGATATGGACCGTGAGATGGGCAGACGAGCTTTCAAAGATGGAATTCGACGCTTCTTATGGGAGAAGAAGGACGAATTTGGAGTTTTCAGAGATGAATCTGGGTTTGCTAGAGGAGTCAATGGAGACATCATCCATGTTTCAAAGGAAGCCATAGAGGAGTTACTTAACAGAGCATCACTATTTGATTGGTCTTGTTTTTGTTTGCCCATACATGCAGATCACTTCAACAGAGCGGAACCTAAAGAGAAGCTCTACACAGAAGCTGAAGTACAACGAATGATCTATGAGGCCAAGAGTCCTTACATCTGGCAAACCTTTACCTATCCACATGAAATGGAGAGAGCACGATCAGAACTCCAATCTGAAATCAACTCGATTCAGAGCACTTATAATCTTCAACAACAAAAGAAAGACGCCCTAGAAGACGAAGTATCCACTCTCCGTTCGAAGTTGGAAACCTACATGAAGCCATCGACCGATGCTGGACACACACCATCGACCGATCCTCATCCTACACCGTCGACCGATGCAGACCAACGCACGTCGACCGATAGACGTTTGCAGAACACCTACAGCAAAGAAGAAATCACTAATCTCATCCGCAACATCTATCAGGACATTAAACGAGAAGAGGCAACCACCACCCAAGATCTGGAAGACAAATACCAGCAGCTCAGCAACAACTTCACCTCATTCAAGGCAAGCACATCAACAATGGCAGATACCATGGATCACATCATCAAGGCTCTACACCACACACACCAAACGATGAAATCCTTCTACACCAGCAAGAAGAAAATAACTGATGAGATGATCCCACCAATGGAAGATCGATTGCAAGAGGTTGAAGATACATTGAGAGCACTCTGCGAGGACTACAGACGCGCAGCATCGACCGATATGACACCTAGTCCATCGCCCGATATGAACTCCAGCGAGTTTTGCACCAGAGCTGATATGGAGAAGACAGTTCAAGATCTCTTCACCATAATTCAAGAGGTTGGAGATTCTTCCTACCAAAGCTTTGAGAAACTATGGTTTCCAGTGCAAAGCGACGTCAAAAGCATGGAGTACACTATAGAGAACATCTAGAAGGAAATCAAGAACATCTCCAGACAACTCGCGGATAGACCAGAACCATTAGCATCGACCGATATACCTATCAGAACATCGACCGACAGACCTACACCAGTGTCGATCGATATGGACTACCCGAGATCAATCGATAGACTCATGGTACGAAGGAGAACGTTTGAAAGACTCAATGACATACAAGAAGAACTCGGTGATCTATCCCAACACACCTATCCAACATTCAGAAACCGCCAGTTTCACATTGAGAGCAATGCAGAAGGTCTAGAACGTCTGCGCAACGAGGTCATTGAATTAAAAGAGAAACTAACCAGAGGAGATAAAGCCACAAGAAGCTTCTTCACCACTTGGTTTGGAGAGAAACATGGAGAAAACACGGATGAGGCTTGCTACTCAGCAAGTGTCATGAATTCACCTCACTAGCCTCATTACTACAATAGTCAAGCTAAAAGACTATAATAAAGCGCTGAGTGGGAGGCAACCCACTATTAGGTATTTTCTTACTTAGATAAATCTGATTTATGTTTTTATTTTTCGTTTTTCGTTTTTGTTTTTAAGTTTTTCAGATTCTAGACGATTACCATTCACATCGACCGATACGATCCTGTCGATATCGCTCGACATATTCCTATCCTTATCGATCGACATAGACGACTCACTATCGCTCGATACGTATCCACGGTCAGGTATATCGTTCTAATTTTCGATATCAGTACATTCCTTATGATTTATTTATGCCCTAATCCGACTATTATACACTGAGGACAGTGTATGATTTAAGTCTGGGGGGAGATTACTGATGCTACCTTACCTTTTTGATTTCACCAAAATGTTTTCAAAATTGGTTTTATTGAGTCAAGAAAGGGACTAGGATATTTTTCAAAATTTTTTCTTTTTTATCTAACCACTCTTTAACACCATTCTTAGATTTGTTGATTGCAGAAAGTACTATAGATGGTAAAGTGGATCAACTGTCACCTACGATAATACTTCTCATGATTGTTTAGAAGAACCAAAGCTGATCTCCAACCTAACCTGACAATCTATTGCTTGTCTTGGGGCTTGGTATACAAGGGATCGGAATCCTCCTGCAAGTCTGGAAGGTAATAGTCTGCGTGCTTCTGATTCCCTTCCCTCTCTCTCTCTTCAGCATCCTAAGGAAAGAGATAAATTATTTGTATAAAGATGTGATATGATATCTTGAGAAGTAGAGGCGTAGGAGTGATTCCTGCGACCCCATTATTCTACTTTAAAGGATTGATCAAAGCGAGGGGCATGATTAATTCTTGTAACCCCATTATTCGCTTATTCAAAAGTATGTGTTACTAAGTCAATGAGATAACACAAAGATAGCCTTTGTGGCAATCAGTGTTCATCAAAATTTGAAACTATGAGGATCCAGAGAAGAGAGATAAAAAGGGGGAAGAAAGGGATCAGAGAAGACTTACCTGTGTGTTCAGAAACTTGCTTGAGTTGAATCCATGTGTTTCTTGATCGATATCCCCAAGGTAAAGCCTGCACTTTTATTTTTATGCATAAATGAGATCAGTAGAGGGGATAGACAGACAGGATTGTTAAGATATTTGGTTAGGAGATTTAGTTGCTAAGCTAGGATATGGCATAGTGTACTCATGTGATTAATAGGCATAAGTGTGGCTTGCAACAAAGTAGAGGTGATGATCCTAAAGTTAAGATTTAAATTGAGTCCCTGCTATTTTCAAACTTCTTTCTAAGACTACCTGTGTGTTTGCTTGAGGACAAGCAAAAGGTTAAGTCTGGGGGAGTTGATATACCATGATTTTGACCCACTTTTACTCATGGTATTTATATGATTTTACTATATATATCTATGTTTTGGAGTCTTTTAGGTATGTTTTCAGGTTCAAGGGCATTTTGGAGTAAAGTGACGTTTTAGGTGCCATTTGGAGCTTAAAAGAGAGTTTTCCCGAGATGACTTGAAGATCAGACATCGAGGTCGATATCCAGAGTTACATATCGATCGATACACAGTTCGTGTAATCGATCGATGACGCATTTGAAGAAATGACGACGAGATACTCCATCGATCGATGTACACATAGTACCATCGATCGATATCGAGCGTGCAGAAGAAGGAAGAATATTCTCAATCGACTTGAAGCCCAAGATGTCTCAATATTACTATAATGCCCCCGACGAGTTTTTAACCTAATTGTACTCAATATTTATACCTTTGCCTATGTGTTTTGGCAAAGTAAGCTTTTACAACATATCATTGTTCTATTACTTCTTACTTATCAATAAAGTATTCTTTTTATCTTAATTATGTTCTCATCTAAGGTTATAGGATTCTAAGTTTAGAAGAAAGATACAAAGAGATTTGTTATCACGAGGAACTTGATTGTTCGGTCTTCTAAATGAATCTCTATTATTACCTAGATGCTATGAATCACTCAGTCATGTCTGAGTAGATTCCATTGTTAGATTTAGGGTTCAAATAGTTATGAGGGATTAGCTCCAACTATGGACTGTTGAGTTGTATACTCATTATCCTGATGAACCTAATGCTTATTCTAGCGTAGCTAACTAGAATATGATCTTGGAATTGATTTAATCCATAAATCAGTCTCCTGACATCATCTTGAATAAGCTAAGATCCTCTAGGGATAAGCGAGAGCCGGTCTATGATCTTGGTGAACATATATTCGATTTGATCTAGAGCTATATCGACAGATACTCCAATAGAGTAATCGATAGACGACACACATATCGATCGATACAAGCTGTCAAACATCGATCAATATTGTCGGCAGACAGATCAATAGACGAGACTAGTAACGATAGTTATTAGCCAACTCTAAAGAGTCGAAGTTCTTTAGTATATGCAAGCAACTCATTAAAACATCCATAGCATTATAATCCTGAACTAGCTGATTAGTAACCTTGAATCTAACTATTTCTCTTATTGATTACAACCCTCAAACATTCTCTTGAGAAATTAATCATTGCTCATAACTTGCAATTTACATTTAAACCATTTCAACCTAGCTTAGTCACTAAGGATTAACATCTTTTGTGTTCCTTCGCTCCCCGTGATATCGATCCCTAAGTACTACATCTGAACCTCTTATTTGAGAGAGTAATTCACTCCTAGGGTAATTTGAGTGATATCAGTTCCTTACCTGGGCCCTGAGGCCTAATTTTGAACCCGGGAGTTCTATTCATTGAATCTTGAAGTTTTAGGAACCTTTAAGTTCTCTGGACCCTTAAGTCTTAGGAACTTTGAAGTTCTTTGGACCCTTAGGTCTATGGAACCTTGAGGTTCTTCGGACCCTTAGGTTTATGGAGCTTTGAGGTTCTTCGAACCCTTAGGTCTATGGAACCTTGAGGTTCTTCGGACCCTTAGGTCTATGGAACCTTGAGGTTCTTCGAACCCTTAGGTCTATGGAACCTTGAGGTTCTTCGGACCCTTAGGTTTATGGAACCTTGAGGTTCTTCGAACCCTTAGGTTTTATGGAACCTTGAGGTTCTTCGGACCCTTAGGTCTTTGGACCCGAAGGTCTTTGGACCCGAAGGTCTTTGGACCCGAAGGTCTTTGGACCCGAAGGTCTTTGGACCCGAAGGTCTTTGGACCCGAAGGTCTTTGGACCCGTAGGTCTTTGGACCCGAAGGTCTTTGGACCCGAAGGTCTTTGGACCCGAAGGTCTTTGGATCCGAAGGTCATTGGACCCGAAGGTCTTTGGAACCGAAGGTCTTTGGACCCGAAGGTCTTTGGACCCGTAGGTCTTTGGACCCGAAGGTCTCTGGAACCGAAGGTCTTTGGACCCGTAGGTCTTTGGACCCGAAGGTCTCTGGACCCGAAGGTCTTTGGACCCGAAGGTCTTTGGACCCGAAGGTCTCTGGACCCGAAGGTCTTTGGACCCGAAGGTCTTTGGACCCGAATGTCTCTGGACTTTTATGCTTTTGGGGAGTCTTTTTGATCGCTCTCTGCTGCCCGGAGGTGAGCCACTCTCGATCTAAATTGAGAAGTCGCACTGTGCTACCCGTGGGCATAGTCCATTCTCGAAAATCTCAATGCTGCACTCTACCTTTCTGCAGAAAGGTCACTCTCAGACTTACTGTAGTCTGGGGTGGGTCCCCCCGCAAGGTTCTTTTAACCCAGACACACTACCTTCCACGTCTGGATAGGTATTAAATTGTTTGTGCTTTTATTTGCACTTTGCTCCCTGCATATCAGCCGCCAGAATCTGATTACAGTACTTGGCTGTGTACGTCATGCCCCCAGCGTGCGTTTAGCTTATAGCATTTTTCACGAGGGTTTGAATGGCATTAGTACGTGGTCCCCGCATAATTCTTGGCTATAGGCCTTTACGCGGGGCCCTATCGCGCAGACATCGGCTCAGGGCTGATCAGACCCCTTCCATATCTGTCTGCACCTATGGTGAGTAGCCTCACCAGCTAGGGGGCTAGCTAAGATCTGAGGTCCCGAAGGTCCTGATCCAGCTAATATGTCCCTTTAAGTATATTGGTGTTCCCTTAACTCCCTTTAGTCGAAACCAAATGTATTTTATAAGCCTAGTCCGAAGACGTTCTCGTTATACATGGGAGTAGGAAAACCAAAATACTTAAATATATAATAGTATATATAGAGCTTGATCCGAAGATCTTGCCTTTAGAAATGATATAATTTGAGGTGCAAGGTGTTCCAGCAGTTGGGTTGGACCTTGCCTGTGCTGTCTTGCAGCTTATAGGCTCATGCCCCTTGCACCCCTATTACGTGGTAGGGCCCCTCCCATCCGGGGGCGAGTTTTCCGGCTGATTTGTCTTTTGTGTGATTACAGACTCGCCTTAGGACCCAGTCTCCTTCTTGGAAGGTTCTGGATCTCACCTTCTTGTTGTAACTCTTGGCTACCTTCATTTGGCACGATGAGTTTCTCAGGCGGGCTGCTTCTCTTTTCTCGTCTAGGAGGTCTAGGCTTAGGTACATCAGCTCATTGTTTTCCTTGGGAGTTAGGATGTTGGAGATCGTGGTCTTAACATGCACCTCGGTTGGTATTGCTGACTCGGTACCATAGACGAGTGAGAAAGGGGTTTCTTGGGTAGCTGTCTTCGGAGTTTTCTGATAGGCCCAGAGGACTCCATGTAATTCTTCTGCTCATCGCCCATTGGCCTTCTCCAAGCGCTTTTTGAGCATGTTCACCACTGTTTTGTTGGTTGACTCTGCTTGTCCGTTCGAATGGGGGTGTCTCGGTGCTGAATATGAGAGTTTGATATTCCATTCTTTGCAGAAGTCTTGGAAGTCATTACTGGTAAATTGGGGTCCATTGTCC
Source organism: Hirschfeldia incana (assembly GCA_026261945.1). NCBI lineage: Eukaryota > Viridiplantae > Streptophyta > Magnoliopsida > Brassicales > Brassicaceae > Hirschfeldia > Hirschfeldia incana. Next base: position 1,115,260 of record JABCMI010000030.1, read on the forward strand.
GTGACAATTTCCTGAGGTGCTCCGAAGCGGGTTATTATGTTCGTCCAGATGAATTTCCTGATCTGGAGGTCCGTGATCTTCGCCAAGGCTTTGGCTTCTACCCACTTCGTGAAGTAATCGGTCATTACAAGGAGGAAAACCTTTTGCCCCGGCGCCATTGGGAATTTCCCCACGATGTCCATGCCCCATTTGCGAAAGGGCCAAGGGGAGCTCAAGGATTACAGGTTCTCTGGTGGTAGGTTGGAGATTGGAGCGTGTTTCTGGCATTGGCTACAGGTTTTAGCCTATTTGAGGGAGTCCTTCGCCATGGTGGGCCAATAATAACCGGCCCTCCTTGCCCTAAGAACCAAACTTCGTCCGTTGGAATGTGAACCGCATTCCCCATCGTGGAGTTCTTCTAATATTCGTGCGGCTTCTCTAGGGGATAGGCATCGTAGGTAGGGCCCTAAGAAGGACCTCCTATATAGCTTTCCCTCTGAAATGCAATACCTGGCTGCTTGTCTCTTGATCTTCCGGCTCTCCTCTCGGTTTTCAGGTAGGACATCGTTTCTCAGATAGTTGGTGATATGGGTCATCCAGGTTTCTCCTTCGCCTACTACTGCCACTTCTTCTAGTTCTGCCTCTTTCTGGGTTGCTGGCCATTGTAGGACCAACAGGGGGATACTCATGTGCTCCTTGGTTTCTAATGCGGAACCTAGGTTTGGTAGAGCATCAGCTTGGGAATTTTGTTCCCTGGGTATCTGAGTAAGCTTGCAGCTCGTGAATTGATCTAGGAGGCGTTTGGCCACTGATAGGTATCTGACCATGCTTAGATCCTTGGCTTGGTAGTCCCCTTGAACTTGGCTGATGATGAGCTGCGAGTCACTGAAGACCTGGATGTCTTCTACTCCCATTTATCTAGCTAACGCTAGACCTGCTATCAAAGCCTCGTATTCTGCCTTGTTGTTGGTTGCTTTGAAGTTGCAGCGTACGGCTCTTGAGGCCGAATCTCCTGTAGGGGAGGATAGAACCAATCCTACTCCTGCACCCCTTACGTTGCTGGAACCGTCCACGTTCAGGGTCCATTGACCTTCCTCTACTTCTTTTCTCTGGAGTGTAGCTTCTAGATCTGGGTCCGGAAGCGTAGAGGGATAGAATTCAGCCACGAAATCGGCTAGGACCTGGGACTTGATAGCGGCGGCTGGGCGAAAGATCACGTCATACTCTCCCAACTCTACGGCCCATTTCGCCAACCGTCCTGATATCTCGGGTTTATGGAGGACCGCTTTGATGGGGAATGAAGTGACTACCACGACTTGATGGGACTGGAAGTAGGGGCGTAGCTTCCGGGCCGCGACCACCAGGGCGAGGGCTAGTTTCTCCAGCTGGCTGTAGCGAGTTTCTGCGTCTAGCATGGACTTGCTAACGTAGTATATGGGGTACTGCTTCCTCTCTTCCTCTCTTACGAGGACCGCGCTAACTGCGTGCTCGGATACAGCTAGGTAAAGTAATAAGGTTTCTCCTTCCAAGGGTTTAGATATGAGTGGTGGAGTAGTGAGGTAGGCCTTGAGGTCAGATAGCGCGGCTTCGCACTTCTCTGTCCACTTGAAGTCCTTGGGGTTCTTTAATGTTTCAAAGAAGGCGTGGGACTTATCGGAAAGCCTGGAGATGAACCTGCTAAGGGATGCCATTCTCCCTGTCAGTTTCTGAATCTCCTTGACATTCTGTGGGGGAGTAATCGCCTGGATGCCCCTTATTTGCTCCGGATTTGCTTCTATGCCCCTGTGGGTAACTATGTATCCTAAAAACTTCCCAGAGTTTACTCCGAATGAGCATTTAGAGGGGTTGAGCTTCATATTGTATTTCCTCAAGGTGGCGAATGCTTGCTGAAGATGCGAGATATGATCTTCCGAGTCTAGGGATTTTACCAGCATGTCGTCGATGTAGACTTCCATGGTCTGGCCTATCTGATCGGCAAACATCGTATTGACTAGCCTCTGATAGGTGGACCCAGCGTTCTTCAGACCAAACGGCATGACCTTATAGCAGTAGATGCCCCTGGAGGTCATGAAGGACGTCTTCTCTTGATCGTCGGGATGCATTGGGATTTGGTTGTATCCCGAGAAGGCATCCATGAAGCTCATTAGTTGGTGCCCAGCAGTAGCGTCAACCAGCTTGTCTATATGAGGCAGGGGGAATGGATCCTTTATGCAGGACTTGTTGAGGTCCGTGAAATCGATGCAAACTCTCCAATTTCCATTTTTCTTCTTCACAACCACCACGTTGGCTAGCCAGTCGGGATATTGTACCTCTCTTATGAACCCTGCATCGAGCAGGTTCTTTACTTCTTCGTTAATGATTCCGTCCCTTTCGGTAGCAAACTTCCTTCTCTTTTGTCTGACCGGAGGATGCTCGGGATTCACTTGGAGCTGGTGCATGATGACATCGGGGTCGATTCTAGGCATGTCTTCATGGAACCATGCAAAGCAATCAGAGTTGGATCTTAGGAAGTCGATCAACCTTTGCCTCAAACCTTTAGGCAGCTTGGAGCCTATCTTGAGGTTCCGTTCTGAGTTCCCTTCTACCAGGGGGACCTCATCCATGTCTTCAACCTCGGGTTCTTCGGCGTGAGGAACTAGAGGTTGCTTCTGTAATTGCTATAAGGCTTGGGTCTTTCCTTTCAAGGTAGTTTGGTAGCAGGACCTAGAATTCTCTTGGTCCCCTCTGATGACCTTCACGCCCCAGGGGGTAGGAAATTTCACCAATTGGTGAAGGGTTGATGGCACGGCTCCCATGTCGTGGATCCAGGGCCTCCCTAGTATCACATTGTAGGATGACGGACAGTCGAAGACCAAGAACTTAGTGGTCTGGTTTATCCCCTCGGCATAGACTGGGAGGAGGACTTCTCCTTCGGTTTGCTTCACCTCTTCGCTGAATCCCACGAGCGGGGTCGCTTTCCTGGTTAGTGTCTTGGGGTCTAGCCCTAAGTCCGCATAGGCCGAATGGAGGATGATGTTGCTAGAGCTTCCGTTGTCCACCAGTATTCGCTTAACCAAGCAATTGGCTATAACTAGCGAAATGACGAGGGCATCATGATGGGGGATGAGGACCCGTTCCTGCTCTTTCGCAGTGAAGCTGATCTCATCCGTTCCCAAGAGTGGGCACTTGGGAACCTCGGTCTCTTGACCATTCCTAGCATTACGAGTACTCCTTTTGGCTGCGGCGCTGCTGATCCCGCTTACTTTTGATCCTCCTGAGATGACGTGGATCACTCGCTCTTGTGGCGGGGGTAATGCGGGAACAGCATCGTTGGGGAGAGCGGGACCTTCTCTGTTGAGGAGGTCCTTTGCTTTGTCCGAGAGGAACTCCCTTAGGTAGCCCTTCTTAAGAAGTTCGGCTACTTCCAGCCTCAAGGCTATACAGTCTTCAGTGTTGTGACCGTGATCGTTGTGGAACCCACACCTTCTTTAAGGGTTCCGGGTAGCGTCAGGGGACCTCATTTTAGGTGGCCACTTAACCTGTGGACCCATCTGTCTCAGGACTCCTATGAGCTCTAGTTTGGATATTGCGAGGTGGGAGATGCTGGGCCAAGTAGAAACCATCATTCCTTCGGATCGAGGTAGAGGGCGATGTTGATATCTGCCCCTGCTCTGGTGGGTGGATTCTTGGGAAGGTCGAGGTCGGATGGCTTCCTCACGCTCGTCCTTCGAAGGCCTGGAGGACATCTGATCGTATTTGGAGGAGACCTTGGCCCTGCTAACGACGTCTTCTTCCCACCTTACTTGGGCCCAAGCGCGAGATAGCACATACGCCATGTCTCCGCATCTATACTTCGTCAGTTCCTTGTAGAGCTCTCCCTCCGGAAGCAACCCTTCTTGAAGGCTGAGACGGCTGTATCAGCGTTGCATTTGGGTATAGAGACCTTCTCCTGGTTGAAACGAGCTATGTAGGAACGTAGGGACTCGTTTCTGTATTGTTGAATCTCGTAGAGGTCATCCGATCTCTTCTCCAGATGGCGGCTGCTAGCGAATTGCTCTACGAACCTGTCGCTGAGGGCGACGAAAGATGCTATGGATCCCGTGGGGAGGTTGATATGCCATTGGAGGGCAGGACCTGTTAGGGTTGATCCGAAACCCTTGCACATGGTGGCCTCCCTTGCTTCTTTTGGAATGGCCACAGCTATCATGCGTTGCTTATACTGGGCGATATGATTGTCAGGATCTCCGGTTCCCTCGTACATCTTAATGCTCGGGAAAGAGAATTTGCGAGGCATCTCGACTGAAGCAATCTTCTTCACGAAAGGCGTGTCGGAGTATGACCTGGGATCGCTTCTTCGGATAGGGGGAGCTACTCCGGGGAGCCTTTCCACCATGGATTGGATGGTGCCGAATCTTTCGGATACCACCTTCTCTAGGTAGGAGGCTAGAGCTGGATCTGAGATCTCGGGATGGTCAGGTGAATATTCTTCGTCCTCTGTATCGGAATCATCCTCTTCTTCCTCCCGGGTTGTGTCTCGAGTGGCTTCTCGTCCGTCGAATCCGTCGTCGGGCTGTCGAGGCGTCTCCTCGTCGTCATGCGGAGTGTTGAGCGAAGCCATAGGTCGGACACTGGTTCTGAACCGTTTCCGTTTGTTCCCAATTGCCCCGAGGGATTGGTTTTCTCGTCGGAGAGCGAGGTTTTCGGCTTCCATGGCGTCTAGCTTCTCGATGCTTTGCTGAAGCTGCTTGGAGTGTTCCCCAAACTGGTCTTTTAGGTGCTGAACTTCCTGGACAAGTTCCAGACCTGCAGGTGCGGTTTCCTGAGCCTTGTGAAGGTCGGTGATTTGACTCTGAAGGGTTTAGAATCGGCTTAGGAGCTCCTTCTCCTTCGGGGTCAGATCGGCTTGGTTGGAATCGTCTTCCTGTGCCATCGTCACGTAGTTGAGTTACTCCCCTCCTTCTAGCGCCAAACTGTTATGGTATTTTTGTGTAGGGTCGTTTTCGTACTACGGAACACATGAGGACTAACAGATTTATGAGTGTTTATGTGTTTAGAGAAAAGAAATCGAGGCAAAGAGATGTATTATTGAGTATCTTCAGCGTTACAACGTTATGGGTGTATAAACCCTAGTTTTCTAGCCTAACTCTCTAATCTTTAAGTCCCAAAGTGTCGATCCCTTGTTCTAGGGTTTGGATTCTCCTTTTATAGTTGATATAAGTCGGTCAATCTTGGGCGGCCTTCATAATATTCGCGAATATACTACTTTCCCCTCGGTTTAGGAAACTTCTATATTTATGCGGGGGATCGGATCCTTGGTCCTCTCGGCAGGGGCTAGGCCATGGTTCTTCGTTGCGGGGAGTGGACCCTGGATATTGTTTAGTAGAGTTCAGATCCTGGTGCCTCCTGGTGGAGATAGATTCTTTGAGTAGAGGAAGGACCCTGGGTCCCTTCCAAACGAGGGCCCGGAAGTCAAGACCCCTTTGGAGGCTGGAGAAATCTTTAGCCCTGGATATTTTTCCCCAACAGTAGCAGGTGCATCAGTCGATGTCAGCTGACGGTTGTCGATCGATTGTTGTTGGAACGTATCGGTCGATGTGACTTCCTCAGGCAGGGTCGAATGCTTCAGTGGTATTGCAGCCACTGCAAAACTCTCATTATGGTTGCTTGCCCAAATTCCAATTGAGTAGTCTCCGTCTCTTATATCCTCACATGGTGTGTAGATGGATATAAAGTTAATGGGATCGCTTGATGGTTGATATGGTCGTTTGAGCGATCTTCTTTGAGGTGTATCGGTCAATGAAGGCTGGCCTCTATCGGTCGATGCGTTGAATCTGAAGGTGTGGGAAGTGTGTCCGTCTTCTTCTTCACGAATGAATCTGTACTTTGTAGCTCGTTCTTCCTCGTAATCCTCATCATATTCCTCCTCTAGAGGTACGTAGTCGTCTGGTTCCGATCTAGCTGGCTCGAAATCTCCATCGGGGAACTCTATGTCGGCTTCCTTGAATAGCTTATCGATCGATGCCAAGGTCTCGGCATTGGTCCGCTTAGGTGGATCCATATCAGTCGATGTAATGTTGTCTATGTCGGTCGATGGTCAATGACGGTTATCGGTCGATCCAATGTTGCTCTCATCGGGCGATGTGACTGGTGTTAGGGAAAAATATCCAACGCTAAAGGTTTCTCCAGCCTCCGAAGGGGCCTCGTTTGAGAAGGATCCAGGTTCATTCCTCTACTTAAAGGTCCAATCTATGCTAGGAAACTCCAAGATTCAACACCTATCAATAAGGTCCAGGGTCCAATCCCCGCGAAGAGGAACCAGGGCCTAGCCTCTACCGAGAAGAACCAGGGACCGACCCCTTGCGACATTATGGAAGTTTTCTAGCTACGGGAAAACTTCTATTTTTCGGATATGGAAGAGTTCGCCCTACCTTACGCCGACTTATATCAACTATAACAGGGGAACCCAAACCCTAGAACAAGGGATCGACATTTAGAGGCTTAGAGATTAGAGAGTTAGGCTAAAAAACTAGGGTTTATACACCCAAAACGTTGTAACGCTAAAGATACTCAATAATACATCTCTTTGCCTCGATTTCTCTTCTCTAAACACATATAAATTCGTGCCTATTCTCTAGTCTTCTTGTGTTCCGTAGTACTAAAACGACCCTACACAAAAATACCATAACAATTTGGCGCTAGAAGGAGGGGAGTAACTCAACTACGTGACGATGGCACAAGAAGACGATTCCAACCAAGCCGAATTGACCCCGAAGGAGAAGGAGCTTCTCAGCCGATTCGAAACTCTTCAGAGTCAAATCACCGACCTTCACAAGGCTTAGGAAACCGCACCTGCAAGTCTGGAACTTGTCCAGGAAGTTCAAAACCTAAAAGATCAACTTGGGGAACACTCCAAACAACTTCAGCAAAGCGTCGAGAAGCTAGACGCTATGGAAGCTGAGAACCTCGCTCTCCGACGAGAGAATCAATCCCTCGGGGCAATTGGGAACAAGCGGAAACGGTTCAGAACCAGAGTCCGACCTATGGCTTCGCTTAGCACCCCACGTTACGACGAGGAGACACCTCAACAGCCCAACGACGGATCCGGCGATCAAGAAGCTACTCGAAACGCAACCCGGGAAAGAGAGGATGACGACTCCGATACAGAGGACGAGGAATATTCACCCGACCATCCCGAGATCTCGGATCCAGCTCTAGCCGCCTACCTAGAGAATGTAGTATCCGAAAGATTCGGCACCATCCAATCCATGGTGGAAAGGCTCCCCGGAGTAGCTCCCCCTATCCGAAGAAGCGATCCTAGGTCATACTCTGACACGCCTTTCGTGAAAGAGATCGCTTCAGTCGAGATGCCTCACAAATTCTACTTCCCGAGCATTAAGATGTATGAGGGAACCAGAGATCCTGACAACCACATCGCTCAGTACAAGCAACACATTATAGTCGTGGCTATCCCGAAAGAAGCAAGGGAGGCTAACATGTGCAAGGGTTTCGGATCAACCCTGACCGGTCCTGCCCTCCAATGGTATATCAACCTCCCCACAGGGTCCATAGCATCCTTCGCCGCCCTCAGCGACAAGTTTGTGGAGCAATTCGCCAGCAGCCGCCATCTAGAGAAGAGGTCGGATGACCTCTACGAGGTTCAGCAATACAGAAACGAGTCCCTACGTTCCTACATAGCTTGTTTCAACCAGGAGAAGGTATCTATTCCCGAGTGCAACGCCGATACATCCGTCTCAGCCTTCAAGAAGGGTCTGCTTCCTGAGGGAGAGCTCTACAAGGAGCTAACGAAGTATAGATGCAGAGACATTGCGGATGTACTATCCCACTTATCCCACGCCTGGGCCCAAGTGAGATGGGAAGAAGACGTCGTGAGCAGGGCCAAGGTCTCCTCCAAATATGATCAGAAGTCCTCCAGGTCCTTGAAGGACGAGCGTGACGAAGCCATCCGACCTCGACCTTCCCGAGAACCTACCAACCAGAGCAGGGGCAGATACCAACATCGCCCTCTACCCCGATCCTAGAGAATGATGGTTTCTACCTGGCCCAGTATCTCTCATCTCGCAATATCTAAACCAGAGCTCATCGGAGTCTTGAGACAGATGGGCCCAAAAGTTAAGTGGCCTCCTAAAATGAGGTCCCCCGACGCTAACCGGAACCCTAAAAGGTGGTGTGGGTTCCATAACGATCATGGTCACACCACTGAAGATTTTATAGCCTTGAGGCTGGAAGTCGCCGAACTTCTTAAGAAGGGCTACCTGAGGGAGTTCCTCTCATATAAAGCAAAGGACCTCCTAAATGAGAAGGTCCCGCTCTCCCCAACGATGATGTTCCTGCATTACCACCGCAACAAGAGCGAGTGATCCACGTCATCTCTGGAGGATTAGAAGTGAGCGGAATCAGTAGCGCTGCAGCCAAAAGGAGCACTCGTAACGCTAGGAACGGCCAAGACGCCGAAGTTCCCAAACACCCACTCCTAGGAACGGATGAGATTAGCTTCACGGCGAAGGAGCAGGAACGGGTCTTGGCTCCTCACCATGATGCCCTCGTCATCTCGCTAGTCATAGCCAATTGTTTGGTCAAGCGGATACTGGTGGACAATGGAAGCTCCAGCAACATCATATTTCATTCGGCCTACATGGACCTAGGGCTGGACCCTAAGACACTAACCAGGAAAGCGACCCCACTCGTACGATTCAGTGGAGAGGTGAAGCAAACCGAAGGAGAGGTTCTCCTCCCAGTTTATGCTGAAGGAATAAACAAACCACCAAGTTCCTGGTCGTCGACTGTCCGTCATCCTACAACTTGATACTAGGTAGGCCCTAGATCCACGACATGGGAGCCGTGCCATCAACCCTTCATCAATTGGTGAAATTTCCTACTCCCTGGGGCGTAAAGATCATCAGAGGGGGCCAGGAGAACTCTAGATCCTGCTACCAAACTAACTTGAAGGGAAAGACCCAAGCCTTATAGCAATTACAGAAGCAACATCTAGTTCCTCACGCCGAAGAACCCGAGGTTGAAGACATGGATGAGGTCCCCCTGGTAGAAGGAAACTCAGAACAGAACCTCAAAATAGGCTCCAAACTGCCGAAAGATCTGAGGCGAAGGTTAATCGACTTCCTAAGGTCCAACTCCGATTGCTTCGCATGGTCCCATGAGGACATGCCCGGAATCGACCCCGATATCATCATGCACCAACTCCAAGTGAATCCCGAACATCCTCCGGTCAGACAGAAAAGGAGGAAGTTAGCTCCCGAAAGGTATGAAATCATTAACGAGGAGGTAAAGAACCTACTCTACGCGAGATTCATAAGAGAGGTACAGTATCCCGACTGGCTCGCTAATGTGGTGGTTGTAAAGAAGAAAAACGGAAAGTGGAGAGTTTGCATCAACTTCACGGACCTCAACAAGTCCTGTCGGAAGGATCCATTCCCTTTGCCTCATATAGACAAGCTGGTTGATGCTACTGCTGGACTTCAACTAATGAGCTTCATGGATGCCTTCTCGGGATACAACCAAATCCTGATGCACCATGATGATCAGGAGAAGACGTCCTTCATGACCTCCAGGGGCATCTACTGCTATAAGGTCATGCCGTTCGGACTGAAAAACGCTGGATCCACCTATCAGAGGCTAGTCAACATGATGTTCGCCGATCAGATAGGTCAGACCATGGAAGTCTACATCGACGACATGCTGGTAAAGTCCCTAGACTCGGAAGATCATATCTCGCATCTTCAGCAAGCGTTCGCCACCTTAAGAAGATACAACATGAAGCTCAACCCCTCTAAATGTTCATTCGGAGTAAGTTCCAGGATGTTTTTGGGATACATAGTCACCCACAGGGGCATAGAAGCGAACCTAGAGCAGATAAGGGCCATCCAGGCGATTCCTCCCCCTCGGAACGTCAAGGAAGTTCAAAAACTGACAAGGAGGATGGCTGCCCTTAGCGGGTTCATCTCCAGGCTTTCCGACAAGTCCCACGCCTTCTTTGAGATGGTAAAGAATCCCAAGGACTTTAAGTGGACAGAGAAGTGCGAAACTGCGTTATCTGACCTCAAGGCCTACCTTACTACTCCACCACTCCTATCTAAACCCTTGGAAGGGGAGGTCTTATTGCTCTACCTAGCTGTGTCCGAGCATGCAGTTAGCGCGGTCCTTGTAAGAGAGGAAGGGAGGAGACAGCACCCCATATACTACGTTAGCAAGTCCATGCTAGACGCAGAGACTCGCTACAGCCAATTGGAGAAGCTAGCCCTCGCCCTAGTAGTCACAGCCCGGAAATTACGTCCTTACTTCCAGGCCCATCAAGTTGTGGTAGTCACTTCGTTCCCCATCAAAGCGGTCCTTCACAAACCCGAGGTATCAGGACGGTTGGCGAAATGGGCCGTAGAGTTGGGGGAGTATGACGTGATCTTTCGCCCAGCTGCCGCCATCAAATCTCAGGTTCTAGCCGATTTCGTGGCTGAATTCTCTCCCTCCACGCTTCCAGACCCAGATCTAGAAGCTACGCTCCGGGGAAAGGAAGCGGAGAAAGGCTAATGGTCCCTGCACGTGGACAGTTCCAGTAACGTGAGAGGTGCTGGAGTATGACTGGTCCTAACCTCCCCTACGGGAGATTCGGCCTCGAGAGCTGTACGTTGCAACTTCAAAGCAACCAACAACGAAGTAGAATACAAAGCTTTGATAGCGGGTCTAGCGTTAGCTAGATAAATGGGAGTGGAAGACATCCAGGTCTTCAGTGACTCGCAGCTCATCATCAGCCAAGTCCAAGGGGATTATCAAGCCAAAGACCCAAGCATGATCGGATACCTATCGGTGGCAAAACATCTCCTAGACCAATTCAAAAGCTATAAACTTACTCAGATACCTAGAGAGCAGAATTCCCAAGCTGATGCTCTAGCAAACCTAGGTTCCGCCTTGAAAACTAAGGAACATATGAGTATCCCCTTGTTGGTCCTGCAATGGCCAGCAACTGAGAGAGTGGCGGAACCAGAAGAAGTAGCAGTAGTAGACAAAGGAGAAACTTGGATGACCCCCATCACTAAGTATCTGAGGAACAATGTCCTACCTCAAAATCGAGATGAGAGCCGCAAGATCAAGAGACAAGCAGCCAGGTACTGCATATCAGAGAGAAAGTTATATAGAAGATCCTTCTCAGGACCCTACCTACGATGTCTAACCCCTAGAGAAGCCGCACGGATATTGGAAGAGCTCCACGACGGGGAATGCGGTTCCCATTCCAGTGGACGGAGCCTGGTTCTCAGAGCAAGAAGGGCCGGTTACTATTGGCCCACTATGGCGAAGGACTCCCTCAAACAGGCTAAAACCTGTAGCCAATGCCAGAAACACGCCCCAATCTCCAACTTACCACCTGAGAACTTGAAATCCCTAAGCTCCCCTTGGCCCTTTCGTAAGTGGGGCATGGACATCGTGGGAAAATTCCCTATGGCGCCGGGGCAAAAGGTCTTCCTCCTAGTAATGACCGATTACTTCACGAAATGGGTAGAAGCCAAAGCCTTGGCAAAAATCACGGATCTTCAGATCAGGAAATTTATCTGGACGAACATAATCACCTGCTTCGGAGCACCTCAGGAGATTGTCACCGACAATGGACCCCATTTTACCAGCAACGACTTCCAAGACTTCTGCAAAGAATGGGACATCAAGCTTTCATACTCAGCACCAAGACACCCCCAGTCGAACGGACAAGCAGAGTCAACCAACAAAACAGTGGTGAACATTCTCAAGAAGCGCTTGGAGAAGGCTCATGGGCGATGGGCAGAAGAGTTACACGGAGTTTTCTGGGCCTATTGGACAACTCCGAAGACAGCTACCCAAGAAACCCCTTTCTCACTCGTCTATGGCACCGAATCAGCAATACCCACCGAGGTGCACGTTAAGACCACGAACTCCAACATTCTAACTCCAAAGGAGAATGACGAACTGATGTACCTAAGTCTAGACCTACTAGACGAGAAAAGAGAAGCAGCCCGCCCAAGGAACGCATCATACCAAATAAAAGTAGCCAAGAGTTACAACAAGAAAGTGAGATCCATGTTGTGATATTTTTGTGTAGGGTCGTTTTAGTACTACGGAACACTGGAAGACTATCAAGTTTTATGTTTATGTATGTGTTTAGAGAAGAGAAATTGAGGCAAAGAGATGTATTATTGAGTGATTTCAGGATTGCAACGTATTGGGTGTATAAACCCTAGTTCTATCGCCTAACTCTATAATCTCTAAGCCCCAAAGTGTCGATCCCTTGTTCTAGGGTTTGGGTTCCCCTTTTATAGTTGATGTAAGTCGGTCAATATTGGGCGGCTTCTCTAATATTCGGGAATATATTAGTTTCCCCTTGATTTGGGAAACTTCCATATTCATGCGGAGAATTGGTTCCTTGGTCCTTACGGCAAGGGCTGGGCCTTGGTTCCTCGATACAGGGACTGGACCCTGGGTACTTGCCGAATGGAGATCGGGCCCTGGTGCCACCTGGTGGAGATGGGTCCTTTAAGTTGAGGAGGGACCCTGGGTCCTTTCCAAACGAGGGCCCGGAAGTCGAGACCCCTTCGGAGGCTGGAGAAAACTCTAGCCTTGGATATTTTTCCCCAACAGTTTGCCCCTTATTCCTTGATTGCTTCGTAGGGATCAAGGGATAATATGTAGCCTCGAGTCCTGATGCCATTTCTTCCAGAAGGAGAAGGTTTTTTTTTATTATAATCAGATTCCGGAATCCGAGACATAAGAATTCGGCTGGTACGGTGATCTGAAATACTTTTGATTCGAAACTTCCAAAAATCGATCTGAACGAGTCTTGCTGATCCGGATTCTCTTTCCTTTTTGGGAGCTGATATCTCGGGAGATCCGGGGAGCGGGCTGATTTGAATTTTAAATCCTGCGTAGGATTTTTGAATTCGGCGGCTTTCCCGAGGTAATGTTCAACGGCTCTTTCCTTTTCCTGATAAATATGCACTTCGGATTTTTGACTGCCTTCATCGCTTCTTCTTCCTCTTAGCCCTCTAGGATTGTGTCCAGATTTTTCTTCTTCTCTTTTATTATAATGGCGGACACGAGAGATTCGGGGAAGAGGATAGAATCAAGATCGTATAGATCTGGCAGCCCTCAAGATCTTCGAGCGTCTACACCGTTCATACCACTTGGATCTCCACTGGTGGGCCCTGCTTCGTTAATCGGGGAAGATGAAGCACGCGACCTTCGGAGAAAGTACGCGCTCCCTTCTTCTGTTACTCTCCGCGTTCCTGAACCTTCAGAAAGTGCGTCTGGCGGTATGCCCGAAGAGATCGCTGTTTATGAAGCTTTCTTTGAGTCGGGTTTTAGAGGCGACGTACCGTCGTTGGTTGCGAGTTTATGCGACTATTTCCATATTTCGCCGTCCCAACTTAATCCTCCTGCTTGGCGCATTCTCACGGCGATCCAGAATCTGGGCGATGAAGAGAATTTGACTTTGGGGGTCAATGAGGTTCCCTTTGCTTATCACTTAGCTCCAATAAATGGCAACGAGGGACGCTTCCATCTTCGCCCTCGCGCGGGTTTTCCTATAGTTGAGGAGCTGCCAAAGACCGATCGCAAGGGACTAGCCTTTGAGAAAAGGTGGCCCGAGAAGTATATTTTCATGACCCTCCCTGGATCCTACTATCGATGGAATTTCACGGGTAAGGATTGTTTCCGTTATCTGCAGTCGAATTTTGCTTATTTCTTTTTGGCTGTTTTGTAGAGGGGACTCGTCCTGCTCCGGCCGATGGGAAGAATAATGTTCTTCGTGCGAGGCAGATTCCTGTCGAGCGGCGCCTGGTACCTTATCTTCTTAGCCCAGAGGTGTTGCGCCGTAGTAAGCTGTGGGGTGAGTCCTTCTTTCTATCGTTGGACGGGTCTTTTATTATCATATTGATCGCCTGAGTTTTGTGATCAGTGAGTGTGATGGAAGAGGATTCAGAGGATCCGGTGGCTTCTTTCAGGAGGGCCACTGATGCGATTTCGGCCAAGAAAGGTCTGTCTGTGCAGGAGGTGGCCGGGAAGGCGAGTGCGACTGTTGGGGGTAAGCGCAGGATGATAGACGTCGAGGATTCTTCCTCGGGTCGGGATCATGAATCGAGGGAGGATTCGACTCCGGTGAGTCGACAGCCACCGACGAGCGGACATTCGTATGAAGGGCTAACGTCGGTTTTAAATAACTTGAATGAGAACGTATTTCCCAAGGTGCAGGTTCTGTTTTCGGACAGAAGTTCTTCAGGGGAAATGCGGCAGATTCAGAGTGGGCTTCTTCAGGTGGATAACAGTTTTTTTGCTTCTTATTTTGAATTCTTGGTTCACATCTCCTTTTTGACATAGGTTCTTTCGCAACTACACCATTTGAGCGACTGGTTGGCGAAAGAGGGCACTAAACGGGACGAGGTGGTGGAAATATCCAAGCGACTGTCCCGTGAGGAGGACAGATGAGTTGCTGCGGAATTGGAGCTTCGGGACCTGAAGGACAAGGTTTGTGCCATTGAGGGCTCGGTAGAGACTGCTTCGGCTGAATCCCTTCGGTTGAGTCGAGAGAAGCAAGAGCTAGAAGAGGCCGTCGCAGGACTTCGATCGGAGGTAGAGTTTTTGAGGAATGAGAAGATCATGGCCGTGAGTGGGGCAAGAATGGTTGCTCGTTGGGAGGTAATGAGGGAGTGGCTCCAAGGACAGACCTCCCAATGGGATCTGCTCAAGGAGTTTTCTCAGTTTAAGACGGTGATTTTGGCTGAGGCGGCGCTTAAGGGTGTCGAGCCTCCTACGTTTAAAGACGAGCCAGCTATCCCTTCATCTAGACGTGGTAGATCTTAGGGATTTGTAATGATTATCCTTTAGGGCTTGTTGTCGGACGGGGATATTCTCTCTCTCTTTTTAAATTTGTATCCTGGTTTGTCTTGGGATTTTGAAGCCTGTTTTTGGCCTGAAAATAAAGCCGTGTTAGATCTCGTAATCCTGTTAAAACATAAGTTTTCGAGGATGTGAAATCGTTGCAGCGAGCTGATGGGTTCCGATCTGATTTGAATCCTTGGGCTCTTGATCCCTCGAGCTCGAAAGCCCTTAAGATCTGGGTCCCTTGGATTCCTTACCTGGACCCTAAGGCCTTACTTTGAACCTGGGAGACCTTACCCATTAAATTTTAAAGGAATAGGAGCTTTTAGGCTCTCTGGACCCTTAGGTCTTAGGAACCTTGAGGTTCTTTGGGCCCTTAGGCCTTCGGAACCTTGAGGTTCTTGGGACCCTTGGATCTTTGGAACCTAGAGGTTCTTCGAACCCTTAGGTCTTGGGAACCTTGAGGTTCTTTGGACCCGAAGGTCTTTGGAACCTTGAGTTTCTTTGGGCCCTTAGGCCTTCGGAACCTTGAGGTTCTTGGGACCCTTGGGTCTTTGGAACCTTGAGGTTCTTCGGACCCTTAGGTCTTTGGAACCTTGAGGTTCTTTGGACCCTTAGGTCTTTGGAACCTTGAAGTTCTTTGGACCCGAAGGTCTTCGGAACCTTGAGGTTCTTGGGACCCTTGGGTCTTTGGAACCTTGAGGTTCTTCGGACCCTTAGGTCTTTGGAACCTTGAGGTTCTTTGGACCCTTAGGTCTTTGGAACCTTGAAGTTCTTTGGACCCGAAGGTCTTCGGAACCTTGAGGTTCTTGGGACCCTTGAGTCTTTGGAACCTAGAGGTTCTTCGGACCCTTAGGTCTTTGGAACCTTGAGGTTCTTTGGACCCTTAGGTCTTTGGACCCGAAGGTCTTTGGACCCGAAGTTCTTTGGACCCGAAGGTCTTCGGAACCTTGAGGTTCTTGGGACCCTTGAGTCTTTGGAACCTAGAGGTTCTTCTGACCCTTAGGTCTTTGGAACCTTGAGGTTCTTTGGACCCTTAGGTCTTTGGACCCGAAGGTCTTTGGACCCGAAGGTCTTTGGACCCGAAGGTCTTTGGACCCGAAGGTCTTTGGACCCGAAGGTCTTTGGACCCGAAGGTCTTTGGACCCGAAGGTCTTTGGACCCGAAGGTCTTTGGACCCGAAGGTCTTTGGACCCGAAGGTCTTTGGACCCGAAGGTCTTTGGACCCGAAGGTCTTTGGACCCGAAGGTCTTTGGACCCGAAGGTCTTTGGACCCGAAGGTCTTTGGACCCGAAGGTCTTTGGACCCGAAGGTCTTTGGACCCGAAGGTCTTTGGACCCGAAGGTCTTTGGACCCGAAGGTCTTTGGACCCGAAGGTCTTTGGACCCGAAGGTCTTTGGACCCGAAGGTCTTTGGACCCGAAGGTCTTTGGACCCGAAGGTCTTTGGACCCGAAGGTCTTTGGACCCGAAGGTCTTTGGACCCGAAGGTCTTTGGACCCGAAGGTCTTTGGACCCGAAGGTCTTTGGACCCGAAGGTCTTTGGACCCGAAGGTCTTTGGACCCGAAGGTCTTTGGACCCGAAGGTCTTTGGACCCGAAGGTCTTTGGACCCGAAGGTCTTTGGACCCGAAGGTCTTTGGACCCGAAGGTCTTTGGACCCGAAGGTCTTTGGACCCGAAGGTCTTTGGACCCGAAGGTCTTTGGACCCGAAGGTCTTTGGACCCGAAGGTCTTTGGACCCGAAGGTCTTTGGACCCGAAGGTCTTTGGACCCGAAGGTCTTTGGACCCGAAGGTCTTTGGACCCGAAGGTCTTTGGACCCGAAGGTCTTTGGACCCGAAGGTCTTTGGACCCGAAGGTCTTTGGACCCGAAGGTCTTTGGACCCGAAGGTCTTTGGACCCGAAGGTCTTTGGACCCGAAGGTCTTTGGACCCGAAGGTCTTTGGACCCGAAGGTCTTTGGACCCGAAGGTCTTTGGACCCGAAGGTCTTTGGACCCGAAGGTCTTTGGACCCGAAGGTCTTTGGACCCGAAGGTCTTTGGACCCGAAGGTCTTTGGACCCGAAGGTCTTTGGACCCGAAGGTCTTTGGACCCGAAGGTCTTTGGACCCGAAGGTCTTTGGACCCGAAGGTCTTTGGACCCGAAGGTCTTTGGACCCGAAGGTCTTTGGACCCGAAGGTCTTTGGACCCGAAGGTCTTTGGACCCGAAGGTCTTTGGACCCGAAGGTCTTTGGACCCGAAGGTCTTTGGACCCGAAGGTCTTTGGACCCGAAGGTCTTTGGACCCGAAGGTCTTTGGACCCGAAGGTCTTTGGACCCGAAGGTCTTTGGACCCGAAGGTCTTTGGACCCGAAGGTCTTTGGACCCGAAGGTCTTTGGACCCGAAGGTCTTTGGACCCGAAGGTCTTTGGACCCGAAGGTCTTTGGACCCGAAGGTCTTTGGACCCGAAGGTCTTTGGACCCGAAGGTCTTTGGACCCGAAGGTCTTTGGACCCGAAGGTCTTTGGACCCGAAGGTCTTTGGACCCGAAGGCTCTTTGGACCCGAAGGTCTTTGGACCCGAAGCTCTTTGGACCCGAAGGTCTTTGGACCCGAAGGTCTTTGGACCCGAAGGTCTTTGGACCCGAAGGTCTTTGGACCCGAAGGTCTTTGGACCCGAAGGTCTTTGGACCCGAAGGTCTTTGGACCCGAAGGTCTTTGGACCCGAAGGTCTTTGGACCCGAAGGTCTTTGGACCCGAAGGTCTTTGGACCCGAAGGTCTTTGGACCCGAAGGTCTTTGGACCCGAAGGTCTTTGGACCCGAAGGTCTTTGGACCCGAAGGTCTTTGGACCCGAAGGTCTTTGGACCCGAAGGTCTTTGGACCCGAAGGTCTTTGGACCCGAAGGTCTTTGGACCCGAAGGTCTTTGGACCCGAAGGTCTTTGGACCCGAAGGTCTTTGGACCCGAAGGTCTTTGGACCCGAAGGTCTTTGGACCCGAAGGTCTTTGGACCCGAAGGTCTTTGGACCCGAAGGTCTCTGGACCCGAAGGTCTCTAGACCCGAAGGTCTCTGGACCCGAAGGTCTCTGGACCCGAAGGTCTCTGGACCCGAAGGTCTCTGGACCCGAAGGTCTTTGGAACCTTGAGGTTCTTTGGAACCTTGGTTCTTTGGACCCGAAGGTCTTTGGACCCGAAGGTCTTTGGACCCGAAGGTCTTTGGACCCGAAGGTCTTTGGACCCGAAGGTCTTTGGACCCGAAGGTCTTTGGACCCGAAGGTCTTTGGACCCGAAGGTCTTTGGACCCGAAGGTCTTTGGACCCGAAGGTCTTTGGACCCGAAGGTCTTTGGACCCGAAGGTCTTTGGACCCGAAGGTCTTTGGACCCGAAGGTCTTTGGACCCGAAGGTCTTTGGACCCGAAGGTCTTTGGACCCGAAGGTCTTTGGACCCGAAGGTCTTTGGACCCGAAGGTCTTTGGACCCGAAGGTCTTTGGACCCGAAGGTCTTTGGACCCGAAGGTCTTTGGACCCGAAGGTCTTTGGACCCGAAGGTCTTTGGACCCGAAGGTCTTTGGACCCGAAGGTCTTTGGACCCGAAGGTCTTTGGACCCGAAGGTCTTTGGACCCGAAGGTCTTTGGACCCGAAGGTCTTTGGACCCGAAGGTCTTTGGACCCGAAGGTCTTTGGACCCGAAGGTCTTTGGACCCGAAGGTCTTTGGACCCGAAGGTCTTTGGACCCGAAGGTCTTTGGACCCGAAGGTCTTTGGACCCGAAGGTCTTTGGACCCGAAGGTCTTTGGACCCGAAGGTCTTTGGACCCGAAGGTCTTTGGACCCGAAGGTCTTTGGACCCGAAGGTCTTTGGACCCGAAGGTCTTTGGACCCGAAGGTCTTTGGACCCGAAGGTCTTTGGACCCGAAGGTCTTTGGACCCGAAGGTCTTTGGACCCGAAGGTCTTTGGACCCGAAGGTCTTTGGATCCGAAGGTCTTTGGACCCGAAGGTCTTTGGACCCGAAGGTCTTTGGACCCGAAGGTCTTTGGACCCGAAGGTCTTTGGACCCGAAGGTCTTTGGACCCGAAGGTCTTTGGACCCGAAGGTCTTTGGACCCGAAGGTCTTTGGACCCGAAGGTCTTTGGACCCGAAGGTCTTTGGACCCGAAGGTCTTTGGACCCGAAGGTCTTTGGACCCGAAGGTCTTTTGACCCGAAGGTCTTTGGACCCGAAGGTCTTTGGACCCGAAGGTCTTGGGACCCGAAGGTCTCTGGACCCGAAGGTCTCTGGACCCGAAGGTCATTGGACCCGAAGGTCTTTGGACCCGAAGGTCTTTGGACCCGAAGGTCTTTGGACCCGAGGGTCTTTGGACCCAAAGGTCTTTGGACCTGAAGGTCTCTGGACTTTTGTGCTTTTGGGGAGTCTTTTTGATCGCTCTCTGCTGCCCGGAGGCGAGCCACTCTCGATCTAAATTGAGAATTCGCACTGTGCTACCCGTGGGCATAGGCCATTCTCGAAATTCTCAATGCTGCACTCTACCTTTCTGCAGAAAGGTCACTCTCAGACTTATTGTGGTCAGGGGTGGGTCCCCCCGCAAGGTTCTGTCAACCCAGACACACTACCTTCCACGTCTGGATAGGTATTAAATTGTTTGTGCTTAACCGGTTATTTTGCACTTTGCTCCCTGCATATCAGCCGCCAGAATCTGATTACAGTACTTGGCTGTGTACGTCATGCCCCCAGCGTGCGTTTAGCTTACAGCGTATTTCACGAGGGTTTGAATGGCACTAGTACGTGGTCCCCGCATAACTCTTGGCTATAGGCCTTTACGCGGGGCCCTATCGCACAGACATCGGCTCAGGGCTGATCAGACCCCTTCCATATCTGTCTGTACCTATGGCGAGTAGCCTCACCAGCTAGGGGGCTAGCTAAGATCTGAGGTCCCGAAGGTCCCTGATCCAGCTAATATGCCCCTTTAAGTATATTGGTGTTTCCTTAACTCCCTTTAGTCGAAACCAAATGTATTTTATAAGCCTAGTCCGAGGACGTTCTCGTTATACATAGGAGTAGGAAAACCAAAATACTTAAATATATAATAGTATATATAGAGCTCGACCCGAAGATCTTGCCTTTAGAAATGATAGAATTTGAGGTGCAAGGCGTTCCAGCAGTTGGGTTGTACCTTGCCTGTGCTGTCTTGCAGCTTATAGGCTCCTGCCCCTTGCACCCCTATTACCTGATAGGGCCCCTCCCATCCGGGGGCGAGTTTTCCGGCTGATTTGTCTTTTGTATGGTTACAGACTCGCCTTAGGACCCAGTCCCCTTCTTGGAAGGTTCTGGAGCTCACCTTCTTGTTGTAACTCTTGGCTACCTTTATTTGGTACGACGCATTCCTTAGGCGGGCTGCTTCCCTTTTTTCGTCTAGGAGGTCTAGGCTTAGGTACATCAGCTCGTCATTTTCCTTGGGGGTTAGGATGTTGGAGATCGTGGTCTTGACAGGTACCTCGGTTGGTATTGCTGACTCGGTGCCGTAGACGAGTGAGAAAGGGGTTTCTTGGGTAGCTGTCTTTGGAGTTGTCCGGTAGGCCCAGAGGACTCCGTGTAACTCTTCTGCCCATTGCCCGTGAGCCTTTTCCAAGCGCTTCATGAGCATGTTTACCACCGTTTTGTTGGTTGACTCTGCTTGTCCGTTTGATTGCGGGTGCCTTGGTGCTGAATATGAGAGTTTGATATCCCAATCTTTGCAGAAGTCCTGGAAGTCGCTGCTGGTGAATTGGGGTCCATTGTCTGTGACAATTTCCTGAGGTGCTCCGAAGCGGGTTATTATGTTTGTCCAGATGAATTTCCTGATCTGGAGGTCCGTGATTTTTGCTAAGGCTTTGGCTTCTACCCACTTCGTGAAGTAATCGGTCATTACTAGGAGGAAGACCTTCTGCCCCGGCGCCATTGGGAATTTCCCCACGATGTCCATGCACCATTTACGGAAGGGCCATGGGGAACTTAAGGACTTCAGGTTCTCTGGTGGTAAGTTAGAAATTGGGGCGTGCTTCTGGCATTGGCTACAGGTTTTGGCCTGTTTGAGGGAGTCCTTCGCCATGGTAGGCCAGTAATAACCAGCCCTTCTCACCCTGAGGACCAGGCTCCATCCGCTGGAGTGTGAACCGCATTCCCCATCGTGGAGTTCCTCTAATATTCGTGTGGCTTCTCTAGGGGATATACATCGCAGGTAGGGTCCTGAGAAGGACCTTCTATATAGTTTTCCCTCCGAAATGGAGTACCTGGCCGCTTGTCTCTTGATCTTCCGGCTTTCCTCTCGGTTTTCGGGTAGGACGTCGTCTCTTAGATAGTCGGTGATAGGGGTCATCCAGGTTTCTCCTTCGTCTACTACCGTCACTTCTTGTTCAACCTCTTTCTGGGTTGCTGGCCATTGCAGGACCAACAACGGAATACTCATATGTTCCTTGGTTTCTAATGCGGAACCCAAGTTTGCTAGAGCATCGACTTGGGAGTTTTGTTCCCTAGGTATTTGGGTAAGCTTATAGCTTGCGAATTGGTCTAGGAGACGTTTGGCCACAGATAGATACCTGATCATGCTAGGGTCCTTGGCTTGATAATCCCCTTGAGCTTGACTGATGATGAGCTGCGAGTCACTGAAAATCTGGATGTCTTTTCTTGGTCGTCGGGATGCATCAGGATTTGGTTGTATCCCGAGAAGGCGTCCATGAAGCTCATTAGTTGGTGTCCAGCGGTGGCATCCACTAGCCTGTCTATATGAGGCAAGGGGAATGGATCCTTTGGACATGACTTGTCGAGGTCCGTGAAATCGATGCAGACCCTCCATTTTCCATTTTTCTTTTTCACCACCACCACATTGGCGAGCCAGTCGGGATATTGCACTTCTCTTATGAACCCTGCGTCGAGCAGGTTCTTGACCTCTTCGTTAATGATCTCATCCCTTTCGGGAGCGAACTTCCTTCTCTTTTGTCTAACAGGAGGATGCTCGGGATTCACTTGGAGCTGATGCATGATGACGCTGGGGTCGATTCCGGGCATGTCTTCGTGGGACCATGCGAAGCAATCAGAGTTAGATCTCAGGAAATCGATCAGCTTCCGCCTCAGATCCTTAGGCAGCTTGGAGCCTATCTTGAGATTCCGCTCCGGGTTTCCTTCTACCAGGGGGACTTCGTCCATGTCTTCAACCTCGGGTTCTTCGGCATGAGGAACGAGAGGCTGCTTCTGAAATTGCTATAAAGCTTGGGTCCTTCCCTTCAGGGTAGTTTGATAGCAGGACCTAGAATTTTCTTGATCCCCTCTAATGACCTTCACGCCCCAAGGGGTAGGAAATTTTACCAATTGGTAGAGGGTTGATGGTACGGCTCCCATGTCGTGGATCCAGTGCCTCCCTAGTATTACGTTGTAAGACGACGGACAGTCGACGACCAAGAACTTGGTGGTTTGGTTTATTCCCTCGGTGTAGACTGGGAGAAGGAATCTAAGGGTTCTAGATCCTAAGAACTTCCGAGTTCGAAGGTCCGACAACCTAAGGGTTCGGCTAGAATTCACTAGCTCCCAGTGAAGCAAATGACACCAAGGTCCAAGACACCAAGGTCTAAGACTACATGTTATCCCTTGATTCCTACGAAGCAACCAAGGAATAAGGGGCAAACTGTTGGGGAAAAATATCCAAGGCTAAAGGTTTCTCCAGCCTCCGAAGGGGCCTCAACTTCCGGGCCCTCGTTTGAGAAGGATCCAGGGTCCTTCCTCTACTTAAAGGTCCAATCTATGCTAGGAAGCTCCAAGATTCAACACCTATCAATAAGGTCCAGGGTCCAATCCCCGCGAAGAGGAACCAGGGCCTAGCCTCTACCGAGAAGAACCAGGGACCGACCCCTTACGACATTATGGAAGTTTTCTAGCTACGGGAAAACTTCTATTTTTCGGATATGGAAGAGTTCGCCCTACCTTACGCCGACTTATATCAACTATAAAATGGGAACCCAAACCCTAGAACAAGGGATCGACATTCAGAGGCTTTGAGATTAGAGAGTTAGGCTAGAAAACTAGGATTTATACACCCAAAACGTTGTAACGCTAAAGATACTCAATAATACATCTCTTTGCCTCGATTTCTCTTCTCTAAACACATATAAATTTGTGCCTATTCTCTAGTCTTCTTGTGTTCCGTAGTACTAAAACGACCCTACACAAAAATACCACAACAACTGCATCTGTTTCGTACTCGGCCATTGAATCATACTCTTGTGAACAAAAGCATGCTGCTACGACGTCTGTGGTCTCCTTCCTAGGAAACTTGATGACTTGGACTGTTGGGGAAAAATATTCACGGCTAAAGATTTCTCCAGCCTCCGAAGGGGCCTTGACTTCCAGGCCCTCGTTTGGAAAGGACCCAGGGTCCCTCCTCTACTCAAAGGACCCATCTCCACCAGGTGACACCAGGGTCCGATCTCCATTTAATAAGTATCCAGGGTCCAGTCCCTATATCGAGGAACCAAGGCCCAGCCCTTGCCGTAAGGACCAAGGAACCAATCCTCCGCATGAATATGGAAGTTTCCCAAATCGAGAGGAAAGTAATATATTCACAAATATTACGGAAGCTGCCCAAGATCGACCGACTTACATCAACTATAAAAGGGGAACCCAAACCCTAGAACAAGGGATCGACACTTTGGGGCTTAGAGATTAGAGGGTTAGGCGATAGAACTAGGGTTTATACACCTAAGACGTTGTAATCCCAAAATTACTCAATAATACATCTCTTTGCCTCAGTTTCTCTTCTCTAAACACATACAAATACACGAAATCTATTAGTCTTCCAGTGTTCTGTAGTACTAAAACGACCCTACACAAAAATATCACAACAGTTTGGCGCTAGAAGGAGGGGAGTAACTCAACTACGTGACGATGGCACCGGAAGACGAGTCCAATCAAGCCGATCTGACCCCGAAGGAGAAGGAGCTTCTGAGCCGATTCGAAACCCTTCAGAGTCAAATTACCGATTTTCACAAGGCTCAGGAAACCGCACCTGCAGGTCTGGAACTCGTCCAGGAAGTTCAATACCTAAAAGATCAACTTGGAGAACACTCCAAGCAACTCCAGCAAAGCGCCGAGAAGCTAGACGCCATGGAAGCCGAGAACATCGCTCTCAGACGAGAAAACCGATCCCTCGGGGCAGTAGGGAACAAACGAAAACGGTTCAGAACCAAAGTTCGACCTATGGCTTCGCTCAACACCCCGCACGACGGCGAGGAAACGCCACAGCAGTCCGGCGACTGTGGGAACCGAAATTCGCACTGTCGATTTTAGTTAAGTTTTATCGGAGGAAAACTAAGTAAACCTAGTTTTCCCTGAAGGCTCGGATTCTCTGCGACAACCAAACGAAATTGATAGAACAAGATAATAATGCGGAAAAATTGCACTAAGGCGTTTATTAAACAGATGATAAGTTGAATACAATATTCTTCCGAAAAACGGGAAGTAGAGATACGCTGAAGAGGAAACAACGGAAATATAGGAGACAAGACGTTCTAAGTTTTGCTCCGCTAGTCTAGCCTCCTAAGTCCTAAGTTCCCTAAGCTAGCTGGAATTCTCTAAAACCCTAGATTTTGGATTTTGCTCTGCCTTTCTTCCTCTCCCAAAGCTCCTTTATATACTCCTTCCTATGACGGTCTATTCTTCTTATGGGCCGCAAGGCGGGCTTTTTCCATTTTCGTCGACCTTCATGTTTATCTTCGGGAAACTTGACATTTATCCTTCCGGAAATTTAGGATTTATCTTGTTGCGTAAAGATAAACGTAAATCGCTGTACCTATCCTAGATAATCGTAAATGGGTTGTCCGATCGCGTTTGGTCCCTTTCGGGCCGTTTCGAGGACTTCCGCTGTTTTCTACGATTTCTTCGGAAGATCTTCAATCCTTCGTAGAGTTCAGATGCGTGGTGTTTTAGATAACCATCATCGTTTAGTATGAATGATTTAAGATCTTCTTTTCCGTTGATATCTTACGAGTTTCCGAAGTGTTTCCGACGGTTTTTAGTTCAGAGTAAGAACGGGAGTTTTGTATGCGGAATTCCAATGATTCATTCCGCGAGAACTCGGGAAGGACTCAAGGCACAGATTACTGACGGCCGGGGCCTGGAACTCGTGCACAGAAGATTGTCGCTCGAGGACCCGAAGCAGCGCGGACGCTAGGCGCCCGGCGCCTAGAGGCAGCACGGGCGCTAGGCGCCCGGCGCCTAGAGGCAGCACGGGCGCTAGGCGCCCGGCGCCTAGAGGCAGCACGGGCGCTAGGCGCCCGGCGCCTAGAGGCAGCACGGGCGCTAGGCGCCCGGCGCCTAGAGGCAGCACGGGCGCTAGGCGCCCGGCGCCTAGAGGCAGCACGGGCGCTAGGCGCCCGGCGCCTAGAGGCAGCACGGGCGCTAGGCGCCCTGCGCCTAGAGGCAGCGCGGGCGCTAGGCGCCCGGCGCCTAGAGGCAGCGCGGGCGCTAGGCGCCCGGCGCCTAGAGGCAGCACGGGCGCTAGACACCCGACGCCTAGAGGCAGCACGGGCGCTAGGCGCCCGGCGCCTAGGGGTAGGTTGCGGTCGACTGCTTGGTTCCTTCGGTTTGCGGGTGTTCGTGTGCATCCTTCGGAGGATTTTTCGTATGACAAATAGTCTTAGCCGTTGATTTCGAGATAACCGTTTTTGACCCCAACAGTTAGCCCCCCAGCGTGCAAGATGCGAGAGCGATTTTGCGTGCGGAAGATCTTATGTTTGAAAATCGAAATTTTCGGCTATGAATATTTTATTCCGAAAAATCCCACCATTTTTGATTTCTTATAAGTAGCACTCCACCCCCTCTCATTTCTCACTCACCTTCCCCTTCTCAATTCTTAGAAAGTATGGCTTCCTCTCTAAACGAAAAGAAAGATTCCGATGTCGAAATGAGCGATGCCAACCAAGCCTCGCCGGCGCGAGAGGTTCCCGCCCTTACGCAGACGTTTGTCGAGGGGTTCAGTTCTTTTCAGGACAAGATGGAGCGACGCCGTGCTTTGATGGAGTCCAGCATGGCTGGTCCTAGTGTTTCTGCCGGTCCGACTCCTGTGGTTCCGATTCCTGGACCCGACGTTGTTTTAGCTCCGGACTCCGCGGTTCCGGTTCCTGAAAACGCTGTCGCTCCAACTTCGATCTCTACGATTCCGGCTCCTGAATCCGATATCCCTTTGCCTGCTGGAGGAACTGTTGTTCCGGAGCAGGCACCCGGCGTCCAGGCTTGCCCCGAGGGCTCCTCTTTGGCGCCGATACTGGTTTCGGAAGATGCGGTGGAAGTCATGCCTCCCCCTCCAGAAAAGAAGAGGGAGATCGTTCTAGGACTTCCCGCATCCAGTGCTATCCCGCCATCGAAGGGACGTTCGAGAGCTGGAACTGCCGGATCAGCGAAGAGGAAAAGGTGTACCAAGAGCGAGGAAGGCGAAGTTTCGGCAAAACTATCGCACCACCGCTCCAAGGTATTTTCGTGAGACCCTCTTTCTTTCACTGACTCTTTTGATTCTCACCTTTCTTTCGTGTGATCAGTTTGTGTCGTTAATCGACGGGATGCTTGGAGATTGCGGACTGGAGGTCACACGTTTGTCCCAGGAGCTGGATTCGTCGCGGGAGGCCTTGAAGCGCACTGAGGCTGTGCTTCAATCGATCGAGAGCACTCATGCCGCCCAGACGTCGACGCTCGAAGCTAGGATCAGCGATCTCGAACGTGACTTGGGAAAGACTGTGAGCTCGCTGCTCAAGGCGAAGGAGGAGAAGAAGAGCAAGTCCTCGGAGGTCCGACGTCTCAAGAGGCGGATTCAGCGCTTCGAGGAGACGGGAGCTTGCACCGCGACGGAGCTTACCGACCCGTCATCCTCGGCTGCCCTGGTCCCGAGCTCGGAGATTCCAGAGGTCCAGGATGCTGGAATTGTTGCGGACAAAGGCGGCGAGGAAGTCGGCGCGGGCGACGGCGAGGCTGCTCTTGCTTCGGGTGAGTCGGAGGACGAAGGTGGCGTTCCGGAGGATGCCTAGGTTGATCAATCCCTTGAAGGGATTTTTATTTTGATTGTATTTCGGCCGTTGGTTGGCCATTATGTATGATTTCGGGACTGGCCGTTGGTGGCTTTGAATCCCTGCCCTATTTAGGGCATTGTACTGAACTTGCGGTTTGCATTTAAAAAATATTTTGTGCTTAGAACTTCTGTTTGTCGAAGTTAGAGGGGCAGGATGTGAGTTGTCGTCTCATTCCAGCCTCCCTGATGATCACCGAATCCGTCGTTTGTACAAAGCGAGATTTTCCCGCGGTTTACGATTTACGCGAAAAATCGTGGAAACGTACAGACTCGAGTGAAGAGACAAGTTTTGGGATCTCGCGTCATTGACGCTTTGCCTATGAGATGTTAAGATACCAGCAAGGCTGGGTTTAGGGCAAGACCTAGGTTTACTCTCAGACTAAGGCTGTGCGATGACAAATCGGCTTTTGTTTTGCCTGTTTGTGATTTTAACCTAATTCGTACCGTTTTAAAATCCGCGAAGTGGTATCGGCTTACATGATTTGTCTGGGCACGAATCGAGCTACTTCCTTTACGAAGTGCTGAACCAAATTTGGATTTTTTGTATAGCGCGCTATGGGATCCTTGTCGGATGTAAAAGAGCCTACCCTAAGGTGGCTTGTCTGTTTAGGACGTTAGAGTTCGTTTGTTGTGATCAGCAACAACGATATGATGCCGTTTATAAGGCGTACGAAGGTTTTAATCGAAAAACGAATATTCAGGCATGAAGCGACGTCTCGCAGTGCTTTGAAGTTTGCTTTTCTTACGCCATAAAGGATTATGGGCTTTTAGGAATCGCGGAATGTTTCCGGGTGGTAACTTTAGTGGATACTGGATCCGTTGTTGAGGCTGTTAAGCGATTTGATTGTGGAAAGTTTTCGAAAGTTAGGTTTTTTCCGAAAATTGTGGGAGTGTACGAGTGCACGCACCCCACTCCCCCCTTTTAAATCGAGGGGATAGCTGAACCCACCGGTTGACGGGTTGCCTACGTACCTCTTTCGAGGATCAAGCCATCTCGTACTTCTGTTATCCACGTTTTTCGTTCTAGTGGTAGTATTTCTTGAGATGCATCGCATTCCAAGTTCTCGGGATTTTTACGTCTTGCATGTTTGCGATTTGATACGAACCTGGTCGGACGACTTTTATGATTTTGTATGGTCCTTCCCAGTTCGCTCCTAGTTTTCCTGCGTTTCGTTCGGCAGTGTTTTGGAAGACTTTCCGCAAAACCAGATCACCTTCCTTGAATCTGCGATGGCGTACGTTCGAGTTGTAGTACTTTGCGGCGGCCTGCTGATAATTTTGAATCCGGATGAGGGCTTGGTCGCGACGCTCGTTGACGAGATCAAGATTATCCAGCAGCATGGCATTGTTCAGGTCTTCCCGTTCGGGAAGAAACCTCCCCCGTACGCCGGGGAATTCGACTTCCGCCGGAATCATGCATTCTGCTCCGTAATAGAGAGCGAAAGGAGTTTCCCCCGTTGCTCGTCTTGGAGTGGTTCGATGAGACCAAAGGACTCCTTCGAGTTCTTCCGCCCATCGCCCCTTCTTGGCTTCTAAGCGCTTTTTCAGTCCGTCCAGGACAGTTTTGTTTATGGTTTCAGCCTGTCCGTTGCATTGCGGGTATCTGGGAGTAGACTTGTTAAGTCGTATTTTCCATTTTTCGCAGAATGCCTCGAATCGTGTGGAAATAAACTGAGACCCGTTGTCCGTTACGATTTCGTATGGGACGCCGTGTCTGGTTATGATGTTTTTCCAGACGAAATTCTCGACTTGCACGTCTTTGATACTTGCGTAGGACTCTGCTTCCACCCATTTCGAAAAGAAGTATGTGAGGACCAGTAGGAAACGTTTTTGTTTTGATTTGTGTAGAGGTCCGACGATGTCCATTGACCATCGCATGAAAGGGTACGGAGATGAGATAGAGGAGAGGATTTCTGCGGGCTGATGAATTGTCGGAGCGTGCCGTTGACACTTCTCGCATTTCCGAGCGAACTTCTCGCAATCCTTTACCATAGTGGGCCAGTAGAAACCGTGGCGTTTTATTTTCGTTGCGAGAGATCTTCCGCCGGAGTGGTTTCCGCACGATCCGGAATGAATCTCTTCCATGATTTTTCTCGCCTTCTCTCCTTCCGCGCAAGTCATGAGAGGTCCAGAGAATCGCCATTTGTAGATTTCGCCTTCCACGGTTACGTATCGTGCTGCCTGAACTTTTATTTTCCGGGCTGCCCATTTTTTCGTGGGTAAGGTACCATCTACGATGTAGGCTCTGATAGGTTCTAGCCAGGGAGTGTCGCAGCCGTAGTCTGTTTGGTCTGCGTCGTCTTCCGGCTGGTCTTCGTTTTCTTCAGCGCCTTCGATCTGCGTTCTGATCAGGTTGGCGATTACCGGTGGTCCGATGCTCGGGTGCTCGATGAATTAGACGGGGATTATTATTTTAAGCCCTTGATCTGAGCTTGAGGCTAGAGCAGCTAAAGCGTCGGCCTGGACGTTTTCCGAGCGGGGAATCCTGGTTAGTCTTGGACGAAAATCGTGGGCCAAGTCTTGGACGACCTTCAAATATGCGTTCATCCTTTCATCCCTTGCTTCGTATTCTCCGCTGAATTGGTTTGCGACTAACTGAGAATCGCAGTAAGCGTGAATATTTTGAATCTTCAGCCCGTGGGCCAGTCGTAGGCCAGCAATTAGCGCCTCGTACTCTGCTTCGTTGTTTGATGCATGAAAATCCAAGCGGAATGATTGCTCGAGGATTTCCCCCGTTGGTGAAGTGAGTCGGATCCCGATTCCGGATCCTTGCTTGGATGAGGATCCGTCGACATAGAGATCCCACGTTGAACCAGGCTCCTTGTTAGTAAAATTTGTCGTTGGTAATTCTACCAGGAAATCCGCGAGTACCTGCGATTTCGTGCAGGTTTTCGGACGATATTCGATATCGTACTCGCTTAGTTCGATTGCCCACTTCGCGAGTCTACCAGACTTGCTTGGACTGTGTAGAATCGTCCGTAACGGGAAAGTGGTAAGTACCACGATGGTATGAGATTGGAAATACGGTCTGAGTTTTCTTGCCGAGGTTATAACGGCGAGTGCCAACTTTTCCATTAGCGGATACCGAGTTTCGGCATCCAGCAATGTTTTACTAATGTAAAAGACCGGCTTCTGTTCTCCAAATTCTTCTTGAATCAGAACGCCGCTGACTGCTGACGCGGATACTGCGATGTAGAGGAACAAGGGTTCTCCGACTACGGGTTTTGCGAGGATAGGAGGGGTGGCCAGATATTGTTTCAGCTGTTGGAAAGCTTTCTCGCAATCCTCTGACCACTCGAACTTTTTGTTCCCCTTCAAGGTTTCGTAGAAAGGGAGGCACTTATCCGTGGACCGCGAGATGAATCGGTTTAAGGCCGTGACTCGTCCGGTCAGCCTTTGAACTTCCCGCTTGGTTCTCGGGGAGGCCATTTCTATCAGTGCGTTGATTTGTTTTGGATTAGCCTCTATTCCGCGGAATGTTACGAGGTACCCGAGAAATTCGCCTGATGCTACGGCGATTCTGCATTTAGCCGGATTCAGTTTCATGTTGTGTTGGTTTAATCTCTCAAAGCATTCCTCCAGATGGAGTACGTGGTCGCGTTCGTCGAGAGATTTTACCAACATTCGATTGACGAGCCGTTGATATGTGGCGCCGGCGTTCTTAAGGCCGAAAGGCATTACTTTGTAGCAATAGGTTCCTCTGTCGGTAATGAATGCTGTCTTCTCGCGATCATCGGGATTCATCATGATCTGATTGTATCCGGAGAACGCGTCCATGAACGATAGAAGTTTGTTTCCCGCGGTTGCCTCGACTAGACGGTCAATGTGCGGGAGCGGAAAACAATCCTTCGGGCACGCTTTGTTTAGGTCAGTGAAATCGACGCACACTCGCCATTTTCCGTTTTTCTTCTTGACGACGACGGGATTGGCGAGCCAATCGGGATATCTTACTTCTGTTATTGATCCAGCTTTGAGGAGTCTTTCGACTTCCTCATTAACCGCGGTTGCCCGTTCGTGGCCTAGCTTTCGCCTTTTTTGTTGTACGGGTTTATGAGTTGGATCAATGTTGAGTTCGTGACATGTTATGTTGATGTCGATTCCCGGCATATCTTCTGCAGCCCAGGCGAACGTATTTAGGTTCTTCTTGAGACATGCGATGAGTTCTGCTTTTAAAGGATCGCGAAGATTGGCCCCAATCTCCACGCATCGTTCTGGGTTAGTCTCGTCGAGGCAGACCGAAATCACTGGTTCGCAAGTGGGCTCACGTTTCCCTTCCAGGGCTTCAGCTTTTCGCGACTGCCAGATGATTTCTGGAGGGTCTTGCGATGCTGGTTCGTGGGTTGCTTGCTTTTTCGAGTTAGTTTCGGGCTCGGAGTTTTTTTCGTTTTAACCCAGCGGCCAAGCAGACTTGCGGTGCCTTACGATCTCCTTGTATTGTTTCGACTCCGAGGAGGGATGGAAATTTGAGGCACAGGTGGAAAGTCGAGGGTATTGCTTGCATGGAATTTAACCACGGAGTCCCGACGATCGCGTTATATGCTGCAGGGCCGTCGACTACCAAAAATTCCACCATCTTTGTGACGCTCCCGGCTCTGACCGAGAGATCGACCGAGCCGAGGGTCATTGTGATGTTTCCTGAGAGTCTGATTATTGGATTGGGATCGTCCGTGATAACGCTTAGGTCGAGTCCCATCCTCTCGAGAGTGTTTCTATATATAATATTTGTCGAGCAACCGGTGTCGACCAATATTCTTGCTACGTCGATGTCCTGGATCGTTAGTCTGATAACGAGGAGTTCGTCGTGAGGTTTGGCTTGACCAGCCGTTGCTCCGTCCCCGAATGACACGATGTTGCGGACAGGTGATGTGGCCATGCTGTCGTTATCAATCGTAGGTTTTTGAGTAAGAGAATCCGACCCCCCCTCCTTCTAGCGCCAAACTGTGGGAACCGAAATTCGCACTGTCGATTTTGATAAGTAAAAACGGAGGAAAGCCAAGTTAACCCGACTTTCCTTGAAGGCCCGGATTCTCTGCGACAGCCGACGACAAGTGACCGAACAAGTGCGGAAGATATGGAAAGATAACAAAAGACGAAAATCGTATAAGTGTTAAGAGTTGGGACTGGACCTTAAGGAAGGCTGCCTACGTACCCCTTTCGAGGATCTAGTCGGACGTAGTTCAGTTAGAAAGATTTGAACAAGAGATCGAACTGCCTGGCGGAGTTCGTCTAGTATGAGCGTTTGTCATAGAAACGGGCGTGTCGAGAATAACGCCCAGGGTTTCTATGTGCGGAACTCTAAGTAAAAGGATTGTTAGATCCTTCCGCGAGAAACAAGAGTCTGCGGACAAGATGAAAATAGAATGAGAGGCGGCTGGACGTTCTACGTCTTGCCTTGCTAGTCTACCGCCTAAATTCTAAGTTCTTAAGCTAACAGGAGCTCTCTAGGTCTCCAATCTCGGATTTGCTTTCTCTCTAGGATTTTTTTCTCTTAATGATTTTCGCTCTGCCTTTCCTCCTCTCCCTAAGCTCCTTTATATACTCCTTCCTATGACAGTCTATTCTCCTTCTGGGCCGCAAGGCGGGCTTTATCTTCGGGAAACTTGACATTTATCCTTCCGGAAATTTAGGATTTATCTTGTTGCGTAAATCGCCGTACCTATCCTAGATAATCGTAAATGGGTTGTCCGATCGCGTTTGGTCCCTTTCGGGCTGTTTCGAGGACTTCCGCTGTTTTCTATGATTTCTTCGGAAGATCTTCAATCCTTCGTAGAGTTGAGACGCGTGGTGTTTTAGATAACCATCATCGTTTCGTATGAATGATTTAAGATCTTCTTTTCCGTTGATATCTTACAATTTTCCGAAGTGTTTCCAACGGTTTTTAATTCAGAATAAGAACGGGAGCTTTGTATGCAGAATCCCCAATGATTCATTCCGCGAGAACTTGGGAAGGACTCAAGGCGCAGATTACTGATGGTCGGGGCCTAGAACTCGTGCACAGAAGATTGTCGCTCGAGGACCCGAAGCAGTGTGGGCGCTAGGCGCCCGGCGCTTAGAGGCAGCAAGGGCGCTAGGCGCCCGGCGCCTGGAGGCAGCACGGGCGCTAGGCGCCCGGCGCCTACAGGCAGCACGGGCGCTAGGCGCCCGGCGCCTAGAGGCAGCTCGGGCGCTAGGCGCCCGGCGCCTAGAGGCAGCTCGGGCGCTAGGCGCCCGGCGCCTAGAGGCAGCACGGGCGCTAGGCACCCGGCGCCTAGAGGCAGCACGGGCGCTAGGCGCCCGGCGCCTAGAGGCAACTTCGGGCGCTAGGCGCCCGGCGCCTAGAGGCAGCACGGGCGCTAGGCGCCCGGCGCCTAGAGGCAGCACGGGCGCTAGGCGCCCGGCGCCTAGAGGCAGCACGGGCGCTAGGCGCCCGGCGCCTAGAGGCAGCACGGGCGCTAGGGCCCGGCGCCTAGAGGCAGCTCGGGCGCTAGGCGCCCGGCGCCTAGAGGCAGCACGGGCGCTAGGCGCCCGGCGCTTAGAGGCAACTTCGGGCGCTAGGCGCCCGGCGCCTAGAGGCAGCACGGGCGCTAGGCGCCCGGCGCCTAGGGGCATGTTGCGGTCGGCTGCTTGGTTCCTTCGGTTTGCGGGTGTTCGTGTGCATCTTTCGGAGGATTTTTCGTACGACAAATAGTCTTAGCCGTTGATTTCGAGATAACCGTTTTTGACCCCAACAGTAGAGATAAGCTGAAGAGGAAACAACAGAAATATAGGAGACAAGACGTTCTAAGTTTTGCTCCGCTAGTATAGCCTCCTAAGTCCTAAGTTCCCTAAGCTAGCTGGAATTCTCTAAAACCCTAGATTTTGGATTTGGTCTCTCTCTCGATGATTTTCGCTCTGTCTTTCTTCCTCTCCCAAACTCCTTTATATACTCCTTCCTATGACGGTCTATTCTTCTTCTGGGCCGCAAGGCGGGCTTTTTCCATTTTCGTCGACCTTCATGTTTATCTTCGGGAAACTTGACATTTATCCTTCCGGAAATTTAGGATTTATCTTGTTGCGTAAAGATAAACGTAAATCGCTGTAAATATCCTAGATAATCGTAAATGGGTTGTCAGATCGCGTTTGGTCCCTTTCGGGCCGTTTCGAGGACTTCCGCTGTTTTCTACGATTTCTTCGGAAGATCTTCAATCCTTCGTAGAGTTGAGATGTGTGGTGTTTTAGATAACCATCATCGTTTCGTATGAATGATTTAAGATCTTCTTGTCCGTTGATATCTTACGAGTTTCCGAAGTGTTTCCGACGGTTTTTAGTTCAGAGTAAGAACGGGAGTTTTGTATGCGGAATTCCAATGATTCATTCCGCGAGAACTCGGGAAGGACTCAAGGCACAGATTACTGACGCCCGGCGCCTAGAGGCAGCACGGGCGCTAGGCGCCCGGCGCCTAGGGGCAGGTTGCGGTCGACTGCTTGGTTCCTTCGGTTTGCGGGTGTTCGTGTGCATCCTTCGGAGGATTTTTCGTATGACAAATAGTCTTAGCCGTTGATTTCGAGATAACTGTTTTTGACCCCAACAGCGACGAACCCGGCGATCAAGAAAATATTCGAGACGCAACCCGGGAAGAAGAAGAAGACGAATCCGATACAGAGGACGAAGAGTACTCACCTTATCATCCCGAGATCTCAGATCCAGCTCTAGCCGCTTACCTAGAGAAGGTGGTATCCGAAAAATTCGGCACCATCCAATCCATGGTGGAAAGGCTCCCCGGATTAGCTCCCCCCATCCGTAGAAGTGATCCCAGGTCGTACTCCGACACACCTTTCGTGAAGGAGATTGCTTCGATTGAGATGCCTCGAAAGTTCTCTTTTCCGAGCATCAAGATGTACGAGGGAACAGGAGATCCTGACAACCACATCGCCCAGTATAAGCAACGCATGGTAGCCGTGGCTATTCCAAAAGACGCAAGGGAAGCCACCATGTGCAAGGGCTTTGGGTCAACTCTAACCGGTCCTGCCCTCCAATGGTATATCAACCTCCCCACGGGGTCCATAGCACCCTTCGCCGCCCTCAGTGACAAGTTCGTGGAACAGTTCGCTAGTAGCCGCCACCTGGAGAAGAGATCAGATGACCTCTACGAGATCCAACAATACAGAAACGAATCCCTACGCTCCTACATAGCTCGTTTAAACCAGGAGAAGGTCTCTATACCCGAGTGTAACACCGATACAGCAATCTCAGCCTTCAAGAAGGGCCTACTTCCGGAGGGAGAGCTCTACAAAGAGCTAACTAAGTACAGATGCGGAGACATGGCGGATGTACTATCCCGCGCCTGAGCTCAAGTAAGGTGGGAAGAAGACGTCGTGAGCAGGGCCAAGGTTTCCTCCAAGTATGATCAGAAGTCCTCCAGACCCTCGAAAGACGAGCGTGAGGAAACCATCCGACCCCGACCTTCCCGGGAATCCACCAACCAGAGAAGGGGCAGATACCAACATCGCCCCTTACCTCGGTCCGAAGGAATGATGGTTTCTACTTGGCCCAGCATCTCCCACCTAGTGATATCCAAACCAGAGCTCATCGGAGTCTTGAGGCAGATGGGACCACAAGTTAAGTGGCCACCTAAGATGAGGTCCCCCGATGCTACCCGGAACCCTAAAAGATGGTGTGGGTTCCACAGCGATCACGGTCATACCACTGAAGACTGTATAGCCTTAAAGCTGGAGGTAGCCGAGCTTCTCAAGAAGGGTTATCTAAGAGAGTTCCTCTCGGACAAGGCGAAGGACCTCCTCAACAGAGAGGGTCCCGCTCTCCCCAATGAAGCGGTCCCTGCGCTACCTCCGCCACAAGAACGAGTGATCCACATCATCTCCGGAGGATCAGAAGTAAGGGGATCAGCAGCGCTGCAGCCAAAAGAAGTACTCGCAATGCTAGGAACGGCCAAGAGACCGAGATTCCCAAGCGCCCACTCTTGGGAACGGACGAAATCAGCTTTACTGCGAGGGAGCAGGAACGAGTCCTCGCTCCCCATCATGACGCTCTCGTTATCTCGCTTGTTATAGCCAACTGCTTAGTTAAGCGAATACTGGTGGACAATGGCAGCTCCAGCAACATTATCTTCCACTCGGCCTATATGGACTTAGGGCTAGACCCTAAAACATTAACCAGGAAAGCGATCCCGCTCGTGGGATTTAGCGGAGAGGTGAAGCAAACCGAGGGGGAAGTCCTTCTTCCAGTCTATGCCGAGGGGATAAACCAAACCGCCAAGTTCTTGGTCATCGACTGTCCGTCGTCCTACAACGTAATACTAGGAAGGCCCTGGATCCACGACATGGGAGCCGTACCATCAACCCTTCACCAATTGGTGAAATTTCCTACCCCCTGGGGTGTGAAGGTCATTAGAGGGGACCAAGAGAATTCTAGGTCCTGTTATCAAACTACCCTGAAGGGAAGGACCCAAGCCTTATAGCAATTACAGAAGCAGCCTCTCGTTCCTCACGCCGAAGAACCCGAGGTTGAAGATATGGACGAGGTCCCCCTAATAGAAGGGAACCCGGAGCGGAACCTCAAAATAGGCTCCAAGCTGCCGAAGGATCTGAGGCGGAGGCTGGTCGACTTCCTAAGATCTAACTCCGACTGCTTTGCATGGTCCCACGAAGACATGCCCGGAATCGACCCCAACGTCATCATGCACCAGCTCCAAGTGAATCCCGAGCACCCTCCTGTCAGACAAAAGAGAAGGAAGTTCGCTCCCGAAAGGGATGAAATCATTAACGAAGAGGTCAAAAACCTGCTCGACGCAGGGTTCATAAGATAGGTGCAATATCCCGACTGGCTCGCCAATGTGGTGGTTGTGAAAAAGAAAAACGGAAAATGGAGAGTCTGCATCGATTTCACGGACCTCAACAAGTCCTGCCCAAAGGATCCATTCCCCTTGCCTCATATAGACAAGCTGGTGGATGCCACCGCTGGGCACCAACTAATGAGCTTCATGGACGCCTTCTCGGGATACAACCAAATCCTGATGCATCCCGACGACCAAGAAAAGACGTCCTTTATGACTTCCAGGGGCATCTACTGCTACAAGGTCATGCCGTTTGGTCTGAAGAATGCTGGGTCCACTTACCAGAGGCTGGTCAACACGATGTTTGCCGATCAGATAGGCCATACCATGGAAGTCTACATCGACGACATGCTGGTAAAATCTCTTGACTCGGAAGATCATATATCACATCTCCAACAAGCATTCACCACCCTGAGGAAATACAATATGAAGCTCAACCCCTCTAAATGTTCGTTTGGAGTAAGCTCCGGGAAATTCCTGGGATACATAGTCACCCATAGGGGCATAGAAGCAAATCCGGAGCAAATAAGGGCCATCCAGGCGATTCCTCCCCCACGGAACGTCAAAGAGATTCAAAAACTTACGGGAAGAATGGCAGCCCTCAGCAGATTCATCTCCAGGCTTTCTGACAAGTCCCACGCCTTCTTCGAAACACTAAAGAACCCTAAGGACTTTCAGTGGACAGAGAAGTGCGAAGCCGCACTATCCGACCTCAAGGCCTACCTCACTACTCCACCACTCCTATCTAAACCTCTAGAAGGGGAAACCCTATTGCTTTACCTCGCCGTGTCCGAGCACGCATTTAGCGCAATCCTCGTAAGGGAGGAGGAAAGAAGGCAGCACCCCATATACTACGTCAGCAAATCCATGCTAGACGCAGAAACTCGCTACAGCCAACTAGAGAAACTAGCCCTCGCCCTGGTGTTCGCGGCCCGGAAGTTACGTCCCTACTTCCAGTCCCATCAAGTCGTGGTAGTCACCTCCTTCCCCATCAAAGCAGTCCTTCATAAACCCGAGGTATCAGGACGATTGGCGAAATGGGCCGTAGAATTGGGAGAGTACAACGTGATCTTCAGTCCAGCCACTGCTATCAAGTCCCAGGTCCTAGCTGATTTCGTGGCTGAATTCTCTCCCTCTATGCTTCCAGACCCGGATCTAGAAACTACACTCCAGGGAAAAGAAGCGGAAGAAGGTCAATGGACCCTGCACGTGGATGGCTCCAGCAATGTAAGAGGCGCAGGGGTAGGACTGGTTCTGACCTCCCCTACGGGAAAATCGGCCTCAAGGGCTGTATGTTGCAACTTCAAAGCAACAAACAACGAGGCAGAATACGAGGCTTTAATAGCAGGTCTAGAACTAGCTAAGGAAATGGGAGTAAAAGACATCCAGGTTTTCAGTGACTCGCAGCTCATCATCAGTCAAGCTCAAGGGGATTATCAAGCCAAGGACCCGAGCATGATCAGGTATATATCGGTGGCCAAACGTCTCCTAGACCAATTCACAAGCTATAAGCTTACCCAAATACCTAGGGACCAAAACTCCCAAGCCGATGCTCTAGCAAACCTGGGTTCCGCATTAGAAACCAAGGAACATATGAGTATTCCGCTGCTGGTCCTGCAATGGCCAGCAACCCAGAAAGAGGTTGAACCGGAAGAAGTGACGGTAGTAGACGATGGAGAAACCTTGATGACCCCTATCACCGACTATCTAAGAAACGACGTCCTACCTGAAAACCGAGAGGAGAGCCGGAAGATCAAGAGACAAGCGGCCAGATACTGCATTTCGGAGGGAAAACTATATAGGAGGTCCTTCTCAGGACCCTATCTACGATGCCTATCCCCTAGAGAAGACGCACGAATTTTAGAGGAACTCCACGATGGGGAATGCGGTTCACACTCCAGCGGACGGAGCCTGGTTCTCAGGGCGAGAAGGGCTGGTTATTACTGGCCTACCATGGCGAAGGACTCCCTCAAACAGGCCAAAACCTGTCGCCAATGCCAG
This sequence comes from Hirschfeldia incana, assembly GCA_026261945.1. NCBI lineage: Eukaryota > Viridiplantae > Streptophyta > Magnoliopsida > Brassicales > Brassicaceae > Hirschfeldia > Hirschfeldia incana. Next base: position 1,153,953 of record JABCMI010000030.1, read on the forward strand.
AAGCACGCCCCAATCTCCAACTTACCTCCAGAGAACCTGAAATCCCTAAGCTCCCCATGGCCCTTCCGTAAATGGGGCATGGACATCGTGGGGAAATTCCCAATGGCGCCGGGGCAGAAGGTCTTCCTCCTAGTAATGACCGATTACTTCACGAAGTGGGTAGAAGCCAAAGCCATGGCAAAAATCACGGACCTCCAGATCAGGAAATTCATCTGGACGAACATAATAACCCGCTTCGGAGCACCTCAGGAAATTGTCACAGACAATGGACCCTAATTTACCAGCAACGACTTCCAGGACTTCTGCAAAGATTGGGATATCAAACTCTCATATTCAGCACCAAGGCACCCGCAATCAAACGGACAAGCAAAGTCAACCAACAAAACGGTGGTGAACATGCTCAAGAAGCGCTTGGAAAAGGCTCACGGGCGATGGGCAGAAGAGCTACATGGAGTCCTTTGGGCCTACCGAACGACTCCAAAGACAGCTACCCAAGAAACCCCTTTCTCACTCGTCTATGGCATCGAGTCAGCAATACCAACCGAAGTGCATGTCAAGACCACGATCTCCAACATCCTAACCCCCAAGGAAAATGACGAGCTGATGTACCTAAGCCTAGACCTCCTAGACGAAAAAAGGGAAGCAGCCCGCCTGAGGAACGCGTCGTACCAAATAAAGGTAGCCAAGAGATACAACAAGAAGGTGAGATCCAGAATTTTCCAAGAAGGGGACTGGGTCCTAAGGCGAGTCTGTAACCACACAAAAGACAAATCAGCCGGAAAACTCGCCCCCGGATGGGAGGGGCCCTATCAGGTAATAGGGGTGCAAGGGGCATGAGCCTATAAGCTGCAAGACACCACAGGCAAGGTACAACCCAACTGCTGGAACGCCTTGCACCTCAAATTCTATCATTTCTAAAGTCAAGATCTTCGGGTCGAGCTCTATATATACTATTATATTTTTAAGTATTTTGGTTTTCCTACTCCTATGTATAACGAGAACGTCCTCGGACTAGGCTTATAAAATACATTTGGTTTCGACTAAAGGGAGTTAAGGAAACACCAATATACTTAAAGGGGCATATTAGCTGGATCAGGGACCTTCGGGACCTCAGATCTTAGCTAGCCCCCTAGCTGGTGAGGCTACTCACCATAGGTGCAAACAGATATGGAAGGGGTCTGATCACCCCTGAGCCGATGTCTGTGCGATAGGGCCCCGCGTAAAGGCCTATAGCCGAGAGTTATGCGGGGACCACGTACTAGTGCCATTCAAACCCTCGTGAAATACGCTGTAAGCTAAATGCACGCTGGGGGCATGACGTACACAGCCAAGTACTGTAATCAGATTCTGGCGGCTGATATGCAGGGAGCAAAGTGCAAATAACCGGTTAAGCACAAAAAATTTAATACCTATCCAGACGTGGAAGGTAGTGTGTCTGGGTTGACAGAACCTTGCGGGGGGACCCACCCCAGACCACAATAAGTCTGAGAGTGACCTTGCTGCAGAAATGTAGAGTGTAGCATTGAGAATTTCGAGAATGGCCTATGCCCACGGGTAGCAAAGTGCGATTTCTCAATTTAGATCGAGAGTGGCTCGCCTCCGGGCAGCAGAGAGCGATCAAAAAGACTCCCCAAAAGCATAAAAGTCCAGAGATCTTCGGGTCCAAAGACCTTCGGGTCCAAAGACTAAGGGTCCGAAGAACCTCAAGGTTCCCAAGACCTAAGGGTCCGAAGAACCTCAAGGTTCCCAAGACCTAAGGGTCCAAAGAACCTCAAGGTTCCCAAGACCTAAGGGTCCAAAGAACCTCAAGGTTCCCAAGACCTACGGGTCCAAAGGACCTCAAGGTTCCTAAGAGCTAAGGGTCCAGAGAGCCTAAAGGCTCCTTCAGGATTTAATGGGTAAAGTCTCCCAGGTTCGAAGTAAGGCCTCAGGGCCCAGGTAAGGAACTTAAGGGGCCTAGACCCTGAGAACTTCCGAGTTCGAAGGATCAAGAACCTAAGGGTTCAAACCGGATCGGAACTCATCAGTTCCCGACAACGATTCTCCGCAAGGATTGATCTCCCAGGAAGTCATCTAATCAAGCAACTAGGGGTCAGAACCATAAACACCTCAACCATAAAGCAGTGCAAGGATCAAAGAAAAGATGGAGTAAAAGCAAAAACCAATAGATATTATTAAGAATCCTTATTCGAAGGGAAGAAAGCTACAAAAAATCCAAAGACGACAACGTAAAGCAAGAAAAGCATTGAAGAAATATTCAAAGACTCGGCTCCCGGCGAGAAAAAGGGAAAACACCATGACCGCCTTCACCGCTCCCCGAATTTCGGATTGGACCTCCAACAGGCCCCCATCGGCCGGGTCCCCCGAACAGCTCATGTTGACCAGCACTCCTCATCGACTACTCTAACGAGGTCCTGACCAGCATACTCTCGAGCCCTCTGCACGATAAGAGCCTGGTTGGAAATCACTTCCCGAAGCTGCCTCCGGAGGAAGAGAATCTCTTCATGTGGAGGAACACGCCGACCTAAACTGGGGAATCGATCCCTGCCAGCATCCCTCGGAGCCAAAGAAGCCACCACCGGAGGAACGGAAAGAAACGAATTGCGAGATCTCCTCCTTTGATGTCGGGTTCTACAGTATTCCTCGTACACTGATAATATCGAAGCCGTAGGGATCCCACCTGGAAAACAAAGACTCCATCAAACTACGGCTAGAACGAAAAGACAAAGTAAGAGAAATTCCATTACCCCAAATACGGCTATGACGCAGCGATACCGGATGCATCAAGAACAGAATCCAGCGAAAGCGCCTAGGAATACCTCGCGCCAACTTCACCAAAGTCTCACCAGCCTGGACGACCGGTCGGGCCACCTCTGCAAGAAGAAAAACCCGACATAGTTCAGCAAATATAATACCCATGTCCAGGGAAACAGAAGCAACTTACCCACTGAACGCCAGAAACATGGATAACCGGGAACACCTTCGACCTTCATAAACACGTATCTCCTATCCCAGGAATCGTTTGAAGGAAAGCTACCCCTAAGACCTCGAGGGGGTTCATCCACCAAAGGTTCACCATCTCGGGACAATATTTGGTAGAAGCCTCTCTTACTTGGCAAAGGAACAAAGGAGTAATAATATAGGACTTCAGACAACCCGAAAGGAATACTATGGAGCTCTCCTAACACCTGGATAGCCATCAGAGTACGCCATGTAGCAGGCGTAAACTGCGAAGGGGAGCATCCAAAGTACGACCCCACCTCCGCAATTAAAGAAGGAATCCCTCCTCTAAAGCCGGCCTCCAAATAAGCCTCAAAGATCACTATCTCGTCCCTTCCTCCATCAGGAGCTCGCTCAAACTCTCCTGCACACCTGATCCCCATTGTATCAGGCAAGGAATATCTACGGCGGATCCCCGCCAGATCGCCTTCCTTAATATCAGACCTCGGGCCATCTTCGTCTTCACTCGAAGCATCGAAAGAACAGAAGCGACGAGGGCGAACAGGGGCCACGGGAACCCTTTCATCATTGGTTCCCGAAACCACGCTAGGTGTTAGAATTGGGGAATCAAAAGGATCACCAAACAAACAACGGGGCCTGACACGTCCGCCAACACCGGGGGTAGGGAACGATTTCATGAAAGTCGGAGTGTTCGACATCTACCTCCAATAAGAAGGATAGGGGAAAACCTAAATTTGTGTCGTCTAAAGGCGTCGAAACATTCGATTATATACCTGGAACGACTTTCCATTTTCGGCGCATGAAAGGAAAGAAAGAAAGGGGAAAGACAAAAGAATTTGGAAGATAATCGCGATTCTCGGCAAATTTCCAAAATTATCTCCATTCGCCGACCTAGCATCATCACGAGCGGGCCGCGATCCTTATTTCCCTTGAGGCCCATTCCGACTGAGCGATCATATTCCAAAATAACTCCTCATGTCGCCTAGACTCCAAACCCTTCTCCTGCTGGAAGAAAAGGTATCAAGACTCAAGACTACATATTATCCCTTGATCCCTACGAAGCAATCAAGGAATAAGGGGCAAACTGTTGGGGAAAAATATTCAAGGCTAAAGATTTCTCCAGCCTCCGAAGGGGCCTTGACTTTCGGGCCCTCGTTTGGAAAGGACCTAGGGTCCCTCCTCTATTCAAAGGACCCATCTCCACCAGGTGACACCAGGGTCCGATCTCCATTTAATAAGTATCCAGGGTCCAGTCCCTATATCGACGAACCAAGGCCCAGCCCTTGCCGTAAGGACCAAGGAACCTATCCTCCGCATGAATATGGAAGTTTCCCAAATCGAGGGGAAAGTAATATATTCACAAATATTACGGAAGCCGCCCAAGATCGACCGACTTACATCAACTATAAAAGGGGAACCCAAACCCTAAAACAAGGGATCGACACTTTGGGGCTTAGAGATTAGAGAGTTAGGCGATAGAACTAGGGTTTATACACCTAAGACGTTGTAATCCCAAAATCACTCAATAATACATCTCTTTGCCTCAGTTTCTCTTCTCTAAACACATACAAATACACGAAATCTATTAGTCTTCCAGTGTTCCGTAGTACTAAAACGACCCTACACAAAAATATCACAACATGGACTGGATCATAGAGGGTGGTCGAATCTATTAGGATTAGGCAGAGCTTGTTTAACTTTAGGTCACAAACGGCTCCGATGGTGGCTAAAAAGGCTCTTCCAAGCAGTAGGGATGTCTTGAAGTTGAGCTTGACATCCAGGACGTGGAAGTCTGTAGGGATGGTTGCATCTCCTATCTGTACTTCAAGATTTCGAACTATGCCTCCAGAGTTCTGTTGAGAACAATCCACAATGATGAATGTCTCATCAGTAGGCTCTATCTTTAGACGTAGGTGGTCTGCCATGATCTTGGGTATGATGCTGACTCCTGATCCTATATCACATAGGGCACGAGGGAATTCAATGCCCCTGATGGAACATGGTACTGTGAACTTCCCTGGATCGCTCCTCTTTGTCAGTGTGATCCTCTTCTTCAAGTTATCACGAACTTGGTGAAACATCCTCTTGATGTCTTCTTCTGTCTCCTTGGTCTCTCTGAAGAACATCCACAATCTGTGTGAAAAGTAGGCTTCTTCAAAGGGTTTCTATGCAGGGATCCTTAGAACTCGTTTTCTGAAGTTTTTCATCTCTGCTTCATTAGCTCCCCTTTTAAGGTGCTTGGCAATCTTCTCTTTCTTTTTTCGTAGAACTCTTCCAAGGTTTTCCTTTTCTGGCTCCATGGGTTCAATGATGTCTGTGGGTTTCTTCATTATGGCTGTAGGAAGGGATTTGGAAAGTTTAGCTGCTCCCTGAGTGCATTGAGTCGTGCTACGTCGATCTTTGGTAGTTGCACTCGGTGATGAGGTATTGTATATCAATCGATAGCAACAGCGTTATGTCGGTCGATATTGGTATCTCCAGATCGGTCGATGGAAAGGTTTCGGTATCGATCGATAGGGTCCGAAGTCGGGTCGACTTCCATACGGGTGGGCAGTTGTGGGTGTCTGGCTGGAAAGGCTTCGTGTGACATGATCTTGATGGAATTGCATTCGTTGGAGGGTTCCTTGAAGTCTATCGATCGATACTCGTCAAAGTTTATCGATCATTTCGTTTTCGGTGATATCGATCGATGATGTCGATCGATATGGAGTGAATCCGGCTTCGGGTGAGTCTTCATGTGTCGAATCTTGCAACTTATCCTGGTTAACTTCCTCCCAAAAATCATCATCCATGATAGCATTGACGTGGTGGTTAGCAGTAGGTTCTCCTGGTGCTTTTGCCAGAGCTTCTTGTTTCCTCAAAGCTTCTCCTGTCTGAACCACCTGAGTCTCCACTTTCTTCACATAGGTATTCAAAGTATCAAGCTTTGAGTTCAGGGTGGTGTAGACAGAGTCAATCTTCCCATTGAAATCCACCTGGAGCTTCTGCTGAGTCTCTAGAACTCCTTCCAGCATTTCTTCTAGTTTGCTTTCCTGGGTGGGTGGGGGTGGATTGGTGTAGAATGAGTTTTCGTAACTCCTGTTGTTGTTCGGGTTGCTGCTGCTGTAGGAAGGTTTCTGCGTTCTTGATGTCCTTCCAGGTAGTGAGAGAACCTGGTGGTAGTTGTCGCAGCCACTGCAAAGCTTCTCCTGATAGAGAGTATTTGAAAAGCTTGCAGAAAAGGTAGTCTTCAGGAACCCCATTGGCTTTGATGGAAGATATAATATCTTCGTACCTCTCTAGATGGTCCATGGGATGCTCATGGGATAACCCACAGAAGGGTATATGTCATACAAGTCTGTAGTACTGCGGTTTGAGCTCGAAGTCTCCTCTCTGAATGGCAGGAGAGCGGATGGCTGATCGGTTGGTATAGAACTGATCTGGACGGTTGTATTCAGCCAAGGTTCTAGCTCTGTTAGCTTCATCTGCAGGTTGGATGAAGTCTGTAGTGTCCTGCTCAGGAATGATTTCCCTTTGAGCATTCAGCTTCTGACCTGCTGCGTTACGCAGGTGACCATCTTGATCACACAGGTCTCCATTCTCATCGGTTGTGAGAATAATAGGCGCTACCATGACTCAGCGGGTGGTATCGATCGATGTTATGTGATTAATATCGATCGATGTCGGATGGAGAGTATCGGTCGACGATCGTTGGTCGAGCGAGTAAGTGCGGCGAGTATCGGTCGACAAAGAAGGTGTCTCGGTCGACTGTGGTAGACGAGTATCAGTCGACGAACGGTTGTTGATGTCGATCGATGTCGAGGTATCAGTCGACAAAGAAGAGTGAATGTCGATCGATGTGGAACGTAAGTTCTTGCGGATGCTACACTCCAAACTGTGGGGGTCTTCAGAGTACAGAAGTTGATGATTCTTTTTGCTTCTTGGTATTGCTGGGCATGTACCTGAAAAACAAGAATTTTTTTTGCCGTAGAAGGTGATTTAGCAGTAATTAAATAACCTAGACCTAATCAGATTAAATCTAATGGCGATCTTAGCTCCCCGGCAACGGCGCTAAATTTGATCTCACTCAAATTACCCTAAGAAGTGATTTACTCTCTCAAATAAGAGGTTCAGATGTAGTACTTAGGGATCGAATTCACGGGGAGCGAAGGAACACAAAAGATGATATTCCTTAGTGACTAAGCTAGGTTGAAATGGTTTAAATGTAAATTGCAGTTGTGAGCAATGACTAGTTGCTCAAGAGAATGATTTAGGGTTGTAAGTATTAAGAGAAGGTAGTTAGATTCAAGGTTACTATTTAGTTAGTTCAGGATTATAATGCTATATATGTTTTAATGAGTTGCTTGCATATACTAAAGAACTTCAACTCTTAGATCTGCCTAATAACTGTCGTTACTAGACTCGTCTATTGATCTATCTGCCGACAATATCGATCGATGTTTGACAGCTTGTATCGATCGATATGTTTGTCGTCGATCGATTACTCTATTTGAGTATCGATCGATATAGCTCTAGATCGAATTTAATATATGTTCACCAAGATCATAGACCGGCTCTCGCTTATCTCTAGAGGATCTTAGCTTATACAAGATGATGTCAGGAGAATGATTTATGAATTAAATCACTTCCAGGGGCATTATAGTAATAATAGTAAGTCTTGGGCTTCAAGTCGAATGAGAATATTCTTCCTTCTTCTGCACGCTCGATATCGATCGATAGTACTGGGAGTATATCGATCGATGGAGTATCTCGTCGTCATTTCTTCAAATGCGTCATCGATCGATTACACATAATGTGTATCGATCGATATGTATCTCTGGATATCGATCTTGACGTCTAAACTTATAGTCATCTCGGGAAAACTCTTTTTTAAGCTCCAAATGGCACCTAAAACATCTCTTTACTCCAAAATACCCTTGAACCTGAAAACATACCTAAAGGACTCCAAAACATAGATATATATAGTAAAATCATAGAAATACCATGAGTAAAAGTGGCTCAAAATCATGGTATATCACCTCTCTTTTTTCATCGAGTAGGTCTAGACTCAAGAACTTCAGCTCGTTGTTCTCTTCTGGGGATAGGAGGTGTGAGACCGTAGTCCTTACGTGTACCTTTGTGGGTACTACAGATTCTGCACTGTAAACGAGTGAGAAAGGAGTCTCTTGGGTAGCCGTCTTCGGAGTTGTCCGATAGGCCCAGAGGACTCCATGTAACTCTTCTGCCCATCGCCCATGGGCGTTCTCTAGACGCTTTTTGAGCATGTTTACCACCGTTTTGTTGGTTGACTATGCTTGTCCGTTAGATTGGGGATGTCGTGGTGCTGAATATGAGTGTTTAATGTTCCAGTCCTTGCAGAACTCTCGGAAGTTGTTGCTGGTAATCTGGGGTCCATTGTCGGTGACAATTTCATGAGGGGTTCCGAAGCGAGTGATCACGTTGGTCCAAATGAACTTCCTGATTTGGAGGTCCCTGATCTTGGCCAGAGCTTTGGCTTCCACCTACTTTGTGAAATAATCAGTCATGACTAGGAGGAAGACTTTTTTCCCCGGTGCCATAAGGAATTTCCTTACGGTGTCCATGCCCCATTTCTGGAAGGGCCAAGGAGAGCTCAGGGACTTGAGGTTCTCCAACGGTAAGTTGGAGATTGGTGCGTGTTTCTGGCATTGGCCTCAGGATTTGGCTTGCTTAAGGGAGTCCTTTGCCATGGTTGGCCAATAGTAGCTGGCTCTTCTTGCTCTGAGCACCAGGCTTCGTCCACTAGAGTGGGAGCCACATTCCCCTTCGTGGAGCTCTTATTATATCTCGCGGCTTCTCTGGGGATAAAAACCGTAGGTAGGGTCCTGAAAAGGACCTTCTGTATAGCTTTCCTTCCCAGAGACAATATCTGGCTGCTGCTTTTGATCTTTCGACTCTCGTCTCGATCTTCAGGCAGGATGTTGTTCCTTAGATAGTTGGTGATTGGAGTCATCCTGGTTTCCCCTTTGTCTACTACGGTTGTTTCCTCAGGTTCCACCTCCTTTTCTGTTGCAGGCCATTGGAGTACCAGAAAGGGGATGCTCATGTGATCCATTGTTTCTAGGGGGGGAGCCTAGATTTGCTAAAGCATAAGCTTGGGAGTTTTGTTCCCTAGGGATCTGAGTGAGTTTACAGCTTTCAAACTGGTAGAGTAGACGTTTGGCCACTGATAGGTATCTGAACATGCTTGGATCTTTTGTCTGGTAGTCTCCTTGAACTTGGCTTATGATGAGTTGCGAGTCGCTGAAGACCTTGATGTCTTTTACTCCCGTTGTCTGGCTAGTGTTAGCCCTGCTATTAGGGCCTCGTATTCAGCCTCATTGTTGGTTTCTTTGAAGTTGCATCGCACGGACCTTGAGGCTGACTCCCCGGTAGGGGAAGTTAGGACTAATCCTACCATGCGCTTCTTATATTGCTGGAACCGTGACCGTGTAGTGTCCATTCTCCCTTTCCTGTCTCGATGTCTTGGAGTTTGATTTCTTGCTCCAGGCTTGGGAGCATGGAGGAAGAGAATTCAGCCACGAAATCAGCTAGGACTTGTGACTTGATAGCGGTGGCTGGACGGAAGACCACATTGTATTCCCCCAACTCTATAGCCCACTTTGGTAGTCGTCAAGACACTTCAAGCTTATGGAGGACTGCTTTGATGGGGAATGAGTTGGCTACTACGACCTGATGGGCCTGGAAGTAAGGACGCAGTTTCTGGGCTGCAACGACCACTGCGAGGGCGAGCTTCTCAAGATGGCTATAGCGGGTCTCTGTGTCTAGGAAGGACTTGGTCACGTAATAGATAGGGTGTTGTTTTCTTCCTTCCTCCCTTACAAGGACCGCGCTGACTGCATGCTCTGATACGGCTTGGTAGAATAGTAGGACCTCTCCTTCCAAAGGTTTGGATAGGAGTGGTGGAGTAGTGAGATAGGCCTTGAGGTCGGATAGTGCCGTCTCGCACTTATCTGTCCACTGGAAGTCTTTAAGGTTCTTCAAAGTTTCAAAGAAGGCATGAGACTTGTCGGAGAGCGTGGAGATGAACCTGCTAAGGGCAGCGATCCTCCCTGTCAATCTTTGGACCTCCTTGACGTCTCGAGGGGAGGGTATTGCTTGGATGGCCCTCACCTGCTCTGGATTTGCTTCGATACCCCTGTGGGTGACTATATATCCCAGGAATTTCTCGGAGCTTACTCCGAAGGAACATTTTGAAGGGTTGAGCTTCAAATTGTACCTTCTAAGGGTGGTGAATGCTTGTTGAAGGTGCGAGATGCGGTCTTCGGAATCCAGGGACTTTACCAACATATCGTCGATATAAACTTCCATGGTCTGGCCTATCTGATCGGCGAACATCATGTTGACGAGCCATTGGTAGGTGGATCTAGCATTCTTCAACCCGAAGGGCATGACCTTATAGTAGTAGATGCCCCGGGAAGTCATAAACGACGTCTTCTCCTGGTCGTCTGGATGCATCAGGATTTGGTTGTACCCGGAGAAAGCATCCATAAAGCTCATTAGTTGATGCCCAGCAGTCGCATCGTCCAGCTTATCGATATGAGGTAAAGAGAAAGAATCTTTAAGGCAGGACTTGTTGAGGTCTGTGATGTCGATGCAGACTCTCTACTTTCCATTCTTCTTTCTTACGACTACTACGTTGGCGAGCCAGTCTGGATATTGCACCTCCCTTATGAATTCGGCATCGACCAGGTTCTTGACTTCCTCATTGATGATTCCGTCCCTTTCGGGAGCGAATTTCCTTCTCTTCTGTCTCACAGGGGTATGCGTTAGATCCACTTGAAGTTGGTGCATGATGACGTCGGGGTCGATCCCTGGCATGTCTTCATGGGACTAGGCGAAGCAATCAGAATTGGACCTTAGGAAGTCAATTAGAGGAACCTCGTAGATTTCTTCCACCTCCGGTTCTTCGGTATGAGGAGCTGGAGGTTTCTTCTATAATTGCTATAAGACCGGGGTTTTCTCCTTTAGAGTAGTCTGATAGCAGGATCTGGAGTTTTCCTGGTCACCCTTGATAGACTTTATGCCCCAGGGAGTAGGAAACTTTACCAATTGATGGAGGGTCGAAGGTACGGGTCCCATGTCATGGAATCAAGGTCTCCCTAGTATCACATTGTAGGATGAAGGGCAGTCGAAGACAAAGAACTTCGTGGTCTGATTTATTCCCTCGGCATAGACTGGGAGAAGGACCTCCCCTTCGGTTTGTTTCACTTCTCCAGAGAAGCCCACGAGTGGAGTTGTCTTTCTGGTCAGAGCCTTAGGTTCTAGCCATAGATCGGCGTAGGCTGAGTGGAAGATGTGATCTCACTCAAATTACCCTAAGGAGTGATTTACTCTCTCAAATAAGAGGTTCACATGTAGCACTTAGGGATCGAATCACGGGGAGCAAAGGAACACAAAAGATTGTAATCTTTAGAGACTAAGCTAGGTTGACATAGGTTTAAATGTAAATTGCAGTGGTGAGCAATGATAAGTTGCTCAAGAGAATGGATTTTAGGTTGTAAGTAATAAGAGAAAGTAGTTAGATTCAAGGTTACTATTCAGTTAGTTCAGGATTATAATGCTATAGATGTTTTAATGAGTTGCTTGCAGATACGAAAGAACTTCAATTTTTAGATTTGTCTAATATCTATCGTTTATTAGACTCGTCTATTGATCTGACTTCCGACAATATCGATCGATGTTTTTGTTGGGGAAAAATATCCAAGGCTAGAGTTTTCTCCAGCCTCCGAAGGGGTCTCGACTTCCGGGCCCTCGTTTGGAAAGGACCCAGGGTCCCTCCTCAACTTAAAGGACCCATCTCCACCAGGTGGCACCAGGGCCCGATCTCCATTCGGCAAGTACCCAGGGTCCAGTCCCTGTATCGAGGAACCAAGGCCCAGCCCTTGCCGTAAGGACCAAGGAACCAATCCTCCGCATGAATATGGAAGTTTCCCAAATCAAGGGGAAACTAATATATTCCCGAATATTATAGAAGCCGCCCAAGATTGACCGATTTACATCAACTATAAAAGGGGAACCCAAACCCTAGAATAAGGGATCGACACTTTGGGGCTTAGAGATTATAGAGTTTGGCTAGAAAACTAGGGTTTATACACCCAATACGTTGTAACGCCAAACACACTCAATAATACATCTCTTTGCCTCAATTTCTATTCTCTGAACACACACACAAACATAAAATCTAATAGTCTTCCAGTGTTCCGTAGTACTAAAACGACCCTACACAAAAATATCACAACAGTTTGGCGCTAGAAGGAGGGGAGTAACTCAACTACGTGACGATGGCATCGGAAGACGAGTCCAATCAAGCCAATCTGACCCCGAAGGAGAAGGAGCTTCTGAGCCGATTCGAAACCCTTCAGAGTCAAATTACCGACCTTCACAAGGCTCAGGAAACCGCACCTGCAGGTCTGGAACTCGTCCAGGAAGTTCAAGCAACTCCAGCAAAGCGCCGAGAAGCTAGACGCCATGGAAGCCGAGAACATCGCTCTCAGACGAGAAAATCAATCCCTCGGGGCAGTAGGGAACAAACGAAAATGGTTCAGAACCAAAGTTCGACCTATGGCTTCGCTCAACACCCCGCACGACGACGAGGAAACGCCTCAGCAGCCCGGAGACGAACCCGACGGTCAAGAAAACGTTCGAGACGTAACCCGAGAAGAAGAAGAAGACGAATCTGATACAGAGGACGAAGAATACTCACCAGATCATCCCGAGATCTCGGATCCAGCTTTAGCCGCTTACCTAGAGAAGATGGTATCCGAAAACATTGGAGAACAGAAGCCGGTCTTCTACATTAGCAAAACATTGCTGGATGCCGAAACTCGGTATCCGCTAATGGAAAAGTTGGCACTCGCCGTTATAACCTCGGCAAGAAAACTCAGACCATATTTCCAATCTCATAACATCGTGGTACTTACCACTTTTCCGTTACGGACGATTCTACACAGTCCAAGCCAGTCAGGTAGACTCGCGAAGTGGGCAATCGAACTAAGCGAGTACGATATCGAATATCGTCCAAAAACCTGCACAAAATTTGAGGTACTCGTGGATTTCCTGGTAGAATTACCCACGACGGATTTAACTAACAAGGAGCCTGGTTCAACGTGGGATCTCTATGTCGACGGATCCTCATCCAAGCAAGGATCCGGAATCGGGATCCGACTCACTTCACCAACAGGGGAAATCCTCGAGCAATCATTCCGCTTGGATTTTCATGCATCAAACAACGAAGCAGAGTACGAGGCGCTAATTGCTGGCCTACGACTGGCCCACGGGCTGAAGATTCAAAATATTCACGCTTACTGCAACTCTCAGTTAGTCGCAAACCAATTCAGCGGAGAATACGAAGCAAGGGATGAAAGGATGAACACATATTTGAAGGTCGTCCAAGACTTGGCCCACAATTTTCAGCAATTTGCGCTAACCAGGATTCCCCGCTTGGAAAACGTCCAGGCCGACACTTTAGCTGCTCTAGCCTCAAGCTCAGATCCAGGACTTAAAAGAATAATCCCCGTCGAATTCATCGAGCACCTGAGCATCGGACCACCGGTAATCGCCAACCTGATCAGAACGCAGATCGAAGGCGCTGAAGAAAACGAAGACCAGCCGGAAGACGACGCAGACCAAACAGACTACGGCTGCGACACTCCCTGGCTGGAACCTATCAGAGCCTATATCGTAGATGGTACCTTACCCGCAGAAAAATGGGCAGCCCGGAAAATAAAAGTTCAGGCAGCACGATACGTAACCGTGGAAGGCGAAATCTACAAATGGCGATTCTCCGGACCTCTCATGACTTGCGCGGAAGGAGAAAAGGCGAGAAAAATCATGGAAGAGATTCATTCCGGATCGTGCGGAAACCACTCCGGCGGAAGGTCTCTCGCAACAAAAATAAAATGCCACGGTTTCTATTGGCCGACTATGGTAAAGGATTGCGAGAAGTTCGCTCGGAAATGCGAGAAGTGTCAACGGCACGCTCCGACAATTCATCAGCCCGCAGAAATCCTCTCCTCTATCTCATCTCCGTACCCTTTCATGCGATGGTCAATGGACATCGTCGGACCTCTACACAAATCAAAACAAAAATGTTTCCTACTGGTCCTCACAGACTTCTTTTCGAAATGGGTGGAAGCAGAATCTTACGCAAGTATCAAAGACGTGCAAGTTGAGAATTTCGTCTGGAAAAACATCATAACCAGACACGGCGTCCCATACAAAATCGTAACGGACAACAGGTCTCAGTTTATTCCCACACGATTCGAGGCATTCTGTGAAAAGTGGAAAATGCGACTTAACAAGTCTACTCCCAGATACCCGCAGTGCAACGGACAGGCTGAAACCATAAACAAAACCGTCCTAGACGGACTGAAAAAGCGCTTAGAAGCCAAGAAGGGACGATGGGCGGAAGAACTCGAAGGAGTCCTTTGGTCTCATCGAACCACTCCAAGACGAGCAACGGGAGAAACTCCTTTCGCTCTCGTTTACGGAGCAGAATGCATGATTCCGGCGGAAGTTGAATTCCCCGGCGTACGAGGGAGGTTTCTTCCCGAACGGGAAGACCTGAACAATGCCATGTTGCTGGATAATCTTGACCTCATCAACGAGCGTCGCGACCAAGCCCTCATCCGGATTCAAAATTATCAGCAGGCCGCCGCAAAGTACTACAACGCGAACGTACGCCATCGCAGATTCAAGGAAGGTGATCTGGTTTTGCGGAAAGTCTTCCAAAACACTGCCGAACGAAACGCAGGAAAACTGGGAGCGAACTGGGAAGGACCATATAAAATCATAAAAATCGTCCGACCAGGTTCGTATCAAATCGCAAACATGCAAGACGTAAAAATCCCGAGAACTTGGAATGCGATGCATCTCAAGAAATACTACCACTAGAACGTAAAACGTGGATAACAGAACTACGAGATGGCTTGATCCTCGAAAGAGGTACGTAGGCAACCTGCCAACCAGTGGGTTCAGCTATCCCCCCGATTTAAAAAGGGGGGGGAGTGGGTTGCGTACACTCGTACACTCCCACAATTTATGGAAAAAACCGAACTTTCGAAAACTTTCCACCATCAATTCGCCTAAGGGCCTCAACAACGGATCCAGTATCCACCAAATAAATCATAAGTTACCACCCGGAAACATTCCGGGATTTCTAAAAGCCCATAATCCTTTATGGCGTAAGAAAAACAAACTTCAAAGCACTGCGAGACGTCGCTTCGTGCCTGAATATTCGTTTTTCGATTAAAACCTTCATACGCCTTCTAAACAGCATCATATCGTTGTTGCTGATCACAACAAACGAACTCTAACGTCCTAAACAGACAAGCCACCTTAGGGTAGGCTCTTTTACATCCGACAAGGATCCCATAGCGCGCTATACAAAAAATCCAAATTTGGTTCAGCACTTCGTAAAGGAAGTAGCTCGATTCGTGCCCAGACAAATCATGTAAGCCGATACCACTTCGCGGATTTTAAAACGGTACGAATCAGGTTAAAATCACAAACAGGCAAAACGAAAGCCGATTTGTCATCGCACAACCTTAGTCTGAGAGTAAACCTAGGTCTTGCCCTAAACCCAGCCTTGCTGGTATCTTAACATCTCATAGGCAAAGCGTCAACGACGCAAGATCCCAAAACTTGCCTCTTCACTCGAGTCTGTACGTTCCCACGAATTTTCGCGTAAATCGTAAACCGCAGGAAAATCTCGCTTTGTACAAACGACGGATTCGGTGATCATCAGGGAGGCGGGAATGAGACGACAACTCACGTCCTGCCCCTCTAACTTCGACAAACAGAAGTTCTAAACACATAATATTTTATAAATGCATACCGCAAGTTCAGTACAACGCCCTAAATAGGGCAGGGATTCAACGCCACCAACGGCCAGTCCCGAAATCATACATAATGGCAAACCAACGGCCGAAATACAATCAAAATAAAAATCCCTTCAAGGGATTGATCAACCTAGGCATCCTCCGGAACGCCACCTTCGTCCTCCGACTCACCCGAAGCAAGAGCAGCCTCGCCATAGCCCGCGCCGACTTCCTCACCGCCTTTGTCCGCAACGATTCCAGCATCCTGGACCTCTGGAATCTCCGAGCCCGGGACCAAGGCACCCGAGGATGACGGGTCGGTAAGCTCCGTCGCGGTGCAAGCTCCCTTCTCCTCGAAGCGCTGAATCCGCCTCTTGAGACGTCGAACTTCCGAGGACTTGCTCTTCTTCTCCTCCTTCGCCTTGAGCAGCAAGCTCACAGTCTTTCCCAAGTCACGTTCGAGATCGCTGATCCTAGCTTCGAGCGTCGACGTCTGGGCGGCATGAGTGCTCTCAATCGATTTAAGCACAGCCTCGGTGCGCTTCAAGGCCTCCCGCGACAAATCCAGCTCCTGGGACAAACGTGTGACCTCCAGTCCGCAATCTCCAAGCATCCCGTCGATTAACGACACAAACTGATCACACGAAAGAAAGGTGAGAATCAAAAAAAAATCAGCGAAAGAAAGGGGGTCTCACGAAAATACCTTGGAACGGTGGTGCGATAGTTTTGCCGAAAACTCGCCTTCCTCGCTCTTGGTACACCTTTTCCTCTTCGCTGATCCGGCAGTTCCAGCTCTCGAACGTCCCTTCGATGGCGGGATAGCACTGGATGCGAGAAGTCCAAGAAAGATCTCCCTCTTCTTTTCTGGAGGGGGAGGCATGACTTCCACCGCATCTTCCGAAACCAGTATCGGCACCAAAGAGGAACCCTCGGGACGAGCCTGGACGCCGGGTGCCTGCTCCGGAACAACAGTTCCTCCAGCAGGCAAAGGGATATCGGATTCAGGAGCCGGAATCGTAGAGATCGAGACTGGAGCGACAGCATTTTCAAGAAACAGAACCGCGGAGTCCGGAGCTGAAACAACGTCGGGACCGGGAATCGGAACCACAGGGTCGGACCGGAAGAAGCACTAGGACCAGCCACGCTAGACTCCATCAAAGCACGGCGTCGCTCCATCTTGTCTTGAAAAGAACTGAACCCCTCGACAAACGTCTGCGTAAGGGCAGGAACCTCTCGCGCCGGCGAGGCTTGGTTGGCATCGCTCATCTCGACATCGGAATCTTTCTTTTCACTTAGAGAGGAAGCCATACTTTCTAAGAATTAAGAAGAGGAAGGTGAGTGAGAAATGAGAGGGGGGTGGAGTGCTACTTATAAGAAATCAAAAATGATGGGATTTTTCGGAATAAAATATTCATAGCCGAAAATTTCGATTTTCAAACATAAGATCTTCCGCGCGCAAAATCGCTCTCGCATCTTGCACGCTGGGGGGCTAACTGTTGGGGTCAAAAACGGTAATCTCGAAATCAACGGCTAAGTCAATTTGTCATACGAAAAATCCTCCGAAGGATGCGCACGAACACCCGCAAACCGAAGGAACCGAGCAGCCGACCGCAGCCATGGACGTAGGCGCCGGGCGCCTAGCGCCCGTGCTGCCTCTAGGCGCCGGGCGCCTAGCGCCCGTGCTGCCTCTAGGCGCCGGGCGCCTAGCGCCCGTGCTGCCTCTAGGCGCCGGGCGCCTAGCGCCCGTGCTGCCTCTAGGCGCCGGGCGCCTAGCGCCCGTGCTGCCTCTAGGCGCCGGGCGCCTAGCGCCCGTGCTGCCTCTAGGCGCGGGCGCCTAGCGCCCGTGCTGCCTTTAGGCGCCGGGCGCCTAGCGCCCGTGCTGCCTCTAGGCGCCGGGCGCCTAGCTCCCGTGCTGCCTCTAGGCGCCGGGCGCCTAGCGTCCGCGCTGCTTTGGATCTTCGAGCGACAATCTTCTGTGCACAATTTCCAGGCCCCGGCCGTCAGTAATCTGTGCTTTGAGTCTTTCCCGAGTCCTCGCGGAATGAATCGTTGGGATTCCGCGTACAAAACTCCCGTTCTTACTCTGAACTAAAAACCGTCGGAAACACTTCGGAAACTCGTAAGATATCAACGGAAAAGAAGATCTTAAATTATTCATACGAAATGATGATGGTTATCTAAAACACCATTCATCTCAATTCTACGAAGGATTGAAGATCTTCCGAAGAAATCGTAAAAAACAGCGGAAGTCCTAGAAATGGCCCGAAAGGGACCAAACGCGATCGGACAACCCATTTACGATTATCTAGGATAGATACAACGATTTTACGTTTATCTTTACGCAACAGGATAAATGCTAAATTTCCGGAAGGATAAATGTCAAGTTTCCCGAAGATAAATGCCAAGTTTCCCGATAAACATGAAGGTCGACGAAAATGGAAAAAAGCCCGCCTTGCGGCCCAGAAGGAGAATAGACCGTCATAAGAAGGAGTATATAAAGGAGCTTTGGGAGAAGAAGAAAGGCAGAGCGAAAATCATCGAGAGAGAGACCAAATCCGAAATCTAGGGTTTTTAGAATTCCTGCTAGCTTAGGGAACTTAGGACTTAGGAGGCTAGACTAGCGGAGCAAGACTTAGAACGTTTTGTCTCCTATATTTCCGTTGTTTCCTCTTCAGCGTATCTCTACTTCCCGTTTTTCGGAAGAATATTGTATTCAACTTATCATCTGTTTAATAAACGCCTTAGTGCAACTTTTCCGCTTTATTATCTTGTTCTATCAATTTCGTTTGGTTGTCGCAGAGAATCCGAGCCTTCAGGGAAAACTAGGTTTACTTAGTTTTCCTCCGATAAAACTTAACTAAAATCGACAGTGCGAATTTCGGTTCCCACAGAGACTAAGCTAGGTTGAAATATGTTTAAACTTCCATGGTTCGGCTATCTTAGGGTGGTGAACGCCTGTTGAAGGTGCGAGATATGATCCTCGGAGTCCAAGGACTTCACTAGCATGTCGTCGATGTAAACTTCCATGGTTCGGCCTATCTGATCGGCAAACATCATGTTGACCAGTCTCTGGTAGGTGGATCAGGCGTTCTTTAACCCGAAAGGCATAACCTTGTAGCAATAGATGCCCCTGGAGGTCATGAAAGATGTCTTCTCCTGGTCATCGGGATGAATTAGGATTTGGTTGTATCCGGAGAAGCCATCCATGAAGCTCATTAGTTGATGTCCGGCAGTGGCATCAACCAGCTTGTCTATATGAGGCAAAGGGAAGGGATCCTTCGGACATGACTTGTTGAGGTCCGTAAAATCGATGAAAACTCTCCTGTTTCCATTCTTCTTCCTTACAAGTACCACATTAGCAAGCCAGTCGGGATGCTGTACCTATCTTATGAATCCTGCGTCGAGCAGGTTCTTTATTTCCTCGTTAATGATTTCATCCCTTTCAGGGGCAAACTTCCTCCTTTTCTGTCTGACCGGGGGATGCTTTGGGTCCACTTGAAGTTGGTGCATGATGATATCGGGGTCGATCCCGGGCATGTCCTCATGGGACCACGCAAAGCAATCGGACTTCGACCTTATGAAGTCGATCAATCTTCGTCTCAGGTCCTCCGGGAGTTTGGAGCCTATTTTGAGATTCCGTTCCGAGTTCCCTTCCACCATGGTGACCTCGTCCATCCCTTCAACCTCCAGTTCTTCGGTGTGAAGAACTAGAGGTTGCTTATGTAATTTCTATAAGGCCTGGGTCTTTCCCTTTAGGGTGGTCTGGTAACAAGACCTAGAGTTTTCATGATCTCCCTTGATGACCTTTATGCCCCAGGGAGAGGGGAACTTTACCAATTGATGGAGGGTTGATGGTACGGCTCCCATGTCGTGGATTTAGGGCCTCCCTAGTATCACGTTGTAGGATGATGGACAATCGACGACTAGAAACTTGGTGGTTTGATTTATCCCCTCAGCGTAGACTTGGAGAAGAACCTCTCCTTCGTTCTGTTTCACCTCTCCGCTGAATCCCACGAGTAGGGTCGCTTTCCTGGTTAGCGTCTTGGGGTCCAACCCTAGATCCATGTAAGCTGAGTGAAAGATGATGTTGCTGGAGCTTCCGTTGTCCACCAGTATCCGCTTGAACAAGAATTGGCTATGGCCAGCGAGATGACGAGGGCATCGTGGCGAGGAGCTAGGACCCGTTCTTGCTCCTTCGCGGTGAATCTGATCTCGTCTATTCCCAGGAGTGGACGTTTGGGAGCCTCGGCCTCTTGATCGTTTCTAGCATTGTGGGTACTCCTTTTGGCCGCGGCGCTGCTGATCCAGCTTACTTCTGACCCTACTGAGATGACATGAATCACTCGGTCCTGCTGCGGGCGTAACACGGGAACAACATCGTTGGGAAGAGCGAGACCTTCCTTGTTTAAGAGGTCACTTGCTTTATCCGAGAGGAATTCCTTCAGATAACCCTTCTTGAGGAGCTCAGCGACCTCTATCCTCAGGGCTATACATTCTTCAGTGGTGTGGCCGTGATTGTTGTGGAACTGACACCACCTTTTGAGGCTCCGATTAGCGTCGGGGGACCTCACTTTGGGAGGCCATTTAACCTGCAGACCCATTTGTCTCAAAACTCCGCTGAGCTCCGGTTTGGATATCGCGAGATGAGAGATGCTGGGCCAAGTGGATACCATCACCCCCTCGGATCGGGCATAGGACGGTTCTGGTATCTGCCCCTGCTCGATAGTGGATTCCCTGGGAGGTCGAGGGCGAATGGCGTCGTCGCGATCGTCCCTTCGACGTCTTTGGGACTTCTGATCATGTTTGAAAGAAGCCTTGGCCCTGCTCGTGACGTCTTCTTCCCATCTCACTTGAGCCCAGGCGCGGGACAACACATCGGCCATGCCCCCACACCTGTACTTCGTTAGCTCCTTGTAAAGGTCTCCTTCGGCTGTGTCGGCGTTGCATTCGGGAATGGAGACCTTCTCCTGGTTAAAGCGGGCTATGTAGGAACGTAAAGACTCGTTCATGTATTGTTGGACCTCATAGAGGTCATCTGATCCTTTCTCCATGTGACGACTGCTGGGGAATTGTTCCACAAACTTGTCACTGAGGGCGGCGAAGGATGAGATGGATCCCGTGGGGAGATTGATGAACATTGGAGGTCAGGACCGGTCAAAGTTGATCCAAATCCTTTGCACATGGTAGCTTCCCTCGCTTCTTTAGGGATAGCCACAGCTATCATGCGCTGCTTATACTGGGCGACGTGGTTGTTGGGGTCTCCAGTCCCTTCGTACATCTTGATGCTCGGGAAAGAGAACTTGCGAGGTATCTCGACTGAAGCAATCTCTTTCACGAAAGGTGTGTCGGAGTAAGACCTAGGGTCGCTTCTCCGGATAGGGGGAGCTACTCCGGGGAGTCTTTCCACCATGGATTGGATGGTGCCGAATCTTTCGGAGACCACCTTCTCCAGGTAGGCAGCTAGATCTGGATCCGAGATCTCGGGATTATCGGGTGAGTATTCCTCATCGTCCGTGTCCGAATCGTCATTCTCTTCTTCCCGGGTTGTATCTCGAGCAGCTTCTTGGTTATCGGATCCGTCGTTAGGCTGCTGAGGTGTCTCCTTGTCATTGCGTGGGGTGCTAAGCGAAGCCATGGGTCGAACTCTGGTTCTGAACCGCTTTCGCTTGTTTCCGACTGTTCCGAGGGATTGGTTTTCTCGTCGGAGAACCAGGTTCTCGGCTTCCATATCATTTAGCTTCTCGGCGCTCTGTTGAAGTTGCTTGGAGTGTTCTCCAAGTTGATCTTTTAGGTTTTGAACATCTTGGACGAGTTCTAGACCTGCAGGTGTTGCCTCCTGAGCCTTGTGAAGGTCGGTGATTTGGCTTTGAAGAGTTTCAAGCCGGCTGAGAAGCTCCTGCTCCTTCGGGGTTGGTTCGGCTTGATTGGAATCGTCTTCCTGGGCCATCGTCACGTAGTTGAGTTACTCCCCTCCTTCTAGCACCAAACTGTTATGGTATTTTTGTGTATGGTCGTTGATAGGTCATGGATTTTACCCACTTTTAATCATGACCTATATATGTTTTTGGAAACAAAAGGATACTTGTAGTGCCTTTCTAGAGCTTTTTCAGGTTCAGGTACTCATTGGTGTAAAATAGCTAAAATGGAGCTAAAACAGAGACTTTATGAAGATATCAGCCAAGCGACACTTTATTCCATCGAACGATATACGTTGACGATATCGACCGATAGAAGTTAACCAAGATCGATCGATTGAAGCATTTCAACATCGATCGATACTGAAGTCTCCCGAGTCATTAATTACAAATTAGAAGCCCTAGTTGCTTCTAATATTTTTGCTAATTACACTTTAAGTCCCTGGCCGCCAGTTAGGCTATAATAGAGGGTTTTGTTCTAATTTAGAGAGAGACTTGCCTAGAGACCTTTTGAAAGACTTAAGATTGGGGAGAAGCACTTTGTCATACCATTGAGAGAGCTTAGGATTGGAGAGAGAGATCTGAAATGCAATCACATAGAAGATCTTGAACTCCCTTTGCTTTACTTATTTACTGTTTCTCATATTATTTCTATTTGAAAGCATTATTTAAACCATCATGATTTTGTCTCTCATGAATATGTTTGAGTAGTCTCACTGTTAGATTTAGGTTTCTCACCAAAGGTTAACTAATGTATTAAATCAGTTCATTGTTAGGGTGTTTAAAATATGATTCTTCTTCTAGTTGTTCTTATTGCTAAGCTAAGGAATTGATCACCCTTAACCTAGATCCTAGGATTAATTTGTCCAAGTGAGAACTTGACAAATACCTTAACCCAAATTAGTTATATCTATTTCTGCAAAGCTTAAACGAGAGTTTCTGCTTAGTAAGGACTAGAGAACCAAATCAAACTCGTTCTTAAGATTCACTAGAAACTATATCGATCGATAAAGCATCCACTTGATCGACTGATATAGTGAAAGGTTAATCAATCGACATCTTTATTCAAGTATCGATCGATACTTTCTTGCGGTTATTGTACGATAGTACATGTAATTGAAGACAACCCTTTAGTTTTAGTTCAGAATTATGAACACTAAAAACCTTAACACCCTAAATACATGTTAAACCTGAGAAGCACCTAAAACTAACTACCCTTTAAACCTTAAAACAAACACAAGTAATCACCCAAGCAATAACTTGCTTACCATTTAATTTACTGTTTTAAAACCTTTCAGTCTAGCTTTACTTCGAAAACTAAACAATATGTTGTGTAGTCCTAGAGTCTCTATGGATTCGATCCCTACGTACTGCAATTGAACCTCTTTTGATGAGAGTAATTCACTCCTTAGGGTAATTTGAGTGATATCAAATTTGGCGCCGTTGTCGGGGACTCTTTTCCCATTGCCATCAGATTTAGTTTACAATATAGTCTAGACCTTACTTTCGTGTTACTTAATTATTTTTCCCTTTTTCTCTGCTATTACAGGGAACTCAAGATGGAAAAGACAGAAGTCGGCATAGCATCAATCGATAAGAAACGCGCACATCGAGCGATATGTCGAGCGAAGAATCAATCGACACAGACCGATCAACATCGATTGATACCAACCAGTCGGAAGCAGGTAAGTCTCCACTTACCGACCTTCATAATGAGGAAGTAGTCCAAATCGAACCTTTAGGTCAATCACGCAATAAATCAAACGAATCAATAAATGAACAGGGGACTGCAATCCCTGTTCTTCCCCTCTCTTCAATCAAAGACGATGATAAGTTGCAAGACTACTTAGACCCCATTAAGACCTATTCCAATAGGTCAGCCATTAAGCTACCAGAGGATTATAAAAACAGATCAACACTTCATTTTGAATACATCCGCCTGGTACAAGAAAACCCATTCCGAGGATCTGCCTCAGAGCATCCTCATGATCACATCGATTACCTAGAAGATCTTGAACTCGGTAATAACGATCGCTGTAGAATTTTTCTTTTCTCTTTAGGGAGAGAGGCTAAGAGTTGGTTGAATCAGTTACCAGCAGGCTCTTTAACCTGCTTGAGAGAGATCCGGAATGCATTCATAAACCACTTCTTCGATGAAACTCGATATTGGGACACGAGACGAAAGCTTTCAACTTTCTTTCAAGAACCACGAGAATCATTTAGGAACGCTTGGTCAAGATTTAAGTATTATCAGAGAGACTGTACCCACCACGGGTATTCGGAACCAGAACTCCTTAAATTTTTTACGGAGGCCTCGAATTGGATTACCAAATCACGCTTGATAATGCGAGTAACGGGAATTTTAGTTCCAGAAACTCTGAAGATGCTAAGCATCTGATTGAAAACATAGCCATGGGAAAATCTTATGAGAATAAAGATAAAGAAAGGGATGCAAGATCCAAGAACGACCTTCAAATGCAAAAGATAAAGAAATCTTTGGATTCACTTCATTGCCTAATGAAAGAAAAGCCTAAAACAATTCAAAACACTGAGGATATCCAATCCATCGGACAGATGTTCTTTGGACAAGAACCCCAGCAACAATGCATCCTAAATGTAGACAATTTTGCCCATGACTATGACGCCCTAATCAGATTATACCAAGGACGAGATAGATTTAGGTTGAACCACGCATCCACAGGACCTCAGAAACTGAGTAACAACCAAGACACCAGATTAAATCGCATTATCAGCACAATGTCAAGAAGAATCGAAACATTGACTGATCAAGTTAGGCGTCTACAGAGTAATACAGCCAGTAATGCTATATCCATAAAAAGGGAAGCTGGATGTCTTCCGGAAATGACTGATACAAACCCGAGACGCCAGGTAATTGCTGCAGTGTTGAGAAGCGGGAAACAATTAACTCCAAACGTTGCACCCAATGAGAGTTCTGAAATCCAAGAAACAGAAACTCCCAAACCCACCCTAAATCCCGCACTACTCTCTTACCCGAGAAACGGATCACCTCAGAACAAAGGAAAGAATACTAACTCTAAAGAAACTGAGACAGAGGTGATCATTATTGATGAGGATGAAGAAAGTGTAGCGGAACCGGTTGCTATCGATCGATCCACAACAACGAATATCGATCGATCCGCAACCTCGAATACAGATCGATCCACAACCTCGAACATCGATCGATCCAAGGATGCGAGCATCGATCGACAGACGCCCGCAGGTTCTAAAGAAAAATCGATCCCCGCTGAGCCAACTATAGAACGGGTGTACGACACAAAACCTCTTTTCCCTCCCAAATCAAATACTAAACGCGATAAAGATTATGAGATCTGTCGACAAAATTTAGAGCATGTTAACCTAGCGATGCCACTCATCGACGCTGTCAAACTTTCCCCTGCTATAAATCAGTTTGTCAAAGGGATGACAACAAAAACGTTTTTTCAGCAGGAAGGCGTAGTATAATGATGGTCTTTGAGGAAGTTAGCGCAATTATACAAAGCGAAACTCCTGAAAAAGTACCTGATCCTGGAAGTTTTGTCCTTAAATGCACAATTAGAGATCAGCTTTTCCCAAGAGCACTCTTTGATCTTGGCTCTAGTGTAAATTTAATGCCGCACTCAGTAGCAACATTGCTCGGGTACACTGAATTTACACCAGCCGACATCCAGTTACTTCTTGCGGATCGATCTGTACGAATCCCAGAAGGAGTACTTGAAGACGTACCAGTAGAAATAAATGGATTATCCGTAGCGACAGATTTTGTCGTTCTTCATTATAAAAATTAACCAAGAGATCCAATACTACTAGGTAGGCCGTTCCTTGCGACTGCGAATGCCATTATTGATGTAAAAGGGGGACGAATAAATCTTATAATAGGAGACATTCATATGAAATTTGACATGGAAAAAATCGTCACACTCCCCTTAATAGACAAACCGTCCTCCTATGTGGAAGAAATTGAGGAATTGACTCAAGACTTTTTGGAGAAGTCTTTTTCGGACGATCATCTCGGAAATGAGCTTTTAGCTGCGCAAAACGAAATTTTCAGCATAGATAATAGAGCAAACGATTATGATCATCTCATGGACTCTGGTCGGAAATTGACTGACAGCGGAACCAACGATAACGGTGATTCCAACATCGATATCGCCCGATACATCAATCCCGATATCGATCGACGACCGTCACCACTAAGTGATCTCTCGAAAGAGAAAGCACCAAATGTGAAGCTTAAACCTTTACCCACTGGACTCAAATATGCTTTTCTAAGAGAGAACGACTATCCAGTCATAGTCAACGCAAACCTTACAAACGGGGAACTCGCGCTTTTATTGATAATCTGCGAAAGCATAGGAAAGCACTTGGATACTCCTTGGATGACATACCTGGCATCTCACCTGATCTTTGTATGCATCGGATCCATCTGGAAGACGAATCCAAATCATCCATAGAGCACCAAAGACGACTCAACCCGAACCTCAAAGAAGTCGTGAAAAAGGAAATAATAAAACTGCTTGATGCAGGAATAATTTATCCAATTTCCGATAGTAATTGGGTAAGCCCAGTCCCCGTGGTACCAAAGAAAGGAGGTATTACAGTGGTAAAAAACGAAAAGGATGAACTCATTCCAACACGAACCGTCACCGGACACCACATGTGTATTGATTAAAGGAAATTAAATTCCGCAACCCGGAAGGATCATTTCCCTCTTCCATTCATTGATCAAATGCTGGAAAGACTAGCAAATCATCAATATTATTCCTTTCTTGATGGATATTCTGGATTCTTCCAAATTCTGATACATCCAGATGATCAAGAAAAGACAACATTTACATGTCCCTATGGAACCTTTGCATATCGAAGAATGCCATTTGGTCTATGTAATGCACCAGCTACTTTCCAGCGCTGCATGATGTCAATTTTCACTGATATGATAGAAGATTTCATGGAGGTATTCATGGATGATTTCTCAGTATATGGATCAAGTTTCAAAGATTGCCTCGACAACCTATGTAAGGTATTGGAGAGATGTGAAGAAAAGAATCTAGTCCTTAACTGGTAAAAATGCCACTTTATGGTCAATGACGGAATCGTGCTCGGACATAAAGTGTATGCAGCTGGAATTGAAGTAGACAGAGCAAAAATTGAGGTAATGACTAGTCTACCACCTCCTACCAACATCAAAGACATCATGAGTTTCCTGGGTCATGCTGGTTTTTACAGGAGATTTATTGAGCATTTCAGTAAGATAGGCAGACCTCTCACTATCCTCCTTTGCAAAGATATTAAATTTGACTTTACACTAGAATGTCAAAAGGCTTTTGAAAAAATCAAGGAAGCTCTTATAACTGCCCCCGTCGTACAAGCACCTGATTGGAATCTTCCATTCGAAATAATGTGTGATGCGAGTGATTTCGCTGTAGGCGTAGTTCTAGGGCAACGTAAAGACAATAAGCTGCATGTCATTTATTATGCGAGCCGGACATTAGACGAAGCTAAGAGAAATTATGGAATGACTGAAAAGGAACTACTTGTAGTCGTATACGCTTTCGAGAAATTCTGTAACTATCTAGTAGGTTCAAAGGTCATTGTCCACATTGATCACGCAGCTATAAAATATCTTATGCAAAAGAAAGATGCGAAACCACGCTTTATCCGTTGGATACTACTCCTCCAAGAATTCGATATGGAAATCAAAGACAAGAGAGGAGTAGTCAATAGTGTCGCAGATCATCTTTCCCGGATACGAGTGGACGACGACGTCCCTATTAATGACTCTCTTCCAGACGAAAATGTGTACTTCACAGACTCTTCATTCGTCGGTCATATAGGACTCTTATCCGAAAATTCTTTAGCCGACGATCTCGACATGATTACCTTCGGCGATCTTATGTCGATCGATGGATACGACCTACATCGGTCGATACTGATGATCCTATGTCGATCGACGAGAACATTGAGGAATCGATCGATCCCGCCACTGGAATATCGATCGATAATACCCACGATGTCGATTTGCGTAATGTTTCTATTACGATCACCATAGATACCGCTATCACAGTGGCACATAATGTGATTATCGACACACATACTATCCCTCAGGATAGGGATACTCTGCATGAAACACAAGCCGTGGATAAACAATTCGGCGAACAACCCTGGTATGCTGACATAGTTAACTATCTAGCAGCAGATGTCGAACCAGAGGATCTAAAACGCTACAACAGAAAGAAATTCTTCAGAGAAGTAAGTAGATACCATTGGGACGAACCTTACCTGTACAAACAATGTGTCGACGGCATATTTAGACGCTGCTTAGCTGAAACTGAAATCTCAAACATCATTTATCACTGCCATGGATCCGAATATGCCGGACATTTTGCAACCTTTAAAACGGTTTCTGAAATTCTCCAAGCAGGATTTTGGTGGCCAACAATGTTCCGTGATGGTCATACCTACATTGTTAAGTGTGATAGATGTCAGCGTCTGGGTAAGATCAGCAAAAGACATGAGATGGAACAAAAGTTCATTCTTGAAATAGAAGTCTTTGACTGCTGGGGAATAGACTTTATGGGTCCCTTCCCATCTTCCTACGGAAACAAATACATCCTGGTTGCTGTTGATTATGTTTCCAAATGGGTAGAAGCAATAGCTTCACCAACAAATGATGCATCAGTAGTCGTTAAACTTTTTAAGAGCATCATTTTTCCAAGATTTGGAGTACCTTGAATAGTCATAAGCGATGGTGGAACTCATTTTGTAAAAAAAATCTTTGAGCACTTTCTCATAAAGAACGGAATTCACCATCGGGTAACAACACCTTACCCTCCGCAGACTACTGGACAAGTCGAAGTTTCCAACAGACAAATCAAAGTGATTTTGGAAAAAACTACCGGAGCTACTAGGAAGGATTGGTCTAAGAAATTGGATAATGCTTTATGGGCTTATCGTACTACATTTAAAACTCCACTTGGAACTACCCCATTTCACCTGCTCTATGGTAAATTGTGCCACTTACTAGTCGAGTTAGAGCATAAAGCAGTCTGGACAACCAAATTGTTAAATTTTGACATTAAACCAGCTGACGAAAGGAGACTCATCCAGCTTAACGAACTGGACGAAATCAGACATATGGCTTACGAGAACTCAAAGTTGTATAAGGAAAGAACAAAGGCTTATCATGACAAAAAAATCATTTCTCAGCATTTCGCCACCAATGATCAAGTTCTTTTATACAATTCTCGTTTGACATTATTTCCCGGAAAACTCTGTTCTCGTTGGTCTGGCCCTTTCACCGTAACTAATGTCCATCCAAGTGGTGCTATCACTCTTATTAATGAAAAAGGTGACGAATTTACGGTAAACGGCCAACGAGAACAGAGTTTTCCGGGAAATAATGTCAATGTAGTGTAGTGCGACACCTTTCTCTGTAAAAGTAGTCCCCAACACGGAACGGTTCTCTTTACGTCCCGACCCAAGGTAAGGGTTCACGAGCTTACACTCCTCTACCATGCGCTTGATGGAGTGGTGGATTTGACATTCGTCGATCCCGGTCACGATCTGACGCCACCGAACCATGGAGCTGTTTTTGCTGAGCATATAGTTGGCTTGAAGACGAAGCCTTTCACTGGGACCACGAGGAAGATGGAGAGGGTAGGCAGCCTCCTCACTCCGATCTTCCAGATCTCCAGATTCGTTTGGATGAGGGCAGTGCGAGGACATCTCGCGCATACTTGGACGCAGCTCACCTACGCAGGAGCCTACGGCTAGACAGACAGCTCACCTTGACCTTCAAGACTATCGACGGAGAGCGCAAGATCACCTTGCCACGCCGTAGGTTGACCAACTTCAACGGTGACTTGGAGAGACTCAGGTTCCAGCCTGATGCACGCATTATCCGAGATCCCACCGCTCAGCGTCGTCCGACAGGAGCTCGCAGCAGCGACACCCCCCGAGCTACACCAGTGACACGACTTCCCTCATTCCCAGACCTCGCAGGTTTGGAGGATAGCTATGAGAGAGTCTACAGGAGAGGAGTGCTGCGTGCCCATTAGGCTATCTGGTCCCGTGTTTCACATTTCAGCTGCTCGAGCCGTACCCGCACTTCGGCCCATGATCCCTCGGCACTAGGACCATCTCACCAGTACCGTCAGGACGACGACGGGAGTGAGGAGTGATTCCCTTGCCCATTTCTATCCCTTATCTTGTGCTACTATGTTTTTCGTTTCAGACTTGTAGGATTTATTTTGTACTTTATTATGACTCTGCATTCTATTACTTATTATATAACTATTCAGTGTGTTGAGACTATCTAACAGAGCTAACATAGAGATACCAAATTCATAGAGGACGAGTTGGATGGACTAACAACACCATTAATGAAGAAATTCCGCAGAGAGCTCCATATCGATCGATTCACCTAAATCTGATATCATTCGATATGGTTAATGCGATATCGATCGATAATTCCACTGAGAGGTACGAAAAAAAATCCTGCTAACATGAACAACTTTGTTACATTACTTATTTTACCTCATAGACCAACTAACACTGGGGACAGTGTTGTTTAAGTCTGAGGGGGGGGGGGGTATCCACTAACATTTCTTGTTTTATGACATTTATTCTCGTTTTATAAAAAAAAAATATATATAAAATAATAAAAATTTCCAAAGAAGGAAGCGATGATTAATTTTATATATACTTTTTATATAACCACTCTTTAGCACCATTCTTAGATCTGTTGATTGCAGAAAGTACTATAGATGCTAAAGTGGAGCACCTGTCACCTTGACGACACTTTTTATGATTGTTTGAAAGAACCAAAGATGATTTCCAACCTAACCTGACAATCTATTTCTTGTCTTTGGGCTTGGTATACAAGGGGTCAGAATCCTCCTGCAAGTCTGGAAGATAATAGTCTGTGTGTTTCTGATTCTCTTCCTTCTCTCTCTTCGGCATCCTATCGGAAGAAAGAAAAAAAGTTTGTATAAAAGATGTGATATGATTTCTTGAGAAGTAGAGGGGTAGGAGTGATTCCTGCGACCCCAATATTCTACTATAAAAGATTGATCAGAGCGAGGGGTAGGAGTGACTCCTGCGACCCCACTATTCGCTTATTCTGAAAGATATATATGTTGCTAAGACAACGAGATGAGACGAAGATAGCCTTTGTGGCTGTCAATGTTTTTAAAATCTGAAACTATGAGGATTCAGAGAAGAGAGAAAAAGGAGGAAGAAATGAATAAGAGAAGACTACATGTGTGTTCAGAAACTTGTTTGAGTTGAGTCCATGTGTTCCTTGATCGATACTCCCAAGGTAAAGCCTGCACTTTTATCTTATGCATAAATGAAATCAGTAGAGGGGAAGACAAACATGATTGCTAAGTTGTTGGCCAGATGAACTGTTGCTAAGCTAGGATATGGCATAATGTACTTCTAAGA
This sequence comes from Hirschfeldia incana, assembly GCA_026261945.1. NCBI lineage: Eukaryota > Viridiplantae > Streptophyta > Magnoliopsida > Brassicales > Brassicaceae > Hirschfeldia > Hirschfeldia incana. The sequence goes on from JABCMI010000030.1 coordinate 1,185,130, forward strand.
TTGATAGATATACGATGTGGTTTGCGACAAATGAGAGGTGATGATTTTGAGTTTGAGATCACATGAGCTTCTGCCTTTCAAACCTTTTCTAGACCAATGTACTGTTATTTTCTTGAGGACAAACAAAAGAATAAGTCTGGGGGAGTTGATAGGTCATGGATTTTACCCACTTTTAACCATGACCTATATATGTTTTTGGAAACCAAATGATACTTTTAGTGCCTTTCTAGAGCTTTTTCAGGTTCAGGTACTCATTGGCGTAAAATAACTAAAATGGAGCTAAAACGGAGACTTTATGAAGATATCAGCCAAGCGACACTTTATTCCATCGACTGATATACGTTGAGAATATCGACCGATAGAAGTTAACCAAGATCGATCGATTGAAGCATTTCAACATCGATCGATACTGAAGTCTCCCGAGTCATTAATTACAAATTAGAAGCCCTAGTTGCTTCTAATAGTTTTGCTAATTACACTTTAAGTCCTTGGCCACCTGTTAGGCTATAACAGAGGGTTTTGTACTAGTTTAGAGAGAGACTTGCCTAGAGACCTTTTGAAAAACTTAATATTGGAGAGAAGCACATTGTCATACCATTGAGAGTGCTTAGGATTGGGAGAGAGATCTGAACTGCAATCACAGAGAAGATCTTGTACTCCCTTTGCTTTACTTATTTACTGTTTCTCATATTATTTCTATTTGAAAGCATTATTCAAACCATCATGATTTTGTCTCTCATGAATATGTTTGAATAGTCTCACTGTTTGATTTAGGTTTTCTCACCAATGTTAACTAATGTATTAAATCAGTTAATTGTTAGGGTGTCTAAAATATGATTCTTCTTATAGTTGTTCTTATTGCTAAGCTAAGGAATTGATCACCCTTAACCTAGATCCTAGGATTAATTTGTCCAAGGGAGAACTTGACAAATACTTGAACCCAAACTAGTTAGATCTATTTCTGCTAAGCTTAAACGAGAGTTTCTGCTTAGTAAGGACTAGAGAACCAAATCAAACTCGTTCTTAAGATTCACTAGAAACTATATCTATCGATAAAGCATCCGCTTGATCGACCGATATAGCGAAAGGTTAATCGATCGGCATCTTTATTCAAGTATCGATCGATACTTTCTTACGGTTATCGTACGATAGTACATGAACCGAGATCTAGTTGAAGACAACCCTTTAGTTTGAGTTCAGAATTATGAACACTAAAAACCTTAACACCCTAAATACATGTTAAACCTGAGAAACACCTAAATCTAACTACCCTTTAAACCTTAAAACAAACACAAGTAATCAACCAAGCAATAACTTGCTTACCATTTAATTTACTGTTTTAAACCCTTTCAGTCTACTTTACTTCGAAAACTAAACAATCTGTTATGTAGTCCTAGAGTCTCTGTGGATTTGATCCCTAAGTACTACAATTGAACCTCTTTTGATGAGAGTAATTCATTCCTTAGGGTAATTTGAGTGATATCAGTCGTTTAAGTACTACGGAACACAAGAAAACTTAAATATTTGTAAGTGTTTAGAAGAGAAATCGAGGCAAAGAGACGTGTATTATTGAGTATATGTGGGATTACAACGTTTGGATGTATAAACCTTAGTTTTATCGCCTAACTCTCTAGTCTCTAAGCCTCTGAATGTCGATCACTTGTTCTAGGGTTTGGGCTCCCCTTTTATAGGTTATGTATGTCGGCTGCAGTAGGGCGAAAGCCCTAGTATCCGTGGAAATAGAAGTTTTCCCATGACTGAAAAACTTCCATTATTGTTGCGGAGGGTCGGACCCTGGTTCCTTCCAGCAAGGGCTAGGCCCTGGGACTTCTTAGCAGGGACTGGGCCCTGGAACCCCTTAATAGGAATTGGACCCTGGAACCTTCTAGCGGGGACTGGACCTTGCATCTTCCTTAGGAGGAGGGTCTGGAAATCAAGGGCCCCTTCGGAGGCTGGAGAAATCTTTAGCCTTGGATATTTTTCCCCAACAAGTAGATCAATCCCACTTTGAGCCATGCATCATTGATCTCATAATTTGAGATCTAGAGGTTGAAAGAATTCTCGTCGATACTATGAGCACCATCAACGTCATCTTCCGAGACACTCTTGGGAGGATGAAAGTCGATACTATATTGCCTCGAGTGCCGAACTGAGCATGTTTAGTCGCTAAAATAGAAAATATGTATGTCAAACAATAAACGAAAATCTATGACATATGAATTTTTTCGCTTCCGAACAAGTTTTCAGAAGTCTCGATAAAAAAAAGAACCCCATTTATCAAACGTGATCCTTCCGCGGCCACTTAAAAATGCTCCAGTATATCGGTCGGTTGGGGAGTATCGAAACTCGAAGGCAAGCCAGAAAACAAATCGCCCATGTTGTTATGGTATTTTTGTGTAGGGTCGTTTAAGTACTACGAAACACAAGAAGACTAGCGAATAGGTACGAGTTTAGGTATGTTATTAGAATAGAAATCGAGGCAAAGAAATGTATGATGGAGTATCTTTACCGTTTACAACGTTTTGGGTGTATAAACCCTAGTTTTCTAGCCTAACTCTCTAATCTCTAAGCCTCTGAATGTTGATCCCTTGTTCTAGGGTTTGGGCTCCCCTTTTATAGTAGTTATACGTCGGCTAATCCAGGGCGGACTTCGTAATATTCACGAATATATTAGTTTCCCCATGATTTGGGAAACTTCCATATTGTTGCAGACGGTCGGACCCTTGTTCCTTCTGACAGGGGCTAGGCCTTGGTACCTCTTCGTGGGGACTGGACCCTGGATCTTATTAATAGAGGTCGGATCCTGGTGCCTCCTAGCGGAGATTGGACCATCGAGCAAAAGTAGGACCCTGGGTCCTTCTTAAGTGAGGGTCTGGAATACAGTCGTTGGGAAGAGCGGGACCTTCCTCAGCGACTTCTATCCTAAGGGCTATACAGTCTTCAGTGGTGTGACCGTGATCGTTGTGGAAACCACACCACTTTTTGGGGTTCCGATTGGCGTCGGGGGACCTCATTTTGGGAGGCCATTTAACCTGCGGGACCATTTGTCTCAATACTCTGATGAGCTCCGGCTTGGATATCGCGAGATGAGAGATACTGGGCCAAGTAGAGACCATCATCCCTCGGATCGGGGTAGAGGACGATTCTGATACTTGCCCCTGCTCGGATTGGTAGGCTCTCTGGAGGGTTGAGGGCGGATAGCCTCGTCGCGTTCGTCCCTAGGGGGTCTGGAAGACTTCTGATCGTATTTGGAGGAGACCTTGGCCCTGCTCACGACGTCTTCTTCCCATCTCACTTGAGCCCAGGCGCGGGATAACACATCCGCCATATCCCCACACCTATACTTTGTTAGCTCCTTATAGAGTTCTCCTTCTGGAAGCAGGCCCTTCTTGAAAGCTGAGACGGCTGTATCGGCATTGCACTTGGGAATAGAGACCTTCTCCTTGTTGAAACGAGCTATATAGGAACGCAAGGACTCGTTCCTGTATTGTTGAAACTCGTAGAGGTCATCCGATCTCTTCTGCAGATGACGACTGCTGGAGAATTGCTCTACAAACTTATCGCTGAGGGCGGCGAAGGATGAGATGGATCCCGTGGGGAGATTGATGTACCACTGGAGGGCAGGACCGGACAAAGTTGATCCAAATCCTTTGCACATGGTAGCTTCCCTTGCTTCCTTGGGGATAGCCACGGCTATCATGCGCTGCTTGTACTGGGCGATATGGTTATCGGGGTCTCCAATTCCTTCGTACATCTTGATGTTCGGGAAAGAGAACTTGCGAGGCATCTCAACACAAGCAATCTCTTTCACGAAAGGTGTGTTGGAGTAAGACCTAGGATCGCTCCTACGGATAGGGGGAGCTACTCTGGGGAGTCTTTCCAGCATAGATTGGTGTCGAATCTCTCGGAGACCACCTTCTCCAGGTAGGCAGCTAGGGCCGGATCTGAGATCTTGGGATGGTCGGGCGAGTATTTCTCATCGTCCGTGTCGGAATCGTCGTTCTCTTCTTCCCGGGTTGTGTCTCGAGCGGCTTCCTGGTTGTCGGATCCGTCGTTGGGCTGCTGAGGTGTCTCTTCGTCGTCGCGTGGGGTACTAAGCAAAGCCATGGGTCGAACTCTGGTTCTGAACCGCTTTCGCTTGTTTCCAATCGTTACGAGGGATTTATTTTCTCGTCGGAGAACCCGGTTCTCAGCTTCCATGGCGTCTAGCTTCTCGATGCTCTGTTGAAGTTGCTTGGAGTGTTCTCCAAGTTGGTCTTTTAGGTTTTGAACTTCTTGGACGAGTTCTAGACCTGCGGGTGTTGCCTCCCGAGCCTTGTGGAGGTTGGTGATTTGGCTTTGGAGTACTTCAAGCCGGCTGAAGAGCTCCTGCTCCTTCTGGGTTGGTTCGGCTCAGTTGGAATCGTCTTCCTGCGTCATCGTCACGTAGTTGAATTCTCCCCTCCTTCTAGCGCCAAACTGTTATGGTATTTTTCTGTAGGGTCGTTTAAGTACTACGGAACACAAGAAGACTAGCGAATAAGTACGAGTTTAGGTATGTTTTTAGAATAGAAATCGAGGCAAAGAGATGTATTATTGAGTATCTTTAGCGTTTACAACGTTTTGGGTGTATAAACCCTAGTTTTCTAGCCTAACTCTCTAATCTCTAAGCCTCTAAATGTCGATCCCTTGTTCTAGGGTTTGGGCTCCCCTTTTATAGTAGTTATATGTCGGCTAATCCAGGGCGGACTTCGTAATATTCGCGAATATATTAGTTTCCCCATGATTTGGGAAACTTCCATATTGTTGCGGACGGTCGGACCCTTGTTCCTTCCGGCAGGGGCTAGGCCTTGGTACCTTTTCGTGGGGACTGGACCCTGGATCTTATTTATAGAAGATGGATCCTGGTGCCTCCTAGCGGAGATTGGACCTTCGAGCAGAAGTAGGACCCTGGGTCCTTCTTAAGTGAGGGTCTGGAATACAAGGGCCCTTCGTAGGCTGGAGAAATCTTTAGCCTTGGATATTTTTCCCCAACACATGTAACTAAAAATCATTCGCGGGAAAATCGAGGCCACCCAGATCGATTCCCTTGCCTTTCGATTGTTTGGTGGCCTTCTGCCCTATGGGGACACTGCAGGGAACATGATCATCCGCATCCGATTTTAGACCCCTCTTCCGCCAAAGGGACATACCCTGGGAAGCGGCGCTCCAACGTTTTGCGGACCCTCAGCTTCGTAAAGAAGGTCCAGAAGCTAGGATTAAGAAGTTACCCCACTTTGGACCCTAATGATTCCAGTTTACCCGGTTTGTAGATATGGCAGTTTCTTCAAGTTTCTGATCAAACCTGAATGAATCCGGATATAAGAAGCTTTATCCTGACTCATTAATCAGTTTAGAATCACCCTGAAGTTGAATCAATATCATAGGAGCCAGGATTAAGAAGTTATCCCACTTTGGACCCAAATGATTCCAGTTTACTCTGTTTGTAGATATGGCAGTTTCTTCAAGTTTCTAATCAAACCTGAATGAATCCGGATATAAGAATCTTTATCCTCACTCATTAATCAGTTTAGAATCACCCAAATATGATGCGTTGATGAGAGGATGAGCGTTGAACTCGCTTCGAAATGCTGGAATTCTTCCTTACTTAACCGACGCAGCATTTATTCGGAAAAAAACCCTCGTTCAAATCTATGGCCATTTTCCGTTCCCCCGTTGATCAGACACATGTTTTTGCGAGGAACCAAACAGAACATCTGACCCAAGACGTGTTGCAACCTCTTTATAGCTTCGAAATGATCGATGGTGAGATGTAGACCATGCTCATAGCTAAGGATCAATGTACCATTGAGATGCTCCAAACCAACGAGGTTTAGCTGACTAAACGATATGTCATTGAGACAACGCGTCAGAAATGCTTCATTGCACTTAAAATAGTCCTCTTGGGGATTCTCGGCTGATTTCCTTCCGCGAGGGACTTGAAATTCTGCTTCTTCTGAAACTTCGCCGAATTCTTGAATAATCCTCAGGAACGAACACGAGGTCCTGCTTGGCAGGACATGGTTCCCCACATTACGAGGCCTCGTAGGAGAAAAACTCCTCTTCTAGAGGATCGATCATGGCACAGCTTGTGACCCAGTATGCCTTGGCTTCCGAAGGATCAACCGAATGGGGAACGAACTCGGTCTTCAGGACAATAATCTTGCCCTTGGAAGCATCTTCAGAATTAGAACTCCGGGAAGTAGACTTCCTCGAGGTTTTCTTTCTGAAAGACATCTTTTCAAATTATAAGTCCACTTCTCTAAAAATAATTTAAGATTGGGAGAGAACTATCTCCCAAAGTTTCTTTTGTGAGAATAGAGAAGTAAGAAGGTGTGAAGCTTGAGAAAAACTTCATATTTTTATAGGCATCAAGATTACCTATTCACCAGCGAACTTTCGAGCATTAATCTCGTCCAAATCTCTTGACTGATCAACAAACGCAACCATACTATAGAACCTTGCATCGACAATTTACGGTTCTAACGAGCTATCAACAAAACCTAACCGTTGGGGTCAAAAACCCAACCATTATGTGGGTTCTCCAATGAGCATCCTATGGACCATCTGGAGAGGTTTGAGAATCTCATAACCGCCATTAAGGCCAATGGAGTCCCTGAGGACTATCTTCTCTGCAAGCTTTTCAAATACTCCCTATCTGGAGAAGCTTTGTAGTGGCTCAGGCTACCACCAGGTTCTCTCACAACCTGGAGCAACATCAAAAACGCATTCATGCGTAACTTCTTTGAGGAATCACGCGCTGAAGAATGGAGGAGGAAAATTGCTACATTCACTCAGGATCCTGGAGAGTCATTTAAGGATACATGGATCAGATTCAAGTCCTACCAGCGTGATTTTCCACACAACGGATTCAACAAAATGCAACTGCGCTGTACTTTCTATAGAGGCATCGCTTTGAAGAATCAGATGGGCTTGATACAGCTAGTGAAGGTAACTTCACCACCAGGAATCCAAAAGATGCAGTGAATTTGATTGATAACTTAGCAGCAACAGCACAAAGAACATTATGAAGGCAAAATCTGCATAATTCCTTGGGAAGGAACAGATTATTGAAGTACATGCACAGCTGGATAATGTTCAGAAGTTACTAAACAAGCAGATTTTCTCAGTGGAGGATGCATAAACTATAGATGGAGAGGAATTTACAGAAGAAGAGGTAAACTGGATTAGTGGAATTTGATTTCAGAGATCTAGAAAACAAGGAGGAAACATAAACTTCTCAGGCCAGAGAAGCAACTTCAGTCAGAAGCCGAATACCAACAACTACAGCAGCAGCAACCTCAACAACAATAGGAGTCATGGAAACTGATTCTACACAAACCACCCCCACCCACCCAAGAAAATAAACTGGAAGCGATGCGGGACAGAGTTCTAGAGAGTCACCAGAAACTTCAGGTGGAGTCCAATGGAAAGATTGACTCCGTCTACACCAACCTAAACACAAAGCTTGATGGTTTGAGCACCTATGTGAAGAAGTTGGAGACTCAGGTGGTTCAGACAGGAGAAGCAGTAAAGAAGAAAGAAAATTTAACAAGGGGAACAAGAGAGTGTGCTACTAACCACCACGTGAATGCCATCCTGGATAGAGCATCGATCGAGGGACTTCGAGAACGCTTCTCACGAGTGCAGTACCATCAAGATTATGTCACACGAAGGTTTCGCTGCACGACACCCACATTTGCCCGTCCCTATCAGAATCGAGACGACTTCATCAGATATCAATTGACGAATTTTCTCTCCCGTCGATCGACATACATATACGGATATCAACCGACACACGCCAGTAGCCATCGCTTGATATACAGTACCCCAAAGACAAGTGCAACTTCCAAAGATAGACGCAGCACGACTTAATGCACTTCGGGAGCAGTCTAAGACTTCTAGAAACCCTCCAACCGCCATCATGAAAAAACCCACGGATATTATTGAGCCCATGGAGATAGAAAAGGAAAGTGGGGGTAGAGTTCTTAGAAAAAAGGAAAGAGAAGATTCCAAAGCACCTTAAAAGGGGAGTTAATGAGAAGGAGATGGAAAACTTCAGAAACAGAGTTCTGACAATACCCAAAGAGAAATCCTTTGAAGAAGCTTACTTTTCACACAAATTGTGGATGTTTTTAAGGGAAACAAAGGAGAGAGAAGAAGACATAAGGAGGATGTTTAATCAAATCAGAGATAGCTTAAAGAAGAGGATCACATTAGAAAAGAAGAGCGATCCAGGGAAGTTCACAATACCATGCTCAGTAAGAGGTATTGAGTTTCCTCGCGCTCTCTGCAACACAGGATCTGGAGTCAGCATCCTACCCAAGATCATGGCAGACCATCTAGGTCTGAAGATAGAGCCTACTGAAGAATCATTCATCTTCGTGGATTGTTCTCAGCAGAACCCTGGAGGAATTGTTCAAAATCTTGAGGTACATATTGGTGATGCTCTAATCCATTCAGAATTCCACGTCCTGGATGTCAAGCTCAACTTCAACAAATCTCTACTACTTGGAAGAGCCTTTTTAGCTATAGTTGGAGCTGTTTGTGAACTAAAATCCAACAAGCTCTGCCCAACCCTAATTGACCCTACCATCCACTACAATCCGGTCCAAGTCATCAAGATTCCAAGGAAAGAGAGCTCAGCACTCGTAGCAGCATGTTTTTGTGCACATGAGTATGATTCAATGGCTGACTACGAGACATATTATGATGAATCGACCGACGAAGGCCATATCTCATCGACCGACACCATAAACCCCACGTCGACCGACAAACACACCAGGTCATCGATCGATATGACATTCAAAGACATCGAAGAGGAGTTTCCAAACGGCAATTTTCCTATAGATAGTTGGGAGAACGATCATTACATCCCAGCATTAGCTATTGACACTACTCAAGAGTAGTATGATGAAGATTATGAGGAAGAACGAGCTATAGAGTACATATTTCTTCATGAAGAAGAAGATGAAGACATATTTTCTAACCACATCTTCAAATTCGGGGCATCGACCGATAGAGCCACTGAGATCGATAGATGAAGACATATTTTCTCATCATCGATCGGTAGACACCCACTGAGATTGCTTTAACAAACTTTTCAACCATCGAGCGATACTACCCTACCCACATCGATCGACACCAGACACAATTATGCTAGAGACGAAGATTATTCAATTAGCAGATGGGCCAACAATTATCACGAGAGTTTTGCAGTGGATACATCACCACTGACACATAACACCCAACACAAAGCAGTCTCATCGACAAATTCAGACGATCGACATGATACCCATCCCATCCACCGATGCACCTGCCGCACAATCGATCGATACTACCACTACACCATCCAAGGTACAAACACATAATTAAGATTTTGGTTTTTTAATTCTGGATGAGTTTGGTATTTTCAGAGATCCAGAAGGTCATGCACGAGCAATGGATGGAAGAATCATCCATGTTTCCAAAGAAGACATTGCAGACATCATTCAGACGGCCAATGGATCAGTTAATCTCTTCACTCAGCAACCCATCAACACAGAACACCAGCACCATCAGAAAAACATTGCAGATACATCAGCCAAGCAAGATGGTGAAGGCGAAGATCATCTCAACTTAGAGGATCCAAAATTCCAACGCGAATCGATCGGTTTGACTCATCTTACATCGATCGATATCCATCGAGAATTTGGGAAACGAGCTTTAAAATTACGATTTCGCCATTTCTTTTGAGAAAAGAAAGACGAATATGGAGTCTACGAAGATGAATCTGGGTTAACAAGAAGAGAAGATGGAGACATCATACATGTATCTAACGAATATATCAGAAAACTTATATACATAGCCTCAATGTTCGAGCCTTCTTATTTCTGTTTACCAGAACATGCTGCACAATTCACTAAAGGAGATCCTTTGTGCAAGTTATACACAGAAGCAGAGGTCTAGAGAATGATCCATGATAAGACATGTTCTTATATTTGGGAATCTATGGGTTTTGCGACAGAAATGGAAAAAAATAGATCATCACTTCAAAGAGACATCAACTGGCTTGAGAGTGCTAATGATTTAGTCCACAAGAAGAATGACGCCCTGCAGGAAGAAGTGAATGCACTTCGCCAAGAGCTGGAATCCCAGAAGCATCTATCCACCGATAAAGGGAATACCTCATCGATTGATACAAGTCCTTCACCATCGACCACCTACACTAAAAAAGAGATCGAAGAGCTTCTCAACAACATTTACAAGGATTTGGGGATAGCAGAAGAACACAACAGTAAAGGATTGGATGACAAATGTCTAACCCTCAACAACAACATGGTCTCTCTCCACAATCGCATGGAGAACATGTGGAAAACTATGTGGAACATCATAGAAGAGCGTAAAGACAATGAAGTGACGATGAGATCGATCTACACTCACACCAGAATGATCATTGATGAGATGTTCAAACCTATAAAGGATCAACTTCAAGAAGTTGAAGAAGGACAGAGGGAGTTATTCACTCATAAGCTTTACGAAAGCTACCTGGAGGCGACATCGACCGAAGAACAGCCGAGTACATCGATCGATACGAGTGCACCGTAGTTTTATACGAGAGCAGACCTAGATAAGATGGCTGAAGAGATCTACAGTGCCATTGAAGAAACTGGAGATGAAACGTACATATTACTTGACAAAATGTACTTTCCAGTACAGAGCAATGTTAAGGGATTGGAATTCACAACAGAAGGAATTCAGAAGGAGATCAAGATCATTCAAAGGCAGCTCGCAGACCGACCTGCACCATTACCATCGATCGGCATGCCAGCAAGCACATCGATCGACATACCACTTCCTGAATTGACCGGCGGAACTATACCAAGATCGCTCGATAGGAACCATTCACGTGCGCAAACCATCCAGCGACTAAACACAATGCAAGAACAACTATATGAATTATCAGAGCATGCCTATCCCAAGATTAGAAGTCATCATTTTAGCATTGAGAATCATGCAGAGAGGCTAAACCAAATTAACAAAGAGTTCCAAACACTAAAAGAAAGATTGACCAGAGGAGATGAAGCCACAAGAAGCTTTTTTACTACATGGTTTGGAGAACAACAAGACAATGAGGATACTTGTTTCCCAACAATTTTCTGCAACTCATCTCAGTAGCCACATACCTCCATAGTCAAGCTAAATGATTTTAACAAAGTGCTGAGTGGGAGGCAACCCACTGTTACGTATTTTCTTACTTAGTTATATGATTTTATTATTTTTTACTTTCGTACTTGTTTTAGTTTCAGATATATGCTAGACGATTACTACCTCTATAGACTGATATGATCCTGTCGACTTTTCTCGACACTAACCTATCCATGACGATCGACGAAGGCGACTTACCATTGATCTATACGAACTTCGGTCAGGTATATCGTTCTAAATTTTTGATATCAGTTACTTACATATGATTTATTTATAACCTAACTCCGACTGGTTATACACTGAGGACAGTTTATGATTTAAGTCTTGGGGGGGGGGGAGATTACTGATGCTACTCTACCTTTTGATTTCATTAAATGTTTTCAGAATTGGTTTTTATTGAGTCAAGAAAGGGACAATGATATTTTAAAAAATGACTTCTTATCTAACCACTGTTTAGCACCATTGTTAGATTTGTTAATTGCAGAAAGTAATATAGATGCTAAAGTTGATCACCTGTCACCTATGACAATACTTTTCATGATTGTTTGGAAGAACCAAAACTGATTTCCAACCTAACCTGACATCTATTGCTTGTCTTGGGGCTTAGTATACAAGGGATCAGAATCCTCCTGCAAGTCTGGAAGGTAATAGTATGTGTGCTTCTGATTCCCTTGCTTCTCTCTCCTCGGCATCCTCTTGACAACTAAAAAAAACAGAGAGAAAGAAAAAAATTTGTATAAGTGATATGATTTCTTGAGGAGTAGAGGGATATGAGTGTCTCCTGCGACCCCATTATTCTACTTTAAAAGGATGATCAAAGCGAGGGATAGGAGAGTCTTCTGCAACCTAATTATTCGCTTGTTCTAAAGATCCATATGTTGCTAGTGAATGAGATGATACAAATATTAGCCTAAGTGGCATCTATGTTCATTAAATTTGAAACTATAAGGATTTAGAGAAGAGAAGAAAAGGGGAAGAAAAGGAATCATAGAAGACTTCTTGTGTGTTCAGAAACTTGCTTGAGTTGAATCCATGTGTTCCTTGATCAATATTCCCAAGGTAAAGCCTACACCTTTATTGTATGCATAAATGAAATCAGTAGAGGGGATTGACAAACATGATTGCTAAGTTGATTGGCTAGATGAATTTGGTTGCTAAGCTAGGATATCGTATAATGTACTTAATCGATATGAGATGTGGCTTGCAACAAAGTAGATGTGATAATCTTAAGTTAAGATTTGATTGAGTCCTTGCTGTTTTTAAACTTCTTCCAAAAGACTACCTAATGTGTTTGCTTGAGGACAAGCAAAAGGTTAAGTCTGGGGGAGTTGATCTACCATGCTTTTTACCCACTTTTACCCATGGTATTGAGCTGATTTTACTATCTATATATATATATATATATATATATATATATATATATATATATATATATATATATATATATATATGTTTTGGAGTCTATTAGGTATGTTTTCAGGTGCAGGAGCATTTTGGAGTAGAGTGATGTTTTAGGTGCCTTTTTGGAGCTTAAAGGAGAGTTTACCCGAGATGACTATCAAGATCAGACAAGAAGGCCGATATTTAGAGATACACATCGATAGATACACATTATGTGTAATTGATCGACGACGCATTCATAAAAGATGACAAATTGAGATAACCAATCGATCGATGTACGCCAAGTACCATCGATTAATATCAAGCGCATAAGAAGAGTAGTTGGACTCAACCGACTTGAAGCCGAAGATCTCTCTAATTACAAGATTGCCCCTGACGAGTTTTTAAACTAATGAACTCATATTTATAGTTATGCCTATGTGTTTTTGCAAAGTACGCTTTTCATATTATTCATCATTTTGACAATCACTTGTTTTTCACCACTTTAAAGTTATTCCAAAGTTCTTTTATTATCTGCAAAAGTTATGGATTCTATATCTAGAAGAAAGATAAAAGCGATTTGTTATCTTGGAGAACCTGTTTGTTCAAAGTCTTCTAATCTTTATGAATATCTATTATTACTTCACTGCTATGAATCACTTAGCCGTGTCTGAGTAGATTTGAGGTTCAAATAGTTATGAGGGATTAGCCCCAACTATATATTTTTGATTTGTGATATTCATTATCATGATGAACCCTAATGCTTATTCTTGAGTAGCTAACTAGAATATGATCTTGGAATGAATTAACTTGTTAATCATTATCCTGAAATCATCTTGCATAAGCAAAGATTCTCTAGGGATACGCGAGAGCCGGTCTATGATATTGGTGGGTACTTATTCGACTCGATCTGAAGCTATATCGACTGATACTCCTATAGTGTAATCGATCGACGGCAAACATATATCGATCAATATCGCTGTCAAAACATCGATTGATATTGTCGGCAATCAGATCAGTGGAAGAAGTCTAAACACGAGAGCTGATAGACTTGTCTAAGAGTTGAAGCTCTTTAATATCATGCATGCAACTTGTTCGGCATCTATAACATTAGAATCCCTGATTTCCTGACTAGTAACCTTAAATCTAACTACCCTTCCTTATTACTTTACAACTTAAACCAATTCTCCTGAGCAAATTACCATTGCTCACAACTGCAATTTACATTTAAAACCTTTTTTAACCTAGCATAATCACTAAGGATTACATGTTTTAGGCCCCTGTGAATTTGATCACTAAGTACTACAAATGAACCTCTTATTTGAGAGATTAATTCAATCCTTAGGGTAATTTGAGTGCTATCAGAAATCCCAGAAAAATCAAGTTGTCCTCAGGACATTGCAGATTCGAATGTTGAGAGCAGTTATGTAGCAAGCAGTTATCTTGCTCCAGAGGTAGATAAAGACATCGCTATGGAAGATTTCTTGGAGCTAGAGGATTTCGTGAAGCTAGAGGATGAAGAACAACTTGGAAATTTGGGACTGGACTTGGAGATGAAGCTTGATCAGGATACTTCGGGAAAAGATCTAGAAATTTCAATAAAATCTGGCATTGATCGATACCCACCCAACATCATCGATCGACATGCAATAAATACTGTCGAACTACACCTACCCGTCTGCATTGATCGACACTCAACTGATTATATCGATCGACGCCCATCGTTGGACAGCTTCAAGGATACATAGTTGAGATGGAACCGATTGAGGAGAGAGTGCACAAGTTTGAGACCTCACACCTTGCTGTCCCAAAACATCACATACCACCTATATGTGCATGCTGGGATTCGCAAAAGAGGGAAGAGGATACATGACCCTGTAGATTTTATGGTTCCTTGCGATGTGTTTGAAGCTGAATATCCTATCCCACCAGACAAAAGTATGCAGCTACGTTCCTACAGTGGAGCATTTGATGATCATATGTGGGTAGAAGCTTCTCAGAGAGTGTTGAAATTTACAAGCAAAATTGTCAAAGGCAGCACAAAAGCAGTATCAAACGACATCAACAAACTGGCATCGATCGGCACTAACACTTCAACATCGATCGACACCGACCAGATACCATCGATTGACAATGTACGCGAATCAGAATAGAATGAGTATGAAGTGTGTCAAAATCCTCTTGATGGAGATACCACCACTAGATCAGACAAGTTTGGGGGAAATAGAAGAAAGAATTTGAAGAAGAGAAAAAGGACCGAGGGGAGTCCTCAGTTGCCATTGATTTCTTACTTCTCAGATTGTGTGAGGAAATCCAGAGTGCGCAGCAAATGCTTCTCACAGCCATTTGCAAACCTTAAAGCACTTCTTATTGCTAAGATGATAGACAAAGGACAAGAGATTATGGCAGAGGCTTTCACAAAAGAATGATAAAGCTTCATAGAATAGACATTGAGACTTGTTTTGGAGAAAGTTCTCATTCTCATCCAGACTAAATAAGATACCCAGACTAGGGTTCATAAATCAACTATCGCCTGTTTCTAGCTATCATAGTTCAATGAGAAGCTATACAGATAAGAGACCAAGCTATCGCTTGTTCCTAATGATTCAAACACAGGGTTCTAGTTCACTATTCTAGAACACATGAATTAAAAGCAATTATATTGATAAATAGCACATGTTAGCAATTCTATATTTGAGAACTACTCAGACATAACTAAGCAATTTATAACAAAAAAGTATAAGGAAAACTGCGTAGATAGATAATAATAATGGAGTTCCAATAGCAAGCTCTGAAGGAGTCTTGGATCTTCTCTCCAACTCTACTGAAATCCCTAAAACCTTTTATTGTGAGAATAAGATAATAGAAAGCGTGTGTTGCCTAATGGCAGAGCACATAAATACGTAGGTGAAAACTCGTCAAGGGCAATCTTATAATTTGGTGAATTCTTGGGTTTTAAGTCGGCTGGAACCAAATTGGGTTTCTGTGCGCTTCGCTGCCGATCGATGGCACAGTATGTGCATCGATTGGTTATCGTATCTAAATATCAACCTCTGGTCTGGTTTGATGGCCAGCTCGGATGAAATCTCTTTTTATCTCCAAAATGCTCCCAACATCATTTTTTTCAAATCACTCTTGAACTTACAAATATACTAAATATACTCTAAAACATAATAGTTAGATATTAAAAAACTTATATACCATGGCTAAAAGTGTGTAAAATCCATAGTATAACACTTCCAAATCTCAACTATATATGCCAATATGGATTATCTGTTTTGGAGGAAAAACAATATTATGGAACAGGAAGATAACCGGTTTCTTATCCTTGAATAATCTGGTCTATCTGAAAGCTAAGAATGATACGCGATTCAAAGGCATAGATAGGGATCCATTGAAGCTTATAAGGTATACAGAGAGTGAGTGTCACACTTGGTACAATGCAAAGGAGACAGTACCTGCTCCATCACAGTCACATATCGTCGAAGTACAAAAAGTATGCTTGGGTAATATTTGTATGGTGGATGGTTTATGGAGCTCTACAGCTCAATTCAGTAAGAGTAGATGGGTATGGAAAGATAGCATGGGAAAGATCCAACTTATGGAGGCTCGAAGCTTAAGAAGGGGTAAATCGGCATTGCACTCAGAACTGGGAGCATTAAGATGGGCAATGGAGCTAGGACTGCTTGTTAATTTCACAGAAATCTATGTTTTATTGATTGTTCTATTCTTGTCTAGTTACCCATACTAACTCAAATTTGAGTAATAGAAGTATACATATAACTGATTAGGCAATTACAGTAGAACCTCAACAAATTAATATTCGATAAATTAATTATCTCTATAAATTAACAAATTTCACTAGTATCAATTTTCGGCTGGTGTAAAATATGATACAAATTGATAAAATAATAAACTAAAAATCTTCTTAAAACTACTATGTAAATATATAGTCTCATTAAAATCTTAAATTAATATTGTATATATATAGACATATATATATATATATATATATTTATATACCTACAAACTAAACATTATATTATTGGTTCTTTACTTATAGTAAAAATACCTATATTTTTCTTAATATTTCAATATATTTTGAGAATATTTTGAGAAATTATATCAAAAAACCATATAACAGTTCTATGAATCATAAAAATATAGAACAAATAATATCATAAAGCACTATAACAGTCAAATTTCTAAAATGTAAATAATTTATATACTGTAAAATAAAATATTTTCTCATTTACAAATAAGAACATTTAAAAATAGAAAAAAATCTAAAAATGAATCTTTTGTAAATTAATATCTCTATAAATTAATACAATTTCAAAGTCTCAATATTAGTAATTTATAGAGGTTTTATTGTATACATATTAGACAACTATAAACGAAGGAAGTTATAACATATGTTTGAAGTTTGCTGCACTATCATCTATTGTCATCATTAATAAATTCCACATACAAAGTTTGTTTAGTTTAGTTTTCTTCAGCCTATATAAAAAATAAAGGATAAAATATTTTGTTATAAATAATATCATTTGTAGTTTTCCAATTAGTGCATAATATAATGCACGTTTTTAATTATGTATTAATAAACAGAATAAAATAGTTGACCAAAAAAACAGAATAAAATAATTTTACATTTTTTGTCGTTACTAGAAATCATTATTTTTGCTAATCAATAAGTTCAACAATTAATATAAAAAGAAAAACAGTTGTCATATGTCGTCATTTGTAGTTGTTTAACAATGATGGTAACATCCCCAATTTTCATTTCATATATAATTTGGAAAATCATTTTTCATATATTTTGGACGTAGAAGTCTTTTTGTATATAAATGTTTTTTTATCAAACGGTTGTTTCTAGTTACTCAAATGTAATATGGTATGTTGAACCAGACTGAAAAAAAATGTAGTACATGTCCTTATGAAATAATATTACTATCTTATCTAATGAATAAAACGAAATATTTTCAGCACAAAGAAAAAACAATCAAGAAATTTGTGAATATATTCTTCAGCTTCATCAGCTCATTTAGCTCGGTAGAACAGTTAGGTCATGTTCTAGGATCATAGTCATTGAAACTTGATCCTTACAATCAGTTCTACAAACCCAACACATCGATTGTTGTAGAATGCACTCCATTGCCCATGAGAGGCCTGGAGCTCCGAATGTAGTGGTGAGATTATTCGCCATTGGGTTGTTGTTCCTAATAACTGACTTTCACCTCTAAAATCTTTCCATGTCAATCCGTAACACTGAAGAGTGCTTCATGTATCCATCATCCATCTCTCACAGATTGTTGCATGTTCAGGATATAGTGTTTACGCCGGTTCTTTAGGTTTACAATTAACTTACATTTGTTATGAAATAAATATGTGTATATATATATATATAACATGGTTAGTAACTCTCTCTTCTATTTTCTCTTTCGTGTCTCTAGAATGCTCTTCTTTTAGATGCCAGACGTGTTATTATAGCCACTCTGGTGGACCGGTTTCTCCTTTTTCATTGCTTTGTATTTATTTTTCTTCATCTAGGCGACTACAAATGTGGCTAAGGCAGCCAAACAAAATTTGTCTTAGATAATACCATTTTAGTTTTGCACATGTGAAATTTTAATTAGTTTTTCCTTAGTTCGATCGTTTATGATCTCACTCAATTCCGTTCATTGAAGCTGCAGAAAATCTTTTATATACTTTTTTGAATGTCTAACTATCAGTTCTTACTCAATCGACAAATGAGAACTGATATACAATACAATTTACCACTTTTATACAATGGTATCAGTCAGCCTCTAAAGCGTATCAAAGAGGAATTTGGTATCTCACCATTAAGATTTCAAATGGACTTTAAAATCATCCTTTTAACAGACTCAATTACCAAGTCTCTAGCTAATCATTTTGGCAAATTATATGCTCTGTTTCTTTCAGACAGAGTAAACCCATATGGTATTCACCCCATGAGTGATCAGATCACATAATGCGCTATATCTAACGCCAGGTGTCGCAACTTACATAATCTACTTGGTTATAAACCTTAATTTTTCACGATCAAAATAGATAAAAAATGGTGATACTATTTTGGCCACAATAAATCTCTTAATTTAAATTTCTTAGCCAATATGATTATTAACCAACATATGCTAATGCTAAGTGAACCGCGTTGGTTGGGAGGTTTCTCTTTATTAGTTTGTAGTGGAGAGAGAGACAATTATTGGAGAACATAAAAAATTGAAAAGTGAAAAATGGTTGAGAATTTATTTTTAAAAAGAGAAAACTGCAATTAAAATCCTGAACTTTCAAATCAAAACCAAAAAAACCTCTAACTCGTGTTTGAGTCAAAAAAAATCATCAACTTTCAAATATTGGTCATTTTAAATCTCATATTTTTTTGACTCGGCCATTTAAGATACCCGATTATTCAACTGTTAAATCCGATTGAATAATAAACGCATGTTAACTTTCTAAACGACAACATTTTAAAATTCGATTAAAACATTGATCAAACGACGTCTATTTGCTTTTGAAACAGTCAAATCATCTCTTTCGTGAAAGCAGAGCCTCAAATCAACTTCATCTTCGTCACTCTGGTTTCGCTAAGAGATGTTTTTAGTAATTCAGACAGAAAAAAATTTGTTTGATCAATGATTTAATCAATTTTTTAAAATGATGTCGTTTAAAAATTAACATGTGGTTACGTTTTTATCGATTTTAACAGTTGACTATTTGAGTTTCTTAAATGGCCGACTCAACAAAATATGAGGACTAAAATGACCAATATTTGAAAGTTGGTGATTTTTTTGGCTCAAACATGAGTTGGAACTATTTCTGGCTTTAATTTGAAAGTATGGAATTTTAATGGTTGTTTCTCTTTAAAAAAACATTAAATGAGTAGGAGGGAAACTGAAAAATGAGTAATGGCATGTTAGATTTGTGATAAATTAGAAAAAAAATAGACTTCTTATCTCCAAAGGTAGATGATGAAGAATAGGGATTTGAATATCAATCTTAAATACTTTTGCAAGTAGTTATGGTAGACTTAGTTAGGCTTCCCATTTCTATATAAATTTATAGATTTGTATAAAGCAGTATTAAATTAAAAATCATCAAATATATATATATATATATATATATATATATATATATGTATATTTGGCTACTAACCCTATTTTATTTTCAATTTTTATAACCCTTAACATCAACCATGGGCAGCACATTAACATAATCCTAATCACAAACATCCATTTCCCAAATTTTGCAAATCTTAATCATAATCTTACCAATCCTAATCTAAAACAAATATTAAATTTGAAAATGTATAAAATATGTGGAAATCTTACATTGCGAGGGAGTGGAGGCACGATGGTGGGTCGATGGAGAAAGAGATTTGAAACGAGGCCAGAACAAGCAGAGATACCAATGGTTGTGGCCAAAGTGAGATATATCCTGTGGAATATTGCAGCAAATTTAGAAATTATCAACATTTTAAACATAATCTAACATTATAACATTTTACTGACTTTTGTACTTACCTAAGCTAACAATATTTATCAAATAAAAATAAGACAAACTAAAAAATAAATCAAAACGGTGTATTTGAAGATGGAAGAAGAGAAAACATGAAAAGCTCTATACCATCCAATGATCGTGTTAGAGCCCGGCAAAGTTTCCTCGATGTTGGATGGCTAGTTATTTAGGTATTTTTTTGAATGGCTAATTATCTTGGATGTCGATTTTACCTTGATTAATGAACGATCTCATTATTGGAGTTCTATTCCATTGTAAAGGACTATCCAATGATTGTGTTAGAGCCTGGCAAATTTTCCTTGATGTTCGTGGATTTGATAAGGGTTAGAAGCACCGTAATTTTGTGAAGTACAGTATAACCTCTATAAATTAATAATCTATAAATTAATATCTCTATAAATTAATACAATTTCATAGTTCCAAATTGAGTTTTTGGTTCAATTAGTATCTCGATAAATTAATAATCTCTATAAATTAATAAAAATTTAGAGTCCCAACATTATTAATTTATAGAGGTTTTACTGTAATGGTTTTCGGTGATTACTTTGAGGAACCTGAAAATAGATGGGAGATTTGAGATTGAGGATCTGAAGTATTTTGTAATGGTTTCTAAATTGGGAAACATTTAAAAAAAATTCTTAATATTCAAAAATAATTAATCTTAAATCGAGTGTACAATTATCAGAAAAATAAAACTGTATATGCTAATGTGCTATTATTGGAAATAAAAACTTTTGGTTTATTTTATCAACCAAAATTTGTATTTGGTATTTTAGGAAATTAATTTTAAATTCAAAACGTATATGTATCACTCGTTAGACAACAATAAATATTAGACAACTATAAACGAAGGAAGTTATAGCATATTTGTTTGAAGTTTCCTACACTGTCATCTATCGTCATCATCAATAAAGTCACCGTTCAAAGTTTGCTTAGTTTTGTTTTCCTCAGACTATAAAAAAGAAATGATAGAATATTTTGTTATAAATAATATCATTTGTAGCCTTCCAATTAGTGCATAATATATTATGCACGCTTTTGATTCTGTACTATTTAATAGAATAAAATAATTGTACATCTTTTGTCGTTGCTTAAAAATCATTATTTTTGCTAATCAATAAGTTCAACAATTAATATAAAAAGAAAAACAGTTGTCATATGTCATTTGTAGTAGTTTAACAATGATGGTAATATCCCCGCTTTTCATTTCGTATATGATTTGGAAAATCATATTTCGTATTTTTTGGATGTTGACATCTTTTTGTATATAAATATTTTTTATCAGACGGTTATTCTGGTTACTCAAACGTAATATAGATTTACGAGAGAAAAAAGTTTCTCTCTCTAGAAGAAATGCTTCACCTTCTATCTAGTTTTCCGATTAGAGTTGTGTAATCTGACTGACGTCGGAGGGATCTTGGTTTTGATAATCTCCTCTGTTAGGATCTCTCCAACCATTTATGACTCCGGCATCGCACCTGATACACGGTGGTCGTCCGGCTTTAGTTTCTGGCGTCTTTGCGTTCCTCTGTGGCGAATGGCGGCCGGCTCTACTTCCGCGTCACACCTTTTAATTGAGACGAATCGTTTACTTTGGGTTTGATAGAGGGGGTTGCGGATGAGTTCTCGGTTATTGTCGACGGAGGCTCTCCGGTGTGTATTGTCCCACTATGTGTGAAGGCTCCGAGGTTGTGTGTGGCTTGTTGGGTGAGATCTCGACGTGTGGTCGATTAAAGATCTCCAAGGGATGGTGTTCCGGAGATGAAATTGTAGAGTCTAAGTGGTGTTTTTCTCTGACTTAGTTCTGTTCCCGGCAGTTTCCGGTGGCGATTGCATGCCCGTCGGTGGCGATTTGCAGTATGCTTAGTCTTCAAACACGTGTCCCGAATATCTCAAGTGATTGACACGGCTAAACTTGTGTCACCGAACTTCCTGTGCACGTAGGTTTGTTTTTGGGCCAGTATTGGGTTTTAACGCTGCTGTTGGCATTGTGTATGGGCTTAGGTTGTTTCTGGTTTTTATAAGTTTGTTAATGTTATATCAGGTTTTGTCTCTGGACTTTGGCCTTATGAATAATATATACATAAGATGGCAAAAATAAAAAGTTACTCAAACGTAATATGTTATGCAGAACCAGATTGAAAAAAAAAATGTATTACATATCATATTTTATCTAATGGATCAAACGAAATATTTTCAGCACGAAGAATAATAATAATTATGGGAACCAAAATTCGCACCGTCAATATATCGTGTAAGTAAGGAAAGTAGGAAAACCCTAATTTCCCAAAGGTCCAAGATATCTAAGAAACCAGAAGCAAAGCGATCACAACACGAAATAAAGACGATAAAAACAATAAGAAATCATAAAAGAGAGCAAAAAGAATCTTATTCCCGAATTTTTGTTTGAGCGTAACAACAAGGTAAGGTGCCTGGGCTAAGAGAGCTGTCGGCGAGATTCCTTGATCTAAAACCTAAAGGGGGCTAAACCTAATTGAGTCGCAGCTCGAATAACAAAAACGAAAAATGCCTAAATTGCTCTAGGTGCTAGTTTTATGTGTAAAAGTTTTCTCTTCTGCATCTCGTCTTGAACTCCTTATATATTACCTTCTAGGTCGGTTTTCGCCTTCCTCTCTTTCCTTTAAGCCGTCATAATCAAAAAAATGGAGATATTCCATTTTTTGGATCTTCATGATTATCTACTAAAATTTTCCATTTATCCGTGAAATTTGATGTTTATCTCACCAAGCATAACCGTCATAGCGTTTATGGGTTTTATGAAATCGTAAGTGGGCCTCGAATCAAGTTTTACGACTCTTTGGACCGTCTTTTGATTTTGGACATTTATTACGGTTGCTTCGATAAAGATAATTTCCGCGGTTTTTATCATAGAACCAGACAAATGATTTCATTTGATTGGAAATCAAGAATTGATTAAGCTGTGGTTTGCGAAAGGTTGTAATGATGATAGTCGAGACTGCATAGTTTTACATCGTCTCTACATTTCGAAAGACTTCGTACGCTTCAGAAGGACCGGGATGCATGCATGTTTTTTTGCTATACCGATCAAAATTTGTCCTAAGCTTGGTCGGTATAGCGACCGAGCTTGGCTCGAAGCACAGTCGCTATAGCGACCGGGCTCTGTTCGGAGCTCGGTTGCTATAGCGGCCACGCTTGGCTCGAAGCTCGGTCGCTATAGCGACCGAGCTCTGTTCAAAGCTCGGTCATTATAGCGACCGAGCTCTGCTCGCAGCTCAGTCGCTTTTGTTTAGCGATTTGATCGCTATAGTAACCAAGTTCTTGTTTGTGACTCAGTCGTCATCGCGACCGAGTTTGTGCCGTGGACTGAAAATTTTGTTGTGAGAAACCATCATCCAAGCGTCGGAGACTGTCGCAATGATACGATGATTGAGATGTTGTTTACGGACGTATAGACCAATGATAGCATTGTGTCGTTGTTTTAATTCTTTAAAACAAGATATTACCGCAAGTTCTTCGTATAAGTTACCTTTCTCGAGAACGGAAAAATCTTATGTTAATTTTTACAGACATTTGGATGTAAACTTTGTCGTGTCCGATTTCGACACCAATAGTTAGCCCCCCAGTACGCTAGAATCGTGGGTCCACGAGATTCTATCATTCGGTTTGGCGAGTTCAGGTGAGTTTTAGGCGAATTTTGCATCCAAAAGCCCGTGGTTGAATAGTAATTTCTGAAGCTTATAAAAGACATGGTAACTTCCTTCATTTTTTCTCCCACTCATCTTCATATGGATTCCTTTGAGAGAAATTTTCTTTTTGATTCCTCCTTTCTCAAAGTTCCAAAAGATGTTTAAAAGCAAGAAAAAGTCTTCCAAGAAGAAAGTTTCTGAAAATTCTTATCAGGATGAGGAGCTTCTTGTTCCGAAGTCCGAGTTTTCGTTCCATCCACCAGATGCTGCTGAGCGTGATGCGTACTAGAGAGCACGCAGCAACAAAATCGACATTCCTACCGAGGAAGTTTTCCCTATCATGCGCATCCGAGATGTGGGGGAAGGCCTACCGAGCAAGACTACCAGAACCTTTCGTGCGAGAGTCCGTGAGTACGCTCGGGTTCCGGATGCGGTGGAATTCTGAATTCCTAGCTGTGGGGAGAGAGCCAACAATCCCCCGGAGGGTTATTTCACATGTTACAAAGATGTGTTGGTGCGTTGTCGGTATTGTCCAACGAACCAAATGTCTTCGGTATTTTCCGAGGACATGGTTCGTCGTTCGTTCTGATTTCCGATGAAAACTGTTGTCGAAAATGCTCTTGGAATGTGGTCGGAAGTTCGTCAGTATGTGGTTTCTCGGTATTCATCTGAAGTTCGTCGGTAGGTCTGACGAAATTCCGACAAAATTTTGTTTTCCGACGAAACGATACCGACGGACGGTTTCGTCAGAAATTCTTCAAAATATGCCTATTCCGACGACAATCTCAGCAATTTGTCCGTCAGTATCCCCCTGTTTTCTTGTAGTGTTCTGCTATCCAATCCCTGAGATTATTGTCCGCGTGTTAGACCGTTTCCAGATTTCGTTCAGCCAGTTGAACCCTACCAGCTTTGAGATTCTCATTGGTCTCGTAATTTTAAGTTATGAGCATGGTCGATCTCTCACTACTGATCATTTCGAGGCGCTCCTACGGGTGCATTTCGTTCGGGATTCGCGTTGCTGGCGAATGACCTCTCTTAAGATAATATCTGTGATCAGAGGACATGTTTCTGACTTCAACCAGCGGAAAGATTTTTTCTTTTTCGTCCGTCTCGATGCTGTGTCTGTCGAGGAGGAATTCATTCTGATGTTACGGACGATCTCCAATCCTGCACCCTATTTCAGTGTGTCACATCTGTGGCATGCGGACATCATGGAGGTGAGGGACACACTTAAGAGTGGCCAGCATTGATGGACCAAATTTACTCGGGAAAGGGTTCGCAGGGCAATCATGTTGGTCCACCCTGAATTTATGATGCGGTCATCAAACCAGTAGCTGAACCGGGGGTTCATCAAACCATCCAAACCATCCACCTAGGCGATACCAGCGACATAGGTCCAGTTCAAGGCGTATATGTCGACAACCAAAAGGTGTTTTGGCGTGAAACTAATTTTACTGGATTCTACACTCAAGACGGAGTCCAGCCCAATTGGAATTTCCAGAAAATATTATCGGACCAAGGAGTTATGGATTTTACAAGTCAGAGGTTCTCCAGCCCATCCATCCGCGAGTACCCGACTTTAGAAAAAATATTTAATCCCGAAGAAGGAGCGGCCTGAACCAAATACCATCATAGGATTCAAGAGGAGTCTCTCAGCTTTCTATCAAGCCCAATATCAGGAGAAATGGCCACGGAAATCAGAAGTTATGATCCAATCTCCAAAACCGGCCAAACCAGTTTTGCACTTGCTTCAATTGGAAGCTAGCCGGTTCAATCAGCTTCAAACCAGACATTGGCGTCCAGGAGATCATTTCAACCAATCAGGAGGTATTCCAGGAGTCCTTAGCTACACCAGAACCCAGGAGATCAGTTGGTTCAATGAAGGTTCACTTAAATCAAACCGGAGCTATTTATGGAAGGATTGGACAAACTTTCGGTTTGATCATTTCCAACCAAACCAACTCCGACCAGAAGACAATCAGATCATTCCAAGACTTCCAGAAGACATAATAGGCGTCCAAGAAGAGTCCCACACGTTCATACCATGCACCAGCCATCATAGGACCAGGAGGATCCCCATTAACCCCAAATTGCCTTTTTTGGAGATTCTTTCATTCAAACTCCAACAGCTCTTTTCTCTTGAGATCAGGCACGACTTCAGCACATATCAAGCCATCAGGAAGATTCCCAGGAGCCTCTCATATCCTCTCAAACCGTCCAGATACAAACCCCCACAAGTTTCTCACTTAAAAGATAGCATAATTCAAGCTAAAGGCTATTTCCATGGAGCCATCAAAGCCTTTGTTTCCAAAACTTTTATTTCGATTTTATTTGTTTCCTTTAGTCAATTTTAGACTGTTAGAATGTCCCAAGGTCGAGCCTATATAAGCTCAGTAGTTGTCTTTGTAAAAAGGACCCTTGAATTTTATGAATAAGAATTATGTTTTTTCTAGTTTTGTCAAAACTATTGTTCTAAGTCTTTTGAGTGTGTGAGAAGCAGCTCTTGAGCAACCAGGCTTATCAAAGTCTCCTTTCACATAGCTTTGTGGTGTCTATTCAATCCATCTCGTCCATCATCCATCAGATTGAGAGATTCAATCAAATCCTTCATCCACTCCACTTCAATCCTTCATTTGATCAAGCTGAGAGTGACTTCAGTCCAGCAGCTTGATTCCACCTTATCTATCCTTTATCTTTGTTTATTTACTCTGATTTATTCATATCATCATCAGCATCTAATTCATTTTTCATTTGTTTCTGTTTTGTTTCATAAAATCTCATAAAACTCATAAAAATCTATCTTTCTTGTTTCAGGTAAAAACCTCAGTTCATCCATTTCTATAGTCTGATTTTCAGCCTATATCATTTGGTATCAGAGCTCAAAGCTCCTGAATCAGGTTCACTCTATCATTGCATCTTTCATTTGTTTCATCATTAAATCGAAAAGCCATAAAAACGGTTTCTTTTGTTTCAAGTTTTGTTTCTGAATTTTTTTTGAGTTCTTGCTGTTCATCTTTTTAAAAAGCCACGAAAAAGAAAAGAAAAAGTTGTCTTTGATTCATTTTAAATCGAAAATCCCAAAAGAAAGTGTTTGCATATATTTGTTTCCATTTCAGAAAAGTCAAAAAAAAATCTGCATTCAGTTATTTCCATATTTGTTTCTTTGTCTTAATCTTGCTTTCATTTGATTTAATTTCGTGCATATCATTTTGTTTCATCATTATGATATTTGCATTCAAAAAAAAAAAAAATCTTCCAGCTTATTTTTTATTGTTTGCATATTTTCTGTTTATTTGCATTTTATCCAAGAAAAGTTTTCAAAAAAAAAAATCAGTGTTTATTTTTGCATTCCATATTTTCATCCATTGAGTTTATTATCATTTCATATTGGTTGCATTTCGAGATTGCATTTGTTTTCCATATTTTCTTTCCATTTTTGCTTAAATATCATTTCATATAGTTTCATTTCGAGATTGCATTCGGAAAACCAAAAGAAAAATCAATTATTGCATAGTTATTTCATATCGGTTCATTAATTTGCATAATTCTCGGTTTAGTATAAGCTGCATTGTTGCATTTGATTTATTTTGGTTCGACCAAGACTTCCCATGCTTTCACTTCATCTTTGAGAGTGTTTTCAGGAAGCCATGGTAGGAGAAGCACACGGCCAAACTCAGATGGCCAAACATAACCACAATCTGACAGCTTTGCAAGAGGTTGATCGGATTGCTCAGTTGAGAAAAAGAAAGAAGGCAAAAGGCCAGCGCCCACAGCCAGGAGAAAGGATATTTGGAGATGCACCAGAGACTGTCTATGTCGAGCCCAAGCCACCAGATCCTTCAAGGATCAATCAGACCCCAATTTCCAAAACCCACAATCATTTTGTTGTTAATTCTCATTTTGATTATAATTCTTTTGCTTATAAAATTAAACTCTTTACATTTTCAGGAAAAAGAGGTTATCTAATATGGGAGAGGAACCTTGATGAATGGTTTCACCACAACAACATCTTGAAGGAAGAAAGGCTAGCTTATGCCATTGATCTTCTAAAAGGAGATGCCTTTAAATGGTGGGTTCAAGAAGTAGATGATAGATGGTTTTACAAGGAGCCAACTATCAAAACGTGGGGAGCACTTAAGAAAGCCATGAGGTATGAGTTTGCACCAGGTTATACAAGATCTCAGATCAAGGAGCAGTACCCAAGGAGGTATCCAACTCATGGTTCCCAAGAAACAAGAGAAGCTCTCCACAAAGAGGGTCAAAGAAGCTTGCCTCAGCAAACCAACTTTCAGCCAAACCAGGGGCACGACATTGTCCATTGCTTAGGACAGAAAAGTGACATCCTAAAGGCCATGGAGGTGAGTAAAAACGTCAGCCAAGACACCTTGAGCAGACTCAAAGGAGAACTAAACAAACCAGTACTTCAAGCAAAGGCTATGGTAAGTCCTATACTTGATAAATTGGTTTATAAATCATCTTCTACTGGTATGAGTCACTTGTCTTTGTCCAAAGATGTTAAGACAGGTCCTGAAATCCAGAGAGACACGGCCTCCACATCATTGTTGGAATCAAAAGCTGTCCATGATTTAAATCCAATGAACAAGGAGATTCCAAACCAAAAGAAAGAAGAGGCATCACCCCAAGGTAAGTCTTCTAACTTTAAAGATTTAAAAGATCAGACATGTTATAGATGTCATAAAAGAGGACACTTTGCTGTAGTTTGTCCAACTAAGCAAATATTGAAGAAAACATCACTAGAAAAGAAAACAGATTTATCTATAAAAAGTGATAGTTTTATTCAATCTGATTTATTGGTTAAAAATTCTTGTATGATGCACTTGTCTTTGTCCAAGAGTGTTATTACAGGGATACCAGATGAGATCTTTATGCCTACTGAAGAGCCAAAGGCCGAACCAAGATTTGAGCTCAATCAAAATTTTCACCACAAGTGGAAACCGAAATCTGTGCAAGAGATTATTCATGTGTTGAAACCTGAGGTAAATTTCACTCTAGATCAGAATGCTATTATTAATTCCATGACAAGATTAAAGCACTTGTCTTGTCCAAGAAGAAGTGAAATAATTTCAGGGAACCAAGGTGAGAACAAGCCAAACAAAGAAAGAAGATTTCTTGCTGCCACAGCTGAAATTAATGTCCTTTGTTCCTTGATTCCATCAGTTTATAAATCTCTTTATTTTGGTGATGCACTTGTCTTTGCCAAGAAAATTTGATCCAGGAATAAGAGAAGTAGAAGTTCATAACAGTCAAAATCAAAAGTTGAAAAGAAGGCAGCAAGCTAACACAAGCTGTCCAAAGAAGAAAATCATTCTTCAACTTGTGGAAGCTACCAAAGTAAGTCTGGAACTCTCACATTTTGTTTATAATTTTTCAACCACAGATATAATGCACTTGCTTTTTGTCCAGAATGTTGAGATTATTTCAGGTTGCAAAGAAGAGAGCTTCAAAAAAATCCCACCAGACATTCCCTTGATGTTAAGAGGATCAATCCCAAAGAGGGCCACCAAAAATTTACAGAGCCATCCATTCCAGAAGATATGCAATGGTTCTAATCCCATCAGAGGCGTGATACTTTCATATCTTCCCAAGGAAGAGCCACCAGATGCACCATCCATCACCAAACCAAAATTGTATCACCAAGGTAAGGTTCTAAACTCCCAATTGAGAATGAAACCTGAATTGCTCTATTGTGTTGTATCAGGTTATCCAGTTTTGAGGTCAAAACCTTCACAAGGGGGAGGTAATGATGCGGTCATCAAACCAGTAGCTGAACCGGGGGTTCATCAAACCATCCAAACAATCCACCTAGGCGATACCAGCGACATAGGTCCAGTCCAAGGCGTATATCTCGACAATCAAAAGGAGTTTTGGCGTGAAACTAATTTTACTGGATTCTACACTTAAGAAGGAGTCCAGCCCAATTGGAATTTCCAGAAAATATTATCGGACCAAGGAGTTATGGATTTTACAAGTCAGAGGTTCTCCAGCCCATCCATCCGCGAGTACCCGACTTTAGAAAAATATTTAATCCCGAAGAAGGAGCGGCCTGAACCAAATACCATCATAGGATTCAAGAGGAGTCTCTCAGATTTCCATCAAGCCCAATATTAGGAGAAATGGCCACGGAAATCCGAAGTTATGATCCAATCTCCAAAACCGGCCAAACCAGTTCTGCACTTGCTTCAATTGGAAGCTAGCCGGTTCAATCAGCTTCAAAACAGACATTGGCGTCTTGGAGATCATTTCAACCAATCAGGAGGTATTCCAGGAGTCCTTAGCTACACCATAACCCAGGAGATCAGTTGGTTCAATGAAGGTTCACTAAAATCAAACCGGAGCTATTTATGGAAAGATTGGACAAACTTTCGGTTTGATCATTTCCAACCAAACCAACTCCGACCAGAAGACAATCAGATCATTCCAAGACTTCCAGAAGACATCATAGGCGTCCAAGAAGAGTCCCACACGTTCATACCATGAACCAGCCATCATAGGACCAGGAGGATCCCCATTAACCCCAAATTGCCTTATTTGGAGATTCTTTCATTCAAACTCCAACAGCTCTTTTCTCTTGAGATCAGGCACGACTTCAGCACATATCAAGCCATCAGGAAGATTCCCAGGAGCCTCTCATATCCTCTCAAACCGTCCAGATACAAACCCCCACAAGTTTCTCACTTTGAAGATAGCATAATTCAAGCTAAAGGCTATTTCCATGGAGCCATCAAAGCCTTTGTTTCCAAAACTTTTATTTCGATTTTATTTGTTTCCTTTAGTCAATTTTAGACTGTTAGAATGTCCCAAGGTCGAGCCTATATAAGCTCAGTAGTTATCTTTGTGAAAAGGACCCTTGAATTTTATGTATAAGAATTATGTTTTTTCTAGTTTTGTCAAAACTATTGTTCTAAGTCTTTTGAGTGTGTGAGAAGCAGCTCTTGAGCAACCAGGCTTATCAAAGTCTCCTTTCACAGAGCTTTGTGGTGTTTATTCAATCCATCTCGTCCATCATCCATCAGATTGAGAGATTCAATCAAATCCTTCATCCACTCCACTTCATTCCATCATTTGATCAAGTTGAGAGTGACTTCAGTCCAGCAGCTTGATTCCACCTTATCTATCCTTTATCTTTGTTTATTTACTCTGATTTATTCATATCATCATCAGCATCTAATTCATTTTTCATTTGTTTCTGTTTTGTTTCATAAAATCTCATAAAACTCATAAAAATCTATCTTTCTTGTTTCAGGTACAAACCTCAGTTCATCCATTTCTATAGTCTGATTTTCAGCCTATATCATTTGGTATCAGAGCTCAAAGCTCCTGAATCAGGTTCACTCTATCATTGCATCTTTCATTTGTTTCATCATTAAATCGAAAAGCCATAAAAACGGTTTCTTTTGTTTCAAGTTTTGTTTCTGAATTTTTTTTGAGTTCTTGCTGTTCATCTTTTTAAAAAGCCACGAAAAAGAAAAGAAAAAGTTGTCTTTGATTCATTTTAAATCGAAAATCCCAAAAGAAAGTGTTTGCATATATTTGTTTCCATTTCAGAAAAGTCAAAAAAAAAAAATCTGCATTCAAGTTATTTCCATATTTGTTTCTTTGTCTTAATCTTGCTTTCATTTGATTTAATTTCGTGCATATCATTTTGTTTCATCATTATGATATTTGCATTCAAAAAAAAAAAAAAATCTTCCAGCTTATTTTTTATTGTTTGCATATTTTCTGTTTATTTGCATTTTATCCAAGAAAAGTTTTCAAAAAAAAAAATCAGTGTTTATTTTTGCATTCCATATTTTCATCCATTGAGTTTATTATCATTTCATATTGGTTGCATTTCGAGATTGCATTTGTTTTCCATATTTTCTTTCCATTTTTGCTTAAATATCATTTCATATAGTTTCATTTCGAGATTGCATTCGGAAAACCAAAAGAAAAATCAATTATTGCATAGTTATTTCATATCGGTTCATTAATTTGCATAATTCTCGGTTTAGTATAAGTTGCATTGTTGCATTTGATTTATTTTGGTTCGACCAAGACTTCCCATGCTTTCACTTCATCTTTGAGAGTGTTTTCAGGAAGCCATGGTAGGAGAAGCACACGGCCAAACTCAGATGGCCAAACATAACCACAATCTGACAGCTTTGCAAGAGGTTGATCGGATTGCTCAGTTGAGAAAAAGAAAGAAGGCAAAAGGCCAGCGCCCACAGCCAGGAGAAAGGATATTTGGAGATGCACCAGAGACTGTCTATGTCGAGCCCAAGCCACCAGATCCTTCAAGGATCAATCAGACCCCAATTTCCAAAACCCACAATCATTTTGTTGTTAATTCTCATTTTGATTATAATTCTTTTGCTTATAAAATTAAACTCTTTACATTTTCAGGAAAAATAGGTTATCTAATATGGGAGAGGAACCTTGATGAATGGTTTCACCACAACAACATCTTGAAGGAAGAAAGGCTAGCTTATGCCATTGATCTTCTAAAAGGAGATGCCTTTAAATGGTGGGTTCAAGAAGTAGATGATAGATGGTTTTACAAGGAGCCAACTATCAAAACGTGGGGAGCACTTAAGAAAGCCATGAGGTATGAGTTTGCACCAGGTTATACAAGATCTCAGATCAAGGAGCAGTACCCAAGGAGGTATCCAACTCATGGTTCCCAAGAAACAAGAGAAGCTCTCCACAAAGAGGGTCAAAGAAGCTTGCCTCAGCAAACCAACTTTCAGCCAAACCAGGGGCACGACATTGTCCATTGCTTAGGACAGAAAAGTGACATCCTAAAGGCCATGGAGGTGAGTAAAAACGTCAGCCAAGACACCTTGAGCAGACTCAAAGGAGAACTAAACAAACCAGTACTTCAAGCAAAGGCTATGGTAAGTCCTATACTTGATAAATTGGTTTATAAATCATCTTCTACTGGTATGAGTCACTTGTCTTTGTCCAAAGATGTTAAGACAGGTCCTGAAATCCAGAGAGACACGGCCTCCACATCATTGTTGGAATCAAAAGCTGTCCATGATTTAAATCCAATGAACAAGGAGATTCCAAACCAAAAGAAAGAAGAGGCATCACCCCAAGGTAAGTCTTCTAACTTTAAAGATTTAAAAGATCAGACATGTTATAGATGTCATAAAAGAGGACACTTTGCTGTAGTTTGTCCAACTAAGCAAATATTGAAGAAAACATCACTAGAAAAGAAAACAGATTTATCTATAAAAAGTGATAGTTTTATTCAATCTTATTTATTGGTTAAAAATTCTTGTATGATGCACTTGTCTTTGTCCAAGAGTGTTATTACAGGGATACCAGACGAGATCTTTATGCCTACTGAAGAGCCAAAGGCCGAACCAAGATTTGAGCTCAATCAAAATTTTCACCACAAGTGGAAACCGAAATCTGTGCAAGAGATTATTTATGTGTTGAAACCTGAGGTAAATTTCACTCTAGATCAGAATGCTATTTTTAATTCCATGACAAGATTAAAGCACTTGTCTTGTCCAAGAGGAAGTGAAATAATTTCAGGGAACCAAGGTGAGAACAAGCCAAACAAAGAAAGAAGATTTCTTGCTGCCACAGCTGAAATTAAGGTCCTTTGTTCCTTGATTCCATCAGTTTATAAATCTCTTTATTTTGGTGATGCACTTGTATTTGCCAAGAAAATTTGATCCAGGAATAAGAGAAGTAGAAGTTCATATCAGTCAAAATCAAAAGTTGCAAAGAAGGCAGCAAGCTAACACAAGCTGGCCAAAGAAGAAAATCATTCTTCAACTTGTGGAAGCTACCAAAGTAAGTCTGGAACTCTCACATT
Organism: Hirschfeldia incana; assembly: GCA_026261945.1. Classification (NCBI taxonomy): domain Eukaryota; kingdom Viridiplantae; phylum Streptophyta; class Magnoliopsida; order Brassicales; family Brassicaceae; genus Hirschfeldia; species Hirschfeldia incana. The sequence goes on from JABCMI010000030.1 coordinate 1,218,751, forward strand.
TTGTTTATAATTTTTCAACCACAGATATAATGCACTTGCTTTTTGTCCAGAATGTTGAGATTATTTCAGGTTGCAAAGAAGAGAGCTTCAAAGAAATCCCACCAGACATTCCCTTGATGTTAAGAGGATCAATCCCAAAGAGGGCCACCAAAAATTTGAAGAGCCATCCATTCCAGAAGATATGAAATGGTTCTAATCCCATCAGAGGCGTGATACTTTCATATCTTCTCAAGGAAGAGCCACCAGATGCACCATCCATCACCAAACCAAAATTGTATCACCAAGGTAAGGTTCTAAACTCCCAATTGAGAATGAAACCTGAATTGCTCTATTGTGGTGTATCAGGTTATCCAGTTTTGAGGTCAAAACCATCACAAGGGGGAGGGAATGATGCGGTCATCAAACCAGTAGCTGAACCGGGGGTTCATCAAACCATCCAAACCATCCACCTAGGCGATACCAAGCGACATAGGTCCAGTCAAAGGCGTATATCTCGACAACCAAAAGTATTTTTGGCGTGAAACTAATTTTACTGGATTCTACACTTAAGACGGAGTCCATCCCAATTGGAATTTCCATAAAATATTATCGGACCAAGGAGTTATGGATTTTACAAGTCAGAGGTTCTCCAGCCCATCCATCCGCGAGTACCCGACTTTAGAAGAATATTTAATCCCGAAGAAGGAGCGGCCTGAACCAAATACCATCATAGGATTCAAGAGGAGTCTTTCAGCTTTCCATCAAGCCCAATATCAGGAGAAATGGCCACGGAAATCAGAAGTTATGATCCAATCTCCAAAACCGGCCAAACCAGTTCTGCATTTGCTTCAATTGGAAGCTAGCCGGTTCAATCAGCTTCAAACCAGATATTGGCGTCCAGGAGATCATTTCAACCAATCAGGAGGTATTCCAGGAGTCCTTAGCTACACCAGAACCCAGGAGATCAGTTGGTTCAATGAAGGTTCACTTAAATCAAACCGGAGCTATTTATGGAAAGATTGGACAAACTTTCGGTTTGATCATTTCCAACCAAACCAACTCCGACCAGAAGACAATCAGATCATTCCAAGACTTCCAGAAGACATCATAGGCATCCAAGAAGAGTCCCACACGTTCATACCATGCACCAGCCATCATAGGACCAGGAGGATCCCCATTAACCCCAAATTGCCTTATTTGGAGATTCTTTCATTCAAACTCCAACAGCTCTTTTCTCTTGAGATCAGGCACGACTTCAGCACATATCAAGCCATCAGGAATATTCCCAGGAGCCTCTCATATCCTCTCAAACCGTCCAGATACAAACCCCCACAAGTTTCTCACTTTGAAGATAGCATAATTCAAGCTAAATGCTATTTCCATGGAGCCATCAAAGCCTTTGTTTCCAAAACTTTTATTTCGATTTTATTTGTTTCCTTTAGTCAATTTTAGACTGTTAGAATGTCCCAAGGTCGAGCCTATATAAGCTCAGTAGTTGTCTTTGTAGAAAGGACCCTTGAATTTTTTGAATAAGAATTATGTTTTTTCTAGTTTTGTCAAAACTATTGTTCTATGTCTTTTGAGTGTGTGAGAAGCAGCTCTTGAGCAACCAGGCTTATCAAAGTCTCCTTTCACAGAGCTTTGTGGTGTCTATTCAATCCATTTCGTCCATCATCCATCAGATTGAGAGATTCAATCAAATCCTTCATCCACTCCACTTCAATCCATCATTTGATCAAGCTGAGAGTGACTTCAGTCCAGCAGCTTGATTCCACCTTTGTTTATTTACTCTGATTTATTCATATCATCATCATCATTTAATTTATTTTTCACTTGTTTCTTTTTTGTTTCATAAAATCTCATAAAACTCATAAAAATCTATCTTTCTTGTTTCAGGTACAAACCTCAGTTCATCTATTTCTATAGTCTGATTTTCAGCCTATATCAATTTAGGACGGAAGTGGACAGTGAACCTGAGCCGGTTGAACGTGTTCCATAACGTGTTGTTGACGATAGATTGTACCAATTGATGTTAAGAGTTTTGAGGCTCCTAAGTCAAATGATAGTATAAAGTTAAGTTGTCGAACCAGTTCTGAGGGATTCAAATGCAGAATGAAATGCAAGTATTTGCTTAATCTAAGTGCAGCCAACAATTGATTGTTTTTAAACTAAAACTAGAATACAAATAACAGAAATGATTCTCTTAAACTATTGGAAAGGAAAACTCATGGGTATAGGGATTTAGACCTTGGGTGATCAGGGTTCGAGCTAAAGATGGCAAATGAATCAATCAAACTATCAACGTTAAGCCTAGACACAATTCTAAGGAAGCTATATGTCTAGATGAATGCAAGCAATCATTACTAACAGGTCTATTAGCTATCTTAGCATCTTTAACATCAAATGTCTTTGGCAAAGTACACTAAAAGCCCAGGAGAGTTGACTCTATATCATCAAACACCTGTCGGGTGAGAAATGCCAAGAGATCACCCCTTGAGTGGCCTACTCAAATGATGCATTAAGAACACTCTACTATGCAAGGAACAAATATGATATACACCTTAACATCCTAGAACTAGCCTAATCACCCTTAATCACCCTAACCCATGAACCCAAAAGTGGATTACTCACTAATTTCCATGATTCCTCTTAAACCCACGATGGATTTCAGATTAATCATATAGAGATATAGAAGAGAATTCAACAAGAACAATCACAATCCATAGCCAAAATGATGAACTTCTCCAGAGAGTTTTTGTGTCTTTTCAATAGATAAAAGATGATCTGCCAAAAGGTGGCTACAAGATATTTTAAAACTTAGGTTTAGGAAGGAAAACTTATCAAGTCAAATGACTAAAATTCCCCTCGTAAGAGTGAATTTTCGACCAACTAAAGAGTCAGAGCGAGCCTGCACTTTGCTGCACTTGGCTGCACTTGACTGCACTTGGCTGCACTTGGCTGCACTTGGCTGCACTTGGCTGCATTTGGCTGCATTTGGCTCAAAACACCCCAATTGCCTTCAAACTCATCAATGGTGCTCCCCAACACCTAATAAAGACATATGTATGCAAAATGCAACCTAAACATGTCTAAATCCTAATCTATATGATGAAAATGCTTATGAATGAATGGATAAAACAATGCAAATGGATAAATCCTAATCTCTACTCACCTCCTCCTTTTTAGCACTTTCCAAGTGCTCATCACACATCTCTTTAGAGGACTCTCCAGCAAGAGTTTCTTTCTCAAAATCCAGAAATTCAGCCTTTGGTTTCTTAATGGATGATGCTTCACAAGTGATTGTTCCACAATACACAGACTTCATCTCTAGGGGCCTTATTATTCTGTTCTGGCTAGTATAGCCTGTTTGTAATATTGGGACTGGCCGTTGGTGTTTTCAAATCCCTTTTGCGAGGCGGTTTTTATATATATGTAACGAGTTTGTTAGTAGTTTTTGTTGGGATAAATTTGAGTTGTAATCTCGTACTTAGCTCCAATGACACGTTCAATCTATTTCGGTTTGTTTCTTTTAAAGTCTGTCGCAAGACTTTTTGTGATTGGAACGGAGAGACATGTTTTAAGATCTCGTAACATTTTTAGATATCTTGTCTTTCAGATGTTAGAGACTAGCGTGTTGGGTTTAAGGGAAAACCTAGGTTTACTCTCGATTTTTAAAGGTTTATGCAGTTACAAGCCGACTATGAGTTTTCCTGTCGTGATTTCAACCTGATGCGTATTGATTTAAAGTCCGCGATAGGTTCTCGTCTTATTTGACTTGTGTGATACAGATCAAGCATCTCTCCAGAGACATTTTTTTATGCCAACTGGAAGTGCTAGACCAAAATTTTGGGATTTTTATTGCGTGCTTTTATCCTTGTGTCGGATGTTAGAGAATCATTCTTTAAGAAACGATTGACTTGCGTTTGTTTAAGACGGCTGATGTGCTCGTCGGGGCCACTCGACGAGCGGGTTATAAATGTTGATGTTTTGTTATAGCATTTGGATGGTCGTTCGTAAAATCTTGAATCTAACATTGAGGACGTCGTTATTTTCGGTGATTATACTTTTGTGTTTTGATTTTCTGGAATACTTGCGTAATTTTCTCGATTTTTATCAAACGATAAGATGAGATTGTCTTGCGATTTTTATCTTGGAAACGCAAAGAGATGCATATTTTTATCTTTTAAAAAACATAATTTTAAAAATAACTCGATTACAAAGGCGTATCGGAAATTTTAAAAGGTGGGAGTATACGAGTTCAGATCACTGGGAGCCTTAAGCAAAAAATCGGGGGATGATGATGTTCAGATCACTGGGAGCCTTAAGCGTAAAGGATCTAGCACTCCGGTCCCCACTGTTTCCAAGAGGAGGACTCGTTCTTCAACTCCTACGGTTTCCGGTGTTGACTTGAAACCGGTGTTGACTGACCATTCCACCAGGGTTTTCCCGGGTAGTGCATGCTATCTTCCAGCTGATGACGTCCCCAAAGCCATCACGTCTATCCAATTCAATCTCCTTCAGGTATGTCACCGCGTCTCCTCTACTGCTTAACTTCATCGTGCACTATGGTGACTGTGGTAGTGTGTTTTTGCAGCTTATGTCTCAGGTTCATCATCTCAAGGACATGGTGAACGAAGATGCTTCTAAGGAGATTGAGGCTCTGAAATCTAGGCTTCAAGAGGAGAAGGACAAAGCTTTGGCGCAGGGGAAAGAGCTTAGGGATTTGAGGTTCTCTGGTGGTAAGTTGGAGATTGGACCGTGTTTCTGGTATTGGCTGCAAGTTTTAGCCTGCTTAAGGGAGTCCTTCACCATAGTCGGCCAATAGTAGCCGGCCCTCCTTGTTCTGAGTACTAGACTTTGTCCACTGGAATGGGAACCACATTCCCCTTCATGGAGCTCTTATAGTATTCATGCGGCTTCTCTTGGGGTCAGACATCGTAGGTAGGGCCCTGAGAAGGATCTCCTATATAGTTTTCCTTCTGAGACGCAGTATCTTGCTGCTTGTCTCTTAATCTTGCGGATCTCATCTCGATTTTCGGGTAGGACATCATTCCTTAGGTAGTTGGTGATGGGGGTCATCCAGGTTTCCCCTTCATCTACTACTGCTATTTGATCTGGTTCTGCCTCTTTTTCGGTCGCTGGCCATTGTAGGACTAGCAAGGGGATACTCATGTGATCCTTGATTTCAAATGCAGAACCTAGGTTTTCCAGGGCGTCGGCTTGGGAGTTTTGTTCCCTAGGGATCTGAGTAAGTTTGTAATTTTCAAATTGGTCGATCATAAGTTTGGCCACTGATAGGTATCTGATCATACTCGGGTCCTTGGCTTGATAATTGATCGACCATGGAATTAACCCACTTTTAGCCATGGTCTATATGTGTTTTTATATATATTTACTACAATATAGAGTCTATCTAGAGTATTTACAGGTTCAGGTACGTTCTGGAGAAATATGGTGATTTTGGTGTCTTTTGGAGCCTTTAAGTGCAGAACTGCGCAGACGAGTCAGATGTTTAGATATGGATGGTGAGAGTGAGTTGATATTTGCACACAAGATAGTTCTTTGAGTTAGCTTTCCAATGCCACCGGTTTGAGGTCAATCCAATGGTTAGATCGGAAGTTATGCCTGTTTTACTGAAGAGTGGTCAATCTGCCTCGCGAGAGAAGTCTGTCGAGAAGGGGAATGTATATCGGTCGATAGGAAACACTTCATATCGACCGATATGAATGTCAGGACGTGGGCCAACTATATTTTAAGACCGATTGAAGCCCAGAAGCAACCTAAATTACCAGAATACCCTTGGAGGACCAGAAACTTTATTTATGTTATTCTAAGCCATTGTTGACGGCTACGCTTTCTTTACACTTTATTTTATCCTTGTTTTTGGCGGGGAGAGAAGGTAGGAACTCCTATCAGAGTCCTGCTGGAACTCCATTGGTTTTAGTTTTTTATCTATTGCAATTTTATATCTATTCATCTATGATTGTTGTTACTACTATCATGTCTGAATAGATCCACCTGTTAGGTTTAGGGTTCAGATACGTTATGTGGGATTAGCCCCAAATATTAAATTGCTAAGTTGTGGTATTCATCATTGAAGATTGTTCTTATTGCTTGTTCTTGAGTAATTAACCTAGACTTGATCTTAGATTTATTAGGTACAAATGAGAGCTTGGCTTGTTATCTGACTTGTCTTCTCTGAGCTAGAATTGCTAGATACATATGAGAGTTGATCTAGAAACTCTGGTGAACATATAATCAACTCGCGCTAAGCGCTTACTAGAGGCGTATTGATTGATTCTCCTATAGAGATATCGATCGACGTGACGAAAGGCATATCGGTCGATGCTCCTATAGAGACATCGATCGACGCTTTCTAAGATTCGACATCGAGAGTTGAAGGTCTTGGATCTAGTAATAGATAACCTATACATCGAGAGATGATCGGTTATTCTAGTAGTTGAGTTCTATAATATCACGCTTTAGTAACCTATATCATTATAATCCTGATTTCCTGAATAGAAACCCTAGATCTAGCAATCAGCCATCCAACAAATAACTCCTTGCCAAGTTGAATAATTATCTTATTCAACTTGTTTACTGCTTTATTATTACTATTTACTGTCTTACAAACTATTAGCCTAGCTTAATCATATAACTATTAGATCTATTTGGTTCCCTAGCTCCTTGTGGATTCGATCCCTAAGTACTACAACTGAACCTCTTATTTGAGAGAGTAATTCACTTCTTAGGGTAATTTGAGTGATATCAATAATCTCCTTGGACTTGGCTGATGATGAGCTGTGAGTCGCTGAAGACCTGGATGTCTTCCACTCCCATTTTTCTAGCTAACACCAGACCTGCTATTAGGGCTTAGTATTCGGCTTCATTGTTGGTTGCTTTGAAGTTGCAACGCACGGCCCTCGAGGCCGACTCTCCTATGGGGGAAGTTAGGACTAATCCTACTCCTGCACCTCTCACGTTGCTGGAACCGTCAACATGTAACGTCCATTTGCCTTTCTCCGCCTCTATTCCACGGAGGGTAGCTTCCTGATCCAAGTCTAGAAGCATGGAGGGAGATAATTCAGCCACGAAGTCGGCAAGAACCTGAGACTTGATGGCGGTAGCTGGGCGAAAGACCACGTCGTACTCCCCCAATTCTATGGCCCATTTTGCCAATCATCCCGACACCTAGGGCTTATGAAGGACCGCTTTAATAGAGAACGAAGTGACTACCACGACTTGATGAGCCTGGAAATAAGGGCGTAATTTCCGAGCTGCTACGACTAGGGCGAGGGCCAACTTTTCCAGATGGCTGTAGCGAGTCTCTGCATCTAGCATGGACTTGCTAACGTAGTATATAGGATGTTGTTTCCTTCCTTCCTCTCACACGAGGACCGCGCTAACCGCATGCTCGGATACGGCTAGATAGAGCAATAAGACCTCTTCTTCCAGGAATTTGGATAGGAGTGGTGGAGTAGTGAGATAGGTCTTGATGTCAGATAACGCGGTTTCGCACTTCTCTGTCCATTTGAAGTCATTGGGGTTCTTTAGCGTCTCAAAGAAGGCATGGGATTTGTCGGAGATCCTGGAGATGAATCTTCTGAGGGCTGCCATTCTTCCTGTTAGTTTTTGAACCTCCTTGACGTTGCGAGGGGAAGGTATCGCCTGAATGACCCTTATCTGCTCCGGATTCGCTTCTATGCCCCTGTGAGTGACTATGTACCCCAAGAATTTCTCGGAGCTTACTCCGAACGAGCATTTGGAAGGGTTGAGCTTCATATTGTACCTTCTTAGGGTGGTGAACGCCTATTGAAGGTGCTAGATAAGATCTTCGGAGTCCAAGGACTTCACTAGCATGTCGTCGATGTAGACTTCGTCGTTATTTTCGGTGATTATAATTTGTGTTTTGATTTTCTGGAATACTTGCGTAATTTTCACGATTTTATCAAACGATAAGATGAGATTGTCTTGCAATTTTTATCTTGGAAATGCACAGAGATGCGTATTTTTATCTTTTAAAAAATAGAATTTTTTAAATAACTCGATTACAAAGGCGTGTCGGAAATTTTAAAAGGTGGGAGTATACGAGGGGGATAGCTGAACTCGTCTTTCGATGAACTGCGTACGTACCCCTTTCAAGGATCAAGCCATCTCGTAGTTCTGATTGTCCCGCCAATGAGTCTATTCGGCGGTTAGTGGTACGTCGACTACCTTAGTTGCAGTGTCGATGTTGTCCTCGGGGTTTTTTCTTCCCGAATCGAGTTGGGTTCCAATTTCCAAATATGCTTCTTCGGAAGATGTCGCCACGTATTTCATCAGAGAATCTTCAGCATGAGGCTGGGTGCGCTTGCGTTTTACCATGGAAGTTGTCATGATCTGTCTTAACTTATGTTCCGGAGATGAAGTTGTAGAGTTTAAGTGGTGGTTTTCTATGACTTAGTTCTTTTCCCGGCAGTTTTTGGTGGCGATTGCATGCCCGTCGGTGGCGATTTGCAGTATGCGTAGTCTTCAAACACGTGTCCCGAATATCTCAAGTAATTGACACGGCTAAACGTGTGTCACCGAACTTCCTGTGCACGTAGGTTTGTTTTTGGGCCAGTATTGGGTTTTAATGCTCCTGTTGGCGTTGTGTATGGGCTTAGGTTGTTTCTGGTTTTTATAAGTTTGTTAATGTTGTATCGGGCTATGTCTCGAGACTTTGGCCTTATGAATAATATATACATAAGATGGCAAAAATAAAAGGTTACTCAAACGTAATATGTTATGTAGAACCAGATTGAAAAAAAAATGTAGTACATATCATATTTTATCTAATGAATCAAACGAAATATTTTCAGCACGAAGAATAAAAACAATTATGGGAACCAAAATTCGCACCGTCAATGTTGGGGTCAAAAACGGTTATCTTGAAATCAACGGCTAAAAATAATTAAAGTGTGGACTTTCCATAAAATAAGCGTCGAAAGGAAAACAAGTCGTATAGCTTAAGAAACCTATGTTAAAGTCGATCGTTCTTGTTTTACACGATAAACTTTACGAGAAAACCAACTCAAACTTAGTCGTAAAACTTCGATGATACAATCAAGAAGAACCGAGAGACATTAGGTCTGTAGCTGATATGACACGACCATACGAAAGTATACGGAAGAAACGAAAAGTAATCTAAGTTTGGACAGGCCGAACGACAAGGAATCCGCCTTGAAATTTCAAAGAGCATGTTCTCTCAAACCGTGAGGACCTAGAAAACGAGCAAGATATCAAATCGAAGCCCTCGCCGAGACGCATGTGTTGGTCCTGGCCGCCGGCGGCTAGCGCCCGTGCTGGTCCTGGCCGCCGGGCGGCTAGCCCCCGTGCCGGTCCTGGCCGCCGGGAAACTTCAAAGAGCCCGTTCTCTCAAACCGTGAGGACCCAGAAAACAAGCAAGATATCAAATCGAAGCCCTCGCCGAGACGCATGTTTTGGTCCTGGCCGCCGGGCGGCTAGCCCCTGTGCCTGTCCTGGCCGCCGGGAAAATTCAAAGAGCTCGTTATCTCAAACCGTGAGGACCCAGAAAACGAGCAAGATATCAAATCAAAGCCCTCGCCGAGACGCACACGTAGGCCGTAGCCGCCGGGCGGCTAGCGCCCGTGCTGGCCGTGGCCGCCGGGCGTCTAGCCCCCGTGCTGGCCGTGGCTGCCGGGCGGCTAGCCCCCGTACTGGCCGTGGCCGCCGGGCTGCTAGCCCCCGTGCTGGCCGTGGCCGGCGGCGGCTAGTGCCCGTGCTGGCCATGGCCGCCGGGCGGCTAGCCCCCGTGCCGGTCCTGGCCGCTGGGCGGCTAGCCCCCGTGCCGGTCCTGGCCGCCGGGAAACTTCAAAGAGCCCGTTCTCTCAAACCGTGGGGACCCAGAAAACGAGCAAGATAGCAAATCGAAGCCCTCGCCGAGACACATGTGTTGGTCCTGGCCGCTGGCGGCTGGCGCCCGTGCTGGTCCTGGCCGCCGGGCGGCTAGCCCCTGTGCCGGTCCTGGCCGCCTGGAAACTTCAAAGAGCTCGTTCTCTCAAACCGTGAGGACCCAGAAAACGAGCAATATATCAAATCGAAGCCCTCGCCGAGATGCACACGTGGACGCCAGGCGGCTAGCCCCCGTGCTGGCTGTGGCCGCCGGCGGCTAGCGCCCGTGCTGGCCGTGGCCGCCGGCGGCTAGCGCCCGTGCTGGCCATGGCCGCAGCGCGGCTAGAGCCCGTGCTGGCCGTGGCCGCCGGGCGGCTAGCCCCCGTGCTGGCCGTGGCCGCCGACGGCTGCCCCTGTGCTGGCCGTGGCCGCCGGCGGCTAGTGCCCGTGCTGGCCATGGCCGCCGGGCGGCTAGCCCCGTGCTGGCTCGGTTCATCGGGCGACAAGCTTCCGTGCATAAGTTCTAGGCCCCGGCCGTCAGAAGTCTGTACTTTGCATCTTTCCCAAGTTTTCGCGGAACGAATCATAGAGATTGTGGGTACAAAACTCCCGTTCTTACTTCAAACAAAGATCGTCGGAAACACTTCGGAAACTCGTAAGATATCAACGGGAAGGAAGATCTTAAATTCTTCGTGCGAAACAGTGATGGATGTCTTAAGACCCCACTCATCTCAACTCTACGAAGGATTGAAGATCTTCCGAAGAAACCGTAGAAAACAACGGAAGTCCTAGAGACGGCCCGAAAGGGACCAAACGCGATCAGACAGTCCGCTTACGATTATCTGAGATAGATACAATGATTTACGTTTATCTTTGCATAACAAGATAAATGCTAAATTTCCAGAAGGATAAATGTCAAGTTTCCCGATAAACATGAAGGTCGACAAAAATGGAAAAAGCCCGCTTCGCGGCCCAAAAGGAGAAAAGACCGTCATAAGAAGGAGTATATAAAGGAGCTTTGGGAGAGAATAAAAGATAGCAGAAAAAATCCTAGAGAGACTTAGAGAGCAGATCCGAGATTTTAGACTGAGGGAACTTAGAACTTAGGTGGTTAGACTAGCAAGGCATGACCTAGGACGTCTGGCCACCTCACGTTCTACCTTCATCTTGTCCGCAGACTTCTGTTCCTTCGGAAGAATCTAACAATCCTTTTACTCAGAGTTCCGCACATAGAAACCCTAGGCGTTATTCTCGACACGCCCGTTTCTATGACAAACGCTCGTACTAGATGAACTCCGCCAAGCAGTTCGATCTCTTGTTCAAATCTTTCTAACTGAACTACGTCCGACTTGGTCCTCGAAAGGGGTACGTAGGCAGCCTTTCTCAAGGTCCAGTCCCAACTCTTAACAAAACCCTTTTTGTACAATTTTCATCTTTTGTTATCTTTCTATATTTTCTGCACTTGTTCGGTCACTTGTCGTTGGCTGTCGCAGAGAATCCGGACCTTCAGAGAAAGTCGGGTTAACTTGGCTTTCCTCCGTTTTTTACTTATCAAAATCGACAGTGCAAATTTTGGTTCCCACAGTTTGGCACTAGAAGGAGGGGGGACGAATTACTCTTACTCTTACGGCCGCAAAACGCTTGATCAAAGCAATGTCTGGAAATATGAAAGACAAACTCGCAGCTCACATCGACGCTGGTAAAACAACTTCAGCAGTGACTGCTCCTACGACCAACGCTTATGCAAACAGTTATCTAAGGTTATCATCTTACGGACAAATGTCCCAAGAACGGACCATCCCGACCAAGTTTGGGTCCTATCAACCATGCACCCCCGTCCAAGTTCCTGCAACACGGTCCTTGAGTCCATGGACACAACCCCCCTCGTTCGGGAAAAGACTTGGTAGTCGAAATGGATTCCTGGCTGCCGTATAAAACAGCTATGGTTAGCTTGAACACCAGTTGCCTTAACTATACGGGGAATTGAAATCCTTTCGGAAAAACCAGCGTCACATCAACGGCTTTTTCTAATGAAAAATCGTAAAAATGTCTAAGTCCCAAGACGGCCCAAAAGGGGCCCGAATCACGGCTAAACGACCCACATACGATTTTAGAGTAGGATCGAGCCCAAGGCTGATATGACGGTCTGATTACCGAGTAGAGTTTCGATTGGAAATGTTTTTTTTAGAATTTCCCGGAAAAATAAAGACTTGTTCTCCTGGAAATCGCGAAGAAACCCCAGATTACTCATGAAACAGAAAGCACGACTGATCGGGTTACCAATCAGCATTTCTAATGCTAAAATTCGATAACATTTTACGGAACACCTTTCGTAAAATAAATTCTCGAAATATTTCACGAGACAGATTTTGCATGATTAAACTCGACAACATTTTACAAAACAGTTTCTCGACAACATTTTGTGAAATAACTCTCGTAAAATAAAAGGTCAACAACGTTCTAAGAAACAATTCCTTGCTGGGATCATGATGAAATCGATGTCCAAAAGTCTCGGAAAAACAAGTAAAGAAACCTCGAGAGATTAAGTGTCGATCGAGAAACCTTTAAAAAACCGAGAAAAACAGGCAGGTCTCGCGAGGAAGCACAGTTCCGGGCGGCTAGCACGCCCGAGCTGTCCCTAGGCGCCGGGCGGCTAGCACGCCCGTGTTGTCCCTAGGCGCCGGGCGGCTAGCACGGCCGTGCTGTCCCTAGGCGCCGGGCGGCTAGCACGCCCGTGCTGTCCCTAGGTGCCGGGCGGCTAGCACGCCCGTGCTGCCTCTAGGAGCCGGGCGGCTAACGTGCCCCTGCTGTGCTGGTCGCCGGGCAACAAAACATTCGTCAAGCACGGCCAATCCTCGGAAAGATTGACCCAAATATTATCCAAACTAATTTTACGAAACAATTTCCGTAAAATTAACTCGACAACATTTTGTTGAATAACTCTCGTTAAATAAAAGCTCGGCAATATTTTACGAAACATCATTCGTGAAGTATAACAAGATCGTAAGCTTCTTGACCTGACCAGTTCGCTCATAGCTTGACGAAACAAGAAGACCCATTCAAGTGACATCTTGCCATTCGTTTTCACTTGTCTACCCACCTTAGCCTTCTTCGAATTTCTCCTACTTCTACTCCGTTTGCTTCAACGATTCTGCAACGATTCTGCACTGTTCCTTCGGGTTTCATCAAAAATCGATTCTCGATTCAGTGTCAGACTTTTCGAAGACCTTTGACAATGAAACATTAGAAGACAAAGAGGAACGGACATGAGGCAATCTCGAGTAATCAATGAGACTAAGGTATGTTGACTTAAAAAATTTTATCAAGGTTTTAATTTTTTCGTAGGAAAGGAATGGGAACGTCTTGTAAACCGCTGTAAGATTTAGGGAACTTAGAACCTAGGTGGATAATCTTGCAAGCTAAGTCTTAGGCATTTTCTTCCAGTTTCGTTCTATTGTTCCTTGACTGTCTAGGCAGAACGCGCAAACCGATTTAATCTCTCGAAAAACCGAGAAACGATCGCCGCGCATCCTTGGCATACTCATTCCGCTTCCGTGAGCTACAAAATTAACGAAATAGCCTTTGGTAAGACTCCATGAGTAACTCGAAGAAACTTTCGCCAAAAGACGAAGTCAAAGCGGAAACATTTCCCGTGTAACCCACGGAAACAAGGCTACTTTGACTATCTGCGATTTTCTATCTCCATGAAACCGGTCATCCTTTACTTTCGTATAACAACAACATGTTACACAAAAACAGCATAAGGATAACAAAGATCGTTTTCATACAAAACGACATCGCAATACGGAAAATTACGTCCAAGCGGGAAAATAACCCAAAACTGAATCCGAACGTGTTCTTCGTCGATTCCTTAAACTTTATTTCCTCGGATAAAATGAAACAATTTTCATGCGACCAAAGGAAACTTTATACGAAGCATCTATCGTATAACTGAAACCTAAAGTGGAAAATCGTTTCAAAAAGCCATCATCCATAACTCGGAAAGCTCTGCTATGATTGGCATGTCTATCTCGGCAAACGCAATCCGGCCCTCAGCCAACTACGTCTTTCCATAAAGCCCGGACCTGAATTCGGCATCACCATTAAGGACAATCGTGAACCAATATGACCTTAATGCGAAAGGATCGTGGTCTGATCGTTTACCAACTCCTTGGTTAAACGGCTGAACACAGCCTTCATGCCAAGACAAAAAACAGCTGCACGATCGCCGCTCCAATCACTTAAAGGCCAAACGATAATCCACGATTTGTCAGAAAACGCCAAGTGACCATTACGCGAGCAACTCTGTCGCATAGCCCAAAAGAGGAAATCATGCGATAAATTTCTCGTAATAAAATCAGTCCTAACAGCCATACGGTTAACGACAAAATTTGAACTTAACATTGACTGATTAAGTTCTATACACCCCGTAAACAAAGCATGAAAAGAAGCACTCGTGACAAAGCTCCAAGAGTTATACGAGTCATCCATAAAATCCCGGAAGGCCAACACCTCGCAAAGGTAGACGCTTCTCCTTAGGTCAAATATACGCGACCCTTGGTCCTAATTCCTCGATCAAAATTTTATAACTTGCACGTCCAAACTGAAACAACAGTTTCTGACTGCGGACATTCGCAAAACATCTCCAAGCCCGCGAACATTTGAAATGCGGCACAAGAGAAAAGTAACTCGTACACATTTGAAATGTGTATGCTTGTATAATCCCATGTTTTTTAGAGAAATCGAATTTTCGAAACTCTTCACAAACTAACTCGCCAATCGCTAAACGGCCTCAACAATGGATCCAGTATCCACCAAATAAATCATAAACTATCGCCCGGAAACATTCCGCAATTTCTAAAAGCCCATAGTCCTTTATGGCATAAGGAAAACAAACTTCAAAGCACTGCGAGACGTCGCTTCGTGCCTGAACATTCGTTTTTCGATTAAAACCTTCATACGCCTTCTAAACGGCATCATATCGTTGTTGCTGATCACAACAAACGAACTCTAACGTCCTATACAGACAAGCCACCTAAGGGTAGGCTCTTTTACATCCGACAAGGATCCCATAGTGCGCTATACAAAAAATCCAAATTTGGTTCAGCACTTCGTAAAGGAAGTAGCTCGATTCGTGCCCAGACAAATCATATAAGCCGATACCACTTCGCGGATTTTAAAACGTTACGAATCAGGTTAAAATCACAAACAGGCAAAACGAAAGCCGATTTGTCATCGCACAGCCTCAGTCTGAGAGTAAACCTAGGTCTTGCCCTAAACCCAGCCTTGCTGGTATCTTAACATCTCATAGGCAAAGCGTCAACGACGCGAGATCCCAAAAATTGTCTCTTCACTCAAGTCTGTACGTTTCCACGAATTTTCGCGTAAATCGTAAACCGTAGGAAAATCTCGCTTTGTACAAACGACGGATACAGTGATCATCAGGGAGGCAGGAATGAGACGACAACTCACACCCTGTCCCTCTAACTTCGATAGACAGAAGTTCTGAAAACGCAACATTAAAATTTTATAAAGATTGAGCCGCAAAATTCAACAGATGCCCTGAAAAATGCCGGGATTCGAAGCCACCAACAGCCAGTCCCACAAATGTTCATCATGGCCTCTTAACGGCCAAAACACAATCAAAATAAAAATCTCTGAAGGGATTGATAAACCTAGACGCTCCCCGGAGCATCACCTTCATCCTCAAAACTCACCCAAAGTAGGAACGGTCTCACCGTCGCCTCCATTGGTCGCACCACCGCTGCATGTCTCATATGCGCTGGCTTCGCAATCCTTGACTGCGTGGTCCTGGTCCTCCGAACCCTCCGAATCCAGGACAAGGGTGCACACGGATTTCAGACCAGCGAGAATCGAGTAGAAGTTGCGAGTCCCCGTCTCCTCCAGACTTTGAATCTTCTGTTGAAGACGACGGACTTTCGAGGGCATATGTTCTTCTCTTTCTTCACATTGAGCAACGAACTCACGGTCTTCCCGGCGTCACGTTTGACATCGCCAATCAAAGGTGATGTGTATTTCTGCGATGAAATACTCTTAGCCAAAAATTTCGATTTTCAACTCATAATATTCTGCCCGCAAGATCGTCTCTGCGTCTTACAGGCTAGGGGGGTAACTGTTGGGGTCAAAAACGGTTATCTCGAAATCAACGGCTAAAAATATTTAACGTGTGCAGACTTTCCATAAAACAAGCGTCGAAAGGAAAACAAGTCGTATAGCTTAAGAAACCTATGTTAAATTCGATCGTTCTTGTCTTACACGATAAACTTTACGAGAAAACCAACTCAGATGATACAATCAAGAAGAACCGAGAGACATTAGGTCCGTAGCTGATATGACACGACCATACGAAAGTATACGGAAGAAACGAGAAGTAATCTAAGTTTGGACAGGCCGAACGACAAGGAATCTGCCTTGAAACTTCAAAGAGCCCGTTCTCTCAAACCGTGAGGACCTAGAAAACGAGCAAGATATCAAATCGAAGCCCTTGCCGAGACGCATGTGTTGGTCCTGGCCGCCGGCGGCTAGCGCCCGTGCTGGGCCTGGCCGCCGGGCGGCTAGCCCCCGTGCCGGTCCTGGCCGCCGGGAAACTTCAAAGAGCCCGTTCTCTCAAACCGTGAGGACCCAGAAAACAAGCAAGATATCAAATCGAAGCCCTCGCCGAGACGCATGTGTTGGTCCTGGCCGCCGGGGGCTAGCGCACGTGCTGGTCCTGGCCGCCGGGCGGCTAGCCCCCGTGCCGGTCCTAGCCCCCGTGCCGGTCCTTGCCGCCGGGAAACTTCAAAGAGCTTGTTCTCTCAAACCGTGAGGACCCAGAAAACGAGCAAGATATCAAATCAAAGCCCTCGCCGAGCCCCTGTGCTGGCCGTGGCCGCCGGGCGGCTAGCGCCCGTGCTGGCCGTAGCCGCCGGGCGGCTAGACCCCGTGCTGGCCGTGGCCGCCGCCGGCTAGCGCCCGTGCTGGCCATGGCCGCCGGGCAACTAGCCCCGTGCTGGCTCGGGTCGTCGGGCGACAAGCTTCCGTGCATAAGTTCTAGGCCCCGGCCGTCAGAAGTCTGTACTTTGCATCTTTCCCAAGTTTTTGCGGAACGAATCGTAGAGATTCCGCATACAAAACTCCCGTTCTTACTCCAAACAAAGATCGTCGGAAACACTTCGGAAACTCGTAAGATATCAACGAGAAGGAAGATCTTAAATTCCTCTTGCGAAACAGTGATGGATGTCTTAAGACACCACTCATCTCAACTCTACGAAGGATTGAAGATCTTCCGAAGAAATCGTAGAAAACAACGGAAGTCCTAGAGACGGCCCGAAAGGGACCAAACGCGATCGGACAGTCCGCTTACGATTATCTGAGATAGATACGATGATTTAAGTTTATCTTTGCATAACAAGATAAATGCTAAATTTCCAAAAGGATAAATGTCAAGTCTCCCGATAAACATGAAGGTCGACAAAAATGGAAAAAGCCCGCTTCGCGGCCCAAAAGGAGAATAGACCGTCATAAGAAGGACTATATAAAGGAGCTTTGGGAGAGAAGGAAGGAGAGCAGAAAAAATCCTAGAGAGACTTAGAGAGCAGATCCAAGATTTTAGACTGAGGGAACTTAGAACTTAGGTGGTTAGACTAGCAAGGCATGACCTAGGACGTCCGGCCACCTCACGTTCTACCTTCATCTTGTCCGCAGACTTCTGTTCCTTCGGAAGAATCTAACAATCCTTTTACTCAGAGTTCCGCACATAGAAACCCTATGCGTTATTCTCGACACGCCCGTTTCTATGACAAACGCCCGCCAGGCAGTTCGATCTCTTGTTCAAATCTTTCTAACTGAACTACGTCCGACTTGATCCTCGAAAATGGTACGTAGGCAGCCTTTCTCAAGGTCTAGTCCCAACTCTTAACAAAACCCTTTATGATAATGTATGTGATCAGAGGACATGTTTCTGACTTCAACCACTGGAAAGATTTTTTCTTTTTCGTCCTTCTCGATGCTGCGTCTGTCGAGGAGGAATTCATTCTGATGTTCCGGATGATCCCCGATCCTGCACCTTATTTTAGTGTGTCACATCTGTGGCCTGCGGACATCATGGAGGTGAGGGACACACTTAAGAGTGGCCAGCATTGGTGGACAAATTTTACTCGGGAAAGGGTTCGCAGGGCAATCAGGTTTGTCCACCCTGAATTTAGGACGGAAGTGGACAGTTAACCTGAGCCGGTGGAACGTGTTCCAGAGTGTGTTGTTGATGATACATTGTACCCATTGATGTTAAGAGTTTTGAGGCTCCTAAGTCAAATGATAGTATAATGGTAAGTTGTCGAACCAGTTCTGAGGGATTCAAATGCAGAGAGAAATGCATGTATTTGCTTAATCTAAGTGCAACCAATGATTGATTGTTTTTAAACTAAAACTTGAATACAAATAACAGAAATGATACTCTTAAACTATTGGAAAGGAGAACTCATGGGTATATGGATTTAAACCTTGGGTGATCAGGGTTCGAGCTAAAGATGGCAAATGAACCAATTAAACTATCAACCTTAAGCCTAGACACAATTCTAAGCAAGCTATATGTGTAGATGAATGCTCATTTGCTAACATGTCTCAAACATCAAATGTCTTTGGTTGAATAACATGCAAGCAATCATTACTAACATGTCTAATAGCTATCTTAGCATCTTTAACAACAAATGTCTTTGGCAAAGTACACTAAAAGCCTAGGAGAGTTGACTAAGGCATTTCATCAAACACTTGTGGGGTGAGAAATGCCTAGAGATCACCCCTTGAGTGGCCTACTCAATGATGCATTAAGAACACTCTACTATGCAAGGAAAAAATATGATATACACCTAAACATCCTAGAACTAGCCTAATCACCCTTAATCACCCTAACCCATGAATCTGAAAGTGGATTACTCACTAATCTCCATGATTCCTCTTAAACCCATGATGGATTTCAGATTAATCATATAGAGATATAGAAGAGAAATCAACAAGACCAATCACAATCCAAAGCCAAAATGATGAACTTCTCCAGAGAGTTTTGGTGTCTTTTCAATAGATAAAAGATGATCTGCCAAAAGGTGGCTACAAAATACTTTAAAACTTAGGTTTAGGAAGGAAAAAAGATCAAGTCAAATGACTAAAATGCCCCTTGTAAGAGTGAGTTTTCGACCAACTAAAGAGTCAGAGCGAGCCTGAACTTTGCTGCACTTGGCTACACTTGACTGCACTTTGCTGCACTTTGCTGCACTTGCCTGCACTTGGCTGCACTTGGCTGCACTTGGCTGCATTTGGCTGCATTTGGCTCAAAACACCCCAATTGCCTTCAAACTCATCAATGGTGCTCCCCAACACCTGATAAAGACATATGTATGCCAAATGCAACCTAAACATGTCTAAATCCTAATCTATATGATGAAAATGCTTATGAATGAATGGATAAAACAATGCAAATGGACAAATCCTACTCCTTCTGTTCCTAAATAATTGATGTTTTGGAAAAAAAATTGTTTCAAAAAGATTGATGTTTTACTTTTTCAATGTATAACTTAATGAAAAATTGCAAGTTTCAAAAAAAATTAATGGGTTTTATTGAACTTTTATTGGTTAAAAACTACGGAAAATTGTTATTCACAAAAAAATAATGCATATTTAATGAGTTTTCTTAATATATGTGAAAAATCTAAAAGATCAATCTTTAAAAAATAGAGGGAGTAATCTCTACTCACCTCCTCCTTTTTAGCACTTTCCAAGTGTTCATCACACATCTGTTTAGAGGACTCTCCAACAAGAGTTTCTTTCTCAAAATTCAGCCTTTGGTTTCTCAATGGATGATGCTTCACAAGTGATTGTTCCACAATACACAGACTTCATCTCTAGGGGCTGAAGTGGATATGAGACAGCTTTGTTCACTTTGAGTAGTGTGGCCTTCTTGTTATCAAAGTCTATGCAAGCTCCTACACTTTGAGCCAAGTGTAGCCTTTTATCTTTATCTGGCCGAGTGTGGCCTGATCATTCTGTTCTGGCTAGTATAGCCTGTTTGTAATATTGGGACTGGCCGTTGGTGGTTTCAAATCCCTTTTGCGAGGCGGTTTTTATATATATATAGGTAACGAGTTTGCTAGTAGTTTTTGTTGGGATAAATTCGAGTTGTAATCTCGCACTTAGCTCCAATGAGACGTTCAATCTATTTGGTTCGTTTCTTTTAAAGTATTTCGCAAGACTTTTTGTGATTGGAATGTTAAGATATGGAACGGAGAGACAGGTTTTAAGATCTCGTATCATTTTTAGATATCTTGTCTTTCAGATGTTAGAGACCAGTGTGATGGGTTTAAGGCAAAACCTAGGTTTACTCTCGATTTTTAAAGGTTTATGCAGTTACAATCCGGCTATGAGTTTTCCTGTCGTGATTTCAACCTGATGCGTAACGATTTAAAGTCCGCGATAGGTTCTCGGCTTATTTGACTTGTGTGATACGGATCAAGCATCTCCCCAGAGACAATTTTTAAGCCAACTGGAAGTGCTATACCAAAATTTTGGGATTTTTATTGCGCGCTTTTATCCTTGTGTCGGATGTTAGAGAATCATTATTTAAGGAATGATTGACTTGCGTTTGTGTAAGACGACTGATGTGCTCGTTGGGGCCAATCGACGAGCGGGTTATAAATGTTGATGTTTTGTTATAGCGTTTGGATGGTCGTTCGTATAATATTGAATCTAACTTTGAGGACGTCGTTATTTTCGGTGATTATACTTTTGTGTTTTGATTTTCTGGAATACTTACGTAATTTTCTCGATTTTTATCAAACGATAAGATGAGATTGTCTTGCGATTTTTATCTTGGAAACGCAAAGAGATGCGTATTGTTATCTTTTAAAAAAAATATAATTTTTTAAATAACTCGATTACAAAGGAGTGTCGGAAATTTTAAGAGGTGTGAGTATACGTACACACTCACCCTCCCCTTTCAAAAGAGGGGGATAGCTGAACTCGTCTTTCGATGAACTGCGTACATACCCCTTTCGAGGATCAAGCCATATCTTAGTTCTAATTGTGCCGCCAATGAGTCTACTCGACGGTTAGTGGTACGTTGACTACCTTAGTTGCAGTGTCGACGTTTTCCTCGGGATTTTTCTCTTCCCAAATCGAGTTGGGTTCCAATTTCTGAACATGCTTCTGTGGAAGATGTCGCCACGTATTTCATCAGAGAATCTTTAGCATGTGGCTGGGTGCACTTGCGTTTTGCCATGGAAGTTGTCGTGATCTGTCTTAACTTATGTTCCGCTAAGAAACAAAGTCGTGACTGTTTTGACAACCCCAGATGGCTGCGATTCCAGTTATGGTCGGGAACTTAACGCCCAGGTGATATGTCGAGGGAACGGCCTTCATGACATTTAGCCACAGAGTTCCCACAATCACGTTTTAGACAGCCTGGTGGTCTACCACTACGAAGTCCACTATTTTCATGACGTATTTTGCCATGACGGGTAGCTGGATGGAGCCCAGAGTCATGGTCGTTTGACCATAAGAACCCGTCAAAGGCTTAGGCACTGGGTGATTTCTCTGAGCTCGATGTCATCATTTTCAGGGTGTCACGGAAGATTACGTTGACAGTGCTTCCAGTATCGACAAGGACTCTTGTGACCTCCAGATCACTAATCACGAGATCTATCACGAGAGGGTCACAATGAGGCTGATCGATTCTGCGGGCTTCTTCTTCCCTGAATGTCACCGAGTTTTCTTGACCATCTTTGGGAGGAGACCACGTAGGATACTTCGCACTTGACTCGGCCTTTCGTTGGTAGGCTTTGATGGCCGAGACCAAGTCCTTGTAGTACTGCGATCCCCAATGATCATATTCATCCTTCTGCGGTTGCTATCGTTTCCCTTGTCGTACGATCGGCTTCCGCGTTTATCTCTTGTCTGGTTTCTTTGAGGAGAATTTTCCGTGGGAAGATTCTTATCGGCTCTCGGTGGACGATCAGTGTCGAGGATGAGATCCTCGACACTGGTGACTCCAGAGAGTTCTCCGGCAACTAGCTTTGTGGCCAGTCTTGCTCCCAGGAATTTGCAGTTAATCATGGAATGGCCCCTGGTTTGGTGGAACTCGCAATAGACGCTTTCGTCGTAACTCTAGTTGCGAGTCCATGTGTTCCCCAAAGTCTTGCCTTGCTTCAAATTGATCGCATACTTGTGTGCACCTTGGAGCTCATCCCTCTCGTGGTGGACGTACTTGTCGTTACGAGAGGTCTTCTTCCTCGATTTCGGATCTGCATCTTTCGAAGATTTTTCGTCGGCTTATGTTTCTACGATAGAACCTTTGGTTTTTCCTCGATCACTATGTAGTCTGTGACTTTGTGAAGGGCGACTTGGATCATACGCGGCTTCTCGAGTGGTATCCACTTTCTGAATTTTGACTTATACCAGAGCGTCTTTCTGAGGGCGTCTATGGCAACCTTGTCGCTGATTCCGATGACCCTGGACATGATCAGTTTGAAACGACCCATGAATTTGCGGCGGGGATCGTCTTCCTTTTGGGAAAGACTCCATAGATCGACATGAGAAGTTTCTCTATCTATAAACATAGAGTATTGCTTGAGAAATTCCGATGCGAGCTGGCGGAAGCTACCGATGGAGTTCTGCTTCAGACGGGGGAACCACACGAGCGCTGCTCCCTCCAAGTTCTCGACAAACAGACGGAAATAGCCAGCATCTCTTTCGCCTTCCTTGAACCTAGCTCTTCCCATAGTGATATGGAATGCCTAGAGGTGCTCTTTGGGATCGGTCGTACCGTTGTAAATCAGTATTTTGAGTTTCCTGGTTGTCGGAGATGCGTGCAGTGAAAGGCGTCTTACGAGCTCCCTCGAATAATCTGTCGATTTATTGGGCGATGCTCATGGCATGATGGATCTGCGATTTCACAGCCCTTACTTACGCAGCGTTCTTGGTGATGTAGTCGCAGAGGTCGCGAATACCCGGATTCTCTGCAGCGCCTTTCCGACCTTGTCGGCATTTGCTGCGAGTAATCTCGGTTTGTTTCGGCCAACTCCTCCTGTTTGACCCAGTAGAGGTTTTCTTCCTCTTAAGTCATGGGTATGTCAAACAGCAAATCTTCAAGGGGCGATTGGCTCCTGGTTCTCCTAGGATGGACGTCAGCGTCTTCCTCGGAGTCGATGCATTCGACTTCATCCGCCTCAGTTGTTATGGTATTTTTGTATATGGTTGTTTTTGTACTACGTAACACAAGAAGATTTTAGTAAAGAGAAGAGAAATCGAGACAAAGAGATGTTTTATTGAGTATTTTTAGCGTTTATAACGTTGGATGCGTGAGTTTGGGTTCCCCTTTTCTAGGGTTTGGGTTGCCCTTTTATAGTAGTTAGACGTCGGTTGTAGTAGGGCGAACTCTTCCATAATCGTAGAAATAAAAGTTTTCCCATGGCTGGAAAACTTCTATTTTATTTCAAGGGGTCAGACCTTCGACCCTTCTAGCGGGAGCTGGACCCTGGACCATTGTATCAGGAGCTGTGATATACCATGATTTTGACACACTTTTAGCCATGGTATATAAGTGTTTTTACATATATTTACTATGAAATAAAGTCTATTTAGAGTATTTTCAGGTTCAGGTGTTTTGGTGTTTTTTGGAGCCTTTAAGTGCAAAACTGCACAGACGCGTCAGATGTTTAGTTATGAATGGAAACTTTCCTGTGGGAACCGAAATTCGCACCGTCAAATATTGCTAAGTAAAAACGTAGGAAAACTAAGTTGACCTAGTTTTCCCCGAGGATCCCGGCTATCTGCTGGGCCACGCACGACAAAGTTAAAACAGGCTAAATTGAGAATGAATGCGTAAAATAAAGAGAGCAAAAAGAAAGAATTTTATTTCCGAATTCGCGGAGAGCGTTGGAACAATAGGTCGAGATCACGGTTGTAAGAGCTGTCGATCGTCGCTAGTCTCAAAACCCTAGATCTAACCTAATTGAGTCGCAGCTCGCTAAAAAAGGAAATAAACGCCTAAGTTCTAAATTGCTTTGAGAGTGGTTTTTCTTGTGATTTTCGGATCCCCCTTCCTCTGCTCCTAGACTTGCTTATATACTCCCATATGACGGTCTATTCGTGACTGGCCGACGCGAGCTGGGCTTTTTCCATTTTCGTCGGCCTTCATGTTTATCGGGAAACTTGACATTTATCTTTTTGGAAACTTGATGTTTATCCTTTGGAAGTTTGACATTTATCTTGTTTAGGAAGATAATCGCAAGCTGTCGTATCTATCTTTTTAGAAAATCGTAAAATGGTTATCCAATCATGTTTGGTTCCCGTTGGGCCGTATCTCGGATTTCCGCTATTTTTACGATTTCTTTGAGAGAACGCTCCTACTCGGACATTGGATCTTTCGGAAGATCTTCGGCTCTTTTGTGAGGCAAATGGTGTTTTTAGATAACCATTGCCGTTTTCTACGAAGTTTTTCCATCCGTCGACGTCTTACGGGTTTTCCGAAGGCTAGGAGAAAGAAAAGGAGTTTGGTTTGCGGGATTTCAGAAAGTCGCAAAACTTCGATTTCTGGTGGTTTGAGAACTTGGAACTTACGCACGAAGACTAGCCGTCCGATAACTCGAGCTAGCATGGCGCTAGGCGCCCGACGCCTTGAGGCAGCACGGGCGCTAGGCGCCCGGCGCCTAGAGGCAGCACGGGCGCTAGGCGCCCGGCGCTAGGCGCCCGGCGCCTAGAGGCAGCACGGGCGCTAGGCGCCCGGCGCCTAGAGGCAGCGCGGGCGCTAGGCGCCCGGCGCCTAGAGGCAGCGCGGGCGGTAGGCGCCCGGCACCTAGAGGCAGCGCGGGCGCTAGGCGCCCGGCGCCTAGAGGCAGCGCTGGCGCTAGGCGCCCGGCGCCTAGAGGCAGCACGGGCGCTAGGCGCCCGGCGCCTAGAGGCAGCCCAGGGTCGTCACTCGTTTCTTTCGGTTCGTGCGAGTTTTTTGCGTTCTTTTAGCTTTCCAGAGATTTTTATCGTGTAGAGAATGTTTCTAATCGTTGATTTCGGAATGACTTAACCTCTTCCCGATTTTTCTAGATTGAAACTTAATCTCTTAAAGCTTCTCTAACGTCTTTCGTGTTTTGTCCGAACTTTTCGGACATCGATTTAGTCTTTACCGATTTTGACCCAAACATTTCCCTTGGTGCGATTGAACTGATCTTTTGATGCATGATAGATCTTTGAGTTAGCTTTCCAGTGCCACCGGTTGGAGGTCAATCCAACGGTTAGATCAGAAGTTATGCCCGTTTTACTGAAGAGTGGTCAGTCTGTCTCGCGAGAAAAGGCTGTCGAGAAGAAGAATGAATATCGATCAGAAGTTACCGCCTGAAGCCCAGAAGCAACCCAAATTACCAGAATATCCATGGACGATCAGAAACCCTATTTATGTTATTCTAAGCCATTGTTGACGGCTACACTTTCTTTACAGTACTTTCTTTTATCATTGTTCTAAGTATGGAGAGAAGGGAGGAACTCCTATCAGAGTCCTCCTGGAACTCCATTGGTTTTCATATCTATTTTATTCTAAGTTTTATATCTATTCATTTTTGATTTTTGTGCCAAGTTTCATGTCTGAATAGATCCACCTGTTAGGTTTAGAGTTCAGATAGGTTATGTAGGATTAGCCCCAAATATAGAATTGCTAAGTTCTGTTATTCATCATTGAAGATTTTTCTTATTGCTTGTTCTTGAGTAATTAACCTTGACTTGATCTTAGATTTATTAGGCACAAGTGAGAGCTTGGCTTGTTATCTGACTTGTCTTCTCTGGGCTAGGATAGCTAGATGCATATGAGAGTTGATCTAGAAACTCTGGTGAACATATAATCAACTTGCGATAAACACTTACTAGAGGCGCGTCGATCGATTCTCCTATAGAGACATCGATCGATCCGACGCAAAGCTTGTCGAGCGATATGCCTAATCCGGCATCGATTGACACTTTCTAAGATTTGAAATCGAGAGTTGAAGGTCTTGGATCTAGTAATAGATAACCTATACATCGAGAGTTGATTGGTTATTCTCGTAGTTGAGTTTTATAATATCATGTTTAGTCTCTATATCATTATAATCCTGATTTGTTGAATAGAAACCTTAGATTAAGCAGACCATCCTTCCATCAAACAAATTATTGCCAAGCTGAACAATTATATTGTTCAACTTGTTTACTGCTTTAGATCTTTTAGGTTCCTTAGCTTCTTGTGGATTCGATCCCTATGTACTACAACTCAACCACTTATTTGAGAGAGTAATTCACTCTTTAGGGTAATTTGAGTGATATCAAGCTGGACCCTGGTCCTTTCATCGGAGAAAAGTCTGCAAATCAAGGGTCCTTTCGGAGGCTGGAGAAAGCGTAGGCCTTGAATATTTTTCCCCAACAGTTTGCCCCTTATTCCTTGATTGCTTCGTTGGAATCATAGGATAACATGTGATCTTGGACCTTGGTAGTCTTTCTTCAAGCTGGAGAAGGGCTGGAACCTTGTCGGAGTTGAGGTGAGGCTTGGAGTCAATGTTAAAAGTTCCCCTCGAAGGGTGAGAAGGAACAGTCCCTTTAAAGGGTATCTGATTCCTGGGCCATCATGCTAGATTACTATTAATGGAGCGGGCTTTATGGGAAAAGCCCACCATCGATTCAGCTTCTCCATTTCCCCCGTTGATAGATCTAGGACTTCCTCTTCCCATTCTCCTATTGCTGAGGCAAAAGGCTCTCAGCTTGTCGAGGATGCCTTCGTTAGTGGCGGAGCCGGAGGATCTTTGTCGTTGGGTCCGGTCTCAAAGATCAAGGAGAATGATGTTGAGGGCTGGAGGAAGAAATAAGATCTTCCTCAAGATCTTGTTATTCAATTCCCTGGTCCGTCGGAGAGGATTTCGGACTTTGAGGTTGACGAGGTCCCGATCTACGAGGCTTACTTCGAGTTTGGCTTTTGCGATCGTGTCCCCTCGTTGTTCGCGAAGCGGTCGGAGTTCTTCGACATTTCCCCAGGCCAATTGACTCCTCCAGCCTGGAGAACACTGATAGCTGTTCAGAATCTTGGCGAGTTGGAG
Source organism: Hirschfeldia incana (assembly GCA_026261945.1). Classification (NCBI taxonomy): domain Eukaryota; kingdom Viridiplantae; phylum Streptophyta; class Magnoliopsida; order Brassicales; family Brassicaceae; genus Hirschfeldia; species Hirschfeldia incana. Next base: position 1,245,693 of record JABCMI010000030.1, read on the forward strand.
GGTTTAACGCTGGGAATGAACGAGGTCCTTTACTCGTACTATGTCATAGCCTTGCCTGGATAGAAAGGAAAATACTACCTCCGCCGACGTGGTAAAATTTCTTTAGTTCAGGAGATTGAGAAAAAGGCTAGAAAACGCCACCCAGTTTTTAGTGGTAGATGGGATGAGAAATTCGCATATGTAACCCTTCCTGGCTTCTCTTCAGTTTGGCATGTTGCGGGTAGGTTAACTTGTTACTTTTCTGGATTTGATTGTGATATTTATATGTTTGCTCTTTGTTGCAGACGTGTCTCATCCGATCATACCAGAAGGGAAGAAGGTAGCTGAGCAGGTTCTTGGTCTTCTAGCGGAGCGTGCCAAGTCGAGTTTCTCGTTTGCAAAGAAGTCCTCAAACGCTGCAGTATTTGGGGTAACCCTGCTGTGTCTCCTTTTGTTTTGCTACTTGTTTTACTGATTCTACAGTCTCTTCTTTTCAGGTAACATGTCTGGACCCACAGGATAAGATGCCATTGATGCTTTCAAAAAGGCGATGGGGAAGCTCTCAGCTAAAACGTTTGCTCTAGAAGCTGCTGTCTCGCGAGATGATGATGTCCGGATCGTCGGGAGCAACAAGCGCAAAAGATATACCAGCTCAATCCCTACTATTTCCAAGAGAAGGACTCGGTCCTCGACTCCGACAGTTTCTAGTGTTGACCTGAATCATGTGCTGGCTGATCTCTCCTCCAAGGTCTTCCGGGGGAGCGTATGCTATATTCCCTCTGATGATGTCCCTAAGGCCATCAAATCCATCCAGATCGATCTTTTCTAGGTATGTCGCCGCGTTTTCTTTACTTTCTTTTGTCTCCGTTGTGTAGAATGGTGACCATTGTGGCATGTTTGCAGGCTATGTCCCAGGTCTATCATCTCGGAGACATGATAAATGAGGATGCTTCTAAGGAGGTGGACACTCTATCTGCTTGGCTTCGAGAGGAGAAGGACAAAGCCTTGGCACAAGGGAAGGAGCTCAGATCTCTTCAGCTTAAGTTGAAGAAGTCGAAGGAGTTAGAGGAGAATGCTGCTACTGAGCATCTTACTCTAACGTCTCGATTGGATGCGATGAGGGAACAGCTGAACGGGTTGAAGGCTGATAGGGAGTCTTATGAGGACGAAAAGATGATGGCGGTGAGCAGAGCTAGGATGGTAGCTCACTGGGAGCTGATGAGAGAGTCGCTCAAGGGACAGACTGACAAATGGGATCAGGCGGTGGAGTTCAACCGCTACAAGCTTGTGAAGGAGTCCGAAGCCGAGCTACGTGGACTGCCTCCTCCGTCATTTGATGATGAGCCACTTCATTACCGTGAAGAAGACTGTTGAGGCGGATCCCCCTGTTCCATTGGGTGATCCGGCTGCTAACATGAGGTCTGAACTCTCCTCCCTTTGTTCTGATCTTTTGAACTCCTGAGCCCAATGGGCTATTGTTGTACTCTTGCCCTTTGGGGTTTTGGTTCTTTTGATACTTAGGCCTTTGTGCCTTTTGACTTTGAAACTCACGGTCCTTGAGGTCTTCAATTTATCTATTTTTTATATTCTTCTGCTTCTTTGCTTTTTATCTTTCTTAACGTAGAGGTTCCCTTTATGAGAGAGACAGCTTAGTCTTGGTCTTCAAGGTAGGAATTCCCTGGTTCGGTTTATGGGCCTAAGGCCGACCATAACCCTCACAAGATCAGATAGGATTGGAGGTCCGATTGCCTCCTTAGTGCTATTATTCTGGAATCTTTTAAGGGGAGCTGGATCCTATCAATGCGTCGTTAACCAAGGGGTTTAGATCAGGTCACGAGGACTTTGTGATGCCGTTGAGGTGGAAGGATGCTTCGATGATCAAGTGGGTTCCTAGAAGGGATTGGACCCTTGAAAGAATGTCAGAGTCTAGGACTTGGGACCTGTTAGAGAACCGACTGAAACGTGAAACCATCGAAGCAACATTAGATCTTGTAATCCAATATTAAATACTTGAGTTTTAGTTTTAGGAATTGAAGATCCTTGCTTAGAACCTGGGAGTTCCAGCTTGATTTGAACCCTGAAGTTCTTGGACCCTAGAACTCGAAAGTTCTCAAGGCCTTGAACCCTTAGGTTCCTTACCTAGGCCCTAAGGTCGTTTTTGTTGTGATATTTTTGTGTAGGGTCGATTTAGTACTACGGAACACTGGAAGACTATTAGATTTTATGTTTGTGTGTGTGTTTAGAGAATAGAAATTGAGGCAAAGAGATGTATTATTGAGTGTGTTTGGCGTTACAACGTATTGGGTGTATAAACCCTAGTTTTCTAGCCTAACTCTATAATCTCTAAGCCCCAAAGTGTCGATCCCTTATTCTAGGGTTTGGGTTCCCCTTTTATAGTTGATGTAAGTCGGTCAATCTTGGGCGGCTTCTATAATATTCGGGAATATATTAGTTTCCCCTTGATTTGGGAAACTTCCATATTCATGCGGAGGATTGGTTCCTTGGTCCTTACGGCAAGGGCTGGGCCTTGGTTCCTCGATACAGGGACTGGACCCTGGGTACTTACCGAATGGAGATCGGGCCCTGGTGCCACCTGGTGGAGATGGGTCCTTTAAGTTGAGGAGGGACCCTGGGTCCTTTCCAAACGAGGGCCCGGAAGTCGAGACCCCTTCGGAGGCTGGAGAAAACTCTAGCCTTGGATATTTTTCCCCAACAGTTTGCCCCTTATTCCTTGATTGCTTAGTAGGGATCAAGGGATAATATATAGCCTCGAGTCTTGATGCCATTTCTTCCAGCAGGAGAAGGGTTTTGAGTCTAGGCAACATGAGGAGTTAATTTGGAACATGATCGCTTAGTCGGAATGGGCCTCAGGGGAAATAAGGATCGCGGCCCGCTTGTAATGACGCTAGGTCGGCGAAGTATTTTGGAGGTAATTTTGGAAATTTGCCGAGAATCGCGAGTATCTTCCAAATTCTTTTGTCTTTCCTCTTTCTTTCTTTCCTTCCCTTCGCCAAAAATGGAAAGTCGTTCCAGGTATAAAATCGGATGTTTCGATGCCTTTGGACAACACGAATTTAGGTTTTCCCCTGTCCTTCTTATTGGAAGTAGATGTCGAACACTCCGATCTTCATGAAATCGTTCCCTACCCCCGGTGTTGGCGGACGTGTCAGACCTTGTCGCTTGTTTGGTGATCCTTTTGATTCCCCCATTCTAACACCTAGCGTGGTTTCGGGGACCGAGGATGAAAGAGTTCCCGTGGCCCCTGTTTGCACTCGTCGTTTCTGTTCTTTCGATGCTTCAAGCGAAGACGAAGATGGCCCGAGGTCTGACATTAAGGAAGGTGATCTGGCGGGGATCCGCTGTAGGTATTCCTTGCCTGATACGATGAGGATCAGGTGTGCGGGAGAGTTCGAGCGAGCTCCTGATGGAGGAAGGGGCAAGATAGCGATTTTTGAAGCTTATTTGGAGGCCGGCTTTAGAGGAGGGATTCCTTCTTTGATCGCGGAGGTGGCGTCGTACTTTGGATGTTCCCCTTCGCAGTTTACGCCTGCTACATGGCGTACTCTGATGGCTATCCAGGTGTTAGGAGAGCTCCACAGTATTCCTTTCGGGTTGTCTGAAGTCCTGTATTCTTACTCCTTTATTCCCTTGCCAAGTAAGGGGGGCTTTTACCAAATATGGTCCCGAGATGGTGAACCTTTGGTGGATGAGCCCCCTCGAGGTCTCAGGGGTAGCTTTCCTTCAAACGATTCCTGGGACAGGAGATATGTGTTTATGAAGGTCGAAGGTGTTCCTGGATATCCATGTTTATGGCGTTCAGTGGGTAAGTTGCTTCTGTTTCCTTGGACACGGGTATTGTGTTTGCTGAATTATGTCGAATTTTTCTTCTTGCAGAGGTGACCCGACCGGTTATCCAGGCTGGTGAGACTTTGGTGAAGTTGGCGCGAGGTATTCCTAGGCGCTTTCGCTGGATTCTGTTCTTGATGCATCCGATATCGCTGCGTCATAGCCGTATTTGGGGTAATGGAATTTCTCTTACTTGGTTCTTTCGTTTTAGCCGTAGTTTGATGGAGTCTTTGTTTTCCAGGTGGGATCCCTACGGCTTCGATATTGTCAGTGTACGAGGAATACTGTAGAACTCGGCACCAAAGGAGGAGATCTCGTAACTCATTTCCTTCCGTCCCTCCGGTGGTGGCTTCTTTGGCTCCGAGGGATGTTGGCAGGGATCGCTTCCCCAGTTTAGGTCGGCGTGTTCCTCCACATGAAGAGATTCTTTTCCTCCGGAGGCAGCTTCGGGAAGTGATTTCCAACCAGGCTCTTATCGTGCAGAGGGCTCGAGAGTATGCTCGTCAGGATCTTGTTAGAGAGTGGTCGATGAGGAGTGCTGGTCAGCATGAGCTGTTCGGGGGATCTGGCCGATGGGGACCTGTTGGAGGTCCAATCCGAAATTCGGGGAGCGGTGAAGGTGGTCATGGTGTTTCCCTTTTTCTCGCCGGGAGCCGAATCTTTGAATATTTCTTCAATGCTTTTTCTCGCTTTATGTTGTCGTTTTTGGATTTTTTGTAGCTTTCTCCCCTCCGAATAAGGATTAATAATATATACCGGTTTTTGCTTTTACTTCGTCCTTTCTTTGATCCTTGCACTGCTTTATGGTTTTGACCTCCAGTTACTTGGTTAGATGATTCGGTAGTTTTTAGGCTTTCCGGAGGAGATCAATCTTTGCGGAGAATCGTTGTCGGGAACTGATGGGTTCCGATCTGATTTGAACTCTTAGGTTCTTGTTGCTTCGAACTTGGAAACTAAGGTCTTTGGCCCTTTGAGTTTCTTTATTTGGGCCCTGAGGCCTTGCCCTTTAAATCTTGGAGGAGTAGGAGCTTTTAGGCTCTCTGGACCCTTAGGTCTCAGGAACCTTGAGGTTCCTTGGGCCCTTAGGCCTTCGGAACCTTGAGGTTCTTGGGACCCTTGGATCTTTGGAACCTCGGGGTTCTTCGGACTCTTAGGTCTTTGGACCCTTAGGTCTTGGGAACCTAGAGGTTCTTCGGACCCTTAGGTCTTTGGAACCTAGAGGTTCTTCGGACCCTTAGGTCTTTGGAACCTAGAGGATCTTCGGACCCTTAGGTCTTTGGAACCTAGAGGTTCTTCGGACCCTGAGGTCTTTGGAACCTTAAGGTTCTTTGGGCCCTTAGGCCTTGGGAACCTAGAGGTTCTTCGGACCCTTAGGTCTTTGGAACCTTGAGGTTCTTTGGACCCTTAGGTCTTGGGAACCTAGAGGTTCTTCGGACCCTAAGGTCTTTGGAACCTAGAGGTTCTTTGGACCCTTAGGTCTTTGGAACCTTGAGGTTATTTGGACCCTTAGCTCTTGGGAACCTAGAGGTTCTTCGGACCCTTAGGTCTTTGGAACCTAGAGGTTCTTTGGACCCTTAGGTCTTGGGAACCTAGAGGTTCTTCGGACCCTTAGGTCTTTGGAACCTAGAGGTTCTTTGGACCCTTAGGTCTTGGGGACCTAGAGGTTCTTCGGACCCTTAGGTCTTTGGAACCTAGAGGTTCTTGCGACCCTTGAGTCTTTGGACCCTTGAGTCTTTGGACCCGAAGGTCTTTGGACCCGAAGGTCTTTGGACCCGAAGGTCTTTGGACCCGAAAGTCTTTGGACCCGAAGGTCTTTGGACCCAAAGGTCTTTGGACCCGAAGGTCTGTGGACCCGAAGGTCTCTGGACTCGAAGGTCTTTGGACCCGAAGGTCTTTGGACCCGAAGGTCTTTGGACCCGAAGGTCTTTGGACCCGAAGGTCTGTGGATCCGGAGGTCTCTGGACTTTTATGCTTTTGGGGAGTCTTTTTGATCGCTCTCTGCTGCCCGGAGGCGAGCCACTCTCGATCTAAATTGAGAATTCGCATTGTGCTACCCGTGGGCATAGGCCATTCTCGAAATTCTCAATGCTGCACTCTACCTTTCTGCAGAAAGGTCACTCTCAGACTTATTGTGGTCTGGGGTGGGTCCCCCCGCAAGGTTATGTCAACCCAGACACACTACCTTCCACGTCTGGATAGGTATTAAATTGTTTGTGCTTAACCGGTTATTTGCACTTTGCTCCCTGCATATCAGCCGCCAGAATCTGATTACAGTACTTGGCTGTGTACGTCATGCCCCCAACGTGCGTTTAGCTTACAGCGTATTTCACGAGGGTTTGAATGGCACTAGTACGTGGTCCCCGCATAACTCTTGGCTATATGCCTTTACGCGGGGCCCTATCGCACAGACATCGGCTTAGGGCTGATCAGACCCCTTCCATATCTGTCTGTACCTATGGTGAGTAGCCTCACCAGCTAGGGGGCTAGCTAAGATCTGAGGTCCCGAAGGTCCCTGATCCAGCTAATATGCCCCTTTAAGTATATTGGTGTTTCCTTAACTCCCTTTAGTCGAAACCAAATGTATTTTATAAGCCTAGTCCGAGGACGTTCTCGTTATACATAGGAGTAGGAAAACCAAAATACTTAAATATATAATAGTATATATAGAGCTCGACCCGAAGATCTTGCCTTTAGAAATGATAGAATTTGAGGTGCAAGGCGTTCCAGCAGTTGGGTTGTACCTTGCCTGTGCTGTCTTGCAGCTTATAGGCTCCTGCCCCTTGCACCCCTATTACCTGATAGGGCCCCTCCCATCCGGGGGCGAGTTTTCCGGCTGATTTGTCTTTTGTATGGTTACAGACTCGCCTTAGGACCCAGTCCCCTTCTTGGAAGGTTTTGGAGTTGTCCGGTAGGCCCAGAGGACTCCGTGTAACTCTTCTGCCCATCGCCCGTGAGCCTTTTCCAAGCGCTTCTTGAGCATGTTTACCACCGTTTTGTTGGTTGACTCTGCTTGTCCATTTGATTGCGGGTGCCTTGGTGCTGAATATGAGAGTTTGATATCCCAATCTTTGCAGAAGTCTTGGAAGTCGCTGCTGGTGAATTGGGGTCCATTGTCTGTGACAATTTCCTGAGGTGCTCCGAAGCGGGTTATTATGTTTGTCCAGATGAATTTCCTGATCTGGAGGTCCGTGATTTTTGCTAAGGCTTTGGCTTCTACCCACTTTGTGAAGTAATCGGTCATTACTAGGAGGAAGACCTTCTGCCCCGGCGCCATTGGGAATTTCCCTACGATGTCCATGCCCCATTTACGGAAGGGCCATGGATAACTTAAGGACTTCAGGTTCTCTGGTGGTAAGTTAGAAATTGGGGCGTGCTTCTGGCATTGGCTGCAGGTTTTGGCCTGTTTGAGGGAGTCCTTCGCCATGGTAGGCCAGTAATAACCAGCCCTTCTCGCCCTGAGAACCAGGCTCCGTCCGCTGGAGTGTGAACCGCATTCCCCATCGTGGAGTTCCTCTAATATCCGTGTGGCTTCTCTAGGGGATAGACATCGCAGGTAGGGTCCTGAGAAGGACCTTCTATATAGCTTTCCCTCCGAAATGCAGTATCTGGCCGCTTGTCTCTTGATCTTCCGGCTCTCCTCTCGGTTTTCGGGTAGGACGTCGTCTCTTAGGTAGTCGGTGATAGGGGTCATCCAGGTTTCTCCTTCGTCTACTACCGTCACTTCTTCCGGTTCAACCTCTTTCTGGGTTGCTGGCCATTGCAGGACCAACAACGGAATACTCATATGTTCCTTGGTTTCTAATGCGGAACCCAGGTTTGCTAGAGTATCGGCTTGGGAGTTCTGTTCCCTAGGTATTTGGGTAAGCTTATAGCTTGCGAATTGGTCTAGGAGTCGTTTGGCCACAGATAGATACCTGATCATGCTAGGGTCCTTGGCTTGATAATCCCCTTGAGCTTGACTGATGATGAGCTGCGAATCACTGAAAATCTGGATGTCTTTTACTCCCATTTCCTTGGCTAATTCTAGGCCTGCTATTAAAGCTTCGTATTCTGCCTCGTTGTTAGTTGCTTCGAAGTTACAGCGTACAGCCCTTGAGGCCGATTCTCTCGTAGGGGAGGTCAGGACCAATCCTACCCCTGCGCCTCTTATATTGCTGGAGCCATCCACGTGCAGGGTCCATTGACCTTCTTCCGCTTCTTTTCCATGGGGCGTAGTTTCTAGATCTGGGTCCGAAAGCATAGAGGGAGAGAACTCAGCCATGAAATCAGCTAGGACTTGGGACTTGATAGCGGCGGCTGGGCTGAAGATCACGTCGTATTCTCCTAGTTCTACGGCCCATTTCGCCAATCGTCCTGATACCTCGGGTTTATGAAGGACTGCTTTTATAGGGAAGGAGATAACTACCACGACTTGGTGGGACTGGAAGTAGGGACGTAATTTCCGGGCCGCGACCACTAGGGCGAGGGCTAGTTTCTCTAGCTGGCTGTAGCAAGTTTCTGCGTCTAGCATGGATTTGCTGACGTAGTATATGGGATGCTGCCTTCTTTCCTCCTCCCTTACGAGGACTGCGCTAACTGCGTGTTCGGACACAGCTAGGTAAAGCAGTAGGGTTTCCCCTTCTAGAGGTTTGGACAGGAGTGGTAGAGTAGTGAGATAGGCCTTGAGATCGGACAGTGCGGTTTCGCACTTCTCTGTCCATTGAAAGTCCTTAGGGTTCTTTAGTGTTTCAAAAAAGGCATGGGACTTGTCAGAAAGACTGGAGATGAATCTGCTGAGGGCTGCCATTCTTCCCGTAAGTTTTTGAATCTCTTTGACGTTCCGTGGGGGAGGAATCGCCTGGATGGCCCTTATCTGTTCCGGATTTGCTTCTATGCCCCTGTGGGTGACTATGTATCCCAGGAATTTCCCGGAGCTTACTCCAAAGAAACATTTAGAGGGGTTGAGCTTCATATTGTATTTCCTCAGGGTGGTGAACGCTTGCTGGAGATGTGAGATATGGTCCTCCGAGTCAAGAGATTTCACCAGCATGTTGTCGATGTAGACTTCCATGGTTTGGCCTATCTGATCGGCAAACATCGTGTTGACCAACCTCTGATAGGTGGATCCAGCATTCTTCAGACCAAATGGCATGACCTTATAACAGTAGATGCCCCTAGAAGTTATAAAGGACGTCTTTTCTTGGTCGTCGGGATGCATCAGGATTTGGTTGTATCCCGAGAAGGCGTCCATGAAGCTCATTAGTTGGTGCCCAGCGGTGGCATCCACCAGCTTGTCTATATGAGGCAAGGGGAATGGATCCTTTGGGCAGGACTTGTTGAGGTCCGTGAAATCGATGCAGACCCTCCATTTTCCATTTTTCTTTTTCACAACCACCACATTGGCGAGCCAGTCGGGACATTGCACCTCTCTTATGAACCCTGCGTCGAGCAGGTTCTTGACCTCTGCGTTAATGATTTCATCCCTTTCGGGAGCGAACTTCCTTCTCTTTTGTCTAACAGGAGGATGCTCGGGATTCACTTGGAGCTGGTGCATGATGACGCTGGGGTCGATTCCGGGCATGTCTTCGTTGGACCATGCAAAGCAATCGGAGTTAGATCTTAAGAAATCGATCAGCCTCCGTCTCAGATCCTTAGGCAGCTTGGAGCCTATCTTGAGGTTCCGCTCCGGGTTCCCTTCTATCAGGGGGACTTCGTCCATGTCTTCAACCTCGGGTTCTTCGGCATGAGGAACGAGAGGCTGCTTCTGTAATTGCTATAAAGCTTGGGTCCTTCCCTTCAGGGTAGTTTGATAGCAGGACCTAGAATTTTCTTGATCCCCTCTAATGACCTTCACGCCCCAGGGGGTAGGAAATTTTACCAATTGGTGGAGGGTTGATGGTACGGCTCCCATGTCGTGGATCCAGGGCCTCCCTAGTATTACTTTGTAAGACGACGGACAGTCGACGACCAGGAACTTGGCGGTTTGGTTTATCCCCTCGGCATAGACTGGGAGAAGGACTTCTCCCTCGGTTTGCTTCAGCTCTCCGCTAAATCCCACGAGCGGGACCGCTTTCCTGGTTAATGTTTGAGGGTCTAGCCCTAAATCCATATAGGCCGAGTGGAAGATAATGTTGCTGGAGCTGCCATTGTCCACCAATATTCGTTTAACTAAGCAGTTGGCTATAACAAGCGAGATAACGAGGGCGTCATGATGGGGAGCGAGGACTTGTTCCTGCTCCCTCGCAGTAAAGCTGATTTCGTCTGTTCCCAAGAGTGGGCGCTTGGGAGTCTCGGTCTCTTGACCGTTCCTAGCATTGCGAGTACTTCGTTTGGCTGCGGCGCTGCTGATCCCGCTTACTTCTGATCCTCCAGAGATGACGTGGATCACTCGTTCTTGTGGTGGAGGTAGCGCAGGGACCGTTTCGTTGGGGAGAGCAGGGCCCTCTCTATTAAGGAGATCCTTGGCCTTATCCGAGAGGAACTCTCTTAGGTAACCCTTCTTGAGAAGCTCGGCTACTTCCAACCTTAAGGCTACACAGTCCTCCGTGGTATGGCCGTGATCGTTGTGGAACCCACACCATCTTTTAGGGTTCCGGGTAGCGTCAGGGGACCTCATTTTAGGTGGCCACTTTACTTGTGGGCCCATCTGCCTCAAGACTCCAATGAGCTCCGGTTTGGATATCGCTAGGTGGGAGATGCTGGGCCGAGTTGAAACCATCATTCCTTCGGACCGGGTTAAGGGGCGATGTTGGTATCTGCCCCTGCTCTGATTGGTGGATTCCCGGGAAGGTCGGGGTCGGATGGTTTCTTCACGCTCGTCTTTCGATGGTTTGGAGGACTTCTGATCGTACTTGGAGGAAACCTTGGCCCTACTCATGACGTCTTCTTCCCATCTTACTTGGGCCCAGGCACGGGATAGTACATCCGCCATGTCTCCGCATCTGTACTTAGTTAATTCCTTGTAGAGCTCTCCCTCTGGAAGTAGGCCCTTCTTGAAGGCTGAGATTGCTGTATCGGCGTTACACTCGGGTATGGAGACCTTCTCCTGGTTGAAACGAGCTATGTAGGAGCGAACTGTTCCAAGTAAGGCTTATCTCACTACTCCACCACTCCTATCTAAACCTCTAGAAGGGGAAAACCTACTGCTTTACCTCGCCGTGTCCGAACACGCAGTTAGCGCAGTCCTCGTAAGGGAGGAGGAAAGAAGGCAGCATCCCATATACTACGTCAGCAAATCCATGCTAGACGCAGAAACTCGCTACAGCCAGCAAGAGAAACTAGCCCTCGCCCTAGTGGTCGCGGCCCGGAAATTACGTCCCTACTTCCAGTCCCACCAAGTCGTGGTAGTCACCTCCTTCCCCATCAAAGCAGTCCTCCATAAACCCGAGGTATCAGGACGTTTGGCAAAATGGGCCGTAGAATTGGGAGAGTACGACGTGATCTTCAGCCCAGCTGCCGCTATCAAGTCCCAGGTCCTAGCTGATTTCGTGGCTGAGTTCTCTCCCTCTATGCTTCCGGACCCAGATCTAGAAACTACGCTCCAGGGAAAAGAAGCGGAAGAAGGTCAATGGACCCTGCACGTGTATGGCTCCAGCAATGTAAGAGGCGCAGGGGTAGGACTGGTTCTGACCTCCCCTACGGGAGAATCGGCCTCAAGGGCTGTACGTTGCAACTTCAAAGCAACAAACAACGAGGCAGAATACGAGGCTTTAATAGCAGGCCTAGAACTAGCCAAGGAAAAGGGAGTAAAAGACATCCAAGTTTTCAGTGACTCGCAGCTCATCATCAGTCAAGCTCAAGGGGATTATCAAGCCAAGGACCCTAGCATGATCAGGTATCTATCTGTGGCCAAACGTCTCCTAGACCAATTCACAAGCTATAAGCTTACCCAAATACCTAGGGAACAAAACTCCCAAGCCGATGCTCTAGCAAACCTGGGTTCCGCATTAGAAACCAAGGAACATATGAGTATTCCGCTGTTGGTCCTGCAATGGCCAGCAACCCAGAAAGAGGTTGAACCGGAAGAAGTGACGGTAGTAGACGAAGGAGAAACCTGGATGACCCCTATCACCGACTATCTAAGAAACGACGTCCTACCTGAAAACCGAGAGGAGAGCCGGAAGATCAAGAGACAAGCGGCCAGATACTGCATTTCGGAGGGAAAACTATATAGAAGAACCTTCTCAGGACCCTACTTACGATGTCTATCCCCTAGAGAAGCCACACGAATATTAGAGGAACTCCACGATTGGGAATGCGGTTCACACTCCAGCGGACGGAGCCTGGTTCTCAGGGCGAGAAGGGCTGGTTATTACTGGCCTACCATGGCGAAGGACTCCCTCAAACAGGCCAAAACCTGTAGCCAATGCCAGAAACACGCCCCAATTTCCAACTTACCACCAGTGAACCTGAAGTCCTTAAGTTCCCCATGGCCCTTCCGTAAATGGGGCATGGACATCGTGGGGAAATTCCCAATGGCGCCGGGGCAGAAGATCTTCCTCCTAGTAATGACCGATTACTTCACGAAGTGGGTAGAAGCCAAAGCCTTGGCAAAAATCACGGACCTCCAGATCAGGAAATTCATCTGGACAAACATAATAACCCGCTTCGGAGCACCTCAGGAAATTGTCATAGACAATGGACCCCAATTTACCAGCAGCGACTTCCAAGACTTCTGCAAAGATTGGGATATCAAACTCTCATATTCAGCACCAAGGCACCCGCAATCAAACGGACAAGCAGAGTAAACCAACAAAACGGTGGTGAACATGCTCAAGAAGCGCTTGGAAAAGGCTCACGGGCGATGGGCAGAAGAGTTACATGGAGACCTTTGGGCCTACCGGACGACTCCAAAGACAGCTACTCAAGAAACCCCTTTCTCACTCGTCTACGGCACCGAGTCAGCAATACCAACCGAGGTACATGTGAAGACCACGATCTCCAACATCCTAACCCCCAAGGAAAATGACGAGCTGATGTACCTAAGCCTAGACCTCCTAGACGAAAAAAGGGAAGCAGCCCGCCTGAGGAACACGTCGTACCAAATAAAGGTAGCCAAGAGTTACAACAAGAAGGTGAGATCCAGAACCTTCCAAGAAGGGGACTGGGTCCTAAGGCGGTAGTAACCACACAAAAGACAAATCAGCCGGAAAACTCGCCCCCGGATGGGAGGGGCACTATCAGGTAATAGGGGTGCAAGGGGCAGGAGCCTATAAGCTGCAAGACAGCACAGGCAAGGTACAACCCAACTGCTGGAACGCCTTGCACCATAAATTCTATCATTTCTAACGGCAAGATCTTCGGGTCGAGCTCTATATATACTATTATATATTTAAGTATTTTGGTTTTCCTACTCCTATGTATAACGAGAACGTCCTCAGACTAGGCTTATAAAATACATTTGGTTTCGACTAAATGGAGTTAAGGAAACACCAATATACTTAAAGGGGCATATTAGCTGGATCAGGGACTTTCGGGACCTCAGATCTTAGCTAGCCCCCTAGCTGGTGAGGCTACTCACCATAGGTGCAGACAGATATGGAAGGGGTCTGATCAGCCCTGAGCCGATGTCTGTGCGATAGGGCCCCGCGTAAAGGCCTATAGCCAAGAGTTATGCGGGGACCACGTACTAGTGCCATTCAAACCCTCGTTAAATACGCTGTAAGCTAAACGCACGCTAGGGGAATAACGTACACAGCCAAGTACTGTAATCAGATTCTGGCGGCTGATATGCAGGGAGCAAAGTGCAAATAACCGGTTAAGCACAAACAATTTAATACATATCCAGACGTGGAAGGTAGTGTGTCTGGGTTGACAGAACCTTGCGGGGGGACCCACCCCAGACCACAATAAGTCTGAGAGTGACCTTTCTGCAGAAAGGTAGAGTGCAGCATTGAGAATTTCGAGAATGGCCTATGCCCACGGGTAGCACAGTGCGATTTCTCAATTTAGATCGAGAGTGGCTCGCCTCCGGGCAGCAGAGAGCGATCAAAAAGACTCCCTAAAAGCATAAAAGTCCAGAGACCTCCGGGTCCAAAGACCTCCGGGTCCAAAGACCTTCGGATCCAAAGACCTTCGGGTCCAAAGACCTTCGGGTCCAAAGACCTTCGGGTCCAAAGACCTTCGGGTCCAAAGACCTTCGGGTCCAAAGACCTTCGGGTCCAAAGACCTTCGGGTCCAAAGACCTTCGGGTCCAAAGACCTTCGGGTCCAAAGACCTTCTGGTCCAAAGACCTTCGGGTCCAAAGACCTTCGGGTCCAAAGACCTTCGGGTCCAAAGACCTTCGGGTCCAAAGACCTTCGGGTCCAAAGACCTTCGGGTCCAAAGACCTTCGGGTCCAAAGACCTTCGGGTCCAAAGACCTTCGGGTCCAAAGACCTTCGGGTCCAAAGACCTTCGGGTCCAAAGACCTTCGGGTCCAAAGACCTTCGGGTCCAAAGACCTTCGGGTCCAAAGACCTTCGGGTCCAAAGACCTTCGGGTCCAAAGACCTTCGGGTCCAAAGACCTTCGGGTCCAAAGACCTTCGGGTCCAAAGACCTTCGGGTCCAAAGACCTTCGGGTCCAAAGACCTTCGGGTCCAAAGACCTTCGGGTCCAAAGACCTTCGGGTCCAAAGACCTTCGGGTCCAAAGACCTTCGGGTCCAAAGACCTTCGGGTCCAAAGACCTTCGGGTCCAAAGACCTTCGGGTCCAAAGACCTTCGGGTCCAAAGACCTTCGGGTCCAAAGACCTTCGGGTCCAAAGACCTTCGGATCCAAAGACCTTCGGGTCCAAAGACCTTCGGGTCCAAAGACCTTCGGGTCCAAAGACCTTCGTGTCCAAAGACCTTCGGGTCCAAAGACCTTCGGGTCCAAAGACCTTCGGGTCCAAAGACCTTCAGGTCCAAAGACCTTCGGGTCCAAAGACCTTCGGGTCCAAAGACCTTCGGGTCCAAAGACCTTCGGGTCCAAAGACCTTCGGGTCCAAAGACCTTCGGGTCCAAAGACCTTCGGGTCCAAAGACCTTCGGGTCCAAAGACCTTCGGGTCCAAAGACCTAAGGGTCCAAAGCACCTCAAGGTTCTCAAGACCTAAGGGTCCAAAGAACCTCAAGGTTCCCAAGACCTTCGGGTCCACAGACCTTCGGGTCCATAGACCTAAGGGTCCATAGACCTAAGGGTCCGTAGACCTAAGGGTCTAAAGAACCTCACGGTTCCCAAAGACCTTCGGGTCCAAAGACCTTCGGGTCCAAAGACCTTCGGGTCCAAAGACCTTCGGGTCCAAAGACCTTCGGGTCCAAAGACCTTCGGGTCCAAAGACCTTCGGGTCCAAAGACCTTCGGGTCCAAAGACCTTCGGGTCCAAAGACCTTCGGGTCCAAAGACCTTCGGGTCCAAAGACCTTCGGGTCCAAAGACCTTCGGGTCCAAAGACCTTCGGGTCCAAAGACCTTCGGGTCCAAAGACCTTCGGGTCCAAAGACCTTCGGGTCCAAAGACCTTCGGGTCCAAAGACCTTCGGGTCCAAAGACCTTCGGGTCCAAAGACCTTCGGGTCCAAAGACCTTCGGGTCCAAAGACCTTCGGGTCCAAAGACCTTCGGGTCCAAAGACCTTCGGGTCCAAAGACCTTCGGGTCCAAAGACCTTCGGGTCCAAAGACCTTCGGGTCCAAAGACCTTCGGGTCCAAAGACCTTCGGGTCCAAAGACCTTCGGGTCCAAAGACCTTCGGGTCCAAAGACCTTCGGGTCCAAAGACCTTCGGGTCCAAAGACCTTCGGGTCCAAAGACCTTCGGGTCCAAAGACCTTCGGGTCCAAAGACCTTCGGGTCCAAAGACCTTCGGGTCCAAAGACCTTCGGGTCCAAAGACCTTCGGGTCCAAAGACCTTCGTGTCCAAAGACCTTCGGGTCCAAAGACCTTCGGGTCCAAAGACCTTCGGGTCCAAAGACCTTCGGGTCCAAAGACCTTCGGGTCCAAAGACCTTCGGGTCCAAAGACCTTCGGGTCCAAAGACCTTCGGGTCCAAAGACCTTCGGGTCCAAAGACCTTCGGGTCCAAAGACCTTCGGGTCCAAAGACCTTCGGGTCCAAAGACCTTCGGGTCCAAAGACCTTCGGGTCCAAAGACCTTCGGGTCCAAAGACCTTCGGGTCCAAAGACCTTCGGGTCCAAAGACCTTCGGGTCCAAAGACCTTCGGGTCCAAAGACCTTCGGGTCCAAAGACCTTCGGGTCCAAAGACCTTCGGGTCCAAAGACCTTCGGGTCCAAAGACCTTCGGGTCCAAAGACCTTCGGGTCCAAAGACCTTCGGGTCCAAAGACCTTCGGGTCCAAAGACCTTCGGGTCCAAAGACCTTCGGGTCCAAAGACCTTCGGGTCCAAAGACCTTCGGGTCCAAAGACCTTCGGGTCCAAAGACCTTCGGGTCCAAAGACCTTCGGGTCCAAAGACCTTCGGGTCCAAAGACCTTCGGGTCCAAAGACCTTCGGGTCCGAAGACCTTCGGGTCCGAAGACCTTCGGGTCCAAAGACCTTCGGGTCCAAAGACCTTCGGGTCCAAAGACCTTCGGGTCCAAAGACCTTCGGGTCCAAAGACCTTCGGGTCCAAAGACCTTCGGGTCCAAAGACCTTCGGATCCAAAGACCTTCGGGTCCAAAGACCTTCGGGTCCAAAGACCTTCGGGTCCAAAGACCTTCGTGTCCAAAGACCTTCGGGTCCAAAGACCTTCGGGTCCAAAGACCTTCGGGTCCAAAGACCTTCAGGTCCAAAGACCTTCGGGTCCAAAGACCTTCGGGTCCAAAGACCTTCGGGTCCAAAGACCTTCGGGTCCAAAGACCTTCGGGTCCAAAGACCTTCGGGTCCAAAGACCTTCGGGTCCAAAGACCTTCGGGTCCAAAGACCTTCGGGTCCAAAGACCTTCGGGTCCAAAGACCTAAGGGTCCAAAGCACCTCAAGGTTCTCAAGACCTAAGGGTCCAAAGAACCTCAAGGTTCCCAAGACCTTCGGGTCCACAGACCTTCGGGTCCATAGACCTAAGGGTCCATAGACCTAAGGGTCCGTAGACCTAAGGGTCTAAAGAACCTCACGGTTCCCAAAGACCTTCGGGTCCAAAGACCTTCGGGTCCAAAGACCTTCGGGTCCAAAGACCTTCGGGTCCAAAGACCTTCGGGTCCAAAGACCTTCGGGTCCAAAGACCTTCGGGTCCAAAGACCTTCGGGTCCAAAGACCTTCGGGTCCAAAGACCTTCGGGTCCAAAGACCTTCGGGTCCAAAGACCTTCGGGTCCAAAGACCTTCGGGTCCAAAGACCTTCGGGTCCAAAGACCTTCGGGTCCAAAGACCTTCGGGTCCAAAGACCTTCGGGTCCAAAGACCTTCGGGTCCAAAGACCTTCGGGTCCAAAGACCTTCGGGTCCAAAGACCTTCGGGTCCAAAGACCTTCGGGTCCAAAGACCTTCGGGTCCAAAGACCTTCGGGTCCAAAGACCTTCGGGTCCAAAGACCTTCGGGTCCAAAGACCTTCGGGTCCAAAGACCTTCGGGTCCAAAGACCTTCGGGTCCAAAGACCTTCGGGTCCAAAGACCTTCGGGTCCAAAGACCTTCGGGTCCAAAGACCTTCGGGTCCAAAGACCTTCGGGTCCAAAGACCTTCGGGTCCAAAGACCTTCGGGTCCAAAGACCTTCGGGTCCAAAGACCTTCGGGTCCAAAGACCTTCGGGTCCAAAGACCTTCGGGTCCAAAGACCTTCGGGTCCAAAGACCTTCGTGTCCAAAGACCTTCGGGTCCAAAGACCTTCGGGTCCAAAGACCTTCGGGTCCAAAGACCTTCGGGTCCAAAGACCTTCGGGTCCAAAGACCTTCGGGTCCAAAGACCTTCGGGTCCAAAGACCTTCGGGTCCAAAGACCTTCGGGTCCAAAGACCTTCGGGTCCAAAGACCTTCGGGTCCAAAGACCTTCGGGTCCAAAGACCTTCGGGTCCAAAGACCTTCGGGTCCAAAGACCTTCGGGTCCAAAGACCTTCGGGTCCAAAGACCTTCGGGTCCAAAGACCTTCGGGTCCAAAGACCTTCGGGTCCAAAGACCTTCGGGTCCAAAGACCTTCGGGTCCAAAGACCTTCGGGTCCAAAGACCTTCGGGTCCAAAGACCTTCGGGTCCAAAGACCTTCGGGTCCAAAGACCTTCGGGTCCAAAGACCTTCGGGTCCAAAGACCTTCGGGTCCAAAGACCTTCGGGTCCAAAGACCTTCGGGTCCAAAGACCTTCGGGTCCAAAGACCTTCGGGTCCAAAGACCTTCGGGTCCAAAGACCTTCGGGTCCAAAGACCTTCGGGTCCAAAGACCTTCGGGTCCAAAGACCTTCGGGTCCAAAGACCTTCGGGTCCAAAGACCTTCGGGTCCAAAGACCTTCGGGTCCAAAGACCTTCGGGTCCAAAGACCTTCGGGTCCAAAGACCTTCGGGTCCAAAGACCTTCGGGTCCAAAGACCTTCGGGTCCAAAGACCTTCGGGTCCAAAGACCTTCGGGTCCAAAGACCTTCGGGTCCAAAGACCTTCGGGTCCAAAGACCTTCGGGTCCAAAGACCTTCGGGTCCAAAGACCTTCGGGTCCAAAGACCTTCGGGTCCAAAGACCTTCGGGTCCAAAGACCTTCGGGTCCAAAGACCTTCGTGTCCAAAGACCTTCGGGTCCAAAGACCTTCGGGTCCAAAGACCTTCGGGTCCAAAGACCTTCGGGTCCAAAGACCTTCGGGTCCAAAGACCTTCGGGTCCAAAGACCTTCGGGTCCAAAGACCTTCGGGTCCAAAGACCTTCGGGTCCAAAGACCTTCGGGTCCAAAGACCTTCGGGTCCAAAGACCTTCGGGTCCAAAGACCTAAGGGTCCAAAGACCTTCGGGTCCAAAGACCTAAGGGTCCAAAGCACCTCAAGGTTCTCAAGACCTAAGGGTCCAAAGAACCTCAAGGTTCCCAAGACCTTCGGGTCCACAGACCTTCGGGTCCATAGACCTAAGGGTCCATAGACCTAAGGGTCCGTAGACCTAAGGGTCTAAAGAACCTCACGGTTCCCAAAGACCTTCGGGTCCAAAGACCTTCGGGTCCAAAGACCTTCGGGTCCAAAGACCTTCGGGTCCAAAGACCTTCGGGTCCAAAGACCTTCGGGTCCAAAGACCTTCGGGTCCAAAGACCTTCGGGTCCAAAGACCTTCGGGTCCAAAGACCTTCGGGTCCAAAGACCTTCGGGTCCAAAGACCTTCGGGTCCAAAGACCTTCGGGTCCAAAGACCTTCGGGTCCAAAGACCTTCGGGTCCAAAGACCTTCGGGTCCAAAGACCTTCGGGTCCAAAGACCTTCGGGTCCAAAGACCTTCGGGTCCAAAGACCTTCGGGTCCAAAGACCTTCGGGTCCAAAGACCTTCGGGTCCAAAGACCTTCGGGTCCAAAGACCTTCGGGTCCAAAGACCTTCGGGTCCAAAGACCTTCGGGTCCAAAGACCTTCGGGTCCAAAGACCTTCGGGTCCAAAGACCTTCGGGTCCAAAGACCTTCGGGTCCAAAGACCTTCGGGTCCAAAGACCTTCGGGTCCAAAGACCTTCGGGTCCAAAGACCTTCGGGTCCAAAGACCTTCGGGTCCAAAGACCTTCGGGTCCAAAGACCTTCGGGTCCAAAGACCTTCGGGTCCAAAGACCTTCGTGTCCAAAGACCTTCGGGTCCAAAGACCTTCGGGTCCAAAGACCTTCGGGTCCAAAGACCTTCGGGTCCAAAGACCTTCGGGTCCAAAGACCTTCGGGTCCAAAGACCTTCGGGTCCAAAGACCTTCGGGTCCAAAGACCTTCGGGTCCAAAGACCTTCGGGTCCAAAGACCTTCGGGTCCAAAGACCTTCGGGTCCAAAGACCTTCGGGTCCAAAGACCTTCGGGTCCAAAGACCTTCGGGTCCAAAGACCTTCGGGTCCAAAGACCTTCGGGTCCAAAGAGCTTCGGGTCCAAAGACCTTCGGGTCCAAAGACCTTCGGGTCCAAAGACCTTCGGGTCCAAAGACCTTCGGGTCCAAAGACCTTCGGGTCCAAAGACCTTCGGGTCCAAAGACCTTCGGGTCCAAAGACCTTCGGGTCCAAAGACCTTCGGGTCCAAAGACCTTCGGGTCCAAAGACCTTCGGGTCCAAAGACCTTCGGGTCCAAAGACCTTCGGGTCCAAAGACCTTCGGGTCCAAAGACCTTCGGGTCCAAAGACCTTCGGGTCCAAAGACCTTCGGGTCCAAAGACCTTCGGGTCCAAAGACCTTCGGGTCCAAAGACCTTCGGGTCCAAAGACCTTCGGGTCCAAAGACCTTCGGGTCCAAAGACCTTCGGGTCCAAAGACCTTCGGGTCCAAAGACCTTCGGGTCCAAAGACCTTCGGGTCCAAAGACCTTCGGGTCCAAAGACCTTCGGGTCCAAAGACCTTCGGGTCCAAAGACCTTCGGGTCCAAAGACCTTCGGGTCCAAAGACCTTCGGGTCCAAAGACCTTCGGGTCCAAAGACCTTCGGGTCCAAAGACCTTCGGGTCCAAAGACCTTCGGGTCCAAAGACCTTCGGGTCCAAAGACCTTCGGGTCCAAAGACCTTCGGGTCCAAAGACCTTCGGGTCCAAAGACCTTCGGGTCCAAAGACCTTCGGGTCCAAAGACCTTCGGGTCCAAAGACCTTCGGGTCCAAAGACCTTCGGGTCCAAAGACCTTCGGGTCCAAAGACCTTCGGGTCCAAAGACCTTCGGGTCCAAAGACCTTCGGGTCCAAAGACCTTCGGGTCCAAAGACCTTCGGGTCCAAAGACCTTCGGGTCCAAAGACCTTCGGGTCCAAAGACCTTCGGGTCCAAAGACCTTCGGGTCCAAAGACCTTCGGGTCCAAAGACCTTCGGGTCCAAAGACCTTCGGGTCCAAAGACCTTCGGGTCCAAAGACCTTCGGGTCCAAAGACCTTCGGGTCCAAAGACCTTCGGGTCCAAAGACCTTCGGGTCCAAAGACCTTCGGGTCCAAAGACCTTCGGGTCCAAAGACCTTCGGGTCCAAAGACCTTCGGGTCCAAAGACCTTCGGGTCCAAAGACCTTCGGGTCCAAAGACCTTCGGGTCCAAAGACCTTCGGGTCCAAAGACCTTCGGGTCCAAAGACCTTCGGGTCCAAAGACCTTCGGGTCCAAAGACCTTCGGGTCCAAAGACCTTCGGGTCCAAAGACCTTCGGGTCCAAAGACCTTCGGGTCCAAAGACCTTCGGGTCCAAAGACCTTCGGGTCCAAAGACCTTCGGGTCCAAAGACCTTCGGGTCCAAAGACCTTCGGGTCCAAAGACCTTCGGGTCCAAAGACCTTCGGGTCCAAAGACCTTCGGGTCCAAAGACCTTCGGGTCCAAAGACCTTCGGGTCCAAAGACCTTCGGGTCCAAAGACCTTCGGGTCCAAAGACCTTCGGGTCCAAAGACCTTCGGGTCCAAAGACCTTCGGGTCCAAAGACCTTCGGGTCCAAAGACCTTCGGGTCCAAAGACCTTCGGGTCCAAAGACCTTCGGGTCCAAAGACCTTCGGGTCCAAAGACCTTCGGGTCCAAAGACCTTCGGGTCCAAAGAACCTCAAGGTTCTCAAGACCTAAGGGTCCAAAGAACCTCAAGGTCCCAAGACCTTCGGGTCCATAGACCTAAGGGTCCACAGACCTTCGGGTCCACAGACCTAAGGGTCCACAGACCTAAGGGTCCGTAGACCTAAGGGTCTAAAGAACCTCACGGTTCCCAAAACCTAAAGGTCCAAAGAACCTCAAGGTTCTCAAGACCTAAGGGTCCAAAGAACCTCAAGGTTCCCAAGACCTTCGGGTCCATAGACCTAAGGGTCCATAGACCTAAGGGTCCGTAGACCTAAGGGTCTAAAGAACCTCACGGTTCCCAAAACCTAAAGGTCCGAAGAACCTCAAGGTTCTCAAGACCCAAGGGTCAAATCGGATCGGAACCCATCAGTTCCCGACAACGATTCTCTGCAAGGATTGATCTCCCTCGGGAGTCATCTAATCAAGCAACTAGAGGTCAGAACCATAAAGCAGTGCAAGGATTAAAGAAAAGACGGAGAAAAAGCAAAAACCAGTAGATATTATTAAGAATCCTTATTCGGAGGGGCGAAAGCTACAAAAAAAATCCAAAAACGACAACATAAAGCGAGAAAAAGCATTGAAGAAATATTCAAAGATTCGGCTCCCGGCGAGAAAAAGGGAAAACACCATGACCACCTTCACCGCTCCCCGAATTTCGGATTGGACCTCCAACAGGAAAAGAATCTCTTCATGTGGAGGAAAACACGCCGACCTAAACTGGGGAATCGATCCCTGCCAACATCCCTCGGAGCCAAAGAAGCCACCACCGGAGGGACGGAAAGAATCGAATTGCGAGATCTCCTCCTTTGGTGCCGAGTTCTACAGTATTCCTCGTACACTGACAATATCGAAGCCGTAGGGATCCCACCTGGAAAACAAAGACTCCATCAAACTACGGCTAGAACGAAAAGACCAAGTAAGAGAAATTCCATTACCCCAAATACGGCTATGACGCAGCGATATCAGATGCATCAAGAACAGAATCCAGCGAAAGCACCTAGGAATACCTCGCGCCAGCTTCACCAAAGTCTCACCAGCCTGGACGACCGGACGGGTCACCTCTGCAAGAAGAAAAACTCGACATAATTCAGCAAATATAATACCCATGTCCAGGGAAACAGAAGCAACTTACCCACTGAGCGCCAGAAACATGGATAACCAGGAACACCTTCGACCTTCATAAACACGTATCTCCTGTCCCAGGAATCGTTTGAAGGAAAGCTACCCCTAAGACCTCGAGGGGGTTCATCCACTAAAGGTTCACCATCTCGGGACCATATTTGGTAAAAGCCTCTCTTACTTGGCAAGGGAACAAAGGAGTAAGAATACAGGACTTCAGACAACCCGAAAGGAATACTATGGAGCTCTCCTAGCAGGCGTAAACTGCGAAGGGGAACATCCAAAGTACGACGCCACCTCCGCGATTAAAGAAGGAATCCCGCCTCTAAAGCCGGCCTCCAAATAAGCCTCAAAGATCTCTATCTCGTCCCTTCCTCCATCAGGAGCTCGCTCGAACTCTCCCGCACACTTGATCCCCATCGTATCGGGTAAGGAATATCTACGGCGGATCCCTGCCAGATCACCTTCCTTAATATCAGACCTCGGGCCATCTTCGTCTTCACTCGAAGCATCGAAAGAACAGAAACGACGAGGGCGAACAGGGGCCACGGGAACTCTTTCATCATCGGTTCCCGAAACCACGCTAGGTGTTAGAATTGGGGATTCAAAAGGATCACCAAACAAGCGACGGGGCCTGACACGTCCGCCAACACCGGGGGTAGGGAACGATTTCATGAAAGTCGGAGTGTTCGACATCTACTTCCAGTAAGAAGGACAGGGGAAAACCTAAATTTGTGTTGTCCAAAGGCGTCGAAACATCCGATTATATACCTGGAACGACTTTCCATTCTCGGCGAAGGGAAGGAAAGAAAAAAAGAGGAAAGACAAAAGAATTTGGAAGATACTCGCGATTCTCGGCAAATTTCTAAAATTATCTCCAAAATACTTCGCCGACCTAGCATCATCACGAGCGGGCCGCGATCCTTATTTCCCTGAGGCCCATTGCAACTAAGCGATCATATTCCAAATTAACTCCTCAGGTCGCCTAGACTCCAAATCCTTCTCTTGCTGGAAGAAATGGCGCCAAGATTCGAGACTACATGTTATCCCTTGATCCCTACGAAGCAATCAAGGAATAAGGGGCAAAATGTTGGGGAAAAATATCCAAGGCTAGAGTTTTCTCCAGCCTCCGAAGGGGCCTCGACTTCCGGGCCCTCGTTTGGAAAGGACCCAGGGTCTCTCCTCGACTTAAAGAGTCCATCTCCACCAGGTGGCACCAGGGCCCGATCTCCATTTAACAAGTACCCAGGGTCCAGTCCCTGTATCGAGGAACCAAGGCCTAGCCCTTGCCGTAAGGACCAAGGATCTGATCCCCCCCATGAATTTGGAAGTTTCCCATATCGAGGGGAAAGTAATATTTTCCTAAATATTACAGAAGCCGCCCAAGATTGACCGACTTACATCAACTATAAAAGGGGAACCCAAACCCTAGAACAAGGGATCGACACTTTGGGGTTTAGAGATTATAGAGTTAGGCTAGAAAACTAGGGTTTATACACCCAAAACGTTGTAACGCCAAACACACTCAATAATACATCTCTTTGCCTCGATTTCTGTTCTCAAAACACATACAAACTCATATCCATTTATTAGTCTTCCAGTGTTCCGTAGTACTTAAACGACCCTACACAAAAATATCATAACAGGGTCCATTGTCGGTGACAATTTCATGAGGAGTTCCGAAGCGAGTGATCACGGTGGTCCAAATGAACTTCCTGATTTAAAGGTCCGTGATCTTGGCCAGAGCTTTGGGTTCCATAATCGTAGAAATAGAAGTTTTCCCATGACTGGAAAATTTCCATTTTAAGGGCTGGACCCTAGGTCCTTCAAGCAGGGGCTGGACCCTGGGTCCTTCTTCGGAGAAAGGTCTTGAAACCAAGGGTCCCTTCAGAGGCTGGATAAAACTTAGGCCTTGGATATTTTTCTCCAACAGTTTGCCCCTTATTCTTTGAATGCTTCGTAGGAATCAAGGGATAACATGTGATCTTGGACCTTGGTAGTCTTTCTTCAAGCTGGAGAAGGGCTCAAACCTTGTTGTAGTTGAGATGAGGCTTGGAATGTCGATTTCTGAAATTCGGAACCATTGTTGTGAATTAAGACAGGGCTGGAAGTCGCTGTAGCCTCTTATGAAGATCCTGGACCTTGCCACAATTTCCCCTGATGGATGAGAAGGGATAGACCCTTTCAAGGGCGTCAGATTTCCGGACCCTTTTATGAGACCACTATGAATAGAATGGGCTTCATGGAGAAATCCCACCATCGATTCGGCTTCTCAGACCACACCATTTCTTCATTTCTTCTCCATTTCTTCCTCAAGACTCTTTCTCTCTCGGCGTATCCTTTCTTCGAAGAATCTTTAATAGGTAGCCGTCTTTTCCTTCTTCTTTTTCCTCTTTTAGATAATCCTTGATAATGTCGAACGAATCCCCTAACAATACCCTAGAACCCTCTACCGTGGATATATCTAAGACTTCATCTTCCCATTCTCCCATCGCTGAGGCGGACGGCTCTCAGTTTTTTGAGATCGAGGATGCCTCCGTTGGTGGCGGAGCCGGAGGATCTTCGTTGTTGGGTCCGGTTTCCAGTGTCAAGGAGAACGATGTTAATGGCTGGAGGAAGAAGTACGATCTTCCTCGGGATCTGGTCATTCAGGTCCCTGGTCTGTTGGAAAGGATTTCAGATTTTTAAGTCGATGAGGTCCCGATCTTTGAGGTGTACTTCGAATCGGGATTTCGCGATCGTATTCCCTCGCTGATCGCAAAGCTGTCAAAGTTCTTTGATATTTCCTCGGGCCAGTTGACTCCTCCAGCCTGGAGAACTTTGATTGCTGTGCAGAATCGTGGCGAGTTGGAGGGATTAACGCTGGGAATGAACGAGGTCCTTTACTCGTACTACGTCATAGCCTTGCCCCGATCGAAAGGAAAATAGTACCTCCGCCCTCGTGGTAAGAACTCTTTGGTTCTGGAAATCGAGAAGAAGGCAAGGAAACACCACCGAGTTTTTAGTGGTAGATGGGAGGAAAGATGCGCCTTTGTAACCCTTCCTGGCTCCTCTTCAGTTTGGCATGTAACGGGTAGGTTAACTTGTTATTTATCTGGATTTGGTTGCGACATTCATATGTTTGCTCTCTGTTGCAGACGTATCTCATCCGATCATACCAGAAGGGAAGAAGGTAGCTGAGCAGGTTGTTGGTCTTCCAGCAGAGCGTCGCCAGATCGAGTTTCTTGTTAGCAAAGAAGTCCTCAACGCTGCAGTATTTGGGGTAAGCTTGTTGTGTTTCCTTTTATTTGCTACTTGTTTTACTGATTTCGCAGTCTCTTCTTTTCAGGTAACATGTCTGGACCCACAGGAGAAGATGCCATGGATACTTTCAAAAAGGAGATGAGGAAGCTCTCAGCTAAAAAGCCTGCTCTAGAAGCTGCTGTCTCGGGAGACAATGATCTCCAGATCATCGGGAGCAACAAGCGCAAAGGGTCTACCACCTCAATCGCTACTGTTTCCAAGAGAAGGACTCGGTCCTCGACTCCGACAGTTTCTTGTGTTGACCTGAATCCGGTGCTGGCTGATCTCTCCTTCAGGGTTTTCCCGGGGAGTTCATGCTATCTTCCTGCTAATGACATCCCCAAACCATCAAATCCATCCAGATCGATCTTCTCCAGGTATGTCTCCGTGTCTTCTTTATTTTCTTTTGTCTCCGTTATGCAGGATGGTGATCATTGTGGTACATTTGCAGGCTATGTCTCAGGTCCATCATCTCGGAGACATGATAAATGAGGATGCTTCTAAGGAGGTGGAGACTCTGACTGCTGGGCTTTGAGAGGAAAAGGACAAAGCCTTGGCGCAAGGGAAGGAGCTCAGATCTCTTCATCTTAAGTTGAAGAAGTCGAAGGAGCTAGAGGAGAATGCTGCTATTGAGCATGTCGTTCTGGCGTCTCGATTGGATGCGATGCGGGAAGAGCTGGACGGGTTGAAGGCTGAGAAAACTCTTTTTGAGGATGAGAAGACGATGGCTGTGAGTGGAGCTAGGATGGTACCTCGCTGGGAATCAATGAGAGAATGGCTGCAGGGACAGACCGATAAATGGGATCCGGCGGTCGAGTTCAACCGCTACAAGCTCGTGAAGGAGTCTGAAGATGAGCTGCGTGGACTGCCTCTTCCGTCATTTGATGATGAGCCACTCATTCCCATGAAGGAAACTGCTAAGGTGGATCCCCCTACTCTATTGAATGATCCGACTGCTACCCTTGAGGCCTGAACTCTCCTCCCTTAGTCCTAATCTTTTGAACGCATGAGCCCAATGGGCTGTTGTTGTACTCTTTCCCTTCGGGGTTCTGTTTTTTTAGACTCAAGCCTTCTTTCCTTTTGACTTTGAAACTCATGGCCCGTGAGGTCTTCTATTTATCTATTTCTCCTATGTTTCTGCTTCGTTGGTTAACGTAGAGGTTCCCTTTATGAGAGAGACTGCTTAGTCTCGGTCTTCAAGGTAGGGAAATTTCATGGTTCGGGTTACGGGCCAAAGGCCGAAAATAACCCTCACAAGGTCAGATAGGATCGGAGGTCCGATTGCTTCCTCAGTGCCATTATTCTGGAGTTTTTAAGGGGAACCTGGGTCTTATCAATGCATCGTTAACCCATGGGTTTAGATCAGTTCGCAAGGACTTCGTGATGTTGTTGAGGCGGAAGGATGCTTTGATGATCAAGTAGGTTCCTCGAAGGAGTTAGACCCTTGAAAGAGTGTCAGAGTCTAGGACCTGGGCCTTGTTAGAGAACTGACTGAAACCTGAAACCATTTGATGAATGTGGGAACCGAAATTCGCACTGTCAATTTTAGTTAAGTTTTATCGGAGGAAAACTAAGTAAACCTAGTTTTCCCTGAAGGCTCGGATTCTCTGCGACAACCAAACGAAATTGATAGAACAAGATAATAATGCGGAAAAATTGCACTAAGGCGTTTATTAAACAGATGATAAGTTGAATACAATATTCTTCCGAAAAACGGGAAGTAGAGATACGCTGAAGAGGAAACAACGGAAATATAGGAGACAAGACGTTCTAAGTTTTGCTCCGCTAGTCTAGCCTCCTAAGTCCTAAGTTCCCTAAGCTAGCTGGAATTCTCTAAAACCCTAGATTTCGGATTTGGTCTCTCTCTCGATGATTTTCGCTCTGCCTTTCTTCCTCTCCCAAAGCTCCTTTATATACTCCGTCCTATGACGGTCTATTCTTCTTCTGGGCCGCAAGGCGGGCTTTTTCCATTTTCGTCGACCTTCATGTTTATCTTCGAGAAACTTGACATTTATCCTTCTGGAAATTTAGGATCTATCTTGTTGCGTAAAGATAAACGTAAATCACTGTACCTATCCTAGATAATCGTAAATGGGTTGTCCGATCGCGTTTGGTCCCTTTCGGGCCGTTTCGAGGACTTCCGCTGTTTTCTACGATTTCTTCGGAAGATCTTCAATCCTTCGTAGAGTTGAGATGCGTGGTGTTTTAGATAACCATCATCGTTTCGTATGAATGATTTAAGATCTTCTTTTCCGTTGATATCTTACGAGTTTCCGAAGTGTTTCCGACGATTTTTAGTTCAGAGTAAGAACGGGATTTTTGTATGCGGAATTCCAATGATTCATTCCGCGAGAACTCGGGAAGGACTCAAGGCACAGATTACTGGCAGCCGGGTCCTGGAACTCTTGCACAGAAGATTGTCGCTCGAGGACCCGAAGCAGCGCGGACGCTAGGCGCCCGGCGCCTAGAGGCAGCACGGGCGCTAGGCGCTTGGCGCCTAGAGGCAGCACGGGCGCTAGGCGCCCGGTGCCTAGAGGCAGCACGGGCGCTAGGCGCCCGGCGCCTTGAGGCAGCGCGGGCGCTAGGCGCCCGGCGCCTTGAGGCAGCGCGGGCGCTAGGCGCCCGGCGCCTAGAGGCAGCGCGGGCGCTAGGCGCCCGGCGCCTAGAGGCAGCGCGGGCGCTAGGCGCCCGGCGCCTAGAGGTAGCGCGGGCGCTAGGCGCCCGGCGCCTAGAGGCAGCGCGGGCGCTAGGCGCCTGGCGCCTAGAGGCAGCTTCGGGCGTTGGGCGCCCGGCGCCTAGAGGCAGCACGGGCGCTAGGCGCCCGGCGCCTAGAGGCAGCACGGGCGCTAGGCGCCCGGCGCCTAGAGGCAGCACGGGCGCTAGACGCCCGGCGCCTAGAGGCAGCTCGGGCGCTAGGCGCCCGGCGCCTAGGGGCAGGTTGCGGTCGACTGCTTGGTTCCTTCGGTTTGCGGGTGTTCGTGTGCATCCTTCGGAGGATTTTTCGTATGACAAATAGTCTTAACCGTTGATTTCGAGATAACCGTTTTTGACCCCAACAGTAGCCCCCCAGCGTGCAAGATGAGAGAGCGATTTTGCGTGCGGAAGATCTTATGTTTGAAAATCGAAATTTTCGGCTATGAATATTTTATTCCGAAAAATCCCACCATTTTTGATTTCTTATAAGTAGCACTCCACCCCCTCTCATTTCTCACTCACCTTCCCCTTCTCAATTCTTAGAAAGTATGGCTTCCTCTCTAAACGAAAAGAAAGATTCCGATGTCGAAATGAGCGATGCCAACCAAGCCTCGCCGGCGCGAGAGGTTCCTGCCCTTACGCAGACGTTTGTCGAGGGGTTCAGTTCTTTTCAGGACAAGATGGAGCGACGCCGTGCTTTGATGGAGTCCAGCGTGGCTGGTCCTAGTGTTTCTTCCGGTCCGACTCCTGTGGTTCCGATTCCTGGACCCGACGTTGTTTTAGCTCCGGACTCCGCGGTTCTGGTTCCTGAAAACGCTGTCGCACCAACTTCGATCTCTACGATTCTGGCTCCTGAATCCGATATCCCTTTGCCTGCTGGAGGAACTGTTGTTCCGGAGCAGGCACCCGACGTCCAGGCTCGCCCCGAGGGCTCCTCTTTGGCGCCGATACTGGTTTCGGAAGATGCGGTGGAAGTCATGCCTCCCCCTCCAGAAAAGAAGAGGGAGATCGTTCTGGGACTTCCCGCATCCAGTGCTATCCCGCCATCGAAGGGACGTTCGAGAGCTGGAACTGCCGGATCAGCGAAGAGGAAAAGGTGTACCAAGAGCGAGGAAGGCGAAGTTTCGGCAAAACTATCGCACCACCGCTCCAAGGTATTTTCGTGAGACCCTCTTTCTTTCACTGACTCTTTTGATTCTCACCTTTCTTTCGTGTGATCAGTTTGTGTCGTTAATCGACGGGATGCTTGGAGATTGCGGACTGGAGGTCACACGTTTTTCCCAGGAGCTGGATTCGTCGCGGGAGGCCTTGAAGCGCACTGAGGCTGTGCTTCAATCGATCGAGAGCACTCGTGCCGCCCAGACGTCGACGCTCGAAGCTAGGATCAGCGATCTCGAACGTGACTTGGGAAAGACTGTGATCTCGCTGCTCAAGGCGAAGGAGGAGAAGAAGAGCAAGTCCTCAGAGGTCCGACGTCTCAAGAGGCGGATTCAGCGCTTCGAGGAGACGGGAGCTTGCACCGCGACGGAGCTTACCGACCCGTCATCCTCGGCTGCCCTGGTCCCGGGCTCGGAGATTCCAGAGGTCCAGGATGCTGGAATCGTTGCGGACAAAGGCGGCGAGGAAGTCGGCGCGGGCGACGGCGAGGCTGCTTTTGCTTCTGGTGAGTCGGAGGACGAAGGTGGCGTTCCGGAGGATGCCTAGGTTGATCAATCCCTTGAAGGGATTTTTATTTTGATTGTATTTCGGCCGTTGGTTGGCCATTATGTATGATTTCGGGACTGGCCGTTGGTGGCGTTGAATCCCTGCCCTATTTAGGGCGTTGTACTGAACTTGCGGTATGCATTTATAAAATATTATGTGTTTAGAACTTCTGTTTGTCGAAGTTAGAGGGGCAGGACGTGAGTTGTCGTCTCATTCCCGCCTCCCTGATGATCACCGAATCCGTCGTTTGTACAAAGCGAGATTTTCCTGCGGTTTACGATTTACGCGAAAATTCGTGGGAACGTACAGACTCGAGTGAAGAGGCAAGTTTTGGGATCTTGCGTCGTTGACGCTTTGCCTATGAGATGTTAAGATACCAGCAAGGCTGGGTTTAGGGCAAGACCTAGTTTTACTCTCAGACTAAGGTTGTGCGATGACAAATCGGCTTTCGTTTTGCCTGTTTGTGATTTTAACCTGATTCGTACCGTTTTAAAATCCGCGAAGTGGTATCGGCTTACATGATTTGTCTGGGCACGAATCGAGCTACTTCCTTTACGAAGTGCTGAACCAAATTTGGATTTTTTGTATAGCGCGCTATGGGATCCTTGTCGGATGTAAAAGAGCCTACCCTAAGGTGGCTTGTCTGTTTAGGACGTTAGAGTTCGTTTGTTGTGATCAGCAACAACGATATGATGCCGTTTAGAAGGCGTACGAAGGTTTTAATCGAAAAACGAATATTCAGGCACGAAGCGACGTCTCGCAGTGCTTTGAAGTTTGCTTTTCTTACGCCATAAAGGATTATGGGCTTTTAGGAATCGCGGAATGTTTCCGGGTGGAAACTTTAGTGGATACTGGATCCGTTGTTGAGGCTGTTAGGCGATTTGATTGTGGAAAGTTTTCGAAAGTTAGGTTTTTTCCGAAAATTGTGGGAGTGTACGAGTGCACGCACCCCACTCCCCCCCTTTAAAATCAGGGGGATAGCTGAACCCACCGGTTGACGGGTTGCCTACGTACCTCTTTCGAGGATCAAGCCATCTCGTAGTTCTGTTATCCACGTTTTTTGTTCTAGTGGTAGTATTTCTTGAGATGCATCGCATTCCAAGTTCTCGGGATTTTTACGTCTTGCATGTTTGCGATTTGATACGAACCTGGTCGGACGACTTTTATGATTTTGTATGGTCATTCCCAGTTCGCTCCCAGTTTTCCTGCGTTTCGTTCGGCAGTGTTTTGGAAGACTTTCCGCAAAACCAGATCACCTTCCTTGAATCTCCGATGGCGTACGTTCGAGTTGTAGTACTTTTCGGCGGCCTGCTGATAATTTTGAATCCGGATGAGGGCTTGGTCGCGACGCTCGTTGACGAGATCAAGATTTATCCAGCAGCATGGCATTGTTCAGGTCTTCCCGTTCGGGAAGAAACCTCCCCCGTACGCCGGGGAATTCGACTTCCGCCGGAATCATGCATTCTGCTCCGTAAACGAGAGCGAAAGGAGTTTCCCCCGTTGCTCGTCTTGGAGTGGTTCGATGAGACCAAAGGACTCCTTCGAGTTCTTCCGCCCATCGCCCCTTCTTGGCTTCTAAGCGCTTTTTCAGTCCGTCCAGGACGGTTTTGTTTATGGTTTCAGCCTGTCCGTTGCATTGCGGGTATCTGGGAGTAGACTTGTTAAGTCGTATTTTCCATTTTTCGCAGAATGCCTCGAATCGTGTGGAAATAAACTGAGACCCGTTGTCCGTTACGATTTCGTATGGGACGCCGTGTCTGGTTATGATGTTTTTCCAGACAAAATTCTCGACTTGCACGTCTTTGATACTTGCGTAGGACTCTGCTTCCACCCATTTCGAAAAGAAGTCTGTGAGGACCAGTAGGAAACGTTTTTGTTTTGATTTGTGTAGAGGTCCGACGATGTCCATTGACCATCACATGAAAGGGTACGGAGATGAGATAGAGGAGAGGATTTCTGCGGGCTGATGAATTGTCGGAGCGTGCCGTTGACACTTCTCGCATTTCCGAGCGAACTTCTCGCAATCCTTTACCATAGTGGGCCAGTAGAAACCGTGGCGTTTTATTTTCGTTGCGAGAGATCTTCCGCCGGAGTGGTTTCCGCACGATCCGGAATGAATCTCTTCCATGATTTTTCTCGCCTTCTCTCCTTCCGCGCAAGTCATGAGAGGTCCAGAGAATCGCCATTTGTAGATTTCGCCTTCCACGGTTACATATCGTGCTGCCTGAACTTTTATTTTCCGGACTGCCCATTTTTCCGCGGGTAAGGTACCATCTACGATGTATGCTCTGATAGGTTCTAGCAAGGGAGTGTCGCAGCCGTAGTCTGTTTGGTCTGCGTCGTCTTCCGGCTGGTCTTCGTTTTCTTCAGCGCCTTCGATCTGCGTTCTGATCAGGTTGGCGATTACCGGTGGTCCGATGCTCGGGTGCTCGATGAATTCGACGGGGATTATTCTTTTCAGCCCTGGATCTGAGCTTGAGGCTAAAGCAGCTAAAGCGTCGGCCTGGACGTTTTCCGAGCGGGGAATCCTGGTTAGCGCAAATTACCGAAAATCGTGGGCCAAGTCTTGGACGACCTTCAAATATGCGTTCATCCTTTCATCCCTTGCTTCGTATTCTCCGCTGAATTGGTTTGCGACTAACTGAGAATCGCAGTAAGCGTGAATATTTTGAATCTTCAGCCCGTGGGCCAGTCGTAGGCCAGCAATTAGCGCCTCGTACTCTGCTTCGTTGTTTGATGCATGAAAATCCAAGCGGAATGATTGCTCGAGGATTTCCCCCGTTGGTGAAGTGAGTCGGATCCCGATTCCGGATCCTTGCTTGGATGAGGATCCGTCGACATAGAGATCCCACGTTGAACCAGGCTCCTTGTTAGTAAAATCCGTCGTGGGTAATTCTACCAGGAAATCCGCGAGTACCTGCGATTTCGTGCAGGTTTTCGGACGATATTCGATATCGTACTCGCTTAGTTCGATTGCCCACTTCGCGAGTCTACCAGACTTGCTTGGACTGTGTAGAATCGTCCGTAACGGGAAAGTGGTAAGTACCACGATGGTATGAGATTGTAAATACGGTCTGAGTTTTCTTGCCAAGGTTATAACGGCGAGTGCCAAATTTTCCATTAGCGGATACCGAGTTTCGGCATCCAGCAATGTTTTACTAATGTAAAAGACCGGCTTCTGTTCTCCAAATTCTTCTTGAATCAGAACGCCGCTGACTGCTGACGCGGATACTGCGATGTAGAGGAACAAGGGTTCTCCGACTACGGGTTTTGCGAGGATAGGAGGGGTGGCCAGATATTGTTTCAGCTGTTGGAAAGCTTTCTCGCAATCCTCTGACCACTCGAACTTTTTGTTCCCCTTCAAGGTTTCGTAGAAAGGGAGGTACTTATCCGTGGACCGCGAGATGAATCGGTTTAAGGCCGCGACTCGTCCGGTCAGCCTTTGAACTTCCCGCTTGGTTCTCGGGGAGGCCATTTCTATCAGTGCGTTGATTTGTTTTGGATTAGCCTCTATTCCGCGGAATGTTACGAGGTACCCGAGAAATTCGCCTGATGCTACGGCGAATCTGCATTTAGCCGGATTCAGTTTCATGTTGTGTTGGTTTAATCTCTCAAAGCATTCCTCCAGATGGAGTACGTGGTCGCGTTCGTCGAGAGATTTTACCAACATATCGTCGATATACACCTCCATGGTTTTTCCGAGTTGCTCAGCAAACATTCGATTGACGAGCCGTTGATATGTGGCGCCGGCGTTCTTAAGGCCGAAAGGCATTACTTTGTAGCAATAGGTTCCTCTGTTGGTAATGAATGCTGTCTTCACGCGATCATCGGGATTCATCATGATCTGATTGTATCCGGAGAACGCGTCCATGAACGATAGAAGTTTGTTTCCCGCGGTTGCCTCGACTAGGCGGTCGATGTGCGGGAGCGGAAAACAATCCTTCGGGCACGCTTTGTTTAGGTCAGTGAAATCGACGCACACTCGCCATTTTCCGTTTTTCTTCTTGACGACGACGTGATTGCGAGCCAATCGTGATATCTTACTTCTGTTATTGATCCAACTTTGAGGAATCTTTCGACTTCCTCATTAACCGCGGTTGCCCGTTCGGGGCCTAGCTTTCGCCTTTTTTGTTTTACGGGTTTATGAGTTGGATCAATGTTGAGTTCGTGACATGTTATGTTGATGTTGATTCCCGGCATATCTTCCGCAGCCCAGGCGAACGTACTTAGGTTCTTCTTGAGACATGCGATGACTTCTGCTTTTAAAGGATCGCGAAGATTGGCCCCAATCTCCACGCATCGTTCTGGGTTAGTCTCGTCGAGGCAGACCGAAATCACTGGTTCGCAAGTGGGCTCACATTTCCTTTCCAGGGCTTCAGCTTTTCGCGACTGCCAGACGATTTCTGGAGGGTCTTGCGACGCTGGTTCGTGGGTTGCTTGCTTTTTTGAGTTAGTTTCGGGCTCAGAGTTTTTTTGTTTTAACCCAGCGGCCAAGCAGACTTGCGGCGCCTTACGATCTCCTTGTATTGTTTCGACTCCGAGGAGGGATGGAAATTTGAGGCACAGGTGGAAAGTCGAGGGTATTGCTTGCATGGAATTTAACCACGGAGTCCCGACGATCGCGTTATATGCTGCTGGGCCGTCGACTACCAAAAATTCCACCATCTTTGTGACGCTCCCGGTTCTGACCGAGAGATCGACCGAGCCGAGGGTCATTGTGATGTTTCCTGAGAGTCCGATTATTGGATTGGGATCGTCCGTGATAACGCTTAGGTCGAATCCCATCCTCTCGAGAGTGTTTCTATATATAATATTAGTCGAGCAACCGGTGTCGACCAATATTCTTGCTACGTCGATGTCCTGGATCGTTAGTCTGATAACGAGGAGTTCGTCGTGAGGTTTGGCTTGACCAGCCGTTGCTCCGTCCCCGAATGACACGATGTTGCGGACAGGTGATGGGGCCATGCTGTCGTTATCAATCGTAGGTTTTTGAGTAAGAGAATCCGACCCCCCCTCCTTCTAGCGCCAAACTGTGGGAACCGAAATTCGCACTGTCGATTTTAGTTAAGTTTTATCGGAGGAAAACTAAGTAAACCTAGTTTTCCCTGAAGGCTCAGATTCTCTGCGACAACCAAACGAAATTGATAGAACAAGATAATAATGCGGAAAAATTGCACTAAGGCGTTTATTAAACAGATGATAAGTTGAATACAATATTCTTCCGAAAAACGGGAAGTATAGATACGCTGAAGAGGAAACAACGGAAATATAGGAGACAAGACGTTCTAAGTTTTGCTCCGCTAGTCTAGCCTCCTAAGTCCTAAGTTCCCTAAGCTAGCTGGAATTCTCTAAAACCCTAGATTTCAGATTTGGTCTCTCTCTCGATGATTTTCGCTCTGCCTTTCTTCCTCTCCCAAAGCTCCTTTATATACTCCTTCCTATGACGGTCTATTCTTCTTCTGGGCCGCAAGGCGGGCTTTTTCCATTTTCGTCGACCTTCATGTTTATCTTCGGGAAACTTGACATTTATCCTTCCGGAAATTTAGGATTTATCTTGTTGCGTAAAGATAAACGTAAATCGCTGTACCTATCCTAGATAATCGTAAATGGGTTGTCCGATCGCGTTTGGTCCCTTTCGTGCCGTTTCGAGGACATCCGCTGTTTTCTACGATTTATTCGGAAGATCTTCAATCCTTCGTAGAGTTGAGATGCGTGGTGTTTTAGATAACCATCATCGTTTCGTATGAATGATTTAAGATCTTCTTTTCCGTTAATATCTTACGAGTTTCCGAAGTGTTTCCGACGGTTTTTAGTTCAGAGTAAGAACAAGAGTTTTGTATGCGGAATTCCAATGATTCATTCCGCGAGAACTCGGGAAGGACTCAAGGCATAGATTACTGACGGCCGGGGCCTGGAACTCGTGCACAGAAGATTGTCGCTCGAGGACCCGAAGCAGCGCGGACGCTAGGCGCCCGGCGCCTAGAGGCAGCACGGGCGCTAGGCGCCCGGCGCCTAGAGGCAGCACGGGCGCTAGGCGCCCGGCGCCTAGAGGCAGCGCGGGCGCTAGGCGCCCGGCGCCTAGGGGCAGCACGGGCGCTAGGCGCCCGGCGTCTAGAGGCAGCGCAGGCGCTAGGCGCCCGGCGCCTAGAGGCAGCACGGGCGCTAGGCGCCCGGCGCCCGGCTCCCGGTGCCTAGAGGCAGCTTCGGGCGCTAGGCGCCCGGCGCCTAGAGGCAGCACGGGCGCTAGGCGCCCGGCGCCTAGAGGCAGCACGGGCGCTAGGCGCCCGGCGCCTAGAGGCAGCACGGGCGCTAGACGCCCGGCGCCTAGAGGCAGCACGGGCGCTAGGCGCCCGGCGCCTAGGGGCAGGTTGCGGTCGACTGCTTGGTTCCTTCGGTTTGCGGGTGTTCGTGTGCATCCTTCGGAGGATTTTTCGTATGACAAATAGTCTTAGCCGTTGATTTCGAGATAACCGTTTCTGACCCCAACAATGAAGCATTATTTCTTGTAATCCATTATTAAAACTTGAGTTTTAATTTTAGAAATGTAAGATCTTTGCTTAGAACCCGGAAGTTCCAGTTTAACTTGAACCCTGAAGTTCTTGGACTCTGGAACTCAGAAGTTCTCAAGGCCTTGAACCATGTGGTTCATTACCTAGGCCCTAAGGCCATTTTATTGAATCCGAAGGTTGGCTCATTGAACCCTGAGTTTTCTGAGTGTGTTAGGTTTAACCTATGGGCTCTACGACCATGGTTTAACTCGAGAGATACTTCGAACCCGGAGGTTGATACCTTTGAATCCTAAGATCTTTGGTAAATCCGAAGGTTAGTATCAGGACTTGGAAGGTATCCGTAGATTCTTTAAAGGCCTGAAGGCTGTATTAAATCCGAAGGTTCTCTATGGACCCGAGGGTTCTATGGATCTTGGAATCGTTTTGTACCCGGAGGTTCTAGACCCTGAGGTCATATTGAACCCTGAGGTTCTTGACCCGGAGGCCCTCTCTGAATCCGGAGATTCTAGACCCTGAGGTCGTATTGAACCCGAAGGTTCTTGACCCGGAGGCCCTTTCTGAATCCAGAGATTATAGACCCTGAGGTCGTATTGAACCCAGAGGTTCTTGACCCGGAGGCCCTTTCTGAATCCGGAGATTCTAGACGCAGAGGTCGTATTGAACCCTGAGGTTCTTGAACCGAAGGCCCTTTATGAATCCGGAGATTCTAGACCTTGAGGTCGTATTTAACCCTGAGGTTCTTGACCCAGAGGTCTTATTTAAACCCGAAGGTTTCTTGACCCTGAGGTCTCGTTAAACCCTGAGGTTTTTGGACCCTGAGGTCTTCCTTAACCCTTAGGTTTTTAAGGCTCTTTATGCATTTCAGGAGGTCTTTTTGATCGCCCTCGGCTGCCCGTAGGAGCGCCGTGCTCGATCTATATTGAGAAACCGAATGCTGCCACCCGGAGGTATATGCCACTTTCGAGACTCTCAATGCTGCAACCTACCTTTCTACAGAAAAGGTCACTCTCAGACTTACTGTTGTCTAGCGTGGGCCAGCCCCGCAAAGCTACTTCACCCCAGACACACTACCTTCCACGTCTGGATAGGTATTGAATTTTGTCGTGCTTAACCGATTTTTTGCACTTTGCTCCCTGCATATCAACCGCCAGCATCTGATTACAGTACTTTGCTGTGTACATGGTTTGGTTAGCACTTAGTACGTGGTCCCCACGTAACTCTCGGCTATAGGCCTTTACGCGGGGTCCGTTGTGCAGACATCGGTACATGGCTGATCCGACCCCTTCCATATTTGTCTGCACCTATGTGAGTAGTCTCACTAGCATGTTTCCTGAGAGTCCGATTATTGGATTGGGATCGTCCGTGATAACGCTTAGGTCGAATCCCATCCTCTCGAGAGTGTTTCTATATATAATATTTGTCGAGCAACCGGTGTCGACCAATATTCTTGCTACGTCGATGTCCTGGATCGTTAGTCTGATAACGAGGAGTTCGTCGTGAGGTTTGGCTTGACCAGCCGTTGCTCCGTCCCCGAATGACACGATGTTGCGGACAGGTGATGGGGCCATGCTGTCGTTATCAATCGTAGGTTTTTGAGTAAGAGAATCCGACCCCCCCTCCTTCTAGCGCCAAACTGTGGGAACCGAAATTCGCACTGTCGATTTTAGTTAAGTTTTATCGGAGGAAAACTAAGTAAACCTAGTTTTCCCTGAAGGCTCAGATTCTCTGCGACAACCAAACGAAATTGATAGAACAAGATAATAATGAGGAAAAATTGCACTAAGGCGTTTATTAAACAGATGATAAGTTGAATACAATATTCTTCCGAAAAACGGGAAGTATAGATACGCTGAAGAGGAAACAACAGAAATATAGGAGACAAGACGTTCTAAGTTTTGCTCCGCTAGTCTAGCCTCCTAAGTCCTAAGTTCCCTAAGCTAGCTGGAATTCTCTAAAACCCTAGATTTCAGATTTGGTCTCTCTCTCGATGATTTTCGCTCTGCCTTTCTTCCTCTCCCAAAGCTCCTTTATATACTCCTTCCTATGACGGTCTATTCTTCTTCTGGGCCGCAAGGCGGGCTTTTTCCATTTTCGTCGACCTTCATGTTTATCTTCGGGAAACTTGACATTTATCCTTCCGGAAATTTAGGATTTATCTTGTTGCGTAAAGATAAACGTAAATCGCTGTACCTATCCTAGATAATCGTAAATGGGTTGTCCGATCGCGTTTGGTCCCTTTCGTGCCGTTTCGAGGACATCCGCTGTTTTCTACGATTTCTTCGGAAGATCTTCAATCCTTCGTAGAGTTGAGATGCGTGGTGTTTTAGATAACCATCATCGTTTCGTATGAATGATTTAAGATCTTCTTTTCCGTTAATATCTTACGAGTTTCCGAAGTGTTTCCGACGGTTTTTAGTTCAGAGTAAGAACGAGAGTTTTGTATGCGGAATTCCAATGATTCATTCCGCGAGAACTCGGGAAGGACTCAAGGCATAGATTACTGACGGCCGGGGCCTGGAACTCGTGCACAGAAGATTGTCGCTCGAGGACCCGAAGCAGCGCGGACGCTAGGCGCCCGGCGCCTAGAGGCAGCACGGGCGCTAGGCGCCCGGCGCCTAGAGGCAGCACGGGCGCTAGGCGCCCGGCGCCTAGAGGCAGCGCGGGGGCTAGGCGCCCGGCGCCTAGAGGCAGCACGGGCGCTAGGCACCCGGCGTCTAGAGGCAGCGCAGGCGCTAGGCGCCCGGCGCCTAGAGGCAGCACGGGCGCTAGGCGCCCGGCGCCCGGCTCCCGGTGCCTAGAGGCAGCTTCGGGCGCTAGGCGCCCGGCGCCTAGAGGCAGCACGGGCGCTAGGCGCCCGGCGCCTAGAGGCAGCACGGGCGCTAGGCGCCCGGCGCCTAGAGGCAGCACGGGCGCTAGACGCCCGGCGCCTAGAGGCAGCACGGGCGCTAGGCGCCCGGCGCCTAGGGGCAGGTTGCGGTCGACTGCTTGGTTCCTTCGGTTTGCGGGTGTTCGTGTGCATCCTTCGGAGGATTTTTCGTATGACAAATAGTCTTAGCCGTTGATTTCGAGATAACCGTTTCTGACCCCAACAATGAAGCATTATTTCTTGTAATCCATTATTAAAACTTGAGTTTTAATTTTAGAAATGTAAGATCTTTGCTTAGAACCTGGAAGTTCCAGTTTAACTTGAACCCTGAAGTTCTTGGACTCTGGAACTCAGAAGTTCTCAAGGCCTTGAACCCTGTGGTTCATTACCTAGGCCCTAAGGCCATTTTATTGAATCCGAAGGTTGGCTCATTGAACCCTGAGTTTTCTGAGTGTGTTAGGTTTAACCTATGGGCTCTAGGACCATGGTTTAACTCGAGAGATACTTCGAACCCGGAGGTTGATACCTTTGAATCCTAAGATCTTTGGTAAATCCGAAGGTTAGTATCAGGACTTGGAAGGTATCCGTAGATTCTTTAAAGGCCTGAAGGCTCTATTAAATCCGAAGGTTCTCTATGGACCCGAGGGTTCTATGGATCTTGGAATCGTTTTGTACCCGGAGGTTCTAGACCCTGAGGTCATATTGAACCCTGAGGTTCTTGACCCGGAGGCCCTCTCTGAATCCGGAGATTCTAGACCCTGAGGTCGTATTGAACCCGAAGGTTCTTGACCCGGAGGCCCTTTCTGAATCCAGAGATTATAGACCCTGAGGTCGTATTGAACCCAGAGGTTCTTGACCCGGAGGCCCTTTCTGAATCCGGAGATTCTAGACGCAGAGGTCGTATTGAACCCTGAGGTTCTTGAACCGAAGGCCCTTTATGAATCCGGAGATTCTAGACCTTGAGGTCGTATTTAACCCTGAGGTTCTTGACCCAGAGGTCTTATTTAAACCCGAAGGTTTCTTGACCCTGAGGTCTCGTTAAACCCTGAGGTTTTTGGACCCTGAGGTCTTCCTTAACCCTTTGGTTTTTAAGGCTCTTTACGCATTTCAGGAGGTCTTTTTGATCGCCCTCTGCTGCCCGTAGGAGCGCCGTGCTCGATCTATATTGAGAAACCGAATGCTGCCACCCGGAGGTATATGCCACTTTCGAGACTCTCAATGCTGCAACCTACCTTTCTACAGAAAAGGTCACTCTCAGACTTACTGTTGTCTAGCG
The DNA here is from genome assembly GCA_026261945.1 of Hirschfeldia incana. Classification (NCBI taxonomy): domain Eukaryota; kingdom Viridiplantae; phylum Streptophyta; class Magnoliopsida; order Brassicales; family Brassicaceae; genus Hirschfeldia; species Hirschfeldia incana. The sequence continues at coordinate 1,286,490 of JABCMI010000030.1, forward strand.
TGGGCCAGCCCCGCAAAGCTACTTCACCCCAGACACACTACCTTCCACGTCTGGATAGGTATTGAATTTTGTCGTGCTTAACCGGTTTTTTGCACTTTGCTCCCTGCATATCAACCGCCAGCATCTGATTACAGTACTTTGCTGTGTACATGGTTTGGTTAGCACTTAGTACGTGGTCCCCACGTAACTCTCGGCTATAGGCCTTTACGCGGGGTCCGTTGTGCAGACATCGGTACATGGCTGATCCGACCCCTTCCATATTTGTCTGCACCTATGTGAGTAGTCTCACTAGCATGGGGTTGGCTAAGATCTAAGGTCTCTAACGGCCTGATACAGCTATTATGCCCCTTGAAGTATATTGGGTTTCCTGTAACTCCTTTTAGTCGAAACTAATGTATTTATAAGCCTAGTCCGGAGACGTTCTCGTATAAATAGGAGTAGGAAAACTAAAATACTTAAATATATAATAGTAGTATATAAAGCTTGACCTGAGGATCTTGCTTTTAGAAATCATAGAATTTGAGGTGCAAGGTGTTCCAGCAGTTGGGTTAGACCTTGCCTTCTTTCTTGCAGTTTTTAGGCTCTGCCCCTTGCACCTCTATTACCTGATAAGGGCCCTCTCATCCAGGGGCGAGTTTTCCGGCTTATTTGTCCCTTGTATGGTCGCAGACTCGCCTTAGGACCCAGTCTCCTTTCTGGAAGGTTGTGGATATGACCTTCTTGTTGTAGCTCTTGGCTACATTTATCTGGTATGATGCATTCCTTAGGCGACTGGGTCAAGACTCAAGAAGAGAACAACGAGCTGAAGTTCTTGAGTCTTGACCTCTCTTTTTTCATCGAGTAGGTCAAGACTCAAGAACTTCAGCTCGTTGTTCTCTTCTGGGGGTAGGAGGTTGGAGCCCATAGTCCTTACGTGTACCTTTGTGGGTACTACTAATTCTGCACCGTAAACGAGTGAGAAAGGAGTCTCTTGGGTAGCCGTCTTCGGAGTTGTCCATGGGCTTCTCTAGACGCTTTTTGTGCATGTTTCCCACTGTTTTGTTGGTTGACTCTGCTTTTCCGTTTGATTGGGGATGACGTGGTTCTGAATATGAGTGTCTAATGTTCCAGTTCTTGGAGAACTCTCGAAAGTTGTTTCTTGTAATCTGTGGTCCATTGTCGGTGACAATTTCATGAGGGGTTCCGAAGCGAGTGATCACATTGGTCCAAATAAACTTCCTGATTTGGAGGTCCGTGATCTTGGCCAGAGCTTTGGCTTACACCCACTTTTGGAAATAATCAGTCATGACTAGGAGGAAGACTTTTTGCCCCGGTGCCATAGGGAATTTCCTTACGATGTCCATGCCCCATTTTTGGAAGGGCCAAGGAGAGCTCAGGGACTTGAAGTTCTCCAACGGTAAGTTGGAGATTGGTGCGTGTTTCTGGCATTGGCCGCATGATTTGGCTTGCTTAAGGGAGTCCTTCCCCATGGTTGGCCAATAGTAGTCGGCTCTTCTTGCTCTGAGAACCAGGCTTCGTCCACTAGAGTGGGAGCCACATTCCCCTTCGTGGAGATCTTATAATATTCTCGCGGATTCTCTGGGGGATAGAAACCGTAGGTAGGGTCCTGAAAAGGACCTTCTGTATAGCTTTCCTTCCGAGAGACAGTATCTGGCTGCTTGCCTTTTGATCTTTCAACTCTCGTCTCGATCTTCGGACAGGATGTCGTTCCTTAGATAGTTGGTTATGGGAGTCATCCAGGTTTCCCCTTCGTTTACTACGGTTATTTCCACAGGTTCCACCTCATTTTCTGTTGCAGGCCATTGGAGTACCAGCAAGGGGATGCTCATGTGATCCATGGTTTCTAGGGCGGAGCCTAGATTTGCTAAAGCATAAGCTTGGGAGTTTTGTTCCCTAGATATCTGAGTGAGTTTACATCTTTCGAACTGGTCGAGTAGACGTCTGGCCACTGATAGGTATCTGATCATGCTTGGATCTTTTGTCTGGTAGTCTCCTTGAACTTGGCTTACGATGAGTTGCGAGTCGCTGAAGACCTTGATGTCTTTTACTCCCATTTGTATGGCTAGTGTTAGCCCTGCTATTAGGGCCTCGTATTCAGCCTCATTGTTTGTTGTTTTGAAGTTGCATCGCACAACCCTTAAGGCTGACTCCCAAGTGGGGGAAGTTAGGACTAATCCTACCCATGCGCCTCTTATATTGCTGGAACCATCACCGTGTAGTGTCCATTCTCCCTTTCTTGCCTCATTGTCTTGGAGTTTGATTTCTTGCTCAAGGCTTGAGAGCAAGGAGGGAGAGAATACAGCCACGAAATCAGCTAGGACTTGTAACTTGATGGCGGTGGCTGGACGGAAGACCACATTGTATTCCCCCAACTCTATAGCCCACTTTGGTAGTCGTCTAGACACTTCAGGCTTATGGAGGACTGCTTTGATGGGGAATGAGGTGACTGCTATGACCTGATGGGCCTGGAAGTAAAGACGCAGTTTATGGGCTGCAACGACCAAAGCGAGGGCGGGCTTCTCCAGATGGCTATAGCGGGTCTCCGCGTCTAAGAAGGACTTGCTCACGTAGTAGATAGGGTGTTGTTTTCTTCCTTCCTCCCTTACAAGGACCACGCTGACCGCATTCTGTGATATGGCTTGGTAGAATAGTAGGACCTCTCCTTCCAATGGTTTGGATAGGAGTGGTGAAGTAGTGAGATAGACCTTAAGGTTGGATAGTGCCGTCTCGCACTTATCTGTCCACTGGAAGTCTGTAGGGTTCTTCAAAGTTTCAAAGAAGGCATGAGACTTGTCGGAGAGCCTGGAGATGAGCCTAAAATCACTCAATAATACATCTCTTTGCCTCAGTTTCTCTTCTCTAAACACATACAAATACACGAAATCTATTAGTCTTCCAGTGTTCCGTAGTACTAAAACGACCCTACACAAAAATATCATAACACCGAGGTCGGACATTGAGAAAGAGGATTTGCTGGATATCTGTCGTAGGTATTCCCTACCTGACACGATGGGAATAAGGTATGCGGGAGAGTTTGAACGGGCTCCTGACGGTGGAAGGGGCGAGATAGCAATCTTTGAGGCTTACTTAGAGGCCGGTATCAGGGGTAACATCCCTTCTTTGATTGCGGAGGTGGCATCATACTTTGGGTGTTCTCCTTCAAAGTTTACGCCCGCTACATGGCGTACTTTGTTGGCTATTCAGGTGTTAGGGGAACTTCATAGCATTCCCTTTGGATTGTCTGAGGTTCTGTACTCTTACTCCTTTTTTCCCTTGTCGAGCAAGAAGGGCTTCTATCAGATATGGTCTCGTGATGGTGAACCTCTGGTAGATGAGCCTCCTCGGGGTATTCGCGGTAGCTTTCCTACGAACGATTCTTGGGATAGGAGATATATGTTCATGAAGGTCCATGGTGTTCCCAGCTATCCTTGCTTTTGGCGTCCAGTGGGTAAGTTATTTCTATCTTCCCAGACACAAGTATCATGTTTGTTGATTCATCTTGGGTTATTGCAGAGGTGGCTCGACTGATCCTCCAGGCTGGTGAGACTTTGGCGAAGTTGGCGCAAGGCATTCCTAGGCGCTTTCGTTGGATTCTGTTTTTGATGCATCCGATATCGCTGCGTCACAGCCGTATTTGGGGTAATTGAGTTCTCCTTTTTTTTCTTTCTTTTCTATGATGCAATCGTAACTCGGTGATATATTGATTTCCCAAGTAGGATCCCTATGGCTTCAATATTATCGGTGTATGAGGAATACTGCAGGGCTAGGCCTCAGAGGAGAAAACCTTGTGCTTCGTCTCCCTCTCTCCCTTCGGCTGCGGCTTCGTTGGCTCCGAGGAATGTCAGGGGAAACAAGTATCCCAGTTTAGGTCGGCGAGTTCTCCCACATGAGGAGATTCTTTTTCTCCGGAGGTAGCTTCGAGAAGTGATCTCTAACCAGGCTCTCACCGTGCAAATGGCTCGAGAATACCTCGTTGGGATTTTATGAAAGAATGGTCGGAAAGGGATGTCTACCAACATAGGCCAATTGGAGGATCCGGTCGATGGGGGCCTATTGGACGGCCTGTCCGGAATTTGGCGAGCAATGAAGGTGGACATGACGTTTTCCCTCCGTTTCGTTGGGCGCCGCACCTTTGATTAACTTGCAATACTTATGTTTTTCTTGCTTTATGTTGTTGTCTTCTTCTGTATTTTTTATGGCTTTTCACCTTTTGAATAAGAACCTTTAATAGCTAATAATATTTATTGCTTTTCGCCTCTATTCCGTCTTTTGTTTCTCGAGCTTGTATCCCGCATCAAGATCGCTTCTTGATAGGGGATGTTTATGGCTATATGGCTTTCGAGCCATAGTTGCTCGGCAAGTCGTGTGGATGGTTGAGTGATTATAGGAGGTACCTGAAATCATTTTGACAAAGCATTAGATCTTGTAATCCAGTCTTAAAAATTTGAGTTTTAGTTTTAGGAATGTAAGATCGTTGCTAAGAACTAGAGAGTTCCAGCTTGATTCGAACCCTGAAGTTCTTGGACCCTTGAACTCGAAAGTTCTTGGGGTTTAGAACTTTTAGGTTCCTTACCTAGGCCCTGAGGCCGTTTTCTGAACCCGAAGGTTTGTTTATTGAACCCTGAGGTTTTGGTTAATCCATGGGTCCTAGGACCATGGTTTAACTTAGGGGATATTCCGAACCTAGAGGTCAATACGTTTGAATCCTAAGATCCTTGGTAATTCTCTGAGGTTGGTATCAGGACTTTTGAAGTCTTTGATCCCAAGGGTCTTTTAGACTTGAAAGTCTTTGATTCTTTTAGGTGATCTTTACGAACCCGAAGATTCTTTAAAGGCCAATTGGTTTTGATGGACCCAAGGGTTCCAAATAACCTAGAATCATTTCGAACCCGAAGTTTCTAGACCGTGATGGCAACATTGAATCATGAGAGATTCAAGACCCTGAGGTCATATTTAACCCTGAGGTTCTTGACCCAGAGGCCTTGATTGCATCCGAAGATTCTGGTCCCAGAGGTCGTATTGAATCCTGAGGTTCTCGACCTGGATGTCTTAATGGAATCCAAAGATTCTGGACCCTGAGATCTTGTGGAACCCTAAGGTTTTTTGGACCTGAGGTTCTTTGGACCCTGAGGTCTTTGGACCCTGAGGTCTTATGGAACCCTGAGGTTTTTTGGACCCTGAGGTCTTTGGACCATAAGGTCTTTGGACCCTGAGGTCTTTGAACCCTGAGGTCTTATGGAACCCTGAGGTTCTTTGGACCCTGAGGTCTTATGGAACTCTGAGGTTCTTTGGACCCTGAGGTCTTTGGACCCTGAGGTCTTATGGAACCCTGAGGTTTTTTGGACCCTGAGGTCTTTGGACCATAAGGTCTTTGGACCCTGAGGTCTTTGAACCCTGAGGTCTTATGGAACCCTGAGGTTCTTTGGACCCTGAGGTCTTATGGAACACTGAGGTTCTTTGGACCTTGAGGTCTTTGGACCCTGAGATCTTTGAACTTTATGCGTTTGGGGAGTCTTTTTGATCGCACTATGCGGCCCGAAGGCGTGCCACTCTCGATCTAAATTGAGAAATCGCACTCTGCTACCCGTAGGCATAGGCCACTCTCGAAAGTCTCAATGCTGGACTCTACCTTTCTGCAGAAAGGTCACTCTCAGACTTACTGTGGTCTGGGGTGGGCCCCCCGCAAGGCGGCTTTAACCCAGACACACTACCTTCCACGTCTGGATAGGTATTGAATTTTTGTGCTTAACCGGTATTCGCACTTTGCTCCCTGCATATAAGCCGCTAGAATCTGATTATAGTAATTGGCTGTGTACATCATGCCCTCTGCGTGTGTTTAGCTCATGACGATTTTAACGAGGGTTTGGGTAGCATTTAGTACGTGGTCCCCACGTAACTCTTGGCTATAGGCCTTTACGTGGGCCCCTGATATGCAGACATCAGTACGGGGCTGATCAAACCCCTTCCATATCTGTCTCACCAGCTAGGGGGTTAGCTAAGATCTGAGGTCCCTAAGGCCCTGATCCAGCTGGTATGCCCCTTTAAGTATATTGGTATTCCCTTAACTCCCTTTAGTCGAAACCAAGTGTATTTTATAAGCCTAGTCCGAAGACGTTCTCGTTATACATTGGAGTAGGAAATCCAAAATACTTAAATATATAGTATAGTAGTATATATAGAGCTTGATCCGAAGATCTCACTTTTAGAAATGGTAGAATTTGAGGTGCAAGGCGTTCCAGCAGTTGGGTTGGACCTTGCCTTTACTGTCTTGCAGTTTATAGGCTCCTGCCCCTTGCACCCCTATTACCTGGTAAGGGCCCTCCCATCCGGGGGCTAGTTTTCCGGCTGATTTATCGCTTGTGTGGTTGCAGACTCGCATTAGGACCCAATCTCGTTCTTGGAAGGTTTGGGATCTCACCTTCTTGTTTTAGCTTTTGGCTACTTTCATATGGTATGATGCGTTCCTAAGGTGGGCCACTTCTCTTTTTTCGTCTAGTAGGTCTAGACTTAGGTACATCAGCTCGTCATTCTCCTTTGGAGTTAAGATGTTGGAGATGGTAGTCTTGACATGAACCTCAGTGGGTATCACTGATTCGGTGCCGTAGACGAGTGAGAAAGGGGTTTCTTGGGTAGCCGTTTTCGGAGTTGTCCAATAGGCCCAGAGAACTCCATGTAGTTCCTCTGTCCATTTCCCATGAGCTTTCTCCAAGCACTTCTTGAGCATGTTTACCACCGTTTTGTTGGTTAACTATGCTTGTCCGTTTGATTGGGGATGTCGCGGCGCTGAATATGAGAGTTTGATGTTCCATTCTTTGCAGAAGTCCTGGAAGTCGTTGCCGGTAAACTGAGGTCCGTTGTCGGTGACAATCTCTTGAGGTGCTCCGAAGCGGGTAATTATGTTCGTCCAGATGAACTTTCTGATTTGGAGATCCGTGATCTTTTCTAGGGCTTTGGCTTCTACCCATTTCGTAAAATAATCGGTCATCACCAAGAAGAAGACCTTTTGCCCCGGCGCCACATGGAATTTCCCCACAATGTCCATGCCCTATTTGCGAAAAGGCCAACGAGAGCTTAGGGATTTAAGGTTCTCTAGTGGCAAGTTGGAGATTGGGGCGTGTTTTTGGCTTTGGCTGCAGGTTCTAGCCTGCTTAAGGGACTCCTTCGCCATGGTTGGCCAATAATAGCCATCCCTTCTTGCCCTGAGCACTAGACTCCGTCCACTGGAATGGGAACCACATTCCCCTTCCTGGAGCTCTTCTAGTATTCGTGCAGCTTCTCTGGGAGTTAAACACCGTAGGTAGTGTTATGGTATTTTTGTGTAGGGTCGTTTAAGTACTACGAAACACAAGAAGACTTGAATATTGGAAGTTTTTAGAAGAGAAATCGAGGCAAAGAGACTTGTATTATTGAGTATATGTGGGATTACAACGTTTGAGGTGTATGAACCCTCGTTCTATCGCCTAACTTTCTAGTCTCTAAGCCTCAGAATGTCGATCCCTTGTTTTAGGGTTTGGGCTCCCCTTTTATAGTTGATGTATGTCGGCTGCAGTAGGGCGAAAACCCTAGTATCCGTGGAAATATAATTTTTCCCATGACTGGAAAACTTCCATTATTGTCGCGAAGGGTCGGACCCTGGTTTCTTCCGGTAGGGGCTGGACCCTGGAACCTTCGAATAGGGGTTGGACCATGGGTCCTTCTTAGGAGAAGGGTCTGGAAATCAACGGCCCCTTCGGAGGCTAGAGAAATCTTTGGCCTGGGATATTTTTCCCCAACAGCTAGGTCCATGAAAAGGATCTCGTGTATAGTTTTCCATCTGAGATGCAGTATCTGGCTGCTTGCCTCTTGATCTTGCGGCTCTCATCTCGATCTTTGGGTAGGACGTCATTCCTCAGGTAATTGGTAATAGGAGTCATCCAGGTTTCCCCTTCGTCTACCACTGCTACCTCCTCTGGTTCTGCCTCTTTCTCGGTTGCTGACCATTGTATGACCAACAAAGGAATACTCATATGATCCTTGGTTTCCAAGGCGGAACCTAGGTTTGCTAAAGCATCGGCTTGGGAGTTTTGCTCCTTAGGGATCTGAGTAAGTTTGAAGTTTTCGAATTGGTCAAGCAGACGTTTAGCGACGTATAGGTATCTGATCATGCTCGGATCCTTAGCTTGGTAGTCTCCTTGGACTTGGCTGATGATGAGCTGTGAGTCGCTGAAGACCTGGATGTCTTCCACTCCCATTTGTCGGGCTAACGCCAGCCCTGCTATTAAGGCTTCGTACTCGGCTTCATTGTTTGTTTCCTTAATGTTGCCCTGCACGGCCCTTGAAGCTGACTCTCCTGTGGGGGACGTTAGGACTAATCTTACTCATGCGCCTCTCACGTTGCTGGAACAGTCAACGTGTAATGTCCATTGGCCTTTCTCCGCTTCTTTTTCATGAAGCGTAATCTCTTGATCCAAACCTGGAAGCATAGAGGGAGAGAACTCAGCCACAAAGTCAGCCAAGACCTGTGACTTGATGGCGGTAGTTGGGCAAAAGACCACATCATATTCCCCCAGCTCTATGGCCCACTTTGCCAGTCGTCCAGATACCTCGGGCTTATGAGGGACCGCTTTGATAGGGAACGAAGTGACTACCACGACTTGATGAGCCTGGAAGTAAGGGCGTAATTTCCGTGCTACCACAACCAGGGCGAGGGCTAGCTTCTCTTGATGGCTATAGCGGGTCTCTGCGTCTAGCATGGATTTGCTCACGTAATAGATAAGGTACTGTCTCCTTCCTTCCTCTTTTACGAGGACCGCGCTAACCGCATGCTCGGATACAGCTAGGTAGTAGTGGTGGAGTAGTGAGATAGGCCTTAAGGTCAGATAGTGCGGTCTCGCACTTTTCTGTCTATTTGAAGTCCTTGGGGTTCTTTAATGTTTCAAAGAAGGCATGAGACTTGTCGGAGAGCCTGGAGATGAACCTGCTGAGGGCTGCCATTCTTCCTGTCCGTTTTTGAACCTCCTTGACGTTTCAGGGGGAATGTATCTCCTGGATGGCCCTTATCTGCTCTGGGTTTGCTTCTATGCCCCTGTGAGTGACTATGTACCCCAAGAATTTCCCAGAGCTCACTCCGAACGAGCATTTGGAAGGGTTGAGCTTCATATTGTACCTTCTGAGGGTGGCGAATGCTTGTTGAAGGTGCGATATATGATCTTCGGAGACCAAAGACTTCACTAGCATGTCGTCGATGTAGAATTCCATGGTCTGGCCTATCTGATCAGCAAACATCATGTTTACGAGTCTCTGATAGGTTGATCCGGCATTTTTTAACCCGAAGGGCATAACCTTGTAGCAATAAATGCCCCTGGAAGTCATGAAAGATGTCTTCTCCTTGTCCTCTTGGTTCATCAAGATTTGGTTGTATCCGGAGAAGGCGTCCATGAAGCTCATTAGCTGGTGTCCGGCAGTGGCGTCGACCAGCTTGTCTATATGAGGTAAAGGAAAGGGATCCTTTGGACATGACTTGTTGAGGTCCGTGAAATCAATTCAAACTCTCCACTTCCCGTTCTTCTTCCTTACGACTACAACGTTAGCAAGCCAGTCGGGATATTGTACGTCTCTTATGAATCCTGCGTCGAGCAATTCTTGACTTCCTCGTTAATGATCTCATCCCTCTCAGGAGCAAACTTGCTCCTTTTCTGCCTGACCGGGGGATGCTTAGGATCCACTTGAAGCTGGTGCATGATTATGTCAGGGTCGATCTCGGGCATGTCCTCGTGGGACCAAGCGAAGCAATCAGAGTTGTTGGGGTCAAAAACAGTTCTCTCGAAATCAACGGCTAAAACTATTTATCATGCGCGGACTTTCCATAAAACAAGCGTAGAAAGCAAGACAAGTCGTATAGCTTAAAGAACCTATGTTAAAGTCGATATTTCTTGATTTACACGATAAACTTTACGAGAAAACCAAATAAGATTTAGTCGTAAAACTTCGATGATACAATCAAGAAGAACCGAGAGACATTAGGTCCGTAGCTAAGATGACACGACCATACGAAAGGATACGGAAGAAACGGGAAGTAATCTAAGTTTGTACAGGCCGAACGACAAAGAATCCGCCTTGAAACTTCAAAGAGCCTGTTCTCTCAAACCGTGAGGACCCAGAAAACGAGCAAGATATCAAATCGAAGCCCTCGCCGAGACGCACGTGCTGCCTCTTGGCGCCGGGCGCCTAGCGCCCGTGCTGCTTCTAGGCGCCGGGCGCCTAGCGCCCGTGCTGCCTCTAGGCGCCGGGCGCCTAGCATCCGTGCTGCCTCTAGGCGCCGGGCGCCTAGCGCCCGTGCTTCCTCTAGGAGCCGGGCGCCTAGCGTCCGTGCTGCCTCTAGGCGCCGGGCGCATAGCGCCCGTGCTGCCTCTAGGCTCCGGGCGCCTAGCGCCCGTGCTGCCTCTAGGCGCCGGGCGCCTAGCGCCCGTACTGCCTCTAGGCGCAGGGCGCCTAGCGCCGGGCGCCTAGCGCCGGTGCTGCCTCTAGGCGCCGGGCGCCTAGTGTCCGTGCTGCCTCTAGGCGCCGGGCGCCTAGCGTCCGTGCTGCCTCTAGGCGCCGGGCGCCTAGCGCCCGCGCTGCCTCGGGTCTTCGAACGACAATCTTCTGTGCATAAGTCCTAGGCCCCGGCCGTCAGAAGACTGTGCTTTGAGTCTTTCTCAAGTCCTCGCGGAATGAATCATTGGGATTCCGCGTACAAAACTCCCGTTCTTACTCTTAACTAAAAACCGTCGGAAACACTTCGGAAACTCGTAAAATATCAACGGAAAGGAAGATCCTAAAATTATTCATACGAAACGATGATGGTTATCTAAGACACCACACATCTCAATTCTACGAAGAATTGAAGATCTTCCGAAGAAATCGTAGAAAACAACAGAAGTCCTAGAAACGGCCCGAAAGGGACCAAATGCGATCGGACAATCCATTTGCGATTATCTAAGATAGATACGACGATTTACGTTTATCTTTACGTAACAAGATAAATGCTAAATTTCCGGAAGGATAAATGTCAAGTTTCCCGAAGATAAATGTCAAGTTTCCCGATAAACATGAAGGCCGACGAAAATGGAATAAAGCCCGCCTTGCGGCCCATAAGGAGAATAGACCGTCATAAGAAGGAGTATATAAAGGAGCTTTGGGAGAGGAAGAAAGGCAGAGCGAAAATCATTGAGAGACTTAGAGAGCAAATCCGAGATTGGAGACCTAGAGAGCTCCTGTTAGCTTAAGAACTTAGAATTGAGGCGGTAGACTAGCAAGGCAGGACCTAGAACGTTTGCCCGCCTCTCGTTCTACCTTCATCTTGTCCGCAGACTTCTGTTCCTTCGGAAGAAACTAGCAATCCTTTTACTCAGAGTTCCGCACATAGAAACCTTAGGCGTTATTCTCGACACGCCCGTTTCTATGACAAACGCTCGTACTAGACGAACTCTGCCAGGCAGTTCGATCTCTTGCTCAAATCTTTCTAACTGAACTACGTCCGACTTGATCCTCGAAAGGGGTACGTAGGCAGCCTTTCTCAAGGTCCAGTCCCAACTCTTAACAAAACCCTTTTTGTACGATTTTCGTCTTTTGTTATCTTTCCATATCTTCCGCACTTGTTCGGTCACTTGTCGTTGGCTGTCGCAGAGAATCCGGGACTTCAGGGAAAGTCGGATTAACTTGGCTTTCCTCCGTTTTTACTTATCAAAATCGACAGTTTGGCGCTAGAAGGAGGGGAGGACGGATTACTCTTACTCTTACTGCCGCAAAACGCTTGATCAAAGCAATGTCTGGAAATGTGAAAGACAAACTCGCAACTCACATCGACGCTGGTAAAAAAACTTCAGCAGTGACTGCTCCTACGACCAACGCTTATGCAAACGGTTATCTAAGATTATCATCTTACGGACAAACGTCCCAAAGAACGGACCATCCCGACCAAGTTCGGGTCCTATCAACCATGCACCCCTGTCCAAGTTCCTGCAACACGGTCCTCGGGTCCATGGACACAACCCCCCTCGCTCGGAAAAATTCAAAAAATGACTTGGTAGTCGAGACGGATTCCTGCCTGCCGTATACAACGGCTATGGTTAGCTTGAACACCAGTTGCCTTAACTATACGGGGAATCGAAATCCTTTCGGAAAAACCAGCGTCACATCAACGGCTTTTTCTAAAGAAAAATCGTAAAAACGTCTAAGTCCCAAGACGGCCCAAAAGGGGCCCGAATCACGGCTAAACGACCCACATACGATTTTAGAGTAGGATCGAGCCCAAGGCTGATATGCCGGTCTGATTACCGAGCAGAGTTTCGACTGGAAATGTCTTTTTAGAATTTCCCGGAAAAATAAAGACTTGTTCTCCTGGAAATCGCGGAGAAACCCCAGATTACTCATGAAACAGAAAGCACGACTGATCGGGTTACCAATCAGCGTTTCTAATGCTAAAAATTCGATAACTTCTTACGGAACACCTTTCGTAAAATAAATTCTCGAAATATTTCACGAGACAGCTTTTTCACGATTAAACTCGACAACATTTTACAAAACAGTTTCTGTAAAATTACATCGACAACATTTTGTGAAATAACTCTCGTAAAATAAAAGGTCAACAACGTTCTAAGAAACAATTCCTTGCTGGGATCATGATGAAATCAATGTCCGAAAGTCTCGGAAAAACAATTAAAGAAACCTCGAGAGACTAAGTGTCGATCGAGAAACCTCTAAAAAACCGAGAAAAATAGGCGGGTCCCGCGAGGAAGCACAGTCCCGGGCGGCTAGCACGCCCGTGCTGTCCCTAGGCGCCGGGCGGCTAGCACGCCCGTGCTGCCTCTAGGCGCCGGGCGGCTAACGTACCCATGCTGCGCTGGTCGCCGGGCAACAAAACATTTGTCAAGCACGGCCAATCCTCGTAAAGATTGACCCAACGACTATCCAAACTAATTTTACGAAACAATTTCCGTAAAATTAACTCGACAACATTTTGTTGAATAACTCTCGTTAAATAAAAGCTCGGCAATATTTAAAGAAACATCATTCGTGAAGTATAATAAGATCGTAAGCTTCTTGACCTGACCAGTGACGCTCATAGCTTGACGAAACAAGAAGCCTCACTCAAGTGACGTCTTGCCAATCGTTTTCACTTGTCTACCCACCTTAGCCTTCTTCGAGTTTCGCCTACTTCTCCACCCTTTGCTTCAACGATTCTGCAACGGTTCTGCACTGTTTCTTCGGGTTTCATCAAAAATCAATTCTCGATTCAGTGTCAGACTTTTCGAAGACCTTTGACAATGAAACGTTAAAAGACAAAGAGGAACGGACATGACGCAATCTCGAGTAATCAATGAGACTAAGGTACGACCGACTTTGAAATTTTTATCAAGGTTTTAATCTTTTCGTAGGATAGGAATGAGAACGTCTTGTAAACTGCCGTAAAATTTAGGGAACTTAGAACCTAGGTGGATAGTCTAGCAAGCTAAGTCTTAGGCATTTTCTTCCAGTTTCGTTCTATTGTTCCTTGACTGTCTAGGCAGAACACGCAAACCGATCTAATCTCTCGAAAAATCGAGAAACGATCGCCACGCATCCTTGGCATACTCATTCTACTTCATAAAGAAAAAATTCCTTTCAAAAGGCAAACAATACTCTTAAGATTCGTCCGAAACGCTAGCGGCATAACGGCGTGGTGAAACCGTTACAAACATAGTCTTGAAAACTCTACAACATCTCTTGTTGCAATCTCGCAACAAAAAACTCGTACAACGTTAGACTAATAGCACGACGGCGAGCTAAAAAGTTAACGAAATAACCTTCGGTAAAACTCCATGAGTAACTCGAAGATACTTTCGCCAAAAGACGAAATCAAAGCGGAAACGTTTCCCGTGTAAACCACGGAAACAAGGCTACTTTGACTATCTGCGATTTTCTATCTTCATGAAACCGGTCATCCATTACTTTCGTATAACAAGAACATGTTACACAAAAACAGCATAAGGAAAACCAAGATCGGTCTCATGCAAAACGACATCACAATACGGAAAATTACGTCCAATCGGGAAATAACCCAAAACTGAATCCGAACGTGTTCTTCGTCGATTCCTTAAACTTTATTTCCTCGGATAAAATGAAACAATTTTCATGCGACCAAAGGAAACTTTATACGAAGCATCTATCGTATAACTGAAACCTAAATTGGAAAATCGTTTCAAAAAGCCATCACCCATAACTCGGAAAACTCCGCTATGATTGGCATGTCTATCTCGGGAAACGCAATCCGGCTCTTGACCGACTACACCTTTCCATAAAGCCCAAACCTGAATTCGGCATCACCATTAAGGACAATCGTGAACCAATATGACCTTAATGCGAAAGGATCGCAGTCTGATCGTTTACCAACTCCTTGGTTAAACGGCTGAACACAGCCTTCACGCCAAGATAAAACAGCTGAACGATCGCCGCTCCAATCACTTAAGGGCCAAACGATAATCCACGATTTGTCATAAAACGCCAAGTGACCATTACGCGAGCAACTCTGTCGCATAGCCCAAAAGCAGAAATCATGCGATAAATTTCTCGTAATAAAATCAGTCCTAACAGCCATACGGTTAACGGAAAAATTTGAACTTAACATCGACTGATTAAGTTCTATACGCCCCGTAAACAAAGCATGAAAAGAAACACTCGTGACAAAGCTCCAAGAGTTATACGAGTCGTCCTTAAAATCCCGGAAGGCCAACACTTCGCGAAACAAACCGAAGGTAGACGCTTCTCCCTGGGTCAAATATACGCGACCCCTGGTCCTAATCCCTCGTCCAAACTGAAACAACAGTTTCTGACTACGGACATTCGCAAAACATCTCCAAGCCCGCGAACATTTGAAATGCGGCACAAGGGAAAATTGACTCGTACGCATTTGGAATGCGTAACTCATATATTCCCACGATTTCAAAGAAACCAGATTTTCGAAATTCTTTACAAACACAGAAACCAAATTTTCGAAACTCTTCGCAAACAAATTCGGCAATCACTAAACGGCCTCAACAATGGATCCAGTATCCACCAAATAACTCATAAACTATCGCCCGGAAACATTCGGCGATTTCTAAAAGCCCATAGTCCTTTATGGCATAAGAAAAACAAACTTCAAAGCACTGCGAGACGTCGCTTCGTGCCTGAACATTCATTTTTCGATTAAAACCTTCATACGCCTTCTAAACGGCATCATATCGTTGTTGCTGATCACAACAAACGAACTCTAACGTCCTAAACAGACAAGCCACCTAAGGGTAGGCTCTTTTACATCCGACAAGGATCCCATAGCGCGCTATACAAAAAATCCAAATTTGGTTCAGCACTTCGTAAAGGAAGTAGCTTGATTCGTGCCCAGACAAATCATTTAAGCCGATACCACTTCACGGATTTTAAAACGGTACGAATCAGGTTAAAATCACAAACAGGCAAAACGAAAGCCGATTTGTCATCGCACAGTCTCAGTCTGAGAGTAAACCTAGGTCTTGCCCTAAACCCAGCCTTGCTGGTATCTTAACATCTCATAGGCAAAGCGTCAACGACGCGAGATCCCAAAACTTGTCTCTTCACTAAAGTCTGTACGTTTCCACGGATTTTCGCGTAAATCGTAAACCGCAGGAAAATCTCGCTTTGTACAAACGACGGATACGGTGATCATCAGGGAGGCAGGGATGAGACGACAACTCACACCCTGTCCCTCTAACTTCGATAGACAGAAGTTCTGAAAACGCAACATTAATATTTTATAAAGATTGAGCCGCAGAGTTCAACAGATGCCCTGAAAAAGGCCGGGATTCGAAGCCACCAACAGCCAGTCCCACAAATGTACATCACGGCCTCTTAACGGCCGAAACACAATAAAAATAAAAATCTCTGAAGGGATTGATAAACCTAGACGCTCCCCGGAGCATCACCTTCATCCTCAAAACACACCCAAAGTTGGAACGGTCTCACCGTTGCCTCCATTGGTCGCACCACCGCTGCATGTTTCATATGCGCCGGTTTCACGATCCTTGACTGCGTAGTCCTGGTCCTCCGAACCCTCCGAATCCGGGACAAGGGTGCATACGGGTTTCAGACCAGCGAGAATCGAGTCGAAGTCCTCTCCGTCAAACTTGCGAGTCCCCGTCTCCTCAAGACTCTGAATCTTCTCTTGAAGATGATGGACTTTCGAGGACATATGTTCTTCTCTTTCTTCACATTAAGCAACGAACTCACGGTCTTTCCGACGTCACGTTCAAGATCGCCAATCAAAGGTGATGTGGATGTCCGCAATGAAATATTCTTAGCCACAAATTTCGATTTTCAACTCATAATCTTCCGCCCGCAAGATCATCTCCGCGTCTTACAGGCTGGGGGGCTAACTGTTGGGGTCAAAAACGGTTCTCTCGAAATCAACGGCTAAAACTATTTATCATGCGCGGACTTTCCATAAAACAAGCGTCGAAAGCAAGACAAGTCGTATAGCTTAAAGAACCTATGTTAAAGTCGATCGTTCTTGATTTACACGATAAACTTTACAAGAAAACCAAATAAGATTTAGTCGTAAAACTTCGATGATACAATCAAGAAGAACCGAGAGACATTAGGTCCGTAGCTAAGATGACACGACCATACGAAAGTATACGGAAGAAACGGGAAGTAATCTAAGTTTGGACAGGCCGAACGACAAAGAATCCGCCTTGAAACTTCAAAGAGTCCGTTCTCTCAAACCGTGAGGACCCAGAAAACGAGCAAGATATCAAATCGAAGCCCTCGCCGAGACGCACGTGCTGCCTCTAGGCGCCAGGCGCCTAGCGCCCGTGCTGCCTCTAGGCGCCGGGCGCCTAGCGCCCGTGCTGCCTCTAGGCGCCGGGCGCCTAGCGCCCGTGCTGCCTCAAGGCGCCGGGCGCCTAGCGTCCGTGCTGCCTCTAGGCGCCGGGCGCCTAGCGCCCGTGCTGCCTCTAGGCGCCGGGCGCCTAGCGCCCGTGCTGCCTCTAGGCGCCGGGCGCCTAGCGCCCGTGCTGCCTCTAGGCGCCGGGCGCCTAGCGCCCGTGCTGCCTCTAGGCGCCGGGCGCCTAGCGCCCGTGCTGCCTCTAGGCGCCGGGCGCCTAGCGCCCGTGCTGCCTCTAGGCGCCGGGCGCCTAGCGCCCGTGCTGCCTCTAGGCGCCGGGCGCCTAGAGCTCGTGCTGCCTCTAGGCGCCGGGCGCCTAGCGTCCGTGCTGCCTCTAGGCGCCGGGTGCCTAGCGTCCGTGCTGCCTCTAAGCGCCGGGCGCCTAGCGCCCGCGCTGCCTCGGGTCTTTGAGCGACAATCTTCTGTGCATAAGTCCCAGGCCCCGGCCGTCAGAAGTCTGTGCTTTGAGTCTTTCTCAAGTCCTCGCGGAATGAATCATTGGGATTCCGCGTACAAAACTCCCGTTCTTACTCTTAACTAAAAACCGTCGGAAACACTTCGGAAACTCGTAAAATATCAACGGAAAGGAAGATCCTAAAATTATTCATACGAAACGATGATGGTTATCTAAGACACCACACATCTCAATTCTACGAAGAATTGAAGATCTTCCGAAGAAATCGTAGAAAACAACGGAAGTCCTAGAAACGGCCCGAAAGGGACCAAATGCGATCGGACAATCCATTTGCGATTATCTAAGATAGATACGACGATTTACGTTTATCTTTACGTAACAAGATAAATGCTAAATTTTCGGAAGGATAAATGTCAAGTTTCCCGAAGATAAATGTCAAGTTTCCCGAAGATAAATGTCAAGTTTCCCGATAAACATGAAGGCCGACGAAAATGGAAAAAAGCCCGCCTTGCGGCCCAGAAGGAGAATAGACCGTCATAAGAAGGAGTATATAAAGGAGCTTTGGGAGAGGAAGAAAGGCAGAGCGAAAATCATTGAGAGACTTAGAGAGCAAATCCGAGATTGGAGACCTAGAGAGCTCCTGTTAGCTTAAGAACTTAGAATTGAGGCGGTAGACTAGCAAGGCAGGACCTAGAACGTCCGGCCGCCTCTCGTTCTACCTTCATCTTGTCCGCAGACTTCTGTTCCTTCGGAAGAAACTAGCAATCCTTTTACTCAGAGTTCCGCACATAGAAACCCTAGGCGTTATTCTCGACACGCCTATTTCTATGACAAACGCTCGTACTAGACGAACTCCGCCAGGCAGTTCGATCTCTTGCTCAAATCTTTCTAACTGAACTACGTTCGAATTGATCCTCGAAAGGGGTACGTAGGCAGCCTTTCTCAAGGTCCAGTCCCAACTCTTAACAAAACCCTTTTTGTACGATTTTCGTCTTTTGTTATCTTTCCATATCTTCCGCACTTGTTCGGTCACTTGTCGTTGGCTGTCGCAGAGAATCCGGGCCTTCAGGGAAAGTCGGGTTAACTTGGCTTTCCTCCGTTTTTACTTATCAAAATCGACAGTGCGAATTTTGGTTCCCACAGGAGTTAGACCTTAGGAAGTCAATCAGCCTTTGCCTTAGGTCCTTTGGAAGCTTAGAGCCTATCTTGAGGTTCCTCTCCGAATTCCCTTCCACCAGAGGGATCTCGTCCATCCCTTCAACCTCCGGTTCTTCGGTATGAGGAGCTGGAAGTTCCTTCTATAATTGCAATAAGGCCTGGGTCTTTCCCTTCAGGGTGGTCTGGTAGCAGGACCTGGAAATTTCCTGGTCTCCTTTGATAACCTTTACGCCCCAGGGAGTAGGGAATTTTACCAATTGGTGAAGGGTCGAAGGTACAGCTCCCATGTTGTGGATCCAAGGTCTTCCTAGTATCACGTTGTAGGATGACAGGCAGTCGACGATTAGAAACTTTGTGGTTTGGTTTATACCCTCAGCGTAGACTGGGAGAAGGACCTCTCCTTCGGTTTGTTTCACTTCTCCGCTGAATCCCACGAGTGGTTCGCTTTTCTGGTTAGCGTCTTGGGGTCCAATCCTAGATCCTTGTAGGCCGAGTGGAAGATGATGTTGGTGGAGCTTCCATTATCCACTAGTATCCGCTTGACCAAGCAGTTGGCTATGACCAGCGAGATGACGAGGGCGTCATGATGAGGAGCTAGGACCCTTTCCTGCTCCTTCGCGGTGAAGCTAATCTCGTCTGTTCCCAAAAGTGGGCGTTTAGGGACCTCAATCTCCTGACCGTTCCTGGCATTGCGAGTGCTTCTTTTGGCTGCGGCGCTGCTGATCCCACTTACTTCTGACCCTCCTGAGATGACATGGATCACTCGATCTTGTGGCGGAGGTAATGCGGGAACGGCTTCGTTAGGAAGGCCTGGGCCTTCCTTGTTCAAGAGGTTCCTGGCTTTATCTGAGAGGAATTATCTTAGATAGCCTTTCTTGAGAAGTTTAGCAACCTCTATCCTCAGGGCTATACAATCTTCAGTGGTGTGGCCGTGATCGTTGTGGAACTCGCACCACCTTTTGGAGTTTCGGTTGACATCGGGGGACCTCATCTTAGGGGGCCATTTAACCTATGGACCCATTTGCCTCAGGACTCCGACGAGCTCCGGTTTGGATATTGCAAGATGAGAAATGCTGGGCCAAGTAGACACCATCATTCCTTCGGATCGGGGTAGAGGGCGGTTCTGATACCTGCCTCTGCTCGAATTGCTGGGTTCTCTGGAAGGCCGAGAGCGGATGGCCTCGTCGCGATCGTCCCTTGTGTTGGGGAAAAATATCCAAGGCTAAAGATTTCTCCAGCCTCCGAAGGGGCCCTTGATTTATAGACCCTCCTCCTAAGGAAGATTCGAGGTCCAGTCCCCACTAGAAGGTTCCAGGGTCCAATTCCTATTAAGGGGTTCCAGGGCCCAGTCCCTGCTATGAAGTCCCAGAGCCTAGCCCTTGCCGGAAGGAACAAGGGTCCGACCCTCCGCAACAATAATGGAAGTTTTCCAGTCATGGGAAAACTTTTATTTCCACGGATACTAGGGCTTTCGCCCTACTACAGCCGACATACATAAACTATAAAAGTGGAGCCCAAACCCTAGAACAAGGGATCGACATTCATAGGCTTAGAAACTAGAGAGTTAGGCGATAGAACTAGGGATTATACATCCAAACGTTGTCATCCCACATATACTCAATAATACACGTCTCTTTGCCTCGATTTCTCTTCTAAACACTTACAAATATTTAAGTCTTCTTGTGTTCCGTAGTACTTAAACGACCCTACACAAAAATACCATAACAGTTTGGCGCTAGAAAGAGGGGGAGTAACTCAACTACGTGACGATGATGCAGGAAGACGATTCCAACCGAGCCGAACAAACCCCGAAGGAGCAGGAGCTTCTCAGCCGGCTTGAAACTCTTCAAAGCCAAATCAACGACCTTCACAAGGCTCAGGTGGCAACACATGCAGGTCTAGAACTCGTCCAAGAAGTTCAAAACCTAAAAGATCAACTTGGAGAACACTCCAAGCAACTTCAACTCCGAGAAGCTAGACGCTATGGAATCCGAGAACCTAGTTCTCCGACGAGAAAACCAATCCCTCGGAACAGTCGGAAACAAGCGAAAGCTGTTCAGAACCAGAGTTCAACCCATGGCTTCGCTTAGCACCCCACGCGACGACGAGGAGATACCTCAGCAGCCTAACGACGGATCCGGTATCCAAGAAGCTGCTCGAGATACAACCCGGGAAGAAGAGAATGACGACTCCGACACGGACGATGAGGAATACTCACCCGATTATCCCAAGATCTCGGATCCAGCTCTTGCTTCCTACCTGGAGAAGGTGGTCTCTGAGAGATTCGACACCATCCTATCCATGGTTGAAAGACTCCCTGGAGTAGCTCCCCCTATCCGGAGAAGCGACTCTAGGTTTTACTCCGACACACCTTTCGTGAAAGAGATTGCTTCAGTCGAGATGCCTCGCAAGTTCTCTTTCCCGAGCATCAAGATGTACAAAGGGACTGGAGACCCCGACAACCACGTTGCCCAGTATAAGCAGCGCATGATAGGCGTGGCCATCCCTAAAGAAGCGAGGGAAGCTACCATGTGCAAAGGATTTGGATCAACTTTGACTGGTCCTGCCCTCCAATGGTACATCAATATCCCCACAGGATCCATCTCATCCTTCGCCGCCCTTAGTGACAAGTTCGTGGAACAATTCGCCAGCACTCCTCATCTGGAGAAGAGATCAGATGACCTCTATGTGGTCCAACAATACAGGAACGAGTCTTTACGTTCCTACATAGCCCGCTTTAACCAGGAGAAGGTCTTCATTCCCGAATGCAATGCGGACACAGCCGTCTCAGCTTTTAAGAAAGGTCTGCTCCCCGAAGGAGACCTTTACAAGGAGCTAACGAAGTACAGGTGTAGGGGCATGGCCGATGTGTTGTCCCGCGCCTGGGCTCAAGGGAGATGGGAAGTAGATGTCGCGAGAAGGGCCAAGGCTTCTTCCAAACATGATCAGAGGTCCCAAAGACCTCAAAGGGACGATCGCGACGAAGCCATTCGCCCTCGACCTCCCAGGGAATCCACTAATTCGAGCAGGGGCAGATACCAGAACCGTCCTCTGCCCCGATCCGAGGGGATGATGGTATCCACTTGGCCCAACATCTCTCATCTCGCGATATCCAAACCAGAGCTCATCGGAGTTTTGAGACAAATGGATCCGCAGGTTAAATGGCCTCCCAAAATGAGGTCCCTCGACGCCAATCGGAGCCTCAAAAGGTGGTGTCAGTTCCACAACGATCACGGCCACACCATTGAAGAATGTATAGCCCTGAGGATAGAGGTCGCTAAGCTCTCAAGAAGGGTTATCTGAGGGAATTCCTCTCGGATAAAGCAAGGGATCTCTTAAACAAGGAACGTCCCTCTCTTCTCGACGATGCTGTTCCCGCGTTACCGCCGCAGCAGGACCGAGTGATTCATGTCATCTCAGGAGGGTCAGAAGTAAGCGGGATTAGCAGCGCCGCGGCCAAAAGCAGTACCCCCACTGCTAGAAACGGCCAAGAGGCCGAGGTTCCCAAACGTCCACTCTAGGAAATAGACGAGATCAGCTTCACCGCGAAGGAGCAAGAACGGGTCCTAGCTCCTCACCACGACGCCCTCGTCATCTTGCTGGCCATAGCCAATTGCTTCGTCAAGCGGATACTGGTGGACAACGGAAGCTCCAGTAACATCATCTTTCACTCAGCCTACATGGATCTAAGGTTGGATCCCAAGACACTAACCAGGAAAGCGACCCCACTCGTAAGATTCAGCGGAGAGGTGAAAAAGACCGTAGGAGAGGTTCTTTTCCCAGTCTGCGCTGAGGGGATAAATCAAACCACCAAGTTTCTAGTCGTCGATTGTCCATCATCCTACAATGTGATACTAGGGAGGCCCTGGATCCACGACATGGGAGCCGTACCATCAACCCTCCATCAATTGGTAAAGTTCCCCACTCCCTGGGGCATAAAGGTCATCAAGGGAGATCAGGAAAACTCTAGGTCTTGTTACCAGACCACCCTGAAGGGAAAGACCTAGGCCTTATAGCAATTACAGAAGCAACCTCTAGTTCCACACACCGAAGAACCAGAGGTTGAATGGATGGACGAGGTCCCCCTGGTGGAAGGGAACTCGGAACGGAATCTCAAAATAGGCTCCAAACTCCCGGAGGACCTGAGATGAAGATTGATCGACTTCCTAAGGTCTAACTCCGATTGCTTTGCGTGGTCCCATGAGGACATGCCAGGATCGACCCTGATATCATCATGCACCAACTTCAGGTGGACCCAAAGCATCCCCCGGTCAGACAGAAAAGGAGGAAGTTCGCCCCTGAAAGGGATGAAATCATTAACGAGGAAATAAAGAACCTGCTCGACGCAGGATTCATAAGAGAGGTATAGTATCCCGACTGGCTTGCTAATGTGGTAGTTGTAAGGAAGAAGAACGGAAAGTGGAGAGTTTGCATCGATTTTACGGACCTCAACAAGTCCTGTCCGAAGGATCCCTTCCCTTTGCCTAATATAGACAAAATGGTTGATACCACTGCCGGACATCAACTAATGAGCTTCATGGATGCCTTCTCCGGATACAACCAAATCCTAATGCATCCTGATGACCAGGAGAAGACATCTTTCATGACTTCCACACTACAAGAAATATGCTCATTGTTAGCGCGGGTTTTATGCTATGTTATGGGTTTGATAGCGTTTTACCAAATGCTATGTATACGGCAGCAACCATAGGTACCCCCCCTAGGATAGCGTTTTTTTATGATGCTACGAAATGTTAATTTACAATAGCACTAACTGGGTGATGTTATTAACTAATCTATGGCACGTTTATTTTCTGTTACAAATCAATTACGACACATATTTCGGGCAATGGTAGAGACTTCTACAATAGCAAAAGCTTATTCTGGTAATTGCAGTTATTAAGTGCTATACAAAAGGGTGTAATAGCTTTGAAATATGTCATGATAGTTTAAATTATATGTAATTTGGAATGCTATGATTTGTAATGACAGCAGTTTTTTTTTAGCTATTGTTTTTGAGTCTAAGAGCTATGATTTGCTTAATACGTAATTTGTTTCGACAAAACAGAAATTCAAATCCAAACAAATCCATTCATAAAATAAGTTACAACTACATAATTCATTACACATAAGTGTTACTGATGCCGTCTGAAAACTGATACCAAAGTCATAAGAAATAATATCAGACATGAGTTCATTAGTCTAGCTTAAAACTAGCTAATCTGGACCTAAAGTTCTTCATTCCCCCTGCTAGGAACCTGAGATGAGATAAACACTGATCATCAACAAAGCCATTACATATGCAGGGTTATAACAAAAAAAACAACACTTACAGCAGCTTAAAAGATGACCAATTTATCAATTGGCCAAGCAATTGATGAACCAAGTGCATCTTTCAAAAACTCAATCTCATCTGATTTCCTCCAAACTTTTCCATCATCTACGTGCACAACATCTACCCAAACTCTAGCTGCTTTCGGACCTAAGCGTACAAAATGGGCCATTTGAGCTGGGTCTGTTGAATGCACACGTCCTTCAGCAACAACTTGTTTCTTCACACCAACGTCCATCAGTTTGCACTTCTTATTCGGTTTCACAGCTTGAGATCCAAGCTTCATCTGACACTTTACAATATACATGACCACAACTTCAAACTGAAACTAATATAATCAGATGAAAGCAAAATGAGTTAAAAAAATTTACCTGATCAGTGGGTGGAGAATCCTCAGTAGGAGAAGCTGATGTTGCACCTGATTTTGCAACTGATTTTGCACCTGATTTTGCACCTGATTTTGCACCTTTTCCAGCGGGTGAACCTACCGATATATCGTTGCTACTAGTTTCTCTTCCGTGTCGTACTGATGAAGGGGCAGTGTTTGGAGAAGGAGAATGTTGTGTTGTTGATCCTGGTGTGTTTTCAAAGACAACTTTCCGAGCGGGCCATGATATAAAAGAGTTTAAACAGTTGTCAAGGTATGCAAGATCCATCGTAGGCCTCCATAAATATGTTTCTTCCTGAAGCACAACATCCAGAAATACTTTAACAGCTTTAGGTCCGAGAGGAATGCCATTAACCAGTGCCTTTGGTTCTTGTGTCTGCCAACGCCCTTCACCGACAACTACACTATCATCAGACAAATCTAGTATTTTGCATTTGTTGAGAGAATTTGCTCTCGAACCCTGTCAAAAATATTCAGTAAACTCATCACAGAAATCTTGACTTTAATTACTATGAGAATGCAAGAGAAATAGTATTTACCAGTGGTGCAATGTCTTCTGATCCAAGGCCCATACCCAGTTCGACACATTTATTCTTTGGCCATGCAATGATATGACCAACAGCTTCCTTAATTGTGCACATGTTACTCGCAGGTCTCCAGAGGAATGCTTCTGGTTCATTAGCAGTTTCAACTAAGACCTTTGCATCCTTAGGTCCTAGGCGACTGTCATTCACTATGTCATCTGGGTCAGAAGCAAGGATACGGCCCTCAGCAACGTTCCCATCTTCATCAGCCCAATCAATCATAAGACATTTCTTCTGTGATCTCTTGTTCACACTCTGTCAAATTGTCAAAAGAGTAAAAATCCTACTGTAAAATAAAAAAACAAAACCATTGATCTCATATATATATATGACTTACTCTTGCAGCAGAGTTTTCCCCCCTCTTCATTGTCTTCTCTCTGAAACAAAAATCCATTCCAAAGCTTAAAATTATTGCACAACTACTTATCTTTATGAATTCTACAAGATGTATCTAACCTGGCTTTTCACTTTTGCAAGTTCAGACTGTAACTCGTTAACCTTTTGCATAAGCTGAATTTGCTTCTCTTGCATCTCAGAGATAGACTTGTGGTTGACATTGAAGCAAGCTAATTTCGTCTTATTAATATTTCTACCCATTGCTCTCATTCGACCAGGATTATCAGGTCCTAAGATCTGGATGAGTGTATCTTCTTCTACATTTTTAGCAGTCGGATTAGCACCATTAACTATCTCAGTTGCCTTTTGCTGTAGAGAACATTTTAAAAAAAAATATCAGGGAAATTATAATGTTGTTTTTATAGAATCAGAAAATTGGTTAAACTCACAATCTTCTCTGCTGCATTTGTGTTGACTGGTGTTCCATCTTTCCTTGTACGTGACTTCACCCAGACTTTAAGTCTTGACACTTCAGACGGGTCTTCAGAACTATTTTTCCATGGCAAAATAATATGTCAACACACTTGTCTAATTAATATGTAGAATGCCAAAAAAAAATATGTAGTATGTTTAATTACCATCTCTTCTGCTAGTATAACCATTCCCTTCCGACTACATGTGTGAGGAATCTGTTTGCGTCTCCTATCCTTGTAGCTATGCACTCAGAACCTATCAAATGGTTGAGAATATGTAATCAAATTTGTAATCAAATGCATGTTTAGAGAACATTCTTAGACCTTAGTTGAATTCCGTACCTTGAATTCTTTGCTAGTTTTCAGTTTTACAAATTTGCGCCACTCAATAGGAGGAACATTCTTAGGCCTCAGCTGCATCCTCTCTTGGTTGTTATCTGACTGATTAATTTGTGTAACAAGGCGTGACTTGGATGCTCGCCATAATCCTCCCATCTGCTTCAGAACTGAAACCCTTTGGTAGTCCTCATCAACCTCAAACCTTGCCTGCACTCACATAGTAAGCAAATAATTAAGCTTTATTCTCTGAAAGGCTAGATAGATATATGTTCACATTGTCAAGAAAGTGTTACCTGGACTGATTTCCAGAGCACTGTCTTCACTTCTTCACTGAGATGTTTCCAACTTTCTAAAGTAACAGGTACGTGCTCCCTAACCAATGGACCTAAATATGACGACAACTTGACTGATCCAGGACCATATGCTTCTCCCATGAATGTGAAATCCACACGAACTCTGCTATTTGTATCTTTAGCTAGGTCTCTCATCATTGTTGGTCCACGTTTTCTCTTACGAGAACTTGAAGCTATTGGTCCATCAGTATGTTCGATCTCACCTTGAGGCACATCAGCAGCTTCCTCTTGTTCCAATACATGTTCCTCGGATTGCTCTTGTTCAGATTCATGTCCATCGGATTGATCTTGTTGAGTTTCATGTTCCTCAGATTGATCTTGTTGAGTTTCTTGTTCCTCGACTTGTTCCTCGACTTGTTCCTCTACATGGTCTGGAGCTTGGTCTTGTTCCATAACAGTACACACGAACTCAACCTCGTCATCTTTTTTCTTCTTCTTGATTGTTGGTTTCCTTCCCCGTTTGCTCCCCTTTGGACGCCCCATCTCAATTTACCTGAAACAAAAAATTAAAATTCATGAGTTCACTCTTTACATTAACAGAAACCATACAAAAGACACACCAACAAAGACACAAGGACCAAGCAAACAGACTACAAGGACCAAGGAAACACACACACCAACAAAAACACATCAACGAAGACACAATGACCAAGCAAACATGACACACACGAACAATAAGGATACATGTTACACATAAATGCCTTCAGCATCACTTCTGGCATTCTCAGCTTCATCAATCTCAGCATCCATGTCTATATTTGATGGCAATGGTCCAATGTCTGCAGTTCCCTCTTGAGTTTCTTCCTTGCTGTATCTTCTAGAAGGACCTCTCATGACTATATACCAATTCGAAGTCTCATCTTCCCTAGAGTAGAAGACTTGCTTTGCTTGTGATGCTAGTATGTACGGGTCACTTGTAAAAGAGGCTTGACTATGATTCATGTTAACTAGTGTAAAACCATCTTCAATCTTCACTCCATTACCCTTTACGGCCCATTGACACCGGAACAGAGGAACATAGAAGATGTTATAGTCCACCAAAATGATCTCAGTTACTCTGCCGTAGTAGGAAACCAAATCAACGACCTGTGATGTATCTTTGGCACTTGATCTGCAAACTGATGTTGCCTCGTAATAAACCCCACTGTTTTGACTCTTCCTATCAACAGATATAGTGTGAAATCTCTGCCCATTAACTATGAATCCTGTATATGACCTTGCAGTACATCTTGGACCATAAGCTATCCACTTAAGTGTTTCATCATGTGCTGTAGAATCTAGAGGCACCTGATAAATTAAAAACAAGTCAAACACCAATACAATAAATTAAGAAGAGGAATGTTCAGTATAAATCAGTACCTGTTCTTTTAGCCAGCTTGCAAAATTCTTTGTATGCATACTCCATAACGTTGATGCATCTCGACGGCATCTTCCATCATTGTCTTGCAAATGTTGTAGATGTTCACTTCAATATTGAAAACAAACAATTTGTTAGTTACTGTCCACGAATTAATGAAAGTGTAAAATATTGTACTTACTCTACATAAGGTTCGACGAGAGCCATGTTTTGGATGATAGCAAGATGAGCAATATTTTTTTCTGTTTCACTGAGAGTAACTGAAGTGCCTCCGGATATTGGACGACCCTCTAAGACATAATTGCTCTCGAACTCCATGTTTCTATCTACTTTATGTTGGACATTTGTAGTCTTCTTCAGAAATTCATTACAAAACCTGATACATTCCTCAGCTAGATAGCACTCAGCAATGCATCCCTCTGGTCTTGCAGGATTCCTTACAAAGTCTTTAAGGACTTTCATATACCTGAAACAAGTGAAAAAAATCAGAGCTGATAGAAACTCAATTCAAAAGAAATTTATAAGTTAAAATTAGTCATATATATCTTACCTTTCAAATGGGTACATCCATCTAAAATGTACTGGACCACCAAGCCGGGCTTCTCTTCCAAGATGGACAGTCAAATGAAGCATGATATCAAAAAAGCTTGGAGGAAAGAATCTTTCGAACAAGCACAGAGTCTCAACAATCTCAGCTTCCATGACCAAAAGCTTCTCCCTATCAATCACTCTCTGACACAGCATATTAAAGAATGCGCAGAACCTAAACACTGCAAGCCTCGGTCCTTTTGGTAACAAACCTTTCAGTGCAATGGGCAGAAGTTGCTGCATCAACACATGGTAGTCATGTGACTTCAACCCTGTGACTTTACACTCATCTAACGAGACACCTCTTGAGATGTTAGAACAATATCCATCTGGCCCTTTGAAATCGAATAGGCGCCTGCAAAAGATCTTCTTCTCTGCCTTGGATAACGACCATGGTGCTGGAGGAAGATATGTACGTTTACCCTGAACTCTAGGGTGCAACTCTGGCCTAATACCAAGCTCCTCGAGATCTTTACGAGCTGCAAGACCATCCTTTGATTTACCACAGTGCAACAAAGTTGACACTAGACTCGCAGCCACATTTCTCTCCACGTGCATAACATCTAAGTTGTGCCTCACCGGAAGTTCCTACTCAACCATAAACAAAAGACAAAAAAAAATTAATCAAAAGGCAGTTCTGAATAGAAAACCATTTAAGGAAAAGAGATAAGTTTCTTACCTCCCAGTAAGGAAGCTTGAAGAAGATTGACCTCTTCTTCCATCTAGATAACTCATCTTCATCTACTTCTACTTCTTCTTCTTCTTCTTCCTCTGATTCACTCGATAAAGCCTCACTATCAGACCCTTTATTATCAGCACACTGAACCCTTTTTCTCTTTCTTGCAGATCCTTTGAAATTTCCAAAATCATTCTTGAAATTTCTAAGGTGTTGAGAAATGTCACGCCCAGTGTGTATTCTTCCTCTTCTTCCTTGTTCAGCTTTGCCATCAAACCATCTTTTCTTTCCCCGGAAACGATGACCTGGTGGAAGACCCTTCCTATGGCACATGTACACATGTTTTCTGCTGAACTTTAGCCACATGCTATCTGTCTTTTTCCCACATAACGGACACCCCATTTTACCCTTCACTTTGCATCCTGCAAGATTCCCGTAAGCCGGAAAATCACTGATTGTCCAGAGCAGTGCTGCCTTAAGAGTAAATGTAGATCGAGTCAGAGCGTCGAATGTTAACTCCCCAATGCTCCACAGGCTGTTCAGATCCTCGATGAGGGGTTCTAAGTATACATCTATACTATTACCAGGCTGCTGTGGACCAGGAATCAACAATGAGAGCATGATGTTCTCCTTCTTCATGCATAAGTCAGGTGGCAAATTGTAGTTCACCAGTAAAACAGGCCAGCAACTGTACATTGAGTTCTTCATGTTGAATGGATTGAATCCATCTGTTGAAAGTCCAAGCCTGATGTTCCTTGCTTCAGCTGCAAACGTTGGGTATTTAGCATCCAACTGATCCCATGTCACTGAATCAACAGGGTGACGAAGCTTACCATCACTGCTTTTGTTCATAGAGTGCCACCGTAAATCCTTAGCCATTTCTTCCGAACGGAACATTCTCTTCAGTCTAGGAATTATAGGAAAATAACGTAACACCTTTTGTGGGACGCCCCTCTTCGTCTCACCAGTATGCATATTTGTCTTCCATCTCGAAGCCTTACACTTTGGACACTTCTCAAGCTTCTCGAACCTCTTTCTGAACAGACAGCAGTCATTAATACATGCATGGATCTTCTCATAACCCATGTCGAAGGATTTCAGAAACTTCTTCACGTCATACAGTGATGTGTGAAGCACATTTTCCTCTGGTAACATCTCCGGAAATGTCTCTAGCAGATCATTGAAGCTCTTATCAGACCACCCATTCTGAGTCTTCAGTCGAAATAATGAAACAATTGCAGATAGCTTACTATGGTTGACACAGCTCGGATACAGGGGTGTTTCAGCCTCAGCTAACTTTGCCAAAAACTCATCTTCTTTCTGGTCGTCTCCCTCTGCAGCTTCAGATAAATCCCCTCTCTCAGCTAACTCTTCATCAAAAAACTCAGCAGCTCTATACAGCCCAAAAATCTCATCATTCCATTCAGTTGCTCTACTTTCACCTGCAACCTCTGAGTTCACTTCTCCATGTAGATACCAATCACTCCGCATCTTATAACCCTCCTCCATTCCCCTGGTAACTAGATGGTGAACTACAACACTTGCTGGATGACGATCAATGTTACGGCAGTCTATGCACGGGCATATAATCATATCAATCCCTCCCATAGCTGAAGCCACATCTCGGACAAACTGTGAAGCCCCTCTCTCATATCCTGGATCAACTCTTCCATTAACAATCAAAATGAAAACAAAAGAAACATGTTAGTGAGATGCAACAAATTAAACCTAAAATATATATGCTTAAGATCAGTACCTGCTTAGATGTACCCAAGCTTTATCCATCGTACTGTGTTCGAACCTAAGTTGAAAGCTTTTCGTAACATAAATGTGATGTCAAGTTGTCCTCATAGCATATAACGATACATAAAATCCAAAAAATCATATAACAACTTATCAAAGACGTCACGATAAGTGAAGAACAAGAACTCAAAGCACTCCAAACAAGAACTCAAAGCAACCAAGAACTCAAAACAAATAAGAACTCGAAGTAAATAAGAACTCAAAGCAACCAAGAACTTAAAAAGTAAAATAATAAATTCGAGATTGTGTAAATCGATTTCAACTCAAAATTAGGACTTCCAATACCTTCGAGATGTACTACCGGAGCTGAATCGAAGATCTGTTTGAGAGGATGGAAGAAGCGGCGAGAAGCGGCGAGAAGCGGCGAGGATGGAGATTGGAGGCAGATTTCGTTTAGGGTTTTTGAAATGGAGGTTGATAGAGATTGATTCGCGAGCTAATTGGTTTCCAGATTTACTTTTCGAGCGAGAATCAATGGGGATTTCATTTAGGGTTCAATAGAGAAAGAGGGAAAAATGAGAGAGATGAGAGGGAACCCTGATGAGTGTGAGGGAAAATCTAATTTTCACTAAGTGTACTTTCGCGTAAAAGCTAATTTTTGGTTCCCGCTTACTAAAACTCTATCATAGCATTTATCTAATGCTGTTCTATGATTAAAAAATATTACCCTCAGCAACGACAGCAGTTCGGTAAAACGAGCTATAACAATGTGCTATGAATAGCAACTTTTTTTGTAGTGCCATGGGCATCTATTGCTACAAGGTTATGCCTTTCGGGTTAAAGAACGCCGGATCCACCTACCAGAGACTGGTCAACATGATGTTTGCCGATCATATAGGCCGTACCATGGAAGTCTACATCGACGACATGCTAGTGAAGTCCTTGGAATCCGAAGATCATATCTCGCACCTCAACAGGCGTTCACCACCCTAAGAAGGTACAATATGAAGATCAACCCTTCCAAATGCTCGTTCAGAGTAAGCTCCGGGAAATTCTTGGGGTACATAGTCAATCACAGGGGCATAGAAGCGAATCCGGAGCAGATAAGGGCCATCCAGGCGATACCTTCCCCTCGCAACGTTAAGGAGGTTCAAAAACTAACAGGTTGAATGGCAGTCCTCAGCAGATTCATCTCCAGGCTCTCCGACAAATCCCATGCCTTCTTTGAGACGCTAAAGAACCCCAAGGACTTCATATGGACAGAGAAGTGCGAAACCGCGTTATCTGACCTCAAGACCTATCTCACTACTCCACCACTCCTATCCAAACCCCTGGAAGAAAAGGTCTTATTGCTCTATCTAGCCGTATCCGAGCATGCGGTTAGCGCGGTCCTCGTGAGAGAGGAAGGAAGGAAACAACACCCTATATACTATGTTAGCAAGTCCATGCTAGATGCTGAGACTCGCTACAGCCATATGGAAAAGTTGGCCCTCGCCCCAGTCGTAGCAGCTCGGAAATTACGCCCATACTTCCAGGCTCATCAAGTCGTGGTAGTCACTTCGTTCTCTATTAAACTGGTCCTTCATAAGGCCTAGGTGTCGGTACGATTGGCAATGCTAAAACTTGCAGCCAATGCCAGAAACACGCTCCCATCTCCAACTTACCACCAGAGAACCTCAAATCCCTAAGCTCCCCTTGGCCTTTTCACAAATGGGGCACGAACATCGTGGGAAAATTCCCTATGGCGTCGGGGCAAAAGGTCTTTCTCCTAGTGATGACCAACTATTTTACGAAATGGGTAGAAGCCAAAATCTTGGCCAAGGTCACAGATCTCCAGATCAGAAAATTCATCTGGACGAACATAATTACCCGCTTCGGAGCACCTCAGGAGATTGTCACCGACAATGGACCCCAGTTTACCAGCAACGATTCCAGGACTTCTGCAAAGAATGGGACATCAAACTCTCATAATCAGCACTGCGACATCCCCAATCGAACGGTCAAGCAGAGTCAACCAACAAAACGGTGGTAAACATGCTCAAGAAGCACTTGGAGAAGGCTCATGGGCGAATTACACGGACTCCTCTGGGCCTATCGGACAACTCCGAAGACATCTACCCAATAAACCCCTTTCTCACTCGTCCACGGCACCGAATCAGCGATACCCACCGAGGTGCACGTTAAGACCACGATCTCCAACATCCTAACTTCAAAAGAGAATGACGAGCTGATGTACCTAAGTCTAGACCTACTAGACGAAAAAAGAGAAGCAGTCCACCTCAGGAACGCATCGTACCAAATAAAAGTATCCAATAGCTACAACAAGAAGGTGAGATCCAGAACCTTCCAAGAAGGAGATTGGGTCCTAGGCGAGTCTGCAACCATACGAGGAATAAATCAGCCGGAAAACTCGCCCCCGGATGGGAGGGCCCTTACCAGGTAATAGGGGTGCAAGGGGTAGGAGCCTATAAACTGCAAGACAGTAAAGGAAGGTCCAACCCAACTCCTAGAACGCCTTGCACCTCAAATTCTACAATTTTCTAAAAGTCAGATCTTCGGATCAAGCCATATATATATACTACTATACTATATATTTAATATTTTGGTTTTCCTACTCCTATGTATAACGAGAACGTCTTCGGACTAGGCTTATAAAATACATTTGGTTTCGACTAAAAGGAGTTAAGGGAATACCAATATACTTAAAGGGGCATATTAGCTGGATCGGGACCTTTGGGACCTCAGATCTTAGTTAGCCCCCTAACTGGTGAGGCTACTCACCTAAGGTGCAGACAGATATGGAAGGGGTCTGATCAGCCCTGCACCGATGTCTGCACAACAGGGCCCCGCGTAAAGGCCTATAGCCAAGAATTATGCGGGGACCACGTACTAAATGCTACCCAAACCCTCGTTAAAAACGCCACGAGCTAAACACGGGCATAATGTACACGGCCAAGTACTGTAATCAGATTCTAGCGGGTGATATGCAGGGAGGAAAGTGCAAAAAACCGGTTAAGCACAAACAATTTAATACCTATCCAGACGTGGAAGGTAGTGTGTCTGGGTTGAAGTCGCCTAGCGGGGGGGGGGGGGGGGGGGCACCCCATACCACAGTAAGTCTGAAAGTGACCTTTCTGCAGAAAGGTAGAGTTCAGCATTGAGACTTTCGAGAATAGCCTATGCCTCTGGGTAGCACAGTGCGATTTCTCAATTTAGATCGAGAGTGGCACGCCTCTGGGCAGCAGAGTGCGATCAAAAAGACTCCCCAAAAGCATAAAGTCCAAAGACCTCAGGGTCCACAGACCTATGTGTCCAAAGACCTCAGGGTCCAAAGAACCTCAGGGTTCTATATACCTAAGTGTCCAAAGACCTCAGGGTCCAAAGAACCTCAGTGTTCCATACGACCTCAGGGTCCAAAGAACCTCAGGGTTCCATACGACCTCAGGGTCCAAAGAACCTCAAGGGTTTATAAGACCTTAGGGTCTGCAACCTCCGGGTTAAGAACCTCAGGGTTCAGAACAGCCCCAGGGTCTCGAATCTCTCATGATTCAATGTTGCCATCATCGGTCTGGAATCTCCGGGTTCAAAATAATTCAGGGCTATTTGGAACCCTCGGGTCCATCAAAACCAATAGGCCTTTAAGGAATCTTCGGATTCGTAAAGATCACCTAAAACAATCAAAGGCTTTCAAGCCTAAAAGACCCTCGGTGTAACACCCACGAACCGTCTTAAACATAGGTCAATCCACCGGCCAACAATCAAACAAGAACATGACCGATGAACCAACTAACACCAAGGATTGGAGATGAAAAGCCAACCGGCCAGCCAACAATCAAACAAGAACATGACTGACCGTCCAACCCAACACCATGGTCCGGAAGCGCTACATGACGGGTTAGGAACAATCCGGTCAGAGTCGCAGAATTTACTCCACAGCTTAGACCAGTTCATCCACTAACTCGTCCCGCTAACTCAAGGCATAAGGCTTTGAAACCCGTACCAAGAGTTAACGTTGTCCGTTAGATCGTGGCCTAAGGCTTTTCAACCCGTACGACGACCTAACGTTGTGTTAGACCGGACTAGTCACATATCAGAGTACTCATGATGCGCATATAAAACAATTGCTTTATTCATTCAATAAATATCCATACATAGATATAAATCGAGACCGGTCCCGGCCTAACGCCAAAATCGAGTCAACTAACGCAAATCCAAAATACCGTTTACAAAAGGCATGCAAATCCACTCCGGTGGTCCTAACGTCCAGCTCCAAGCTAACCGATCATCCGTTACCTAAAGATAAAGTCCCAAACTCTAACAAGACTCTCTACTAACAACAATATCATAACTAAACAAATCAACTGTTAGTCACTCCCTTACCTAGAGCTGACTAACCTCAAATAACAATAAATAACTCAATCAAACTGTTACTCAGATAGTTCAGCCTCCTGCTGATAAACTATCCTTAAAGATAACAGGAACCTGCACTCAATCAAATCAACACACAAGAATAGAAAACATGATGCATCCTAGCCCTAGTCCTAATCAGGTTATTAACTCAGTCTTAATTTCGTTCCATCTCAATTTAGCCCTCGCTAAGCTGAGTCCAATTCATAAACAAAATAACCCTAAGGTCTCTACCATGCAATTGTGTGATCATTCTAATCTATAATCTATATGCAGACTCGATCTATCCTAATTTCCAAGTGGAACTCAAACAAAACCAACTCACAATGTTCTTTGCCGATAAGCAGCTGGTTGATCGGAGAGGACTTAGCCAAAACCCAATGGACGACTTGAATGGACTGGACTGGACTGATCTTGACTTGGACAGAACCTCCCCTGATACTGGTCTGGACTGAACTCAACTTGAACAGAATCTCCCGTAGCTTCTGGACAGTTCTTCGGACTTTCGGTACTTCAGAACTTCGACTGATCTGAACCCGTGGAACTAAACTGATCTTGGACAGCACCTCCACTTGATCATGAAAGAAAATAACTCCCTTGGACGAGATTATATGGGCAGAACCTTCCCCAGACACTCATTCAAAATCAATAGAGAAACTGATCTCGAAAACTCTCCAAAACCCTCGAAAAAGATCGGAACCTCTTACTTCTTTTTTCTACTTTCTCTATCTCTCTCTAACCACGTTTGTAACTTTCTTTTGAAAGGTCTGGATGAATGAAATGGGAAGGGTTCGTGGGGTTTATATAGTATACATCAGCCAATCATGTTCAGGTTGGTGGCAGCGCGTGTGTCGCTCTGCATGGCTCCGGTTGCATGCGCGGCGACACCTCGTGCTCTACATGGCAGTCAGCATGACTCAGTCACATGCAGAGAGACACATCCAGGTCCAGATGGCGTTCATCATGGCTGGAATGCATGCATTGCGACACACGGGTCGCCTGCGTGTCGATCAACATGCTTCGGTTGCAGAAACTGCGACACTTCGTGCTTTTACATGTCAAGCTGCATGTTCTCCTTCCATGCACGTCTACACCTCATGATTCCCTTGACACTCAGCTGGTTGGATGGTTGACACCACGTTCTTATCTCTTAGATCAAGTCACCTCGTGCTTCTCGGTCGATTTGCGCGATTTCGGTCTTTCTGATGAATTTTTGTCCCGCGATCAATCCCTAATATTTTTCCGCTCCCGTTCTGATTCTCTAAATATTTTTAATAAACTCCAGATGAATACTGAGATCCTCTAAAAATATTTCCCGAGCCTCCGGCTTCCTCCAGAAATTATGTAAAACCGAAATTAGGGTTTTTGTCCAACTTCGGGTTTTCTCGTCGTGCTTGCTTCCCGTTGTGTTTACTCCCTTGGTGCTTACTCCCGTCCTGCTTCGAACTTATAATATATCTAAAATAATATTCTGATGATAGATGTGAAGTTTCGCAGAAAACTTCGTCGCTAAAAAACGTCGGGTTTCTGAAACGTCGAGCTTCTAAACCGTCGTGCTTCCAAAAATGTGATTCTTCTAAAACCTTCGTCTGATGAATCAAAGACTCTTCTAGGAAAGGTAGAGCAGCTTACATCGTCTCATGGTTCACTCACTATCCATTCTTCGACCATATCTTACTTCGAACTTCTCGGTTGGCCAGTACCTCCTACGGTTTGATCATCATGTTGATGCTCGACCAATCTGAACCATGTTAAGTTTGAAATGAGCAAAACTCAACATTCCTCATCATTCTTTGATTCCCAAAAGCTTGGCTCCAAACTCCGTCTTTGTCGATCCCGACCATTTTACCCCGAAGGGCGGGTTATCACACCGGCTGCTCGGTGTCTTTGGTTTTCGGGTGTTTGTGTTTGTTTTTCCGGAGGGTTTTTCGTGCGACAAATAGACTTATCCATTGATTTCGAGATAACCGTTTTTGACCCCAACAGTTAGCCCCCCAGCATGCAAGATGCGGGAGCGATTTTGCGTGCGGAAGATTAAGAGTTTGGAAATCGAAATTTTTGGCTATGAATATTTTATTCCGAAAAACCCCACCGCCTTTGGTTTCTTATAAGTAGTAGCTCATCTCCCCTCATTTCTCACTCACTCCTCTCTTCCTAAATTTCAGAAAAGATGGCTTCCTCTCCAAATGAAAAGAAAGATTCCGATGTTGAAATGAGTGAGGCTAACCAAGCCTCGCCGGCGCAGGATGCTCCCGCCCTTACGCAGGCGTTTGTCGAGGGGTTCAATTCCTTTCAAGACAAGATGGCGCGACGCCGCACCGAGATGGAGTCTAGCGCTGCGGGTTCCAGTGCTGCTCCCGTTCCGACCTTCGTGGCTCCAGTTATTGGACCCGATGTTACTCTAACTCCGATCTTCGTGGTTCCAGTTCCTGGACCCAATGTCACTCCAGTTCCGATCTCCATGATCCCAGCTTTTGGATCCGACGTCCCTCCATCTGAAGGGGAAGTTGTCGTTCCAGAGCAAACACTCGACGTCCAAGCCCGCCCTTTAGGCTCCTCTTCTGCGCCGATAGTGGTTTCAGAGGATGTGGTGGAAGTCATGCCTCCTCCTCCGGAAAAGAAGAGGGAGCTCGTCTTGGGAGTTCCCGCATCCGGTGCTGCTCCACCATCGAAGGGACGCTCGAGGGCCGGGGCGACTGGATCAGCGAAGAGGAAGAGATGTGTTAAGGGCGAAGAAGGGGAGGCTTCGGGGATATTATCGCATCATCGCTCGAAGGTATTATTTTTTTTTTTACTCTTTCCTTCCCCCCTTTTATTTTTGGTTCTCACTTTCTTTCGTATTATCAGTTTGTGTCGTTGATCGATGGGATGCTCGGCGATTGTGGGTTGGAAGTCGCACGTTTGTCCAAGGAGCTAGAGTCATCGCGGGAGGCATTGAAGCGTACCGAGACCGTGCTTCAGTCGATTGAGAGCACCAATGCTGCCCAGACGTCAACGCTCGAAGCCAGGATCAGCGATCTCGAACGTGATCTGGGTAAGACTATGAGCTCGCTGCTTAAAGCGAAGGGGGAGAAGAAGAGCAAGTCTTCGAAAGTCCGACGCCTTAAGCGGCGGATTCAGCGTTTCGAGGAGATGGGAGTTTGCACGACTGTGGAGCTTGACGGTCCGTCGTCCTCGGGTGCCCTAGTGCCAAGTTCGGGAGTTCCTAAGGTTCAGGATCCTGAAGTCGGTGCGGACGAGGGCGTTTGTGGTGAGGATGACGGCGAGGTTGATGGCGAGGTCGCTCCTACTTCGGGTGAGTCTGAGAATGAAGGCGGTGTTCCGGAGAACGCCTAGGTTGATCAATCCCTAAAGGGATTTTTATTTTGATTGTATTCCGGCCATTTGGCCATCATGTATGATTTTTGGGACTGGCCGTTGGTGGCTTTGAATCCCTACCCTTTCTAGGGCCTTTGGTTGAACTCTGCGGCTCAATTTCTATAAAATATTAATGTTGTGTTTTTAGAACTTCTGTTTATCAAAGTTAGAGGGACAGGATGTGAGTTGTCGTCTCATTCCTGCCTCCCTGACGATCACCGTATCCGTAGTTCGTACAAAGTGAGTTTTTTCTGCAGTTTTCGACTAACGCAAAAATTCGTGGAAACGTAGGGAATTAAGTGAAGAGACAAGTTTTAGGATCTCGCGTCGTCGACACTATGTCTATGAGATGTTAAGATACCAGCAAGGGTGGGTTTAGGGCAAGACCTAGGTTTACTTTCAGACTAAGGCGGTGCGATGACAAATCGGCTTTCGTTTTGCCTGTTCGTGATTTTAACCTGACTCGTACCGTTTTAAAATCCGCGAAGTGGTATCGGCTTATATGATTTGTCTGGGCACGAATCGAGCTACTTCCTTTACGAAGTGCTGAACCAAATTTGGATTTTTTGTATAGCGCGCTATGGGATGCTTGTCGGATTTAAAAGAGCCTACCCTTAGGTGGCTTGTCTGTTTAGGACGTTAGAGTTCATTTGTTGTGATCAGCAACAACGATATGATGCTGTTTAGAAGGCGTATGAAGGTTTTAATCAAAAAACGAATGTTCAGGCACAAAGCGACGTCTCGCAGTGCTTTGAAGTTTGTTTTTCTTATGGCATAAAGGACTATGGGCTTTTAGAAATCACAGAATGTTTCCGGGTGATGGTGGTGATTTCGATGGATACTAGATCTGAAGTTGAGGCCATTTGGCGAATTGGTATTGGAAAGTTTTAAAAGTTCGATTTTCTTTTCAAAATTGTGGGAGCGTATGAGTGTACGCACCCCACTCCCCCCCCCTTTTGATCGGGGGGGATAGCTGAACCCGCCGGTTAGCGAGTTGCCTACGTACCTCTTTCGAGGATCAAGCCATCTCGTAGTTTTATTGTCCACGTTTATGTTCTTAAGATGCATCGCATTCCAAGTTCTCGGGAGTTTTACGTCTTGCATGTTCGCGATTTGATACGAGCCTGGTCGGACGACTTTTATGACTTTGTATGGTCCTTCCCAGTTCGCCCCAGTTTTCCTGCGTTTCGTTCAGCAGTGTTTTGGAAGACTTTTCGCAAGACCAAATCACCCTCTTTGAATCTACGATGACGCACGTTCGCGTTATAATATTTTGCGGCAGCTTGGTGATAATTTTGAATCCAGACGAGTGCCTGGTCGCGACGCTCGTTGATGAGATCAAGATTGTCCAGCAGCATGGCGTTGTTCAAGTCTTCCCGTTCGGGAAGGAATCTCCCCCGTACGCCGGGAAATTCTACTTCCGCCGGAATCATGCATTCTGCTCCGTAAACGAGAGCCAACGAAGTTTCCCCCGTTGCTCGTCTTGGAGTTGTTCGAGTTCTTCCGCCCATCGTCCCTTTTTGGCTTCGAAGTGTTTTTTAAATCCGTCTAGGACGGTTTTGTTTATGGTTTCAGCCTATCCGTTGCACTGCGGGTATCTGGGAGTGGACTTGTTAAGTCGTGTTTTCCATTTTTTGCAAAATGCCTCGAATCGTGTGGAGATAAACTGAGACCTGTTGTCCGTTACGATTTCGTATGGGACGCCGTGTCTAGTTATGATGTTTTTCCAGACGAAGTTCTCGGCTTGTACGTCTTTGATACTTGCGTAGGATTCTGCTTCCACCCATTTCGAAAAGAAATCCGTGAGGACCAGGAGGAAACGCTTTTGTTTTGATTTGTGTAGTGGTCCGACGATGTCCATTGACCATCGCATGAAAGGGTATGGAGATGAGATAGAGGAGAGGATTTCTGCGGGTTGATGAATTGTTGGAGCGTGCCGATGACACTTCTCGCATTTCCGAGAGAACTTCTCGCAATCTTTTACCATAGTTGGCCACTAGAATCCGTGGCGTTTTATTTTTGTTGCGAGAGATCTCCCGCCGGAGTGGTTTCCGCATGATCCGGAGTGAACCTCTTCCATGATTTTTCTCGCCTTCTCTCCTTCCGCGCAAGTCATGAGAGGTTCGGAG
The DNA here is from genome assembly GCA_026261945.1 of Hirschfeldia incana. NCBI lineage: Eukaryota > Viridiplantae > Streptophyta > Magnoliopsida > Brassicales > Brassicaceae > Hirschfeldia > Hirschfeldia incana. The sequence continues at coordinate 1,327,022 of JABCMI010000030.1, forward strand.
AATCGCCATTTGTAGATTTCGCCTTCCACGGTTACGTATCGTGCTGCCTGAATTTTTATTTTCCTGGCAGCCCATTTTTCCGCAGCTAGGGTACCATCCACGATGTAAGCTCGGATGGGTTCCAACCAGGGAGCGTCGCAGCCATACTCCGTTTGGTCTGCGTCTTCCTCTGGCTGATTCTCGTTTTCTTCTGCATCTTCAATCTGTGCTCTGATTAGATTGATGACGACCGGCGGTCCGATGCTCGGATGCTCTATGAATTCGACGGGAATTATTCTTTTAAGCCCCGGGTCCGAACCTGAGGCGAGCGGCTAAAGCGTCGGCTTGGACATTTTCCGAGCGGGGAATCCGGGTTAGCGCAAATTGCTCAAAGTCGCGAGCCAAGTCTTGGACGACTTTTAGATATGCGTTCATCCTTTCGTCCCTCGCTTCGTATTCTCCGCTGTACTGGTTTGCGACTAGCTGAGAGTCGCAGTAAGCGTGGATATTCTGGATTTTCAGTCCGTGGGCTAGTCGTAAGCCTGCGATAAGCGCTTCATATTCTGCCTCGTTGTTTGACGCGTGAAAATTCAAGCGGAAGGATTGCTCGAGGATTTCTCCTGTAGGCGAGGTGAGTCGAATACCGATTCCGGATCCTTGCTTGGATGATGATCCGTCGACATAGAGGTCCCACGTCGAGCCGGGTTCCTTGTTAGTCACATCCATCGCGGGTAATTCTACCAAGAAGTCTGCGAGTACCTGCGATTTCATGCAGGTCTTCGGATGATATTCGATATCGTACTCGCTCAATTCGATTGCCCATTTTGCGAGTCTACCAGACTGGCTTGGGCTGTGTAGAATCGTTCATATTGGGAGGGTGGTGAGGACCACGATGGTGTGAGATTGGAAATATGGCCTGAGCTTTCTCGCTGAAGTTATGACAGCGAGTGCCAAATTTTTCCATTAACGGGTACCGAGTTTCCGCACCTAGTAACGTTTTACTAATGTAGAAGACTGGTCTTTGTTCTCCAAATTGCTCTTGTATCAGGACACCGCTTACTGCGGATGCGGAGACCGCGATGTAGTGGAACAAGGGTTCTCCTACTACGCGTTTTGCGAGCATAGGAGGGGTGGCCAGATATTGTTTTAGTTGTTGGAAAGCTTTCTCGCAATCTTCCGACCACTCGAACTTCTTATTCCCCTTCAATGTTTCGTAGAAAGGGAGGCACTTATCCGTGGAGCGCGAAATGAATCGGTTTAGTGCTGCGACCCTTCCGGTCAGCCTTTGGACTTCTCGTTTGGTCCTTGGGGAGGCCATCTCTATCAATCCGTTGATCTGTTTTGGATTGGCTTCTATCCCGCTGAACATGACGAGGTAGCTGAGGAATTCTCCCGATGCCACGACGAATCTGCACTTCGCTGGATTTAGTTTCATGTTATGCTGGTTTAACCTCGCAAAGCATTCCTCTAAGTGAACTACGTGGTCGCATTCGTCGAGGGATTTTACCAACATATCGTCGATATAGACTTCCATGGTTTTTCTGAGTTGGTCGGAAAACATCCGATTGATGAGTCGCTGATACGTGGCACCGGCGTTCTTAAGACCGAAAGGCATTACTTTGTAGCAATATGTTCCTCGGTCAGTTTTCGCGGTCGTCGGGATTCATCATGATTTGATTGTAACTGGAGAATGCGTCCATAAATGACAGGAGTTTGTTTCCAGGGGTTGCTTCGACCAATCGGTCAATGTGCGGAAGCGGAAAAAAATCCTTTGGACATGCTTTGGTAAGATCGGTAAAATCGACGCACACTCGATATTTGCCGTTCTTCTTCTTGACCACGACGGGATTGGCGAGCCAGTCGGGATATCTTACTTCTGTTATCGATCCAACCTTAAGGAGTCTTTCGACTTCTTCATTAACCACAGTGGCACGTTCTGGCCCCAGCTTTCGCCTCTTTTGTTTTACGGGTTTATGAGTTGGATCGATGTTGAGTTCGTGACACGTTACGTTGATGTCAATTCCTGGCATATCTTCCGCGGTCCAAGCGAACGTGTTTAGGTTCCTTTTGAGACATGCGATGAGTTCTGCTTTCAATGGATCGCGGAGATTGGCTCTGATCTCTATGCACCGTTCTGGGTTAGCCTCGTCGAGGCAGATCGAAATTACCGGTTCACAAGTGGGTTCACGTTTCCCTTCTAGGGCTTCAGCACTTTGCGACTGCCAGAGGTTTTCTAGGGGATCCCGCAATGCGGACTCATGGGTCGTTTGCTTTTCCAGGTTAGTTTCGGGCTCGGAGCTTTTTCGTTTTATCCCAGTGGCTAGGCAGACTTGCGATGCTTTACGATCTCCTTGAATTGTTTCGACTCCGAAGAGGGTTGGAAATTTGAGGCATAGATGGAAAGTCGAGGGGATTGCTTGCATGGAGTTTAACCATGGGGTTCCGACGATCACATTATATGATGTTGGGCCATCGACAACCAGGAATTCTACCCTCTTGGTGACGCTCCCGGCTCTGACTGAAAGATTGACTGAGCCGAGGGTCATTGTGATATTCTCTGAGAGTCCGATGACCAGACTAGGATCGTCTGTGATTGTGCTTAGGTCGATTCCCATTCTCTCGAGAGTGCTTTTATACATAATATTTGTCGAGCATCCGGTGTCGACCAATATTCTAGCTACGTCCATGTCCTGAATCGTAAGTTCGATAACGAGGAGCTCTTCGAGAGGTTTGGCTTGAAAAGCCGTTGCTCCATCCCCGAATGACACGATGTTGCGGACGGGTGATATGGTCATACTGTTGCGTTACCGATCGTAGATTTTTGAGTAAGAGAATCCGAGCCCCCCCCCCCTCCTTCTAGCGCCAAACTGTGGGAACCGAAATTCACACTGTCAATTTTTGTTAAGTAAATCGCAGGAAAACTAATTAAACTCTATTTTCCCTGAAGGCTCGGATTCTCTGCGACAACCAAACAGAATCGATAAAGTAAAAATATGACAATAACGTAGCTGAAAAAGTGGTCTAAGGCATTTTTATTAAATGAACGACAAGTTGGATACAATATTCTTCCAAAAACGGAGAGATAGGATATGCTGAAAAGGAAACGACAGAACTACAGGCGACGAAACGTTCTAAGTCTTGCTCCGCTAGTCTAACCACCTAAGCCCTAGGTTCCCTAAGCTAACAGGAATTCTCTAAGTCTCTGGATTTCGGATCAGCTCTCTCTCTCTCAGATTTTCGCCCCCCTTTGCTTCTCTCCCCAAGCTTCTTTATATACTCCTCCTTATGACGGTCTATTCTCCTTTTGGGCCGCGAATCGGGCTTTTTCCATTTTTGTCGGTCTTCGTGTTTATCGGGAAACTTGACATTTATCTTTCTCAGAATTTTAACATTTATCTTGTTATGTAAAAATAATCATACCGTCGTATCTATCTTTAGGAAATCGTAAATGGGCCGTCCGATCATGTTTGGTCCCTTCAGGGCCGTTTTTCGGATTTCAGTTGTTTTCTACGATTTCCTCGAAAGGATACTCCTGTTGCGATATCGAGTTTTTCGGAAGATCTCCGATCCTTCGTAGAGTCCAGATGAATGGTGTCTTAAGATAACCATCATTGTTTTATACGACAAATTTAAGATCTCCGTGCCCGTTGATATCCTACGAGTTTTCCAAAGTCTTTCCAACGATATTGGTTTGGAATAAGAACGAGAGTTTTGTTCGCGGAATCTCAACGATTCGTTCCGCGAGAACTTGGGAAGGACGCAAAGTACAGACTTCTCACGGCCGGAGTCTAGAACTTACACACGAAGACTAGCCACCCGCCGACCCGAACCAGCGCGGGGCTAGCCGCCCGGCGACCAGGACCAGCGCGGGCACTAGCCGCCCGGCGGCCACGACCAGCACGGGCACTAGCCGCCCGGCGGCCACGGCCAGCACAGGCGCTAGCCGCCCGGCGGACTAGGCCGGGGCTAGCCGCCCGGTGGCCACGGCCAGCACGGGTGCTAGCCGCCCCGCGGCCACGGCCAGCACGGGCGCTAGCCGCCCGGCGGCCACGGCCAGCACGGGCCTAGCAGCCTGGCGGCCACGGCCAGCACGGGCGCTAGCAGCCCGGCGGCCATGGCCAGCACGGGGGCCGGCTGCTCGGTGTCTTCGGTTTTCGGGTGTTTGTGTTTGTTTTTCCGGAGGGTTTTTCGTGCGACAAATAGACTTAGCCATTGATTTCGAGATAACCGTTTTTGACCCCAACAGAAACTAAGGGTTTATACACCCAACGTTGTAAACGCTCACATAAACTCAATAAACATCTCTCTTTGCCTCGATTTCTCTTCTAGCATACAAGTCTTCCTGTGTTCCGTAGTACTAAAACAACCCTACACAAAAATACCATAACAGTTGTATCAGCATTGCACTCGGGAATGGGGACCTTCTCCTGGTTAAAGCGAGCTATGTAGGAACGTAAGGGCTCGTTCCTGTGTTGTTGGACCTCGTAGAGGTCATCTGATCTCTTCTTCAGGTGACGACTACTGGCGAATTGTTCCACGAACTTATCACTGAGGGCGGCGAAGGATTTGATGGATCCCGTGGGGAGATTGATGTACCAGTGGAGGTCAGGACCGGTCAAGGTTGACCCAAATCCTTTACACATGGTAGCTTCCCTTGTTTCTTTGGGGATAGAAACAGCTATCATGTGCTGCTTGTACTGGGCGACATGGTTGTCGGGATCTCCAGTTCCTTCATACATCTTAATGCTCGGGAAAGAGAAATTGCGAGGCATCTCGACCAAAGCAATCTCCTTCACAAAAGGTGTGTTGGAGTATGACCTAGGGTCGCTTCTCCGGATAGGGGGAGCTACTCCGAAGAGCCTTTCCACCATAGATTGGATGGTGCCGAATCTCTCGGAGACCACCTTCTCTAGGTAAGCAACTAGAGCTGGATCTAAGATAACATGATTAACGGGTGAGTATTCCTCATCCTCCGTGTCGTAATCGTCGTTCCCTTCTTCCCGGGTTATGTCTCGAGCAGCCTCTCGGGTATCAGATCCATTATTTACGATATTAGGCTGCTGAGGTGTTTCCTCGTTTTCGCGAGGGGTGTTCAGTGAAGCCATAGGTCGGACTATGGCTCTGAACCATTTCCGCTTGTTCCCAACTATCCTGAGGGTTTGGTTTTCTCGTCGGAGAGCGAGGTTCTCTGCTTCCATAGCGTCTAGCTTCTCGACGCTCTGTTGAAGTTGCTTGCAGTGTTCTCCAACTTGGTCTTTTAGGTTTTGAACTTCTTGGACAAGTTCAAGACCTACAGGCGGGTTTCCTGAGCCTTGTGAAGGTCGGTGATTTGGCTTTGAAGAGTTTCGAGCCGGGTGAGGAGCTCCTGCTCCTGCGGGGTTGGTTTCGGCTCGGTTGAAATCGTATTCCAGTGTCATCGTCACGTAGGTGAGTTACTCCCCTCCTTCTAGTGCCAAACTGTTATGGTATTTTTGTATTGGTTCGTTTAAGTACTATGGAACACAGGAAGACTTATAAATTTAGAAGATAAATCGAGGCAAAGAGATGTATTATTGAGTATCTTAAGCATTTACAACGTTGGATGCGTGATCCCTTAGTTTTCTAGCCTAACTCTCTAATCTCTAAGTCTCTGAAAGTCGATCCCTTGTTCTAGGGCTTTGGATCCACTTTTATAGTAGATGTATGTCGGTTGAAGTAGGGCGAACTCTTCCATAATCGTAGAAATAGAAGTTTTCCCATGGCTGGAAAACTTCCATTTTATTGGGAGGGGTTGGACCCTGGTTCCTTCCGGTAGGGGCTGGACCCTGGAACCTTCTAGCAGGGGCTGGACCCTGGAACCTTGTTAGGAGAAAGGTCTAAAAATCAAGGGCCCTTGGGAGGCTGGAGAAAACTTAAGCCTTGGATATTTTTCCCCAACACTTGGTGCAGCTTGGGTATGGCTTAAAACTTGGATCACTTGAAGGTGGATGGAATGAGGATGTTCTAAGAGGTTACTAACACTCTAAAGAACTCTGAACATCTCCATGAGCCTATGGATTGGCGACAAGGATGGTTAGCTACTCAAAGACACAAGATCACCTTGTATCGTCTAAGATGGTTCACTAGGAATTCCATCCCTTAGTAAGATCAATGTTCTTGAGCTGAACAGATAAAGCTATGAAACTTTGATTCAACTTTTAATCTAAAAACTTTCATACAAGTTGTTTCAATGTCTCATAGCTTTCTCTGTTCAGCTCAAGAACATTGATCTCACTAAGGGAACGAATTTCTAGTGAACCATCTTAGACAATACAAGGTGATCTTGTGTGTTTGAGTAGCTAACCATCCTTGTCGCAAATCCATAGGCTCAGGGAGACGTTCATAGTTCTTTAGAGTGTTAGTAACCTCTTAGAACATTCTCATTCCATCAACCTTCAAGTGATCCAAGTTTTAAGCCATACCCAGGCTGCACCACGCTGGGAACTCGTGAAGGAGTGTTCGAAGAGAGATGTCTATCAGCGTAGATCATTTGGAGGGCCCAACCGATGGGGGCCTGTTGGACGACCTGTCTGAGGCTCGGTGAATGACGAAGGTTGATTTGATACTTTTCCTCTGCCGTCGTCCCGTCGGGAGTCGCATCCCTGATTAGTTTGCCACGTTTATCTTTTCCTTGCTTTATGTTGTTGCTATCTCCCTGATTTTTGATGATTTTGTTATTCGAATAAGGACTTTTAATAGGTAATAATACTTATTGCTTTTGCCTTTATTCCGCCTTTTCTATTTCTGTTATGGTACTTTCTGATATAAGCGATTCGTGCTCAGACTACGGAATGATAGGAGGAAGGAGACAAGTTGTCGTAGTGCTTTCTCCTGCTTAAATGGTTGATGAACAAAGAGATCCTGCTTTTAGGATACTGCCATAAGGGTATGGGCCAGTATGTATCGTCGAGGCCTTTGTTCTAGCAAGGGATATTCGTCGTTAGGCAAGGGCTGCCTATATGTGGCGAGGGCCACATGGTCTATAATGAAGGCCGCAAGGTCTTCGTGATATATAGTAGATGGTTCCTGGATCTGAAGGTATCTTCTAGGCTATAAGCTGTGGAACCATGGAAGGAGCCGGGATTTATAGTTGCATCCTACAGTGGGGATTGCCTACGTACCCCTCAAAATAGGAACAAGTCATTCGTAGTTCATATATTAGGGGCGCGTAGCCTAGATGGGCACGTGGCCTAGTGGGCACGTGTGGGAACAAAAATTCGCACTGTCGATTTTTATTAAGTAAATCGGAGGAAAGCTAAGTAAACCCAACTTTCCGTGAAGGTCCAGATTCTCTGCGACAACCAACGATAAGTGATCAAATAAATGCGGAAAGGTTTTGAGACTGGACCTTAAGGAAGGCTGCCTACGTACCCCTTTCGAGGATCAAGTCGGACGTAGTTCAGTTGGAAGGGTTTGAACAAGAGATCGAACTGCCTGGCGGAGTTCGTCTAGTACGAGCGTTAGTCATAGAAACGGGCATGTCGAGAATAATGCCTAGGGTTTCTATGTGCGGAACTCTAAGTAAAAAGGATTGTTAGATCCTTTCGAGAGAAACAAGAGTCTGCGGACAAGATGAAAATAGAACGAGAGGCGGCCGGACGTTCTAGGTCCTGCCTTGCTAGACCGCCTAAATTCTAAGTTCTTAAGCTAACAGGAGCTCTCTAGGTCTCCAGTCTCGGATTTGCTTTCTCTCTAGGAATTTTGTGCTCTCTTTTTATTTGTCTCCCCAAGCTCCTTTATATACTCCTCCTTATGACGGTCTATTCTCCTTTTGGGCCGCGAATCGGGCTTTTCCATTTTCGTCGATCTTCGTGTTTATCGGGAAACTTGACATTATCTTCGTGAAACTTGACATTTATCCTTTTTGGAATTTTAACATTTATCTTGTTATGTGAAGATAAACATAAACCGTCGTATCTATCTTAGAAAATCGTAAATGGACCGTCCCATCGTGTTTGGTCCCTTTCGAGCCGTTTTTCGGACTTCGGCTGTTTCTACGATTTCCTCGAAAGAATACTCCTGTTTCGATATCGAGTTTTTCGGAAGATCTCCGGTCCTTCGTATAGTTGAACTGAATGGTGTTTTAAGATAACAATTATTGTTTTATACGAAGAATCTCAAGATCTTTCCATCCGTTAATATCTACAGGTTTCCGAAGTCTTTCCGACGATCTTGGTTTGGAGTAAGAACAAGAGTTATGTACGCAGAATCTTAACGATTGATATCACTCAAATTACCCTAATGAGTGAATTACTCTCATCAAAAGAGATCAATTGTAGTACTTAGGGATCGAATCCACAGAGAGCAGGAGCACACAATAAACTATAGAAATCAAGGTTAAGCTAGGTAAATAGTTTATAAAGCAGTAAATAAAACAGTTGTTGATTGAAGGGTTTGTAAACAATAAAGAGAAATAGCTAGATCTAGGGATTTATCAATCAAGAGATTCAAAACTATAATTCATATATGCTAATAATATAGATTCATTCTAGAACTCGATTTTAATAAGCAAGTAATTATCTCTCTCAAGAAATTACAAATCAGATGTCTAAGTCTTTGCTCCAGCTTTCGCATGCGAACAAGAAGTGAGTATCGATCGATGCTATGGTCTGAGCATCTGTCGATACTTCCTCAGACAAGCATTAGCGACCTAATCGATTATGGTCAACCAGATTCCTAGACCAATTCTCATATGTGTCTAAGTATCTAATCCAGCAGGATTCGGGTTCCGTTAATTGACTGCACTTTAGTGCATCTCAATTGTCCTATGATTCTAGGTTCAAACAATCAGTCACACTTTCGTGTGAGTAAAATTATTCCAGATCCTAGTATTACAAATCACCCTGGTGTTGAGATCTACAAATAATCTAGCAATCCTAATTGATTATCAGTTTGACATTAAGCTCATGAAATCCCTAAATCTAACATGATGAACTACTCAGACATGATAGAAAGAACACAAATCATAGTCTGAATAATAATAGAATAGAAATCAAAGATAAAACCAATGGAGTTCCAATCAATCTCTTAAGGAGATTGATCTTCTCTCCAATCTTAGAAAAATAATTTTGGAGTAATGAAAGAGTTGTGAAAGCGTAGCCGTCAACAATGGCTTAGAATAACATAAAATAGGGTTTCTGGTCGTCCAAGGGTATTCTGGGAATTTGGGTTGCTTTAGGGCTTCTGGCAGTCATGAAACATAGTGATCCCACGTCCTGACATTCATATCGATCGATATGGGTGATTTCCCATCGATCGATATACATTCCTCTTCTCGACAGCCTTCTCTCGCAAGGTAGACTGACCACTCTTCAGTAAAACGGGCATAACTTCTGATCTAACCGTCGGATTGACCTCAAACCGGTGGCATTGGAAAGCTAACTCAATCGCACCGTGGGAAGGTCTCCATCCATATCTAAACATCTGACGCGTCTGCGCAGTTCTGCACTTAAAAGGCTCCAAAAGACACCAAAATCACCATTTTACTCCAAGTCGTACCTGAACCTGTAAATACTCTAAATAGACTCTATTTCGTAGTAAATATATGTAAAAGCACTTATAAACCATGACTAAAAGTGGGTCAAAATCATGGCCGATCAACGATTCGTACCGCAAGAATTTGGGAAAGAAGCAAAGTATGGATTTCTAGGAGCCCGGAGCCTAGAACTTACGCACGGAGACTAGCCGCTCGGCGACCAGAGCTAGCACGGGGGCTAGCCGCCCGGTTGCCAGAGCCAGCAAAGGGGCTAGCCGCCCGGCGGCCAGGACCAGCACGGGGGGCTAGCCGCCGGCGGCCAGGACCAGCACGGGGGCTAGCCGCCCGGCGGCCAGGACCAGCACGGGGGCTAGCCGCCACGGCGGCCAGGACCAGCACGGGGGCTAACCGCCCAGCGGCCAGAGCCAGCAATGGGGCTAGCCGCCCGGGACCTGCATCTCGACAAGGGCTTCGATTTGATATCTTACTCGTTTTCTGGGTACTCACGGTTTGAGAGAACGAGCTCTTTGAAGGTTCCCGGCGGCCAGGACCAGCACGGGGGCTAGCCGCCCGGCGGCCAGAGCCAGCACTGGGTCTAGCCGCCTGGGACCTGCGTCTCGGCGAGGGCTTCGATTTGATATCTTGCTCGTTTTCTGGGTCCTCACGGTTTGAGAGAACAGGCTCTTTGAAGTCTAAAGGCAGATTCCTTGTCGTTCGGCCTGTCCAAACTTAGATCACTTCCCGTTTCTTCCGTATACTTTCATATGGTCGTGTCATCTCAGCTACGGACCTAATGTCTCTCGGTTCTTCTTGATTGTATCATCAAAGTTTTACGACTAAATCTGAGTTGGTTTTCTCGTAAAGTTTATCGTGTAAAACAAGAACGATCGACTTTAACATAGGTTTTTAAAGCTATACGACTTGTTTTGCTTTCGACGCTTGTTTTATGGGAAGTCCGCGCACGATAAATATTTTTAGCCGTTGATTTCGAGATAACCGTTTTTGAGCCCAACAGTTAGCCCCCTAGCCTGTAAGACGCGGAGACAATCTTGCCCGCGGCCACGGCCAGTACGGGCGCTAGCCGCCCGGCGGCCACGGCCAGTACGGGGCTAGCCGCCTGGCAGCCACGGCCAGCATGGGCGCTAGCCGCCAGGTGGCCACGGCCAGCACGGGGCTAGCCGCCCGGCGACCATGGCCAGCACGGGGCTAGCCGCCCGGCGACCATGGCCAGCACGGGGGCCGGCTGCTCGGTGTCTTCGGTTTTCGGGTGTTTCTGTTTGTTTTTCCGGAAGGTTTTTCGTGCGACAAATAGACTTAGCCATTGATTTCGAGATAACCGTTTTTGACCCCAATAGAAACTAAGGGTTTATACACCCAACGTTGTAAAAGCTCACATAAACTCAATAAACATCTCTATTTGCCTCGATTTCTCTTCTAATCATACAAGTCTTCCTGTGTTTCGTAGTACTAAAACGACGCTACACAAAAATACCATAACAGTTGTATCAGCATTGCGCTCGGGAATGGAGACCTTCTTCTGGTTAAAGCGAGCTATGTAGGAACGTAAGGGCTCGTTCCTGTGTTGTTGGACCTCGTAGAGGTCATCTGATCTCTTCTTCAGGTGACGACTACTGGCGAATTGTTCCACGAACTTATCACTGAGGGCGGCGAGGGATTTGATGGATCCCGTGGGGAGATTGATTGGCGACAAGGATGGTTAGCTACTCAAAGACACAAGATCACCTTGTATTGTCTAAGATGGTTCACTAGGAATTCCATCCCTTAGTAAGATCAATGTTCTTGAGCTGAACAGATAAAGCTATGAGACTTTGATTCAACTTTTAATCTAAAAACTTTCATACAAGTTGTTTCAATGTCTCATAGCTTTCTCTGTTCAGCTCAAGAAGATTGATCTCACTAAGGGAACAAATTTCTAGTGAACCATCGTAGACAATAAAAGGTGATCTTGTGTGTTGGAGTAGCTAACCATCCTTGTCGCCAATCCATAGGCTCAGGGAGACGTTCATAGTTCTTTAGAGTGTTAGTAACCTCTTAGAACATTCTCATTCCATCAACCTTCAAGTGATCCAAGTTTTAAGCCATACCCAGGCTGCACCACGCTGGGAACTCGTGAAGGAGTGTTCGGAGAGAGATGTCTATCAGCGTAGATCATTTGGAGGGCCCAACCGATGGGGGCCTGTTGGACGACCTGTCTGAGGCTCGGTGAATGATGAAGGTGGATTTGATACTTTTCCTCTGCCGTCGTCTCGTCGGGAGTCGCATCCCTGATTAGTTTGCCACGTTTATCTTTTCCTTGCTTTATGTTGTTGCTATCTCCCTGATTTTTTGATGATTTTGTTATTCGAATAAGGACTTTTAATAGCTAATAATACTTATTGCTTTTGCCTTTATTCCGCCTTTTCTATTTCTGTTATGGTACTTTCTGATATAAGCGATTCGTGCTCAGACTACGGAATGATAGGAGGAAGGAGACAAGTTGTCGTAGTGCTTTCTCCTGCTTAAATGGTTGATGAACAAAGAGATCCTGCTTTTAGGATACTGCCATAAGGGTATGGGCCAGTATGTATCGTCGAGGCCTTTGTTCTAGCAAGGGATATTCGTCGTTAGGCAAGGGCTGCCTATATGTGGCGAGGGCCACATGGTCTATAATGAAGGCCGCAAGGTCTTCGTGATATATAGTAGATTGTTCCTGGATCTGAAGGTATCTTCTAGGCTATAAGCTGTGGAACCATGGAAGGAGCCGGGATTTATAGCTGCATCCTACAGTGGGGATTGCCTACGTACCCCTCAGAATAGGAACAAGCCATTCGTAGTTCATATATTAGGGGCGCGTAGCCTAGATGGGCACGTGGCCTAGTGGGCACGTGTGGGAACCGAAATTCGCACTGTCGATTTTTATTAAGTAAATCGGAGGAAAGCTAAGTAAACCCAATCAAGAAGTTAGAACCCATACTTACCACATCGGCCTGAAGGTTAAGGTTTTCCTTCAGATCTAAATCCTACTCTTTCTCTTCCTCGGGGGTCTGTCTTCCTGTAGAGCAAGTGGGGGATGTTCTTCACTCAATGCAGCTTGATTTTCAATGCAATGTCGAGCAATGTGACCAACCTCTCCACAATTAAAACATTCTTGGTTTCCATTCCAAGATTTTGAGTTGTTGTCTCTTTTCCTTGTTAGGCCTTGCTTACTAGTATCCCTGAGCTCAACACTTTGCTTTCCCGTTTGGCCATTGACGCCTTTTCTTCTTGGTTCATGCTTTGCTTCTGCTGCTACTGCACTTTCCACATTTACTCTCCTCTCGACTAAGTCTGTGAGATTTCCAAAGTTACCTGACGCGAGTCTGCTACTTAGCTCAGGTTGTAACCCATACAAGAAGTTCCGGATCATTGTTGCTTCGTCTTCCTGACCGTTAAATACATAGCGCCGAAGTTTGGTGAACTCTGCATCATACTCACGTACTGTCCTATCTCCTTGAGTAAGATTCATGAACTGTCTCTCCAATCGATGTCTTTCCTCAGGTGGAAAGTATTTCCTTCTGAACTGATACTGAAATACATCCCAAGATGTAATAGGATTCCCATGTTGACGCTCCACGCTTTCCCACCAGTTACGCGCATCTTCTTGTAGATAGTAAACCGCCACTCTCTTCTTGTATTACTCCATTGCTTCAAAGTTTATCTCCATCATGTGCATCAATTCTTCCGCCTCAAACATGTTGATTCCTCCTTTGAATTTGTATGTTTCCAAACTCTTCATTGTCTTCAGGACCTTCAAATATACTCCAAGTTTAAAGATTCCTCAGGCTGTGCGTTCCTTGAAACTTGACGTAGTACTTGAGTAAGCAAATATACAAACCTCCCGGTGGAACTTCTTCCTCTGGATTCTCTCCCTATCTTTGTTGTGCATCTGAATGTGGACTCGCTTGCAGCTGTGACTGACTATGTCCATGACTTGTTGAAAACCGATTTCCATTCTGTTGGCTCATATCTCAGTGATCAACTCTGTTCCCAGTAGAAATCCCTTGTTCTGGATCATCATTTGCTCGACCATCTCTTGAAAACAATCCCCACTGCCTACCTTGACTTGTCCCCCGAGTATCCATCTACAACCAATAAAAAGGTAAATCCTAAATTTCTTACCAGAACGGCTGGACGTGACCGGAATACTTTAATGCCTTTCGACTCCTTTTTTTCACTCAAAAAACGTTTGAAAACCGATTAAAAACGCAGGTTCCGGAAGCATGGACGAAACCATGCTATGATACCATTACTGTAACACCCCCAAACCGTTCTCGGCATAGGTCGAACCACCGGCCAACAATCAAACAAGAACATGACCGACGGACCGACACCACACCTTGGTCCGGAAGCGCTACATGACGGGTTAGGGACAATCCGCCCAATGTCACAGAATTTAGTCCGCAACTTAGACCAGTTCATCCACTAACTCGTCCCGCTTACTCAAGGCATAAGGCTTTGCAACCCGTACCAAGTGTTAACGTTGTCCGTTAGATTGAGGCCTAAGGCTTTTCAACCGGTACGACGACCTAACGTTGTGTTAGACCGGACTAGTCAAATATCAGAGAACCATTGTAACGAATATAAAACATCACTTTTATAAAAAAATATAGAAAGATTCGTTACAAGTAAAGTATTACCGATGGATCCAGGCCTAGTGCCAACATCGAGTCAAAATACATCTTAAACAAGTACCGTTTTATAAAAGGAAAGGCAAAAGTTCTCCCAGTGCTCCTAACGTCCAGCTTCCACGCTACCCGGTCTCCTACTAAGGTTATCTGCAACAAAAGTGAGTTTAATGAGTAACCCAGTGTTACCCAGTGAGCCAGGGCCCCAACTAACAAATACAACTCCTCGCTATCCCAACCCCAAACAATCTAAGACGAGGAGTTCACCTAGCAATAACACAGCAACAATAGTAATAACCACAATCATCACTCGAGACTTCCCCCGTGGCACATGACGGAGCATGCTTTCTAGCAACCTCTCCGTATAGAGCATGCTTTATGCAACCTCTCTGCCCAGCCGCGTAGGGACATACTCCAGCAACCTTCCTTGCCGCAAACTAACATGTAATACCCACAAAGAATACCACATGACGGAGCATGCTTTCTAGCAACCTCCCCGTACAGAGCATGCTTTATGCAACCTCTCTGCCAAGCCGCGTGGGGACATGCTTACGTAACTTTCCTTGCCGCGTAGCATTGCTGATCAGGCAAGCTATCAACACAACTCAACATCATACCAGTAGTACCAGGAATCCAGCCTATATGGCTTAGGACCCTTAGTACAACACAAAATAGGAATTCAGCCTATATGGCCTAGATCCTTAATCATAATAATATGTACTCGGAATTGGTCCAAATGACCTAAATTCCAAAGTACTAACAACATCATCACCATCCCTGCAAAACAATCAACACAACCAAGCAAGCAAGCAATCTAACAACCTAACGATCAATCAATTCCAGATCCTAACTATCCACAACCTAGCGATATCATCTAAGCATTCAACGTTCTCTAACTAACCAATCAACCTAACCATTAGCATGCTACTACGATTCTCAAGCAATACCTAAGCATGCTACTAACTAATCAACTTAATTATTACTACTAAATAAACAAACCGTTACTCAGTTTAGACATGGCCTCCTGCCATGATCCAACTTCCAAATAACGGGAACCTGCAAGAAAACAAGTTAACGTGACTCACTGTATTTGGTTCGTTGTGGCTTTGACCCCTTCCTGAATCCTTGACCAAAACCCTTTCTTGAACTTCTCAAGTAGCCTCACGTCTGAAATGATCTTCAACTGATATGACCTTGACTTGACTGATCTTTACTTGAACAGAACCTCCCCTAGTTGTTGGATGATTCCTTCGGAAATTTGGGCAGAGTATCGAACTGTTACCTCATCTGAACTGAACTGATCTTGAACAGCACCTCCACTTGATCATTAATGAATATGAGTAGAGTGGACGGATTGATTTGGGCAGAGCTTCCGCGTAACAATCGCAGAAAGTCTTCAATTGGACAGAACTTCGCTTCTCGGTGGAGTATCGGTCTTCAGAAGTTGACAACACTCTAGATACACCACTTTCTTTCACTCTCTCTCTCTATGCACGTTGGTCTGCTTCCAAGATCTTCACTTCAATAACCTTGAGTTGGATAGAACCTTCCCTAGGCGTTGATTCGAAATCAGTAGAGAAACTGATCTCGAAAACTCTCTAAAACTCTCGAAAAAGATCAGAACTTCTCACTTTCTTTTTCTACTTCTCTCTCACGTTTTTCACTTGCTTTGGACAGGTATGGATGTGTAGAAATAAGCTGGGTCGTGGGGTATTTATAGCATACATCAGCGAATCAGAATCAGTTTGGTGGCACCCCGTGTGTCGCTCTGCATGGCTCCGGATGTATGCATCGCGGTACCTCGTGCTCCACATGTCACTCAGCATGTCCAAGACTCATGCCAGACGCCACATTGCCTCCCAGATGTCAAGCATCATGACTGGAACTCATGCAAGTCAACACCCAAGTGCACACATGTCGATCAGCATGCTTCGGTCGCAGGTAGAGCGGCACCTCGTGCTTCTGTGTGTCACTTTGCATGCTGTGCTCTCCTGGGCTTCAACAGCTCCTGCTTCCATTGCCACATACCATTCCAGGCAGGATACAACACGTTCTTATCTCATAGATAAGGCCACCTCTAGCTTCTCGGTTGATTTGCGCGATTTCAGTCCTTCTGGTGAATTTTCGTCCCGTGATCAATCCTGAATATATTTCCGCTCCCGTTCTGATGATCTGAATATTTTTAATAAACTCCAAAGGATTCCTGAATTGATGGAAAATATTTCCCGAGCCTCCGGCTTCCTCCAATAATTTCGTAAAATCAAAATTAGGGTTTTCGTCAAACTTCGAGATTTCGTCATGCTTCGATCCCGTCGTGCTTGCTTCTCGTCCTGCTTACTTCCAATCCTGCTTCCAACTTATAATATCTCTGAAATAATATTCAGATGATAGATGTGAAGTTTCGCGGAAAACTTTGTCGCTAAGAACGATGCCACTTCTGCAATCAGAGAAGGGATACCTCCTCTAAAACCGGCCTCTAAATAAGCTTCAAAGATTGCTATCTTGCCCCTTCCACCGTCAGGAGCTCGTTCAAACTCTCTCGCACACCTTATCCCCATTGTATCTGGCAAGGAATACCTATGATGGATCTCCATCAAATCCTCTTTCTTGATGTCAGACTTTGGGCCGTCTTCATCCTCGTTCAAGGCGTCGAAGGAGCAAAAGCGACGTCGGCGAGTAGGAGCCATAGAAATCCCTTCATCATCCATTCCCGAGACCACGCTAGGTGCCATGTCTGGGGAGTCAAAGGGGTCACCAAACAAGCGTCGGGGCCTGACATGTCCCCCAACACCGGGAGCGGGAAACGATCTCATGAAATTCGGGTCGTTCGACATTTGCTTCGAGTAAAGGAGATTGGGTAAAACCTAAGTTCGTGCCATCTAAGGGCATCAGAGCATCCGAATATATACCCGGAATAACTTTCCATTTTTCTGCATAAATGGAAAGAAGGAAATAAGGGAAAGATAAGAAAATTGGGAAGATCAGCCATAAATCCTCATTCGGAAAATCTCCAAAAAATTATCTCTGGAATATTCCGCCGACCTAGCACCTTTGCAACCAGGCCGCGATCCTTGTTTTCCTTAAGGCCCATTACGTCCAAATGATTATGTCCCATACCTCATTTTGGACTGCAACAAGATTATGACCCTTCTCCTGCTTGAAGAAATAACACCAAGGTCCGAGACCACATGTTATCCCTTGATTCCTACGAAGCAATCAAGGAATAAGATATCCAAGGCTAAAAATTTCTCCAGCCTCCGAAGGGACCTTGATTTCCAAACCCTCACTTAAGAAAGACCCAAGGTCCTACCTCTGGTCAAAGGTCCAATCTCCGCTAGGAGGCGCCAGGATCCAACCTCTATTAATAAGACCCAGGGTCCAGTCCCTACGAAGAGGTACCAAGGCCTAGCTCCTGCCGGAAGGAACCAGGGTCCAATCCTCCGCAACAATATAGAAGTTTCCCAAATCATTGGGAAACTAGTATATTCGCGAATATATCAAAGATTCGCCCTACTTCAGCCGACGTATATCAACTATAAAAGGGGAGCCCAAACCCTAGAACAAGGGATCGACATTCAGAGGCTTAGAGACTAGAGAGTTCGGCGATAGAGCTAGGGTTTATACACCTCAAACGTTGTAATCCCATACATACTCAATAATATACGTCTCTTTGCCTCGATTTCTATTCTAAATACACATAAACTCGTTAGTCTTCTTGCGTTCCGTAGTACTTAAACGACCCTACACAAAAATACCATAACACTGAATATGAGAGTTTAATATTTCAGTCCTTGCAGAACTCTCGGAAGTCGTTGATGGTAAACTGGGGTCCATTGTTGGTGACAATTTCTTGAGGTGTCCCGAAGCGAGTGATTATGTTGTCCAGATGAACTTCCTGCTTTGGAGGTCCGTTATCTTGGCCAGAGCTTTGGCTTCCACCCACTTTGTGAAATAATCGGTCATGACTAGAAAGAAGACCTTTTGCCCCGGTGCCATTGGGAATTTCCCTACAATGTCCATGCCCCATTTTCGGAAGGGCCAAGGAGAGCTCATGAACTTGAGGTTCTCCGGTGGTAGGTTGGAGACTGGTGCGTGTCTTTGGCATTGCCTGCAAGATCTGGCTTGCTTAAGGCAATCCTTTGCCATGATTGGCCAATAGTAATCAGCTCTTCTTGCTCTGAGCACCAGACTTCGTCCACTAGAATATGAACCAAATTCTCCTTCGTGAAGCTCTTCCAATATTCTTGCGGCTTCTCTGGGGGACAAACATCGTAGATAGGACCCTGAAAAGAGCCTTCTATATAGCTTCCCTTCCGAGAGACAATATCTGGCTGCTTGCCTTTTGATCTTTCGTCTTTCATTTCGATCTTCAGGCAGGACGTCGTTCCTGAGATAATTGGTGATGGGGGTCATCCAGGTTTCTACTTTTTCTACTACGGATACCTCTTCGGGTTCCGCCTCCTTTTTGGTTCCTGGCCATTGGAGTACAAGCAAGGGGATGCTCATGTGATCTGTGGTTTCCGGGAGGACCCCAGATTTGCTAGGGCATCAGCTTGGGAATTTTGTTCCCTAGGAATCTGGGAGAGCTTGCAGCTCTGGAATTGGTCGAGCAGACGTTTAGCCATTGCCAGGTACCTGATCATGCTCAGATCTTTCGCCTGGTAGTCTCCTTGGACCTGACTTATGATGAGTTGTGAGTCGGAGAAGACCTGGATATCTTTTGCCTCCATCTGTCTGGCTAGTGTTAGTCCTGCTATTAAGGCCTTGTAGTCAGCCTCCTTGTAGGTCGCTTTGAAGCTGCATCGCACGGCCCTTGAGGCTGATTCCCCTGTCGGGGAAGTTAGGACTAATCCTACCCCTGCACCCTTATGTTGTTGAAACCATCAACATGTAGTGTCCATTCGCCTTTTTCTGCCTCGTTATCTTTGAGTTATATTTCTTATTCCAGGCTTGGGAGCATGGAAGGGGAAAATTCGGCCACAAAGTCAGCTAGGACCTGTGATTTGATGGCGGTGACTGGTCGGAAGACCACTTTGTACTCCCCCAACTCTATGGTCCACTTTGCTAATCGTCCAGATACTTCAGGCTTGTGAAGGACTGCTTTGATGGGGAATGAGGTGACTACTACGACTTGATGGGCCTGGAAGTAAGGGCGCAGCTTACGGGCTGCAAGGACCAATGCCAGGGCGAATTTCTCCAAGTGGCTATAGCGGGTTTCAGCATCTAGCTGAGACTTGCTTACGTAGTAGATATGGTGTTGCTTTCGCCCTTCTCTCTTACAAGGACCGCACTGACCGCGTGCTCTGAAACTGCTAGCTAGAGTAATAGGACCTCTCCTTCCAAGGGTTTGGATAAGAGTGGTGGTGTGGTGAGATAATCCTTTAAGTCGGTTAGGGCCGTCTCACACTTATCTGTCCATTTGAAGTCTTTAGGGTTTTTCAAGGTCTCGAAGAAGGCATGAGACTTATCGGAGAGCCTGGAGATGAACTTGCTAAGGGCAGCCATTCTCCTTGTTAATCTTTGGACCTTCTTAACATTGCGCGGGGAGGGTAACGCTTTGATGTCCCTTACCTGCTCTAGGTTTGCTTCGATGCCCATGTGGGTGACTATATACCTTAGGAATTTCCCAGAGCTTATTCCGAAGGAGCATTTCGAAGGGTTGAGCTTCAAATTATACCTCCTCAGAGTGGTAAATGCCTGTTGAAGGTGTGAGATATGGTCTTCGTAATCCAAGGACTTTACCAACATGTCGTCGATATAAGCTTCCATTGTCTGACCTATATGATCGGCGAACATAGTGTTGACGAGCCTTTGATAGGTGGATCCAGCGTTCTTCAACCCGAAGGGCATGACCTTATAGCAGTAGATGCCCCGGGAAGTCATAAACGACGTCTTCTCCTGGTCATCTGGATGCATCAGGATTTGGTTGTACCCGGAGAAAGCATCCATGAAGCTCATTAGTTGGTTCCCAGCAGTCATTGATCGACCATGGATTTTACCCACTTTTAGCCATGGTCTATAGGTGTTTTTATATATATTTACTACAATATAGAGTCTATTTAGAGTATTTACAGGTTCAGGTACGTTATGGAGAAATATGGTGATTTTGGAGTCTTTTGGAGCCTTTAAGTGCAGAACTGCGCAGACGCGTAATATGTTTAGATATGGATGAAGATTTTCCCATGGTGCGAGTGAGCTGATATTTGGACTCAAAATAGATCTTTGAGTTAGCTTTCCAATGCCACCGGTTTGAGGTCAATCCAACGGTTAGATCGGAAGTTAAGCCCGTTTTACTGAAGAGTGGTCAGTCCGCCTCGCGAGAGAAGGCTGTCGAGAAGGGGAATGTTATCGGTCGATAGGAAACACTTCATATCGACTGATATGAATGTCAGGACGTGGGCCAACTATATTTCATCACCGATTGACGCTCAGAAGCAACCTAAATTACCAGAATACCCTTGGACGACCAAAAACCCTATTTATGTTATTCTAAGCCATTGTTGACGGCTACTCTTTCTTTACACTTTCTTTGATCATTGTTCTAAGTTAGGAGAGAAGGGAGGAACTCCTATCAGAGTCCTCCTGGAACTCCATTGGTTTTTCATATCTATTTTATTATAAGTTTTATATCTATTCATCTATAATTTCTGTAACTACTATCATGTCTGTATAGATCCACCTGTTAGGTTTAGGGTTCAGATAGGTTATGTGGGATTAGCCCCAAATATAAAATTACTAAGTTGTGGTATTCATCATTGAAGATTGTTCTTATTGCTTGTTCTTGAGTAATTAACTTGAATTTAATCTCAGATTTATTAGGCACAAGTGAGAGCTTGGATTCTTATCTGACCTGTCTTCTCTGAGCTAGAATTGCAAGATACATATGAGAGTTGATCTAGAAACTCTGGTGAACATATAATCAACTCGCGCTAAGCGCTTACTAGAAGCGTATTGCTCGATTCTCCTATAGAGATATTGATTGACGCGATGAAAGGCGTATCGGTCGATGCTCTTATAGAGACATCGATCGACGCTTACTAAGATTCGACATCGAGAGTTGAAGGTCTTGGATCTAGTAATAGATAACCTACACATAGAGAGACGATTGGTTATTCTAGTAGTTGAGTTCTATAATATCATACTTTAGTCTATATATCATTATAATCCTGATTTCCTGAATAGAAACCCTAGATCTAGAAAACCATCTTTCCATCAAACAAATCCTTGCCAAGCTGGACAATTACATTGTTCAACTTGTTACTGCTTTATTCGTTACTTGCTTTATTTACTGCTTTAAAATATATTAGCCTAGCTTAATCATATAACTATTAAATCTATTAGGTTCCTTAGCTCCTTGTGGATTCGATCCCTAAGTAATGCAACTGAACCTCTTATTTGAGAGAGTAATTCACTCCATAGGTTAATTTGAGTGATGTCAAATTTGGCGCCGTCGCCGGGGAGCTTTGATCGCCATTAGATCTTGTTTAGTTAGATTTAGTCTAGGTTTTGTTACTTTTCAAAAAACTCATAAAATTTTTTCTTCTTTTTCAGGTACATACATCTCAGTACCAGGAAGCAATGAAGAGAGGATTTCTAGGTCCTTCAAGGAAGGAGCCTGCTTGTTTATGCACGATCCGTAAGTCTAAGAGGGATGTATCGTTCGACACCCTCCAAGCAGCATCGATCGATAGCATACACCAGAAATCGATCGATAAAGCACACCATCAATCGATCGATAACCCACAAGAAGCGTTGAGCGATTGAACCAACCAACCGAAGAAAAACAGTGTTCATGCGAACAATGTTCATCCGGCTACTATTCACCCAAAATCGATCGATACTGTTCATTCAGAATCGATTGATACTGTTCATGGAGGTACTGTTCATGCAGGTACTATTCATCTGGGTACTGTTCACCAAGGTACTGTTCACCGAGGTACTGTTTATCCGATGTCGATCGACACTGTTCATCCCATATCGATCGACACTGTTCATCACCCGTCGACCGATACTGTTCATCGCGACACTGTTCACCAAAACACTGTTCTACGCACAGTTCATCACGACACTGTTCATAATCCGTCGATCGATACTGTTCATCCCATATCGATCGATACTGTTCATCAAGACACTGTTCATCTTACTGTTCATCGCGGCAATGTTCATCATACTGTTCATCCGACGCCCTACACCACTTGTGTGGAGTCCGAGAAGGTCGAGGTTATTATTCTTAAAGCTGATGAGTATGGAATATTACGAGACGAAGAAGGTCGTCCTCGCACCAGTACATGACTATTATTTAATGCAGAAGATTATTTCATCCCTGATGTGATCACTGTTGCTAAGATGAATGACTATCGTCTTTGCCGAGAATGGTATGATGGAGTAATGGATGACTATCACTTCTATGGTCTTCCACACAAAGATCCAAGAAATCACATCGCAGAGCTGGAAGATCTAGTATCAAGAAGCAAGCCGAATGAAGTGTATGATTACAATATGATGCTCTGCAAGATATTCCCCTATTCACTATGTGAATATTAAAAAAGGCATCTGACGATGAGAAGAGAGGAATAACGACTAGCGTAGATCAGATTGTTGATTTTATCTACAACAAGCAGAATGAAGATTTTGAAACCTCTATAGCTAGTGTCAAACAACCAGACATTCAGGTTCAACATGCAGATGAGAGTAAGGAGAAGGATGAACTAAACAGAGGACAGCTGGTCAGCCATGGTACAGTTAATGACGATGAACAATCTAAATCCGGAGAACTGAGCAGAGTAGAAGAAGCCGATATTAGTGACATGAGCTCAGCATCGTTAGACGCCAACACCTCCATATCGATCGACACTGGTATTTTAGCATCGAGCGACAGTACGATCGCAACTTCGATCATCAACACCACCTCATCGTGTCTCGACATAATCACTTTGGAATCGATCGATACAGACTTTTGTCATCGATCGATACCACTTGAAATCCCTGAAAGTTCGAGTTGTCCTCCGGACACTGCAAACTCGACACAGAAGAGCACTGATGTTTCAAGTTGTTCTCCTTCCCAGATGTAGAAAAAGAAATCTTCATGGAAGATATCTTGGAGCAAGAATTCTTAAAGTTGGAGGATGAAGAGAAGCTTGGAGATTTGGATTCAAGTAAAGAAGTTAATATGGAAGACTTCTTGGAACATGAGGAATGGTTTGAGGATATGGATCATAATTTGGAGCAGAAGCTTGATGACGAACAGAATACTGAGAGGAAAGATTTGGAGACTTCGTCAAAAGCTAACATCAATCGACACCAACCTGATGAGATCGATCGATACCCACCCAATGTCATCGCTCGACAGTCGCCATACAACATTGATTTACATACACCCGACTGTATCGATCGACGCCTACCCGATTGTATCGATCGACACCCATGTTTAGAGGAACTACCAGGTTACATAGTTGAGATGGAACCGATTGAGGAGATAGTGCACGAGTTTGAAACCTCACACTTTGCTGTCCCTAAAAATCAGAGACTACCTATATGGACAGAAGAAGCTTCTGGGTTTCACAAATGAGTGAAGAGTATACATGATCCTGTGAAGATAATGGTTCCATGTGCGGTGTTTGAAACTGAATCTCCTATTCCACCAGATAAAGGTACGCATATGAGTTCTTACATTGAAGTATTGGATGATCATTAGCACATAGCAGGTTCACATAGAGGGTTGAGATTTAGAGATGAAGTCGATAAAGCCCTAGCAGTAGAAGCATCGATCGACACTGATAAGACGACATCGATCGATCGTACCACTTCACCATCGATCGACATCTACCGGATACCATTGATCGACATCTTCAATATACCATCGATCGACACTACCACTGGTTCATCGATCGACACCAGACGAGAATCATAGCAGAATGAGTATGAAGTGTGTGGAAATATTTTTGATGGAGATACCACCACGCATTCAGACAAGTCTTGGGGAAAGAAGATGATGAATTGGAGGAAGAGGAAAAGAACGAAAAGGGATTCCCAATTGTCATTGATTTCTCACTTCTCAGATGATGCCAGGAAATCCAAAGTGAGATTTCACAAGTCTGTGAGAAAGAAATGGAGAAGTTGGAAGAAGCGGAAACGAACCAATGGAGGTTCTCAGTTACCATTAACTCTTTACTTCTCAGATTTTTTCAGCAAATCCAGAGTGCGCAGTAGATGCTTCTCACATCCATTTGCAAAGCTTAAAGCACTCCTTATTGCTAAGATGATAGACAAAGGAAGAAGATTCTATGGAGGAAGCTTTCACACAAGAATGATAAAGCTTCGGAGATTGGACATTGAGACTTGTTTTAGAGCATGTTCTCATTCTCATCAGTACTAAATCAGATCTCCAGAAGTCAAGCTAAATGACTATAACAAAGCGCTAAGTGGGAGGCAACCCACTGTTAGGTATGTTTTCAATTTGATTTATTTTCTTATGTTACTGATTTAAGTTTTTATAAAGTTGCAGGTAAAAAAAAAGGATGAACTGTAGAAACGCACTGTAGCACGACCATCGAGCGATACTGTAGCACGACCACCGAGCGACACTGTAGAAGCCACATCGAGCGACACTGTAGCAGAAAATCGGGAGTCACTGTAGCTATGATTATTGTTCATAGTTATTGTAGCAGAATCACTGTTCATCGAAAAAATTTTATCTGACCTGTCTTCTCTGAGCTAGAATTGCTAGATACATATGAGAGTTGATCTAGAAACTCTGGTGAACATATAATCAACTCGCGCTAAGCACTTACTAGAAGCGTATCGCTCGATTCTCCTATAGAGATATCGATTGACGCGATGAAAGGCGTATCTGTCGATGCTCTTATAGAGATATCGATCGACGCTTACTAAGATTCGACATCGAGAGTTGAAGGTCTTGGCTCTAGTAATAGATAACCTACACATCGAGAGACGATTGGTTATTCTAGTAGTTGAGTTCTATAATATCATGCTTTAGTCTATATATCATTATAATCCTGATTTCCTGAATAAAAACCCTAGATCTAGCAAACCATCCTTCCATCAAACAAATCCTTGCCAAGCTGGACAATTACATTGTTCAACTTGTTACTGCTTTATTCGTTACTTGCTTTATTTACTGCTTTAAAATATATTAGCCTAGCTTAATCATATAACTATTAAATCTATTAGGTTCCTTAGCTCCTTGTGGATTTGATCCCTAAGTACTGCAACTGAACCTCTTATTTGAGAGAGTAATTCACTCCTTAGGTTAATTTGAGTGATGTCAAATTTGGCGCCGTCGCCGGAGAGCTTTGATCGCCATTAGATCTTGTTTAGTTAGATTTAGTCTAGGTTTTGTTACTTTTCAAAAAACTCATAAAATTTTTTCTTCTTTTTCAGGTACATACATCTTAATACCAGGAAGCAATGAAGAGAGGATTTCTAGGTCCTTCAAGGAAGGAGCCTGCTTGTTTATGCACGATCCGTAAGTCTAAGAGGGATGTATCGTTCGACACCCTCCAAGCAGCATCGATCGATTGCATACACCAGAAATCGATCGATAGAGCACACCATCAATTGATCGATAACCCACGAGAAGCGTTGAGCGATAGAGCCAACCAACCGAAGAAAAACACTGTTCATCCGAACAATGTTCATCCGGCTACTATTCACCAAAAATCGATCGATACTGTTCATTCAGAATCGATTGATACTGTTCATGGAGTTACTGTTCATGGAGGTACTGTTCATCACGGTACTATTCATCTGGGTACTGTTCACCAAGGTACTGTTTATCCGATGTCGATCGACACTGTTCATCCCATATCGATCGACACTGTTCATCACCCATCGACCGATACTGTTCATCGCGACACTGTTCACCAATCGCACAGTTCATCACGACACTGTTCATCATCCGTCGATCGATACTGTTCATCCCATATCGATCGATACTGTTCATCAAGACACTGTTCATCTTACTGTTCATCGCGGCAATGTTCATCATACTGTTCATCCGACGCCCGACACGACTTGTGTGGAGTCAGAGAAGGTCGATGTTATTATTCTTAAAGCTGAAGAGAATGGAATATTACGAGACGAAGAAGGTCGTCCTCGCACCAGTACATGACTATTATTTAATGCAGAAGGTTATTTCATCCCTGATGTGATCACTGTTGCTAAGATGAATGACTATCGTCTTTGCCGAGAATGGTACGATAGAGTAATGGATGACTATCACTTCTATGGTCTTCCTCACGAAGATCCAAAAAATCACATCGCAGAGCTGGAAGATCTAGTATCAAAAAGCAAGCCGAATGAAGTGTATGATTACAATATGATGCTCTGCAAGATATTCCCCTATTCACATGTGAATATGCTTTTAGCTGGTTCAGTCAGCTGCAACCAAGATCTCTAACCAGTTGGGAGAACATCAAAGACGCCTTCATAGGTAAATTTTTCAGTGAAGATTTCGCAACTTTTCGAAGAAGGCATGCTTACATATTAAAAAAGGCGTCTGACGATGAGAAGAGAGGAATAACGACTAGCGTAGATCAGATTGTTGATTTTATCTACAACAAGCAGAATCAAGATTTTGAAACCTCTATAGCTAGTGTCAAACAACCAGACATTCAGGTTCAACATGCAAATGAGAGTAAGCAGAAGGATGAACTAAACAGAGGACAGCTGGTCAACCATGGTACAGTTAAGGACGATGAACAATCTAAATCTGGAGAACTGAGCAGAGTAGAAGAAGACGATATTAGTGACATGAGCTCAGCATCGTTCGACGCCAACACCTCCATATCGATCGACACCGGTATTTTAGCATCGAGCGACAGTACGATCGCAACATCGATCATCAACACCACCTCATCGTGTCTCGACATAATCACTTTGGAATCGATCGATACAGACTTTTGTCATCGATCGATACCACTTGAAATCCCTGAAAGTTCGAGTTGTCCTTCGGACACTGCAAACTCGACACAGAAGAGCACTGGTGTATCAAGTTGTTCTCCTTCCCAGATGTAGAAAAAGAAATCTTCATGGAAGATATCTTGGAGCAAGAATTCTTAAAGTTGGAGGATGAAGAGAAGCTTGGAGATTTGGATTCAAGTAAAGAAGTTAATATGGAAGACTTCTTGGAACATGAGGAATAGTTTGAGGATATGGATCATAATTTGGAGCAGAAGCTTGATGACGAACAGAATACTGAGAGGAAAGATTTGGAGACTTCGTCAAAAGCTAACATCAATCGACACCAACCTGATGAGATCGATCGATACCCACCCAATGTCATCGCTCGACAGTCGCCATACAACATTGATCTACATACACCCGACTGTATCGATCGACGCCCACCCGATTGTATCGATCGACACCCATGTTTAGAGGAACTACCATGTTACATAGTTGAGATGGAACCGATTGAGGAGATAGTGCACGAGTTTGAAACCTCACACTTTGCTGTCCCTAAAAATCAGAGACTACCTATATGGACAGAAGAAGCTGCTGGGTTTCACAAAAGAGTGAAGAGTATACATTATCCTGTGAAGATAATGGTTCCATGTGCGGTGTTTGAAGCTGAATCTCCTATTCAACCTGATAAAGGTACGCATATGAGTTCTTACATTGAAGTATTGGATGATCATCAGCACATAGCAGCTTCACAGAGAGGGTTGAGATTTAGTGATGAAGTCGATAAAGCCCTTGCAGTAGAAGCATCGATCGACACTGATAAGACGACATCGATCGATCGTACCACTTCACCATCGATCGACATCTATCGGATACCATTGATCGACATCTTCGATCTACCATCAATCGACACTTCCACTGGTTCATCGATCGACACCAGACGAGAATCAGAGCAGCATGAGTATGAAGTGTGTGGAAATATTTTTGATGGAGATACCACCACGCATTCAGACAAGTCTTGGGGAAGAGGAAAAGAACGAAAAGGGATTCCCAATTTTCATTGATTTCTCACTTCTCAGATGATGCCAGGAAATCCAAAGTGAGATTTCACAAGTCTGTGAGAAAGAAATGGAGAAATTGGAAGAAGCGGAAACGAACCAATGGAGGTTCTCAGTTACCATTAACTCTTTACTTCTCAGATTTTTTCAGCAAATCCAGAGTGCGCAGTAGATGCTTCTCACATCCATTTGCAAATCTTAAAGCACTCCTTATTGCTGAGATGATCGAGAAAGGAAGAAGAGTCTATGGAGGAAGCTTTCACACAATAATGATAAAGCTTCAGAGATTGGACATTGAGACTTGTTTTAGAGCATGTTCTCATTCTCATCAGTACTAAATCAGATCTCCAGAAGTCAAGCTAAATGACTATAACAAAGCGCTAAGTGGGAGGCAACCCACTGTTAGGTATGTTTTCAATTTGATTTATTTTCTTATGTTACTGATTTAAGTTTTTATAAAGTTGCAGGTAAAAAAAAAAAGGATGAACTGTAGCAACGCACTGTAGCACGACCATCGAGCGATACTGTAGCATGACCACCGAGCGACACTGTAGAAGCCACATCGAGCGACACTGTAGCAGAAGATCGGGAGTCACTGTAGCTATGATTACTGTTCATAGTTATTGTAGCAGAATCACTGTTCATCAAAAAATATTTATCTGACCTGTCTTCTCTGAGCTAGAATTGCTAGATACATATGAGAGTTGATCTAGAAACTCTGGTGAGCATATAATCAACTCGCGCTAAGCACTTACTAGAAGCGTATCGCTCGATTCTCCTATAGAGATATCGATTGACGCGATGAAAGGCGTATCGGTCGATGCTCTTATAGAGACATCGATCGACGCTTACTAAGATTCTACATCGAGAGTTGAAGGTCTTGGATCTAGTAATAGATAACCTACACATCGAGAGACGATTGGTTATTCTAGTAGTTGAGTTCTATAATATCATGCTTTAGTCTATATATCATTATAATCCTGATTTCCTGAATAGAAACCCTAGATCTAGCAAACCATCCTTCCATCAAACAAATCTCTGCCAAGCTTGACAATTACATTGTTCAACTTGTTACTGCTTTATTCGTTACTTGCTTTATTTACTGCTTTAAAATATATTAGCCTAGCTTAATCATATAACTATTAAATCTATTAGGTTCCTTAGCTCCTTGTGGATTCGATCCCTAAGTACTGCAACTGAACCTCTTATTTGAGAGAGTAATTCACTCCCTAGGTTAATTTGAGTGATGTCAAATTTGGCGCCGTCGCCGGGGAGCTTTGATCGCCATTAGATCTTGTTTAGTTAGATTTAGTCTAGGTTTTGTTACTTTTCAAAAAACTCATAAAATTTTTCTTCTTTTTCAGGTACATACATCTCAGTACCAGGAAGCAATGAAGAGAGGATTTCTAGGTCCTTCAAGGAAGGAGCCTGCTTGTTTATGCACGATCCGTAAGTCTAAGAGGGATGTATCGTTCGACACCCTCCAAGCAGCATCGATCGATTGCATACACCAAAAATCGATCGATGAAGCACACCATCAATCGTTCGATAACCCACCAGAAGCATTGAGCGATAGAGCCAACCAACCGAAGAAAAATACTGTTCATCCCATATCGATCGATACTGTTCATCAAGACACTGTTCATCTGACTGTTCATCGCGGCAATGTTCATCATACTGTTCATCCGACGCCCGACACCACTTGTGTGGAGTCCGAGAAGGTCGAGGTTATTATTCTTAAAGCTGATGAGAATGGAATATTACGAGACGAAGAAGGTTGTCCTCGCACCAGTACATGACTATTATTTAATGCAGAAGATTATTTCATCCCTGATGTGATCACTGTTGCTAAGATGAATGACTATCGTCTTTGCCGAGAATGGTATGATGGAGTAATGGATGACTATCACTTCTATGGTCTTCCTCACGAAGATCCAAGAAATCACATCGTAGAGCTGGAAGATCTAGTATCAAGAAGCAAGCCGAATGAAGTGTATGATTACAATATGATGCTCTGCAAGATATTCCCCTATTCACTATGTGAATATGCTTTTAGCTGGTTCAGTCAGCTGCAACCAAGATCTCTAACCAGTTGGGAGAACATCAAAGACGACTTCATAGGTAAATTTTTCAGTGAAGATTTCGCAACTTTTCGAAGAAGGCATGCTAACATATTAAAAAAGGCGTCTGACGATGAGAAGAGAGGAATAACGACTAGCGTAGATCAGATTGTTGATTTTATCTACAACAAGCAGAATGAAGATTTTGAAACCTCTATAGCTAGTGTCAAACAACCAGACATTCAGGTTCAACATGCAGATGAGAGTAAGCAGAAGGATGAACTAAACAGAATACAGCTGGTCAGCCATGGTACGGTTAAGGACGATGAACAATCTAAATCCGGAGAACTGAGCAGAGTATAAGAAGCCGATATTAGTGACATGAGCTCAACATCGTTAGACGCCAACACCTCCATATCGATCGACACCGGTATTTTAGCATCGAGCGACAGTACGATCGCAACATCGATCATCAACACCACCTCATCGTGTCTCGACATAATCACTTTGGAATCGATAGATACAGACTTTTGTCATCGATCGATACCACTTGAAATCCCTGAAAGTTCGAGTTGTCCTCCGGACACTGCAAACTCGACACAGAAGAGCACTGATGTATCAAGTTGTTCTCCTTCCCAGAAGTAGAAAAAGAAATCTTCATGGAAGATATCTTGGAGCAAGAATTCTTAAAGTTGGAGGATGAAGAGAAGCTTGGAGATCTGGATTCAAGTAAAGAAGTTAATATGGAAGACTTCTTGGAACATGAGGAATGGTTTGAGGATATGGATCATAATTTGGAGCAAAAGCTTGATGACGAACAGAATACTGAGAGGAAAGATTTGGAGACTTCGTCAAAAGCTAACATCAATCGACACCAACCTGATGAGATCGATCGATACCCACCCAATGTCATCGCTCGACAGTCGCCATACAACATTGATCTACATACACCCGACTGTATCGATCGACGCCCACCCGATTGTATCGATCGACACCCATGTTTAGAGGAACTACAAGGTTACATAGTTGAGATGGAACCGATTGAGGAGATAGTGCACGAGTTTGAAACCTCACACTTTACTGTCCCTAAAAATCAGAGACTACCTATATGGACAGAAGAAGCTGCTGGGTTTCACAAAAGAGTAAAGAGTATACATGATCCTGTGAAGATAATGGTTCCATGTGCGGTGTTTGAAGCTGAATCTCCTATTCCACCAGATAAAGGTACGCATATGAGTTCTTACATTGAAGTATTGGATGATCATCAGCACATAGCAGCTTCACACAGAGGGTTGAGATTTAGAGATGAAGTCGATAAAGCCCTAGCAGTAGAAGCATCGATCGACACTGATAAGACGACATCGATCGATCGTACCACTTCACCATCGATCGACATCTACCGGATACCATTGATCGACATCTTCAATCTACCATCGATCGACACTACCACTGGTTCATCGATCGACACCAGACGAGAATCATAGCAGAATGAGTATGAAGTGTGTGGAAATATTTTTGATGGACATACCACCACGCATTCAGACAAGTCTTGGGGAAAGAAGATGATGAATTGGAGGAAGAGGAAAAGAACGAAAAGGGATTCCCAATTGTCATTGATTTCTCACTTCTCAGATGATGCCAGGAAATCAAAAGTGAGATTTCACAAGTCTGTGAGAAAGAAATGGAGAAATTGGAAGAAGCGGAAACGAACCAATGGAGGTTCTCAGTTACCATTAACTCTTTACTTCTCAGATTTTTTCAGCAAATCCAGAGTGCGCAGTAGATGCTTCTCACATCCATTTGCAAATCTTAAAGCACTCCTTATTGCTGAGATGATAGACAAAGGAAGAAGAGTCTATGGAGGAAGCTTTCACACAATAATGATAAAGCTTCAGAGATTGGACATTGAGACTTGTTTTAGAGCATGTTCTCATTCTCATCAGTACTAAATCAGATCTCCAGAAGTCAAGCTAAATGACTAGAGAGTTGAGATTTAGAGATGAAGTCGATAAAGCCCTAGCAGTAGAAGCATCGATCGACACTGATAAGACGACATCGATCGATCGTACCACTTCACCATCGATCGACATCTACCGGATACCATTGATCGACATCTTCAATCTACCATCGATCGACACTACCACTGGTTCATCGATCGACACCAGACGAGAATCATAGCAGAATGAGTATGAAGTGTGTGGAAATATTTTTGATGGAGATACCACCACGCATTCAGACAAGTCTTGGGGAAGAGGAAAAGAACGAAAAGGGATTCTCAATTGTCATTGATTTCTCACTTCTCAGATGATGCCAGGAAATCCAAAGTGAGATTTCACAAGTCTGTGAGAAAGAAATGGAGAAATTGGAAGAAGCGGAAACGAACCAATGGAGGTTCTCAGTTACCATTAACTCTTTACTTCTCAGATTTTTTCAGCAAATCCAGAGTGCGCAGTAGATGCTTCTCACATCCATTTGCAAAGCTTAAAGCACTCCTTATTGCTGAGATGATAGACAAAGGAAGAAGAGTCTATGGAGGAAGCTTTCACACAATAAAGCTTCAGAGATTGGACATTGAGACTTGTTTTAGAGCATGTTCTCATTCTCATCAGTACTAAATCAGATCTCCAGAAGTCAAGCTAAATGACTATAACAAAGCGCTAAGTGGGAGGCAACCCACTGTTAGGTATGTTTTCAATTTGATTTATTTTCTTATGTTACTGATTTATGTTTTTATAAAGTTGCAGGTAAAAAAAAAAAGGATGAACTGTAGAAACGCACTGTAGCACGACCATCGAGCGATACTGTAGCATGACCACCGAGCGACACTGTAGAAGCCACATCGAGCGACACTGTAGCAGAAAATCGAGAGTCACTGTAGCTATGATTACTGTTCATAGTTATTGTAGCAGAATCACTGTTCATCAAAAATTTTTTATCTGACCTGTCTTCTCCGAGCTAGAATTGCTAGATACATATGAGAGTTGATCTAGAAACTCTGGTGAGCATATAATCAACTCGCGCTAAGCACTTACTAGAAGCGTATCGCTCGATTCTCCTATAGAGATATCGATTGACGCGATGAAAGGCGTATCTGTCGATGCTCTTATAAAGACATCGATCGACGCTTACTAAGATTCGACATCGAGAGTTGAAGGTCTTGGCTCTAGTAATAGATAACCTACACATCGATGTTGGGGTCAAAATCGGTCAAGACGAAATCGATGTCCGAAAAGTTCGGACAAAATACGAAAGATGTTAGAAAAGCATTAGGAGAATAAGTTTCATTCTAGAAAACTCGGGAAAATGTTAAGACATTCCGAAATCAACGATTAGAAACATTCTCTACACGATAAAAATCTCCGAGAGGTAAAAAGAACGCAAAAAACTCGCACGAGCCGAAAGAAACGAGCGACGACCCTGGGCTGCCTCTAGGCGCCGGGCGCCTAGCGCCCGTGCTGCCTCTAGGCGCCGGGCGCCTAGCGCCCGTGCTGCCTCTAGGCGCCAGGCGCCTAGCGCCCGCGTTGCCTCTAGGCGCCGGGCGCCTAGCGCCCGTGCTGCCTCTAGGCGCCGGGCGCCTAGCGCCCGTGCTGCCTCTAGGCGCCGGGCGTCTAGCGCCCGTGCTGCCTCTAGGCGCCGGGCGCCTAGCGCCCAAAGCTGCCTCTAGGCGCCGGGCGCCTAGCGCCCGTGCTGCCTCTAGGCGCCGGGCGCCTAGCGCCCGAAGCTGCCTCTAGGCGCCGGGCGCCTAGCGCACGTGCTGCCTCTAGGTGTCGGGCGCCTAGCGCCCGTGCTGCCTCTAGGCGCCGGGCGCCTAGCGCCCGTGCTGCCTCTAGGTGCCGGGCGCCTAGCGCCCGTGCTGCCTCTAGGCGCCGGGCGCCTAGCGCCCGTGCTGCCTCTAGGCGCCGGGCGCCTAGCGCCCGCGTTGCCTCTAGGCGCCGGGCGCCTAGCGCCCGTGCTGCCTCTAGGCGCCGGGCGCCTAGCGCCCGCGTTGCCTCTAGGCGCCGGGCGCCTAGCGCCCGCGTTGCCTCTAGGCGCCGGGCGCCTAGCGCCCGCGTTGCCTCTAGGCGCCGGGCGCCTAGCGCCCGCGCGGCCTCTAGGCGCCGGGCGCCTAGCGCCCGTGCGGCCTCTAGGCGCCGGGCGCCTAGCGCCATGCAAGCTCGAGTTATCGGACGGCTAGCCTTCGTGCGTAAGTTCCAAGTTCTCAAATTGCCGGAAATCGAAGTTTTGCGACTTTCTGAAATCCCGCAAACCAAACTCCTTTTCTTCCTCCTAGCCTTCGGAAAACCTGTAAGACGTCAACGGATGGGAGAACTTCGTAGAAAGCAGCAACGGTTATCTAAAAACACCATTTGCCACATAAAAGAATCGAAGATCTTCCGAAAGACCCAATGTCCAAGTAGGAACGTTCTCTCGAGGAAATCGTAAAAATAGCGGAAATCCGAGATACGGCCCAACGGAGACCAAACATGATCGGATAACCATTTTACGATTTTCTAAAAAGATAGATACGACAGTTTGCGATTATCTTCCCAAAACAGGATAAATGTCAAACTTCCAAAAAGATAAACATCAATTTTCCGAAAAGATAAATGTCGACTTTCCCGATAAACATGAAGGCCGATGAAAATGGAAAAAGCCCAGCTCGCGCCGGCCCGTCAGGAATAGACCGTCATATGGGAGTATATAAGCAAGTCTAGGAGCAGAGGAAAGGGGATCCGAAAATCACAAGGCAAACTACTCTCAGAGCAATTTAGAACTTAGGCTTTATTTCCTTTTTAGCGAGCTGCGACTCAATTAGGTTAGATCTAGGGTTTTGAGACTAGCGACGATCGACAGCTCTTACGGCCGCGATCTCGACCTATTGTTCCAACGCTCTCCGCAAATCTGGAAATAAAATTCTTTCTTTTTGCTCTCTTTATTTTACGCATTTATTCTCAACTTAACCTGTCTTAACTTTGTCGTGCGCGGCCCAGCAGATAGCCGGGATCCTCGGGGAAAACTAGGTCAACTTAGTTTTCCTACGTTTTTACTTAGTAACATTTGACGGTGCGAATTTCGGTTCCCACAGTTTGGCGCTAGAAGGAGGGGGATCACGGAATTATCTTTCTCGCAACTACGCACGCCCAGTTAAGCATGTCTGCTAACGCGGAAAAAGACAAGCAAACGCACGACGGACCAGCCGCCGATGCCAACGCTGAGAAGACTCCCGCTGGAAACGTATCGACGGTCACTGCTGAGGCAAACACCGCGATGCTAGACCAGGTGAAGGAACTGTTCGCCACCGCCCAGAAACGGTCGGAAGAACAAGAGAAGCTAATGGCTTCGCTCGCTAAACAGGTCAGCACCTTAACAGCGAAAAGCAAACTCCCGCGCGGATCCATCAAGGTGAGGCGTGTCAGGAGACTTGACTTCGGAACTTCCGGAGACAAAGAAAAAGACGCCCCGAGAGAATCCCCGGAACTCATCCCTGACGATACCACTCCGGCGGGGCAGAAGAAAACGACGGATAACCTTCCACCTCCCGCGAGGGAAAACGAAGGAGTCGACGTCGAAAGAATCAATCTGGATATCAGCGACCAGTCGGATCCGTCCGACGAAGACGCCGACGTCCACCACAGAAGGACACGAAGTCAATCGGCTTGACTGGCGGCAGCCTTCGAGAAACCGATGACGGAAGAGGAGGAAGACCTCTACTGGTCAGAGCAAGAGAGGCTAGCCGAAGACCAGACCCGGGCCTTTCGCAGCCAGCGTAGACAGAGAAGCGCAAACGGCGCCAATGAGATCCACGATCTACGCGAATACATCGCGAAGACTGCAGCCGAGGTAAAAGCAGTAAAATCGCAGATTCACCACGCAACCAGTACTGCTCCCGAGATCGACCTGCTCCTCGAAGAATCGAGGAAGACTCCGTTCACGTCTCGAATCACGGACGCACGAGTTTCGGATCCCGGGAAAATAAAACTTCCCACCTACGACGGAACCACAGACCCGAAGGCACACCTGCAATCCTTTCAGATTGCGATGGCTAGGTCTAAACTTCCAGAGCGGAAAAAAGACGTCGGCTGCTGTCTCCTGTTCGTCGAGAACCTCAGAGGTGCTGCGCTCGAGTGGTTCTCACGCTTGAAAAGAAACTCCATCGGAAGCTTTCGCCAGCTAGCTTCAGCCTTTCTGAAGCAGTTTTCCATGTTCATGGACAGGGAAACTTCCGATGTAGACCTTTGGAGCCTCATTCAAAAGGAAGACGAGCCGCTCCGCGACTACATTAAGAGGTTCAAACTCGTAATGTCCAGGGTAACAGGCCTCAGCGATAGAGTCGCCATCGACGCCCTGAGGAAAAACCTCTGGTACAAGTCGAAATTCCGAAAGTGGATTTCTCTGGAGAGACCGCGCACCATCCAGGACACTCTCCACAAGGCGACGGATTTCATCATCATGGAAGAAGAGATGAAAGTCCTGGCACAAAAGCACGGACCGCAGAAAGCGTCCGGCAAGAAGAAAACCTCACGTAACGACAAGTACGTCCATCACGAGGGGTAAGACGTCCAAGGCGAGCATAACTATGCCGTCAACTCCGAGCAAGGGAGGACCGCCGGAAACACTTGGACGCGGAACTCGTACAAGGACAACTCCAGCTGCGAGTTCCACCAGACGAGAGGTCACTCTACCGCCAATTGCAAAGTTCTCGGCGCCAGACTCATTACAAAGCTACTCGCCGGCGAGCTAGCAACGGTGAGAAGCGTGAAAGACCTGCTTTTAGATTCCGACCGTCCGCCAAAGACCGACGGAGCCAATCCCGAGAATAACGCTGCTGGAACTCAATCGGGCGAAAAACACGGACGAAGGCAAGATGGCGAAGGAAACAACAGCAATCGCCAGAGGATCAACATGGTCATCGGAGGATCGCACTTCTACCAGGACTCTGTTTCGTCGATCAAAGCCTATGGGCGGAAAGCCGAAACAGGTCCAGGATGGTGCCCAGAAGACGACGTTCCCAATCACGCGATCGTCTTCGAAGAGCAGGATACGGCCGGACTCGACAAACCCCACTACGATCCTCTGGTCATCGACTTGGTGATTCAAGATCTCGAAGTCGGCCGCATCCTCATCGTCACAGGAAGCACGGTCAACATCATGTTCCGCGATACTCTCCAAAGGATGAACATACCCCTCGGAGAAGTCATCCCAGAACCGAGACCGTTGACTGGATTCTCGGGCGTCACCTCCATGACCCTCAGAAAGATCAGGCTCCCAGTCATGGCGAAAGAGGTCACAAAGATCGTCGAATTCGCGGTAGTGGATAACCCGGCTATCTACAACGCCATAATGGGGACTCCTTGGATAAACGCCATGAAGGCAGTCCCATCCACTTACCATCTCAGCGTCAAGTTTCCAACACCAACTGGAACGGCGGTAATCTGGGGAAGCCAAAAACAGTCGCGACTCTGCTTCCTGGCTGAACATAAATTGCGCAGCAATCGGAACGCCCCAGCGGCTAACCTGAAGCGAACTAAGAAGCATCCGAGTATCTCCGAGAACTCGGCAAAGGACGACTCGGATTCGTCCAAAAAGGCCACGACTCAGGATGATAAGCCAATCCTCGAGTCCATCGCCGACGGAACGAATGACCCAACTCCCGACGCGGCCGCCGACTTAGCTGAGACAGTCGAAGCGCCGGAAGTCGTGGAGTAATAACATCCGCGATATAAGCAGAACTACGAGATGGCTTGATCCTCGCAAGAGGTACGTAGGCAGCTCGTCTAAACCCGACGAGTTCAGCTATCCCCCTCACCAAAAAGGGGGGGGGAGATGGGAACGAATAACTTTTACTCCCGCAAAAATATTCTCTACATGTATTCAACATTCTCGAAGCTTTTTACAGTTTTAAATTCGAAATTGCTTATCAAAAGCACCAATATTACGGAAAACGAAAATCGTATCTTTAAGGAACGCGAGACGTCGCAAGTTCCTGACCAGTTTCGATTCTCTACTCTCCTCCAAAAAAACTCTGTCAAACAGTCTTTCCGCGACTCTAAAAATCCCATTCCGTCGATTGGCCCCGACGGAAAAACATAGAAACGCTTCACTCAAATCAAATTCGTAGTCTGGCTTCCAACGAAGTCCTTTTGCATCCGACAAGGATATCATAGCGCGCTATACAAGAAATCCAAATTTTGGTTAGCTCTTCGTAAAGGAAGTAGCTCGACTCGTACCCAAACGAATCGTATAAGCCGATAAGCACTTCGCGGATTCTAAGACGGTACGAATCAGGTCGAAATCGCAAACAAGCAAAACGAAAAGCCGATTAGTCATCGCATAGCTTCAGTCCGAAATTAGACGTAGGTCTTGCCCTAAACCCAGCCTTGCTGGTATCTAAAACATCTCATAGGCATAAGTATCCAGCATACGAGATCCCAAAACTTGCCTCTTATCGCTTATTAACCTAACGTTCGCTACAAAGTAACCTGCAGGTTAAGCGACAAAAAAAGAACTAGAATACGAAGTGACTACGCGTATTCAAAGTCCTCTACACTTGGCGAAAGTATAAATCAAAACGCATAATTCATAAAGCATTCATAATAAGGATTCAAAGGCCACCAACGGCCGATCCCGAAAAACATAAAGTCACGCAACCTCCTAAAGGTCGCGACACATACAGCCCCACTTGGCTTACTACAAATTATAATCAAACGCAAGACAATCAGAAAAAGTTATCCCATACGAGGAATCGGGCTGGTCGACCTCTTCGCCCCCGTCACCTGCATTCGCGTCTGCACCGGCATCCGCTGTATCTTCCGAGACTTGAATAGGATTCCCCAATTCCCGAATTCTTCCTTCGATCGGAGGAACAGAGGATTCGGCGTTAGCACATACT
This sequence comes from Hirschfeldia incana, assembly GCA_026261945.1. NCBI lineage: Eukaryota > Viridiplantae > Streptophyta > Magnoliopsida > Brassicales > Brassicaceae > Hirschfeldia > Hirschfeldia incana. Next base: position 1,366,066 of record JABCMI010000030.1, read on the forward strand.
CTCATCGAACCATCCATCGCAGCAAGTTCGCTGAAAAGCGAGAAACCCTCACGCTGCACCTTGTGAAGAGTACCCACCGAACCGCGACATTCGCGAAAGTCACCTACAAAGTCCTGAGCCTCTTTGTACACCTCAAATTCGGTAGAAAAGATTTCCGCCCGTCGATTCATTTCGGCGGCGGCTCTTCTCCGTCCTCTCCTCTCTGCACGGACGAGGGCTCGAGCCTGAACCTCGGCTTGCCGACGGTTTCGCTCCTCAACCTCCAACCGATACTTGGCAAACTCCCTTTCGGTCTCCTCCGCTTTGAAGCGGGCCAATCGAGCAGTGCGGAAACTTCCGTCGATTGACGCATTCCATACTCTCACGGCCTGCAAAAAAGTCAAGGTCAAGCAAAAGGATAGGAAGAATTTGCTTAAGTGTCGGAAACAAACCTCGTTAACCAAACGAGTGCCTTTCGCTGTCACCTTGTCCCTCTCCTCGTTGTCCAAAGACTCGTCACGGGTAAAAGCCGGGGGGAGCTCATCAAAGAAGTCATTTGGAGGAGGGTTCGGACCGGAAGCACCCCCGCTCTCTGCGACAAAGTCGGGATCGTACCTCGATGGCTCGTTGTTTTCCGACGAGGCCTCGAAAGCGATCCCTTTGCCCTTCGAAGATTTCCCCCTCCGCCTCGAAGGAGCAAACACGAAGGATCCATCATTAATGAGAGGTCGCGTACCTCCTCGCGATCGGTGAAGCGCGACCGCCTTCCGAATCCGGTCAAGATCGAAAGAATCCCAGGAACAGGCCCTCGACCTGAATATGTCTCTCTTGACGGTAAGATCGGAAGGGATGTGCGTGAGACACCTATTCTCTACAATAAGAAAAAAATGCGCATATGCATTCAGAGTTCAACTTTCGATTGCTAAAAAAAAAAAAAAAAATCAAATTTACGATAATCTTACCACGTCGGTACAACCACTCCGTCGGGAATAGATGAAGAAAGCCCTCTTCGACAGACTCTCCATCTATCCTCACGAAAAAGAAACGATTAACGAAATCCTTAGCATGCGAGGTAAGACCACAAATCACCGAGTGATCGGTCCTCGATTTCATGGCGAATATTCCATTGGTTTTCACGCTCTTGGAAAGCCACAGCCCTTCAAAGTCCGAAGGGCTAAGATCCATTCCTAACTCGTAACTCAGAATCACAACGCCAAGCCAGCTCTCTAGAGCCGGCACGTTCAACTGGCTGATTGAGATTCCGAAACGATCGAGAGCTTGGACGATGACTCCAGGGATCGGGAACCATAATCGACATTGCGTCAGGAATGCCTCGTAGCAAGTAAAGTAACCCTCCGGAGGACGCTCCGGACTCTCATCCCCAAGGGGAATGCGAAACACGACTTTCTCCGGAACGTTATAGAACTTTCGAAGAATCTCAAGATACTCGGGAGATACCTCGCTCGGCGAATCAGCTTCCACACGCGCCTTCACAGGACGCCGGGGAATCGGAATCACAGGAAGAGGGGGATCGGAACCGAAGACGGCGTCACAGTACGCGTTCCTCTCGACCTCTGAAACCTCGGGCTTCGGAGCTTCCTCCTCGGCGTGGAAACTGCCCGAAGCAGAGCGAGACTGTCTCCTCGAAGATTTTGACCTTGAAGTCATTCTTTTCTTAAAAATAGAGAGAGAATCTTTGAGGGAGAAATTGACTTAGGATTCTTGGGTGAAGTAAGAATGGTAAAGGATTCACAAGCCTTTATAGGCATGAAATTTTACTATTTACCCCGACCTTCGGCACGATTTCGTCTCCATACTTTCCTCACAAACCATACAGCAAGCTAGGACCAACGACCGCTACGGCTCCTAGCTAGCTGGGGGGCTAACTGTTGGGGTCAAAATCGGTCAAGACGAAATCGATGTCCGAAAAGTTCGGACAAAATACGAAAGATGTTAGAAAAGCATTAGGAGAATAAGTTTCATTCTAGAAAACTCGGGAAAATGTTAAGACATTCCGAAATCAACGATTAGAAACATTCTCTACACGATAAAAATCTCCGAGAGGTAAAAAGAACGCAAAAAACTCGCACGAGCCGAAAGAAACGAGCGATGACCCTGGGCTGCCTCTAGGCGCCGGGCGCCTAACGCCCGTGCTGCCTCTAGGCGCCGGGCGCCTAGCGCCCGTGCTGCCTCTAGGCGCCGGGCGCCTAGCGCCCGCGTTGCCTCTAGGCGCCGGGCGCCTAGCGCCCGTGCTGCCTCTAGGCGCCGGGCACCTAGCGCCCGTGTTGCCTCTAGGCGCCGGGCGTCTAGTGCATGTGCTGCCTCTAGGCGCCGGGCGCCTAGCGCCCGAAGCTGCCTCTAGGCGCCGGGCGCCTAGCGCCCGTGCTGCCTCTAGGTGCAGGGCGCCTAGCGCCCGAAGCTGCCTCTAGGCGCCGGGCGCCTAGCGCCCGTGCTGCCTCTAGGCGCCGGGCGCCTAGCGCCCGTGCTGCCTCTAGGCGCCGGGCGCCTAGCGCCCGTGCTGCCTCTAGGCGCCGGGCGCCTAGCGCCATGCAAGCTCGAGTTATCGGACGGTTAGCCTTCGTGCGTAAGTTCCAAGTTCTCAAATCGCCGGAAATCGAAGTTTTGCGACTTTCTGAAATCCCGCAAACAAAACTCCTTTTCTTCCTCCTAGCCTTCGGAAAACCCGTAAGACGTCAACGGATGGGAGAACTTCGTAGAAAGCAGCAACGGTTATCTAAAAACACCATTTGCCACATAAAAGAATCGAAGATCTTCCGAAAGACCCAATGTCCAAGTAGGAACGTTCTCTCGAGGAAATCGTAAAAATAGCGGAAATCCGAGATACGGCCCAACGGAGACCAAACATGATCGGATAACCATTTTACGATTTTCTAAAAAGATAGATACGACAGTTTGCGATTATCTTCCCAAAACAGGATAAATGTCAAACTTCCAAAAAGATAAACATCAATTTTCCGAAAAGATAAATGTCGACTTTCCCGATAAACATGAAGGCCGACGAAAATGGAAAAAGCCCAGCTCGCGCCGGCCTATCAGGAATAGACCGTCATATGGGAGTATATAAGCAAGTCTAGGAGCAGAGGAAAGGGGATCCGAAAATCACAAGGCAAACTACTCTCAGAGCAATTTAGAACTTAGGCTTTATTTCCTTTTTAGCGAGCTGCGACTCAATTAGGTTAGATCTAGGGTTTTGAGACTAGCGACGATCGACAGCTCTTACGGCCGCGATCTCGACCTATTGTTCCAACGCTCTCCGCAAATCTGGAAATAAAATTCTTTCTTTTTGCTCTCTTTATTTTACGCATTTATTCTCAACTTAACCTGTCTTAACTTTGTCGTGCGCGGCCCAGCAGATAGCCGGGATCCTCGGGGAAAACTAGGTCAACTTAGTTTTCCTACGTTTTTACTTAGTAACATTTGACGGTGCGAATTTCGGTTCCCACAATCGAGAGACGATTGGTTATTCTAGTAGTTGAGTTCTATAATATCATGCTTTAGTCTATATATCATTATAATCCTGATTTCCTGAATGGAAACCCTAGATCTAGCAAACCATCCTTCCATCAAACAAATCCTTGCCAAGCTGGACAATTACATTGTTCAACTTTTTACTGCTTTATTCGTTACTTGCTTTATTTACTGCTTTAAAATATATTAGCCTAGCTTAATCATATAACTATTAAATCTATTAGGTTCCTTAGCTCCTTGTGGATTTGATCCCTAAGTACTGCAACTGAACCTCTTATTTGAGAGAGTAATTCACTCCTTAGGTTAATTTGAGTGATGTCAAATTTGGCGTCGTCGCCGGGGAGCTTTGATCGCCATTAGATCTTGTTTAGTTAGATTTAGTCTAGGTTTTGTTACTTTTCAAAAAACTCATAAAATTTTTTCTTCTTTTTCAGGTACATACATCTCAGTACCAGGAAGCAATGAAGAGAGGATTTCTAGGTCCTTCAAGGAAGGAGCCTGCTTGTTTATGCACGATCCGTAAGTCTAAGAGGGATGTATCGTTCGACACCCTCCAAGCAGCATCGCTCGATTGCATACACCAGAAATCGATCGATAGAGCACACCATCAATCGATCGACAACCCACCAGAAGCATTGAGCGATAGAGCCAACCAACCGAAGAAAAACACTGTTCATCCGGCAACTATTCACCAAAAATCCATCGATACTGTTCATTCAGAATCGATTGATACTGTTCATGGAGTTACTGTTCATGGAGGTACTGTTCATCACGGTACTATTCATCTGGGTACTGTTCACCAAGGTACTGTTTATCCGATGTCGATCGACACTGTTCATCCCATATCGATCGACACTGTTCATCAGCCGTCGACCGATACTGTTCATCGCGACACTGTTCACCAAAACACTGTTCATCGCACAGTTCATCACGACACTGTTCATCATCCGTCGATCGATACTGTTCATCCCATATCGATCGATACTGTTCATCAAGACACTGCTCATCTTACTGTTCATCGCGGCAATGTTCATCATACTGTTCATCCGACGCCCGACACCACTTGTGTGGAGTCAGAGAAGGTCGATGTTATTATTCTTAAAGCTGAAGAGAATGGAATATTACGAGACGAAGAAGGTCGTCCTCGCACCAGTACATGACTATTATTTAATGCAGAAGGTTATTTCATCCCTGATGTGATCACTGTTGCTAAGATGAATGACTATCGTCTTTGCCGAGAATGGTATGATGGAGTAATGGATGACTATCACTTCTATGGTCTTCCTCACAGAGATCCAAGAAATCACATCGCAGAGCTGGAAGATCTAGTATCAAAAAGCAAGCCGAATGAAGTGTATGATTACAATATGATGCTCTGCAAGATATTCCCCTATTCACTATGTGAATATGCTTTTAGCTGGTTCAGTCAGCTGCAACCAAGATCTCTAACCAGTTGGGAGAACATCAAAGACGCCTTCATAGGTAAATTTTTCAGTGAAGATTTCGCAACTTTTCGAAGAAGGCATGCTTACATATTAAAAAAGGCGTCTGACGATGAGAAGAGAGGAATAACGACTAGCGTAGATCAGATTGTTGATTTTATCTACAACAAGCAGAATGAAGATTTTGAAACCTCTATAGCTAGTGTCAAACAACCAGACATTCAGGTTCAACATGCAAATGAGAGTAAGCAGAAGGATGAACTAAACAGAGGACAGCTGGTCAACCATGGTACAGTTAAGGACGATGAACAATCTAAATCCGGAGAACTGAGCAGAGTAGAAGAACCTGATATTAGTGACATGAGCTCAGCATCGTTCGACGCCAACACCTCCATATCGATCGACACCGGTATTTTAGCACCGAGCGACAGTACGATCGCAACATCGATCATCAACACCACCTCATCGTGTCTCGACATAATCACTTTGGAATCGATCGATACAGACTTTTGTCATCGATCGATAGCACTTGAAATCCCTGAAAGTTCGAGTTGTCCTCCGGACACTGCAAACTCGACACAGAAGAGCACTGATGTATCAAGTTGTTCTCCTTCCCAGATGTAGAAAAAGAAATCTTAATGGAAGATATCTTGGAGCAAGAATTCTTAAAGTTGGAGGATGAAGAGAAGCTTGGAGATTTGGATTCAAGTAAAGAAGTTAATATGGAAGACTTCTTGGAACATGAGGAATAGTTTGAGGATATGTATCATAATTTGGAGCAGAAGCTTGATGACGAACAGAATACTGAGAGGAAAGATTTGGAGACTTCGTCAAAAGCTAACATCAATCGACACCAACCTGATGAGATCGATCGATACCCACCCAATGTCATCGCTCGACAGTCGCCATACAACATTGATCTACATACACCCGTCTGTATCGATCGACGCCCACCCGATTGTATCGATCGACACCCATGTTTAGAGGAACTACCAGGTTACATAGTTGAGATGGAACCGATTGAGGAGATAGTGCACGAGTTTGAAACCTCACACTTTGCTGTCCCTAAAAATCAGAGACTACCTATATGGACAGAAGAAGCTGCTGGGTTTCACAAGAGAGTGAAGAGTATACATGATCCTGTGAAGATAATGGTTCCATGTGCGGTGTTTGAAGCTGAATCTCCTATTCCACCAGATAAAGGTACGCATATGAGTTCTTACATTGAAGTATTGGATGATCATCAGCACATAGCAGCTTCACAGAGAGGGTTGAGATTTAGAGATGAAGTCGATAAAGCCCTAGCAGTAGAAGCATCGATCGACACTGATAAGACGACATCGATCGATCGTACCACTTCACCATCGATCGACATCTACCGGATACCATTGATCGACATCTTCGATCTACCATCGATCGACACTACCACTGGTTCATCGATCGACACCAGACGAGAATGAGAGCAGAATGCGTATGAAGTGTGTGGAAATATTTTTGATGGAGATACCACCACGCATTCAGACAAGTCTTGGGGAAGAGGAAAAGAACGAAAAGGGATTCCCAATTGTCATTGATTTCTCACTTCTCAGATGATGCCAGGAAATCCAAAGTGAGATTTCACAAGTCTGTGAGAAAGAAATGGAGAAATTGGAAGAAGCGGAAACGAACCAATGGAGGTTCTCAGTTACCATTAACTCTTTACTTCTCAGATTTTTTCAGCAAATCCAGAGTGCGCAGTAGATGCTTCTCACATCCATTTGCAAAGCTTAAAGCACTCCTTATTGCTGAGATGATAGACAAAGGAAGAAGAGTCTATGGAGGAAGCTTTCACACAATAATGATAAAGCTTCAGAGATTGGACATTGAGACTTGTTTTAGAGCATGTTCTCATTCTCATCAGTACTAAATCAGATCTCCAGAAGTCAAGCTAAATGACTATAACAAAGCGCTAAGTGGGAGGCAACCCACTGTTAGGTATGTTTTCAATTTGATTTATTTTCTTATGTTACTGATTTAAGTTTTTATAAAGTTGCAGGTAAAAAAAAAGGATGAACTGTAGCAACGCACTGTAGCACGACCATCGAGCGATACTGTAGCATGACCACCGAGCGACACTGTAGAAGCCACATCGAGCGACACTGTAGCAGAAAATCGGGAGTCACTGTAGCTATGATTACTGTTCATAGTTATTGTAGCAGAATCACTGTTCATCGAAAAATATTTATCTGTCCTGACTTCTCTGAGCTAGAATTGCTAGATACATATGAGTGTTGATCTAGAAACTCTGGTGAACATATAATCAACTCGCGCTAAGCGCTTGCTAGAAGCGTATCGCTCGATTCTCCTATAGAGATATCGATTGACGCGATGAAAGGCGTATCGGTCGATGCTCTTATAGAGACATCGATCGACGCTTACTAAGATTCTACATCGAGATTTGAAGGTCTTGGATCTAGTAATAGATAACCTACACATCGAGAGACGATTGGTTATTCTAGTAGTTGAGTTCTATAATATCATGCTTTAGTCTATATATCATTATAATCCTGATTTCCTGAATATAAACCCTAGATCTAGCAAACCATCCTTGCATCAAACAAATCCCTGCCAAGCTGGACAATTACATTGTTCAACTTTTTACTGCTTTATTCGTTACTTGCTTTATTTACTGCTTTAAAATATATTAGCCTAGCTTAATCATATAACTATTAAATCTATGAATTTTTTACTTTCTGACACACTTTATCACTTTGAAATATCATTCTAACACACATTTTACTTGTGACAACCTTTCTAGCAATTGAATGACATATATGCCCTCAAACAATTGAAAGAGGAATAAACCGATCTGAGCCAGCCAAATTATTTTTGTACCAAACCCTTCTTTAACCAATTTTCAAACCCTAGTTCCTAATTCAAAATTCACAGCTTCTCTCAAACCTTCCCTCTTACGGCGATTCCTAAGAATCCTAGATGCTCACTAATCATTCTAAATACTCTCTTCTTGCAGTTTCTCCTCTAAAACACACTGTCCGTCTCCGTCTTCCGAATCACACCGTCTATGTCTTTCGAATCACGCCGTCTCTGTTTTCGTGTTCAAGACATGCAAGGTTTGTTTCTTCCAAATCTACACCTTCTTTGTCCGGATCTAGTTATATAAGCTTCTCATACATGTTTAGAGTTGTGAAGTTTTGATTTTTTTCAAAAGCTTACATCTTCTTTGTCTGAATTTCATATTCTCGATTAAAACTCCATGAATACCGATTTGCGTTCAATTTATTTTTTTTTGTTAGGGATTTGATTTTCTTTTCCGTACCCAATAACATGATTTCATTGTTTTTATATTTTAGTCAAATTTGATTTTGTGTTATTTCGATATTTTTAAGGTAACAACTAATAGCAGAAGAAAAATAGATTTTCCTTGCGACTTCGAGTTCGTGAAGAAGGCTTATGGTGGCTACTTCAACAGGCTGGTTATGTTATCAGTGCTAGTCCACATGATGGCCTTCGCAGACGCTGATTGGATCTTCAAGTTTGCTAGCCTTGTCGGAAGCTTGCTGATATGAAGAAGAAAGTTCTCGGCATCTGTTTTGACCACCAGGTAAGTTCTGATTTGGATTTGATCAAATTGGATTCTTTAGGATCACCAAGTGTGTTTCTTTCAATCACTCTGGCTCTCTTCTGTCTAGTAAAATTAATCTAGTTTTATATTTATATTTGATGTATCTTGTATAGTTGATGTGCGGATGGGCAGCATGTGATCCGAGAATTCAAAATTCAGGGCATTGCATAGGGATTTTGTGATGAGTGTACTACTGCAATAATTGTCCTTATAGAAGAGTTTGTGGCAGTAACCTTCTTCGATATGCTGCCCAACTCCACATACTTGTTCCACATTACTTCTGTCCACACCTTTGTCAAAGGCATCCACTGTCCACACCTTTGTCGAAGGCATCCACGTACACACATCCCCTGTCCACAACGTCTCCACATCTCCCTTGTCCACACATCTAAACTAAGAACAACTTCATCAGCATATGTATTTTTGTATCAATAACGATTTCATCAGTGTAAAATTGTTGTCTTATAGGATAATTTGTTGTTCTTTTAAATTGTGCAGTCCACAATTCATTCTTTCAGATTGCACCATCCATAATACTATGTCTATCTAATTCAGTTTTAAGTTTAAATTGCAACGTCCACAACATATTGTCCACTTAATTCAGCTTTAAATTTTATAAACTAAGATATCAAATAATATATATGGACCATAAAACATAGAAAAAAAAATATAAATTTTACTATATATTATATACCAAATTTATATGTTTTGATAGGAGATAATAACAAATATAGCCTGTTGAAGGCAAACAAAAATAGTTGTCTATCCACAAACATATGTCCACACATTCACGAATTTGTCCATCGTGAAATATGGATTTGTGTCAATTATTATAGTGTTGATTTTAGCGTGAATCGTAGGATTAACACTTTATTACGATCTAGTGGTTCTACTACTAAAGTTTTAATTTATACCGTCAGATTGAAAGCACAACTTTAACATCTTATGATCAAGAATAAGGCACGTCAATCAATAAACCTACCAAATTAAATGTAACCTAGAAACAAATATAAAACCAAACCGATTTCTCTTTTGGGAACAACACAACCGAAACTCATCGAGGAGATAACAAATAAACCGATAGCCTCATTAAGGGCATCAGTGTCATAACACACAGAAGCTGCCAAATAAAAGTGTCTCACATGTTGTATGTGCTTCTGAGTGATAGACAAAGACAGAAAGTGTCCTATTATGTAAACGACTCTAAATCTATTAGGTTCCTTAGCTCCTTGTGGATTCGATCCCTAAGTACTGCAACTGAACCTCTTATTTGAGAGAGTAATTCACTCCTTAGGTTAATTTGAGTGATGTCAAATTTGGCGCCGTCGCCGGGGAGCTTTGATCGCCATTAGATCTTGTTTAATTAGATTTAGTCTAGGTTTTGTTACTTTTCAAAAAACTCATAAAATTTTTTCTTCTTTTTCAGGTACATATATCTCAGTACCAGGAAGCAATGAAGAGAGGATTTCTAGGTCCTTCAAGGAAGGAGCCTGCTTGTTTATGCACGATCCGTCAATCTAAGAGGGATGTATCGTTCGACACCCTCCAAGCAGCATCGATCGATTGCATACACCAGAAATCGATCGATAAAGCACACCATCAATCGATCGATAACCCACCAGAAGCATTGAGCGATAGAGCCAGCCAACCGAAGAAAAACACTGTTCATCCGAACACTGTTCATCCGAACAATGTTCATCCGGCTACTATTCACCAAAAATCCATTGATACTGTTCATTCAAAATCGATTGATACTGTTCATGGAGTTACTGTTCATGGAGGTACTGTTCATCACGGTACTATTCATCTGGGTGCTGTTCACCAAGGTACTGTTCACCGAGGTACTGTTTATCTGATGTCGATCGACACTGTTCATCCCATATCGATCGACACTGTTCATCACCCGTCGACCGATACTGTTCATCGCGACACTGTTCACCAAAACACTGTACATCGCACAGTTCATCACGGCACTGTTCATCATCCGTCGATCGATACTGTTCATCCCATATCGATCAATACTTTTCATCAAGACACTGTTCATCTTGCTGTTCATCGTGGCAATGTTCATCATACTGTTCATCCGACGCCCGACACCACTTGTGTGGAGTCAGAGAAGGTCGAGGTTATTATTCTTAAAGCTGATGAGTATGGAATATTACGAGACGAAGAAGGTCGTCCTCGCACCAGTACATGACTATTATTTAATGCAGAAGGTTATTTCATCCCTGATGTGATCACTGTTGCTAAGATGAATGACTATCGTCTTTGCCGAGAATGGTATGATGGAGTAATGGATGACTATCACTTCTATGGTCTTCCTCACGAAGATCCAAGAAATCACATCGCAGAGCTGGAAGATCTAGTATCAAGAAGCAAGCCGAATGAAGTGTATGATTACAATATGATGCTCTGTCCATCAATAATAGTCATGGATGTGAGAAGCATTCTTGGCATTCATCTTAGCAACAGTGATCACATCAGGGAGTCACTATAGCTATGATTACTGTTCATAGTTATTGTAGCAGAATCACTGTTCATCGAAAAAATTTTATCTGACCTGTCTTCTCTGAGCTAAAATTGCTAGATACATATGAGAGTTGATCTAGAAACTCTGGTGAACATATAATCAACTCGCGCTAAGCACTTACTAGAAGCGTATCGCTCGATTCTCCTATAGAGACATCTTCGATCTACCATCGATCGACACTACCACTGGTTCATCGATCGACACCAGACGAGAATGAGAGAAGAATGAGTATGAAGTGTGTGGAAATATTTTTGATGGAGATACCACCACGCATTCAGACAAGTCTTGGGGAAGAGGAAAAGAACGAAAAGGGATTCCCAATTGTCATTGATTTCTCACTTCTCAGATGATGCCAGGAAATCCAAAGTGAGATTTCACAAGTCTGTGAGAAAGAAATGGAGAAATTGGAAGAAGCGGAAACGAACCAATGGAGGTTCGCAGTACCACTGGTTCATCGATCGACACTACCACTGGTTCATCGATCGACACAACACGAGAATGAGAGCAGAATGAGTATAAGTGTGTGGAAATATTTTTGATGGAGATACCACCACGCATTCAGACAAGTCTGGGAAAAGAAGATGATGAATTGGAGGAAGAGGAAAAGAACGAAAAGGGATTCCCAATTGTCATTGATTTCTCACTTCTCAGATGATGCCAGGAAATCCAATGTGAGATTTCACAAGTCTGTGAGAAAGAAATGGAGAAATTGGAAGAAGCGGAAACGAACCAATGGAGGTTCTCAGTTACCATTTACTCTTTACTTCTCAGATTTTTTCAGCAAATCCAAAGTGCGCAGTAGATGCTTCTCACATCCATTTGCAAAGCTTAAAGCACTCATATTGCTGAGATGATAGACAAAGGAAGAAGAGTCTATGGAGGAAGCTTTCACACAAGAATGATAAAGCTTCAGAGATTGGACATTGAGACTTGTTTTAGAGCATGTTCTCATTCTCATCAGTACTAAATCAGATCTCCAGAAGTTGATATACCATGATTTTGACCCACTTTTACCCATGGTATATAGACGGTTTTACATATATTTACTACGAAATAGGGTCTATTTAGAGTATTTACAGGTTCAGGTACGTTCTGGAGAAATATGGTGTTTTTGGTGTCTTTTGGAGCCTTTAAGTGCAGAATCGCGCAGACGCGTCAGATGTTTAGATATGGATGGAGACCTTTCCACGGTGTGATTGAGCTGATATTTGGACACAAGATAGATATTTGAGTTAGCTTTCCAATGCCACCGGTTTGAGGTCAATCCGACGGTTAGATCAGGAGTTATGCCCATTTTACTGAAGAGTGGTCAGTCTGCCTCGCGAGAGAAGACTGTCGAAAAGATGAATGTATATCGATCGATGGGAAATCACCCATATCGATCGATATGAATGTCAGGACGTGGGATGACTATGTTTCATGACCGCCAGAAGCCCTAATGCAATCCAAATTACCATAATACCCTTGGACGACCAGAAACCATATTTATGTTATTTTAAGCCATTGTTGACGGCTACGCTTTCTTTTACACTTTCTTTGATTCATTGTTCTCTTAGGAGAGAAGGGAGGAACTCCTATCAGAGTCCTCCTGGAACTCCATTGGTTTTTATATCTATTGCAATTTCTTATCTATTCATCTATGAATTCTATCATGTCTGAGTAGATCCACCTGTTAGGTTTAGGGTTCAGATAGGTTATATGGGATTAGCCCCAAATATAGAATTTCTAAGTTGTGGTATTCATCAATAGGATTGTTATTAATGCTTGTTTCTAGAGTCGCGAACTAGAACCTTGATCCTAGGGATTGTAGAAACCAGCGAGAGCTTGTAACTCACCCTGAATCCATCCTTTTGAGCTAGGGTTGATAAATACAGCGATAGCTGATTTAGTAAACCCTAGTGAACGTGTGTTCAACCCGTTCGTAAAGCTTGCTAGAAGCATATCGATCGATAATCCAATAGATTAATCGATCGATATTGTGAAAGGTGTATCGATCGATATTCCTATAGAATCATCGATCGACACTTTCTTGTGATCAATAACCGAGTGGTTGAGATCCAAGATCTAGATATTAGACTATCTATACAACGACAGTTGTTAGATTTGTACTCCCAGTTGAGTTCTAATATATCTAGCAGCTTAGTAACCTATATCATTATAATCCTAATTACCTGAATAGAAACCCTAGATCTAGCAATCATCCTTCCATCAAACAACTCTTTGCCAAGCTGAACAATTATATTGTTCATCTTGTTTACTGTTTGCTATATTTATTTACTGCATTAAACTTATTAGCGTAGCTTAATCATATAACTATTAGATTTATTTGGTTCCTTAGCTCCTTGCGGATTCGATCCCTAAGTACTACGATTGACCTCTTTTGATGAGAGTAATTCACTCCTTAGGGTAATTTGAGTGATATCAGAAGTCAAGCTAAATGACTATAACAAAGCGCTAAGTGGGAGGCAACCCACTGTTAGGTATGTTTTCAATTTGATTTATTTTCTTATGTTACTGATTTAAGTTATTATAAAGTTGCAGGTAAAAAAAAAAGGATGAACTGTAGCAACGCACTGTAGCACGACCATCGAGCGATACTGTAGCACGACCACCGAACGACACTGTAGAAGCCACATCGAACGACACTGTAGCAGAAAATCGGGAGTCACTGTAGCTATGATTACTGTTCATAGTTATTGTAGCAGAATCACTGTTCATCGAAAATTTTTTTTTACTATCATATCAACGTCAGGTATAAAGTTTCTCCTTGTTGAATATTGTCCTTATGATTTATTCTCCCACCGATCTTAGACTGTTTAACATTGATCACAATGTTATTCAAGTCTGGGGGAGGTAGTACTAATATTATGATTTAGTTAGTTGTTTAGAATAGGGATCCGAGTAGACGATTACTATGATAATCGACCGATTAGAGCACGTCGATATCGATCGACAGTCCATCACTTGCATCGACCGATGGTAACTATTTTTCATCGTTCTACACTTAATCCGGTCAGGTATATCGTTCTAACTTGTTCAGTTACGTACTTATGATTTATTTACACCATAACTCCGACTGGATATACACTGGTCATAGTGTTATCCAAGTCTGGGAGAGGTTCTACTAATATTTTGTTTTAGTTTTGAAAGAAAAAGAAAAAAAAAAGATCCAAGTACACGGTTGCTTAGCACATCGATCGATGAGACCATGACGATATCTATCGACATCACTCCATAACCACAGATCGATTGTCTCTTCATTGTGTCGAATGTATGTTAGCCATCGACCAATGCGACCACGTCGATATCACTCGACAACACTTCATCAACATCGATCGTTTGTAACTTCATTGTATCGATCGACACAGAGCAGGTTATCGTTCTTACTTGTTAAATTTTGTACTTCTGCTTTATGATTTTCACCTTACCACCGACTGTGTTACACTGGGGACAGTGTAATTTAAGTCTGGGGGGATTACTAACGTTTATCTACTTTATGAGTCTTATTTAAAAATGTTTTCAAAAAGTTTTTATTGAGTCAAGAAGGGGATGATGATCTAATTTGATTTATTACCTGTCATCTAACCACTCTTTAGACCAATTTTAGATTTACTGACTGCAAAAGTACTAGAGATACTAAAGTGGATCAACCTATCAACTATGTTTGCACTTGCTGAGAATGTTTGAAGGAACCAAAGCTGATCTCCAACCTAATTGAGCTCAACTTTGCTTGTCTTGGGGCTTGGTATACATGGGATCAGATTCTTCAAACAAGTCTGGAAGGTAAAGCCTTGTGTAGATTTATCACCTTCTCTCTCTCTATTTCGACCCTAGATATATAGGTAGAAAAAAAATTATTATTATTATAAAAAGATATATATATATATATATATATATATATATATATATAATAAAATAAAATAAAAAAAAAGAAAAAAAAGAGAGAAAAAGAAAAAAAAAAAAAATATATATATATATATATATAGGTTTTAAGTTAGGTGGAATCCGAACAGGACTTTGTGGCTACAACCATTAAGGCTTGCTTCATAAGGATTCCAACTAAAAGAATTCGAACGGGACTTGGTGGCGGCAATCATCAAGGTTCGATTCATATGAATTCTTGGATATAGGTCAAAAAGAAGTGAACAGGACTTGGTGGCAACCACTATTACGTTTTGATTCATGGAAGCCTGTCCAATCTTGGTCAATGATCCTGCAATGAAAGCAGACTTTGACTAAGAGAGAAATAAGTAGAGAGAGAGGATAGGAACTAACTTTTACCTGCAGGTCCAGATACTTGTTTGAGAATCCTTGCATCTTGTGATCGATACTCCCAAGGTAAAGCCTACACTTTTATTTATGTTAAGAAATGAGATCAGTAGAGGGGATTGTCAGACAGGATCTGTTAAGTTGTTGACTAGGTGAATTTGGTTGCTATACTAGGATATTGTATAATGTGTTTCCAATGTTAGGATGTCTATGATTTGGTTTGCACTACTAGAGAGATGGTGACTGAGTTTTAAAATCTTTTTGAGTCCCTGCTGTTTTCAAACCTCTTTCAGAGAGACTGCATGTTGGTTTTGCTTGAGGACAAGCAAAAGGGTAAGTCTGGGGGAGTTGATATACCATGATTTTGACCCACTTATACCCATGGTATATAGACGGTTTTACATATATTTACTACGAAATAGGGTCTATTTAGAGTATTTACAGGTTCAGGTACGTTCTGGAGAAATATGGTGTTTTTGGTGTCTTTTGGAGCCTTTAAGTGCAGAATCGCGCAGACGCGTCAGATGTTTAGATATGGATGGAGACCTTCCCACGGTGCGATTGAGCTGATATTTGGACACAAGATAGATATTTAAGTTAGATTTCCAATGCCACCGGTTTGAGGTCAATCCGACGGTTAGATCAGGAGTTATGCCCATTTTACTGAAGAGTGGTCAGTCTGCCTCGCGAGAGAAGACTGTCGAGAAGATGAATGTATATCGATCGATGGGAAATCACCCATATCGATCGATATGAATGTCAGGACGTGGGATGACTATGTTTCATGACCGCCAGAAGCCCTAATGCAATCCAAATTACCATAATACCCTTGGACGACCAGAAACCATATTTATGTTATTCTAAGCCATTGTTGACGGCTACGATTTCTTTTACACTTTCTTTGATTCATTGTTCTCTTAGGAGAGAAGGGAGGAACTCCTATCAGAGTCCTCCTGGAACTCCATTGGTTTTTATATCTATTGCAATTTCTTATCTATTCATCTATGAATTCTATCATGTCTGAGTAGATCCACCTGTTAGGTTTAGGGTTCAGATAGGTTATCTGGGATTAGCCCCAAATATAGAATTGCTAAGTTGTGGTATTCATCAATAGGATTGTTATTAATGCTTGTTTCTAGAGTCGCGAACTAGAACCTTGATCCTAGGGATTGTAGAAACCAGCGAGAGCTTGTAACTCACCCTGAATCCATCCTTTTGAGCTAGGGTTGATAAATACAGCGATAGCTGATTTAGTAAACCCTAGTGAACGTGTGTTCAACCCGTTCGTAAAGCTTGCTAGAAGCATATCGATCGATAATCCAATAGATTAATCGATCAATATTGTGAAAGGTGTATCGACCGATATTCCTATAGAATCATCGATCGACACTTTCTTGTGATCAATAACCGAGTGGTTGAGATCCAAGATCTAGATATTAGACTATCTATACAACGACAGTTGTTAGATTTGTACTCCCAGTTGAGTTCTAATATATCTAGCAGCTTAGTAACCTATATCATTATAATCCTAATTACCTGAATAGAAACCCTAGATCTAGCAATCATCCTTCCATCAAACAACTCTTTGCCAAGCTGAACAATTATATTGTTCATCTTGTTTACTGTTTGCTATATTTATTTACTGCATTAAACTTATTAGCCTAGCTTAATCATATAACTATTAGATTTATTTGGTTCCTTAGCTCCTTGTGGATTCGATCCCTAAGTACTACGATTGACCTCTTTTGATGAGAGTAATTCACTCCTTAGGGTAATTTGAGTGATATCAGAAGTCAAGCTAAATGACTATAACAAAGCGCTAAGTGGGAGGCAACCCACTGTTAGGTATGTTTTCAATTTGATTTATTTTCTTATGTTACTGATTTAAGTTTTTATAAAGTTGCAGGTAAAAAAAAAGGATGAACTGTAGCAACGCACTGTAGCACGACCACCGAGCGACACTGTAGAAGCCACATCGAACGACACTGTAGCAGAAAATCGGGAGTCACTGTAGCTATGATTACTGTTCATAGTTATTGTAGCAGAATCACTGTTCATCGAAAAATTTTTTTTACTACTCTAGTTAATTGATTTTATTAGTTATCGATTACTAACTTTTAGACTGCTAGTGTTTTATCTATGATAGATTATAGGAGAAGATCCAAGGAAGAAGGGTTGATATACTGATATTGACCGATGGTTGCAAACATCGGTCGACAGAGCATCGTTAGCATCAGTCGATCGCCACTTAACTGTGTTTATCGACAGAGCATTAAGAGTATCGATCGCCACTTAACTGTGTTGGTCGATATTCATACCAATGTCAGCTATTTAGAATAAGGACCCGAGTAGACGATTGCCATGATTATCGACCGATTAGAGCATGTCGATATCGATCGACAGTACATCACTTTCATCGACTGATGGTAACTCTTTTCCATTGATCAACACTTAATCTGGTCAGGTATATCGTTCTAACTTGTTAAATTGAGTACTTATGATTTATTTCTCCACCAATCTTCGACTGGATAACACCATTATAGTGTTATTTAAGTCTGGGCGAGGTTCTACTGATATTGTGTTTTTGTTTAAAAAAATTGAGAAAAAAAAATATTTCTCCACCCACCCGACTGTATCGAGAAGTTTCTGTTTCCTCCTTGGTTTCCAGATATCTAAAATCCAGCTCCACTTATCCAGTTCACATCTTCCTCCATGTGTTCCTCTCCATCTGCAGTTTCTGCATCCTCAACTGAGCAAATATGCTTGTTAAGTAGCTTCTGAACATTGTCCAGCTGTGCTTGGAATTCGTTAATATGTTCCTTCCCGAGGAGTGATACAGATTTTGCCATGACAGTGTTCTTCGTGTTGTTGCTTGAAGCTAAGTTATCAATTAACTTCACAGCGCCTTGTGGATTCCTTGTGCTGAAGTTTCCTTCACTAGCAGTATCAAGAGCCATATGATACTTCAAAGCGATGCCTCTGTAGAAGGTGCAGAGCAAGTGCACATTGTTGAATCCATGTTGTGGGCAGTCGCACTGGTAGGATTTGAATCTGTTCCAGGTGTCCTTGAATGATTCTCCAGGATCCTGAGTGTATGTAGCAATCTTCCTCCTCCAGTCTTCAGCACGTGACTCATCAAAGAAGTTACAAAGGAATATACGTTTTTGATGTCCTTCTAGGTAGTGAGAGAACCTGGTGGTTGTTGCCTCAGCCACTGCAAAGCTTCTCCTGATAAAGAGTATTTGAAAAGCTTGCAGAAAAGGTAGTCTTCAGGAACTCCATTGGCTTTGATGGAAGATATAATATGCTCGTATCTCTCTAGATGGTCCATAGGATGCTCATGGGATAACCCACAGAAGGGTATCTGTCCCACAAGTCCGTAGTACTGCGGTTTGAGCTCGAAATCTACTCTCTGAATGGCAGGAGGGCGGATGGCTGAACGGTTGGTATAGAACTGATCTTGACGGTTGTAGTCAGCCAAGGTTCTAGCTCTGTTAGCTTCATCTGCAGGTTGGATGAAGTCTGTGGTTGCAGTGTCTTGCTCAGGAATGATTTCCTTTTGAGTATTCAGCTTCTGACCTGCTGCATGACGCAGATGACCATCTTGATCACGCATGTCTCCATTCTCATCGGTTGTGAGAATAATAGGTGCTACCATGACTCGGCGGGTAGTATTGATCGATGTTATATTATTAATATCGATCGATGTCGGATGAAAAGT
This sequence comes from Hirschfeldia incana, assembly GCA_026261945.1. Lineage (NCBI taxonomy): Eukaryota > Viridiplantae > Streptophyta > Magnoliopsida > Brassicales > Brassicaceae > Hirschfeldia > Hirschfeldia incana. The sequence continues at coordinate 1,385,118 of JABCMI010000030.1, forward strand.
ATCGGTCGACGAACGGTGGACGATACCGATCAATGAAGTGGTGCGAGTCTCGGTCGACAATGAAGGTGTCTCGGTCGACTGTGGTAGACGAGTATCGGTCGACGAACGGTTGTTGATCGCGACACTTGTGTGGAGTCAAAAGAAGACGAAGAACACATATTTAAGATGGATAAGAAGGGTATCTGGCGAGACAAAGAAGGTCGTCCTCGCAACTACAAAGGACAATTGATTAATGCTGAAGAAGCAATAATTCCTGTTGTAATTGTTGTTGCTGAGATGAATACCTTTGTTCTATCAAGCCAATGGTATGATTGGGAAAGTGAGGATCCTTTCAATGGTCTTCCTTATGAAGATCCTAGAAACCACATCAAAAAGCTTGAGGATCTTGTTTCAAAGCAGAAGGAAATATCTGATGACCTCATACTCTGCAAGATTTTCCCTTATACTATCTTTGGAGATGCGTTTAGCTGGTTCAGTAAGCTGCAGCCAAGATCTCTAACCTGTTAGGAGGACATAAAAGGCGCATTCCTAGGTAATTTTTTTAGCGAAGCTGTAGCAACTCGAAGTAGAAGGTATGATTATATGAAAGACAAGATAACTAAAGATTATGAGAAAGGAATAATAACTAGTCTTAGTCAGATTAGTATTAGCCAGATTATGGATTTTGTCTACAATGAGCAGAACGATTTTGAAACCCCTACAGCTAGTGTCAAGCAGCCGGACATTCAGGTTCAACAGGCAGATGAGGGTACGCAGAGGGACAAACTGATCAGAGAACAACTGGTCAACCATGGTACGGTTGAAGGTGATAAACATCATGGATTTGGAGAGACGAGCATAGTAGAAGAAGCTGATAAGAGTGATCCGACATCAACATCGATCGATAGTGGCATCTTTGAATCGATCGATATCGGCACATCAGAAACGATCGATATTGAATCTTCACATCGATCGATACCTCTCGACAATCCTGATGCTACTACTGAGGATTCAGAGAGTGGACGACAGAGGGCACTTAGAGACCACAACGTGCCTGAAGATTTATATGCTGAAAGGTCTGCACTGCGTCGTTCAGCATCCCAGAGTTCTGTCCCTAAGCTTCATCATGCATATATCTCTTTTGTTGGTCAGAATCCCTTTCATGGTCTTCCTCATGAAGATGCCACTAACCACTTAGAGGCATTCAAAGATCTCGCATCAACCATTCAAAGCAATGGAGTTTCTGAAGATTATTACTTCTGCAAACTATTTCCATACTCTCTAGCTGGGGATGCAGGTCATTGGTTGAAGAAGCTACCACCAGGATCTCTCACTACTTGGAATGACATTAGAAATGCTTTTGTCAACAAGTTTCTCTATGAAACTGCAGACAATCTTGAGATTGAGATGAGATCTATGCTGGAATATATGGTGGAGGATGATGAACAATCTGAATCTGAAGAGCTGAGCAGAAAAGAACAAGCCAATTTTAGTGACATGAGCTCAGCATCGATCGCCACCCTTACCTCAACATCGATCGACCTTACAACCTCCACATCGACCGACACCATGACATCAGAATCGGTCGACATCAGCACCTCAGCATCGATCGACACTGACATTTGTCATCGATCGATCCCACTTGAAATCCCTGACAGTTCGAGTTGTCCTCAGGACACTGCAGACTCGATACAGCAGAGTATTGATGTATCAAGTTTTTATCCTTCTCCTGATGTAGAAAAAGAGATCTTCATGGAAGATATCTTGGAACAAGAAGATTTCTTAAAGTTGGAGGATAGAGAAAAGCTTGGAGAATTGGATTCAAGTAAAGAAGTTACTATGGAATACTTCTTGGAGCTGGAGGAATGGCTTGAGAATTTGGATCAGAATCTGGAGCAGAAGCCTGATGACGAACAAAATGCTAAGAGGAAAAATTTAGAGACTTCGTCAAAGGCTAGCATCGATCGACACCAACCTGATGAGATCGATCGATACCCACCCAATGTCATCGATCGACAGTCGCCACATAACATTGATCTATATACACCCGACTGTATCGATCGACACCCACCCGATTGTATCGATCGACACCCATGTTTGGATGAACTACCAGGATACATAGTTAAGATGGAACCGATTGAGGAGATAGAGCACGAGTCTAAAGCCTCACACTTTGCTGTCCCTAATCCTCAGAGACCACTTATTTGGACAGAAGAAACTGCTGGGTTTCACAAAGAAGTGAAGAGGATACATATCCTGTGAAGATTATGGTTCCAAGTGCGGTGTTTGAAGCTGAATCTCCTATTCCACCAGATAAAAGTGTGCATTCGAGTTCTTACATTGAAATATTGGATGATCACCAGCACATAAAAGCTTCTCAGAGAGGGTTGAGACTTAGAGATGAAGTCAATAAAACCCTAGCAGAAGAAGCATCGATCGTCACGGTTCAGACAATGTCGATCGACATGAGCACTCCACCATCGATCGACATCTACCGGATACCATCGATCGACATCTTCAATCCACCATCGATCGACACCACCACTGGTTCATCGATCGATACCAGACGAGAATCAGAGCATAATGAGTATGAAGTGTGTGGAAATATTTTTGATGGAGATACCACCACGCATTCAGACAAGTCTGGGGGAAAGAAGATGATGAATTGGAGGAAGAGGAAAATAACTAGAAGAGGTTCTCAGTTATCATTGATTTCTCACTTCTCAGATGATTCCAGAAAATCCAAAGGAAGATTTCACAAGTCTGTGAGAAAGAAGTGGAGGAATTGGAAGAAGCGGAAACGAACCAATCGAGGTTCTCAGTTACCATTAACTCTTTACTTCTTAGATTGTTTCAGAAAATCCAGAGTGCGCAGTAGATGCTTCTCACATCCATTTGCAAGGCTTAAAGCACTTCTTATTGCTGAGATGATAGACAAAGGAAGAAGAGTTTATGGAGGAAGCTCTCACACAAGAATGATAAAGCTTCAGAGATTGGACATTGAGACTTGTTTTGGAGCATGTTCTCATACTCATCCGGACTAAATCAGATTTCCAAAGTCAAGCTAAATGACTATAACAGAGCGCTGAGTGGGAGGCAACCCACTGTTAGGTATGTTTTCAATTTGATTTATCTTCTTATGTTACTGATTTAAGTTTTTATTGAGTTGCAGATAAAAAAAAATGAACAGTAACGGCGGTACTGTAGCAACGCACTGTAGCACGACCATCGAGCGACACTGTAGAAACAATATCGGTCGATACTGTTGCATGAAAATCGATCGATACAGTAGCGGAGTCACTGTAGCTTCGATTACTGTTCAGAGTTACTGTAGCATGATCACTGTTCATCATTGGTTTTCTTAACTATCTATTACTAATTTTTAGACTGTTAGTGTATTATCTATGATAGGTTATAGGAGAAGATCCAAGGAAGAAGGGTTGATATACCGATATCGACGATGACTAGCTAGCATCAGTCGACAGAGCTTCACTCACATCGATCGATCGCCATTTAACTGTGTTGATCGATAGAGCATTAAGAGAATCGATCGCCACTTAACTGTGTTGGTCGACATTCATATCAACGTCAGGTATAAAGTTTCTCCTTGTTGAATATTGTCCTTATGATTTATTCTCCCACCGATCTTAGACTGTTTAACATTGATCACAATGTTATTCAAGTCTGGGGGAGGTAGTACTAATATTATGATTTAGTTAGTTGTTTAGAATAGGGATCCGAGTAGACGATTACTATGATAATCGACCGATTAGAGCACGTCGATATCGATCGACAGTCCATCACTTGCATCGACCGATGGTAACTATTTTTCATCGTTCTACACTTAATCCGGTCAGGTATATCGTTCTAACTTGTTCAGTTACGTACTTATGATTTATTTACACCATAACTCCGACTGGATATACACTGGTCAAAGTGTTATCCAAGTCTGGGAGAGGTTCTACTAATATTTTGCTTTAGTTTTGAAAGAAAAAGAAAAAAAAAAGATCCAAGTAGACGGTTGCTTAGCACATCGATCGATGAGACCATGACGATATCTATCGACATCACTACATAACCACAGATCGATTGTCTCTTCATTGTGTCGAATGTATGTTAGCTGTTGGGGTCAAAATCAGTCAAGACGAAATCGATGTCCGAAAAGTTCGGACAAAATACGAAAGATGTTAGAGAGGCATTAAGAGAATAAATTTCATTCTAGAAAACTCGGGAAAATGTTAAGACATTCCGAAATCGACGATTAGAAACATTCTCTACACGATAAAATCTCCGGGAAGTAAGAAGAACGCGAAAACTCGCACGAGCCAGAAGAAACGAGCGACGATCCTGGATTGTCTCTAGGCGCCGGGCGCCTAGCACCCGTGCTGCCTCTAGGCGCCGGGCGCCTAGCGCCCGTGCTTGCCTCTAGGCGCCGGGCGCCTAGCGCCCGTGCTTGCCTCTAGGCGCCGGGCGCCTAGCGCCCGTGCTTGCCTCTAGGCGCCGGGCGCCTAGCGCCCGTGCTGCCTCTAGGCGCCGGGCGCCTAGCGCCCGTGCTGCCTCTAGGCGCCGGGCGCCTAGCGCCCGTGCTTGCCTCTAGGCGCCGGGCGCCTAGCGCCCGTGCTGCCTCTAGGCGCCGGGCGCCTAGCGCCCGTGCTGCCTCTAGGCGCCGGGCGCCTAGCGCCCGTGCTTGCCTCTAGGCGCCGGGCGCCTAGCGCCCGTGCTGCCTCTAGGCGCCGGGCGCCTAGCGCCCGTGCTTGCCTCTAGGCGCCGGGCGCCTAGCGCCCGTGCTGCCTCTAGGCGCCGGGCGCCTAGCGCCCGTGCTTGCCTCTAGGCGCCGGGCGCCTAGCGCCCGTGCTTCCTCTAGGCGCCGGGCGTCTAGCGCCCGTGCTTGCCTCTAGGCGCCGGGCGCCTAGCGCCCGTGCTTGCCCCTAGGCGCCGGGCGCCTAGCGCCCGTGCTTGCCTCTAGGCGCCGGGCGCCTAGCGCCCGTGCTGCCTCTAGGCGCCGGGCGCCTAGCGCCCGTGCTTGCCTCTAGGCGCCGGGCACCTAGCGCCCGTGCTGCCTCTAGGCGCCGGGCGCCTAGCACCCGTGCTTGCCTCTAGGCGCCGGGCGCCTAGCGCCCGTGCTTGCCTCTAGGCGCCGGGCGCCTAGCGCCCGCGCTGCCTCTAGGCGCCGGGCGCCTAGCGCCCGTGTTGCCTCTAGGCGCCGGGCGCCTAGCGCCATGCTGGTTCGAGTTATTGGACGGCTAGTCTTCACGCGTAAGTTCCGAGTTCTCGAACCGCCAGAAATCGAAGTTTTGCGACTTTCTCAAATCCCGCAAACCAAACTCCTTTTCTTCCTCCTGGTCTTCGGAAAACCCGTAAGACGTCAACGGATAGGAGAACTTCGTAGAAAGCGGCAACGGTTATCTAAAAACACCATTTGCCACGCAAAAGAATCGAAGATCTTCCGAAAAACCCAATGTCCAAGTAGGAACGTTCTCTCGAGGAAATCGTAAAAATAGCGGAAATCCGAGATACGGCCCAACGGAGACCAAACATGATCGGATAACCATTTTTACGATTTTCTAAAAAGATAGATACGACTGTTTGCGATTATCTTCCCAAAACAGGATAAATGTCAAACTTCCAAAAAGATAAACATCAATTTTCCGAAAAGATAAATGTCAACTTTCCCGATAAACATGAAGGCCGACAAAAATGGAAAAAGCCCAGCTCGCGCCGGCCCGTCAGGAATAGACCGTCATATGGGGAGTATATAAGCAAGTCTAGGAGCAGAAGGAAGGGGATCCAAAAATCACAAGGCAAACTACTCTCAGAGCAAGTTAGAACTTAGGCTTTATTTCCTTTTTAGCGAGCTGCGACTCAATTAGGTTAGATCTAGGATTTCAAGACTAGCGACGATCGACAGCTCTTACGGCCGCGATCTCGACCTATTGTTCCAACGCTCTCCGCGAATCTCGGAAATAAAATTCTTTCTTTTTTGCTCTCTTATTTTACGTATTTACTTTCAACTTAGCATTCTTTTAACTTTGTCGTGCGTGGCCCAGCAGATAGCCGGGATCCTCGGGGAAAACTAGGTCAACTTAGTTTTCCTACGTTTTAAACTTAACTAAAATCGACGGTGCGAATTTCGGTTCCCACAGTTTGGCGCTAGAAGGAGGGGGATCACGGAATTATCTTTCTCGCAACTACGCACGCCCAGTTAAGCATGTCTGCTAACGCGGAAAAAGACAAGCAAACGCACGACGGACCAGCCGCCGATGCCAACGCTGAGAAGACTCCCGCTGGAAACGTATCGACGGTCACTGCTGAGGCAAACACCGCGATGCTAGACCAGGTGAAGGAACTGTTCGCCACCGCCCAGAAACGGTCGGAAGAACAAGAGAAGCTAATGGCTTCGCTCGCTAAACAGGTCAGCACCTTAACAGCGAAAAGCAAACTCCCGCGCGGATCCACCAAGGTGAGGCGTGTCAGGAGACTCGACTTCGGAACTTCCGGAGACAAAGAAAAAGACGCCCCGAGAGAATCCTCGGAACTCATCCCTGACGATACCACTCCGGCGGGGCAGAAGAAAACAACGGATAACCTTCCACTTCCCGCGAGGGAAAACGAAGGAGTCGACGTCGAAAGAATCAATCTGGATATCAGCGACCAGTCGGATCCGTCCGACGAAGACGCCGACGTCCACCACAGAAGGACCCGAAGTCAATCGGCTCGACTGGCGGCAGCCTTCGAGAAACCGATGACGGAAGAGGAGGAAGACCTCTACTGGTCAGAGCAAGAAAGGCTAGCCGAAGACCAGACCCGGGCCTATCGCAGCCAGCGTAGACAGAGAAGCGCAAGTGGCGCCAATGAGATCCACGATCTACGCGAATACATCGCGAAGACTGCAGCCGAGGTGAAAGCGGTAAAATCGCAGATTCACCTCGCAACCAGTACTGCTCCCGAGATCGACCTGCTCCTCGAAGAATCGAGGAAGACTCAATTCACGTCTCGAATTACGGACGCACGAGTCTCGGATCCCGGGAAAATAAAGCTTCCCACCTACGACGGAACCACAGACCCGAAGGCACACCTGCAATCCTTTCAGATTGCGATGGCCAGGTCTAAGCTTCCAGAGCGGGAAAAGGACGTCGGCTGCTGTCTCCTGTTCGTCGAGAACCTCAGAGGTGCTGCGCTCGAGTGGTTCTCACGCTTGAAAAGAAACTCCATCGGAAGCTTTCGCCAGCTAGCTTCAGCCTTTCTGAACCAGTTTTCCATGTTCATGGACAGGGAAACTTCCGATGTAGACCTTTGGAGCCTCATTCAGAAGGAAGACGAGCCGCTCCGCGACTACATAAAGAGGTTCAAACTCGTAATGTCCAGGGTAACAGGCCTCAGCGATAGAGTCGCCATCGACGCCCTGAGGAAAAACCTCTGGTACAAGTCAAAATTCCGAAAGTGGATTTCTCTGGAAAGACCACGCACCATCCAGGACACTCTCCACAAAGCGACGGACTTCATCATCATGGAGGAAGAGATGAAAGTCCTGGCGCAAAAGCACGTACCGCAGAAAGCGTCCGGTAAGAAGAAAACCTCACGTAACGACAAGTACGTCCATCACGAGGGGGAAGACGTCCAAGGCGAGCATAATTACGCCATCAACTCCGAGCAAGGGAGGACCGCCGGAAACACTTGGACGCGGAACTCGTACAAGGACAACTCCAGCTGCGAGTTCCACCAGACGAGAGGTCACTCAACCGCCAACTGCAAAGTTCTCGGCGCTAGACTCATTACAAAGCTGCTCGCCGGCGAACTGGCAACGGTAAAAAGCGTGAAAGATCTGCTTTTAGATTCCGACCGTCCGCCGAAGACCGACGGAGCTAATTCCGAGAATAACGCTCCTGGAACTCAATCGGGTGAAAAACGCGGACGAAGGCAAGATGGCGAAGGAAACAACAGCAATCGCCAGAGGATCAACATGATCATCGGCGGATCGCACTTCTACCAGGACTCGGTTTCGTCGATCAAAGCCTATGGACGAAAAGCCGAAACGAGTCCCAGATGGTGCCCAGAAGACGACGTCCCCAATCACGCGATCGTCTTCGAGGAACAAGATACGGCCGGACTCGACAAACCTCACTACGATCCTTTGGTCATCGACTTGGTGATCCAAGATCTCGAAGTCGGCCGCATCCTCATCGACACGGGAAGCACGGTCAACATCATGTTCCGCGATACCCTCCAAAGGATGAACATACCCCTCGGAGAAGTCATCCCAGAACCAAGACCGTTGACTGGATTCTCGGGCGTCACTTCCATGACCCTCGGAAAGATTAGACTCCCAGTCATGGCGAAAGAGGTCACAAAGATCGTCGAATTCGCAGTAGTGGATAACCCGGCTATCTACAACGCCATAATGGGGACTCCTTGGATAAACGCCATGAAAGCGGTCCCATCCACTTACCATCTTAGCGTCAAGTTTCCAACACCAACCGGAACGGCGGTAATTTGGGGAAGCCAAAAACAATCGCGACTTTGCTTCCTGGCCGAACATAAATTGCGCAGCAATCGGAACGCCCCAGCGGCTAACCCGAAGCGGATTAAGAAGCATCCGAGTATCTCTGAGAACTCGGCAAAGGACGACTCGGATTCGTCCAAAAAGGCCACGACCCAGGATGATAAGCCAATCCTTGAGTCCATCGCCGACAAAACGGATGATCCAACTCCTGACACGGCCACCGACTTAGCTAAGACAGTCGAAACGCCGGAAGTCGTGGAGTAATAACATCCGCGATATAAGCAGAACTACGAGATGGCTTGATCCTCGCAAGAGGTACGTAGGCAGCTCGTCGAAACCCGACAAGTTCAGCTATCCCCCTCACCAAAAAGGGGGGGGGGGAGATGGGAACGAATAATCTTTCACTCCCGCAAAAATATTCTCTACATGCATTCGACATCCTTGAAACTTTTCACAGTCCTAAATTCGAAATTGCTTATCAAAAGCACTAATATTACGGAAAACGAAAATCGTATCTTTAAGGAACGCGAGACGTCGCAAGTTCCTGACCAGTTTCGATTCTCTACTCTCCTCCAACAAATTCTATCAAACAGTCTTTCCGCGACTTTAAAAAACCCTATTTCCGTCGATTGGCCCCGACGGAAAAACATAGAAACGTTTCACTTAAATCAAATTCGTAGTCTGGCTTCCAACGAAGTCCTTTCACATCCGACAAGGATATCATAGCGCGCTATACAAGAAATCCAAATTTTGGTTAACTCTTCGTAAAGGAAGTAGCTCGACTCGTACCCGAACGAATCGTATAAGCCGATAAGCACTTCGCAGATTCTAAAACGATACGAGTCAGGTCGAAATCGCAAACAAGCAAAACGAAAAGCCGATTAGTCATCGCACAGCTTCAGCCGAAATTAGACCTAGGTCTTGCCCTAAACCCAGCCTTGCTGGTATCTAAAACATCTCATAGGCATAAGTATCCAGCATACGAGATCCCAAAACTTGCCTCTTATCGCTTATAAACCTAACGTTCGCTACAAAGTAACCCGCGGGTTAAGCGACAAAAAAGAGCTCGAATATGAAGTGACTACGCGTATTCAAAGTCCTCTACACTTGGCGAAAGTATAAATCCAAACGCATGATTCATAAAAACATTCATAATAGGGATTCAAAGGCCACCGACGACCGATCCCGAAAAGCATAAAGTCACGCAACCCCCCAAGGGTCGCAACACATACAAACAGCCCCACTTGGCTTACAACAAATTATAATCAAATGCAAGACAATCAGAAAAAGTTATATCAAACGAGGAATCAGGCTGGTCGACCTCCTCGCCCCCGTCGCCTGCATTCGCGTCTGCACCGGCATCCGCCGTATCTTCCGAGACTTGAATAGGATTCCATAATTCCCGGATTCTTCCTTCGATCGGAGGAACAGAGGATTCGGCGTTGGCACATACTCTCATCGAACCATCCATCGCGGCAAGTTCGCTGGAAAGCGAGAAACCCTCACGCTGTACCTGGTGAAGAGTACCCACCGAACCACGACACTCGCGAAAATCGCCAACGAAGTCCTGAGCCTCTTTGTACGCCTCAAATTCAGTAGAAAAGATTTCCGCCCGTCGATTCATTTCGGCGGCGGCTCTTCTCCGTCCTCTCCTCTCTGCACGGACGAGGGCTCGAGCCTAGACTTCGGCTTGCCGACGGTTTCGCTCCTCAACCTCCAACCGATACTTGGCAAACTCCCTTTCGGTCTCCTCCGCTTTGAAGCGAGCCAATCGAGCAGTACGGAAACTTCCGTCGATTGACGCATTCCATACTCTCACGGCCTGCAAAATAAAAAAAAAAATCAAGGTCAAGTGAAAGGATAGGAAGAGTTTGCTTAAGTGACGAAAACAAACCTCGTTAACCAGACGAGTGCCTTCCGCTGTCACCTTGTCCCTCTCCTCGTTGTCCAAAGACTCGTCACGGGTAAAAGCCGGGGGGAGCTCATCAAAGAAGTCATTTGGAGGAGGGTTCGGACCGGAAGCACCCCCGCTCTCTGCGACAAAATCGGGATCATACCTCGATGGCTCGTTGTTTTCCGACGAAGCCTCGAAAGCGATCCCTTTGCCCTTCGAAGATTTCCCCCTCCGCCTCGAAGGAGCAAACACGAAGGATCCATCATTGATGAGAGGTCGCGTACCGCCTCGCGATCGGTGAAGCGCAACCGCCTTCCGAATCCGATCAAGATCGAAAGAATCCCAGGAACAGGCCCTCACCCTGAATATGTCTCTCTTGATAGTAAGATCGGAAGGGATGTGCGTGAGACACCTATTCTCTACAATAAGAAAAACGTGCACATGCATTCGGGGTTTCGCCTTTAGATTTCTTAAAAAAAAAAAAAAAAAAAAAAAAAAAAAAATTGCGATAATCTTACCACGTCGGTACAACCATTCCGTCGGGAATAGATGAAGGAAGCTCTCCTCGACAGACTCTCCATCTATCCTCACGAAAAAGAAACGTTTAACGAAGTCCTTAGCATGCGAAGTAAGCCCAGAAATTACCGAGTGACCAGTCCTCGATTTCATGGCAAATATTCCATTGGTTCTCACGCTCTTGGAAAGCCACAACCCTTCAAAGTCCGAAGGGCTAAGATCCATCCCTAACTCGTAACTTAGAATCAAAACGCCAAGCCAGCTCTCTAGAGCCGGCACATTCAACTGGCTGATCGAAAGTCCGAAACGATCGAGAGCTTGGACGATGACCCCAGGGATCGGGAACCATAATCGACATTGCGTCAGGAATGCTTCGTAGCAAGTAAAGTAACCCTCCGGAGGACACTCCGGACTCTCGTCCCCAAGGGGAATACGAAACACGACTTTCTCCGGAACGTTGTAGAACTTTCGAAGAATCTCAAGATACTCGGGAGATACCTCGCTCGGCGAGTCAACTTCCACACGTGCCTTCACAGGGCGCCGGGGAATCGGAATCACAGGGAGAGGGGGATCGGAACCAAAGACGGCGTCACAGTACGCGTTCCTCTCGACCTCCGAAACCTCGGGCTTCGGAGCTTCCTCCTCGGCGTGTAAACTGCCTGAAGCAGAGCGAGACTGTCTCCTCGAGGGTTTTGACCTTGAAGTCATTCTTTTCTTGAAAGTAGAGAGAGAATCTTTGAGGGAGAAATTGACTTAGGATTCTTGGGTGAAGTAAGAATGGTAAAGGGTTCACTAGCCTTTATAGGCATGAAATTTTACTATTTACCCCGACCTTCGGCACGATTTCGTCTCCATACTTTCCTTACGAACCATACAGCAAGCTAGGACCTACAACCGCTACGGCTCCTAGCTAGCTGGGGGGCTAACTGTTGGGGTCAAAATCGGTCAAGACGAAATCGATGTCCGAAAAGTTCGGACAAAATACGAAAGATGTTAGAGAGGCATTAAGAGAATAAATTTCATTCTAGAAAACTCGGGAAAATGTTAAGACATTCCGAAATCGACGATTAGAAACATTCTCTACACGATAAAATCTCCGGGAAGTAAGAAGAACGCGAAAACTCGCACGAGCCGGAAGAAACGAGCGACGATCCTGGATTGTCTCTAGGCGCCGGGCGCCTAGCACCCGTGCTGCCTCTAGGCGCCGGGCGCCTAGCGCCCGTGCTTGCCTCTAGGCGCCGGGCGCCTAGCGCCCGTGCTTGCCTCTAGGCGCCGGGCGCCTAGCGCCCGTGCTGCCTCTAGGCGCCGGGCGCCTAGCGCCCGTGCTGCCTCTAGGCGCCGGGCGCCTAGCGCCCGTGCTTGCCTCTAGGCGCCGGGCGCCTAGCGCCCGTGCTGCCTCTAGGCGCCGGGCGCCTAGCGCCCGTGCTGCCTCTAGGCGCCGGGCGCCTAGCGCCCGTGCTTGCCTCTAGGCGCCGGGCGCCTAGCGCCCGTGCTGCCTCTAGGCGCCGGGCGCCTAGCGCCCGTGCTTGCCTCTAGGCGCCGGGCGCCTAGCGCCCGTGCTGCCTCTAGGCGCCGGGCGCCTAGCGCCCGTGCTTGCCTCTAGGCGCCGGGCGCCTAGCGCCCGTGCTTGCCCCTAGGCGCCGGGCGCCTAGCGCCCGTGCTTGCCTCTAGGCGCCGGGCGCCTAGCGCCCGTGCTGCCTCTAGGCGCCGGGCGCCTAGCGCCCGTGCTTGCCTCTAGGCGCCGGGCGCCTAGCGCCCGTGCTGCCTCTAAGCGCCGGGCGCCTAGCGCCCGTGCTTGCCTCTAGGCGCCGGGCGCCTAGCGCCCGTGCTTGCCTCTAGGCGCCGGGCGCCTAGCGCCCGTGCTGCCTCTAGGCGCCGGGCGCCTAGCGCCTGCGCTGCCTCTAGGCGCCGGGCGCCTAGCGCCCGTGCTGCCTCTAGGCGCCGGGCGCCTAGCGCCCGTGTTGCCTCTAGGCGCCGGGCGCCTAGCGCCATGCTGGTTCGAGTTATTGGACGGCTAGTCTTCACGCGTAAGTTCCGAGTTCTCAAACCGCCAGAAATCGAAGTTTTGCGACTTTCTCAAATCCCGCAAACCAAACTCCTTTTCTTCCTCCTGGTCTTCGGAAAACCCGTAAGACGTCAACGGATAGGAGAACTTCGTAGAAAGCGGCAACGGTTATCTAAAAACACCATTTGCCACGCAAAAGAATCGAAGATCTTCCAAAAAACCCAATGTCCAAGTAGGAACGTTCTCTCGAGGAAATCGTAAAAATAGCGGAAATCCGAGATACGGCCCAACGGAGACCAAACATGATCGGATAACCATTTTTACGATTTTCTAAAAAGATAGATACGACTGTTTGCGATTATCTTCCCAAAACAGGATAAATGTCAAACTTCCAAAAAGATAAACATCAATTTTCCGAAAAGATAAATGTCAACTTTCCCGATAAACATGAAGGCCGACAAAAATGGAAAAAGCCCAGCTCGCGCCGGCCCGTCAGGAATAGACCGTCATATGGGGAGTATATAAGAAAGTCTAGGAGCAGAAGGAAGGGGATCCAAAAATCACAAGGCAAACTACTCTCAGAGCAAGTTAGAACTTAGGCTTTATTTCCTTTTTAGCGAGCTGCGACTCAATTAGGTTAGATCTAGGATTTCAAGACTAGCGACGATCGACAGCTCTTACGGCCGCGATCTCGACCTATTGTTCCAACGCTCTCCGCGAATCTCAGAAATAAAATTCTTTCTTTTTTGCTCTCTTATTTTACGTATTTACTTTCAACTTAGCATTCTTTTAACTTTGTCGTGCGTGGCCCAGCAGATAGCCGGGATCCTCGGGGAAAACTAGGTCAACTTAGTTTTCCTACGTTTTAAACTTAACTAAAATCGACGGTGCGAATTTCGGTTCCCACATTAGCCATCGACCAATGCGACCACGTCGATATCACTCGACAACACTTCATCAACATCGATCGTTTGTAACTTCATTGTATCGATCGACACAGAGCAGGTTATCGTTCTTACTTGTTAAATTTTGTACTTCTGCTTTATGATTTTCACCTTACCACCGACTGTGTTACACTGGGGACAGTGTAATTTAAGTCTGGGGGGATTACTAACGTTTATCTACTTTATGAGTCTTATTTAAAAATGTTTTCAAAAAGTTTTTATTGAGTCAAGAAGGGGATGATGATCTAATTTGATTTATTACCTGTCATCTAACCACTCTTTAGACCAATTTTAGATTTACTGACTGCAGAAGTACTAGAGATACTAAAGTGGATCAACCTATCAACTACGTTTGCACTTGCTGAGAATGTTTGAAGGAACCAAAGCTGATCTCCAACCTAATTGAGCTCAAATTTGCTTGTCTTGGGGCTTGGTATACATGGGATCAGATTCTTCAAACAAGTCTGGAAGGTAAAGCCTTGTGTAGATTTATCACCTTCTCTCTCTCTATTTCGACCCTAGATATATAGGTAGAAAAAAAATTATTATTATTATAAAAAGATATATATATATATATATATATATAATAAAATAAAATAAAAAAAAGAAAAAAAGAGAGAAAAAGAAAAAAAAAAAAAAATATATATATATATATATATATATATATATATATATATATAGGTTTTAAGTTAGGTGGAATCCGAACAGGACTTTGTGGCTACAACCATTAAGGCTTGCTTCATAAGGATTTCAACTAAAAGAATTCGAACGGGACTTGGTGGCGGCAATCATCAAGGTTCGATTCATATGAATTCTTGGATATATGTCAAAAAGAAGTGAACATGACTTGGTGGCAACCACTATTAAGTTTTGATTCATGGAAGCCTGTCCAATCTTGGTCAATGATCCTGCAATGAAAGCAGACTTTGACTAAGAGAGAAATAAGTAGAGAGAGAGGATAGGAACTAACTTTTACCTGCAGGTCCAGATACTTGTTTGAGAATCCTTGCATCTTGTGATCGATACTCCCAAGGTAAAGCCTACACTTTTATTTATGTTAAGAAATGAGATCAGTAGAGGGGATTGTCAGACAGGATCTGTTAAGTTGTTGACTAGGTGAATTTGGTTGCTATACTAGGATATTGTATAATGTGTTTCCAATGTTAGGATGTCTATGATTTGGTTTGCACTACTAGAGAGATGGTGACTGAGTTTTAAAATCTTTTTGAGTCCCTGCTGTTTTCAAACCTCTTTCAGAGAGACTGCATGTTGGTTTTGCTTGAGGACAAGCAAAAGGGTAAGTCTGGGGGAGTTGATATACCATGATTTTGACCCACTTATACCCATGGTATATAGACGGTTTTACATATATTTACTACGAAATAGGGTCTATTTAGAGTATTTACAGGTTCAGGTACGTTCTGGAGAAATATGGTGTTTTTGGTGTCTTTTGGAGCCTTTAAGTGCAGAATCGCGCAGACGCGTCAGATGTTTAGATATGGATGGAGACCTTCCCACGGTGCGATTGAGCTGATATTTGGACACAAGATAGATATTTAAGTTAGCTTTCCAATGCCACCGGTTTGAGGTCAATCCGACGGTTAGATCAGGAGTTATGCCCATTTTACTGAAGAGTGGTCAGTCTGCCTCGCGAGAGAAGACTGTCGAGAAGATGAATGTATATCGATCGATGGGAAATCACCCATATCGATCGATATGAATGTCAGGACGTGGGATGACTATGTTTCATGACCGCCAGAAGCCCTAATGCAATCCAAATTACCATAATACCCTTGGACGACTAGAAACCATATTTATGTTATTCTAAGCCATTGTTGACGGCTACGCTTTCTTTTACACTTTCTTTGATTCATTGTTCTCTTAGGAGAGAAGGGAGGAACTGCTATCAGAGTCCTCCTGGAACTCCATTGGTTTTTATATCTATTGCAATTTCTTATCTATTCATCTATGAATTCTATCATGTCTGAGTAGATCCACCTGTTAGGTTTAGGGTTCAGATAGGTTATCTGGGATTAGCCCCAAATATAGAATTGCTAAGTTGTGGTATTCATCAATAGGATTGTTATTAATGCTTGTTTCTAGAGTCGCGAACTAGAACCTTGATCCTAGGGATTGTAGAAACCAGCGAGAGCTTGTAACTCACCCTGAATCCATCCTTTTGAGCTAGGGTTGATAAATACAGCGATAGCTGATTTAGTAAACCCTAGTGAACGTGTGTTCAACCCGTTCGTAAAGCTTGCTAGAAGCATATCGATCGATAATCCAATAGATTAATCGATCGATATTGTGAAAGGTGTATCGACCGATATTCCTATAGAATCATCGATCGACACTTTCTTGTGATCAATAACCGAGTGGTTGAGATCCAAGATCTAGATATTAGACTATCTATACAACGACAGTTGTTAGATTTGTACTCCCAGTTCAGTTCTAATATATCTAGCAGCTTAGTAACCTATATCATTATAATCCTAATTACCTGAATAGAAACCCTAGATCTAGCAATCATCCTTCCATCAAACAACTCTTTGCCAAGCTGAACAATTATATTGTTCATCTTGTTTACTGTTTGCTATATTTATTTACTGCATTAAACTTATTAGCCTAGCTTAATCATATAACTATTAGATTTATTTGGTTCCTTAGCTCCTTGTGGATTCGATCCTTAAGTACTACGATTGACCTCTTTTGATGAGAGTAATTCACTCCTTAGGGTAATTTGAGTGATATCAGAAGTCAAGCTAAATGACTATAACAAAGCGCTAAGTGGGAGGCAACCCACTGTTAGGTATGTTTTCAATTTGATTTATTTTCTTATGTTACTGATTTAAGTTTTTATAAAGTTGCAGGTAAAAAAAAAGGATGAACTGTAGCAACGCACTGTAGCACGACCATCGAGCGATACTGTAGCACGACCACCGAGCGACACTGTAGAAGCCACATCGAACGACACTGTAGCAGAAAATCGGGAGTCACTGTAGCTATGATTACTGTTCATAGTTATTGTAGCAGAATCACTGTTCATCGAAAAATTTTTTTTACTACTCTAGTTAATTGATTTTATTAGTTATCGATTACTAACTTTTAGACTGCTAGTGTTTTATCTATGATAGGTTATAGGAGAAGATCCAAGGAAGAAGGGTTGATATACTGATATTGACCGATTGTTGCAAACATCGGTCGACAGAGCATCGTTAGCATCGGTCGATCGCCACTTAACTGTGTTTATCGACAGAGCATTAAGAGTATCGATCGCCACTTAACTGTGTTGGTCGATATTCATACCAATGTCAGCTATTTAGAATAAGGACCCGAGTAGACGATTGCCATGATTATCGACCGATTAGAGCATGTCGATATCGATCGACAGTACATCACTTTCATCGACTGATGGTAACTCTTTTCCATTGATCAACACTTAATCTGGTCAGGTATATCGTTCTAACTTGTTAAATTGAGTACTTATGATTTATTTCTCCACCAATCTTCGACTGGATAACACCATTATAGTGTTATTTAAGTCTGGGCGAGGTTCTACTGATATTGTGTTTTTGTTTAAAAAAATAGAGAAAAAAAAATATTTCTCCACCCACCCGACTGTATCGAGAAGTTTCTGTTTCCTCCTTGGTTTCCAGATATCTAAAATCCAGCTCCACTTATCCAGTTCACATCTTCCTCCATGTGTTCCTCTCCATCTGCAGTTTCTGCATCCTCAACTGAGCAAATATGCTTGTTAAGTAGCTTCTGAACATTGTCCAGCTGTGCTTGGAATTCGTTAATATGTTCCTTCCCGAGGAGTGATACAGATTTTGCCATGACAGTGTTCTTCGTGTTGTTGCTTGAAGCTAAGTTATCAATTAACTTCACAGCGCCTTGTGGATTCCTTATGCTGAAGTTTCCTTCACTAGCAGTATCAAGAGCCATATGATACTTCAAAGCGATGCCTCTGTAGAAGGTGCAGAGCAAGTGCACATTGTTGAATCCATGTTGTGGGCAGTCGCACTGGTAGGATTTGAATCTGTTCCAGGTGTCCTTGAATGATTCTCCAGGATCCTGAGTGTATGTAGCAATCTTCCTCCTCCAGTCTTCAGCACGTGACTCATCAAAGAAGTTACAAAGGAATATACGTTTTTGATGTCCTTCCAGGTAGTGAGAGAACCTGGTGGTTGTTGCCTCAGCCACTGCAAAGCTTCTCCTGATAAAGAGTATTTGAAAAGCTTGCAGAAAAGGTAGTCTTCAGGAACTCCATTGGCTTTGATGGAAGATATAATATGCTCGTATCTCTCTAGATGGTCCATAGGATGCTCATGGGATAACCCACAAAAGGGTATCTGTCCCACAAGTCCGTAGTACTGCGGTTTGAGCTCGAAATCTACTCTCTGAATGGCAGGAGGGCGGATGGCTGAACGGTTGGTATAGAACTGATCTTGACGGTTGTAGTCAGCCAAGGTTCTAGCTCTGTTAGCTTCATCTGCAGGTTGGATGAAGTCTGTGGTTGCAGTGTCTTGCTCAGGAATGATTTCCTTTTGAGTATTCAGCTTCTGACCTGCTGCATGACGCAGATGACCATCTTGATCACGCATGTCTCCATTCTCATTGGTTGTGAGAATAATAGGTGCTACCATGACTCGGCGGGTAGTATTGATCGATGTTCTATTATTAATATCGATCGATGTCGGATGAAAAGTATCGGT
The DNA here is from genome assembly GCA_026261945.1 of Hirschfeldia incana. Classification (NCBI taxonomy): domain Eukaryota; kingdom Viridiplantae; phylum Streptophyta; class Magnoliopsida; order Brassicales; family Brassicaceae; genus Hirschfeldia; species Hirschfeldia incana. The sequence continues at coordinate 1,403,671 of JABCMI010000030.1, forward strand.
CGACGAACGGTGGACGATACCGATCAATGAAGTGGTGCGAGTCTCGGTCGACAATGAAGGTGTCTCGGTCGACTGTGGTAGACGAGTATCGGTCGACGAACGGTTGTTGATGTCGATCGATGTGATGGGATCGGTCGACAAAGAAGGGTTAATGTCGATCGATGTGGAATGTAAGTTCTTGCGGATGCTACGTTCCAAGCTGTGGGGGTCTTCTGAGTACACAGGTTGAGGATTCTTGTAGCTTCTGATACTGCTGGGCATGTACCTGAAAAAGACAAGAATTTTTTTTGTGTCAGAAGGTGATTTAGCAGTAATAAATAACCTAGACCTAATCAAATTAAATCTAATGGCGATCTTAGCTCCCCGACAACGACACCAAATTTGTTATCACTCAAATTACCCTAAGGAGTGATTTACTCTCTCAAATAAGAGGTTCAGATGTAGTACTCAGGGATCGAATTCACGGGGAGCGAAGGAACACAAAAGATGATAATCTTTAGTGACTAAGCTAGGTTGAAATAGTTTAAAAGTAAGTTGCAGTTGTGAGCAATGATTAGTTGCTCAAGAGAATGATTTTAAGGTTTTAAGTATTAAGGGAAAGTAGTTAGATTCAAGGTTGCTATTCAGTTAGTTCAGGATTATAATGCTATAGATGTTTTAAAGAGTTGCTTGCATATACTAAAGAACTTCAACTCTTAGATCTGTCTAATAACTATCGTTACTAGACTCGTCTATTGATCTTTCTGCCGACAATATCGATTGATGTTTGACAGCTTGTATTGGTCGATATTTGTGTCGTCGATCGATTACTCTATTTGAGTATCAATCGATATAGCTCTAGGTCGAATTGAATATATGTTCACCAAGATCATAGACCGGCTCTCGCTTATCCCTAGAGGATCTTAGCTTATACAAGATGATGTCAGGAGAATGATTTATGAATTAAATCATTTCCAAGATCATATTCTAGTTAGCTATTCTAGAATAAGCTTTAGGGTTCATCAGGATAATGAGTATACAACTCAACAGTCTATAGTTGGGGCTAATCCCTCATAACTATTTGAACCCCAAATCTAACAAAGGAATCTACTCAGACATGACTGAGTGACTCATAACATCAAGGTAATAATAGCAATTCATTAGAAAACCGAACATTCAAGTTCCTCTTGATAACAAATATCTTTGTATCTTTCTTCTAATATTAGAATCCTATAACCACGATGAGAACATAATTAAGATGAAAAGAATACTTTTATTAAGTAAGACTTAGACCAATGAAGTGTTGAAATACAAAAGGACTAGAAAGCATGCTTTGCCATAACACATAGGCAAATGTATAAATACTGAGTTCAATTACGTTAAAAACTCGTCAGGGGCATTATAGTAATAATAGGAAGTATTAGGCTTCAAGTCGATTGAGAATATTCTTCCTTCTTCTGCACGCTCGATATCGATCGATGGTACATGGCGTACATCAATCGATGGAGTATCTCGTCGTCAATTCTTCGGAGGCATCATCGATCGATTACACAGAATGTGTATCGATCGATATGTATCTCTTGGATATCGACCTTGACATCTGATCTTATAGTCGTCTCGGGAAAACTCTCCTTTAAGCTCCAAATGGCACCTAAAACGTCACTTTACTCCAAAATGCCCTTTAACCTGAAAACATACCTAAAAGACTCCAAAACATAGATATATATATAGTAAAACCATAGAAATACCATGAGTAAAAGTGGGTCAATATCATGGTATATCATAGGGAACGAGGTGACTACCATGACTTGATTAGCCTGGAAGTAAGGGCGTAATTTCCGAGCTGCTAAGACTTTCTAACATAGTATATATGGTGCTGTTTCCTTCCTTCCTCTTTCACGAGGACCGTGCTAACCGCATGCTCGGATACGGCTAGATAGAGCAATAAGACCTCTTCTTCCAGGGGTTTGGATAGGAGTGGTGGAGTAGTGAGATAGGCCTTGAGGTCAGATAATGCGGTTTCGCACTTCTACGTCCATTTGAAGTCCTTGGGGTTCTTTAGCGTCTCAAAGAAGGCATGAGATTGGTCGGAGAGCCTGGAGATGAAACTACTGAGGGCTACCATTCTTCTTGTCAGTTTTTGAACCTCCTTGATGTTGCGAGGGGAAGGTATCGCCTGGATGGCCCTTATTTGCTCCGGACTCGCTTATATGCCCCTGTGAGTGACTATGTATCCCAAAAATTTCTCGGAGCTTACTCCGAACGAGCATTTGGAAGGGTTGAGCTTCATATTGTACCTTCTCAGGGTGGTGAACGCCTGTTGAAGGTGCGAGATATGATCTTCGGAGTCCAAGGACTTCACTAGCATGTCGTCGATGTAGACTTCCATGGTTCGGCCTATCTGATCGGCAAACATCATGTTGACCAATCTCTGGTTGGTGGATCCAGCGTTCTTTAAACCGAAAGGCATAACCTTGTAGCAATAGATGCCCCTAGAGGTCATGAAAGATGTCTTCTCCTGGTCATTAGGAGGCATTAGGATTTGGTTGTATCTGGAGAAGGCATCCATGAAGCTCATTAGTTTATGTCCGGCAGTGGCATCAACCAGCTTGGCTATGTGAGGCAAAGGGAAAGGATCCTTCGGACATGACTTGTTGAGGTCCGTAAAATCGATGCAAACTCTCCACTTTCCGTTCTTCTTCCTTACAACTACCACATTAGCAAGCCAGTCGGGATAATGTACCTCTCTTATGAATCCTGCGTCAAGCAGGTTCTTTATTTCCTCGTTAATGATTTCATTCCTTTCAGGGGCGAACTTCCTCATTTTCTGTCTGACCGGAGGATACTTTGGATCCACTTGAAGTTGGTGCATGATGATATAAGGGTCGATCCCGGGCATGTCCTAATGGGACCACGCAAAGCAATCAGAGTTAGACCTTAGGAAGTTGATCAATCTTCGTCTCAGGTCCTCCGGGAGTTTGGAGCCTATTTTGAGATTCCGCGAGTAACCTTCCACCAGGGGGACCTCGTCCATCCCTTCGACCTCCGGTTCTTCGGTGTGAGGAACTGGAGGTTGCTTCTGTAATTGCTATAAGGCCTGGGTCTTTCCCTTTAGGGTAGTCTGGTAGCATGACCCAAAGTTTTCCTGATCTCTATTGATGACCTTTATGCCCCAGGGAGTGGGAAATTTTACCAACTGATGGAGGGTTGATGGTACGGCTCCCATGTCGTGGATCCAAGGTCTTCCTAGTATCACGTTGTAGGATGATAGGCAATCGACGACTAGGAACATAGTGGTTTGATTTATCCCCTCAGCGTAGACTGGGAGAAGAACCTCTCCTTCGGTCTGTTTCACCTCTCCGCTGAATCCCACAAGTGGGGTCGCTTTCCTGGTTAGCCTCTTGGGGTCCAACTCTAGATCCATATAAGCTGAGTGAAAGATGATGTTGTTGGAGCTCCCGTTATCCACTAGTATTCGCTTGACCAAGCAGTTGGCTTTGACCAGCGAGACGACGAGGGCGTCGTGGTGAGGAGCTATGACCCATTCTTGCACCTTTGCGGTGAAGCTGATCTCGTCTATTCCCAGGAGTGGACGTTTGGGAACCTCGGCCTCTTGACCGTTTCTAGCATTGCGGGTACTCCTTTTGGACGCGGCGCTGCTGATCCCGCTTACTTCTGACCCTCCTGAGATGACATGAATCACTCGGTCCTGTTGCGGTGGTAACGCGGGAACAGCATCGTTGGGAAGAGTGGGACCTTCCTTGTTTAAGAGGTCCCTTGCTTTATCCGAGAGGAATTCCCCCAATAACCCTTATTGAGGAGCTCGGTGACCTCTATCCTCAGGGCTATACATTCTTCAGTGGTGTGGCCGTGATCGTTGTGGAACTGGCACCACCTATTGAGGCTCCGATTGGTGTCGGGGGACCTCATTTTGGGAGGCCGTTTAACTTGCGGACCCATTTGTCTCAAAACTCTGATGAGCTCCGGTTTGGATATCGCGAGATAAGAGATACTGGGCCAAGTGGATACCATCATCCCCTCGGATCGGGGCAGAGGACAGTTCTGGTACCTGCCCCTGCTCGAATTAGTGGATTCTCTGGGAGGTCGAGGGCGAATAGCTTCGTCGCGGTCGTTGCTTGGAGGTCTTTGGGACTTATGATCATGTTTGGAAGAAGACTTGGCCCTGCTCGCGACGTCTTCTTCCTATCTCACTTGAGCCTAGGCGCGGGAGAACTTGCGAGGCATCTCGACTGAAGCAATCTCTTTCATGAAAGGTGTGTCGGAGTAAGACCTAGGGTCGCTTCTCCGGATAGGGGGAGCTACTCCGGGGAGTCTTTCCACCATAGATTGGATGGTGCCGAATCTCTCGGAGACCACCTTCTCCAGGTAGGAAGCTAGACCTGGATCCGAGATCTCGGGATTATCGGGTGAGTATTCCTCATCGTCTGTCTCGGAATCGTCATTCTCTTCTTCCCGAGTTGTATCTTGAGCAGCTTTGTGGTTATCGAATCCGTCGTTAGCCTGCTGAGGTGTCTCCTCGTCGTCGCATGGGGTGTTAAGCGAAGCCATGGGTTGAAATCTGGTTCTGAACCGCTTTCGCTTGTTCCCATCTGTTCTGAGGGATATGTTTTCTCGTCGGAGAACCAGGTTCTCGGCTTCCATAGCGTCTAGCTTCTCGGCGCTCTATTGAAGTTTCTTTGAGTGTTCTCCAAGTTGATCTTTTAGTTTTTGAACTTCTTTGACGAGGTCTAGACCCGCAGGTGTTGCCTCCTGAGCATTGTGAAGATCGGTGATTTGGCTTTGAAGAGTTTCAAGCCGGCTGAGAAGCTCCTGCTCCTTCGGGGTTGGTTCGGCTCGGTTGGAGTTGTCTTCCTGCGTCATCGTCACGTAGTTGAGTTACTCCCCTCCTTCTAGCGCCAAACTGTTATGGTATTTTTGTGTAGGGTCGTTTAAGTACTACAGAACGCAAGACGATTTGAATGTTTGTAAGTATTTAGAAGAGAAATCGAGGCAAAGAGACGTGTATTATTGAGTATATGTGGGATTACAACGTTTGGATGTATAAACCCTAGTTCTATCGCCTAACTCTCTAGTCTCTAAGCCTCAGAATGTCAATCCTTTGTTCTAGGGTTTGGGCTCCTCTTTTATAGTTGATATATGTCGTCTGCAGTAGGGCAAAAGCCCTAGTATCCGTGGAAATAGAAGTTTTCCCATGACTGGAAAACTTCCATTATTGTTGCGGAGGATCGGACCCTGGTTCCTTCCGGCAGGGGCTAGGCCCCGGGACCTCTTAGCACGGACTGGGCCCTGGAACCTCTTAATAGGAATTGGACCCTAGAACCTTCTAGCGGGGACTGGACCTTGAATCTTCCTTAGGAGGAGGGTCTGGAAATCAAGGGCCCCTTCGGAGGCTGAAGAAATCTTTAGCCTTGGATATGTATCCCCAACAGGGCAGTCGACGACGAGGAACTTTGTGGTTTGATTTACCCCCTCGGCAAAAACCGGGAGAATGACCTCTCCTTCACTTCTCCACTGAATTCCACTATTGGGGTCAAAATCGGTCAAGACGAAATCGATATGCGAAAATCTCGGAGAGACAATAACAATCATCAGAGAAGCCTCGAGAGACAAAGTATCGATCGAGAAAACTCGGAGAAAATGTCAAGTTTGAGATCGATCATCTCGAGATCAACGACTAAGAATATTTGTCGCACGATAAAACCTTTCGGAAAACAAAAACACGTGCAAGCCGAGAGCACCAAGCAGCCGACCCCGCGCTGGCCATGGCCGCCGGGTGCCTAACCCCCGCGCTGGCCGTGTGATATGATCATGGACCAGACAGCTGATGGAGATAAAGATGTAGAGCTCAAGGATGAACCAGCTGAAGAAGATGATGCCTTAGCCATTCCTAATGGTCCCATGACTCGTGCAAGCACAAGGAGACTCAATGAAGCTGTTGGAAGCATACTCAAGATATCTTGGAAGCAAGAAGAATGTCTTGGTCGAAGCTTGATCAACCAAGACACAGTTACCACCATTCAAACTACCTTACCATCAAGATGATCATCATCTAGGCAAGTGGCTTGGTGTACTCTTTTTCCCTTGGTTGGTTTTGTCCCAATTGGGTTTTCTAACTAAGGTTTTTAATGAGGCATCAAGTTCACTTACACATCTCCTAGATGATGTATCATGGGTGCATCTTGGATGCATTATATATCTTATGATATATTTTAGACTATGGTTTTTATTTCATATTTAGTTTTCGAAAACTCTTTAATGTTTGGTCTTTGTTAGAGTACCAAGGGAGCCTGTTCATTTATTTCTTTTCAATTTTCGAGACCTTGTGCATGTACAAGGGTTCTCCTTTATATTCTGGTCGTGGCCTCCCTTGATCAAATAAGAAATCATTTATCAAAAACCTTTGTTTTCTCTTTTATTCTTGTTCATCAAGTTGATTGAGTGTTGGTGTGTAATATCCAACTTCTGGTGTGTAATATCCAGAGACTAAGGGCTTTAGTGAGGTGTGTCATATCCGATCTAAGCCTAGGAGTATCAAGAAGCCTTTCCGCAGCCTCTTGTGTCACCATTCGATCCACTGCCTTTGAGAAACTTGAGTCTTATGATTCGTTTCTGCAAAGGATTATCCCATCTTTTCCAGAGCAGCATCCTAGGATCTCTTCAAGTGGTATCAGAGCAACTCTGGAAGGGAAGTTTTTGATTTCATCTTGTTTACTTGTTGATCTGTTCATCTTCTCATCGATTTTGATCAGATCTACTTGTTTGCTGTTAAAAACTGATAAATCTGTGTTTTGTTGTTGTTTAGGACTTGATCTGTTTGTCATCTCATATGATATTGATAGATATGTGCTTCAGTTGTTGAAATCTGATAGATTAAGGCTGTTAATCACGTTTTTTGGTTTGAGACTTTTCAGATTCTTGTTGCAGAAGTTATCGAAATTGTTTGATCTGAATCTGTTTAGTGTTTTTCGAAATCCATATGTTCTTGCTACTGTGAATCTGTTCTATTCTGATTTTAAAAAATCTTATCCTGAAACTGAACTTGATTTCGTGATATATCTCTGTACTGATTGGGGTTTTTGTTGTTTCAAACTGATCTTCAATTAAAATCTGCAAAAGAATTGATCTGTTATTATTTCTGAGTGTTGTTTCTCTTTGAACTAGTTACTGGTTTCTTTTTCTTTGTGTCTCAGGACCAATGGAAAAAGAGCACAAGGGAAGACATCAGAGAATGAAAAGTAGAGAATACCCAAGATTAACCAGAGATGAGTACAAGCAAGAAGAGTTTGATCTGTTGGACAGAAACTGGAAGCATGCTCGATTCAAATTTAAAATCCCTCCATTCCATGGCAAGGCTGATGATCCTGCAGCATATACAGAGTAGGAAGAAAAGATCCAGTTGGCTTTCAACAATCAACACTATTCTGAAGAGAACAAGGTTCAGATGGCTACTGCTAAGTTTTGTGGTCATGCTTTAAGCTGGTGGAATCAATTGATAAGGTGGAGAAGATTTGATGGAAAAGAACCAGTGGAAACTTGGCATAAGCTGAGGACTTTGATGCGTAGAGAGTATGTTCCAAGACAGTACCACAAGGAAGTACTTCGAAAGCAGCCAAAGACTAAGCTATGTTCTTCATTCTCAGTTCAGAAACAACCAGACAGCAAGGGAACACGTCCATCTAGTAACCTGGGTTCATCAAGCAAAGCGTCAACCTTTTCCATGGAAGATAGCATAAGGAAGGCCGTTTCGCAAGCATTTAGGAATGTGGAGAAACAATGCAAACAGGCCAAGACTATACTTCCATCCTTAGAAGTACAGAACCAAGAGCCATTAACTTCTGTCTCAGAACTCAAAGATACTGAACCAGACTCAGCTGCACCAATTCAAGAAGTTCAAACCGAAACATCTTTGGTAAAAGGAAATTTTGAGAAAGAACAAGAGTTTTCTCTGTTCTTACCTCAGTCTGAAGTTAATTTAATTAATTCCTTTGATGAACTAACTTGTCTGGAACCGGTGCAACCGAGTAGAAATGTTTCAGTGTCACAGGTTGCAAAAGAGGACTCATCAGAGAAAGAACCAGAGCAGTCAACACAAGGAAAAGATTTGGAACAGCAGAACAGCCTGCAATCAGAAGTCATTCCTAAATCCTTGTCTTATGACCTGCAAGAGCACTTTAAGGATTTTAATAAGGTTGTCTCTATGCCTGAAATGTTTGTTAAAGTGAGCACTCAAAATATCAAACGATTTGGTCTTGAAAAAGTAAAAGATTTTTGTGTTTCAAAATCTATTTTTGATTACATGTTCAAATTTTTTAAAGAACTTAAACCTGAAATCATCTTTGATCAAAAACTTTTTCAAAATCAAAATAAAAATATTTCTGGTCATGTTTTGAGTCTTGATCAATTTCTGAAACATAATCAAAGCTTTGATCACTATGAAAAGGTTTTTGAGCTTAATTTGAAACATTCTGATTGTTGTTTTAGAAAACCTTTTGATTTAATTGCTAGAGCTGAAGAGAAAAATTTTGTTCTGAATTTTCCTAGGCATGAACTGATCCTTGATAATTCTTTTGCTTCTGCTTATGTATTGAATGAACCTAGGAAGCTGCAGGAACCGAATTTGTATCAATCCGAAAGTAGATTTGAATTTGTGAAAGCTGCAAGGTTCTCTAAGTTTGAGCTTGATTGTTTGTGTGCTAAAATTGATTATGAACGTGTGAACTTGTTTCTTGATGAAATATGGATCTGCAATATTTTCTTTGATATACATAATAGATGGAGGAAACATACTGTATTGTGCTTTGGAGACATTCTGGTCTATAATACCTTCTTTGATATGATAACACACTTGACTTGTCCAAAACAAGCTGAGAAAGGTACAGGTGAAAATAGGGGTTGTAATGATCAGATTACCAATGATGAGTCCTTGGCTAAGTTGGAGACACAACAAGCAAACCTTGGAAGCTGTGTAGCCGCCAGACTTGACATAGGAGCAGTCCGAGGACCATATCTCAACAACCTCAAGGAATTTTTCAACAAACTCAACTTCTATGGAAACTTAACTCATCAGGGTCTCACGTCGAATTGGAAACACGTCCAAATCTTCTCAGATGAAAGAGTTATGGGTTCTACAAGTCGGCTGATCCTCTGTGTTCTTTGTGTGAATTTTTCTGAGTTTACAACATCTCAATCCTATCTATGGCGACCAGGTGAGTATGCTAATGTCAGTGATCATGTTTTCATTAGATCTTTTATTATTGATGACACAGATATGATGTACTTGTTCTTGTCAAAAGAGCCATATGCAGATTATGATGAAGCTTGGAAGCATACAATAAGTAAGAACAAGCGTGAGGAAGATAAGAGATTCAAACCACCTGATCTGGACCAGCATATCCATCAAGACGTCCCTGACTTTAACCGCATCAAAGAAGAACCTCCAGATGAATCATACAAGCCAAAACCGAGCAGAAACAACTATGCGATAAGACTCTTACTCTTTGATCAATTTTTATGTGCTAACTTGCTTTGTCTCAATGTATCAGGTTTGAGGAATGCATCAGGAGTATGGAGAGCCCAACATAAAACAGATTTGAGGTCAAATCCTTTTCAAGAGGGAGGGGATGATATGATCATGGACCAGACAGCTGATGGAGATAAAGATGTAGAGCTCAAGGATGAACCAGCTGAAGAAGATGATGCCTTAGCCATTCCTAATGGTCCCATGACTCGTGCAAGCACAAGGAGACTCAATGAAGCTGTTGGAAGCATACTCAAGATATCTTGGAAGCAAGAAGAATGTCTTGGTCGAAGCTTGATCAACCAAGACACAGTTACCACCATTCAAACTACCTTACCATCAAGATGATCATCATCTAGGCAAGTGGCTTGGTGTACTCTTTTTCCCTTGGTTGGTTTTGTCCCAATTGGGTTTTCTAACTAAGGTTTTTAATGAGGCATCAAGTTCACTTACACATCTCCTAGATGATGTATCATGGGTGCATCTTGGATGCATTATATATCGTATGATATATTTTAGACTATGGTTTTTATTTCATATTTAGTTTTCGAAAACTCTTTAATGTTTGGTCTTTGTTAGAGTACCAAGGGAGCCTGTTCCTTTATTTCTTTTCAATTTTCGAGACCTTGTGCATGTACAAGGGTTCTCCTTTATATTCTGGTCGTGGCCTCCCTTGATCAAATAAGAAATCATTTATCAAAAACCTTTGTTTTCTCTTTTATTCTTGTTCATCAAGTTGATTGAGTGTTGGTGTGTAATATCCAACTTCTGGTGTGTGATATCCAGAGACTAAGGGCTTTAGTGAGGTGTGTCATATCCGATCTAAGCCTAGGAGTATCAAGAAGCCTTTCCGCAGCCTCTTGTGTCACCATTCGATCCACTGCCTTTGAGAAACTTGAGTCTTATGATTCGTTTCTGCAAAGGATTATCCCATCTTTTCCAGAGCAGCATCCTAGAATCTCTTCACCGTGGCCGCCGGGCGGCTAGCCCCGTGCTGCCCGTGGCCGCCGGGCGGCTAGCCCCGTGCTGGCCGTGGCCACCGGGCGGCTAGCCCCGCACTGGCAGTGGCCTCCGGGCATCTAGACCCAGCCCAGGCCGCCGGGCAGCTAGCTCCCGTGCTGGCCATGGCCGCCGGGCGGCTAGCGCCGGCCCAGGCCGCCGGGCGGCAAGCGCCCGTGCAGGCCGTTGCTGCCGGGCGGCAAGCGCCCGTGCTGGTCGTTGCCGCCGGGCAGCTAGCGCCGGCCCAGGTCGTTGGGCGGCTAGCCTTCGTGCGTAAGTCCTAGGCCCCAGGCTGCTAAAAATCCATGCTTTGCGACTTTTCGAGGTCACGCGAACAAAGTTCCTTTTTCTGCTCCAAACCAAGATCGTCGGAATGATTTCGGAAAACTCGTAAGATATCAACGGGCAGGGAGATCTTAAATTCGTCATATAAAACGATGGTGGTTATCCGATTACACCATTCATCTCGACTGTACGAAGAATGGAAGATCTTCCGAAGAACTCGATATCGCAACAGGAGTATCCTTTCGAGGAAAGCGTAAAAAACAACGGAAGTCCGAAAGACTGCCCGAAAAAACCAAACACGATCGGACGGCCTATTTACGATTTCCCAAAGATGGATATGACGGTTTATGATTATCTTCACATAACAAGATAAATGTTAAGATTCCAAAATGATAAATGTCAAAATTCGGAAAGGATAAATGTCAAGTTTCCCGATAAACACAAAGGCCGACAAAAATGGAAAAAGCCCAGCTCGCGACAGACTCAGCCCATCAGAAATAGACCGTCATATGGGAAGTATATAAGCAAGCTAGGAGCAGAGGAAAGGGAGGGAAGAATCAGAAAAACAACTACTCTCGAGAGCAACTTAGAACTTAGGTATTTATTTCCTTTTTTAGCGAGCGGCGACTCAACTAGGTTAGATCTAGGTTTTTGAGACTAGCGACGATCGACAGCTCTTGCAGCCGAGATCCGAACCTCTTGTTCAAACGCTTCGCGCAAATTCGGGAATAAGATTCTTTTTTGCGCTCTTTATTTTTACGCTATTTAAAACTAGCCTTTCTTAACTTTGTCGTGCGTGGCCCAGCAGATAATCCGGAATCTTCAGGGAAAACTAGGCTAGCTTGGTTTTCCTTCGTTTTACTTAACAAAAATCGACAGTGCGAATTTCGGTTCCCACAGTTTTGCGCTAGAAGGAGGGGGATTCACGGATTTATCTTTCTCGCAACTACGCACGCCAAGTTAAACATGTCTGCTACAGCGGAAAAGACAAGCAAATGCACGACGGAGCAACCGCCGATGCCAACGCTGAGAAGACTCCTGCTGGGAACTCATCAACGGTCACAGCCGAGGCAAACACCGCGATGCTGGACCAGATGAAGGAACTGTTCGCCACCGCTCATAAACGGTCGGAAGAACAAGAGAAACTAATGCCTTCACTCGCTAAACAGGTCGATACCTTAACAGCGAAAAGCAAGCTCCCGCGCGGATCCACCAAGGTGAAGCGTGTCAGAAGGATCGATTTCGGAACTTCCGGAGATCAAGAAAAAGATGCCACGAGAGGGTCCCCGGAACTCATCCCCGACGACACCACTCCGACGGGGCAGAAAAAAGCGACGGATAACCTTCCACCCCCCGCAAGGGAAAACGAAGGAGGAGACGTCAAAAGAATCAACCTGGACATCAGCGATCAATCGGACCCGTCCGACAAAGATACCGATGTCCACCACAGAAGGACCCGAAGTCAGTCAGCTCGACTAGCAGCAGCCTTCGAAAAACCCATGACGGAAGAAGAAGAGGACCTCTACTGGACGGAGCAAGAGAGGCTGGCCGAAAACCAGAGTCGGGCCTATCGCAGCCAGCATAGACAAAGAAGCGCAGGCGGCACCGATGAGATCCACAACTTGCGCGAATACATCGCGAAGACTGCGGCCGAGGTGAAAGCGATGAAATCGCAAATTCACCACGCGACCAGCACCGCTCCCGAGATCGACCTGCTTCTCGAAGAATCGAGAAAAACTCTGTTCATTGCTCGGATCACGGAAGCACGAGTCTCGGATCCCGGGAAAATAAAGCTTCCCACCTACGACGGAACCACTGACCCAAAGGCGCATCTGCAATCCTTCCAGATTGCGATGGCGAGGTCAAAACTTCCAGAGCGGGAGAAGGACGTCGGCTGGTGCCTTCTCTTCGTCGAGAATCTCAGAGGTGCTGCGCTCGAATGGTTCTCACACTTGAAGAGGAACTCCATCGGGAGTTTTCGTCAGCTTGCTTCAGCTTTTCTGAAGTAATTTTCCATGTTCATGGACATGGAAACTTCTGACGTAGACCTTTGGAGTCTAATTCAAAAGGAAGAAGAACCGCTCTGCGACTACATAAGGAGGTTCAAACTCGTGATGTCCAGGGTAATGGGTCTCAGCGACAGGGTCGCCATTGACGCCCTAAGAAAGAGTCTCTGGTACAAATCGAAATTCCGAAAGTGGATTTCTTTGGAAAGGCCAAGAACCATCCAGGACACTCTCCACAAGGCAACGGATTTCATCATCATGGAAGAAGAGATGAAAGTCCTAGCACAAAAGCACGGATCGCAGAAGACGTCCGGCAAAAAGAAACCCTCTCGTAACGACAAGTATGTCCACCACGAGGGGGAAGACGTCCAAGGCGAACATAACTACGTCATCGATTCCGAACAAAGAAGGACTGCCGGAAACACTTGGACGCGGAACTCGTACAAGGACAACTCCAGCTGCGAGTTTCACCAAACGAGAGGTCACTCCACCGCCAACTGCAAAGTCCTTGGCGCTAGACTCGTTGCAAAGCTTCTCGCTGGTGAACTAGCAACGGTCAGGAGTATAAAAGACCTGCTCCTAGATTCCGACCGTCCACCAAAGACCGACGGAGCCGTCCCTGAGAATAACGCTCCTGGAACTCAGTCAGGCGAGAAACGCGAACGAAGACAAAATGACGAAGGAAACAACAACAATCGCCAAAGGGTTAACATGATCATCGGAGGATCACACTTCTATCGGGACTCAGTTTCGTCAATCAAAGCCTACGGACGGAAGGCCAAAACAAGCCCCGGATTGTGTCCGGAAGACGATGTTCCTAATCATACGATCGTCTTCGAAGAGCAAGACACGGTCGGTCTCAATAAACCCCATTACGATCCTCTGGTCATCGATTTGGTGATCCAGGATCTCAAAGTTGGCCGCATCCTCATCAACACAGGAAGCACGGTCAACATCATGTTCTGTGACACCTACATAGGATGAACATCCCCCTCGGAGAAGTCATCCCGGAGCCAAGACCATTGACCGGATTCTCGGGCGTAACTTCCATGACCCTCGGAAAGATCAGACTCCCAGTCATGGCTAAGGAGGTCACAAAAATCGTCGAGTTCGCGGTAGGGGACAACCCGGCCATCTATGACGCCATAATGGGAACTCCTTGGATAAACGCCATGAAGGCAGTCCCGTCCACTTACCATCTCGGTGTCATATTCCCAACACCGACCGGAACAGCGGTGTTCTGGGGAAGCCAAAAGCAGTCGAGACTCTGCTTCCTGCCCGAGCATAAATTGCGCAGCAATCGGAACACCCCAGCGGCTAACCCGAAATGAACTAAGAGACCTCTAAGTATCTCCGAGAACTCAGCAAGAGACGATTCAGATTCGTCCAAACAGGCCATGACTCAGGACGACAAAAAAACCCTCGAGTCTATCGCCGAAAAGACGGACGACCCAACTCCCAACAAGACCACCGATTCAGCTGAAACAGTCGAGGCGTCGGCACTCTGGGAGTAGTAACGTCCGCAGTAAAAAAATAGAACTATGAGATGGCTTGATCTTCGAAAGAGGTACGTAGGGAGCTCGTCGAAGACTCGACGAGTTTAGCTATCCCCCTCACCAAAAAGGGGGGGGGAGGTGGGAACAAACATCCTTGAACTCCCGCAAAAAATATTTTTTACATGTACTCTACATTCTTAAAACCTTTTTATAAAGTCTTTCATTCAAATGCTTACTCAACGCATAAACATTACGGAAAACGAAAAATCATATCTCTAAGGAACGCGAGACGTCGCTGATTCCCGAAAGATCTTAATTCTCTATCCTCCTCCAAAACAGTCCATCCGCGACTCTAACAACTTTACTCATTAAACAGACCATCCGCGACTCTAAACCTTTATCAAACAGTCCATCCGCGACTTTAAAATTCATATTCGTCGATTGGCCCCGACGGAAAAACACATAATCGTTTCACCTAATCAAATTTATAATCCGGCTTTTAACAAAGTCCTCTTACATCTGACAAGGATATCATAGCGCGCTATACAAGAAATCCAAATTTTGGTTAGCACTTTGTAAAGGAAGTAGCTCGATTCGTATCCAGACAAATCATATAAGCAGATAAGCACTTCGCAGATTTTAAGACGGTACGAGTCAGGTTGAAATCGCAAACAGGCAAAACGGAAGCCGATTTGTCATCGCACAGCCTCAGTCCGAAAGTAGACCTAGGTCTTTCCCATAAACCCAGCCTTGCTGGTATCTAAAACATCTCATAGGCATAGTATCCAGAATATGATATCCCAAAACATGCCTCTTATCGCTTACAACCTAACGTTCACTACAAAGTAACCTACGGACCAAGCGACGAATAAAGAGCTTAGATACGAAGTGACAACTCGTATTCGAACCCTCTACACTTAACGAAAGTATAAATCAAAGTGCAAAGCGAAATTCGTAAAATGTTCATACACAAATAACCGCCCTGCGGCAGGGATTCAAAGTCACCAACCGCCAATCACAAACCATAATCAAAGTTGTAACAACCGGACAAAGATATTCCAAACGAGGAGTTGGGTTGGTCGACCTCTTCGCCCCCATCGCCGACGTTCACACCTGTGCTCGCATCCGCCGTATCTTCCGAAACCTGGATGGGGTCCCATAGCTCGCAGATCCTTCCTTCGATCGGAGGAACCAGGGATTCGGCGTTAGCGCACACTCTCATTGAACCATCCATCTCGGCGAGTTTGCTGGAAAGAGAAAAATCCTCACGCTGCACTTTGTGAAGAGTTCCAACCGAATCTCGACACTCGCGGAAGTCGCCCACAAAATCTTGAGCGGCCTTATACTTCTCAAACTCAGTAGAGAAGATTTCGGCCCTTCGGTTCAACTCAGGAGCGGCCCTTCTCCTCCCTCTCCTTTCCGCACGAACGAGGGCTCGAGCCTGGGTCTCGGCTTGCCGGCGTTTTTGCTCCTCCACCTCCATACGGTACTTGGCAAATTCTCTCTCGGTTTCCTCCGCCTTAAAACAAGCTAGCCGCGCCGTGCGGAAACTTCTGTCGATCGACGCGCTCCACACTCTCACAGCCTGTAAAAATTAGAGGTCAAAGAAAAGAAGAGTATACACAATATGATCGAAGCTTCGGAAACAAACCTCGTTGACCAAATGGGCACCCTCTGCGGTTACTTGATCCCTCGCCTTGTTGTCCAAAGACTCGTCACGAGTGAACGAAGGAGGAAGTTCGTCAAAGAAATCGGCCGGGGGAGGATTCGCGCTAGGAACACCTTGGTTTCCCGCAGTAGAGTCAGGATCGTATCCCGGCGGCGAGTCATTCCCTCGTAGCAGGTAAAGTAACCTTGCAGAGGATTCTCTGCGCTCTCGTCCCCATAGGGAATGCGGAACACGACTCCCTCCGGAACCTGGTAGTATTCTCGAAGAGTTGCAAGATACTCGGACGATACCTCGCTTGGTGAGCCGGCTTCCCTACGCGCCCTCGGAGGTCGCCCGGGACCGAAATTACAGGAAGAGGAGCATCGGAGCCGAAAACACCGTCACAATACGTGCTCTTGTTGACCTCATCAACCTCAGGTTTTGGGACCTCCTCCTCGGCAGGGAAGTTATCCGAAGATGAGTGAGTACGAGATTGCCTCCTAGAAGATCTTGATCTTGAAGACATCTTTTCTTGAGAAAGAGAGAGAATTTTCAAGAGAGAGATTTTGTTCAAAGTAGAAAGATTCTTGGATGAAGTGAGAATGATAAAAAATTCACATCCAATTTTTATAGGCAAGATTTTTACTACTCACCCCGACCTTCGACACGATTGCGTCTCCATACTTTCCTCACGAACCAAAACGCAAGCTAGGACCAACGAACTCTACGGCTCCTAGCTAGCTGGGGGGCTAACTGTTGGGATCAAAATCGGTCAAGACGAAATCGATGTGCGAAAATCTTGGAGAGACAATAACAATCATTAGAGAAGCCTCGAGAGACAAAGTGTCGATCGAGAAACCTCGGAGAAAATGTCAAGTTCGAGATCGATCATCTCGAGATATCCGACTAAGAATATTTGTCGCACGATAAAACCCATCGGAAAACAAAAACACGCGCAAGCCGAGAGCACCAAGCAGCCGGCCCCGCGCTGGCCATGGCCGCCGGGTGCTTAACCCCCGTGCTGGCCATGGCCGCCGGGCGGCTAGCCCCGTGCTGGCCGTGGCCGCCGGGTGGCTAGCCCCGCGCTGGCCGTGGCCGCTGGGCGGCTAGCCCCAGCCCAGGCCAACGGGGCGGCTAGCGCCCGTGCTGGCCGTGGCCGTCGGGCGGCTAGTGCCCGTGATGGCCATGGCCGTCGGGCGGCTAGCGCCGGCCCAGGCCGCCGGTGTAACACCCCCAAACCGTTCTAGGCATAGGTCGAACCACCGGCCAACAATCAAACAAGAACATGACCGACGGACCGACACCACACCTTGGTCCGGAAGCGCTACATGACGGGCTAGGGACAATCCGTACAATGTCACAGAATTTAATCCGCAACTTAGACCAGTTCATCCACTAACTCGTCCCGCTAACTCAAGGCATAAGGCTTTGCAACCCGTACCAAGAGTTAACGTTGTCCGTTAGATCGAGGCCTAAGGCTTTTCAACCCGTACGACGACCTAACGTTGTGTTAGACCGGACTAGTCAAATATCAGAAAACCATTGTAACGAATATAAAACATCACTTTTATAAAATATAGAAAGATTCGTTACAAGTAAAGTATTACCGATGGATCCAGGCCTAGTGCCAACATCGAGTCAAAATACATCTTAAACAAGTACCGTTTTATAAAAGGAAAGGCAAAAGTTCTCCCAGTGCTCCTAACGTCCAGCTTCCACGCTACCCGGTCTCCTACTAAGGTTATCTGCAACAAAAGTGAGTTTAATGAGTAACCTAGTGTTACCCAGTGAGCCAGGGCCCCAACTAACAAATACAACTCCTCGCCATCCCAACCCCAAACAATCTAAGACGAGGAGTTCACCTAGCAATAACACAACAACAATAATAATAACCACAATCATCACTCGAGACTTCCCCCGTGGAAACCCGAGTGAATCAACAAGGACATAAACATAAATAAGATAAGCAGCGGAATATAATCCACCATTAGCATCATAATAGATATATGCCTCACTATGGCTATACTTAATAATGCCTCACTATGGCTATATTTGATATCATAACCTTCCTCCTCACTATCTCAACCACGGAACACCTAACTCATAGCCACAAAGGCACAAAGGCACATGAGCTAGAACATCCAATGAAACTGACATGTTACCCCCGATAAGGTGGCACATGACGGAGCATGCTTTCTAGCAACCTCTCCGTACAGAGCATGCTTTATGCAACCTCTCTGCCCAGCCGCGTAGGGACATACTCCAGCAACCTTCCTTGCCGCAAACTAACATGTAATACCCACAAAGAATACCACATGACGGAGCATGCTTTCTAGCAACCTCCCCGTACAGAGCATGCTTTATGCAACCTCTCTGCCAAGCCGCGTGGGGACATGCTTACGTAACTTTCCTTGCCGCGTAGCATTGCTGATCAGGCAAGCTATCAACACAACTCAACATCATACCAGTAGTACCAGGAATCCAGCCTATATGGCTTAGGACCCTTAGTACAACACAAAATAGGAATTCAGCCTATATGGCCTAGATCCTTAATCATAATAATATGTACTCGGAATTGGTCTATATGACCTAAATTCCAAAGTACTAACAACATCATCACCATCCCTGCAAAACAATCAACACAACCAAGCAAGCAAGCAATCTAACAACCTAACGATCAATCAATTCCAGATCCTAACTATCCACAACCTAGCAATATCGTCTAAGCATTCAACGTTCTCTAACTAACCAATCTACCTAACCATTAGCATGCTACTACAATTCTCAAGCAATACCTAAGCATGCTACTAACTAATCAACCTAATCATTACTACTAACTAAACAAACCGTTACTCAGTTTAGACATGGCCTCCTGCCATGATCCAACTTCCAAATAACGGGAACCTGCAAGAAAACAAGTTAACAAACAATTGCCGTGACTCACTGTATTTGCTTCGTTGTGGCTTTGACCCCTTCCCGAATCCTTGACCAAAACCCTTTCTTGAACTTCTAAAGTAGCCTCACGTCTGAAATGATCTTCAACTGATATGACCTTGACTTGACTGATCTTTACTTGAACAGAACCTCCCCTAGTTGTTGGATGATTCCTTTGGAAATTTGGGCAGAGTATCGAACTGTTACCTCATCTGAACTGAACTGATCTTGAACAGCACCTCCACTTGATCATTAATGAATATGAGTAGAGTGGACGGATTGATTTGGGCAGAGCTTCCGCGTAACAATCGCAGAAAGTCTTCAATTGGACAGAACTTCGCTTCTCGGTGGAGTATCGGTCTTCAGAAGTTTACAAAACTCTAGATACACCACTTTCTTTCACTCTCTCTCTCTAGACACGTTGATTTTCTTCCCAGATCTTCACTTGAATAACCTTGAGTTGGATAGAACCTTCCCTAGGCGTTGATTCGAAATCAGTAGAGAAACTGATCTGGAAAACTCTCTAAAACTCTCGAAAAAGATCAGAACTTCTCACTTTCTTTTTCTACTTCTCTCTCACGTTTTTCACTTTCTATGGACAGGTATGGATATTTAGAAATGAGCTGGGGTCGTGAGGTATTTATAGGATACATCAGCGAATCAGAATCAGCTTGGTGGCAGCCCTTGTGTCGCTCTGCATGGCTCCGGACGCATGCATCATGGCACCTCGTGCTCCACATGTCACTCAGCATGTCCAAGACTCATGCAAGACGCCACATTGCCTCCCAGATGTCAAGCAGCATTACTGGAACTCATGCAAGTCGACACCCAAGTGCACACATGTCGATTAGCATGCTTCGGTCGCAGGTAGAGCGGCACCTCGTGCTTCTGTGTGTCACTTTGCATGCTGCGCTCTCCTGGGCTTCAACAGCTCCTGCTTCCATTGCCACATACCATGCCAGGCAGGATACAACACGTTCTTATCTTATAGATAAGGCCACTTCGAGCTTCTCTGTTGATTTGTGCGATTTCGGTCCTTCTGGTGAATTTTCGTCCCGTGATCAATCCCGAATATTTTTCCGCTCCCGTTCTGATGATCTGAATATTTTTTATAAACTCCAAAGGATTCCTGAATTGATGGAAAATATTTCCCGAGCCTCCGGCTTTCTCCAATAATTTCATAAAATCAAAATTAGGGTTTTCGTCCAACTTCGGGATTTCCCGTCGTGCTTTGATCTCGTCGTGCTTGCTTCCCGTCGTGCTTACTTCCCGTCCTGCTTCCAAATTACAATATCTCTGAAATAATATTCTGATGCTAGATGTGAAGTTTCGCGGAAAACTTCGTCGCTAAGAAACGTCGGTTTCTGAAACGTCGAGCTTCTAAACCGTCGTGCTTCCAAAAATGTGATTCTTCCAAAATCTTCGTCTGATCAATCTATGAATCTTCTAAGAAAGGTAGAGCAGCTTAAGTTGTCTCTTGATTCACTCACGTTCCATTGCTTGACCGCATCGTACTTCTAACTTCTCGGTTGGCCCGTACCGCATGCGGTTCGATCATCAAGTTGATGCTCGACCAATCTTCTGTCTTCTCCGAACCATGTTAAGTTTTGTGTGACCAAAACTCAACATTCCTCCAGTTGTGTAATCTCCCAAAAGCTTGGCTCCAGATCCTGACCTTGACTTCCTCGACCATTTTATCCTGAAGGGCGGGTTATCACATTCTTCCCCCCTTAATAGAATTCGTCCTCGAATTCTTAGTTGTCCAATGACTCAGCTTCATGACATGTTCCTCCCCTTGATGAAAATTTCTCCTTGGATCACTTGTCTCGCGGTCTTGATCACTTGTTGAATACTGAATCGTCTTCTTGCTCCTACTATGCCATAACACACTCATACATAACCACTTCTTCAATCTTGATTTCTTCGGATGATCAAAT
The DNA here is from genome assembly GCA_026261945.1 of Hirschfeldia incana. NCBI lineage: Eukaryota > Viridiplantae > Streptophyta > Magnoliopsida > Brassicales > Brassicaceae > Hirschfeldia > Hirschfeldia incana. Next base: position 1,424,493 of record JABCMI010000030.1, read on the forward strand.
CTTCTATATCTATCATTTCCTTTTGATAGATATCTCCTCAGAACTAACAATGCACCAAACAAACTACTAGTATATCACACTGTGTCGTTGACAGATCCGCTCATAAGAACCAACAACCAGAACACTACTGACCGCACTCTCAGTCTTCAAGGGTTTGGTCTTCGGGGGTCATTACCTGCCACAACGTTCCTACACACAACAAGAACACAAACCACAAGTTCTTTTGCAATAGCACAGAACGGCAATTAATAACAAAACAATTCTTTCTACACACCTCACAACCAATCATGCACTAAAAACTTCAATCAAGAAGTTAGAACCCATACTTACCACATCGGCCTGAAGGTTAAGGTTTTCCTACAGATCTAAATCCTACTCTTTCTCTTCCTCGGGGGTCTGTCTTCCTGTAGAGCAAGTGGGGGATGTTCTTCACTCAATGCAGCTTGATTTTCAATGCAATGTCGAGCAATGTGACCACCCTCTCCACAATTAAAACATTTTTGGTTTCCATTCCAAGATTTTGAGTCGTTGTCTCTTTTCCTTGTTAGGCCTTGCTTACTAGTATCCCTGAGCTCAACACTTTGCTTTCCCGTTTGGCCATTGACGCCTTTTCTTCTTGGTTCATGCTTTGCTTCTGCTGCTACTGCACTTTCCACATTTACTGCCCTCTCGACTAAGTATGTGAGATTTCCAAAGTTACCTGACGCGAGTCTGCTACTTAGCTCAGGTTGTAACCCATACATGAAGTTCCGGATCATTGTTGCTTCGTCTTCCTGACCGTTAAATACATAGCGCCGAAGTTTGGTGAACTCTGCATCATACTCACGTACTGTCCTATCTCCTTGAGTAAGATTCATGAACTGTCTCTCCAATCGATGTCTTTCCTCAGGTGGAAAGTATTTCCTTCTGAACTGATACTGAAATACATCCCAAGATGTAATAGGATTCCCATGTTGACGCTCCACGCTTTCCCACCAGTTACGCGCATCTTCTTATAGATAGTAAACCGCCACTTTCTTATTGTATTTATCTGGACACTCCATTGCTTCAAAGTTTGTCTCCTTCATGTGCATCCATTCTTCCGCCTCAAACATGTTGCTTCCTCCTTTGAATTTGTATGTTTCCAAACTCTTCATTGTCTTCAAGACCTTCAAATACTCCAAGTTTAAAGATTCCTCAGGCTGTGCGTTCCTTGAAACTTGACGTAGTACTTGAGTAAGCAAATATACTAATCCTCCCGGTGGAACTTCTTCCTCTGGATTCTCTCCCTGCCTTGGTTGTGCATCTGAATGTGGACTCGCTTGCAGCTGTGACTGACTATGTCCATGACTTGTTGAAAACCGATTTCCATTCTGTTGGCTCATATCTCCGTGATCAACTCTGTTCCCAGTAGAAATCCCTTGTTCTGGATCATCATTTGCTCGACCATCTCTTGAAAACAATCCCCACTGCCTACCTTGACTTGTCCCCCGAGTATCCATCTACAACCAATAAAAAGGTAAATCCAAAATTTCTTACCAGAACGGCTGGACGTGACCGGAATACTTTAATGCCTTTCGACTCCTTTTTTTTTGACTCGAAAAACGTTTGAAAACCGATTAAAAACGCAGGTTCCGGAAGCATTGACGAAACCATGCTCTGATACCACTACTGTAACACCCCCAAACCGTTCTAGGCATAGGTCGAACCACCGGCCAACAATCAAACAAGAACATGACCGACGGACCGACACCACACCTTGGTCCAGAAGCGCTACATGACGGGCTAGGGACAATCCGGTAAATGTCACAGAATTTAATCCGCAACTTAGACCAGTTCATCCACTAACTCATCCCGCTAACTCAAGGCATAAGGCTTTGCAACCCGTACCAAGAGTTAACGTTGTCCGTTAGATCGAGGCCTAAGGCTTTTCAACCCGTACGACGACCTAACGTTGTGTTAGACCGGACTAGTCAAATATCAGAGAACCATTGTAACGAGTATAAAACATCACTTTTATAAAATATAGAAAGATTCGTTACAAGTAAAGTATTACCGATGGATCCAGGCCTAGTGCCAACATCGAGTCAAAATACATCTTAAACAAGTACCGTTTTATAAAAGGAAAGGCAAAAGTTCTCCCAGTGCTCCTAACGTCCAGCTTCCACGCTACCCGGTCTCCTACTAAGGTTATCTGCAACAAAAGTGAATTTAATGAGTAACCTAGTGTTACCCAGTGAGCTAGGGCCCCAACTAACAAATACAACTCCTCGCCATCCCAACCCCAAACAATCTAAGACGAGGAGTTCACCTAGCAATAACACAACAACAATAATAATAACCACAATCATCACTCGAGACTTCCCCCGTGGAAACCCGAGTGAATCAACAAGGACATAAACATAAATAAGATAAGCAGCGGAACATAATCCACCATTAGCATAATAATAGATATATGCCTCACTATGGCTATACTTAATAATGCCTCACTATGGCTATATTTGATATCATAACCTTCCTCCTCACTATCTCAACCACGGAACACCTAACTCATAGCCACAAAGGCGCATGAGCTAGAACATCCAATGAAACTGACATGTTACCCCCGATAAGGTGGCACATGACGGAGCATGCTTTCTAGCAACCTCTTCGTACAGAGCATGCTTTATGCAACCTCTCTGCCCAGCCGCGTAGGGACATACTCCAGCAACCTTCCTTGCCGCAAACTAACATGTAATACCCACAAAGAATACCACATGACGGAGCATGCTTTCTAGCATCCTCCCCGTACAGAGCATGCTTTATGCAACCTCTCTGCCAAGCCGCGTGGGGACATGCTTACGTAACTTTCCTTGCCGCGTAGCATTGCTGATCAGGCAAGCTATCAACACAACTCAACATCATACCAGTAGTACCAGGAATCCAGCCTATATGGCTTAGGACCCTTAGTACAACACAAAATAGGAATTCAGCCTATATGGCCTAGATCCTTAATCATAATAATATGTACTCGGAATTGGTCTATATGACCTAAATTCCAAATTACTAACAACATCATCACCATCCCTGCAAAACAATCAACACAACCAAGCAAGCAAGCAATCTAACAACCTAACGATCAATCAATTCCAGATCCTAACTATCCACAACCTAGCGATATCATCTAAGCATTCAACGTTCTCTAACTAACCAATCAACCTAACCATTAGCATGCTACTACAATTCTCAAGCAATACCTAAGCATGCTACTAACTAATCAACCTAATCATTACTACTAACTAAACAAACCGTTACTCAGTTTAGACATGGCCTCCTGCCATGATCCAACTTCCAAATAACGGGAACCTGCAAGAAAACAAGTTAACAAACAATTGCCGTGACTCACTGTATTTGCTTCGTTGTGGCTTTGACCCCTTCCCGAATCCTTGACCAAAACCCTTTCTTGAACTTCTAAAGTAGCCTCACGTCTGAAATGATCTTCAACTGATATGACCTTGACTTGACTGATCTTTACTTGAACAGAACCTCCCCTAGTTGTTGGATGATTCCTTTGGAAATTTGGGCAGAGTGTCGAACTGTTACCTCATCTGAACTGAACTGATCTTGAACAGCACCTCCACTTGATCATTAATGAATATGAGTAGAGTGGACAGATTGATTTGGGCAGAGCTTCCGCGTAACAATCGCAGAAAGTCTTCAATTGGACAGAACTTCGCTTCTCGGTGGAGTATCGGTCTTCAGAAGTTGACAAAACTCTAGATACACCACTTTCTTTCACTCTCTCTCTCTAGACACGTTGATTTTCTTCCCAGATCTTCACTTGAATAGCCTTGAGTTGGATAGAACCTTCCCTAGGCGTTGATTCGAAATCAGTAGAGAAACTGATCTGGAAAACTCTCTAAAACTCTCGAAAAAGATCAGAACTTCTCACTTTCTTTTTCTACTTCTCTCTCACGTTTTTCACTTTCTATGGACAGGTATGGATATTTAGAAATGAGCTGGGGTCGTGAGGTATTTATAGGATACATCAGCGAATCAGAATCAGCTTGGTGGCAGCCCTTGTGTCGCTCTGCATGGCTCCGGACGCATGCATCATGGCACCTCGTGCTCCACATGTCACTCAGCATGTCCAAGACTCATGCCAGACGCCACATTGCCTCCCAAATGTCAAGCAGCATTACTGGAACTCATGCAAGTCGACACCCAAGTGCACACATGTCGATTAGCATGCTTCGGTCGCAGGTAGAGCGGCACCTCGTGCTTCTGTGTGTCACTTTGCATGCTGCGCTCTCCTGGGCTTCAACAGCTCCTGCTTCCATTGACACATACCATGCCAGGCAGGATACAACACGTTCTTATCTTATAGATAAGGCCACTTCGAGCTTCTCTGTTGATTTGTGCGATTTCGGTCCTTCTGGTGAATTTTCGTCCCGTGATCAATCCCGAATATTTTTCCGCTCCCGATCTGATGATCTGAATATTTTTTATAAACTCCAAAGGATTCCTGAATTGATGGAAAATATTTCCCGAGCCTCCGGCTTTCTCCAATAATTTCATAAAATCAAAATTAGGGTTTTCGTCCAACTTCGTGATTTCCCGTCGTGCTTTGATCCCGTCGTGCTTGCTTCCCGTCGTGCTTACTTCCCGTCCTGCTTCCAAATTACAATATCTCTGAAATAATATTCTGATGCTAGATGTGAAGTTTCGCGGAAAACTTCGTCGCTAAGAAACGTCGGGTTTCTGAAACGTCGAGCTTCTAAACCGTCGTGCTTCCAAAAATGTGATTCTTCCAAAATCTTTGTCTGATCAATCTATGAATCTTCTAAGAAAGGTAGAGCAGCTTAAGTTGTCTCTTGATTCACTCACGTTCCATTGCTTGACCGCATCGTACTTCTAACTTCTCGGTTGGCCCGTACCGCATGCGGTTCGATCATCAAGTTGATGCTCGACCAATCTTCTGTCTTCTCCGAACCATGTTAAGTTTTGTGTGACCAAAACTCAACATTCCTCCAGTTGTGTAATCTCCCAAAAGCTTGGCTCCAGATCCTGACCTTGACTTCCTCGACCATTTTATCCTGAAGGGCGGGTTATCACATTCTTCCCCCCTTAATAGAATTCGTCCTCGAATTCTTAGTTGTCCAATGACTCAGCTTCACGACATGTTCCTCCCCTTGATGAAAATTTCTCCTTGGATCACTTTTCTCGCGGTCTTGATCACTTGTTGAATACTGAATCGTCTTCTTGCTCCTACTCTGCCATAAAACTCTCATACATAACCACTTCTTCAATCTTGATTTCTTCGGATGATCAAATCTTCTATATCTATCATTTCCTTTTGATAGATATCTCCTCAGAACTAACAATGCACCAAACAAACTACTAGTATATCACACTGTGTCGTTGACAGATCCGCTCATAAGAACCAACAACCAGAACACTACTGACCGCACTCTCAGTCTTCAAGGGTTTGGTCTTCGGGGGTCATTACCTGCCACAACGTTCCTACACACAACAAGAACACAAACCACAAGTTCTTGTGCAATAGCACAGAACGGCAATTAATAACAAAACAATTCTTTCTACACACCTCACAACCAATCATGCACTAAAAACTTCAATCAAGAAGTTAGAACCCATACTTACCACATCGGCCTGAAGGTTAAGGTTTTCCTACAGATCTAAATCCTACTCTTTCTCTTCCTCGGGGGTCTGTCTTCCTGTAGAGCAAGTGGGGGATGTTCTTCACTCAATGCAGCTTGATTTTCAATGCAATGTCGAGCAATGTGACCACCCTCTCCACAATTAAAATATTTTTGGTTTCCATTCCAAGATTTTGAGTCGTTGTCTCTTTTCCTTGTTAGGCCTTGCTTACTAGTATCCCTGAGCTCAACACTTTGCTTTCCCGTTTGGCCATTGACGCCTTTTCTTCTTGGTTCATGCTTTGCTTCTGCTGCTACTGCACTTTCCACATTTACTGCCCTCTCGACTAAGTATGTGAGATTTCCAAAGTTACCTGACGCGAGTCTGCTACTTAGCTCAGGTTGTAACCCATACATGAAGTTCCGGATCATTGTTGCTTCGTCTTCCTGACCGTTAAATACATAGCGCCGAAGTTTGGTGAACTCTGCATCATACTCACGTACTGTCCTATCTCCTTGAGTAAGATTCATGAACTGTCTCTCCAATCGATGTCTTTCCTCAGGTGGAAAGTATTTCCTTCTGAACTGATACTGAAATACATCCCAAGATGTAATAGGATTCCCATGTTGACGCTCCACGCTTTCCCACCAGTTACGCGCATCTTCTTATAGATAGTAAACCGCCACTTTCTTATTGTATTTATCTGGACACTCCATTGCTTCAAAGTTTGTCTCCTTCATGTGCATCCATTCTTCCGCCTCAAACATGTTGCTTCCTCCTTTGAATTTGTATGTTTCCAAACTCTTCATTGTCTTCAAGACCTTCAAATACTCCAAGTTTAAAGATTCCTCAGGCTGTGCGTTCCTTGAAACTTGACGTAGTACTTGAGTAAGCAAATATACTAATCCTCCCGGTGGAACTTCTTCCTCTGGATTCTCTCCCTACCTTGGTTGTGCATCTGAATGTGGACTCGCTTGCAGCTGTGACTGACTATGTCCATGACTTGTTGAAAACCGATTTCCATTCTGTTGGCTCATATCTCCGTGATCAACTATGTTCCCAGTAGAAATCCCTTGTTCTGGATCATCATTTGCTCGACCATCTCTTGAAAACAATCCCCACTGCCTACCTTGACTTGTCCCCCGAGTATCCATCTACAACCAATAAAAAGGTAAATCCAAAATTTCTTACCAGAACGGCTGGACGTGACCGGAATACTTTAATGCCTTTCGACTCCTTTTTTTTTGACTCGAAAAACGTTTGAAAACCGATTAAAAACGCAGGTTCCGGAAGCATGGACGAAACCATGCTCTGATACCACTACTGTAACACCCCCAAACCGTTCTAGGCATAGGTCGAACCACCGGCCAACAATCAAACAAGAACATGACCGACGGACCGACACCACACCTTGGTCCAGAAGCGCTACATGACGGGCTAGGGACAATCCGGTCAATGTCACAGAATTTAATCCGCAACTTAAACCAGTTCATCCACTAACTCGTCCCGCTAACTCAAGGCATAAGGCTTTGCAACCCGTACCAAGAGTTAACGTTGTCCGTTAGATCGAGGCCTAAGGCTTTTCAACCCGTACGACGACCTAACGTTGTGTTAGACCGGACTAGTCAAATATCAGAGAACCATTGTAACGAGTATAAAACATCACTTTTATAAAATATAGAAAGATTCGTTACAAGTAAAGTATTACCGATGGATCCAGGCCTAGTGCCAACATCGAGTCAAAATACATCTTAAACAAGTACCGTTTTATAAAAGGAAAGGCAAAAGTTCTCCCAGTGCTCCTAACGTCCAGCTTCCACGCTACCCGGTCTCCTACTAAGGTTATCTGCAACAAAAGTGAATTTAATGAGTAACCTAGTGTTACCCAGTGAGCTAGGGCCCCAACTAACAAATACAACTCCTCGCCATCCCAACCCCAAACAATCTAAGACGAGGAGTTCACCTAGCAATAACACAACAACAATAATAATAACCACAATCATCACTCGAGACTTCCCCCGTGGAAACCCGAGTGAATCAACAAGGACATAAACATAAATAAGATAAGCAGCGGAACATAATCCACCATTAGCATAATAATAGATATATGCCTCACTATGGCTATACTTAATAATGCCTCACTATGGCTATATTTGATATCATAACCTTTCTCCTCACTATCTCAACTACGGAACACCTAACTCATAGCCACAAAGGCGCATGAGCTAGAACATCCAATGAAACTGACATGTTACCCCCGATAAGGTGGCACATGACGGAGCATGCTTTCTAGCAACCTCTCCGTACAGAGCATGCTTTATGCAACCTCTCTGCCCAGCCGCGTAGGGACATACTCCAGCAACCTTCCTTGCCGCAAACTAACATGTAATACCCACAAAGAATACCACATGACGGAGCATGCTTTCTAGCAACCTCCCCGTACAGAGCATGCTTTATGCAACCTCTCTGCCAAGCCGCGTGGGGACATGCTTACGTAACTTTCCTTGCCGCGTAGCATTTCTGATCAGGCAAGCTATCAACACAACTCAACATCATACCAGTAGTACCAGGAATCCAGCCTATATGGCTTAGGACCCTTAGTACAACACAAAATAGGAATTCAGCCTATATGGCCTAGATCCTTAATCATAATAATATGTACTCGAAATTGGTCTATATGACCTAAATTCCAAAGTACTAACAACATCATCACCATCCCTGCAAAACAATCAACACAACCAAGCAAGCAAGCAATCTAACAACCTAACGATCAATCAATTCCAGATCCTAACTATCCACAACCTAGCGATATCATCTACGCATTCAACGTTCTCTAACTAACCAATCAACCTAACCATTAGCATGCTACTACGATTCTCAAGAAATACCTAAGCATGCTACTAACTAATCAACCTAATCATTACTACTAACTAAACAAACCGTTACTCAGTTTAGACATGGCCTCCTGCCATGATCCAACTTCCAAATAACGGGAACCTGCAAGAAACAAGTTAACAAACAATTGCCGTGACTCACTGTATTTGCTTCGTTGTGGCTTTGACCCCTTCCCGAATCCTTGACCAAAACCCTTTCTTGAACTTCTCAAGTAGCCTCACGTCTGAAATGATCTTCAACTGTTATGACCTTGACTTGACTGATCTTTACTTGAACAGAACCTCCCCTAGTTGTTGGATGATTCCTTTGGAAATTTGGGCAGAGTATCGAACTGTTACCTCATCTGAACTGAACTGATCTTGAACAGCACCTCCACTTGATCATTAATGAATATGAGTAGAGTGGACGGATTGATTTGGGCAGAGCTTCCGCGTAACAATCGCAGAAAGTCTTCAGAAGTTGACAACACTCTAGATACACCACTTTCTTTCACTTTCTCTCTCTAGGCACGTTGATCTTCTTCCCAGATCTTCACTTGAATAACCTTGAGTTGGATAGAACCTTCCCTAGGCGTTGATTCGAAATTAGTAGAGAAACTGATCTCCAAAACTCTCTAAAACTCTCGAAAAAGATCAGAACTTCTCACTTTCTTTTTCTACTTCTCTCTCACGTTTTTCACTTGCTTTGGACAGGTCTGGATGTTTAGAAATAAGCTGGGGTCGTGAGGTATTTATAGGATACATCAGCGAATCAGAATCAGCTTGGTGGCAGCCCATGTGTCGCTCTGCATGGCTCCAGACGCATGCATCGCGACACCTCGTGCTCCACATGTCACTCAGCATGTCCAAGACTCATGCCAGACGCCACATTGCCTCCCAGATGTCAAGCAGCATGACTGGAACTCATGCAAGTCGACACCCAAGTGCACACATGTCGATCAGCATGGTTTGGTCGCAGGTAGAGCGGCACCTCGTGCTTCTGTGTGTCACTTTGCATGCTGTGCTCTCCTGGGCTTCAACAGCTCCTGCTTCCATTGCCACATACCATGCCAGGCAGGATACAACACGTTCTTATCTCATAGATAAGGCCACCTCGAGCTTCTCGGTTGATTTGCGCGATTTCGATCCTTCGGGTGAATTTTCGTCCCGTGATCAATCCCGGATATTTTTACGCTACCGTTCTGATGATCTGAATATTTTTAATAAACTCTAAAGGATTCATGAATTGATGGAAAATATTTCCCGAGCCTCCGGCTTTCTCCAATAATTTCGTAAAATCAAAATTAGGGTTTTCGTCCAACTTCGGGATTTCCCGTCGTGCTTCGATCCCGTCGTGCTTGCTTCCCGTCCTGCTTACTTCCCGTCCTGCTTACAAATTACAATATATCTGAAATAATATTCTGATGCTAGATGTGAAGTTTCGCGGAAAACTTCGTCGCTAAGAAACGTCGGGTTTCTGAAACGTCGAGCTTCTAAACCGTCGTGCTTCCAAAAATGTGATTCTTCTAAAATCTTCGTCTGATCAATCTATGTCTCTTCTAAGAAAGGTAGAGCAGCTTAAGTTGTCTCTTGGTTCACTCACGTTCCATTGCTTGACCGCATCGTACTTCGAACTTCTCGGTTGGTCCGTACCGCCTGCGGTTCGATCATCAAGTTGATGCTCGACCAATCTTCTGTCTTCTCCGAACCATGTTAAGTTTTGTGTGACCAAAACTCAACATTCCTCCAGTTGTGTAATCTCCCAAAAGCTTGGCTCCAGATCCTGACCTTGACTTCCTCGACCATTTTATCTGGAAGGGCGGGTTATCACAGCCGGGCGGCTAGGGACCGTGCTGGCCGTGGCTGCTGGGCGGCTAGCACCCGTGCTGGCCGTGGCCGTCGGGCGGCTAGCGCCAGCCCAGGTTTTCGGGCGGCTAGTCTTCGTGCGTAAGTCCTAGGCCCCGGGCTGCTAGAAATCCATGCTTTGCGACTTTCCGAGGTCCCGCGAAAAAAATCCCTTTTTCTCCTCCAAACCAAGATTCTTAGAATGATTTCGGAAAACTCGTAAGATATCAACGGGCATGGAGATCTTAAATTCGTCATATAAAATGATGGTGGTTATCCGATTACACCATTCATCTCGACTCTACGAAGAATGGAAGATCTTTTGAAGAACTCGATATCGCAACAGGAGTATCCTTTCGAGGAAATCGTAAAAAAACAACGGAAGTCCGAAAGACGGCCCGAAAAAACCAAACACGATCGGACGGCCTATTTACGATTTCCCAAAGATGGATATGACGGTTTATGATTATCTTCACATAAGAGATAAATGTTAAGATTCCAAAAGGATAAATGTCAAAATTCCGAAAGGATAAATGTCAAGTTTCCCGATAAACACGTAGGCTGACGAAAATGGAAAAAGACCAGCTCCCGACAGACTCAGCCCATCAGAAATAGACCGTCATATGGGGAGTATATAAGCAAGCTAGGAGCAGAGGAAAGGGAGGGAAGAATCAGAAAAACAACTACTCTCTAGAGCAACTTAGAACTTAGGCATTTATTCCTTTTTTAGCGAGCTAAGCTCAACTAGGTTAGATCTAGGTTTTTGAGACTAGCGACGATCGACAGCTCTTGTAGCCGAGATCCGAACCTCTTGTTAAAACGCTTCGCGCCAATTCGGGAATAAGATTCTTTTTTGCTCTCTTTATTTTTACGCTATTTAAAACTCGTCTTTCTTAACTTTGTCGTGCGTGGCCCAGCAGATAATCCGGGATCTTCAGGGAAAACTAGGCTAGCTTGGTTTTCCTTTGTTTTACTTAACAAAAATCGACAGTGCGAATTTCGGTTCCCACACCCACGAGTGGAGTTGCCTTTCTGGTCAGAACCTTAGGGTCTAGCCCTAGATCGGCATAGGCCGAATGGAAGATGATGTTGCTGGAGCTCATGTTGTCCACTAGTATTCGTTTGACCAAGCAGTTAGCTATGACAAGCGAAATAACGAGGGCGTCGTGATGAGGGGCTAGGACCCTTTCTTTCTCCTTTGCGGTGAAGCTGATCTCGTCTGTTCTCAGGAACAGGCGCTTAGGAACCTCGATCTCTTGGCCATTCCTGGCATTAAGGGTGCTCCTCTTTTCTGCAGCACTGCTAACCCCGCTTACTTCTGATCCACCATAGATGATGTGGATCACTCGATCCTGCTGTGGTGGTAACGCAAGAGTAGCTTTGTTAGGAAGGTCGGGACCTTCTCTATTCAAAAGGTTCCTAGCTTTATCTGAGAGGAATTCTCTTGGATGGCCTTTCTTGAGAATTTCAGCAACTTCTATCTTCAGGGCTATGCAATCTTCAGTGGTGTGACCGTGATCATTATGGAATTCGCACCAGTTTTTGAGACTTCGAAGATCATCGGGGGATTTCATCTTGGGAGGCCACTTGACCTGGGGACCCATATGTCGTAAGACTCCAATCAGCTCCAGTTTGGTTACCGCGCGAGATGAGAGATGCTAGGCCAAGTAGCCACCATCATCCCCTCGGATCGGGGTAGAGGGCGATTCTTGTACCTGCCCCTTCTCTGGTTGTTAGGCTCCTTGAGGGGCCTAGCATGGAAAGCCTCGTCGGGATCGTTTCTCAGGGGTCTTGAGGTCTTCTGATCATACTTGGGGGAAGCTTCGGCCCTACTCGCAACGTCTTCTTCCCATCTCACTTGAGCCCTGGCACGGGATAGAACGTCTTGCATGGTCCTGCTATGGTATTTTTGTGTAGGTTTGTTTTAGTACTACGGAACACATGAATAGATTGTATATAGAGAAGAGAAATCGAGGTAAAGAGATGTATATTGAGTATATGTGAGCGTTTACAACGATGGGTGTATAGACACTTAGTTTTCTAGCCTAAACTCTAATCTCTAAACTTCTGAAAGTCGATCCTTTATTCTAGGGTTTAGGCTCCCCTTTTATAGTAGTTAGATGTAGGCTGAAATAGGGCGAAATCTTCTATAATCATCGAAATAGAAGTTTTCCCATGACTGGAAAACTTCCATTTTATTTCAAGGTGTCGGACCTTGGACCCTTCCGGCATAGGCTGGACCCTGGACCCATCTGGCTGGGGCTGGACCCTGGATCCTTCTTCGGAGAAAGCTCTGGAAATTGAGGGCCCCTTCGGAGGCTGGAGGAAACTAAGGCCTTGGATATTTTCCCCAACAGTTTGCCCCTTATTCCTTGATTGTCTCGTTGGATATCAAGGGATAACTTGCGATCTTGGACCTTGGTAGTCTTTCTTCAAGCTGAAGAAGGGCTAGAACTTTGACGTAGTCGAGATTAAGCTTGGAACGTGATTGCTGCTTGGATTTTTATCATAAGCCCTTCCTGGTCGAGAAGTGAAGGGAGATGATTCCATTTGAAGGATTTCCGAATACCCGAATTTTTTAATGCGATCGTCTGGATGGGGTAGGCTTTGCGGAAAGAAGTGAGGACTGAATCCCAGCCGCGAGGATATTCGGTTGATGAAATCTCTCGATGGGGATTTTTGGAAATCTTCCAAACAAAGATTTATGGTAGACTTCCCAATTTTCCTTCTCCTCCTTTTCTTGGCCGGTTTTATTTTTTCTCTTTTTATCCTTCTTTCCATTTATGCGATAAAAAATGGAAAACCTCTCTAGGTATATATTTGAATGTCCTAGTGTTCTTGCTTAGCATAAAACCAACCATTGCTCATTCCCCCTTCGCTGAGGCTGATGTCGAATGATCAAGCTCTCGTAGGATCATCCCCAGCTTCTGGTGTGGGCGGAGATGTTAGGCCTCGGCACCTATTTTGTGATCCCTTTGGTTCTCCAGTCATAACCCCAAGCACGATTTTGAGGGTAGATAATGGAGAGGTTCCCATGGCTCCCATTCGCCCACGCCACTTTCGTCCTTTTGACGTCGTAGATGAAGACGCAGATGATCCAAAGTCAGACATCGGGATGGAGGATATAGGTGAAATTTGTGGCAGATACTCTCTTCCCAACACGATGGGATTAAGGTGCGCATGAGAGTTTGAGCGAGCTCCCAATGGGGGAAGGGGTGAGATAGCTATCTTTGAGGCTTATCCAGAAGCTGGGTTTCGAGGCGGCATTCCCTCTTTGATCGCGGAATTGGCATCACACTTCGGGTGTTCTCCTTCAAAACTTACACCCGCTACATGGCATACTTTTATTGCCATTCAGGTGTTAGGTGAGCTTCACAGCATCCCCTTCGGATTGCCTGAAGTATTGTACTCCTACTCCTTTGTTCCCTTGTCAAGCAAGAAGGGTTTTTTACCAAATATGGTCTTGTGATGGTGAACCTTTGGTAGATGAGCCTCATCTGGGAATTCGTGCTAGCTTTCCTACGAATGACTCTTGGAAAAGAAGGTATATGTTCATGAAGGTCGACGGTGCTCCTCGCTTTCCTTACTTTTGGCATCCTGTTGGTATGCTTTTTTTTTCTTCCTCTCTCAAAATAAATGATGTATTGATTGATCCATCTTAGGTTGGATTTTCGTAGAGGTGGCTTGACCGGTTTTCCAGGCTGGTGAGACTTTGGCAAAGTTGGCGCAAGGCATTCCTAGGCGTTTTCGTTGGATTATGTTTCTGACAAACCCGATATCCTTATGTCATAGCCGTATTTGGGGTAAGATGACTTCTCTTTTTCCTTTCGGCGAGTAATAACATGACTGTAACTTTGTGATACGTTGATTTCTCAGGTGGGATCTCCACAGCTTCAATATTATCGGTGTACGATGAATACTGTTGAGCTAAGCCTCAAAAGAGGAGATCTCATGCCTTGTCTCCTCTTGTCCCTTCGGTTGCAACTTCTTCGACTATGAGGAATGCTAGGGGAAACAGGTTTCCCAGTGTAGGCCGGCGTGTTCCTCCGCATAAGGAGATTCTTTTTCTTCAAAAGCAGCTTCAAGAAGTAATTTCCCACCAGGCCCTTACCGTGCAAAGGGCTCGAGAACAAGCTCGCTGGGAACTCGTGAAGGAGTGGTCGGAGAGAGATATCTATCATCGTATATCATCTGTAGGGCCCAACCTATGGGGGCCTGTTGGAGGACCTGTCCGGAGCTCGGTGACTGACGAAGGCGGGTTTGGCATTTTTCCTCTGTCTCGTCGAGAGCCGCATCCTTGATTAGCTTGCAATACTTATCTTTTCCTTGCATTATGATGTCGCTTTTTCCTGGATTTTTGAGGATTTTGTCCTTTTGAATAAGAACCTTTAATAGCTAATAATACTTATTGCTTTTCTTGTTTCTTGAATCCATGCCCCGTATCAAGATTGTCTTTCGGTTGGGGACATTCATGGCTGAATGGCTTTTGATCCATAGTCGTTTGAAAAGACATGTAGGACTTGGATCGGTTTCAAGGATTTCGAGACGCCTTCGAGGTAGAAGGATGCCTTGATGATTAGGTAGGTCTGTAGAAAAGATCAGACCATTTAGAAAGTTGTCGTCTAGGACCTGGGTCTTATTAATGATTAGACCAAAACCTGAAACCATTTGACAAAGCATTAGACCTTGTAATCCAGTCTTAAAAACTTGAGTTTTAGTTTTAGGAATGTAAGATCTTTGCTGAACACCCGTAAGTTCCAGCTTGGTTTGAACCCTGAATTTCTTGGACCCTGGAACTCGGAAGTTCTCAAGGCCTTGAACCCTTAGGTTCCTTACCTAGGCCCTAAGGCCGTTTTATTGAATCCTGAGGTTTGCTCATTGAAACCTGAAGTTTCTGATTGCGTTAGGTTTAACCTATGGGTACGGGGACCACGGTTTAACTCAATGGATACTTCGAACCCATAGGTCGATACCTTCGAATCCTAAGATCGTTGGTAAACCCTAAGGTTAGTATCGGCACTTGGAGGTCCTTGAACCCGAAGGTCCTTTAGACTCGAAGTTCAGCAACTTATATCTTCAGGGCTATGCAGTGTTCAGTGGTGTGACCGTGATCATTATGGAATTCGCACCACTTTTTGAGACTTTGATTAGCATCAGGGGATTTCATCTTGGGAGACCACTTGACCTGGGGACCTGATATCACTCAAATTACCCTAAGGAGTGAATTACTCTCATCAAAAGAGATCAATTATAGTACTTAGGGATCGAATCCACAGAGAGCATGAGCACACAATAGACTATAGAAATCAAGGTTAAGCTAGGTAAACAATTTATAATGCAGTAAATAAAATTGTTGTTTGATTGAAGAGTTTGTAAACAGTAAAGAGAAATAGCTAGACCTAGAGATTTATCAATCAAGAGATTCAAAACTATAAATTAGGTATTCTATAGATTCATTCTAGAACTCGATTTATTCTAATAGTAAGTAATCCAGATTTCTCATTCAATTACTATTCATATGTCCAAGTCTCTGTTCCAGCTTCCGCATGCGAACAAGAAGTTAGTATCGATCGATGCTATAGCCTGAGCATCGGTCGATACTTCCTCAGACAAGCATTAGCGACCAAATCGATTATGTGCAACCAGATTCCTATACCAATTCTCATATGTGTCTAAGTATCTAATCCAGCAGAATTCGGGTTCCGTTAATTGACTGCACTTTAGTGTATTTCAATTATCCTATGATTCTAGGTTCAAACAATCAGTCACACTTTCATGTGAATAAAACTATTCCAGATCCTAGTATTACAAATCACCCTGGTGTAAAAGTTCTATAGATAACCTAGCAATTCTAAATGATTATTAGTTTTAGATTAAGCTCATGAAATCCCTAAATCTAACAAGATGAATTACTCAGACATGATAGAAGAAACACAAATCATAGTCTGAATAATAATAGAATAAGAAATCAAAGCTAAAACCAATGGAGATCCAATCAATCTCTGAAGGAGATTGATATTCTCTCCTAATCTAATACAATAATTTTGAAGTAATGATAGAGTTGTGAAAGCGTAGCCGTCAACAATGGCTTAGAATAACATAAATAGGGTTTCTGGTCGTCAAGGGTATTTTGGTAATTTGGGTTGCTTCTGGACTTCAATCGGTCATGAAATATAGTCAGACCACGTCCTGACATTCATATCGATCGATATGAATTGTTTCCCATCGATCGATATACATTCCTCTTCTCGACAGCCTTCTCTCGCGAGGCAGACTGACCATTCTTCAGTAAAACGGGCATAACTTCTGATCTAACCGCTGAATTGACCTTGTGGGAACCGAAATTCGCACTGTCGATTTTAGTTAAGTTTAAACGTAGGAAAACTAAGTTGACCTAGTTTTCCCCGAGGATCCCGGCTATCTGCTGGGCCACGCGACAAAGTTAAGACAGGCTAAGTTGAGAATAAATGTGTAAAATAAAGAGAGCAAAAAGAAAGAATTTTATTTCCGAATTCGCGGAGAGCGTTGGAACAATAGGTCGAGATCACGGCCGTAAGAGCTGTCGATCGTCGCTAGTCTCAAAACCCTAGATCTAACCTAATTGAGTCGCAGCTCGCTAAAAAGGAGATAAAAGCCTAAGTTCTAAATTGCTCTGAGAGTAGTTTGCCTTCTGATTTTCGGATCCCCCTTCCTCTGCTCCTAGACTTGCTTATATACTCCCATATGACGGTCTATTCCTGATGGGCCGCCGTGAGCTGGGCTTTTTCCATTTTCGTCGGCTTTCGTATTTATCGGGAAAGTTGACATTTATCCTTTCGAAAATTCGAAGCTTATCCTTTTGGAAGTTTGACATTTATCTTGTTATGTGAAGATAATTGCAAGCCGTCGTATCTATCCTTTAGAAAATCGTAAATAGGTTGTCCGATCGTGTTTGGTCCCTTTTGGGGCCGTATCTCGGACTTCCGCTGTCTTCTACGATTCTTTGAAAGAATGCTCCTACTTGGATGTCGAACTTTTCAGAAGATCCTCGATTCTTTGCTGAGGAAAATGGTGTTTTAAGATAACCATCACCGTTTTATACGAAGTTTTTCCATCCGTTGATGTCTTACGGGTTTTCCGAAAGCTTGGAGTAGGAAACTGAGTTTTGTTCGCGGGATCCCGGAAAGTCGCAAAACACAGATTTTTGGCGATTTGAGAGCCTGGAACTTACGCACGAAGACTAGCCGCCCGACAACCCGAGCCATCATGGGCCTAGCCGCCCAGCGCCTACGGCTAGCACGGGCGCTTTCCGCCTTGCGCCTACGGCCAGCACAGGCGCTTGCCGCCTTGCGCCTACGGCCAGCACGGGTGCTAGGCGCCTACGGCCAGCACGGGCGCTAGCCGCCCGGCGCCTACGGCCAGCACGGGGACTAGCCGCCCGGCGCCTACGGCCAGCACGGGAGCTAGCCGTCCGGCGCCTACGGCTAACACGGGGGCTAGCCGCCCGGCGGCTATGGCCAGTGCGGGGTCAGTTGCTCGTTTCTTTTGGTTCGTGCGAGTTTTTGCGTTCTTTTGACTTTCCGGAGATTTTTATTGTGTGGAAAATGTTTCTAGTCGTTGATTTCGAAACGACTAATTTTGAGCTCAACATTTTCCCGAGGTTTCTTGATTGAAACTTAGTCTCTTAAAGCTTCTCTAACATCTTTCGTGTTTTTTCCGAAACTTTCGGACATAGATTTCGTCTTGACCGATTTTGACCCCAACAGTTAGCCCCCCAGCTAGCTAGGAGCTGTAGGTCCTAGCTTGTGGTAAGGCCTGCGAGGAAAGTATGAAGACGGAATCATGGTCGAAGGTCGGGGTGAATAGTAAAATTTTTGCCTATAAAGACATGTAAATTTTAAACCATTCTTACTTCATTCCAAGAATCTTGATCATAACATCTCTCCTACAAATTCTCTCTCTACTTTTAAGAAAAGAATGTCTTCGGGATCAAAATCATCTAGGAAGCAACCTCGCTCATCTTCGGATAATTTCCGTGCCAAGGAGGAAGTTCCTAAACCTGAGATCGAAGAGATTGATAGGAACGCATATTGCGACGCCGTTTTTGGTTCCGATGCTCCTCTTCCCGTGATTCCGATCCTTCGGCGACCTCAGAGGGTGATCAAGGAAATTGATTCGCCGAGCGTAGTATCTCCTGATTATCTCGAAACTCTTCAAGAGTTTTATCAAGTTCCGAAGGGAGTCGTGTTTCGCATTCCATATGGGGATGAGAGTTCAGAGCACCCTACGGAGGGTTATTTTACTCGCTACGAGGCATTCCTGACGCTATGTCGACTGTGGTTCCCTATTCCTGGAGTTATCGTTCAGGCTCTCGACCGTTTCGGAATCGTAATTAGCCAGCTGAACGTTCCGGCTTTGGAAAGCTGGCTTGGCGTTGTAATTTTGAGTTACGAGTTAGGAATGGATCTTAACCCTTCGGACTTCGAAGGGTTATGGAGTTCCAAGACGACGAGCACCAATGGAATATATGCCATGAAATCGAGGACTGATTTTTCGGTAATTCGTGGACTTACCTCACATGCTAAGGATTTCGTTGATCGTTTCTTTTTTGTGAGGATAGATGGAGAGTCTTTCGAGGAAGGCTTTCTTCATCTATTCCCGACGGACTGGTTGTACCGACGTGGTAAGATTACCGTACTCTTTTTCTTAGAATCCGAAAGGCGAGCTCTGAACGTGTATATATATATATATATATTTTTTTTTATTGTTCAGAGAACAGGTGTCTCGCGCATGTTCCTTCCGATCTTTCCACCAAGAGAGACATATTTAGGTCAAGGGCATGTTCCTGGAATTCTTTTACTCTTGACCGGATTCGAGAGGCGGTCGCGCTTCACCGATCGCGAGGCGGCACGCGACCTATCATTAATGATGGATCCTTCGTATTTGCTCCTTCGAGGCGGAGGAGGAGATCTTTGAAGGGTAAAGGGATTGCTTTCGAGGCCTCATTGGGAAATGACGAGCCGCCGAGATACGATCAAGGCGTTCCTGGTCCGAACCCGACCCTAGGTGACTTCTTTGATGAGCTTCCTTCTGCGTTTTCTCGTGACGAGTCTTTCGACAACGAGGAGAGAGACAAGGTGAATGCGGAGGGCGCCCGTTTGGTCAACGAGGTTCGTTTCTGAGACTCGAATAAATCCCCTTTTCTTTTGATTTGATCTTGACCATTTTGCAGGCCGTGAAAGTATGGAACACATCAATCGATGGAAGTTTCTGCACTGCTCGGCTGGCCCGTTTCAAAGCGGAAGAGACCGAAAGGGAATTCGCCAAGTACCGGTTGGAGGTGGAGGAGCAAAATCGTCGGCAAGCTGAGGCCCAGGCTCGAGCCCTCGTCCGTGCAGAAAGGAGAGGGCGGAGAAAAGCTGCCGCTGAGTTGAATCGAAGGGCTGAAATCTTTTCTACCGAATTAGAGGCGTACAAAGAGGCTCAGGACTTAGTAGGCGATTTTCGCGAGTGTCGTGGTTCGGTTGGTACCCTCCACAAGATGCGGCGCGAAGGTTTTTCTCTTTCCAGCGAGCTTGCCGCAATGGATGGTTCGATGAGAATTTGTGCTAACGCTGAAACCTTTGTTCCTCCTATCGAAGGGAGAATTCGAGAGTTGTGGAACCCTATCCAAGTCTCGGAAGATACGGAGGATGCCGGTGCAGATGCGAATGCAGGTGACGGGGGTGAAGAGGTCGACCAGCCCGATTCCTCGTATGGAATATCCTTAACCGATTGTTATGCATTTGATTATAAT
Source organism: Hirschfeldia incana (assembly GCA_026261945.1). Classification (NCBI taxonomy): domain Eukaryota; kingdom Viridiplantae; phylum Streptophyta; class Magnoliopsida; order Brassicales; family Brassicaceae; genus Hirschfeldia; species Hirschfeldia incana. The sequence goes on from JABCMI010000030.1 coordinate 1,444,605, forward strand.
TTATGATAAGCGGAGTGTGGCTGTATGTGTTGCGACCATTAAGAGGTCGCGCGACTTTATGTTTTTTCGGGACTGGCCGTTGGTGGCTTCGAATCTCTACTATGAATATTTTTATAAACTTTGCGTTTTGATTTATACTTTCGTCAAGTGTAGAGGGTTTGGATACGTGTAGTCACTTCGTATTCAAGCTCTCTTTTTTTTTGTCGCTTAATCCGTAGGTTACTTTGTAGCGAACGTTAGGTCTGTTAGCGATAAGAGGAAAATTTTGGAATCTCGTATTCTGGATACTTATGCCTATGAGATGTTTTAGATACCAGCAAGGCCGGGTTTAAGGCAAGACCTAGGTCTAGTTTCAGACTGAAGCTGTGCGATGACAAATCGGCTTTTCGTTTTGCTTGTTTGCGATTTCGACCTGATTCGTACCGTTTTAGAATCTGCGAAGTGCTTATCGGCTTATATGATTTGTTTGGATACGAATCGAGCTACTTCCTTTACAAAGAGCTGACCAAAATTTGGATTTCTTGTATAGCGCGCTATGATATCCTTGTCGGATGCAAGAGGACTTTGTCAGAAGCCGGACTACGAATTTGATTGTGTGAAAAGTTTCTATGTTTTTCCGTCGGGGCCTATCGACGGAAATGAATTTTAGAGTCGTGGATAGACTGTTTGATAGAGTTTTTTGGAGGAGAATAGAGAATCGAAACTGGTCGGGAACTTGCGACGTCTCGCGTTCCTTAAAGATACGATTTTCGTTTTCCGTAATGTTTGTGCGTTGGATAAGCGTTTGAATTTAAGACTTTATAAAAGGTTTCAAGAATGTAGAGTACATGTAAAAAGTATTTTTGCGGGAGTACAAGAGTGTTCGTTCCCATCTCCCCCCCCCCCCTTTTTGGTGAGGGGGATAGCTGAACTCGTCGGGTTTCGACGAGCTGCCTACGTACCTCTTGCGAGGATCAAGCCATCTCGTAGTTCTGTTTATATCGCGGATGCTATTACTCCACGATTTCCGGCGCCTCGACAGTTTTAGCTAAGTCGGTGGCCGCGTTGGGAGTTAGGTCATCCGTTCCGTCGGCGATGGACTCGAGGATTTTCTTGTTATCCTGAGTCGTGGCCTTTTTGGACAAGTCTGAGTCGTCCTTTGCCGAGTTCTCGGAGATACTCGGATGCTTCTTAGTTCGCTTCGGGTTAGCCACTGGGGCGTTCCGATTGCTGCGCAATTTATGTTCAGCCAGGAAGCTTGACGCTGAGATGGTAAGTGGACGGGACTGCCTTCATGGCGTTTATCCAAGGAGTTCCCATTATGGCGTTATAGATGGCCGGGTTATCCACTACCGCGAACTCGACGATCTTCGTGACTTCTTTTGCCATGACTGGGAGCCTCATTTTTCCGAGGGTCATGGATGTGACGCCCGAGAATCTAGTCAACGGTCTTGGTTCTGGGATGACTTCTCCGAGGGGTATGTTCATCCTCTGGAGAGTATCGCGGAACAAGATGTTGACCGTGCTTCTTGTGTCGATGAGGATGCGGCCGACTTCGACATCTTGAATCACCAAGTCGATGACCAGAGGATCGTAGTGGGGTTCTTCGAGTCCGGCCGTGTCCTGTTCCTCGAAGACGATCGTGTGATTGGGAACGTCGTCTTCTGGACACCATCCGGGATTCGTTTCGGCCTTCCGCCCGTAGGCTTTGATTGACGAAACATAATCCTGGTAGAAGTGTGATCCTCCGATGATCATGTTGATTCTTTGGCGATTGTTGCTGTTTCCCTCGCCGTCTTGCCTCCGTCCGTGTTTTTTGCCTGACTGAGTTCCGGGAGCGTTGTTCTAGGGCGTAGCCCCATCGCTTTTCGACGGACGGTCGGAATCTAGGAGCAGGTCTTTTACACTCCTAACTGCCGCTAGCTCGCCGGCGAGCAGCTTTGCGATGAGTCTTGCGCCGAGGACTTTGCAGTTGGCGGTGGAGTGACCTCTCGTCTGATGGAACTCGCAGCTGGAGTTATCCTTGTACGATTTCCGCGTCCATGTGTTTCCAGCAGTCTTTCCTTGTTCAGAATTGACGGCGTAGTTATGCTTGCCTTGGACGTCTTCCCCCTCGTGATGGACATACTAGTCGTTACGAGAGGGTTTCTTCTTACTGGACGCTTTCTGCGGTCCGTGCTTTTGCGCCAGGACTTTCATCTCTTCTTCCATGATGATGAAGTCCGTTGCCTTGTGCAGAGTATCCTGGATAGTGCGTGGCCTCTCCAAAGAAATCCACTTTCGGAACTTCGACTTGTACCATAGGTTTTTCCTTAGGGCGTCGATAGCGACTCTGTCGTTGAGGCCCGTGACCCTGGACATCACAAGTTTGAATCTCCTTATGTAGTCGCGGAGTGGTTCGTCTTCCTTTTGGACTAGGCTCCATAGGTCTACGTCAGAGGTTTCCCTGTCCATGAACATGCAGAATTGCTTCAGAAAAGCTGAAGCAAGTTGTCGAAAATTCCCGATGGAGTTCCTCTTTAGGTGCGAGAACCACTCGAGCGCAGCACCTCTGAGGTTCTCGACGAATAGGAGACAGCAGCCGATGTCTTTTTCCCGCTCCGGAAGTTTAGACCTAGCCATTGCAATCTGAAAGGATTGCAGATGTGCCTTCGGGTCTGTGGTTCCGTCGTAGGTGGGAAGCTTTATTTTCCCGGGATCTGAGACTAGTGCGTCTGTGATTCGAGAGGTGAACAGAGTCTTCCTCGATTCCTCGAGGAGCAGGTCGATCTCGGAAGCAGTGCTGGTTGCGTGATGAATCTGCGACTTTACCGCCTTCACCTCGGCTGCAGTCTTCGCGATGTACTCGCGTAAATCGTGGATCTCATTGGTGCTGTTTGCGCTCCTTTGTCTATGTTGGCTGCAATAGGCCCGAGTTTGGTCTTCGGTCAGCCTCTCTTGCTCTGACCAGTAGAGGTCTTCTTCCTCTTCTGTCATGGGTTTTTCGAAGGATGCCGCCAGTCGAGCTGACTGACTTCGGGTCATCCTGTGGTGGATGTCGGCGTCTTTGTTGGAAGGATCCAATTGATCGCTGATATCTAGGTTGATTCTTTTGACGTCGTCTCCTTCGTTTTCCTTCGCGGGAGGTGGAAGGTTATCCGTCGTTTTCTTCTGCCCCGCCGGAGTGGTATCGTCAGGGATGAGTTCCGGGGATTTTCTCGGGGCATCTTTTTCTTTGTATCCGGAAGTTCCGAAGTCGAGCCTCCCGACACGCCTCACCTTGGTGGATCTGCGCGGGAGTTTGCTTTTCGCTGTTAAGGTCCTGACCTGTTTAGCGAGTGAAGCCATTAGTTTCTCTTGTTCTTCCGACCGTTTCTGGGTGGTGGCGAACAGTTCCTTCACCTGGTCCAGCATCGCGGTGTTTGCCTCGGCAGTGACCGTCGATACATTTCCGGCAGGAGTCTTCTCAGCGTTGGCATCGGCGGCTGGTCCGTCGTGCGTTTGCTTGTCTTTTTCCGCGTTAGCAGACATGCTTAACTGGGCGTGCGTAGTTGCGAGAAAGATAATTCCGTGTACCCCCCTCCTTCTAGCGCCAAACTGTGGGAACCGAAATTCGCACTGTCGATTTTAGTTAAGTTTAAACGTAGGAAAACTAAGTTGACCTAGTTTTCCCCGAGGATCCCGGCTATCTGCTGGGCCACGCACGACAAAGTTAAGACAGACTAAGTTGAGAATAAATGCGTAAAATAAAGAGAGCAAAAAGAAAGAATTTTATTTCCGAATTCCCGGAGAGCGTTGGAACAATAGGTCGAGATCGCGGCCGTAACCTAATTGAGTCGCAGCTCGCTAAAAAAGAAATAAAAGCCTAAGTTCTAAATTGCTCTGAGAGTAGTTTGCCTTCTGATTTTCGGATCCCCCTTCCTCTGCTCCTAGACTTGCTTATATACTCCCATATGACGGTCTATACCTGATGGGCCGCCGTGAGCTGGGCTTTTTCCATTTTCGTCGGCTTTCGTATTTATCGGGAAAGTTGACATTTATCCTTTCGAAAATTCGAAGCTTATCCTTTTGGAAGTTTGACATTTATCTTGTTATGTGAAGATAATTGCAAGCCGTCGTATCTATCCTTTAGAAAATCGTAAATAGGTTGTCCGATCGTGTTTGGTCCCTTTCGGGCCGTATCTCGGACTTCCGCTGTCTTCTACGATTCTTTGAAAGAATGCTCCTACTTGGATGTCGAACTTTTCGGAAGATCCTCGATTCTTTGCTGAGGAAAATGGTGTTTTAAGATAACCATCACCCGTTTTATACGAAGTTTTTCCATCCGTTGATGTCTTACGGGTTTTCCGGAAAGTCGCAAAACACGGATTTCTGGCGATTTGAGAGCCTGGAACTTACGCACGAAGACTAGCCGCCCGACAACCCGAGCCAGCATGGGGCTAGCCGCCCGGCGCCTACGGCCAGCACGGGCGCTAGGCGCCCGGAGCCTACGGCCAGCTCGTGCGCTAGCCGCCCGGCGCCTACGGCCAGCTCGTGCGCTAGCCACCCGGCGCCTACGGCCAGCACGGGAGCTAGGCGCCCGGCGGCTACGGCCAGCGCGGGCGCTAGCCTCCCGGCGCCTACGGCCAGCACGGGGGCTAGCCGCCCGGTGCCTACGGCCATTACGGGCGCTAGGCGCCCGGCGCCTACGGCCAGCACGGGCGCTAGGCCCCCGGCGCCTACGGCCAGTGCGGGGGCTAGGCGCCCGGCGCCTACGGCCAGCACGGGGGCTAGCCGCCCGGCGGCCACGGCTAGTGCGGGGTCAGTTGCTCGTTTCTTTTGGTTCGTGCGAGTTTTTGCGTTCTTTTGACTTTCCGGAGATTTTTATTGTGTGGAAAATGTTTGTAGTCATTGATTTCTAAACGACTAATTTTGAGCTCAACATTTTCCCGAGGTTTCTTGATTGAAACTTCTCTAACATCTTTCGTGTTTTTTCCGAAACTTTCGGACATCGATTTCGTCTTGACCGATTTTGACCCCAACTACGTGACGATGATGCAGGAAGACGACTCCAACCGAGCCGAACCGACCCAGAAGGAGCAGGAGCTCCTCAGCCGGCTTGAAGTACTCCAAAGCCAAATCACCGACCTCCACAAGGCTCGGGAGGCAACACCCGCAGGTTTAGAACTCGTCCAAGAAGTTCAAAACCTAAAAGACCAACTTGGAGAACACTCCAAGCAACTTCAACAGAGCGTCGAGAAGCTAGACGCCATGGAAGCTGAGAACCGGGTTCTCCGACGAGAAAACAAATCCCTCGGAACGATTGGAAACAAGCGGTTCAGAACCAGAGTTCGACCCATGGCTTCGCTTAGTGTGGGAACCGAAATTCGCACTGTCGATTTTGATAAGTAAAAACGGAGGAATGCAAAGTTAACCCGACTTTCCCTGAAGGCCCGGATTCTCTGCGACAGCCAACGACAAGTGACCGAACAAGTGCGGAAGATATGGAAAGATAACGAAGATCGTAAATCGTACAAAAAGGGTTTTGTTAAGAGTTGGGACTGGACCTTAAGGAAGGCTGCCTACGTACCCCTTTCGAGGATCAAGTCAGACGTAGTTCAGTTGGAAGGGTTTGAACAAGAGATCGAACTGCCTGGCGGAGTTCGTCTAGTATGAGTGTTTGTCATAGAAACGGACATGTCGAGAATAATGCCTAGGGTTTCTATGTGCGGAACTCTAAGTAAAAGGATTGGTAGATCCTTCCGCGAGAAATAAGGGTCTGCGGACAAGATGAAAATAGAACGAGAGGCGGCCGGACGTTCTAGGCCCTGCCTTGCTAGTCTACCGCCTCAATTCTAAGTTCTTAAGCTAACAGGAGCTTTCTAGGTCTCCAATCTCGGATTTGCTTTCTCTCTTGATGAATTTCGCTCTGCCTTTCCTTCTCTCCCAAAGCTCCTTTATATACTCCTTCTTATGACGGTCTATTCTCCTTTTGGGCCGCGAAGCGGGCTTTTTCCATTTTCGTCGGCCTTCATGTTTATCGGGAAACTTGACATTTAACTTCGGGAAACTTGACATTTATCCTTTTGGAAATTTAGCATTTATCTTGTTATGTAAAAATAAACGTAAATCGTCGTATCTATCTCAGATAATCGTAAACGGACTGTCCGATCGCGTTTGGTCCCTTTCGGGCCGTCTCTAGGACTCCCGCTGTTTTTTACGATTTCTTCGGAAGATCTTCATTCCTTCGTAGAGTTGAGATGAGTGGTGTCTTAGGATAACCATCACTGTTTCGTACGAAGAATTTAAGATCTTCCTTTCCGTTGATACCTTACGAGTTTCCGAAGTGTTTCCGACGATCTTAGTTTGGAGTAAGAACGAGAGTTTTGTACGCGGAATCTCAATGATTCATTCCGTGAGGACTCGGGAAAGATTCAAAGTACAGACTTCTGACGGCCGGGGCCTGGGACTTGTGCACGGAAGATTGTCGCTCGAAGACCCGAGCCAGCACGGGCGCTAGGCGCCCGGCGCCTACGGGCAGCACGGGCGCTAGGCGCCGGCGCCTAGAGGCAGCACGGGCGCTAGGCGCCCGGCGCCTAGAGGCAGCACGGGCGCTAGGCGCCCGGCGCCTAGAGGCAGCACGGGCGCTAGGCGCCCGGCGCCTAGAGGCAGCACGGGCGCTAGGCGCCCGGCTCCTAGAGGCATCACGTGCGTCTCGGCGAGGGCATCGATTTGATATCTTACTCGTTTTCTGGGTCCTCACGGTTTGAGAGAACGGGCTCTTTGAAGTTTCAAGGCGGATTCTTTGTCGTTCGGCCTGTCCAAACTTAGATTACTTCCCGTTTCTTCCGTATACTTTCGTATGGTCGTGTCATCTACGGATCTAATGTCTCTCGGTTCTTCTTGATTGTATCATCGAAGTTTTACGACTAAATCTTATTTGGTTTTCTCGTAAAGTTTATCGTGTAAATCAAGAACGATCGACTTTAACATAGGTTCTTTAAGCTATACGACTTGTCTTGCTTCCAACGCTTGTTTTATGGAAAGTCCGCGCATGATAAATAGTTTTAGCCGTTAATTTCGAGAGAACCGTTTTTGACCCCAACAGTTAGCCCCCTAGCCTGTAAGACGCGGAGACGATCTTGCGGGCGGAAGATTATGAGTTGAAAGTCGAAATTTGTGGCTAAGAATATTTCATTGCGGACATCCACATCACCTTTGATTGGCGATCTTGAACGTGACGTCGGAAAGACCGTGAGTTCATTGCTCAATGTGAAGAAAGAGAAGAACATATGTCCTCGAAAGTCCGTCGTCTTCAAGAGAAGATTCAGAGTCTTGAGGAGACGGGGACTCGCAAGTTTGACGGAGAGGACTTCGACTCGATTCTCACTGGTATGAAACCCGTGTGCACCCTTGTCCCGGATTCAGAGGGTTTGGAGGACCAGGACTACGCAGTCAAGGATCGTGAAGCCGGCGCATATGAAACATGCAGCGGTGGTGCGACCAATGGAGGCGACGGTGAGACCGTTCCTACTTTGGGTGAGTTTTGAGGATGAAGGTGATGCTCCGAGAAGCGTCTAGGTTTATCAATCCTTTCAGAGATTTTTATTTTGATTGTGTTTCGGTCGTTAAGAGGCCATGATGTACACTTGTGGGACTGGCCGTTGGTGGCTTCGAATCCCGGCCTTTTTCAGGGCATCTGTTGAACTCTGCGGCTCAATCTTTATAAAATATTAATGTTGCGTTTTCAGAACTTCTGTCTATCAAAGTTAGAGGGACAGGGTGTGAGTTGTCGTCTCATTCCTGCCTCCCTGATGATCACCGTATCCGTCGTTTGTTCAAAGCGAGATTTTCCTGCGGTTTACGATTTACGCGAAAATTCGTGGAAACGTACAGACTTGAGTGAAGAGACAAGTTTTGGGATCTCGCGTCGTTGACGCTTTGCCTATGAGATGTTAAGATACCAGCAAGGCTGGGTTTAGGGCAAGACCTAGGTTTACTCTCAGACTGAGGCTGTGCGATGACAAATCGGCTTTCGTTTTGCCTGTTTGTGATTTTAACCTGATTCGTACCGTTTTAAAATCCGCGAAGTGGTATCGGCTTACATGATTTGTCTGGGCACGAATCGAGCTACTTCCTTTACGAAGTGCTGAACCAAATTTGGATTTTTTGTATAGCGCGCTATGGGATCCTTGTCGGATGTAAAAGAGCCTACCCTTAGGTGGCTTGTCTATTTAGGACATTAGAGTTCGTTTGTTGTGATCAGCAACAACGATATGATGCCGTTTAGAAGGCGTATGAAGGTTTTAATCGAAAAACGAATGTTTAGGCACGAAGCGACGTCTCGCAGTGCTTTGAAGTTTGTTTTTCTTATGCCATAAAGGACTATGGGCTTTTAGAAATTGCGGAACGTTTCCGGGCGATAGTTTATGATTTATCTGGTGGATACTGGATCCATCGTTGAGGCCGTTTAGCGATTGGCGAGTTTGTTTGCGAAGAGTTTCGAAAATTCGGTTTATGTGTTTGTAAAGAGTTTCGAAAATCCGATTTCTTCAAAAAACGTGGGATTATACAAGCATACACATTTCAAATGTGTACGAGTTAATTTTCCCTTGTGCCGCACTTCAAATGTTCGCGGGCTTGGAGATGTTTTGCGAATGTCCGTAGTCAGAAACTGTTGTTTCAGTTTGGACGTGCAAGTTATAAAATTTTGATCGAGGAATTAGGACCAGGGGTCGCGTATATTTGACCCAGGGAGAAGCGTCTACCTTCGCTTTGTTTGCGAAGTGTTGGCCTTCCGGGATTTTAAGGCCGACTCGTATAACTCTTGGAGCTTTGTCACGATTGTTTATTTTCATGCTTTGTTTACGGGGCGTATAGAACTTAATCAGTCGATGTTAAGTTCAAATTTTTCCGTTAACCGTATGGCTGTTAGGACTGATTTTATTACGAGAAATTCATCGCATGATTTCCGCTTTTGGGCTATGCGACAGAGTTGCTCACGTAAATGGTCACTTGGAGTTTTATGACAAATCGTGGATTATCGTCTGGCCCTTAAGTGATTGGAGCGGTGATCGTTCAGCTGTTTTGTCTTGGGGTGAAGGCTATGTTCAGCCGTTTAACCAAGGAGTTGGTAAACGATCAGACTGCGATCCTTTCGCATTAAGGTCATATTGGTTCACGATTGTCCTTAACGGTGGTGCCGAATTCAGGTTCGGGCTTTACGGAAAGGCGTAGTCGGCCGATGGCCGAATAGCGTTCGTTGAGATAGACATGCAAATCTTAGCGGAGTTTTCTGAGTTACGGGTTACATGGGAAATGTTTCCGCTTTGATTTCGTCTTTTGGCGAAAGTTGCTTCGAATTACTCATGTAGTTTTACCCAAGGTTATTCCGTTAATTTTGTAGCTCACCGTCGTGCTATTAGGCTGACGTTGTACGAGTTTCTTGTCGCGAGATTGCAACAAGAGACGGTGTAGAGTTTTCAAGACTATGTTTGTAGCGGTTTGACCATGCCGTTATGACGCTAGCGTTTCGGACGAATCTTAGAGTGTCGTTTGCCTTTTGAAAGGAATTTTTTCTTTATGAAGTAGAATGAGTATGCCAAGGATGCGTGGCGATCGTTTCCCGGTTTTCTGAGAGATTAGATCGGTCTGCGCGTTCTGCCTAGACAGTCAAGGAACAATAGAACGAAACTGGAAGAAAATGCCTAAGACTTAGCTTGCTAGACTATCCACCTAGGTTCTAAGTTCCCTAAATTTTACGGCCGTTTACAAGACGTTCTCATTCCTTTCCTACGAAAAAATTAAAACCTTGATAAAATTTTCTAAGTAGGACGTACCTTAGTCTCGTTTATTACTCGAGATTGCCTCATGTCCGTTCCTCTTTGTCTTCTAACGTTTCATTGTCAAAGGTCTTCGAAAAGTTTGATACTGAATCGAGAATCGATTTTTGATGAAACCCGAAGGAACAGTGCAGAATCGTTGCAGAATCGTTGAAGCAAAGGGAGGAGAAGTAGGCAAAACTCGAAGAAGGCTAAGGTGGGTAGACAAGTGAAAACGAACGGCAAGATGTCACTTGAGTGGGGCTTCTTGTTTCGTCAAGTTATGAGCGAACTGGTCAAGTCAAGAAGCTTGCGATCTTGTTATACTTCACGAATGATGTTTCGTAAAATATTGCCGAGCTTTTATTTAACGAGAGTTATTCAACAAAATGTTGTCGAGTTAATTTTACGGAAACTGTTTCGTAAAATGTTGTCGAGTTTAATCGTGCAGACGTTGTCTCGTGAAGTATTGTCTAGGATTATTTTACGAAAGGTGCAAAGTATTTGGTTGGACTATCGTCGGGATGGTTTCGCGAGGATTTGCCGCGTTCGCCGAATGTTTTGTTGTCCGGAGACCAGCGCAGCACGGGCGCGTTAGCCGCCCGGCGCCTAGAGGCAGCACGGGCGTGCTAGCCGCCCGGCGACTAGGGACAGCACGGGCGTGCTAGCCGCCCGGCGCCTAAGGACAGCACGGGCGTGCTAGCCGCCCGTTGCCTACGGACAGCACGGGCGCGCTAGCCGCCCGGCGCCTAGGGACAGCACGGGCGTGCTAGCCGCCCGGGACTGTGCTTCCTTGCGGGACCTGCCTGTTTTTCTCGGTTTTTTTTTTAAGGTTTCTCGATCGACACTTAGTCTGTCGAGGTTTCTTTAATTGTTTTTCCGAGATTTTTGGACATCGATTTCATCATGATCCCAGCAAGGAGTTGCTTCTTAAAATGTTGCTGACCTTCAATTTTACGAGAGTTATTTTGCAAAATGTTATCGAGTTAGTTTTACGAAAACTGTTTTGTAAAATGTTGTCGAGTTTAATCATGCAAAAGGTGTCTCGCGAAATACTTTCGAGGATTTATTTTACGAAAGGTGCTTCGTAAAACATGTTCAAATTTTAACATTAGAAACGCTGATCGGTAACCCGATCAGTCGTGCTTTCTATTTCCCGAGTAATCTGGGGTTTCTTCGCGATCTCCAGGAGAACAAGTCTTTATTTTTTCCGGGAAATTCTAAAAGACATTTCCAGTCGAAACTCTGCTCGGTAATCAGACCGTCATATCAGCCTTGGGCTCGATCCTACTCTAAAATCGTATGTGGGTCGTTTAGCCGTGATTCGGGCCCCTTTTGGGCCGTCTAGGGACTTAGACGTTTTTACGATTTTTCTTTAGAAAAAGCCGTTGATGTGACGCTGGTTTTTCCGAAAGGATTTCGATTCCTTGTATAGTTAAGGCAACTGGTGTTCAAGCTAACCATAGCTGTTGTATACGGCAGGCAGGAATCCGTCTCGACTACCAAGTCATTTTTTGAATATTTTCGAGCGAGGGGGGTTGTGTCCATGGACCCGAGGACCGTGTTGCAGGAACTTTGGACGGGGGCGCATGGTTGATAGGACCCAAACCTGGTCGGGATGGTCCGTTCTCAGGACGTTTGTCCGTAAGATGATAATCTTAGATAACCGTTTGCATAAGCGTTGGTCGTAGGAGCATTCACTGCTGAAGTTGTTTTACCAGCGTCGATGTGAGCTGCGAGTTTGTCTTTCATATTTCCAGACATTGCTTTGATCAAGCGTTTTGCGGCCGTAAGTGTAAGAGTAATCCGTCCCCCCCTCCTTCTAGCGCCAAACTGTGGGAACCGAAATTCGCACTGTCGATTTTAATAAGTAAAAACGGAGGAAAGCCAAGTTAACCCGACTTTCCCTGAAGGCCCGGATTCTCTGCGACAGCCAACGACAAGTGACCGAACAAGTGCGGAAGATATGGAAAGATAACGAAGATCGTAAATCGTACAAAAAGGGTTTTGTTAAGAGTTGGGACTGGACCTTAAGGAAGGCTGCCTACGTACCCCTTTCGAGGATCAAGTCGGACGTAGTTCAGTTGGAAGGGTTTGAACAAGAGATCGAACTGCCTGGCGGAGTTCGTCTAGTATGAGCGTTTGTCATAGAAACGGACGTGTCGAGAATAATGCCTAGGGTTTCTATGTGCGGAACTCTAAGTAAAAGGATTGGTAGATCCTTCCGCGAGAAATAAGGGTCTGCGGACAAGATGAAAATAGAACGAGAGGCGGCCGGACGTTCTAGGCCCTGCCTTGCTAGTCTACCGCCTCAATTCTAAGTTCTTAAGCTAACAGGAGCTTTCTAGGTCTCCAATCTCGGATTTGCTTTCTCTCTTGATGAATTTCGCTATGCCTTACCTTCTCTCCCAAAGCTCCTTTATATACTCCTTCTTATGACGGTATATTCTCCTTTTGGGCCGCGAAGCGGGCTTTTTCCATTTTCATCGGCCTTCATGTTTATCGGGAAACTTGACATTTATCTTCGGGAAACTTGACATTTATCCTTTTGGAAATTTAGCATTTATCTTGTTATGTAAAGATAAACGTAAATCGTCGTATCTATCTCAGATAATCGTAAACGGACTGTCCGATCGCGTTTGGTCCCTTTCGGGCCGTCTCTAGGACTCCTGCTGTTTTTTACGATTTCTTCGGAAGATCTTCATTCCTTCGTAGAGTTGAGATGAGTGGTGTCTTAGGATAACCATCACTGTTTCGTACGAAGAATTTAAGATCTTCCTTTCCGTTGATACCTTACGAGTTTCCGAAGTGTTTCCGACGATCTTAGTTTGGAGTAAGAACGAGAGTTTTGTACGCGGAATCTCAATGATTCATTCCGCGAGGACTCGGGCAAGATTCAAAGTACAGACTTCTGACGGCCGGGGCCTGGGACTTGTGCACGGAAGATTGTCGCTCGAAGACCCGAGCCAGCACGGGCGCTAGGCGCCCGGCGCCTACGGGTAGCACGGGCGCTAGGTGCCGGCGCCTAGAGGCAGCACGGGCGCTAGGCGCCCGGCGCCTAGAGGCAGCACGGGCGCTAGGCGCCCGGCGCCTAGAGGCAGCACGGGCGCTAGGCGCCCGGCGCCTAGAGGCATCATGTGCGTCTCGGCGAGGGCTTCGATTTGATATCTTACTCGTTTTCTGGGTCCTCACGGTTTGAGAGAACGGGCTCTTTGAAATTTCCCGGCGGCTAGGACCATCACGGGCGGCTAGGACCAGCACGGGCGCTAGGCGCCCGACGCCTAGAGGCAGCACGGGCGCTAGGCGCCCGGCGCCTAGAGGCAGCACGGGCGCTAGGCGCCCGTCGCCTAGAGGCAGCACGGGCGCTAGGCGCCCGGCGCCTAGAGGCAGCACGGGCGCTAGGCGCCCGGCGCCTATAGGTATCACGTGCGTCTCGGCGAGGGCTTCGATTTGATATCTTACTCGTTTTCTGGGTCCTCACGGTTTGAGAGAACGGGCTCTTTGAAGTTTCAAGGCGGATTCTTTGTCGTTCGGCCTGTCCAAACTTAGATTACTTCCCGTTTCTTCCGTATACTTTCGTATGGTCGTGTCATCTACGGACCTAATGTCTCTCGGTTCTTCTTGATTGTATCGTCGAAGTTTTACGACTAAATCTTATTTGGTTTTCTCGTAAAGTTTATCGTGTAAATCAAGAACGATCGACTTTAACATAGGTTCTTTAAGCTATACGACTTGTCTTGCTTTCGACGCTTGTTTTATGGAAAGTCCGCGCATGATAAATAGTTTTAGCCGTTGATTTCCCAACACTTAGTACCCCGCGCGACGACTAAGAGACACCTCAGCAGCCCAACGACGGATCCGACAACCATGAAGCCGCTCGAGACACAACCCGAGAAGAAGAGAACGACGATTCCGACACGGACGATGAGAAATACTCGCCCGACCATCCCGAGATCTCGGATCCGGCCCTAGCTAACTACCTGGAGAAGGTGGTCTCCGAGAGATTCTACACCATCCAATTTATGGTGGAAAGACTCCCCAGAGTAGCTCCCCCTATCCAGAGGAGCGATCCTAGGTCTTAATCCGACACACTTTTTGTGAAAGAGATTGATTCAGTCGAGATGCCTCGCAAGTTCTCTTTCCCGAACATCAAGATGTACGAAGGAACTGAGGACCCCGATAACCATATCGCCCAATATAAGCAGCGCATGATAGCCGTGGCTATCCCCAAGGAAGCAGGGGAAGCTACCATGTGCAAAGGATTTGGATCAACTTTGACCGGTCCTACCCTCCAGTGGTACATCAATCTCCCCACGGGATCCATCTTATCCTTCGCCGCCCTCAGCGATAATTTTGTAGAGAAATTCGCCAGCAGTCGTCATCTTGAGAAGAGATCGGATGACCTCTACGAGGTTCAACAATAGAGGAACGAGTCCTTGCGTTCCTATATAGCTCGTTTCAACCAGGAGAAGGTCTCTATTCCCGAGTGCAATGCCGAAACAGCCGTCTCAGCTTTCAAGAAGGGCCTGCTTCCGGGAGGAGAACTCTATAAGGAGCTAACAAAGTATAGGTGTGGGGATATGGCAGATGTGTTATCCCGCGCCTGGGCTCTAGTGAGATGGGAAGAAGACGTCGTGAGCAGGACCAAGGTCTCCTCAAAATACGATAAGAAGTCTTCCAGACCCCCTAGGGACGAACGCGGCGAGGCCATCCGCCCTCGACCCTCCAGAGAGCCTACCAATCCGAGCAGGGGCAAGTATCAGAATCGTCCTCTACCCCGATACGAGGGGATGATGGTCTCTACTTGGCCCAGTATCTCTCATCTCGCGATATCCAAGCCGGAGCTCATCGGAGTATTGAGACAAATGGGCCCACAGGTTAAATGGCCTCCCAAAATGAAGTCCCCCGACGCCCATCCGAACCCCAAAAGGTGGTGTGGGTTCCACAATGATCACGGTCACACCAAAGAAGACTGTATAGCCCTGAGGATAGAAGTCGTTGAGCTCCTCAAGAAGGCCTATCTAAAGGAATTCCTATCGGATAAAGCGAGAGACCTCCTGAACAAGGAAGGTCCCTCTCTTCCCAACAACGAAGTCCCCGCGTTACCTCCGCAGCAAAACCGAGTGATTCATGTCATCTCAGGAGGGTCAGAAGTAAGCGGGATCAGCAGCGCCGCGACCAAAAGAAGTACCCGCAACGCCAGAAACGGTCAAGAGGTCGAGGCTCCCAAACGACCATCTGTGGGAGCAGACGAGATTAGCTTCACCGCGAAGGAGCAGGAACGGGTTCTAGCTCCTCACCACGACGCCCTCGTCATCTCGCTAGTCATAGCCAACTGCTTGGTCAAGCGGATACTGGTGGACAATGGAAGCTCCAGCAATATCAACTCTCATTCAGCATACATGGACCTAGGGCTGGACCCTAAGACACTAACCAGGAAAGTGACCCCACTCGTGGGATTCAGCGGAGAGGTGAACCAGACCGAAGGAGATGTCCTCCTCCCAGTCTACGCTGAAGGGATAAATCAAACCACTAAGTTTCTGGTCGTTGATTGTCCATCATCCTACAACGTGATACTAGGAAGACCATGGATTCGCGACATGAGAGTTGTACCATCGACCCTCCATCAATTGGTGAAATTTCCTACTCCCTGGGGTATAAAGGTCATCAAAGGGGACCAGGAAAACTCTAGGTCTTGCTATCAAACTACCCTGAAAGGAAAGACCCAGACCTTATAGCAATTACAGAAGCAACCTCTGGTTCCTCACACCGAAGAACCCGAGGTTGAAGATATGGATGAGGTCCCCCTGGTAGAAGGGAACCCTGAGCGGAATCTCAAAATAGGCTCCAAACTTCCGAAGGATCTGAGACGAAGATTGATCGATTTCCTAAGGTCTAATTCCGACTGTTTCGCGTGGTCCCATGAGGACATGCCCCGGATCGATTCCGATATCATCATGCACCAGCTTCAAGTGGATCCAATGCATCCCCCGGTCAGACAGAAAAGGAGGAATTTCGCTCCTGAAAGGGACGAAATCATTAACGAGGAAGTAAAGAACCTGCTCGACGCAGGATTCATAAGAGAGGTACGATATCCCGACTGGCTCTCTAATGTGGTAGTTGTAAGGAAGATGAACGGAAAGTGGAGAGTTTGCATTGACTTCACGGACCTAAACAAGTCCCGTCCGAAGGATCCATTCCCTTTGCCTCACATAGACAAGCTACTGCCGGACATCAACTAATGAGCTTCATGGATGCTTTCTCCAGATACAACCAAATCCTAATGGACACTGAGGACCAGGAGAAGACATCCTTCATGACCTCCAGGGGCATCTATTGCTACAAGGTCATGCCTTTCGGGTTGAAGAACGCTGGATCCACCTATCAGAGGCTGGTCAACATGATGTTCGCCGATCAGATAGGTCAGACCATGGAAGTCTACATCGACGACATGCTGGTGAAGTCCCTGGACTCCAAAGATCAGATCTCGCACCTTCAACAGGCGTTCGCCACCCTAAGAAGGTACAATATGAAGCTCAACCCTTCTAAATGCTCGTTCGGAGTAAGATCCGGAAAATTCTTGGGGTATATAGTCACTCACAGGGCATAGAAGCGAATCCGGAGCAGATAAGGGCCATCCAGGCGATACCTTCCCCTCGAAACGTCAAGGAGGTTCAAAAACTGACAGGAAGAATGGCAGCCCTCAGCAGATTCATCTCCAGGCTCTCCGACAAGTCCCACGCTTTCTTTGAAACACTAAAGAATCCCAAGGACTTCAAATGGACAGAGAAGTGCGAGATTGCATTATCTGACCTCAAGGCCTATCTTACTACTCCACCACTCCTATCTAAACCCTTGGAAGAAGAGGTCTTATTGCTCTACCTAGCCGTATCCGAGCATGCAGTTAGCGCGGTCCTCGTAAGAGAAGAAGGGAGGAAACAGCACCATATATACTACGTTAGCAAGTCTATGCTAGACGCATAGACTCGCTACAGCCAACTAGAGAAGCTAGCCTTCGCCCTAGGCGTAGCAGCTCGGAAATTACGCCCCTACTTCCAGGCTCATCAAGTCGTGGTGGTGACTTCGTTCCCCATCAAAGCGGTCCTTCATAAACCCGAGGTGTCAGGACGATTGACAAAATGGGCCATAGAATTGGGGGAATATGATGTGGTCTTCCGCCCAGCTACCGCCATCAAGTCTCAAGTTCTTGCCGACTTCGTGGCTGAATTTTCCCCTTCCATGCTTCCAGACCTGGATTTAGAAGCTACGCCCCGTGGAAAGGAGGCGGAGAAAGGCCAATGGACCTTACATGTTGATGGTTCCAGAAACGTGAGAGGCGCAGGAGTAGGATTGGTCCTAACTTCCCCCACAGGAGAGTCAGCCTCGAGAGCCATATGTTGCAACTTCAAAGCAACCAACAACGAAGCCGAATACTAAGCCCTGATAGCAGGTCTGGCATTAGCTAGAGAAATGGGAGTGGAGGACATCCAGGTCTTCAGCAAATCGCAGCTCATCATCAGCCAAGTCCAAGGAGATTATCAAGCGAAGGACCCGAGCATGATCAGATACCTATCGGTGGCCAAGCGCCTGCTTGAAAATTCAAAAACTACAAACTTACTCAGATCCCTTGGGAACAAAACTCCCAAGTCGACGCTCTAGCAAACCTAGATTCCGCCATAGAAAACTAAGGAACATATGAGTATTCCCTTGTTGGTCCTACAATGGCCAGCAACCGAGAAAGAGGCAGAACCAGAGGAAGTCGCAGTAATAGACGAAGGAGAAACTTGGATGACTCCCATCACCAATTACCTAAGGAACGACGTCTTACCCGAAAGTCGAGCCGAAAGCCGTAAGATCAAGAGACAAGCTGCCAGATACTGCATCTCAGAAGGAAAGCCGTATAGGAGATCCTTCTCAGGACCCTACCTACGATGCCTAACCCCTAGAGAAGCCGCGCAAATACTAGAAGAACTCCACGAAGGGGAATGTGGTTCCCACTCCAGCGGAAGGAGCCTAGTTCTCAGAGCAAGAAGAGCCGGTTATTACTGGCGAACAATGGCAAAGGACTCCCTCAAACAGGCTAAGACGTGCAGCTAGTGCCAGAAACACGCTCCAATCTCCAACTTACCACCGGAGAACCTCAAATCCCTAAGCTCCCCCTGGCCATTTCGTAAATGGGGCATGGACATCGTAGGAAAATTCCCTATGGCGCCGGGGCAAAAGGTCTTTCTCTTAGTAATAACCGACTACTTTACGAAATGGGTAGAAGCCAAAGCCTTGGCGAAGATAACAGATCTCCAGATCAGAAAATTCATCTGGAAGAACATAATCACCCGCTTCGGAGCACCTCAGGAGATAGTTACCGACAATGGACCCCAATTTACCAGCAACGACTTCCAGGACTTCTGCAAAGAATGGGATATCAAACTCTCATATTCAGCACCGCGACACCCCCAATCAAATGGGCATGCTGAATCAACCAATAAAACGGTGGTAAACATGCTAAAGAAGCGTTTGGAGAAGGCTCATGGGCGATGGGAAGAGGAGTTAAACGGAGTTCTCTGAGCCTACCGGACAACTTCGAAGACGGCTACCCAAGAAACCCCTTTCTCACTCGTCTACGGCACCGAATCAGCGATACCCACCGAGGTGCACGTTAAGACCACGATCTCCAACATCCTAACTCCAAAAGAGAATGACGAGCTGATGTACCTAAGTCTAGATCTACTAGACGAAAAAAGAGAAGCAGCCCGCCTTAGGAACGCATCATACCAAATCAAAGTAGCCAAGAGTTATAACAAGAAGGTGAGATCCAGAACCTTCCAAGAAGGGGACTGGGTCCTAAGGCGAGTCTGCCACCACACAAAGGACAAGTCAGCCGGAAAACTAGCCCCGGATGGGAGGGGCCATATCAGGTAATAGGGGTGCAAGGGGCAGGAGCCTACAAACTGCAAGACAGTAAAGGCAAGGTCCAACCCAACTGCTGGAACGCCTTGCACCTCAAATTCTACCATTTCTAAAAGCAAGATCTTCGGATCAAGCTTTATATATATATATACTATTATACTATATATTTAAGTATTTTGGTTTTCCTACTCCCATGTATAACGCAAACTGTTGGGGAAAAATATCCAAGGCTAGGGGTTCCTCCAGCCTCTGAAGGGGCCTCGAGTTCTGGGCCCTCGTTTGGAAAGGACCCAGGGTCCCTCCTCTACTCAAAGGACCCATCTCCACCAGGTGGCACCAGGGTCCGATCTCCATTTAATAAATATCTAGGGTCCAGTCCCTGTATCGAGGAACCAAGGTCCAGCCCTTGCCGTAAGGACCAAGGAACCAATCCTCCGCATGAATATGGAAGTTTCCCAAATTGAGGGGAAAGTAATATATTCATGAATATTACGGAAGCCGCCGAAGATTGACCGACTTACATCGACTATAAAAGGGGAACCCAAACCCTAGAACAAGGGATCGACACTTTGGGGCTTAGAGATTAGAGAGTTAGGCGATAGAACTAGGGTTTATACACCTAAGACGTTGTAATCCCAAAATCACTCAATAATACATCTCTTTGCCTCAGTTTCTCTTCTCTAAACACATACAAATACACGAAATCTATTAGTCTTCCAGTGTTCCGTAGTACTAAAATGACCCTACACAAAAATATCATAACAGTTTGGCGCTAGAAGGAGGGGAGTAACTCAACTACGTGACGATGGCACCGGAAGATGAGTCCAATCAATCCAATTTGACCCCGAAGGAGAAGGAGCTTCTGAGCCGATTCGAAATCCTTCAGAGTCAAATTACCGACCTTCACAAGGCTCAGGAGACCGCACCTGCAGGTCTGGAACTCGTCCAGGAAGTTCAATACCTAAAAGATCAACTTGGAGAACACTCCAAGCAACTCCAGCAAAGCGCCGAGAAGCTAGACGCCATGGAAGCCGAGAACATCGCTCCCAGACGAGAAAACCGATCCCTCGGGGCAGTAGGGAACAAACGAAAACGGTTCAGAACCAAAGTTCGACCTATGGCTTCGCTCAACACCCCGCGCGACGGCGAGGAAACGCCTCAGCAGCCCGGCGACGAACCCGGCGGTCAAGAAAACATTCGCGACGTAACCCGAGAAGAAGAAGAAGACGAATCCGATACAGAGGACGAAGAATACTCACCAGATCATCCCGAGATCTCGGATCCAGCTTTAGCCGCTGACCTATAGAAGATGGTATCCGAAAAATTCGGCACCATCCAATCCATGGTGGAAAGGCTCCCCGGAGTGGCTCCCCCCATCCGTAGAAGTGATCCAAGGTCGTACTCCGACACGCCTTTCGTGAAGGAGATTGCTTCGATCGAGATGCCTCGAAAGTTCTCTTTCCCGAGCATCAAGATGTACGAAGGAACTGGAGATCCCGACAACCACATCGCCCAGTACAAGCAACGCATGGTAGCCATGGCTATTCCGAAAGACGCAAGGGAAGCCACCATGTGCAAGGGCTTCAGATCAACTCTAACCGGTCCTGCCCTCCAGTGGTACATCAACCTCCCCACGGGGGCCATAGCATCTTTCGCCGCCCTCAGCGACAAGTTCGTGGAACAGTTCGCTAGTAGCCGCCACCTAGAGAAGAGATCAGATGACCTCTACGAGATCCAACAATACAGAAACGAATCCCTACGCTCCTACATAGCTCGTTTCAACCAAGAGAAGGTCTCCATACCCGAGTGTAACGCCGATACAGCAATCTCAGCCTTCAAGAAGGGCCTACTCCCGGAGGGAGAGCTCTACAAGGAGCTAACCAAGTACAGATGTGGAGACATGGCGGATGTACTATCCCGTGCCTGGGCCCAAGTAAGGTGGGAAGAAGACGTCGTGAGCAGGGCCAAGGTTTCCTCCAAGTACGATCAGAAGTCCTCCAAACCGTCGAAAGACGAGCGTGAGGAGACCATCCGATCCCGACCTTCCCGGGAATCCACCAATCAGAGCAGGGGCAGATACCAACATCGCCCCTTACCTCGGTCCGAAGGAATGATGGTTTCGACTTGGCCCAGCATTTCCCACCTAGCGATATCCAAACCGGAGCTCATTGGAGTCCTGAGGCAGATGGGCCCACAAGTCAAGTGGCCACCTAAAATGAGGTCCTCTGACACTACCCGGAACCCTAAAAGATGGTGTGGGTTCCACAACGATCACGGCCATACCACGGAGGATTGCGTAGCCTTAAGATTGGAAGTAGCCGAGCTTCTCAAGAAGGGTTACCTAAGGGAATTCCTCTCGGATAAGGCCAAGGATCTCCTTAACAGAGAGGGCCCTGCTCTCCCCAATGAAGCGGTCCCTGCGCTACCTCCACCACAAGAACGAGTGATCCACGTCATCTCCGGATGATCAGAAGTAAGCGGGATCAGCAGCGCCGCAGCCAAACGAAGTACTCGCAATGCTAGGAACGGTCAGGAGACCGAGACTCCCAAGCGCCCACTCTTGGGAACGGATGAAATCAGCTTTACTGCGAGGGAGCAGGAACAAGTCCTTGCTCCCCATCATGACGCCCTCGTTATCTCGCTTGTTATAGCCAACTGCCTAGTTAAACGAATATTGGTGGACAATGGCAGCTCCAGCAACATTATCTTCCACTCAGCCTATATGGATTTAGGGCTAGACCCTAAAACATTAACCAGGAAAGCGGTCCCGCTCGTGGGATTTAGCGGAGAGGTGAAGCAAACCGAGGGAGAAGTCCTTCTCCCAGTCTACACCGAGGGAATAAACCAAACCACCAAGTTCTTGGTAGTCGATTGTCCGTCGTCTTACAATGTAATACTAGGGAGGCCCTGGATCCACGACATGGGAGCCGTACCATCAACCCTCCACCAATTGGTAAAATTTCCTACCCCCTGGGGCGTGAAGGTCATTAGAGGGGATCAAGAAAATTCTAGGTCCTGCTATCAAACCACCCTGAAGGGAAGGACTCAAGCTTTATAGCAATTACAGAAGCAGCCTCTCGTTCCTCATTCCGAAGAACCCGAGGTTGAAGACATGGACGAAGTCCCCCTGATAGAAGGAAACCCGGAGCGGAACCTCAAGATAGGCTCCAAGCTGCCTAAGGATCTGAGACGGAGGCTGATCGATTTCCTAAGATCTAACTCCAATTGCTTCGCATGGTCCCACAAAGACATGCCCGGAATCGACCCCAGCGTCATCATGCATCAGCTCCAAGTGAATCCCGAGCATCCTCCTGTTAGACAAAAGAGAAGGAAGTTCGCCCCCGAAAGGGATGAAATCATTAACGAAGAGGTCAAGAACCTGCTCGACGCAGGGTTCATAAGAGAAGTGCAATATCCCGACTGGCTCGCCAATGTGGTGGTTGTGAAAAAGAAAAATGGAAAATGGAGGGTCTGCATCGATTTCACGGACCTCAACAAGTCCTGCCCAAAGGATCCATTCCCCTTGCCTCATATAGACAAGCTAGTGGATGCCACGGCTGGGCACCAACTAATGAGCTTCATGGACGCCTTCTCGGGATACAACCAAATCCTGATGCATCCCGACGACCAAGAAAAGACGTCCTTTATGACTTCTAGGGGCATCTACTGCTATAAGGTCATGCCATTTGGTCTGAAGAATGCTGGATCCACCTATCAGAGGTTGGTCAACACGATGTTTGCCGATCAGATAGGCCAAACCATGGAAGTCTACATCGACGACATGCTGGTGAAATCTCTTGACTCGGAGGACCATATCTCACATCTCCAGCAAGCGTTCACCACCCTGAGGAAATACAATATGAAGCTCAACCCCTCTAAATGTTCCTTTGGAGTAAGCTCCGGGAAATTCCTGGGATACATAGTCACCCACAGGGGCATAGAAGCAAATCCGGAACAGATAAGGGCCATCCAGGCGATTCCTCCCCCACGGAACGTCAAAGAGATTCAAAAACTTACGGGAAGAATGGCAGCCCTCAGCAGATTCATCTCCAGGCTTTCTGACAAGTCCCATGCCTTTTTCGAAACACTAAAGAACCCTAAGGACTTTCAATGGACAGAGAAGTGCGAAACCGCACTGTCCGATCTCAAGGCCTATCTCACTACTCCACCACTCCTGTCCAAACCTCTAGAAGGGGAAACCCTACTGCTTTACCTAGCCGTGTCCGAACACGCAGTTAGCGCACTCCTCGTAAGGGAGGAGGAAAGAAGGCAGCATCCCATATACTACGTCAGCAAATCCATGCTAGACGCAGAAACTCGCTACAGCCAGCTAGAGAAACTAACCCTCGCCCTAGTGGTCGCGGCCCGGAAATTACGTCCCTACTTCCAGTCCCACCAAGTCGTGGTAGTTACCTCCTTCCCTATCAAAGCAGTCCTTCATAAACCCGAGGTATCAGGACGATTGGCGAAATGGGCCGTAGAACTGGGAGAATACGACGTGATCTTCAGCCCAGCCGCCGCTATCAAGTCCCAAGTCCTAGCTGATTTCGTGGCTGAGTTCTCTCCCTCTATGCTTCCGGACCCAGATCTAGAAACTACGCCCCATGGAAAAGAAACGGAAGAAGGTCAATGGACCCTGCACGTGGATGGCTCCAGCAATATAAGAGGCGCAGGGGTAGGATTGGTCCTGACCTCCCCTACGGGAGAATCGGCCTCAAGGGCTGTACGCTGTAACTTCAAAGCAACGAACAACGAGGCAGAATACGAAGCTTTAATAGCAGGCCTAGAATTAGCCAAGGAAATGGGAGTAAAAGACATCCAGATTTTCAGTGATTCGCAGCTCATCATCAGTCAAGCTCAAGGGGATTATCAAGCAAAAGACCCTAGCATGATCAGGTATCTATCTGTGGCCAAATGTCTCCTAGACCAATTCGCAAGCTATAAGCTTACCCAAATACCTAGGGAACAGAACTCCCAAGCCGATGCTCTAGCAAACCTGGGTTCCGCATTAGAAACCAAGGAACATATGAGTGTTCCGTTGTTGGTCCTGCAATGGCCAGCAACCCAGAAAGAGGTTGAACCGGAAGAAGTGACGGTAGTAGACGAAGGAGAAACCTGGATGACCCCTATCACCGACTCCTAAGAGACGACGTCCTACCCAAAAACCGAGAGGAGAGCCGAAAGATCAAGAGACAAGCGGCCAGATATTGCATTTCGGAGGGAAAGCTATATAGAAGGTCCTTCTCAGGACCCTACCTGCGATGTCTATCCCCTAGAGAACCCACACGAATATTAGAGGAACTCCACGATGGGGAATGCGGTTCACACTCCAGCGGACGGAGCCTGGTTCTCGGGGCGAGAAGGGCTGGTTATTACTGGCCTACCATGGCGAAGGACTCCCTCAAACAGGCCAAAACCTGCAGCCAATGCCAGACGCACACCCCAATTTCTAACTTACCACCAGAGAACCTGAAGTCCTTAAGTTCCCCATGGCCCTTTCGTAAATGGGGCATGGACATCGTAGGGAAATTCCCAATGGCGCCGGGGCAGAAGGTCTTCCTCCTAGTAATGACCGATTACTTCACGAAGTGGGTAGAAGCCAAAGCCTTAGCAAAAATCACGGACCTCCAGATCAGGAAATTCATCTGGACAAACATAATAACCCGCTTCGGAGCACCTCAGGAAATTGTCACAGACAATGGACCCTAATTCACCAGCAGCGACTTCCAGGACTTCTGCAAAGATTGGGATATCAAACTCTCATATTCAGCACCAAGGCACCCGCAATCAAACGGACAAGCAGAGTCAACCAACAAAACGGTGGTAAACATGCTCAAGAAGCGCTTGGAAAAGGCTCACGGGCGATGGGCAGAAGAGTTACACGGAGTCTTCTGGGCCTACCGGACAACTCCAAAGACAGCTATCCAAGAAACCCCTTTCTCACTCGTCTACGGGACCGAGTCAGCAATACCAACCGAGGTACATGTCAAGACCACGATCTCCAACATCCTAACCCCCAAGGAAAATGACGAGCTGATGTACCTAAGCCTAGACCTCCTAGACGAAAAAAGGGAAGCAGCCCGCCTAAGGAATGCGTCGTACAAAATAAAGGTAGCCAAGAGTTACAACAAGAAGGTGAGATCCAGAACCTTCCAAGAAGGGGACTGGGTCCTAAGGCGAGTCTGTAACCATACAAAAGACAAATCAGCCGGAAAACTCGCCCCCGAATGGGAGGGGCCCTATCAGGTAATAGGGGTGCAAGGGGCAGGAGCCTATAAGCTGCAAGACAGCACAGGCAAGGTACAACCCAACTGCTGGAACGCCTTGCACCTCAAATTCTATCATTTCTAACGGCAAGATCTTCGGGTCGAGCTCTATATATACTATTATATATTTAAGTATTTTGGTTTTCCTACTCCTATGTATAACGAGAACGTCCTCGGACTAGACTTATAAAATACATTTGGTTTCGACTAAAGGGAGTTAAGGAAACACCAATATACTTAAAGGGGCATATTAGCTGGATCAGGGACCTTCGGGACCTCAGATCTTAGCTAGCCCCCTAGCTGGTGAGTCTACTCACCATAGGTACAGACAGATATGGAAGGGGTCTGATCAGCCCTGAGCCGATGTTTGTGCGATAGGGCCCCGCGTAAAGGCATATAGCCAAGGGTTATGCGGGGACCACGTACTAGTGCCATTCAAACCCTCGTGAAATACGCTGTAAGCTAAACGCACGCTGGGGGCATGACATACACAGCCAAGTACTGTAATCAGATTCTGGCGGCTGATATGCAGGGAGCAAAGTGCAAATAACCGGTTAAGCACAAACAATTTAATACCTATCCAGACGTGGAAGGTAGTGTGTCTGGGTTGACAGAACCTTGCGGGGGGACCCACCCCATACCACAATAAGTATGAGAGTGACCTTTCTGCAGAAAGGTAGAGTGAAGCATTGAGAATTTCGAGAATGGCCTATGCCCACGGGTAGCACAGTGCGAATTCTCAATTTAGATCGAGAGTGGCTCGCCTCCGGGCAGCAGAGAGCGATCAAAAAGACTCCCCAAAAGCATAAAAGTCCAGAGACCTTCGGGTCCACAGACCTTCGGGTCCAAAGACCTTCGGGTCCAAAGACCTTCGGGTCCAAAGATCTTCGGGTCCAAAGACCTTCAAGTCCAGAGACCTTCGGGTCCACAGACCTTCGGGTCCAAAGACCTTCGGGTCCAAAGACCTTCGGGTCCAAAGACCTTCGGGTCCAAAGACCTTCGGGTCCAAAGAACCTCTAGGTTCCAAAGACCTAAGGGTCCGAAGAACCTCTAGGTTCCCAAGACCTAAGGGTCCAAAGAACCTCTGGGTTCCAAAGACCTAAGGGTCCGAAGAACCTCTAGGTTCCCAAGACCTAAGGGTCCAAAGAACCTCTGGGTTCCAAAGACCTAAGGGTCCGAAGAACCTCTAGGTTCCCAAGACCTAAGGGTCCAAATAACCTCAAGGTTCCAAAGACCTAAGGGTCCAAAGAACCTCTAGGTTCCAAAGACCTTAGGGTCCGAAGAACCTCTAGGTTCCCAAGACCTAAGGGTCCAAAGAACCTCAAGGTTCCAAAGACCTAAGGGTCCGAAGAACCTCTAGGTTCCCAAGGCCTAAGGGCCCAAAGAACCTTAAGGTTCCAAAGACCTAAGGGTCCAAAGAACCTCTAGTTTCCAAAGACCTAAGGGTCCGAAGAACCTCTAGGTTCCAAAGACCTAAGGGTCAGAAGAACCTCTAGGTTCCAAAGACCTAAGGGTCCGAAGAACCTCTAGGTTCCCAAGACCTATGGGTCCAAAGACCTAAGGGTCCGAAGAACCCCGAGGTTCCCAAGACCTAAGGGTCCAAAGAACCTCAAGGTTCCAAAGACCTAAGGGTCCGAAGAACCTCTAGGTTCCAAAGACCTAAGGGTCCGAAGAACCTTAAGGTTCCTGAGACCTAAGGGTCCAGAGAGCCTAAAAGCTCCTACTTCTCCAAGATTTAAAGGGCAAGGCCTCAGGGCCCAAATAAAGAAATTCAAAGGGCCTAGACCTTGGAAATTCCCAAGTTCGAAGCTACAAGAACCTAAGGGTTCAAATCAGATCGGAACTCATCAGCTCGCGGCAACGATTTCACATCCTCGAAAAACTTATGTTTTAACAGGATTACGAGATGTAACACGACTTTATTTTCAGGCCAGAAACAGGCTTCAAGTCCCAAGACAAACCGGGATACAAATTTAAAAAGAGAAAGAGAATATCCACGTCCGACAAGAAGCCCTAAAGGATAATCATTACAAACCCGTAAGATCTACCACGTCTAGATGAAGGGATAGCTGGCTCGTCTTCAAACGTAGGAGGCTCGACACCCTTAAGTGCCGCCTCAGCCAAAATCACCGTCTTAAACTGAGAAAACTCCTTGAGCAGATCCCATTGGGAGGTCTGTCCTCGGAGCCACTCCCTCATTACCTCCCAACGAGCAACCATTCTTGCCCCACTCACGGCCATGATCTTCTCATTCCTCAAAATCTCTACCTCCGATCGAAGTCCTGCGACGGCCTCTTCTAGCTCTTGCTTCTCTCGACTCAACCGAAGGGATTCAGCCGAAGCAGTCTCTACCGAGCCCTCAATGGCACGAACCTTGTCCTTCAGGTCCCGAAGCTCCAATTCCGCAGCAACTCGTCTGTCCTCCTCACGGGATAGTCGCTTGGATATTTCCACCACCTCGTCCCGTTTAGTGCCCTCTTTCGCCAACCAGTCGCTCAAATGGTGTAGTTGCGAAAGAACCTATATCAAAAAGGAGATGTGAACCAAGAATTCGAAATAAGAAGCAAAAAAACTGTTATCCACCTGAAGAAGCCCACTCTGAATCTGCCGCATTGCCCCTGAAGAACTTCTGTCCGAAAACAGAACCTGCACCTTGGGAAATATGTTCCCATTCAAGTTATTCAAAACCGACGTTAGCCCTCCATACGAATGTCTGCTCATCGGTGGCTGTCGATCCACCGGAGTCGAATCCTCCCTCGATTCATGGTCCCGACCCGAGGAAGAATCCTCGACGTCTATCATCCTGCGCTTACCCCCAACAGTCGCACTAGCCTTCCCGGCCACATCCTGCACAGACAGACCTTTCTTGGCCGAAATCGCATCAGTGGCCCTCCTGAAAGAAGCCACCGGATCCTCTGAATCCTCTTCCATCACACTCACTGATCACAAAACTCACGCGATCAATATGATAATAAAAGACCCGTCCAACGATAGAAAGAAGGACTCACCCCACAGCTTACTACGGCGCAACACCTCTGGGCTAAGAAGATAAGGTACCAGGCGCCGCTCGACAGGAATCTGCCTCGCACGAAGAACGTTATTCTTCCCATCGGCCGGAGTAGGACGAGTCCCCTCTACAAAACAGCCAAAAAGAAATAAGCAAAATTCGACTGCAGATAACGGAAGCAATCCTTACCCGTAAAATTTCATCGATAGTAGGATCCAGGAAGGGTCATGAAAATATACTTCTCGGGCCACCTTTTCTCAAAGGCTAGTCCCTTGCGGTCGGTCTTTGGCAGCTCCTCAACTATAGGAAGACCCGCGCGAGGGTGAAGATGGAAGCATCCCTCGTTGCCATTTATCGGAGCTAAGTGATAAGCAAAAAGAACCTCATTGACCCCCAAAGTCAAATTCTCTTCATCGCCCAGATTCTGGATCGCCGTGAGAATGCGCCAAGCAGGAGGATTGAGTTGGGACAGCGAAATATGGAAATAGTCGCATAAACTCGCAACCAACGACGGTACGTCGCCTCTAAAACCCGACTCAAAGAAAGCTTCATAAACAGCGATCTCTTCGGGCATACCGCCAGACGCACGTTCTGAAGGTTCAGGAACGCGGAGAGTAACAGAAGAAGGGAGCGCGTACTTTCTCCGAAGGTCGCGTGCTTCATCTTCCCCGATTAACGAAGCAGGGCCCACCAGTGGAGATCCAAGTGGTATGAACGGTGTAGACGCTCGAAGATCTTGAGCGCTGCCAGATCTAGACGATCTTGATTCTATCCTCTTCCCCGAATCTCTCGTCTCCGCCATTATAATAAAAGAGAAGAAGAAGCGATGAAGGCAGTCAAAAATCCGAAGCGCATATTTATCAGGAAAAGGAAAGAGCCGTTGAACACTACCTCGGGAAAGCCGCCGAATTCAAAAATCCTACGCAGGATTTAAAATTCAAATCAGCCCGCTCCCCGGATCTCCCGAGATATCAGCTCCCAAAAAGGAAAGAGAATCCGGATCAGCAAGACTCGTTCAGATCGATTTTTGGAAGTTTCGAATCAAAAGTATTTCAGATCACCGTACCAGCCGAATTCTTATATCTCGGATTCTGGAATCTGATTATAATAAAAAAACTCTTCTCCTGCTGGAAGAAATGGCATCAAAACTCGAGGATACATATTATCCCTTGATCCCTACGAAGCAATCAAGGAATAAGGGGCAAACTGTTGGGGAAAAATATCCAAGGCTAGAGTTTTCTCCAGCCTCCGAAGGGGTCTCGACTTCCGGGCCCTTGTTTGGAAAGGACCCAGGGTCCCTCCTCAACTTAAAGGACCCATCTCCACCAGGTGGCACCAGGGCTCGATCTCCATTCGGCAAGTACCCAGGGTCCAGTCCCTGTATCGAGGAACCAAGGCCCAGCCCTTGCCGTAAGGACCCGATGGTTAAGTCAGCCGTAACGTCTGTACGTAAGTCAGCCATTGTCCAATAACTCAACCAGATTCATATAACTCAACCCTTACGCGTTGTTTACTTATCGTCTTAAACCAATATTTTTTACTAAGTCAACCATTTTTTTATAATTCAGCCGAAACTTATACGTATACCAGCCGTAACAAAAGACGTATTCTTTTACGGCTTACTTAATGAAAACACGGAAGCGTATTCCTACGTGTCGCCGGATTTTTGCTTACGTGGCGTTAAAAAGTAATGGCATTCTCGTAAATACGTTTTTTCTCATAACGTGGATAAAGGGCACGCTTGGCATTTAAAAAATGACAGTAATAAAAAAAAGATTCGAATAGTTCTGGTCATAAGTTCTAAAATATTTATTATCTGAGTAAACTTCCCTTAATAATTTGACTAGATTTAATAAGTTCCCTTGCTCCTTGTAGATTTCATCCCTAAGTACTACAATTGAACCTCTTTTGATGAGAATAATTCATTCCTTAGGGTAATTTGAGTGGTATCAATGACATAAATGACAAAAACATTTCGAAGAGGCTATCAGCACACTAGTATATATAATTATTTTAAATAATATCGTACTAATTGATCTCTTTCAGCATATGATAATTTACTTAATGCAGACTCGCGTGGTCAAGTATGAGGAGAAGGAGTAGATGAAATGTTCCCTAAATGGGACAATGATGTGAGTGATGTGGTGGCTGAAAACATGGTGAAGTTCATGTTTGCTGCTAAAGTGAAATGGAAGCGGACCCGTGAGTGCTGGCCAGTCCAAGGTGTTAAGAAATGGACCAATCATGTCTATGTGAAGCAAGAACCTCCATAACAGTCTGAAACTGTGTGCGAAGAAAGTAGAGCTCCGAAAAAAGCCCGTATAGAAGCTTTCGACGGGAATGGGATTACGAGAAAAGATATTGAACAAATGTTCAAGGAAATGAAGAAAGTTATGACTGATGGGTTTGGTGAGTGCGTAAGAAGGTGAAGCTTTTCGGGGAAAGGATTGAAGCTATGGAGAAGAAGGTGGGAATCAACCAGAAAGGCACTGACTCTAATAAACTTCAACTCACACTTTCAGACACCGGAAATAATGGGAGCAAGCCAAGGGTCTTTACCAAACCCTCTTCCCAAAATCGAGTGATGCGAAATACTAGGCAAAATATAAAGTTACCTAAGTGACAGTTGGATTTGGATTGTTATCTTTGAAATTTTCTCTTTCCTTATATTAGGAATCTTGGATTTGGTTCCTTAAGTACGACTTGTGCTTCCTTATGTGATTACTGGCTTTTTTATAAATGTTATGTCATTGTTGCTTTTTTGTAACTGTGATTATTATGTTAATTTTGACATTCCCAATGGAATTGAAGAGTGAGAGTATTAACGGGGACAAAGGAAAAATGGAGAACTTCCAAGTTCATGCTGCCAACAAACAACAAAGTGTTCTCACTGTGGAACCAAATAAATCAGATTTAGAGAGGGAGGAAGAGAGGCACGTAATAGAAAGATATAATCAAGGATTATTGACGTGCAAAGAGGGAACGAGAGAGGAAGTTTGCTCCCTCACAGCAATCTCCATTTCAGGGAAATAGCACAACCAAACAGATAGTTCCAACCAAGAAGGTTGGTCATGGATAGATCCATTTGCACCTGTTGACAAGAAGAAAGCTAAAGTGCTTCTTGACATTTTGAAAAAAAGATCTGTATGTCTTCTTGATATCCCACACATCTTGAAACAAATGTCAAATTTTGTCTGATAGGGTTTTGCTGTTTATAGGAATTATAAACTATCTTTTGAAAAGAAAATAAACAAAAGGAAGTCGAAGTTTGTGGTTTGTCATCCTCCGAACCCCTCTGAAATCGCTCATGGGCTCTGTAAGTCTATGTAAGTCTTCCAGAAGTCTTCTGTAACTCTTCCTGAAGTCTTCACGAAGACTTCAGGAAGACTTAGGGAGGACTTATGGAAGACTTCAGGAAGTGTTCCGTAACTCTTCCTGAAGTCTTCCCGAAGTCTTCCAGAAGTCTTGTGTTTCTAAAGAAACGTTCTGGCTTGTTATATTTTGAATGCAGCACATGGATGGTTTTATGCAATTATTGAGGCTTCGATATTCCGGGCATCCAGAGCATTTTAGGTCCGATAGGCTTTGCTTTCTTAATACCAAGTTTGGACAGATGTGGAGCCACAGGTACGGGGATTTTAAGCGCTCAGAGCCTGATATCAACGGTGGAGGAAGAATTCTCCCTCCCAGAGCATTTGATCGCTATGCAGGCCTGGTTCCAGAATACTGCCAGTCAAATCTTATGTTGGGAAACAATGTTGATGATATATATGCGCCAGCGAACTACAACAACAAGCATTGAGTTGCAATTTGGGTATCGGTTCCTAAGAAGCACATCACCATCTGGGACAGCATTCCTTCTCATATTAAAACTTCCAAACTGAACGAGTTAATTGATTATATACCATAATATCCATGCATAAGGATCTTTGTCTTGTTCCGGTTCGAGTATACTGTTCTTCTGCCAGAATAGATAATCCATATTCGTGTAGATGCTTGGCGGCATTGGGAAGATATTTTGACTTGTTGGGATTGATGATAATGACCAAACTTGTATCACTGGCGGACATTTGAATATAGCATTGGTTACAGACTCTTCTCGTTCATCGCACGTTAGACAATAGTTATCACTTCTCATGTTACGTCTACCTAAGTTTCGTGTTACTGATACTTGTTCGGTTAGTAGTTAAGATAACAAATTTTCTTCGGCACCTTTAATTTCCAAGGAAAGGCTTGGAGCTTGGTAATACTTTGCTCTAACACTTCTTTTTATTCTCTGTTCTTACAAAAATTTTGAGCGATCCAATATCCAGATTTAACCGTTTAGTTCCAGCAAAATGTGTCTCGCCGATGAGTTGTGCTTATGGCCAAACTCCTTATGAGGGGTATATCATAAGGATTGACATACTGTTCCAGCAAGACAACATTATATTCCTTCGACTCCTAATTAATGAGATAACTAACCGTCATATTTGGATGCATCACTGGTGCTACAGGTGTAGCTGGCCTAGAAGGTGTCATTGGGATTCATGGATCTTCCCACACCATTACTTCATAATCATAATGTATCTTCTGTCTTATCCCTAGTAACAAGAGTTTTCTGGCAGCATAAATGTGAGTCCACACGTAGGAAGGGCTGTTTAGAGTGTTTAATCGTAGTGGCGAGCTCAACCTATAATATCTAAGTGTATATTAAGAAATTGGGATATTATGTTGATTGGTATTTCCGAAAATTATGTAGACAGTTAAGATAGTATTCACGCAATCTCTCTTTGTAACATATATTTGAGGTTGAATCAAAATATCTGAAATTATCAGAGCGACTTTATTCTGTAAATAACAATATTTGCTTTTAAGTACTTTAATTGTTTATGTAATTAATAGTATACATATTTTGACAATCGACCAAGTATGTAATAAAACATCGATCCTCGCTCAAGTTTCATAATAATATAAGTACTACTAGGTGTTTTCCTGCACCATGTGTAGAAATATATTTTTTAAATTTAACTTATATTTAAAAATATTTATTTTTATTAAATATTATAGATTTTATTATTTTTACCAATATTTAATATAGATATGATTTAGTTAAATAGTAAATTAAGATAATACAATTTTTTTATGTAAAATATATTTAAAAATTATATTTATATATTTAAATTATAATATTAGATAGATTTTTCAATTTATTTTTACTATTTAAATATATTAAATCAATTTGTATAAAACTAATCAAAATGATATAAAATTAGATAATTATCAAACATTTAAACTAAACAATCTTATAAATTTTATATTTATGTATAAGAAATTAATGATCTTACGATCATAAGTTTAATATTTTTTTTTAAATTGTAGCAATTTTCAGAAGGTTCAGTAATAAAAATTGTATAATTATAAAAAGAAAACGAAAATAAAAAAATATTTCGAAATTTAAAATGTTATATATGAATATAGTTATTTTGTAGATGATGTATGAGTAAATACCATATTCTAAAAAAAATTCCAAACATATAAATAGATACTAAATGTAATATATTATTTATTGCCATATTTAAAAAAACAATTACTAAAACATAGATTAACATTAAATGTAATTGTAATACAAATTGTATAATTATAAAAAGAAAGAGAAAATAAAAAAATATTTCGAAATTTAAAATGTTATATATGAATATATTTATTTTGTAGATGATGTATTATGAGTTATTACCATATTCTATAAAATTTCTAAACATATAAATAGATACTAAATGTAATATATGAGTTATTGTCATATTTACAAAAGTCTACTAAAACATAGATTAACATTAAATGTAATTTTTTATGTCATATTTTTGGAAGACATGTCATCTTTTCTTTAGAGAGAGTGATTGTAACGATGACATGTGGTAAAATCATTTCGCAAATAATGTATAGGGGATGAAAGGTTCCATATAATATATTTGAAATATACCTTCAAATTTTTTATTACATATCTATTTTAAATATAAATAAATGCATAAATTGAGACAAAATGTAAAATATATATAATCTCAAAATTTAAAACGAATGATACAATAGCTTTAATATTGTTAGGTTTATATAAAACCAAAGTTTTTAAGATTACTAGATTTTATACTCACGCTACGCGCGAGTCTGTATTAATAATTAGTTTATGTTTTATAATAATTGTAAGTTATTTAAATAGAAATTTATATTCATATTTTTTTGACAAAATGTATTTAATATATGATCTTCTGTTCTTTAATTTATGTTTGTTTATCAATTTTTTCTTTTAAAATATTTAGATCTTAGCTGTATATTGTTTGAATTGACAAATGTATAAATTATATTTTTAATGTATTCATAATGTTTAAAGTTTATACTTTTATCTTTTTAATATTATGTAAATTTCCGATGCATTGAAACTTGTAATAAATTTGTAAAAATATTTATTATATTTTTATCTGTTATGTTGCTCACTGAATGTAACTGAAAATATAGTGTTTTATCATACATTTTATTTATTTTATTTTATTTTTGTCGGCATCATACATTTTATTATTTTATATACAATCCATACTTTATAACCACAATTTATATATATATATATATATATATATATATATATATATATATATATATATATATATATATATATTAAATGATGCAATGATATGATGAAATTTTGACACTTATTTAGAAGCACAATAATACTTTATATGTAATTTAAATGATACTATGAAATTTCATATTCTTACATTGAAAATTTTGTTAAATATTTTTATTACTTTAAAAATTTTAAAATTAAATTACTATTTTATTTTGACATAAAATGCACTTTAAAATGATAATAAAAAATTTCTGACGTAATACTTTTGTTAATATTACTGTTTTTCTTTTAAATTTTATTTATTATAAGAGATGGTATTTTTAACTAACTTGTAACGTTTTAATATATACCTTTTGATCAGTAAGAAATAACTCGAGACCTAAAAGCAAACTACCCTTGTTGATGTTACGTGCTTTCCAAAAGTGAAATACTATCGCAAGAACTTTATTTTTATTAAAACATTTCCTAAGATCATCCAAAACCAAAGAAGTAGCAGAGGCAACGATTGTGTAAATATCTCTTTTCAATATCTCTCTCTTTCTCAAAGTTTATCATGAAAACTTTAAAACTTTATATGATTTATGAATGCATAACAAAATGGGTTTCTCTCTCTCGTGCGATTACCCCCTTTTAGGCGATTAGGGTTTGTTCCGACGCGCCGCCGCCTACTGGCATCACGCCGGTCGGTGAGAATTCTCCCTCTCCTCCTTATTACTTTCAAATGTCTTCTGGCTCTCTCCCATCGCAGGATGCTGACTCGTCTTCTCCGGCTTCCCAGTCTCCTCCTTCTCCCGATCTTCGGTCAGCTAGGGAAATCAATTTGGGGATCGAAATGGAGCTTCAGCGTTCTTCGGTCCCGAAAGAAATTCCCTTTCAACACGCTCCTTCTTATGCTGAGCGTTTCAAATCTTCGCTCAGAAATTTGAGGAAAATCTCTGCTCCTTCAGTCATTGGGAATGGTATTCCAGTGGTCTAAGCTCCCCCTGAAGTCCTCCTAAAGACCGCTGATTTGTGGAAAGATCATCTTGTCGCTCAGTTTCACGGGAGGATCCCTTCCTCGGAGAGGATCTTTCACGACCTTAATCCGGTGTGGGGGAAGTTTGGGAAGATCACTGTTCGCAAAGTCTCGGAGTCTTCCTGTCTTATCCTCGTCCCCTCCGTTCCATCTCGCGAATGGGTTCTGCAAGTCGGTTACTGGCAGGTGGATAATTGTGCCTTCTCTATTTTCCCGTGGATGCCGGAGGGAAATCTTGCTGCTCTGGAGCTTCATACTGCTCCTACGCGGGTGATTCTGTGTAATGTGCCCCCTCAACTCTATTCCCTCGACGGTATCAGCGTGGTTGATAGTCTTATTGGGGAGCCGTTGCATACAGAAAAGTCGAGACTCGACCCTTTCCACTTCGGTGATACAAAGGTCAAGGTAGAGATCTCTTTGGACCATCCTCCTCCGGAGGCAGTAGTGGTCAGGGACACTGAATGGAGCTCAGTTAAGATAGATGTTGTCTATCCGCGTCTGCCTCCTCATTGCCTGAATTATGGAAAGTTTGGACATCTTCTTAGCAGGTGTTTTAAACCTCTTGCTAGAAAGGCGAACCCCTCCACTCAAAAGAAGGACAAGTCGTTGAAGGTTGCGGTTGCTTCAACGGATATTTCTCTCACTCACCATCCAGAGGATTTGGTTGCAGCTGCTGAAGCTCCCTCCCTCCGATGGCAGAAAACTCGGAATCAATGCCTGTTCAGACTGCTACTGAGGTTCCTAAGAAAAAGAGGAAGAATAGAAGACGAAGGTCTCGTTCCAAGGCTAGAGGTCGAAGTGCTTCAGTGGTTGAATCTCTGCCGATTGAAGGTACTACTAATCAGAAGGTTACTGACTCTCCAAATCCGACGACTGCTAATTCAGACTCTGAAATTCCTATCTCTGACCCGCCCTCTCCTTTGGTCCATACTGAGCCGGAAGATGATCTGGGGGATGTTTGGATGACAAAACACTTGCGTTGGACTCGCAGAGCTATGAGACAGGAAGCGCTGTGGAAAGCTAAGAATTCGAGTCCATCAAAGAGTAATTCTCCGTTTCAATCCCGAAGCTTCTTCTCGGGAAAAAAACCTTCTCAGTAACCTTTGGCTCTGGCCACCCAATATTGTATATATATGAAGATATTTTGCTGGAATGTTCGAGGCCTTTGTAGTAAAGATCGACAGAAAAGTGTTAGGCGATGGGTAAACGCTAATGGAGCGTTCCTTGAAACCAAAACTCGGGATGATAATATTTTGGAGGTGATCAGTAGTACCCTTCCAGGTTGGCGGTTCGAGAGTAATCTTTGTCAATCTTCTAGGGGAATAGTAGTTGTTGTTTGGGACCCGACGGTCTCGGTTATGATTCTTAAAAGATCTGAGCAGATGCTCTTTTGTAGTATAATGGGTCCGACTTTGGATAGCTCTGTCTCGGTGGCTTTTGTCTATGCTTTTAACTCTGAAGGTCAAAGGCACCAGTTGTGGCGGGATAGTAAGGAGGTTACGGATCATCCTCTTACTCGTCAGACCCCTTTCTTGCGTTGGGGCATTTCAACCAGATTCTCCTTGCTACCGAGCATTTCTCTATTGTTCCTTACCCTCTTCCTGTCAGGGGTATGTGTGACTTTCAGGAATGTTTTAATCAGTGTGATTTGGCTAATGTTGAGACTCGTGGAACCTTCTTCACCTAGACTAATAATAGACCTGAAGACCCTATTTTGCGGAAACTAGACAGGGCATTGGGTAATGCAAAGTGGAGAGAATCCTATCAGGATGTTTTTGTGCAGTTTGATGCTCACGGGGAGTCCGATCATTGTCCTTGTTTTGTGGACCTGTCCTCAGAGCCGTATCAGAGAAGATCTCGGTTTATGTACTTCTCTGTTTTGGCTTCGCATCCTAAATTCCTTCAAGTAATTGAGGAGGCTTGGAGTCTGGATACTCAGGTGGGCTCGAGTATGTTTACTCTTTCCAGGAAGCTTAAGAAAATTAGAGCAGCCTGTAGGAAGTTGAATAAGGAAGGTTTTGATAATATTCAGCAAAGAACTAAGGAGGCGTGGGCTAAGTTGCAGGAAGCTCAAGTCAACATGATCTCCCTCCTCAGCGTCCTTCAAAGAAGAGTTCATTGCAAGAAAGAATTGGCAGTTTTTTGAAGCTGCTCTCGAGTTGTTTTACTGTAGGAAGTCTCGTATCAGATGGCTTCATGTAGGAGATGCTAATACCAGGTTCTTTCATAAAGCAGTCTTAGCTCATCAGGCAAGGAATGCAATTCGCTTTCTTCTCATTGTGCATGATCAAAGGATCGATAACAAATTTCAAATCATTGGGATGATCATTGCATACTTCCGCAACCTTCTTGGCTCAGTTAATGCAGGTGGAGTACCTATGGAGGTTTCTGAGATCCGGAGACTCTACTCCTACAGATGTCCTTCAAAACTTTACCCGTCTCTGCTGGAATTCCCATCTGAGGAAGATATCTCCAGGACTATGAATGCTGTGCCTAGAAGTAAAGCCCCTGGGGCTGATGGATTCTCTGTCGAGTTCTTCAGGGATGCCTGGTCTGTTGTTGGGTCCCTCACCCTCGATGCTGTCAAGGAGTTCTTCCACTCTGCCAGGCTCCACTCTGGTGTAAATGCTACAGCCATCTCGTTGATTCCAAAAATTACGGAAGCTGACAGGTTGCATTTGTTTAGACCAATATCCTTGTGCTCAACGACATACAAGGTCATTTCCAGGATTCTTAAGAAGCGTCTTCAATTCTTTTTTGGGGAAGTGGTCCAAAGGAATCAAGTGGGCTTTATTAAAGGAAGATTGCTCTGCGAAAATCTCTTGCTCGCCTCTGAGTTGGTTTCTGATTTCTATAAAGAGGGGCCAGTCACTAGAGGGTGTCTTAAGGTGGATCTCACTAAGTCATACGATAATCTGAATTGGGTTTTTCTACTCAACATCTTAAAGGCTATTGATCTCCCTCTTCGCTTTATAGATTACATAAGGGAATGTGTGACAACTACGTCCTATAGTATGGTTATAAATGGTGAGCTTCATGGGTTCTTTAAAGGGAAACAGGGACTCAGACAAGGCGACCCAATCTCGTCACTTCTCTTTGTGTTGGCGATGGATATACTGTCTAGGAAGCTGGATGAAGGAGCGATAAACAGAGCCTTCGGTATTCACCCCTCTTGTGAGGCTCCTTTAGTCACTCATTTGAGCTTCGCGGATGATGTCTTGATTTTCTTTTTTGGAACTCAGGATTCTCTGATGGGTATTTTGACCATTCTGGACGATTTTAAACTGGCCTCAGGTCTGAGTATCAGCAGGGAAAAAACATAACTCATGATTGATGGAGGTTATGCTGATAGATGTAAGGTGTTGGCAGATGCAGCGGGTCTGAGTCGAGGGTCTTTACCAGTGAGGTATCTGGGTGTTCCCCTGTCCTCTAAGAAAATGACTAAGACAGATTATCAGCCTCTTCTCGATAAGGTCACGTCTCGCTTCAACTCCTGGACGGCTCGTCACCTATCCTTTGCTGGAAGGTATCAGTTGATTCAGTCGGTTATCTACTCCTCAATTTCCTTATGTGCCTCTATCTTTGTCCTTCCCAATCAGTGCATTGCAGCGATTGAACAACTTTGTAATGCTTTTTTATGGAGAGGAAATACCTCCTCGGCTAGGGGAGCCAAAGTTTGATGGGTCTCTGTTTGTACGCCAAAGGAATCCGGAGGCTTGGGTTTGAAGCGTCTTGCTGAGTGGAATACGGTCTTGGGACTGAAACTCATCTGGTTGATCTTTGCCTCGAGTGGTTCGCTGTGGGTCTCCTGGGTGAGGCTTAGACTCATTGGAAGTAACAAATTCTGAGAACTGGATTCCAGGACCTTTGGAAGTTGGATATGGCGGAGTATCTGTAAGTTGAGACCTATTGCTCGCTCTTTCATTGTCTGTGAAGTTGGCTCAGGAATCACTGCAAGTTTTTGGTTTGATAACTGGACCGGGAAAGGCCCTCTGATCGATGTAGTTGGTTCCTTTGGTCCTATGCTCTCTGGCCTCTCTGTGGAGGCATCAGTTGCAGAGGCGTTGCGTTCTGAGGGGTGGTGGTTGCTGCATTCTCGCAGTAG
Source organism: Hirschfeldia incana (assembly GCA_026261945.1). NCBI lineage: Eukaryota > Viridiplantae > Streptophyta > Magnoliopsida > Brassicales > Brassicaceae > Hirschfeldia > Hirschfeldia incana. The sequence goes on from JABCMI010000030.1 coordinate 1,484,261, forward strand.
GAATCCAACTCTCCTGCGTCTTAAGAGCTGCCTTCCGGATGCTCTACATATTATGAACTCTGAGGCAGATGATAATTACCTTTGGAAGTGTGGCTCGGCTTCTCCTAAGATCAGTTTCTTGACGTCGGAAACTTGGAGGACGATCTATCCTCATGATCAAGCGGTCCCCTGGTGTGATCAGGTATGGTTTGCTGGTCGTATCCCTAAACATGCTTTTATGACTTGGATCTTGGCTAGAGACAGGCTAGGCACGAGGGACAGATTGATCGCTTGGGGGTTACAAGTCCCCTCGGTGTGTATATTGTGTAACTTGGGTGACGAGAGTAGACAACATCTGTTCTTCGATTGCCCTTTCTCTTTGACAGTGTGGTCTTTCTTCTGTAACAAGTTGCATCTCTCACCTCCTCCTCTTTTTGAGAATGGTTTGAGATGGTTGAAAGACCCGATTGGAGATAAAAATTTTGTGCTCATCATAAGGCTACTCTTTCATGCTTCCATTTATCACATCTGGAAGGATAGGAATTCTCGTCTGCATAGAGGTATTGCTCGCCAAGCGGATCTTGTGGTTGCTGACATTAAACATGAGATTTGACTCAGATTGGACCCTCTTTCACGGAAACAGAATGCTCCCCCTGGTTTTTCTCTACTCGCTGCTTGGTTCCAATTCTTCTAACGGTAGGTTTTTGTTGTTTTTTGTAGGCTAATTGCCTTTGGGCCTGTAACCCCCCTTGTGAGATGTCTTCTTTTTTGTAATGGGCCGAACCCTTATTTTTTTTATTTTTTTTGTCAACAAGATTACAGACTCATGTGGACTCTGTAAACCAAATTGGTTGCTCTGTATCCATATTATTAACGGAAATTTAAAGTTAAAAAAAAAAAAAAAAAAAAAAAACTTCAAAACTTTAGACAATTATTTATAGTCCTCCAATATTTTATATAATGGAAATTTTCTTATTTTATATTTAGTGAATTTTCCTTTTAGATGTTTTAGTTTTTCTTATCTCCTTTAACATAATTTTTCCATTTTTTCATTAATCTATTTTATGTTAATATACATAAATTTGGAAATCATGACATTTTTAAAAATAATTATTTTTTTATTAGTCTACTTTATTAGATAATATATATTTTTTATTAACATGTTAAATAATATTTCAGGATATTTTTAAACTTTGTAATTTTCGTTTTTTTTTTAAATATTTAATCTGATTTGTCATATTATTATTGGTGGTTTTCAATTATATATAGCTTTTTTTTTTGTTTTCCATTTAACTATAACAATTAATGTTTTAAAGCAAAATGTAAAATGTTAATATTTATTTATTTTACTTTAAGTTATATATATAATTTAATATAGTTTTTAATATAACTTTGGAAATATTAATATTTTAGAAAACTTCTATTTTCCATTAACATTTAATCTGATTTGTCATATTTTATATCGCCTTTTTATTTTTGATTTTCCATTTTACTATAACAATCAATATTTTAAAGCAAGTTGTAAAATGTTAATATTTATTTATTTTACTTTAAATTATATTTAGAATATTAAATGCATTTATAATATAACTTTGAAAATATTAATGTTTTCTACAAAAACTAAACTAATATAATGATGTGTCAAAATACAATGTCGTTTTAAATCCTATGTGGATGCTCTCAATTGCTTATAGCCTCAACTTTTATATAGTATAGATATAAGTCTAGAATTGGACATTTTAGAATTATAAACTTTTTAAACAATTTAGACATGTTTTGATTGATGGTTTTAAATTTGTGTAGACAATCTAAATGGCTTACACTATCATAATTACTTATAAGCACACTAATAATTTATGTAATTTAAATGATATTAGAATTTTTTTTTATACATTGTGAGTAGTTTTACATGTATTTTTGTTACTTTAACTATTATATAACGGTTTACTATTTTATTTTGACCCAAAATGTAATTTGGATTTATTATACAAAATAGCAAACATAACATTTTGTTAATATTAATATTTGGCTATTGGTTTTTTATTTTAAATTATCTTTCTATTTTGTTGATATTAAAATTTTAATTAAGAACTTGTGAGAAGTCACATTGTTACTTGTTTTGTTGTCAATGGTTAAGAAGTTCTTAATCTTGTAGATTACTCCAGCTTTTAAATCCTCTTCATAGACCGCTATTTGATTAGCTGGTACGAAAACGTGGATTGTTGTTCCCTGTATAAATTTGTGTGAAACAAACAATGTTGTGCTTATTAAATTTGAAATTGAGAAGTTTAAATAACAAAAGATTTTATATATTTTGATCAATAAGAAGTAACTCGAGACCTAAAAGCAAACTACCATTGTTGATGTTATGTGCTTCCCAAAAGTGAACTACTCTAGCAAGAACATCATTCTTATTAAAACATTTCCTAAGATCATCAAAAACCAAAGAAATAGCAGAAACAACCATTGTATAAATATATCTTTTCAATATATCTCTCTTTCTCAAAGTAAATCATGAAAACTTTAAAACTTTCGACAATTATTTATAGTCGTCTGATACTTCATATATTGGAAATTTGCTTATTTTATATATTTAGTGAATTTTCCTTTTAGATGTTTTAGTTTTTGTTATCTCCTTTAACATAAATTTTCCATTTTTTCATTAATATATTTTATGTTAATATACATAAATCTGGAAATCATGACATTTTAAAACTAATTATTGTTTTATTAGTCTACTTTATTAGATTATATATATTTTTACTAACAGGTTAAATAGTATTTCAGGATATGTTTGACTTTTTAATTTTCGTTTTTTTCTTTTAACATTAAATCTGATTTGTCATATTTTTACAGGTGGTTTTGAATTATATATAGATTTTTATTTTTTATTTTCCATTTTACTATAACAATTAATGTTTTAAAGAAAGTTGTAAACTTTTAATATTTATTTATTTTACTTTAAGTTATATATAGAATATCATTTTCGTTTTTAATTAATTTTGGAAATATTAATATTTTAGAAAACTTCTATTTTCTGTTAACATTTTATCTGATTTGTCATATTTTTATTAGTGGTTTTAATTTTATATAGCCTTTTTATTTTTGATTTTCCATTTACTATAACAATCAACGTTTTAAAGCAAGTTGTAAAATGTTAATATTTATTTATTTTACTTTAAGTTATATATAAAATATTAAATTCATTTTTAATATAATTTTGGATTTCCCTTTAGATGTTTTAGTTTTTGTTATCTCCTTTAACATAAATTTTCCATTTTTTCATTAATCTATTTTATGTTAATATACATAAATCTGGAAATCATGACATTTTATTTTTTTATTAGTCTACTTTATTCGATTATATATATTTTAACTAACAAGTTAAATAGTATTTCAGGATATATTTTGTAATTTTCGTTTTTTCTTTTAACAATTAATCTGATTTGTCATATTTTTACTGGTGGTTTTGAATTATATATAGCTTTTTATTTTTTATTTTCCATTTTACTATAACAATTAGTGTTTTAAAGCAAGTTGTAAAATGTTAATATTTATTTATTTTACTTTTAATTATATATAGAATATCAGTTTTGTTTTTAATTAATTTTGGAAATATTATTATTTTAGAAAACTTATATTTTCTGTTAACATTTAATCTGATTTGTCGTATTTTTATTAGTGGTTTTAAGTTTTATATAGCCTTTTTATTTTTGATTTTCCATTTACTATAATAATCAACGTTTTAAAGCAAGTTTTAAAATGTTAATATATATTTATTTTACTTTAAGTTATAAATAGAATATTAAATTCATTTTTAATATAATTTTGGAAATATTAATATTTTCTAAAAAAATAATAAACTAATATAATGATGTGTCAAAATACAATTTGTGGTTTTAAATCTTATGTGGACGGTCTTAATGGCTTATAGCCTCAACTTTTATATAGTATAGACTAGATTTTATACTCGCGCTACGCGCGAGTCTGTATTTATAATTACTTTATGTTCTACAATAATGTAAGTTATTAAATATAAATTTATATACATATTTTGTGACAAAATGTATTTAAAATATGATATTCTGTTCTTTAATTTATTTTTTTTTATCAAATTTTTCTTTTAAAAATATTTAGATCTTAGCTATTTATTGTTTGAATTGAAAAATTTAGAAATTATATTTATTAATGTATTCATAATGTTTAAAGTTTATGCTTTTATTTTTTTAATATTATGTAAAATTCTTGATAATATATATTATTATATGACAAATAAAATTAAATTATTATTTTTTATTAATCTACTTTATTAGATAATGTATATTTTTATTAACATGTTAAATAATATTTCATGATATTTTTTGACTTTTTTTTTCTTTTAACATTTATTCTGATTTTTCATATTTTTATTGGTGGTTTTGAATTATATATAGCTTTTTATTTTTGATTTTCCATTTTACTATAACAATTAATGTTTTAAAGCAACTTGTAATGTTAATATTTGTTTATTTTACTTTAAGTTGTATATAGAATATTAATTTCGTTTTTAATATAATTTTGGAAAATATTTTAGAAAACTTCTATCTTCTATTAACATTTAATCTGATTTGTCATATTTTATATAGCCTTTTTATTTTTGATTTTCCATTTTACTATAATAATCAGTGTTTAAACAATTTAGACATGTTTTGATTGATGGTTTTAAATTTGTGTAGACAATCTAAATGGCTTACACTATCATAATTACTTATAAGCACACTAATAATTTATGTATTTTAAATGATAAAAGATTTTTCTTGTTTTATACATTGTCAGTGGTTTTAGATGTAATTTTGTTACTTTAACTATTTTATAATGGTTTACTATTTTATTTTGACCCAAAATGTTATTTTTATTTATTATACAAAATAGCAAACGTAATATTTTTTGTTAATATTAATATTTGGCTATTGGTTTTATATTTTATATCTTCTTTCTATTTTGTTTTTTTTTCTATTTTGTTAATATTACAATTTGAATTAAGTACTTGTCAGAAGTCACATTGTTACTTGTTTTGTTGTCAGTGGCTAAGAAGTTCTTAATCTTATAGATTACTCCAGCTTTTAAATCCTCTTCATAGCCCGCTATTCGATTAGCTGGTATGAAAACATGGATTGTTGTTCCCTGTATAAATTTGTGTGAAACAAACAATGTTGTGCTTATTAAATTTTAAATTGAGAAATCTAAATAACAAAAGATTTTATACATTTTGATCAATAAGAAGTAACTTGAGACCTAAAAGCAAACTACCATTGTTGATGTTATGTGCTTCCCAAAATTGAACTACTCTAACAAAAACATCATTCTTATTAAAACATTTTCTAAGATCATCAAAAACCAAAGAAGTAGTAGAAGCAACCATAGTGTAAATATCTCTTTTCAATATATCTCTCTTTCTCAAAGTAAATCATGAAAACTTTATAACTTTCGACAATTATTTATAATCCTCCAATATTTAATATATTGGAAATTTGCTTATTTTATATATTTAGTGAATTTTCCTTTTAGATGTTTTAGTTTTTGGTATCTCCTTTAACATAACTTTTCCATTTTTTTCATTAATCTATTTTATCTTAATGTACATAAATCAGGAAATCATGACATTTTAAAAACTAATTATTTTTTTAGTCTATTTTATGAAATAATATATATTTTATTAACAGGTTAAATAGTATTTCAGGATATGGTTTGACTTTGTAATTTTCGTTTTTTCTTTTAACATTTAATCTGATTTGTCATATTTTTACTGGTGGTTTTGAATTATATCTAGCTTTTTATTTTTTATTTTCAATTTAACTATAACAATTAATGTTTTAAAGCAAGTTCTAAAATGTTAATATTTTTTATTTTACTTTAAGTTTTCTATAGAATATCAATTTCGTTTTTAATTAATTTTGGAAATATTAATATTTTAGAAAACTTCTATTATCTGTTAACATTTAATCTGATTTGTCATATTTTTATTAATGGTTTTAAATTTTATATAGCGTCTTTATTTTTTATCTTCCATTTTACTATAACAATCAATATTTTAAAGCAAGTTGTAAAATGTTAATATTTATTTATTTTACTTTAAGTTATATATAGAATATTAAATTCGTTTTTTATTTAATTTTGGAAATATTAATATTTTCTGGAAAAATAATAAACTAATTTAATGATGTGTCAAAATACTATTGGTGGTTTTAAATCTTACGTGGACGCTCTCAATGGCTTATAGCCTCAACTTTTATATAGTATAGATATCTGATTGTAAAAGTAAAAAAAAAAATGAATAATCAAATCAGTTAGTATTGTTAGGAATATATGAAAATCGGGTGATTTTATAAAGATAATGTAAACAGTTTACTGGTTTAGGGGTTATGTTGAAGAAATGACTTTTATTTGGATGAAATGTTCATAATAATGTTATTTAACTAGTAACATTTCATCGTTGATAAATTCAATCCAAGATTAAAACGAATTTACAAACAGAAAAAAGGTTTAGGTTTTGTAATTTTTATTGACGTGATATAATTTAATTTATGGGTTTGGAACCCTGAACCATTGTGTGGTTTCGTATAGAATAAATAATTGTAGACCGACTTAGAAATATGAAAAGGCAGGTTCATTAAACACAATCAAAATGGTTTAAACTAAAAAACGCAGTGTGCAATTTGTGAATCGGATTAGAGTTTAATATGACACAATCAAAATTATTTAAACTAAACGATACAGTATCGAATAGACAAGAAAACACAATGGATATATAGGTCCTAATTATCCCTTAATGAAAGACCTATTTAGGCTTAAAAAGTGAGTATTATCCTGTTTTAATAGTATAGGTTCATGAAGTTAACAAAAATATGAGGAAGATGATTATGTGATCTTGCTGGCTATCAATCTTGGCAGTAACCATTCAAATTTAAACTGTTACATTAAACATCTCCGACGGCCCAACACGGAAGAGGAGCCTGGATAACAAGAGGATCACCTGTAACCGGATGATCCAAAGACAAACTCTCAGCATGAAGCTCATGACCCTCGTATGTTCTCCCTCTCCACTCATACATCCCATGATACTTAACATCTCCCCTAATCGGAATCCCAAGATACTGACAATGTAACCTAATCTGATGCGTCCGACCACTTTGTGGGAACGCTCTTACCACAACAACATCGCCTCCGACACAACTCAATTCTGGTTCGCCCTCCACAACAATTATACTTGCTGATTCAGAAGGTTCGGTGTGGTTTTCGCCGTTTATGGATACAACTTCAAATGTTGTCTCCATGTCTCTGACGAATGATCCTCCCGGTAAGACCCTGCCAACGTCCAAGGCAGCGTAAACACGCCAAGCTCCGTGTTTGGAGCGTCCATGACCTGACTTAACCGTGATCTTGCTCCAGTTTGGTGATGGTCCGATGGAGAGAGCAATGTAGGATTTGCGAATCTTGTGTTCTGTGAACGCTTTAACGAGCTTAGCAGCGACTTTATGGGACTTAGTTATGAGCATCACGCCGCTAGTGTCACGGTCTAATCTATTAGCGAGATGAAACTCATTCGATGAATCTGCGAAGAAAATAAAAACAGATCAATGATGAAATAAAAATAGATTTTAGATATTTTCCATATGGAATTTGAGATCTACTCACCAACGATGATCTTAGGAGCAGAGGAAAGAACAGATTCGCAGTAGACACCTTTTGGCTTGTTTACGGCCATGAGCCATTCGTCTTCGTATAACACATCGTCTCTTGTAAGATTGAAGAGACTCGATTTTGAAGAAGCTTCAATGGCTCTTTTGAGTTCAATGTCTTTCGAGATCGGAGGTGGCGGAGCGGTAACGGGTTTAGGGTAATCTAGATTGGTTGTGGGGAGATCGTGTCGAGCTTCCATGGCTTTTACGGAGTTGGCGAAATAGGGTTTTATAAGTATTTTGTTAGCTGAAAAGAGGTTTCGAAGGAGAAGAGGAGAAGCAGACATTGCTATATCCTATACAATTTTGGGGTTTTTTTCTTTTTTGTGTTTTCCAGTTTTGGTTAAAACTCGGTTTAGTTCGGTGTGGTTAGATAACACAAAAAAGTCAAATATCAAAATTTTAGTAAACTTCAGTTGGTTAAATATCGGTTTCGGTTGTCCTGAATCCAAAAGCTATAAGCCGAAAGGCCAGAAACCCAAAACTAACAAGTTAATTTGGTTCGATTTCGGTTCAAGTATGATTCGGTTCGGTTTGGGAATCTCCAGTTGCGGTTTCTTCTTAAACGTCACCGTTTCGCGAGCTCATAAACCCACAAAGAAACCCTACTATTGACAAAATCAAGAATCAAAAGTTCGATACAGAGGGAAATGTCATCGTTGATCATCAATAAATCACGAAGCAGATCTGTCCTACTCTGGAAAACCTATGGAATCAAAATCACAAGTATTATCTCACACTCGTTTACAGATTCAGTTTCGGCTTCTGGGTTCTCCTCAGATTCAACAAGAAGCTTCAGAACTACATCTTCTGGATTCGAATCTAGAAAAATTAGCAACTTTGCTTTTTCCAGAAACAGTTTCGTCCCCACGTCTCGACCATTGAACTCAGAAGCTGTACCTGTTGCTTCGACTTGTGACGGACTAACGGTGGAACGGATCATAGCTAACCAATGGCCGATTTTAGACGAAAACGAGAGTGATTGGAAGAGCCACGCTGCAGCAATTGCACAGTCCATTCAAGTCATCAAGAGACGCTTGCAGGTTCAAAAAAAATGACACATTACACTATGTTTGGAGAAAATACATTATTATTACACTGTTGATGTTTTTTTTTTTGGCAGTGGAAAAAACTGTTGGTGAGGCTGAGAATGTTGTCAGTGGAGCTCAATAAGCCTCATCTCTGGGATGATCCAACTCATGCTGGTAAGATAAGCCGGGAGCACGGCTCGCTCACCGGGAAAATGAAAGGCGTTATGACGTTTGAGAGAGAGTTGCTTGAACACATTGACATGTTAAAACTCGCTAAAGAAGAGAAGGACTCGGAGTTAGAATCGGTGGGAGTTTTTCTAGGCATGTTTTTTTCTGAATTTGCTGATATGGTTTCATAGTAATTCATGATTGTTAATTGCTAAAAACCATGATTATTATTACTGCAGGAAACTATGAGTGCATTGATGGAAATGAGAAGGGTTTCTAAAGAGAAAGAACTTGAGGCTTTATTATCCGCAGAGAATGATCAGTGTTCTTGCTATATCGAGGTGACAAAAGAGACATTAGAGTTCTCGCTCAATCTCTGAAATCCTATTAAAAAGGATTTATTTGAATAGGTTCAAGCTGGAGCTGGAGGAACAGAGAGCAACGATTGGGCGGCAATGGTAATGGACATGTACAAAACATGGGCTCAACGACGCAAGTTCTCTGTCACTGTGGTCGATGAAATGCCTGGGGAGATGGCAGGAATCAAGGTTGGTTACATATATTTTTGTATATATATATCACATTTAATCCTGCATTTGTATTACATGTATCTGATAGGTTCCCCAACCTGTAATATACTTCTTTGTTTAGAGAGAGTACACATCATACAGCTACTACTACAAACAACTTGAGCTAATTTATTCTCCTGCATTAGACTAACTTAAGAAGTTATCTGAAGTTGGTTCACTGCTAAGTCTCTTTGGTTTAATGGCAATGAGTATAACTTTTGCTCTTATGTCTTGAACAGCGTGCGACAATTAAAGTAAATGGTGAATACGCTTATGGATATGCAAAAGCAGAAGTTGGAGTTCATAGGCTGGTGCGTATATCACCGTTTGATAGTGGAAAACGGAGGCACACATCGTTTGCTGCGGTTGCGGTGATTCCGATTCTAGGTGACGGGTCGACCCGAGTGCAGATCAATGACTCGGATCTCCGGATTGAGCGGTTCCGTTCTGGAGGAGCTGGTGGACAGCATGCTAACACTACAGACAGTGCTGTAAGAATCATTCACATACCAACTGGCATAACAGCAACTTGTCAGAATGAAAGGTCTGGTCTTAAAAGTTGTGCTTCGTTTTTGCTTTGGTTCATTTTGTTTTTTTTTTATGCCCAATCTTTGACTTTGGTATCCAGGTCGCAGCATATGAACAAGGCTTCAGCAATGGCAGTGCTACAGTCACGACTAGACCAACTAGAGATGGCTCGTCAGACAGCGATGAATGCACAACATACACAATCATTAACCGAGATCAGTTGGGGAAATCAGATAAGAACTTATGTTCTCCATGTATGTGATACCAAGTTCACTCGTTTTTTCTGTGATCTGAGTTTTTATTAGCTGAAAACGAGCTGAGTATTCTTTATTTTTGCAGCCATACAGAATGGTGAAGGATCTGAGGACAAACTACGAAGTCTCTGATCCTGACTCAGTTCTTGAAGGAGATTTGGATGGTTTCATATTGAGCTTCTTATCTTCTTCTTTGGACAAAGGTGATGATGAACACTAAGGTTTTTGAATCTTGAGCTGTCTCTGCCGCTTTAGTAGTTAGTTAGTATTAAGAGAATTGTATTGCAAAACTCTGAAACTCACTCATTCATTGTTTTCGGAAGGCTTAAGTTTGTAATCTTTATACTCAAATTATTTTTGAATTTGTATCAAACCTTTTAAATCTTATTATATAAAGCTTAGTTATATATTTTAGATTACGACATGTGTTAAATTTTTTTTTTAAATAGATTAAACAAACATAATTTTAAAAGTTAGTTTTCCTTTTTCAAAAGTTCTTTAACAAAAAAAAAAAAGTAAAAGATCAAAATAGATTTCCATATAAATAACTATTTAGATAAAAATATATTGAAAATTAGTTTTCTTTTTCCAAAAGGTCTTTAACAAAAAACTGTAAGATAACAAAATATTTCCATATAAACAACTATTTAATATATAGTATTTATTTTGTATTCGTGGTTTTACAAAATACAAAACATTATTTTAAAACTATTTTTCAGCAAATTAAATATTAAAAATATTTTTAAAAATATCTTATTATATAAATTTTGGTTTTTCAAAGTTACTAATTAACATGATTGTGACACATAACAAGATATATATATAATAAGATTATGACATGTGTTAAAAGTTTGTTTTTCTTCTACAAAAGATCTTTAACAAAAAATTTAAAAGATACAAAATATTTCCATATAAATAACTATTTAAGAATAAATAGTTATTTAAAATTAGTTTTCATTTTCCAAAATGTCTTTACCAAAAAACTGTAAAAGATCAAAATATTTCCATATAAATAAATATTTAATATATTGTATTTCTTTTGTATTCGTGGTTTTGCAAAATACAAACATTATTTAAAGATTGATTTCCTTGCAAATTAAATATTAAAAATATTTATAAAAATATTTTATAATATTTCATGTTAAGCAAATACTAAACCAAAGAGAACTGTAAAATGTTTTTTTTTTGAAAGTTAGTTTTCCTTTTTCAAAAGGTCTTTAACAAAAAAAAAATGTAAAAGATTAAAATATTTCCATATAAATAAATATTTAAGAGTAAATAGTTATTTAAAATTAGTTTTCCTTTTCCAAAAGTTCTTTAACAAAATATTGTAAAAGATCAAAATATATCCATATAAATAACTATTTAATATATAGTATTTCTTTTGTATTCGTGGTTTTACAAAATACAAAATATTATTTTAAGATTGATTTCCTTGCAAATTAAATATTAAAAATATTTATAAAAAAGAATTTATAGTATTTAATGTTTGTTTGTTCAAATAGTATTTTATGTTAATCACTAAACCAAAGAGAATTGTAAAAAAAAATTTAAAAGTTAGTTTTCCTTTTTCAAAGTTCTTTAAAAACTGTAAATGATCAAAACATTTCAACATAAATAACTATTTAATAGACAATATTTATTTTCTGCACGTGGGTTTATAAATACAAAACACTATTTTTAAAATTAACTTCCTTGCAAAATAAATATTTATAAAAATATTTATGTTCATCAAATACTAAACCAAAGAGATAGTAAAAAGGTTCTTTTGCCAGGTTAATAAAAAATATTGGTTTACAAAAATTTAATAATCTATACTTTTATTTAATTGTAGTATTACTTTTTTTTAAGAATCTTATTTTCAAGATCAAATACAAGATTAGATTTTTCTTATAAATATATTTAATAGTGAATTTATAAATATACAATTATTGGATGTTCAGTTTCCTTTTTACAAAATCATAAACTTAAAATATTTCTACAATTTTTTAAGGTTTCTAATTAATATGATCATGAGCTCATGAAACATGGAAATAATTATTTTAAGATTGTGACATATGTCAAAAAAATTCATAAATAAATTAAAAATTAATAAAACATTTGATAGTAGTTTTCCTTTTAAAATCCCATTTTTTTAATATATATATAATTTATTTATTTAAATGAATGTAAATATTATTTTAAATAAATCTCAATTTTCCTTTTTTGAATCCTGAAAAATAAAATTATAAAAGCAAAGAGTAATTTTATTTAAAAGAACTATAAAATCGTAAAACACAAGAAACTATTTATTTAAAACAAATCTTATCAATATTTAATAATAGTTTTTGTTTATAAAATACAATTATTTGATATTTCTTATAAAATAAAATGTATATGATACTAAACTACAAGAAATTTTATAAAAAAAAACTTTAAGGAAACCGAATTATAAAACAATTAATTTTCCTTTTTAAAAAATCATAAACAAAAGAGAATTGTTAAAATAATCTTCTTATAAATAACTCTTTTCTATGTAAGTCCTCTTGGTCAAGTAATTTGACTAAGGATCAATGTTTTCTAACAATATAATGTCTATTTTTTTAATTCTAAAATAACTGAATTATCAGTTTATTGGAGAAAAACTTATAAGATATTTTCAGCATTATGGAAAAAATATTGTTTGATGTGAATTTTATATAACATAGTCTAACCAAACGTAAATCCTCATAAAGTAGGAAAATTGTTTGCTATTGAATTTTCTATGTAACGTTTCTCATTGTTACTAATAAAACAATTAACAGTCATTAAAAAAAATTGTTTCATCCCATCAATATATTGATTTATATTTATATTGATCAATATATTATTAATAAATGGTTACAAAAATAAATTTATTAATACATATGGATCTATTATTAAATTTTAAAACTAAATTATTTTCAGTTTCAAAATAGAAGAAATAGTAGTTGAAGAAAATGATTCTCCAATTTTTGTTATATTAAAATTATGTAGAGAAATCGAGAATCCAAATGAAGTATTTGATATCAAATATATGAAACCACAAAAAACTTTTTAACGATTGTGTCTTCTTCGGCACTATTAAATTATAAAATAATAATTTATTATTTATTTTAAAATTTATCACCATTAAATTTTAATTAACAATTTATTTTCATACATATTACTCACATAATCGAGATTCAGAAATATGGTCTCCATCATGCACATATATATATATATATATATATATATATATATATATATATATATATATATATATTTGTGGCTAAAAGAAGTATCAAACTGAATAAAGTATTAATAATTTTATTACCTCAAAATTACATGACAAAAATATTGATCCAATGTTTTCAATTGGTTAAACAACAAAGATAATTTCCAATTCACCTGAATTTTTATTTCTATATTTTCAATTAAAATAAAGAAATAATATTATATTGGTAGATTTGATTCAATTTAGGATTTGTAATATAATTTCTTTATTTGATAAGAAAATCTAGAGATATGCTACTTTTGTCTCTAAATATAGAAACTGAAATAACTTTCACTATAATCTATCTATCTTATTAAAGCTGAAGTACACATTAGAGTTGTTTGGAAACAAGAATAGTAGTAAAAAATATAATGTTGTTTGGAAACATAGATAACACTATACTAAAAAAAATAATGGGCTTAACTTGAATCAAAGATCATTATGGCCCAAAATACAATTAATATTTATTCTTAGGTTTTGTATGATTTTTATTAGTTTGTTAAAATAAATTATTAGAATAATTTATAGTTTTATTTTAACAGGTTTTTGAATAAATAAATAACAAAATATAATCTATATAATATATATTTTGTATTGTTATTTTCTGTTTTAAATATATTTTCCAAAATTTCTTGATATATAATTTAACAAATACATCATAATTATATAAGTGATTCACCCCATGAGTTATTCTGTGTATCTAAGAATGATATTTTATTATCCAGTTAAAAATAATTAAATTACATAAAGTACATATATATATATATATATATATATATAGTTGTAAAATTCTTACTACAGTGTTTACGGTTCGTAATATTTTACGGGGACGCCCCTATTACACAATATAAAATACGTAGTTTAAACAATAAATAAAAATAGTAAAATTGAAACCGTAAAATTGAAATTTCTAAAGTTTATATATACTAGATATATATTGTAAAACATGCACCCGCACAACTAGTTTTGCTTAAAAGTAGATAACTTTATAATAGAATTATTTGAAACTCATCGCCCAATATAGAATATATATATATATGGATTAAAAATACTTTAAATATTAATAGACCATGCAAAAAGTAGATAAATGATAATAACTTTCGAAAGTTAATGCAATTTTTTTGAGGTTTTTGCTTTTGATGATAATTAAATCTAAAATTTCATAAAAAAATGTTCATACAAATGTTAAATTACGAGCATAATAATGTGTATGACATTGTCATCAATTAAATAAGCTTGATTCAATTTTCATTTCATTGCATTTCACTGTAACTCATATTTTTTTTTGTGATTGAGTTTGGTTTGAATTTCAGATCTGATTTTTTTCTCTATCCCTAAATAAAAAAATGATGATAACTACTTAGAGTATGATTCTCGGTTGGAAATGTTAAGGACTCTAAAAGAAAAAAAAATATTATATTTTTTAATTAAATTGAATTTTCTAAAACAATTAATATTGTTAGTAGTATAACAACTGTCTTTATGGATTTACAACAAGTATAGAGCTGTGGATTTTTTTACTCTCTTTCGTATTTTAATTATGTTTTTTTCTTTTTCTTAAATGATAAGAATCCTTCTAAATACTCCCATTGGAATTGCTCTTATACACTATGATAACTGAAACATAAATACCAACTAAACTTACGTTGAAAAAACAAGTTTATATTCTTTAAATAAATTTCAATCAAAATATGCAAAATTCTACAATCGCTCTAATTTTTTTTCCCTTTTATTTGCTTCATGAAATTAAAACATTAAACAAAATCCGTGCAACGCACGGATCCATACCTAGCTTTCTTATAATAAAAGAAATCATTACTTATTGCTATTGGTAAAGCATCAAAAGAACCATTAAATATGGGGAATTTGGCCAAACAAAATCCTGAACTTTTTTAAAATTGCCAAAAGAAATATGAACTTTAGGGCTGACAAAAAAAAACACAAAATTTTCATTGGCTTTAAAATTAATTAACAATATTTTTGTTGACTTGTCAATTTATCACGCCGTTAGCAAATTTAACAGAAAAAAATAACGTCGTTTTCAAATGAAATGAAATGACATTCTTTTACATGATTTGAAAATAAAAACAAGTAGACACCGGGTTTTGAACCCATGTTGTTTACATCAGTAAGATACTTTACCACTGTGCTAGTGGCTCATTCATTTGAATTACTAACACATTTAATTTTATTTGGTACTGATTGAATATAAAAATAATTATGTAAAAACCTAAAAAGATCTTTAAAATTCCAAAAATTGAAAAAATAATACCAATTGTTTTTTCATTTTTCGGATTTTAAAAAGAAAATTTGAAAAAGGTAAAATATAAAAAAAATATTTTTATAGGTTCTGATTATATGTTTTCAGATTTGAAATTTTTATAACTTTTTTTTGGAAATTTCTTTGTCAAATTTTTTTTCAAATTTTCTTTTTATAAACCAAAATGATTTTTTTTTGGATTTTTTTAATAATAAAATAAAAAAGTAATTTTTTTATAGATTCTGATTATATGTTTCCATATTCAAAATTTTTAATAACTTTGTTTGGAAATTTTTTTTATGAAACTTTTTTTTTATTTTTTTTTGCAAATTTTCTTTTTATAATCCGAAAAATAAAAAATTTCTTTTTATAATCCAAAAAATGAAAATTTTCTTTTTTGATTTTTTTCTAAATGAAAAATTTTGGAAGATTTTCGATATTTTATAGATTTTTGATTATAAGTTTTCAGATTTGATTTTTTTTTATATATTCAAAATCAATATCAAATAAAATTAAATGTGTTAGTACATTCATTGAATGTGCCACCAGCCCAGTGGTAAAATACCTTGACATTATGTTTAAACTACCTGGGTTCGAAACCTGGTGTCTACTTGTTTTATTTTCAAGTCATGTAAAACGATGTCGTTTCGCCTCATTCGAAAACGACGTCGTATCACTTGACAATGTCTCAACTGTTGGTTAACGGTTATTATGGTCAGTCAATCATAAGTTGCTTAAGAAATCAATAAAAGTAAAAAGTTTTTCTGGTTAAGCTAGTGTCCAAGGTTTTTTTGGCAATTTATGAAAAGTTCAGGATTTTTTTGGCCAAATTCCCATTATGAGATGAAAGACACTTCAAACAAAACAAAAAAAACTAACTAATGAAGCATCAAAGATTGCTTATGGGTTTTGTTCATCCACCCCAAAAATAAATAAATATCAATACTATTAAAAAAAAGTTTTCTTTACAATTTTTTTTAATGCCCGATTAAGGATGCCCGTTTAAGGAATATTTTGTAGTTATCTTTTTTTTAGAATTTTAAAAATAATTTTTTTTTATAAAAGTCGTTTTTATTATCTTATATAATAGTATATGTATATTTTCTAGAGTCATGATCATATTAATTAGTAACTTTGAAAAAACAAAGCTCTATATAATAAGATATATATATATATATATATATATATATATATATATATATATATATATATTTGTAAAAAAACTATGTAATAGTAATTTTTATTTTCTAAAATTTTGAAAAGAACTGTAAGAGACTATATTTGTAGCGAAAATTTCAATTTTCTAAATATCCTTCTAATATCAAAAGATAATTGAATAGAGCTGAAGATATGGTTGCAAAGTCCAAGCAGACTGATCTACCATGGTTTTTACCCACTTTTACCCATGGTATTAAGATGATTTTACTAGATATATATATATATATTTATATATTTTTTTTTGGGAGTCTATTAGGTATGTTTTCAGGCTCATGAGCATTTTGGAGTAAAGTGATGTTTAAAGGTGAGTTCACCCGAGATGACTATCAAGATCAGACAAGAGGTCGATATTCGAATATATACATCGATCAATGCATTTTCTGTGCCATCGATCGACCCGAGATGGCTAATCTACCATGTGTTGTCCATCCAGACAACATCCCACAGGAAGGAAAGTCACTTAATGGTCTACAAAAGCATCGCTCGCATCGTAAAATTCGTCTTCGTTTAGCAGTCATACGTCCTCACACCCGTAAACCACAAATCCTTCAACTCTTTTATAAGTGGTTGCAGGAAAACATCCAGAGACCTTTTTGGATGGTTCGAACCAGGTATTAATATGGTCAAGAATATCAACTCCCGTAAATTGCACATCTCCGGTGGTAGGTTGTATGGCGTAAGAAAGACTGGCCACAATGAATATTGTCTCCCTGACATTCCGAATGGACTAAATCCATCTGTGCATAAACCGAGATACACATTCCGGCTATTGCTAGCGAATTCCGGATATACTTTGTTAAAATGTTTACAGGCTCTTGCATCTGATGGATGAGTCATCTCACCATCCGTCTGAGTATGCTCGGCATGCCATCTCATCTTTCCAGCAGTCTCCTCTGATTGATACAATCTTTTCAATCTATATATAATTGGTAGGTACCACATCCTTTTGTACGGTATCCTATTACGTCCCCGTCCTTCCGGCTTGAATCGTGGCTTCTTGCAGAATCAATATTCTTCTAACTTCTCATCAACTCCCCAGTGATCATGCAGTTGTCGATGCAAATGTCTATCTTCTCCGAAGGCAACCCAAGACTATAGACCAGCTTCTGAATGTCATAGTAAGAATCACCAGACTCATTTCCTTCCGGCAAATACTCTTTTAACAAGTCTGCCCATTCATTCGTGCAACTTTCAGGTAGATTGTGATCAGTTTTTATATTCATCATTATAGCAGCTAACGATAATTTAGAGAGACCTTCTCTACAACCACTGTAAAGTGGCTGATTTGCCGCATTCAACATTTCATAAAACTTTTTGGCATCTATGTTAGGTTCTTCATCTTCGTCATGAGCTACGAATGCATCAGCTACCATATCATGAACCCTATCACAATCTACCATCTGCTCTTCCTGATGGTTATGTTCATTAAGCAAATGATGATCAACCGGTTCTTCCTGAAAGTTGCTATTACTACTACTAGCTTCATTCTGATCATAATTATAACCTTCTCCATGATGAAACCATATATAATAATTTGGCGTGAAACCTCTATTTATCAAATGCTTCCAAACATTTTCACGATTTCCTAATTTTGAATTATTGCATTTCTTACAAGGGCAGAATATCTTACCGCTTTCTTGGGCGAGCGATGTAGAATCTGCTGATGCATAAAAGTCTCCTTCCCCGCAAGATATTCTTTCGTCACTCTCCCGTTAGCATCTCTATGCATATACATCCACCTTCGGAACTCAAAAATATTCCCAGACCTGGACATAATTTTTTTTAAAAACTTTTTTTTTACTTGTTAGTGTGTCTAAAATGAGGTTCAAACGTCCATATTTATAGGAAATTTTCGAATCTGGCTGTTGAGATTTAGCGAGGAATTAAGTACGCAAATATAATTAGGTGAAACAAAAAAAAATGTGTTTCAATTAGTTCGTGGTTAATTCCTCATCCATCGTTAACCACGTAAAAACGAAGCTATCTTTACGTCGACTTTACGAGGAAATCACTTTTCCTCGTAACATCGACGTCACCCTTGTAAAGCCGACGTCAATTTACGTCTTCTTTACGAGGAAATACTATCCACGTTATTTATCGAGGAAATAACTTGGGCTTCTTTTTTCCTCGTTAATCTTCCTCGTCAAAGCCCAGTTTTCTTGTAGTGTAAGCAATCGATCGATTTACGCCTAATATCGTCGATTGATATCAAGCGAGTAAGAAGAATAGTTGAACTAAACCGACTTGAAGCCCTAGACATCTACAAATTACAAGATTGTCCCTGACGAATTTTTAAACTAATGAACTCATATTTATAGTTATGCCTATGTGTTTTGGCAAAGTACACTTTTCATAGTATTCACCTCTTTGACAATCATTTGTCTTTCACCACTTCAAAGTTAATTCAAAATTCTTTTCTTATTTGCAAAGGTTATAGAATTCTAGACCTATAAGAAAGATACAAAGAGATTTGTTATCTTAAGGAACTTGTTTGTTCAAAGTCTTCTACTCTCTATGAATCTCTATTATTACCTTATTGTTATGAATCACTTAGTCATGTCTGAGTAGATTCATTTGTTAGATTTGAGGTTCAAATAGTTATTAAGGATTAGCTATAGACTTTTGAGTTGTGATATTCATTATCATGATGAACCCTAATGCTTATTCTAGAGTAGCTAACTAGAATATGAACTTGAAATGTTTTAACTCGTTAATCATCATTCTGAAATCATCTTGCATAAGCTAAGGTCCTATAGGGATACGTGAGAGCCGGTCTATTATCTTGGTGAGCATCTATCCAACTCGATCTAAAGCTATATCGATCGATACTCCTATAGAGTAATCAATCGATGGTAGACATATATCGATCGATATCGCTGTCAAAACATTGATCAATATTGTCGGCAGCAGATCAGTGGACGAGTCTAAAACGCAAGAGCTATTTGACTTATCTAAGAGTTGAAGCTCTTTAATATCATGCATGCAGCTTGTTTTGCATCTATAACATTTATAATCCTGATTATCTGAATAGTAACCTTAAATCTGACTGCCTAAACCAATTCCTTGAGCAACTAACCATTTCTCACAACTGCAATATACATTTAAAACTGAATCAACCTAGCATAATCACTTAGGATTATATCTTTTGTGTTTCCTAGCTCTCTGTAATTCGATTCCTAAATACAACAACTGAACCTCTTATTTGAGAGAGTAATTCACTCATTAGAGTAATTTGGTTGATAGATATCACAAACGACAAAATAATGAAAGTTTTCACCTCTTAAGGGATTGATCTTTTGCCTCATAGGCTCATATTATGTGTTTCACAAAAAGAAGTGCATATTATGCCAGATGTATTAAGTTCGGTATTAGATATTTACACCACAGGGCAGTTTCGAAACTTTTATGACAGTATATAAGTCAGTTTCAACTACTGAGGTAGTTTGTGGAGCTGAAAATACAAAATTGTCCACTAACTAAACACTTTAAATCCTGTTTATTTTATTTTTGTTGAGCAACAAACATTTTATACTCATTTTTTGTTGTTGAAGCATGTGCCTTTACCACTATTGTCATGCTTTTAAAAACTCATTGAATTACAGCCAAAAATTTTTTTATAGCTCAGAATCTATCTTTTTCTTTTTTTTTTCTCTGAAACTAACTCTATTTTTCCCCTTAAATACCTCATTTGTTAGAGAGAGAAAGCTCTGACCTCTTTCTAGATCTCAGCCGAAAAAGACTCATCGGCCGGAGAGTGGCCTTCGATAGCCACCGTCGGTCTGGTTTGTTTTCTGTTTAAGTTTTCCTCTTTTTTGGTTTAGTTTTGTTTAGTATCTTTGTCGGTTCTTCGATTCTGGGAGGCGAAGTGATATACCATGGTTTTGATCCACTTTTAACCATGGTATTTATATGATTTTACTATAAATAAATAAATATATATATATATGGAGTCTATTAGGTATGTTTTCAGGTTCAGGAGCATTTTGGAGTTAAGTGATGTTTTAGGTGCCATTATGGAGCTAAAATGAGAGTTTTCCCGAGATGACAATAAAAATTAGACAAGAAGGTCGATATCTAGAGATACATGTCGATCGATACAAATCATGTGTAATCGATCAACGACGCATCCGTAGAAGATGACGACGAGATACACAATCGATCGATATACGACTAGTACTATCAATCGATATCGAGCGTGCAGAAGAAGAATAGTTGACTCAGCCGACTTGATGCCCAAGGTCTCTCAATATTACAAGATTGCCTCTGACAAGTTTTTAACCTAATTGAACTAATATTTATAGATTGCCTATGTGTTTTGGCAAAGTGTGCTTTTATGTGTTTTCATATACTTTAATACTTTAACATCTATTGAATTAATCAAAAGTATTTTTTGCATCTTATTCTGTATTCATTAAAGGTTATAGAATTCTAGAACTAGAAGAAGATACAAAGAGATTTGTTATCCTGAGGAACTTGAGTGTTCAGTTTACTAATCTTATGAATTTCTATTATTACCTTGATGCTATGAATCACTTAGCTATATCTGAGTAGATTCACTTGTTAGATTTATGGTTCAAATAGTTATGAGGGATTAGCCTCAGCTATAGATTGTTGAGTTGCGATATTCATTATCATGATGAACCCCAATGCTTATTTTAGAGTAGCTACCTAGAATATGATCTTGGAAGTGATTTAACTCATAAATCATTATCATGAAATAATCTTGCATAAGCTGAGATCTTCTAGGGACAAGCGAGACCAGTCTATGATCTTGGTGGACATATATTCAATTCGATCTGAAGCTATATCGATTGATACTCCTATAGAATAATCGATCGACGGCAACCTATATCGTTCGATATTGCTGTCAAAATATCGATCGATATTGCCAGCATTCAGATCAATGGACGAGTCTAATACTTGAAAGCTATTAAACTTATCTAAGAGTTGAAGTTCTTTAGTATCATGCAATCAACTTATTAAGACATCTATAGCTTTATAATTCTGATTTTTTGAATAGTAACCTTGAATCTAACTACTTTCTCTTATTACTTAAAACCTAAACCAATTCCTTTGAGAAATTTACTATTGCTCACAAACTGTAATTTACTTTTAAACCTAATCAACCTAGCATAATCTCATAGGATTACATCTTTTGTGTTCCTTAGCTCTTTGTGGATTTGATCCCTAAGTACTACAACTGAACCTCTTATTTGAGAGAGTAATTCACTCCTTATGATAATTTAAGTGATATAAAATTTGGCGCCGTTGCTGGGGAGCTAAGATTGCCATTAGATTTAATCTGATTAGGTCTAGGTTACTGTTTACTACTTAATCATCTTCTGACACAAAAAAAAATTTCTTGTCTTTTCAGGTACATGCCAAGCAGTACTAGAAGCAACAAGAATCCTCAACTTGTGTACACAGAAGATCCTCACGGCTTGGAACGTTCGATCCGCAAAGACATACGTTCCTCATCGATCAACATCAACAACAGTTTGTCGACCGATACTCGCTTACCACAGTCAACCAAGACACCTTCTTCGTCGACCGATACTCGCACCTCACCATCGATCGACATCAACATCCGTTCGTCGACCGAAACCTTTTATCCGATATCGATCGATATACATCACCTTACATCGATCGATACTAACCGGCGAGACATGGTAGCGACTATTATTCTCTCCACCGATGAGAATGGAGACCTGCGTGATTAAGATGGTCACCTGCGTAATGCAGCAGGTCAGAAGCTGAATGCTCAAAAGGAGATAATTCATGAGCGAGAAACTGCACCTACAGACTTCATCCAACCTGTAGAAGAGGCTAACAGAGCTAGAACTTTGGCTGACAACTACCGTTTAGATCAATTCTATTCCAACCGATCAGCCATCCGCCCTCCTGCCATTAAGAGAGGAGATTTCAAGCTCAACCCGCAGTACTACACACTTGTAGGACAAATACCCTTTTGTGGGTTGTCCCATGAGCATCCTATGGACCATCTGGAGAGGTTCGAAGATCTCATAACCGCCATAAAAGCCAATGGAGTCCCTGAGGACTATCTTCTCTACAAGCTTTTCAAATACTCTCTACCAGGAGAAGCTTTGCAGTGGCTGAGGCAACTACCACCAGGTTCTCTCACTACCTGGAATGACATCAAAAACGCATGCCAGCGTAACTTCTTTTGATGATTCACGTGCTGAAGACTAGAGGAGGAAGATTGCTATATTTACTCAGGATCCTGGAGAGTCATTCAAGGATACCTGGAACAGATTCTAATCCTACCAGCGTGATTGCCCACACCACGGATTCAACAAAGTGCAACTGCTCTGCACATTCTACAGAGGCATCGCTTTGAAGTATCAGATGGCTCTTGATACAGTTAGTGAAGGCAACTTCACCACAAGGAATCCACAAGATGTTGTGAAGTGAATTGATAACTTAGCTTCAAGCAACAGCACGAAGAACAGTGTGAAGCCAAAATCTACATCATTCCTTGGGAAGGACCAGATTAATGAGGTACAAGAATAGCTGGATATGTTCAGAAGTTACTAAACAAGCATATTTGCTCAGTGGAGGATGCAGAAACTGTAGCTGAAGAAGAATACACAGAAAAAGATGTGAACTGGATCAGTGGAGCTGGATTTCAGAAATCTAGAAACAAAGGAGGATACAGAAACTTCTCAGGACAAAGGAGTAACTTCAACCAGAGTTCACAGAAACCTAACACCAACAACTACAACAACAGTAACCCCAACAGCAACATTAGTTATGGAAACTCATTCTACACAAATCCACCCCACCCACCCAAGAAAGTAAACTAGAAGAGATGCTGGATAAAGTTCTTCAGAGCCAGCATAAACTTCAGGTGGACTTCAATGGAAATATTGACTCCATCTCAGGCGGTTCAGACAGTAAAAGCTTTAAAGAAGCAAGAAGCTTTAGCAAGGGGAACATGAGAGTCTGCTACTAACGACCATGTGAATGCCATCCTGGATGATGACTTTTGGCAAGTGGTGAAGGAGGAGAAGCTGCAAGACTCTACATATGAGAGCGAAACAGACATCGGTTTCGACACGTATCGATCGACATCATCTATCCGACATTGATCGATATCACCTAAAGCGAAGCGATCGATAGACTTTGACGAGTATCGATCAATGGACTTCGAGGAAATCTCTCACGAGTGCAGTGCCGTTAAGGACATGCCACATGAAGCCTTCGCAGCACGACACCCACATCCGCATGTCCCTATCAAAGTCGACCCAACTTCCACACCTATCGACTGACATGCAGATCCTCCCGTCAATCGATAAGCAAATACAAATATCAAACGACATACACCAGTAGCCGTGCCCGATATACAATACCCCATCGGCCGAGTACAACTACCTAAGATAGATGCTGCACAACTTAACGCACTCCGAGAGCAGTCTAAACCTTCCAGAAACCCTCCAACCGCCATCATGAAGAAACCCACATATATTATTGAGCCCATGGAGATAGAAAAGGAAAACCAAGGAAGATTTCTCAGAAAAAGGAAAGAGAAGATTGCCAAACACCTTAAAAGGGGAGCCAATGAGACTGAGATGGAAAACTTTAGAAAGAGAGTTCTAAGAATACCTACAGAGAAACCCTTTGAAGAAGCTTACTTTTCACACAGATTGTGCATGTTCTTCAGAGAAACCAAGGAGACAGAAGAAGACATCAAGAGAATGTTTCACCAAGTAAGAGATAATTTGAAGAAGAGGATCACACTAGAGAAGAAGAGCGATCCAGGGAAGTTCACAGTACCATGCACAGTAAGAGGTATTGAGTTCTCTCATGCTCTCTGCGACACAGGATCTGAAGTTAGCATCTTACCCAAGATCATGGCAGACCACCTAGGTCTGAAGATAGAGCCTACTGAAGAATCATTCATCTTTATGGATTGTTCTCAGCAGAACCCTTGAGGAATAGTTTGAAATCTTGAGGTACAGATTGGTGATACCATAATTCCTACAGACTTCCACGTCCTGGATGTCAAACTCAACTTCAAGACATCTCTACTACTTGGAAGAGCCTTCTTAGCCACAGTTAGAGCTGTTTGTGACCTAAAATCAAACAAGCTCTGCCTAACCCTAATTGACCCTACCATCCACTACGATCTGGTCCAAGTCATCAAGTTTCCAAGGAAAGAGAGCCCAGCACTCGTAGCAGCATGCTTTTGCATACTTGAGTATGATTCAGAAGCTGAGTACGAGGCAAAGCAAGATGCTTCGACCGACGGAGGCCATATCCCATCGATCGATACAGGTGAACCAATATCGACCAACGAATACACCTGGTCATCGATCGATACGCTATTCAAAGCCATCAAAGAGGAGTTTCCAGACGGCAATTTCAAAGTAGACCGTTGGGATAACGATCATTACATCCTAGCACTGGCTATTGACACTACTCAGGAGGAGTATGATGTAGATTACGAGGAGGAACGAGCTATAGAGTACATATATCTTCGAGAAGATAGACTTCCTCACCACATCTACAGATTCAGCGCATCGACCGATAGAGACTTCTCAACATCGATCGATAAAGGCCACCCTTTATTGTCTTATACACACAAACCAAGATCGCTCAAACGACCTTATCAACCATCGAGCGATACTACAGACTTTGTATCATTCTACACCCCACATGATGATACAAGAGACGAAGACTACTCAATTGGAATTTGGGCAAGCAATTATCACGAGAGCTTTGCAGTGGATACATCACCACTGACTCATTCAACCCAACCAGAAGCAGTCTCATCGACAAATACGGAACAACATCAATCGATCGACAAGTTACCAACACAATCGACCGATGCACCTGCCGTACCATCGACCGATACAACCACTACACCATCTGAGGTACTAACACATAATTTATATTTTGGTTATTTAACTCCGGATGATTTTGGTATTTTCAGGGATCCAGATGGCCATGCACTAGTAATGGATGGAAGAATCGTCCATATCAACCCAGAGGACGACATCATTCGGACGGCCCATGAATCAGTTATACTCTCCAAACAACAACCCATCAACACAGAAGACCAGAACCATCAGCAAACCACTGCAGATACATCAGACAAGCAAGATGGTGAAGAAGATGATCATCTCAACTCAGAGGATACAAAATTTCAACCAGCATCGATCGATAAGGCTCATCCTCTATCGTTCGATATACATCGATAATTTGGGAAACGAGCTTTCAAATATGGAGTTCGTCGTTTCTCTTTGGAAAAGAAAGACGAATATTGAGTCTACAAAGATGAATCTGGGTTTGCAATAGAAGAAGATGGAGACATCATCATTGTTTCCAAAGAAAATATGGAAAAACTGCTGAATAGAGCCTCAATGTTTAAGCGCTCTTGTTTCTGTTTACCAGAACATGCAAATCATTTTGCCAAAGAAGAATCATTAGGCAAGCTATACACCGAAGCTGAAGTCCAGAGTATGATCAATGAAGCTAAAAGTCCTTATATTTGGGAAACCATGGGATTTCGAACAGAAATCGAGAAGATTAGATCATCACTTCAAGGAGATATCAACTGTTTTCAGAGTGTTAATGATCTAATTAACCAGAAGAAAGACGCCCTGCAGGAAGAAGTGCATACACTTCGCCAAGAGCTGGAATCTCAAAAGAAGCTATCGACCAATAAAAGCAACACCACATCGATCGATACGAGTTCTTCATCGTCGACCACCTACACCAAATAAGAGATCGGCGAGCTTTGATATCACTCAAATTACCCCAAGGAGTGAATTACTCTCTCAAATAAGAGGTTCAGATGTAGTATTTAGGGATCGAATCACGGGGAACAAAGAAACACAAAAGATTGTAATCTTTAGAGACTAAGCTAGGTTGAAATGGGGTTAATTGTAAACTGCAGTTGTGTGCAATTAAAGTTGCTCATGAGAATGGTGTAAGGTTGTAAACAATAAGAGAAAGTAGTTAGATTCAAGGTTACTATTCAGTTAGTTCAAGATTATAATGCTATAGATGTTTTTATGAGTTGCTTGCATATACTAAAGAACTTCAATTCTTAGATCTGTCTAATATCGATCATTTATTAGACTCGTCTATTGATCTGACTGCCGACAATCGATCGATGTTTGACAGCTTGTATCGATCGATATGTTTGTTGTCGATCGATTACTCTATTTGAGTATCGATCGATATAGCTTCAGATCGAATTGAATATATGTTCATCAAGGTCATAGACCGGCTCTCGCTTAACCCTAGTGGATCTCAGCTTATACAAGATGATGTCAGGAGAGTGATTTATGAATTAAATCATTTGCAAGATCATATTCTAGTTAGCTACTCTAGAATAAGCATTAGGGTTTATCAGGATAATGAGTATACAACTCAACAATCTATAGTTGGGGCTAATCCCTCATAACTATTTGAACCCTAAATCTAACAAAGGAATCTACTCAGACATAGTTGAGTGATTCATAACATCTAGGTAATAATAGCAATTCATTAGATTTAGAAGACCAAACACTTAAGTTCCTGTTGATAACAAATCTCTTTGTATCTTTCTTCTAAAACTAGAATCCTATATCCTTTGATGAATAGAAATGAGATAAAAAGAATACTTTAGATTGATAAATGAAAAGTACTAGAACAATGAATTATTGTAAAAAACTTACTTTGCCAAAACACATATGCAAAGGTATAAATACAAGTTCAATTAGGTTAAAAACTCGTCAGGGGCATTATTGTAATAGTTTAAAATCTTGGGCTTCAAGTCGATTGAGATTATTCTTCCTTCTTTTACAAGCTCGATATCGATCAATAGTACTAGGCGTACATCGATCGATGGAGTATCTCGTCATCGTTTCTTCGGATGCGTCATTGATCGATTACACAGAATGTGTATCGATCGATATGTATCTCTGGATATCGACCTTAACGTCTGATCCTATAGTCATCTCGGGAAAACTCTCATTTAAGCTCCATAATAGCACCTAAAATGTCACTTTACTCCAAAATACCCTTGAACCTGAAAACATACCTAAAAGACTCCAAAACATAGATATATATATATATATATATATATATATATATATATATATATATATATATATATATATATATATAGTAAAATCATTGAAATACCATGGGTAAAAGTGGGTCAAAATCATGGTATATCAACTCCCCCAGACTTAACCTTTTGCTTGTCCTCAAGCAAACACACATGCAGTATTTGAAAGAAGTTTGAAAATAGCAGGGACTCAATTAAATCTTAACTTTAGAATCATCACATCTACTTTGTTGCAAGCCACATCTTATGTCTATTAACCACAGAAGTACATTATATCATATCCTAGCTTAGCAACAAAATTCATCTAGCCAAACAACTTAGCAATCCTGTCTGTCTATCCCCTCTACTGATTTTATTTATGCATAAAAATAAAAGTTCAGGCTTTACCTTGGGGATATTGATCAAGAAACACATGGATTCAACTCAAGCATGTTTTTGAACACACATGCAGTCTTCTCTGATTCCTTTCTTCCCTTTTTTTCTCTCTTTCCTGGATCCTCATAGTTTCAAATTAAATAAAAATTGATTGCCACAAAGGCTATCTTTGTATCAACTTAGTAACACATATCTTTTGAATAAGTGAATAATGGGGTCGCATGAGTCACTCCTACCCTCGCTCTGATCATTCTTTTAAAGTACAATAATGGGGTTGCAGGAATAACTCCTACCCCTCTACTTCTCAAGAAATCATATTACATATACAAATCTTTTCTTTCTTTCTTAGAATGCCGAAGAGAGAGAAGGAAGGGAATCAGAAGCACACAAATTATTACCTTCCAGACTTGCAGGAGGATTCCGATCTCTTATATACCAAGCCCCAAGACAAGCAATAGATTGTCAGGTTAGGTTGGAAATAAGCTTTGGTTCTTCCAAGCAATCATGAAAAGTGTTGTCATAGGTGACAGGTGAACCACTTTAGCATCTATAGTACTTTCTGCAATCAACAGATCTAAGAATGGTGCTAAAGAGTGGTTAGATAAAAGGAAATTTTTTTGAAATATCTTTGTCCCTTTCTTGACTCAATAAAACCAATTTTAAAAACATTTAATGAAATCCAAAAGGTAAGGTAGCATCAATAATCTCCCCCCAGACTTAAATCATACACTGTCCCCAG
The DNA here is from genome assembly GCA_026261945.1 of Hirschfeldia incana. Lineage (NCBI taxonomy): Eukaryota > Viridiplantae > Streptophyta > Magnoliopsida > Brassicales > Brassicaceae > Hirschfeldia > Hirschfeldia incana. The sequence goes on from JABCMI010000030.1 coordinate 1,513,433, forward strand.
TGTATAACAGTCGGATTAGGGTTTAAATAAATCATATTGAATGAACTGATATCGAAAAAATTAGAACGATATACCTGACCGTAAATAAGTATCGGTCGATAGTGAGTCATCTATGTCGATCGATCTGGATAGGTCTATGTCGAGCGATGTCGACAGGATCATATCGGTCGATAGGAATGGTAATCGTCTAGAATGTAATCTGAAAAACTAAAAACAAAAACAAAAAAAAAATAAAAACAAAAATCAAATTTAACTAAGTAATAAAATGCCTAACAGTGGGTTGCCTCCCACTCAGCGCTTTATTATAGTCTTTTAGCTTGACTATGGTGGTATTGAGGCTAGTGAGGGTAACAAGACTCATCATTGTCTTCTTCTTTTTCTCCAAACCATGTGGTGCATAAGCTTCTTGTGGCTTCATCTCCTCTGGTAAGTCTCTCCTTAAGTGTTGCTATCTTATTGTGTATAGCATCTAGCCTTGCTTCAGAATTCTCAATGAAGAACTCATGACGTTTAAGTGTTGGATAGGCGTGTTTGGATAGATCACTAGTTCTTCTTGCATTTCATTGAGCCTGTCACAAGTTCTCCTGCGTACCATGAGCTTATCGATCGATCTCGGGTAGTCTATATCGATCGACACTGGTTCTGGTCTGTCGGTCGATGTCCTGGCTGGCATATCAGTCGATTCGAGTGGTGCAGGTCTTTCAGCGAGTTGTCTGGAGATGGTTTTTATCTCCTTCTGAAGGTTCTATATGGTGGACTTTATGCTTTTGACGTCGCCTTGTACTGGGAACCCTAATTCTTCAGTGCTTCGGTAGGACAAATCACCAACTTCTTGTATCATTGTGATGAGATCTTGAACTGTTTTCTCCATCTCAGCTTTGGTGCAGAACTCTGTATTGTTGATATCGGGCGATGTACTTGGCTGTGCATCGGTCGATACTGAGCGTGTCTAATCTTCGCAGAACTTTTGAGTGTACAGCTCTCTCAATCATTCTTTAACCTCTTGTAGACGACTGTCTGTTGGTGGGATCATCTCATCACTGATTGCCTTCTTTCTGTTGTAGAAAGATTTCATCGTCTGGTGTATGTGCTGTAATGCATTGATGATGTGATCCATAGTATCTACCATTGTTGTTGTGCGAATCTTGAATGAGGTGATGTTGCTGTTGAGGTGCTGATATTTCTCTTCCAGATCTTTAGTGATGACCTCCTCTTCTCTTCTTATATCCCAATAGATGTTGCTGATAAGGGTATGTATCTCTGCTTTGTTGTATGTGGTCGTCTTCAAACGTTTATCGAGCGATGACACATAACCTGTATCGGTCGACGTGGTGTGTTCAGTATCGGTCGATGGCTTCCTGTAGGTTTCTATCTTCAAGCGAAGCGTATCCACTTCTTCCTGTAAGGCATCTTTCTTCTGATGGACAAGATCATTAGCACTCTGAAGCCAGTTGATCTCTGATTCAAGTGATGATCGGACCTTCTCGATTTCTGTTGGATATCCGAATGTGTCCCAAATATAAGGACTCTTTGTCTCGTTGATCATACTCTGGACTTCAGCTTCAGAAGGAGATAAAAACCATCTCCAGACAACTCGCTGAAAGACCTGCACCACTCGAATCGACCGATATGCCAGCCAGGACATCGACCGACAGACCAGAACCAGTGTCGATTGATATAGACTACCCGAGATCGATCGATAAGCTCATGGTACCATGAGTTCTCCTGCGTACCATGAGCTTATCGATCGATCTCGGGTAGTCTATATCGATCGACACTGGTTCTGGTCTGTCGGTCGATGTCCTGGCTGGCATTTCGGTCGATTCGAGTGGTGCAGGTCTTTCAGCGAGTTGTCTGGAGATGGTTTTTATCTCCTTCTGAAGGTTCTATATGGACTCTTTGTCTCGTTGATAGATCCATTGGCAGTGTGAAGGATATCTGTTATGTCCTTCTTTGTGAGTGGAATGATTCTTCCATCCATTGCTCGTGCATTGCCTGCTGGATCTCTGAAAATACCAACCTCATCCGGAGTTAGAAAACAAAAATCTATATTATGTGTTTGTACCTCGGATGGTGTGGTGGTCGTATCGTTCGATGCTCTAGCAGGTGCATCGGTCGATGTCTTGTGACGTGTGTCGATCGATTGTTGTTGTGACATATCGGTCGATGGGACTTCCTCAGGTTGGGTTAAATGCTTCAGTGGTGCTGTATCCACTGCAAAACTCTCATGATAGTCGCTTGCCCAACTTCTAATTGAGTAGTCTCCGTCTCTTGTATCTTCACGTGGTGTGTAGAGTGATACAAAGTCAATGGGATCGCTTGATGGTTGATAAGATCGTTTGAGCGATCTCCTTTGATGCGTATCGGTCGATGAAGCCTGGCCTCTATCGGTCGATGCGTTGAATCTGAAGGTGTGGGAAGTGTGTCCGTCTTCTTCTTCACGAAGGAATCTGTACTCTGTGGCTCGTTCTTCCTTATAATCTTTATCATACTCCTCTTCTAGGACCAGTAGGGGTATGTAGCTGTCATTTTCCGAGTTGTCTAGCTTGAAATCTCTATCTCGAAACTCCTCGTCGGCTTCCTTGAATGTCCTATCGATCGATGTCAATATCTCGGCATTGTCCTCCTAGGTGGCTCCATATCAATCGATGTGATGTTATCTACATCGGTCGATGGGTTGTCACAGGTATCGGTCGATGCAAGGTTGCTCTCATCGGTCGATACAAGGTTGCTCTCATCGGTCGATGTGACTGGATCTGTTTCGTACTCGGCCATGGAATCATACTCTTGTGAACAAAAGCATGCTGCTACGACTTCTGGGGTTTCCTTCTTTGGAATCTTGACGACTTGGACTGGATCATAGAGGGTAGTGGGGTCTATTAAGGTTAGGCAGAGCTTGTTGAACTTTAGGTCACAAACAGCTCCAACGGTGGCTAAGAAAGCTCTTCCAAATAGAAGGGATGTCTTGAAGTTGAGCTTGACATCCAGGACGTGGAAGTCTGTAGGGATGATGGCATCTCCTATATGTACCTCAAGATTTCGAACTATGCCTCCAGAGTTCTGTTGAGAACAATCCACGAAGATGAATGTCTCTGCAGTAGGCTCTATCTTCAGACCTAGGTGGTCTGCCATGATCTTAGGTAAGATGCTGACTCCTGATCCTGTGTCACAGAGGGCACGAGGGAATTCAATACCCTTTATTGAGCAGGGCACTGTGAACTTCCCTGGATCACTCCTCTTGGTCAGTGTGGTCCTCTTCTTCAAGCTATCGCGAACTTGGTGAAACATCCTCTTGATGTCTTCTTCTGTCTCCTTAGTTTCCCTGAAAAACATCCACAATCTGTGCGAAAAGTAAGCTTCCTCATAGGGTTTATCTGCAGGGATCCTTAGAACTCTCTTTCTAAAGTTTTCTATCTCAACTTCATTAGCTCCCCTTTTAAGGTGCTTGACAATCTTTTCTTTCCTTTTTCTTAGAACTCTTCCTAGGTTTTCCTTTTTTGTCTCCATGGGCTCAATGATGTCCGTGGGTTTCTTCATGATGGCTGTTGGAAGGGTTTTGGAAAGTTTAGACTTTTCTCGGAGTGCATTAAGTCATGCTACATCGATCTTCGGTAGTTGCACTCGGCGATGAGGTATTGTATATCGACCGACAGCGACTCCTGTATGTTGGTCGATATTGGTGTCTCCTGATCGGTCGATGGAAGTCTCTCTGTATCGATCGATAGGATCTGAAGTCGGGTCGACTTCCATAGGGGCGGGCGGATGTGGGTGTCTAGCTGCGAAGGCTTCGTGTGACATGATCGTGATGGAATTGCATTCGTTGGAGGGTTCCTCGAAGTCTATCGATCGATACTCGTCAAAGTTTATCGATCGCTTTGCATTTGGTGATATCGATCGATGTCGGATAGATGATGTCGATCGATATGGAGCGAATCCGGTTTCGGGTGTGTCCTCATGTGTCGAATCTTGCAGCCTTTCTTGCTTAACCACTTGCCAAAAATCATCATCCAGGATAGTATTGACGCGGTGGTTACCAGCAGACTCTCCTTGTCTCTTTGCTAAAGCTTCTTTTGTTTTTTCAAAGCTTCTCATGTCTGAACCACCTGAGTTTCCACTTTCTTCATATAGGTACTCAAAGCATCAAGCTTTGTATTCAGGGTGGTGTAGACAGAGTCAATCTTCCCATTGAAATCCACCTGTAGCTTCTGCTGGGTCTCCAGAACTCTTTCCAGCATCTCTTCTAGTTTGCTTTCCTGGGTGGGTGGGTGACGCAATCGGAAATCACACAGGTTAGCCAACACTAACCCTAGGAACAAATCAAGCTCTCAAGCAAGAACTTGAATAGTAAAGCTCTAGAATCCACCAGAAAAGCTCTGGAATCCACCAGAAAAGATAAAAGCTTTAAAACTTCTATTGATAAGAAAATTAGATTGTGTCCAAAACAGAATGCCTAAGACTCTCTTATATAGAGAAAGCCTAAACCATAAAAAGGAAATTAAAACATAAAAAAGGAAAAAACCATAAAAAGGAAATTAAAACATAAAAAGGAAAAAACACTGAAAAGGTAAATTTCTAAAAAATAATAGAAAAGGAAAACTTCTAAGATTCTCCTACATCAGTCTCCTCCACCTCTGAAGAACTCGACCCCGAGTTCTCTTCTGGATAAAGAACACCATCAGCATGGTATTCATAGATGTCAGCCACATTGAACGTATTAGAAATGTTCATGTCTTCTGGAAGTGCTACCACATAAGCATTATCATTTATCTTCCTCAAAATCTTGAATGGCCCATATTTGCGAGGCTGTAGCTTGCGATATGTGCCAACCGGGAATCTTTCTTTTCGTAGAAACACCATCACTTCATCTCCTTCGTTGAACACCTTGACTCTTCTTCGTTTGTCTGCTGCTTCTTTATTCTTTTGACCAGTTGCTTCTAATTTCGCTCGGACAGCTTCTTTAGTTGCTAAAATATCCTCGGCCATTGCTTCAGCTGAGACACTAACTCCAGGAGCTTTAGGCAACTTAACCAAATCGACCACATGCTTCGGAACAGAAGTATAAACAAAAGAAAAAGGTGATTTCCCTGTAGCTGAATGTACAGCACTGTTGTAGGCAAACTCCACTTGAGGTAAAGCTAGATCCCATTGTTTCGGTTTATCTCCACAAACACTTCGAATCATATTCCCCAAAGTTCTGTTTGTTACTTCGGTTTGTCCATCAGTCTGTGGGTGAGCTGAAGAACTTCGTTTTAAGCTGGTTCCAAACATCCTCCAAAGTGTAATCCAGAAGTGACTGAGAAACTTGGTATCTCTGTCTGAGATTATTGTCTTAGGAACCCCATGAAGACGTACTACTTCCCGAAAAAACAACTTGGCGATGTTAGAGGCATCTGCAGTCTTCTTGCAGGCGATGAAATGCGACATCTTGGAGAATCTATCAACGACCACAAAGACATAATCGACGCCTCGCTGTGTATGAGGCAAGCCTAGCACAAAATCCATGGACAAGTCTTGCCAAATATCCTCTGGGATCGGTAATGGCATATAAAGACCAGTGTTCTGCGATTGTCCTTTAGAAACCTGACAGACATAACACCGTTTAACTATAACACCTGCATCCCTCCTCAAATGTGGCCAATAAAACCTTGCCTCCAAGCTAGCAATGGTCTTGTCTCTTCCCAAATGTCCACTAAGGCCACCACCATGCAGATCTCGAATCAACTTTTCTCGTAATGACGAACAAGGAATGGACAGCCTGTCCCCTTTAAAAAGATAACCATCTCGTATGTGGAAATCTGCTGAAGGATGCTTCCCATTGCATTTGCTCCATAATTCTTCGAATTCAGCATCACGTTCGTACAACTCCTTCAAAAGCTCAAAACCCACAATCTCTTGTGATAAGATAGTGAGTAAAGAAGCTCTTCTACTCAAGGCATCTGCCACCTTGTTAAGTGTTCCAGACTTATGTTGAATAATGAAAGGAAACTTTTGCAGAAAACTTACCCAACGAGCATGCATCTTATTTATCACTTTCTGGCTGTGAAGATACTTTAGAGTTTGGTGGTCTGTAAATAGAACAAACTCTCTCTGAATCAAATAATGCTCCCATTGTCTCAGAGCTCGAAAAACCGCATAGAACTCTTGATCATATGTGCTCCACTTTTGCCGCGCTTCACTCAACTTTTCACTAAAGAAAGCTATAGGCCGCTTCTCTTGTGATAAGACAGCACCTATTCCCACACCACTAGCGTCACATTCCACTTGAAACACTTTGTCAAAATCGGGTAAGGCTAATACTGGTGCAGTACAAAGCTTCTCTTTAATTAAAGCAAAACTCTCTTCTTGTTCTGATCCCCAATGGAACTTCCCTTTCTTTAAACACTCAGTGATAGGCGCAGTAATGGTACTAAAATCTCTAACAAACCTCCTGTAGAAAGTAGCTAAACCATGAAAGCTGCGTACCTCAGTGACTGATTTAGGAGCAGGCCAATCACGTATGGCACTCACTTTGTCCTCGTCAACCTGAATCCCGTCTTCACCAATAATGAATCCTAAAAATAACAGCTTGTTGGTGCTGAACGTACATTTCTTCAGATTAATGTACAATTGGTTTTCTTGCAAAACTTGCAAAACCTGCTTCAGATGCTCCATATGCTCGTCTTTGGTCTTACTATATATCAAAATATCATCAAAGTAAACCACCACAAAAGAACCAATGAAAGGTCGGAGAACCTGGTTCATTAATCTCATGAAAGTGCTAGGAGCATTTGACAACCCAAAAGGCATCACCATCCATTCGAATAACCCATCCTTACTCTTAAAAACAGTCTTCCACTCATCTCCAGGCCTGATTCGAATTTGATGATAACCACTCCGAAGATCTATCTTTGAAAACACCTTAGAACCCGGCAACTCATCAAGCATATCGTCCAACCGAGGTATAGGAAATTGATACTTAATGGTTATCTTGTTGATGGCTCTACTATCAACACACATCCGCCACTGGTTACCTTTCTTAGGAACTAGAAGAACTGGTACAGCACATGGACTCATGCTCTCGCGAATAAATCTCTTTCTCAGCAAATCTTCAATTTGTTCCCTTAAAATCTCATTCTCCTTAGGGCTCATGCGGTAGTGGGGAAGATTCGGTAGACTAGATCCTGGAATTAAGTCAATATGGTGTTGAATATCTCTCATGGGAGGTAGATCATTAGGAAGTTCCTCTGCAATCAGCTCTTTGAAGTCGTCCAGAAATTCTAGCACTTCTTGTGGGGTAGACGTCTCCTCTGCTACTGCACTCAATAGCCCATTAACCACCAACGGATAGAAACACTTTGCTTCTTGAACATCCGCATCAAGCTCTTTGTCGTCATGTGTCATAACCAAGAAGCTTGATTTCTTTTCCTTCGCACTATTACAGAAATCTTTAACAGGTGCCATGGCAATTTTATGATTGCCCCATGAAAACAATATCACATTATCTCGACCTCGATATGTGACGTCGTTATCATACTGCCAAGGTCGACCAAGAAGAACATGACAAACATCCATGTCTAGAACGTCACAAGTGATCTCTTCCCTATAATATTTACCTATAGATATGGGAACTTTGCAAGTCATGCTAACTCGAACTTGTGATCCTCTCTTCACCCAACCAAGGCCGTACGGTTTCTCATGACGGGTCGTGGGTAGCTTCAGATAATCCACCAGCTTTTGAGAAACTAAATTATCCGAGCTCCCATTATCCACAATTACATTACACACCTTGTTTTGAATAGAACAGTGTGTTCTAAACAAATTCTTATGTTGGCCTTCCTCTTTAGATGACAACAAGATTCGTTGCAGCACAATGTTTATTCTCTCTCCAGATTCTTCTTCAGCGAATTCAGCTCCCTCATATTCTTCATTCTCAGCGAAGTTCTATTCATCCTCTTCATCTTCTTCTTCTACTATAGCGACTGTTATCCGACTTGGACATACATTGGATTTATGACCATGTCCTTGGCATCGGAAACACTTGTCAATGGAAGGCCGTGCATAGGAATTGTTCTGTCTCTGAGCTGGTGTTTTATTCTGTTGTGTAGCATTAGAGCTACTAGCTCCTTTGTTTCCCGGGTGTGAGTCATTATTGGCTGCACTCTTTTCTTTCTCACTCGTGGGTTCAAGACTGGTCTGAGCTGTGTTTCTTCTAAATGTTGAGAATCCTCGTGATGAATTCTCCATTAACTCGGCTTTCAGCGCTAGACTGGAAGCTTCCTGCACGGTCCATACGGTTTGCAAACCCATCTTTCCTTGAAGAGAACCCTTTAAACCGCTGATGTACCTAGCCACCTTCTGATTCTCTGTTTCACCTAACTCATTGCGTTCAGAGAAACGCAAGAATTCTGCTGTGTATTCAGTCACAGTTCTGTTTCCTTGAACACAATCGAGATACATCTTGTAGAGAATCTGTTCATAATCTTCCGGTAAGAATCGTTCCAGCATTAATTGCTTCATTCGGCGCCAGGTTCTAACAGGCCCTCTCCTCTGTCTTTGCCTTTGGACTACGAGTTTATCCCACCATACTGCAGCTGTCTTCTTCAATCTGACTGCTACCATCTTGATTTGTTTACTCTCGGGAACACCCATGACATCAAAAAATCGATCAACATCAATTTGCCAATCAAGAAACTCCTCCACTCCCATAGTTCCATAGAACAATGGAATATCGGCCTTCACCCGGTAATCGTGATTGTTTTGTTGGTTATCTTCAGCTATTTCTTCTTCTGATTCTTCATCAGAGCTGGAATTATCAACAATAACATCACGATTGTTTCTCCCTTGCTGACCTCGCACTCTTTCTCCGCCTCTTTGACCAGCGTGTACTCCACCTCTTCGACCGGCGTTTTCTCCACCTCTTTGACCGGCGTTATTAACCAGATTGGGAAAAGCCACAACCTGATTATTTAACGCTGTTACCAGATGTGCCAATTGAGCAGTTACAGCAGTGAGGTTTGTGGTTGCCTCCCTTAATCCTTCTGCGAAACCCTCGAAGTCGGCTCTGGTTATTGGTTGATCACCCATGGCTGATCAAGCTTCGAAAGAGAAGGAGAAAGCCTTGCTCTGATACCACTTGACGCAGTCGGAAATCACACAGGTTAGCCAACACTAACCCTAAGAACAAATCAATCTCTCAAGCAAGAACTTGAATAGTAAAGCTCTGGAATCCACCAGAAAAGCTCTGGAATCCACCAGAAAAGATAAAAGCTTTAAAACTTCTATTGATAAGAAAATTAGATTGTGTCCAAAACAGAATGCCTAAGACTCTCTTATATAGAGAAAACCTAAACCATAAAAAGGAAATTAAAACATTAAAAGGAAAAAACCATAAAAAGGAAATTAAAACATAAAAAGGAAAAAACACTGAAAAGGTAAACTTCTAAAAAATAATAGAAAAGGAAAACTTCTAAGATTCTCCTACATCAGTGGGGGTGGATTGGTGTAGAATGAGTTTCCATAACTCCTGTTGTTGTGGAGATTGCTGATGCTGTAGGTGGGTTTCTGTGAACTTGGGTTGTAGTTGCTTCTCTCCTGTTTCCTCCTGGAATTCTAGATCTCTGAAATCCTGGTCCACTGATCCAGTTCACATCTTCCTATGTGTGTTCCTCTCTAGCTGCAGTTTCTGCATCCTCAACTGAGCAAATCTGCTTGTTTAGTAACTTCTGAACATTGTCCAGTTGTGCTTGAAATTCAATAATATGTTCCTTCCTAAGGAATGATACAAATTTCGCTTTGACATGCTGTTGCTTGAAGCTAAGTTATCAATTAACTTCACAACATCATGTGGATTCCTTGTGCTGAAGTTTCCTTCACAAGCTGTATCAAGAGCCATCTGATACTTCAAAGCGATGCCTCTGTAGAAGGTGCATAGTAGTTGCACATTATTGAATCCATGGTGTGGGCAATCGCGCTGGTAGTATTTGAATCTGTTACAGGTATCCTTGAATGACTCTCCAGGATCCTGAGTGAATGTAGCAATCTTCCTCCTCTAGTCTTCAGCACGTGAATCATCAAAGAAGTTATGAAGGAATGCGTTTTTGATGTCCTTCCAGGTTGAGAGAGAACCTGGTGGTAATTGCCTCAGCCATTGCAAAGCTTCTCCTGATAGAGAGTATTTGAAAAGTTTGCAGAGAAGATAGTCTTTAGGGACTCCATTGGCTTTAATGACGGATATGAGATCCTCGAACCTCTCTAGAATGTCCATAGGATGCTCATGGGATAACCCACAGAAGGGTATTTGTCCCACAAGTGTGTAGTACTGCGACTTGAGCTCGAAATCTCCTCTCTGAATGGCAGGAGGGCAGATGGCTGATCGGTTGGTATAGAACTGATCTTGACGGTTGTAGTCAGCCAAGGTTCTAGCTCTGTTAGCTTCATTTACAGGTTGGATGAAGTATGTAGTTGCAGTGTCTTGCTCAGGAATGATTTCCTTTTGAGCATTCAGCTTCTGACATGCTGCGTTCCGCAGGGGACCATCTTGATCACGCAGGTCTCCATTCTCATCGGTTGTGAGAATAATAGGCGGTAAATGACTCGGCGGGTAGTATCGATCGATGTAATGTGATTAATATCGATCGATGTCGGATGAAAGGTATTGGTCGACGAACGGTTGTTGATGTCGATCGATGGAGCGGTGCGACTATCGGTCGACAAAGAAGGTGTCTCGGTCGACTGTGGTAGGCGAGTATCGGTCGACAAAGAGCAGTTGATGTCGATCGATGTGGAAAGTAAGTTCTTGCGGATACTACGTTCCAAACTGTGGGGGTCTTCTGAGTACACAAGTTGAGGATTCTTGTTGCTTCTGGTACTGCTGGGCATGTACCTGAAAAAGACGAGAATTTTTTCTTGCGTCAGAAGATGATGAAGCAGTAACAAATAACCTAGACCTAATCAGATTAAATCTATTGGCGATCTTAGCTCCCCGGCAACGTCGCCAAATTTGATATCACTCAAATTACCCTAAGGAGTGAATTACTCTCTCAAATAAGAGGTTAAGATGTAGTTTTTAGGAATCAAATCACGGGGAGCGAAGAAACACAAAAGATTGTAATCTCTAGAGACTAAGCTAGGTTGAAATGGGTTTAATTGTAAATTGCAGTTGTGAGCAATGATAAGTTGCTCAAGAGAATGGTTTAAGGTTGTAAACAACAAGAGAAAGTAGTTAGATTCAAGGTTACTATTTGATAGGTCATGGATTTTACCCAGCTTTACCATGATTTATAATGTTTTTGAAAACAAAAGAATACTTTTAGTGCCTTTCTAGAGCTTTTTTAGGTTCAGGTACTCATTGGTGTAAAATAGCTGAAATGGAGCTAAAACAGAGACTTTATGAAGATATTAACCGAGCTACCGTTTATACCATCGACCGATACCATTTGAGGACATCGACCGATAGAAGTTAATCAAGATCGACCGATAGAAGCATTTCAACATCGATCGATGTTGAAGTCTCCCGAGTCATTAATTACTAATTAGAAGCCCTAATTGCTTCTAATGTTTTTACTAATTACACCTTAAGTCCCTGGCCGCCTGTTAGGCTATAATAGAGGGTTTTTGTACTAGTTTAGGGTAGACTTGCCAAGAGACCTTTGGAGAAGATCTATGAATTGAGAGAAGCACTTTGTCATACCATTGAGAGAGCTTAGGATTGGAGAGAGAGATCTGAACTGCAATCACAGAGAAGATCTTGAACTCCCTTTGCTTTACTTATTTATTATTTCTCATTTTATTTCTATTCAAAAGTATTATTCAAACCATCATGATTTTGTCTCCCATGAATATGTTTGAGTAGTCTCACTGTTAGATTTAGGTTTCTCATCAAATTATGTACTGAATAAGCTCTTGTCAGGGTATTTAAAATATAATTCTTCTTCTAGTTGTTCTTAATGCTATGCTAAGGAATTGATCAACCTTAACCTAGATCTTAGGATTAATTTGTCCAAGTGAGAACTTGATAAATACCTGAAACCAAACTAGTTAGATTTATTTCTGCTAAACTTAAACGAGAGTTTTAGTTTAGTGAGGATTAAAGGATTAAATCAAACTCGCCCTTAAGATTCTCTAGAAACTATATCGATCGATAAAGCACTCGCTTGATCAACCGATATAGCGAAAGGTTAATCGATCGATATCTCTATCAGAGTATCGATCGATACTTTCTCGCGGCTATCGTACGATAGTACATGACCCGAGATCTAGTAGAGGATAATCTCTTAAGTTTGAGTCCAGAATTATGAAAACTAAAAACCTTAACACCCTAAATGCATAATTAACCTGAGAAACACCTAAATCTAGCTACTCCTTTAAACCTTAAAACAAACACAAGTATTCAGCTAAGCAATAACTTGCTTACCTCTTCAATTTATTGTTTTAAACCATATTAGTCTAGCTTTATTTCGAAAACTAAACAATCTGTTTTGTAGTCCTAGAGTCTCTGTGGATTCGATCCCTAAGTACTACAATCAAACCTCTTTTGATGAGAGTAATTCACTCCTTAGGGTAATTTGAGTGATATCAAATGGGTAGAGGCAATCGCTTCACCAACGAACGACGCATATGTAGTCATTAAACTTTTCAAGAGCATTATTTTCCCAAGATTTGGAGTACCTCAGATAGTCATAAGCGATGGTGGCACTCATTTTATCAACAAAGTCTTCGAGAACTTACTCAAAAAGAACGGAGTACACCATCGGGTCGCGACACCTTACCATCCGCAAACCAGTGGACAGGTAGAAGTTTCCAACAGACAAATCAAACTGATTTTTGAAAAAACTGTTGGAGCTACGAGACAAGATTGGTCTAAGAAATTGGACAACGCACTATGGGCTTATCGGACTGCATTCAAAACTCCACTTGGAACTACCCCATTCCACGTACTCTATGGTAAAGCATGTCATTTACCAGTCGAGTTAGAGCATAAAGCCGCCTGGGCAACCAAACTTCTAAATTTTGACATTAAGCCGGCTGCTGAAAGGAGACTCATCCAACTTAACGAACTGGACGAAATAAGACATATGGCTTACAAGAACTCCAAATTGTATAAGGAAAGAACAAAAGCTTACCATGATAAAAAAATCATTTCTAGGCATTTCGCCGCAAATGACCAAGTTCTCCTATACAATTCTCGTTTGACATTATTTCCCGGAAAACTCCGTTCTCGTTGGTCTGGCCCTTTCACCGTAACTAAAGTCCACCCAAGTGGTGCTATCACTCTTACCAATGGAAAAGGAGAGGAATTTACGGTAAACGGCCAACGAGTGAAACACTATTGGGTTAAACCCCCAAATGAGCACCCTTTAGAGTTGGGTATACCTAACTCAGATTAGAGTTTCATATAATAAAAGTCAAGCTACTGACTTTAACTAAGCGCTGAGTGGGAGGCAACCCACTGATTATATTTAAAATTTTCATATTTCAATAGGATTCTATAGTCAAAATAAATTCAGCAAAAATTAGAATAACATCGTAGCCAAATTTGGATTATATCGATCGATATTGGAAAACCCATATCGATTGATGGGGACATATCGAGGGCGAACCCCGTTTTTAACTCGATACGCGCCGCTCCTCCTCATAAATCGCAAAACAACCTGAAAACTTCAAAACCCTTTTTCTCTCTCGATCCTACACGAAATCACTTCGTTTTTTGCCTCAATCAACTCGAATTTCATCCTTCTTCTCGGTTTCGATCTCTATTCCACAATCCTTCAAGGTATATTCACTTAAATTTCTAGATTTTATGAACCCTAGGTTCCAAAACAAACTTGAAGTGAAAACCGGTTGAAACATTTGTTTTTCTTTGATTGAAGTTGCTAGGATTGATAGCATTGAGGTTTATGAGTATTAGAACTAGGATTTACATTGTTCTTTTGCGATTTGGTTTCCTGAGATTTTTTGCAGGTTTCGGAACCCAATATCGGTCGATATGTATCATCCTATCGATCGATATGAGTCTGATAAGAGAAATACGGAGATCCAATATCGATCGATATACATTAGTATCTATCGATCGATATGCGCTTATATTGCGAATACTAATGACGTCGTTCTCTTAAAAATTGCAGATGAGCTCTCCAGATGAAAACCGAGAGAGGAGAACCAAGCGTCGTCTCGACCCTAGAGACGCCACCAGCTCACGCCCATCTACTTCCACCTCAGCACTACGAGGTGACGAGCGCGCTCCTTGGTCCATTGCGGACGGGCAACCTGTCCGAATCCGCAGAGCTTTTGAGGATCCGGCAGCAGCTGCCAAGAGCAACACATGTCTGCACCGCACAGTATCTGACGACTGGGACGACTACGACAGCCTGCTCTACAACGCTTGGCTGAATGTAGAGATCGCCCCTACACAGTTCAATGATCCTGACATTGTGCGTAGCCTCGGGATCAGGCGTGACCTCAGTGACATGCTCGCTCAGCTCGGTCTTGGGACCATGGCCTCCCAACCCTACGACCTATACCCCTCTCTCGTCAGGCAGTTCATGGCTACAGTCCGTTTCGAGTACAACAACCACCCCAACAGTGTGGCTTGTGATGGCGTTCTCTCTTTCTTTGCTCGAGGCATCAGGTACTACATCACAGTCTCTCAGCTCTGCAAAATCTACGGTTTCCAGAACTCTACGGCCACACACAGCAGCCTCTCATCCTTCCCACGCGTGAAGGAGTTCTGGGAACTCTTTGGTACCAGTCCTTGGAGCTCCACTACGGCCATTTAGACTGAGATCCGTCATCCTACTCTGCTCTGCAAGATGGAACCAAACAAGGTAAGGATCCACGAGCTTACACTCATCTACCATGCGCTTGACGGAGTGGTCAACCTGACCTTTGTGGATCCTGAGCATGACCTGACACCACCAAACCTTGGAGCTGTATTTGCTGAGCACCTCGTGGGTTTGAAGATCAAGCCTTTCACTGGCACTACGCGGAAACAAGAGCGGATAGGGAGCCTCCTCACACCGATCTTTCAGTACCTCCAGATTCGTTTGGACGAGGGCAGCGCTATCACGTCTCGCGCTTACTTGGATGCAGCTCACCTGCGCAGCAGCCTTTGGCTCGACAGAGAGCTCACCTGGACCTTCAGGACTACCGACGGAGAGCGTAGGATCATCTTGCCACGCCGTGAGTTGACTAACTTTAACGGCGATTACGAGAGGCTCCGATTCCAGCTTGACACGCGCATGATCAGAAACCCCACCGCTCACCGTCGTTTGACACGAGCCCGCAGCACAGACACTCCTAGAGCTACACCAGCCACACGCCTTCCATCCTTCCCAGACCTCGCAGGCTTGGAGGATAGCGATGAGAGGGTTTACAGGAGAGGAGTGCTACGTGCCCTTCAGGCCATCTGGTCCCGTGTTTCGCATTTCAGTTGCTCGAGCCGCACCAGCACGTCAGCTCATGATCCTTAAGCACCGGGACCATCTCACCAGTACCGTCAGGACGACGAGGAGGAGGACGACGATGAGGGCAGCGAGGAGTGACCCACCTGCCCATCTCTATCCCTTATCTTATGCTACTATGTTTTTCTTTCTTATTTCAGACTTGTAGGATTTATCTTCGTACTTTACTTTGACTCTGCTTGCTATTATTTCTTATCTAACTATTCATGTGTGTTGAGACTATCTAACAGAGCTAACATATAGACTTTAAAACTCAGAGAGAATGAGTTGGATGGACAACAACACATTGAAGACATACGCAGAGAGCTTCATATCGATCAACAGTTACATTGTCGATCGATATAATCGCCCACACATCGATCGATGTCGGTTACACCGTATCGATCGATATCTCCGATAATAGGTACGAATTATCCTGCTAACATGAACTAATTTGTTACATTTAATTTTCTTCTTAGACATAATAACACTGGGGACAGTGTTGTTTAAGTCTGGGGGGGGTATACACTAACATTTCTTGTTTTATGACATTCATTCTCGTTTTATAAAAAAAAATTTCAAATAAATTTTTTAAAAAAAAGGAAGCACTAATTTGTTTGATCTAAATTCCCTATATAACCACTCTTTAGCACCATTCTTAGATCTGTTTACTGCAGAAAGTACTATAGATGCTAAAGTGGAGCACCTGTCACCTTGACGACACTTTTTATGATTATTTGGAAGAACCAAAGCTGATTTCCAACCTAACCTGACAATCTATTGCTTGTCTTGGGGCTTGGTATACAAGGGATCGGACTCCTCCTGCAAGTCTGGAAGGTAATAGTATGTGTGCTTCTGATTCCCTTCCCTCTCTCTCTTCAGCATCCTAAGGAAAGAGAGAAATTATTTGTATAAAGATGTGATATGATATCTTGAAAAATAGAGGGGTAGGAGTGATTCCTGCGACCCCACTATTCTACTTTAGAAGATTGATCAAAGCGCGGGGTAGGATTGATTCCTGCGACCCCTCTATTCGCTTATTCAAAGGTATGTGTTACTAAGTCAATGAGATAACGCAAAGATAGCCTTTGTGGCAATCAGTGTTCATCAAAATTTGAGACTATGAGGATCCAGAGAAGAGAGATAAAAGGGGGAAGAAAGGGATCAGAGAAGACTTACCTGTGTGTTCAGAAACTTGCTTGGGTTGAGTCCATGTGTTCCTTGATCGATACTCCCAAGGTAAAGCCTACACTTTTATTTCATGCAAAAATGAAATCAGTAGAGGGGAAGACAAATAGGATTGCTAAGTTGTTGGATAGATGAATTGTTGCTAAGCTAGGATATGTCATAATGTACTTCTAAGATTTATAGATATATGTTGTGGTTTGCAACAAATGAGAGGTGACGATTTCGAATTTAAGATCACAGGAGCTTCCGCTTTTCAAACCTTTTCTAGACCAATGTTCTGTTATTTGCCTGAGGACAAGCAAAAGGATAAGTCTGGGGGAGCTGATAGGTCATGGATTTTACCCACTTTTTACCATGATTTATATATGTTTTTGAAAACAAAAGAATACTTTTAGTGCCTTTCTAGAGCTTTTTCAGGTTCAGGTACTCATTGGTGTAAAATAGCTGAAATGGAGCTAAAACAGAGACTTTATGAAGATATTAACCGAGCTACCGTTTATACCATCGACCGATACCATTTGAGGACATCGACCGATAGAAGTTAATCAAGATCGACGGATAGAAGCATTTCAACATCGATCGATATTGAAGTCTCCCGAGTCATTAATTACTAATTAGAAGCCCTAATTGCTTCTAATGTTTTTACTAATTACACCTTAAGTCCCTGGCCTCCTGTTAGGCTATAATAGAGGGTTTTTTTACTAGTTTAGGGCAGACTTGCCTAGAGACCTTTGGAGAAGATCTAAGAATTGAGAGAAGCACTTTGTCATACCATTGAGAGAGCTTAGGATTGGAGAGAGAGAGATCTGAACTGCAATCACAGAGAAGATCTTGAACTCCCTTTGCTTTACTTATTTATTATTTCTCATTTTATTTCTATTCAAAAGTATTATTCAAACCATCATGATTTTGTCTCCCATGAATATGTTTGAGTAGTCTCACTGTTAGATTTAGGTTTCTCATCAGGGTTAAATTATGTACTGAATAAGCTATTGTCAGGGTGTTTAAAATATAATTCTTCTTCTAGTTGTTCTTAATGCTATGCTAAGGAATTGATCAACCTTAACCTAGATCTTAGGATTAATTTGTCCAAGTGAGAACTTGATAAATACCTGAAACCAAACTAGTTAGATTTATTTCTGCTAAACTTAAACAAGAGTTTCAGTTTAGTGAGGATTAAAGGATTAAATCAAACTCGCCCTTAAGATTCTCTAGAAACTATATCGATCGATAAAGCACTCGCTTGATCGACCGATATAGCGAAAGGTTAATCGATCGATATCTCTATCCGAGTATCGATCGATACTTTCTCGCGGCTATCGTACGATAGTACATGACCCGAGATCTAGTAGAGGATAACCTCTTAAGTTTGAGTCCAGAATTATGAAAACTAAAAACCTTAACACCCTAAATGCATAATTAACCTGAGAAACACCTAAATCTAGCTACTCCTTTAAACCTTAAAACAAACACAAGTATTCAGCTAAGCAATAACTTGCTTACCTCTTCATTTTACTGTTTTAAACCATATTAGTCTAGCTTTATTTCGAAAACTAAACAATCTGTTGTGTAGTCCTAGAGTCTCTGTGGATTCGATCACTAAGTACTACAATTGAACCTCTTTTGATGAGAGTAATTCACTCCTTAGGGTAATTTGAGTGATATCACTATTCAGTTAGTTCAGGATTATAATGCTATAGATGTTTTAATGAGTTGCTTGAATATACTAAAGAACTTCAATTCTTAGATCTGTCTAATATCTATCGTTTATTAGACTCGTCTATTGATCTGACTGCCGACAATATCGTTCGTTGTTTGACAGCTTGTATCGATCGATATGTTTGTCGTCGATCGATTACTCTATTTGAGTATCGATCGATATAACTTCAGATCAAATTGAATATATGTTCACCAAGGTCATAGACAGGCTCTCGCTTAACCGTAGATGATCTCAGCTTATACAAGATGATGTCAGGAGAGTGATTTATGAATTAAATCATTTCCAAGATCATATTCAAGTTAGATACTCTAGAATATGCATTAGGGTTCATGAGGATAATGAGTATACAACTCAACAATCTATAGTTGGGGCTAATCCCTCATAACTATTTGAACCCTAAATCTAACAAAGGAATCTACTCAGACATAGTTGAGTGATTCATATCATCTAGGTAATAATAGCAATTCATTAGATTTAGAAGACCAAACACTTAAGTTCCTCTTGATAACAAATCTCTTTGTATCTTTCTTCTAAAACTAGAATCATATAACCTTTGATGAATAGAAATGAGATGAAAAGAATACTTTAGATTGATAAATGAAAAGTACTAGAACAATGAATTATTGTAAAAAGCTCACTTTGCCAAAACACATAGGCAAGGGTATAAATACAAGTTCAATTGGGTTAAAAACTCGTCAGGGGCATTATTGTAATAATGGGAAATCTTGGGCTTCAAGTCGATTGAGAATATTCTTCCTTCTTCTGCACGCTCGATATCGATCGATAGTACTAGACGTACATCGATCGATGGAGTATCTCGTCATCGTTTCTTCACATGCATCATCGATCAATTACACAGAATGTGTATTGATCGATATGTATCTCTGGATATCGACCTTAACGTCTGATCTTATAGTCATCTCGGGAAAACTCTCCTTTAAGCTCCACAATGGCACCTAAAACGTCACTTTAGTCCAAAATGCCCTTGAACCTGAAAATATACCAAAAGACTCCAAAACATAGATATATATAGTAAAATCATAGAAATACCATGGGTAAAAGTGGGTCAAAATCATGGTATATCAAGCCTCTCAACAACATCTACAATGATATGGGTAAAGCAGAAGAACGCAACAGTAAAGCTCTGGAAGACAAATGTCAAGAACTCAATAGCAACATCACCTCACTCAGGAATCGCATGAACAACATGTGGACAGCTATGGGTAACATCACGGACACACTACACCACATGAAGGAGATGATGAGATCAATCTACAATCACACCAGAAAGATCATTGATGAGATGATCTTACCTATTAAAGATCGTCTACAAGAAGTTGAAGAAGGACAAAGGGAGTTATACACTCAGAAGTTTCACGAAAGCTTTCTGAAGTCAATATCGACCGACACGCAACCTAATGCATCGCCCTACACAGACACATCAGAGTTCTGCACAAAAGCTGAGATGGAGAAGACAGTTCAAGATCTCTACACACTCATTGAAGAAAACGGTGATTCATCATACCGACTACTAGATGAAATGTGGTTTCCAGTACAGAGCGACGTCAAAGGAGTGGAGTTAACAATAGAGAACTTTCAGAAGGAGATCAAGATCATTTAGAGGCAGCTCGCCGACCGACATGCACCACTAGGATCGATCGATATGCCAGCCAGCACATCGACTGACAGACCACTTCCAGAATTGACCGACATCCACATTCCAAGATCGATTGATAAGAACCTCTCACGTACAAAAACCTTCCAGCGACTCAACCCAATGCAAGAACAATTCAGTGACTTGTCAGAGCACACCTATCCAATGTTTAGACGTCATCAGTTCTACATTGAGAATCATGTAGAGAGGCTAGACCATATACACAATGAGGTAACCACATTGAAGGAAAGATTAATCAGAGGAGATGAGGCTACAAGAAGCTTTTTCACTTCATGGTTTGGAGAGCAACAGAAGCAACAAGAAGATGAGGATACTTGTTTCCCAACAAGTACCTGCAACTTACCTCACTAGCCACCATACCACCATAGTCAAGCTAAAAGACTATAAGAAAGCGCTGAGTGGGAGGCAACCCACTGTTAGGTATTTTCTTACTTAATTATATTTAATTTTTAGTTTTACTTTCGTATTTGTTTTAGTTTTCAGTTACATTCTAGACAATCACTACATCTATCTACCGATACGACCCTGTCGACATCGCTCGACACAGACCTATCCATGACGATCGACATAGGCGACTCTCTATCGATCGATACGAATTCCAGTCAGGTATATCGTTCTTAATTTCGATATCAGTTACATATGATTTATTTATGCCCTAAATTCGACTGGTTATACACTAGGGACAATGTATGATTTAAGTCTGGGGGGAGATTACTGATGCTACTCTTCCTTTTGATTTCATTAAATGTTTTCAAAACTTGTTTTATTGAGTCAAGAGAGGGACAAGGATATTTCAAAAAAAAATATTTTTATCTAACCACTCTTTAGCACAATTCTTAGATTTGTTGATTGCAGAAAGTACTATAGATGCTAAAGTGGATCACCTGTCACATATGACAACACTTTTTATGATTGTTCGGAATAACCAAAGCTTATTTCCAACCTACCCTGACAATCTAATGCTTGTCTTGGGGCTTGGTATACAAGGGATCGGAATCCTCCTGCAAGTCTGGAAGGTAATAGTCTGTGTGCTTCTGATTCTCTTCCCTCTCTCTCTTCGGCATCCTCTTGACAGTAAAAGGAGAAAAAGAAATATTTGTATAAGTGATATGATTTCTTGAGGAGTAGAGGGATAGGAGTGCCTCCTGCGACCCCATTATTCTACTCTAAAAGAATGATCAGAGCGAGGGATAGGAGTGTCTCCTGCGACCCCATTATTCGCTTGTTCTAAAGATATATGTGTTACTAGTCAATGAGATGATACAATGATTAGCCTAAGTGGCATCAATGTTCATTGAATTTGAAACTATGAGGATTCACAGAAGAGAGGAAAAGGGGGAAGAAAAGAATCAGAGAAGACTGCATGTGTGTTCAGAAACTTGCTTGAGTTGAATTCATGTGTTCTTTGATCGATACTCCCAAGGTAAAGCCTACACCTTTATTTTATGCATAAATGAAATCAGTAGAGGGGATAGACAAACATGATTGCTAAGTCGATTGGCTAGATGTATTTGGTTGCTAAGCTAGGATATGGTATAATGTACTCATGTAGTTAATAGATATAAGATGTGGCTTAAAACAAAGTAGAGGTGATGATCCTAAGATAAAATTTTATTGAGTCCCTGCTATTTTTAAACTTCTTCAAAAAGACTACCTATTGTGTTTGCTTGAGGACAAGCAAAAGGTTAAGTCTGGGGGAGCTGATATACCATGATTTTGACCCACTTTTAACCATGATATTCAAATGATTTTACTATATATATATATATAAATGTTTTGGAGTCTATTAGGTATGTTTTCAGGTTCAGGAGCATCTTGGAATAAAGTGACGTTTTAGGTGCCATTATGGAGCTTAAAGGAGATTTTTCCTTAGATGACTATAAAGATCAGACAAGAAGGTCCATATCTAGAGATACATATCGATCGATACACATCATGTGTAATCGATCGATGACGCATCCGTAGAAGATGACGACGAGATACCCAATCGATCGATATAGGACTAGTACTATCGATCGATATCGAGCGTGCAGAAGAAGAATAGTTGTCTCAGCCGACTTGAATCCTAAGGTCTCTCAATATTACAAGATTGCCCCTGAAAAGTTTTTAACCTAAGTTAACTAATATTTATAGATTTGCCTATGTGTTTTGGCAAAGTGTGCTTTTATGTGTTTTTATATGCTTTAGTACTTTTACATCTATTGAATTAATCAAAAGTATTCTTTTCATCTTATTCTCTATTCATTAAAGGTTATAATTCTAGATCTAGAAGAAGATACAAAGAGATTTGTTATCCTGAGGAACTTGAGTGTTCAGTCGTGTAATCTTATGAATTTCTATTATTACCTTGATGCTATGAATAACATAGCTATGTCTGAGTAGATTCACTTTTTAGATTTGGGGTTGAAATAGTTATGAGGGATTAGCCCCAACTATAGATTGTTGAGTTGTGATATTCATTATTATGATGAACCCTAATGCTTATTTTAGAGTAGCTAACTAGAATATGATCTTGGAGTGATTTAACTCATAAATCATTATCCTGAAATCATCTTGCATAAGCCGAGATCCCCTAGGGACAAGCGAGAGCCGGTCTATGATCTTGGTGGACATATATTCAATTCGATCTGAAGCTACATCGATAGATACTTCTATAGAGTAATCGACCGACGGCAACCCATATCGTTTGATATCGCTGTCAAAACATCGATCGATATTGCCGGCAGTCAGATCAGTTGACGAGTCTAATACGTAAAAGCTATTAGACTTATCTAACATTTGAAGTTCTTTAGTATCATGCAAGCAGCTTATGAGGGCATCTATAGTATTATAATCCTGATTTTATGAATAATAACCTTTAATCTAACTACTTTCTCTTATTACTTAAAACCTAAACCAATTCCTTTGAGCAACTTACTATTGCTCACAAATGCAATTTACTTTTAAACCTAATCGACCTAGTATAATCTCATAGGATTACATCTTTTGTGTTCCTTAGCTCCTTGTGGATTCGATCCCTAAATACTACAACTGAACCTCTTATTTGAGAGAGTAATTCACTCCTTAGGGTAATTTGAGTGATATCACGGAGGCTTTGACAGCTCCGTCACCGACGGCTTCGTCTCCGAGAGGTAGAGGCTTTCACAGCTCTGCTATCGTCGGCTTTTTTTCCGAGAGGCGGTGGCTTTGTCAGTACCGTTGTCGTCGGCTTTGGTTATTTGGTCGAGTGATCTCATAGATTTGTGTTGGTGTGTGGTGAACCGTTTTTCTTAGATTTCAGACGAGATCTCGATGAGTTAGATCAATGGATGCTCTCCGATGAAGGTTTCCGGGCGGTGAAGGTCACGCAGTCTCGATCTGGTGGTAGTGCGGCGCCATTGACGGCAGTGAGTTTGGGAAGATTAGGGTTTCCAGCTTCTGGGCTGTAGGTTTTGGCCTTTAGGACCGTTTGTGATTTTTTTTTCTAATTTGGACCGGATGTTTGGACCTCTTATTGTAATGATTTCGGATGGGCTTTGACTCTTAATATTAAAAATTCAGAAGGAAAAAAAAAAACACTACGCTTTGGCCGTAGTTATGCATACACATGCATGAATGAAAGATTGTACATGGTAATATAATAGGAGATCTGTCTTTCATGTGACATGAGTTCTTTCAGATTATTTTGGTCTTAGTTACAGATTGTATGATCACTAAAATCAATGTATCTAAATAGCTATTATCATGTTTTATTTTGTTTCTCAGGCATTTATCGGAGGCCTAGGCATAAGTAGAGATGGAATCTCTGCCTTAAGGCTAATTACTAATGAAATGCTTGATATGTGATGCTTAGGACGAGGCTGGTGTTTGTGTTAACTGATCGCATTATTAAGCCGTGAGAGGCACATTTTATGTAGTATTTGATATCTACATGTACATTTATTTCCTGCATATCCACATGTACACCTAGCACATGCATATGCATATCCACATTTATATATAGCATGTGTATTCACATGTATACCTATTGCCTACCTACATGTACCACCTTCTGTTTTAATTAAAGTGTTTCATTTCAGAGAAGGTTTGTGGCACAAATAGAGCAGAAAAGGCCCAAAACAAGTCTAAGCATCGTTTAAGTTGATTGCTAAATGTACAAAGACATAACCTTGACCAAAGAAGATCAACTATAACTTTGTCCTATTATCAACTTGTACATCGTTTAATTGTTGTCCACATGTACATCGTTTTAATGTTATCCATGTGTACATTAGTTTGTGGATGCCAACTATATTCACACTGATAAGATTTGGTGCATTTCCTAATGCTAGTTTGATGAAGTGTCCCATTGCACCTTGCTGTAATCAGTCTTTAACCACCACCATTAAAATTTAAAAATATCAGCTAGTACACCCTGCAAGTTTTATGCCCTTCATTCAATATCAAAAGAGAATATATACCAAACAGTCTTAAACGAGGTAGTTGTGGAATTTTTTTAACAGTTGAAAACAAACGCATCATGATGCCCAGAAATATTTGGGTTAGAGCACAAGTGGTTAAACTGGGTTATACATCTACACGCTCTTAATTAAATCTCAATAACAGAAGGAACAGAAACGTGAGGGAAAGAGAATGATACGATTCAGTCAAGACAAAAAAAAAAGAGAATGAAAAGATTTACCAAGAAACAAGAATTGTTGGTTACTCGGAACTGGGTAAACCGAGTCAACTGGGTAAACAAAGTCAACCCAGTGGTCTTGAAATTCAGACCATCAAAAAAATCTGAGAGACTGGCTATGTCTCGCTATGTCTACCAAGACATGCATCGTCGGAAGTGCCAAAGCAGTGGAGGAGTTCGGTGATAAGTTCGATATGCCAAGAAGACGGATATCTTAGCTGAGATGAAAAGGTGTGATTGGATTTGAAGGAGAACAAAACTATGTTCTTGATGATTGATGTGGAGGAAAAGAATCGGCGAAGTTAAGTGAATATAAAGTAGATTTGGAAAAGATTCATGACAAAACAAAGAAGAAACAAAGGCTCATTTTGTTTAGATATGTATTAATTTTTCAATTAAAATAATTGAGTCTTCTGCCCTCGTAGCTGAAGCTCTGGCGGTTAAAGCTGCAGTGGCTACTGCAGTGTCAACTTGCAACCTAGTTGTCAACTCGGACTCCAAGAACCTTATTTTGCTTTTGAAGACTCAAGGTCAGGATGTGGCTCTTCGAGGGATACTACACAACATTCATGTCTTGGCTCGTTCCCTTAACTCTATCACTTATGTTTTTATTCCGCGTTTAACAAATGTTCAAGCTGACTCCATGGCAAAAGCAGCTTTATCTTTATTGTCTTCTCCTGCATCGTTTGTAGTCTGAACCTTTTAGTTTGAATGAATCCATATCTTTGATAAAAAAAAAGTAATTGAGAAAGTAAGAAGGATAGTTTTGGAATTTTGCATGGTCATATCTATAACTTTGTGTGGAAAAAGTGCTCCTGGAGCAATAATTGTCTTATTGTGATATAAAGAAGTAGAAAACTGACATATGATGTAATTGTTTCTTAAAGTAATCTAACTACACATAAATGAAAGCTATTGAATCAGAATAATAAAAAGAATAATTCATTGTAGCTTTTAAATTGGGGTCATTTGCAATTTTGACTCAAGACTTAAAATCAAACACAAAATTAACTATTATTTTTTTTGGAAATTAATTTTTACCTATTCACCCAAAAAATTCACAATATTCACAAAAATGCCACTGATTATACAAAAAATCACAACTAAATGAGCACATATGCAAATCAAAGTCGTCTAAAGTCGTCTGGTTAAAATTATTTTAGCGGAAAAAATTTCTTAAATTGTAGGCGGAAATATTATGACGACTTGCATGTAAGTCGTCTGGCTTAAATTATTCACCAGATGGCTTACAAGTAAGTAACTAAACCCTAAACATAATTCGTAACCGAAATTAAGTAACTAAACATTTCATAAAATCAAATTAGACTTAAAAAAAGTTTATTATACACCGAAATAAACATATATAGGTACAAATTTAATTTTTCAAAAGAAAATGTTTAGATTTTCAGTTTTAGTTTAGTAATTATTATTATGCAAACTTATCTTTTTTTTGATTGAAATAATATTTAAGCGGGAAAATAATTTTTTAAAATATTTAGGCGGGAATATTTGGACAACTTAAATGTAAATCGTTAAACTTTAATAATTCAACAAACAACTTAAAATTAAGTCGTCTAGACCCTAAACGTAACCTCTAAACTAAATAAAGTAACTAAACACTTCGAAAAATCAAATTAAACTTAAAAAGTGTTTATTATACACTGAAACAAGCACAAATATCTAAAAATTTACTTTTCAAAAAATCATTCAAGCTTTCCCAAATCTAATCCTAAAAATACATACAATATAACAACATATGTTGTTAAACCTTAAAACCAAAGATTATAAAGATTTACTACTTTCAGTCATCTATGTTGAAAACTATTCAATTTTATTATATTTTAATTTACATCACTTACAAATGTTTATAATTACATGATTTTAATTTTTCACTTGTCAATTTTTTTTTAAAGTCTTTTAAAATTATTATTAAGATCAACTACACTAGACAACTTAAAATTAAGTTGTCTGTTGAATTGTTAAAGTTGGATGACTTTAGATGACTTTAGACGACTTACTTTTCCCGTTTAAATATTTTAAACCAGGCGACTTCCTAGACGACTTACTTGTAAGTCGTCTAGGAAGTCTTCTATTTTAGTTTCCCGCTAAAAGTATTTTAGTTTCCCGCTAAATATATTAAAGTCTTATGGACGACTTAAAGTCGTCTGAATAGAAAATATTTAACCTAATTGGATTTTGTGTCTCCAAATATAAATAAAATTTTACACATTCTTTCTCCTCCTCTCAAATGTCTGCAACAAAAATGTAATGTTATCATTCTAAAACTCTCTAACCTCTCTCTAATCTTTTTGAACTTATAAACACCAAGCTTTATATCAATTTATATTGTTTTTGTCTCATATTTTTTTCACTAATTTATCTTGTTTTTGCAGGTTTTTCATCACATATTTTTCATATTCCACTCATTGAAAGGTAAATCTACTAATTTTATAAATGTATTTTTGTGTGTTTTATAAAGATAGATTTATCCAATCTTCCACTTATTTTCTCTGTTCTAAGTCATATGAACGTTTATGGATATACAGGTTTTTCAGATCTGGATTTGGATTTGCAGGTTTTTCAGATCTATATTTGGATATGCAGGTTTTTCAGATCTGGATTTGGAAGACTTCTGGGACGACTTACCTGAAAGTCGTCTGGACTTCCTGGAAGTTGTCTGGACTTCCTGGAAGTCGTCTGGACTTCCCGGAAGTCGTCTGGACTTCCCGGAAGTCGTCTGGACTTCCCGGAAGTCGTCTGGACTTCCCGGAAGTCGTCTGGACTTCCCGGAAGTCGTCTGGACTTCCTAAAAGTCGTCTGACGAAGTATTCTCTCATGTCTCTCCTTTTAGTAACATATCTGTGCATTTTGGTAATTTTTTATGTCTGATTTTTCTGTATTTGGTCACCTCATGTTGTATAAATTTCTTATATTTTTCCTAAACTAAATCTCTCCAAACCCACTCTAATCACCTTGACTTCAATACACCAAATTTTAGATGAATTTTTCAGTTTTGTCTCATGTCTTTCTAACTAATTTATTTTTATTTTTTGCAGATTTTTTTATCACATGGTTCTCACATTCCACTCATTTAAATGTAAATCTATTAATTTTAGATATGTATTTTTATGTGTTCTATAAATGTAGATTTGTCTAATCTTCCACTCATTTTGTCTATTTTATGCAATTTTAGCGTTTTTGGATATGCAGATTTTTCAGATCTAGATTTGGAAGACTTCTGGGACGACTTACCTGGAAGTCGTCTAGACCATTTACCTAGAAGTAATCTAGACATCCTGGAAGTTGTCTAGACTTCCTGAAAGTCGTCTGGGCTTCCTAGAAGTCGTCTGGACTTCCTGGAAGTCGTCTGACGAAGTCTTCTCTCATGTCTCGAGTTGCTTGTGACATAGGGTCGCTTCAAGTTTTTAATTGGCCAAGTGGGTCGCTTCAAGTTTTTATTGGCGAAACGGACCGCTAGGGGGGAGAAAAATAAATTGGTGACGAATTTGACCTTATGACCCGTCATGTTTTGGGTCGTGACCCATGAAACTCTTGAGATCGACCCACACCAAACGACCCTAAGACTTAGCGACCCAAGCGGCCCAGAAGTTTTCGCACGTGTGAGGTCGAGCTTTTATGTAATTTTGTTTTGGTTGACCGGTAACAAAGGTTAAAGGTAATATTAACCATATCTTTTCCCGCCGTTTACTTTTTTCTGATATTTGTGGTGATATTAATTAAACTAATATGTTATAAAACGCTAACTCGGTAATGGTGAGAAGCAGCTAAGAACTGGTGTACAACTAAAAGAAGCAACCCTATGATAAGAAGATATTCCCATCCTCTGAGGCCGTCGATGCTTATCCACCGTAACTGAAAAGGATGGAAACAATTAGCGGTGGTCGGAACATCGGGTCAAGTAGTGGTGGTACATGCAATAAGGAAATCAGACCAACACCGGCGAAGGTACAGAGTTTGAACTCTAAGTTTCAGTATTTGTTTTTACGATTGTGTGCTTCCTCTATTTGACAAATGACCCTAACGGGTGCTCATGCTTGGACCGTAGGTCTGTGTAATTCTTGCATTGTGGTTATGGATGGGAGGTGGATAATGTTTGACAATGGAGCTTGGGATTCCAAGATAGACAATGATAGAATGGGTAGAGCAATCGATTCGTTCAAAATTAGAGGTGCTGAGGAGTTAAAAACGTGTATTCTAGCTGCGTATGGGCTTTTGGGAAAGGGAAGTGTCAGACGAGATGTCGTATTGTCTAAATGATGGAGATAGTGAAATGGTGGCCCTAGTGGCTGCTCCCGTCGAGATAGCAACTGAAAAATATTTCAGGATTTTCAAGACGCTTGACCGGGCAGACAAATCTGTCAATCTCTTCGTAACATTAAGAGAAAGTGTTGGAGGAGAAATGATATTTCTAAGGTCAGAACGAGTAACACGGGTCCATATGAATGCACCCATTCGACCTCCTGATGAAGATGTTGCTTTTTTGATGGAAGTTCAGGAAATCGAAGAACACTACAAACGAACTCTCAGTCTGGCGGCTGATATACCATGATTTTGACCCACTTTTACCCATGGTATTTCTATGATTTTACTATATATATATATATATATATATATATGTTTTGGGGTCTTTTAGGTATGTTTTCAGGTTCAAGGGCATTTTGGAGTAAAGTTACGTTTTAGGTGCCATTATGGGGCTTAAAGGAGAGTTTTCCCGAGATGACTAAAAAGATCAGACGTGAAGGTCAATATCCAGAGATACATATCGATCGATACACATCCGGTGTAATCGATCGACGACGCATACGTAGAAGTCGATGACGAGATACTCCATCGATCGATATACGCCTAGTATTATCGATCGATATCGAGCGTGTAGAAGAAGGATAGATATCTCATCTGACTTAAAGCCCAAGATCTCCCATTATTACAATAATGCCCCTGACGAGTTTTTGACTTAATTGAACTCATTTTTATAGCTATGCCTATGTGTGTTTGACAATGTGTGCTTTTACATGTTTTAGTGCTTTTCATTACTTTCATTGTTCTAAGTACTTTTCATTTATCAATCTAAAGTATTATTTTCATCTTATTCTCTATTAATCAAAGGTTATAAAATTCTAAGATATAGAAGAAGATACAAAGAGATTTGTTATCTAGAGAAAGGGACCAGGAGAATCTGCTGCTAACCATCATGTCAATGCCATCCTGGATGAAGATTTTTGGCAATTGTTGAAGCAAGAAAGGCTGCAAGATTCGATATATGAGGGCACACCAGAAACCGGATTCGACTCATATCGATCGACATCATCTACCCAACATCGATCGATATCACCTAGAGCGAAGCGATCGATAAACTTTGACGAGTATCGATCGATAGACTTCGAGGAACCCTCCAAAGAATGCAATTCCATCAAGATCATGTCACACGAAGCCTTCGCAGCACGACACCCACATCCGCTCGTCCCTATGGAAGTTGACCCGACTTCAGACCCTATCGATCAATACGGAGAAACTTCCATCGACCGATCAAGTGATTCTAATTTCCACCGACATACAGGAGTCGCTGTCGCCCGATATACCATACCTCATCGCCGAGTGCAACTACCGAAGATCGACGCAGTACGACTTAACGCACTCCGGGAGCAGTCTAAACTTTCCAAAACCCTTCCAACCGCCATCATGAAGAAACCCACAGACATCATTGAGCCCATAGAGATAGAAAAGGAAAATCTAGGAAGAGTTCTCAGAAAAAGGAAAGAGAAGATTGCCAAGCACCTTAAAAGGGGAGCTAATGAAGCAGAGATGAAAGACTTCAGAAAAAGAGTTCTAAGGATCCCTATAGAGAAACCTTTTGAGGAAGCATACTTTTCACATAGATTGTGGATGTTTTTCAGGGAGACTAAGGAGACAGAAGAAGACATCAAGAGGATGTTTCACCAAGTTCGCGATAGCTTGAAGAAGAGGATCACACTGACGAAAAAGAACGATTCAGGGAAGTTCACAGTACCATGCTCAATAAGGGGTATTGAGTTCTCTCATGCTCTCTGTGATACAGGATCAGGAGTCAGCATCTTACCTAAGATCATGGCAGACCAGCTAAGTCTGAAGATAGAGCCTACTGAAGAAACATTCATCTTCGTGGATTGTTCTCAGCAGAACTCTGGAGGAATAGTCTGAAATCTTGAGGTACAGATAGGAGATGCCATCATCCCTACATACTTCACGTCATGGATGTCAAGCTCAACTTCAAGACATCCCTAGTACTTGGAAGAGCCTTCTTAGCCACAGTTGGAGCTGTTTGTGACCTAAAATTCAACAAGCTCTGCCTAACCCTAATCGACCCTACCACCCTTTATGTTCCAGTCTAAGTCATCAAGATTCCAAGGAAGAAGGCTCTTCCTCGGCCGGATCAGGTGAGGAACTTGAGCGGTCATCTGAACTTGTGGTGCTGTATTCACGATGCCGGAGATGGGTGGAGGCAGATGACGAAGTGGACATTTTTAGGGTTTTAATTTTTTTTTCTGAAACTGGATCTAGAAAATGAGTACGAAGGAGAAACAAATACAGTTTCTGAGAGGAGATAGTGGATTTCGAGCAGCGCAACCGTGAAGTCGGTCTGGCTTCCTCATTAATGAAAAAGTTAGATGAGGGGACCACCAACGCAACGAAAACATAATCTCTGGGCCATACGTGTTTAAATCCAATATTGAGTTCGGTCCAAAACTGAATCCAGCAACCGGGATTGATTTTAGAACCGGTGTATAATGATAAATTGAAAGTAAGATTTTTAGCGTATATAATGATTAAATTTATTTTCATTGGAAAGATTTTAAACGAACATAGCCATTGTATACGGGTTGGAAAAGATTATAACGGTTAGAACTAATTCATAATTAAGGAGCTGTGCCTCCCTCGCATTCTACTCGCAACACATTCAAAATTTTTTCAAATCCACCAACTAAGTGACCGATTGGTAAATGACAGATATGGCGGATCCTTACTATGCGGACATGAAGCAGCACAAACGGGATGCTGACTGGCTCTTTGCTTGCATGTATGCCAACTACTGCATTCCAAATAAATGTATGTGCGGTGGTGCTATAACGGTCGAAACTGACGAGAGAGGAAGAAACTACTATGTATGCAAGGTTTTTGAGGTTAGAATGGTTGTTCAGCTAATCAATTGTTGAATTTTTTTTTAACTACCGTCAATCACATAAATATTATTTTCCTTCTAGGATGATTTTTTCACATCTGACATGCCTGCCTTGACGCAATCGAGGAAGAGTTTGATGTGATGAAAAGTAAATTTTGTGACGAGGTCTCGCTCCACCGCAAGCTGCAATATGAGGTTGAGGAAATGCGTAAGGATATTCAAGAGCTTAAGAATTTACTGATGAGGGGTCGCTGATCGAATCTTATCTTCAATTTCAAAATTGTGCCGTGTTTTATGTAATGTTATTTAATATCTTTTGTAATGTATGTGGGGTCGTTTATGGGAACAATTGTGTCATGTATGGTGGGTCTTTTTTGAATAATGGCTTCAGTAAGATGTTAACTAACAGTTGAACAGTTGAACGGTTACATCGTGGCCAATATTCAACGGTTGTATAACACGAAACGGTGCCTAACTATGTTTAACTTTTTTCCCACAACCATATAAATAGAACGCACGGTTCGGTTGTTTATGAACACACAACCTTAAAATGAAGCAAGGAGATTCTACAGTTAGAGAATACAATACATTGTTCCTAAAATCTGGACTCCTTAAAATACACCAACATGAGACCTTGGTAAGGATATATCGAGATAGTTTACGCGAGGAGATACGGGCAGAGCTTGGGTTTCACGTGTTCTCAACCATTGACGACATAATGCAGGCAGCTTTAGGTGTTAAAGAGGGTGATGAATCTGATGAATCAGGGAACCGCCCGAAGAAGAAATCCCGAAGCGGAGATTCTGAGACGTCGGGTGATACCGATGGCTCTACAACCGAATCTGATGAATCGGGGAACCGACCGAAGAAGAAAGCCCGAACCGGAGAAGATTTCCTTGAGAACTTAGACGGAGAGGAAGAAGATCCCGGCCAGGCTGATGAAAATCATGCTTTTTACGACAGTGACGGGACTATTCCGCAGCGACTCGGAGGAAGTGATGAGGATTCTGATAGTAATGTTGATCTTGAAGACTATAAGGAGTACCTTGAGGAACACCACAAGAGCGAGTCGAAGTCAAGTCGAGAATCCAAGTGATCAAAAATATGGTAATAGATTAATATGTATTAGATTTATATCAACTTAGTTTATGTATTAGATTTATATGTGTGCTACAATATGTTCTATACTTTAAGATAAAAAATATGTACACCTTTAATAATATTAACTTAATTTATCTATTACATATTACCGAAATTGGTATACCTGCATATACTTTAAAAGAAATCATAATTCCTGCCACAATTGTAAACCACAAATAACACATCATCAACCCGTACACCTGCCGCTAATATCCTTACATACCGTAACTCTATCTACATTAGCCATATACTGAAGCAAATATAATATATAAACTCAAATAAACTGTGTTCAACAATTTAGTTACACATTATATTGTACACCGTTTAAGAAAGTAAGTGCACCTTTCATAGTATAAATTATATTGTATGCTTTCATATACTAAGATACAAAAACAGTCGGAACCACAATACCAAACCACTAACTACGCGTCCCCAACACGTACACCCGTCGTGTTTGTCCTTAAATAACGTTTATGTGTCTCTGGTTACCATATTTTGATGTAAATATAGCTGTATACACTGAATGACAATATTGTCTGCAATTTAGCTACACAATTAATTGCACAGCTTTGAAAATAAGTTGTACACCTTTAATAATTTAAAGTATGTTGTATATGTACATATCTAATTAATACAAAAGTCAATCGGGAACACACTGTTAGTCCACAATAATGTATCTGTACTCTTTCTCTTGTAAGACCGACGCATCATTCGGCCCAATGTAACTGGTATTAAAGAATGAAACGTTGGTGTAAACAATTTTCATACCCGTTAAACGGTTAATTGTCCACATACCTGTTAAACGGTTAAGTATTTACATCTTGCATCATTTCGTTTCATCCCTATGATAATCCTTCGCTTGTCACATCATTTCATCTTTGTTTGTTATGTAAACCTCCCTTATAAATAGTAGTTGACCCAATTGGATTTTTGGAAGCGGTGACACATTCTAGTCGTAAGGTATAAACAGAAATCTCCTTAGAATGGAACAATTCCCTATACTCAGCCTCCCGACAGAGGTCCAGGGGTTAGTCGTTAAACGCGTGGCACATAAATCCTTCGAAGATCTTTTTCGACTCAGCGCTACTTGCAAGGCTATGGGTTCGTTGGCAGACGATGAAGACATTTATGCTTCGTTCGGTTTGTTTAAATACCCGTGGAGGCTCCGCGGGTTTAGGCTCTGTTACCTATTGAGAAGATGCTATGCCCAGGGAAACCCAAGTACACTTTACATCAAGGGCGTTGAGTATTTTTACAGGCGAAATATGTTTGTTGAGGATCTTGATTTGATGAAGAGAGTAGCTGATGCTGGATTCGAGCGAGCCTCGTATACCTACGCCATGACAAGCAAATTATGGGATGATGATGGCGACCACTTTATGGGATTTTCAAGATCCTACGTCGCTAAGATCGGACTGCTGGTAAGATCTTCGGCTGGATTGTGCGATTGGGACAATAACTACTACTTAAGGAGGCACGTCTTTATATCAACAGTAGCACCAATATTTTTCAGCAGTCCTTGTTCTCCTCTTTTGGACGGGCATTGGGTATTATGGGACATCAACAATAGGAAGACTGAAGACATGTGTAACCGATGCTTCTGGATAAAAGAGGTTGGTCTTTTTCTACGTGACTTCAAGGCATCCACCGGTCATCCAGACTTTGAAAGGTGGCGTTAAGACTTGGTGTATAGTGGTAATCTTCGTGCACACTTCTTTATCCCCGTACACCTTTGTTAAATACACCGAGTAATATTTCTAATCGTTCGAAGAGAATACTATTATGTCAATTGAAACGTTTGATACTATTATGTCAGTTGAAACGTTGGATACTATTATGTCAATTAAAAACTTGCACACCATATATAATTATTTAATAGATTGATATGTCTGCCGGAATAGATAATACAAAATAAATGCAACAAGATATTATATTAAAGATTCTCAATAATTTCCTTGAGTAATGCAATCTCCTCCGCGTTTTTCTTCAAGACTTTCTCCATCTCGTCGATCTGATAACCAAGGTGTGCAATCTTGGCCTCGTTTTTTGGGCAGCTTGGTCAATTCCATCGATCCGATATTCATCATGCCATAAGCTACGTAGCCTGGATTCGTGGTCGCCAACTGTTTTCTTCAAACGTCGAATTTCGTCTTCGATTGCGTCGGTCCATTCTTGCTTTCTGTGCAACCCGTCATTCTGGAAATAAGATTACAACTTACCTTGAAATCTTTGGAAACAAAGCGAATAATTACATGAAGGATTACAACTTACCTTGAAATCTTCGCATACAAAGTATTTCTTCGAAATGGCTGCCGTTTCTGTTGAGATCTGAATGATAATAGCTCTTCCGCAAGGACAACGTTTCGGGATTCCAAGGTTAGAGTCGTTTACAGCGTAAAGCATCTCCATATACGAAGCACCATCCGAGCTGCTGCTGGAAGTCGACATCGAGGGAATTTTTATGGTAAAGGAGAAAGAGAGATGTTATTAGGACGAAGTTCGAAAAAGATGAGAGCGTAGGTATATAAATGTGGGTAAGATAGGTGGATGTTATTAGGTCACCAACCAACCGAACCCTAAACCCGTCACTATGCACTTTATTTTAAAATTTCAATTAAAGTGAATTGAAATATCGGTCCGGGTTTTCCAAAAAATATGGCCCATTTGAAACCCTAAACATGACCTAGGTATGATCACTTATTCTTTTCTCCAATTCGATTTCTGTCTTGTTTTGTGTTCATTATTTTTCTCCAACTGGGAAGAGATAAAGAGACAGAGAGATATGGAATTGGGTGGCAGATGGAGCTATAAGGGAAAGGGAAAGGGAAAGGGAAATGGAAAGGGAAAGGGAAAGGGAAAGGGAAAGGGTAATGAAATCGATGTGCGTTATTTTTGTGCATTGCCGGCGAAGAAATGTAAATCTTGGACAGAGAAAAATCCTGGTCGGAGGTTCTACGGGTGTGAACGCTGGAAGGTAGAATTGTAGTATTGTTTTGTTATTTATGGAAACGTTTTTCATTTCGTTTATCTTGTAGACTCCACTTGTTTGTGGGTTTTTCCAATGGATCGATGAGGAAGAACCTTTCGGATGGCAAAAGCAAGCTCTGATTATAGCTGGAGACGAAATTTCGGAAAGAAAAGCCGACTATCATGGAATTGAAGAAGACCATCTCGGACCTCCAGAGTGATGTCAGCAAAAATGCAGAAATAGAAGAAGACATCATTAACGGGTTTCTAAATATGTGAAGAGATGTTTAATTTGTCCTGCAAGCTTGTATTTTGGTATCCCAACATCTGCTGTAAATGTGTTGCATTTTTGTAATGTTGGTTACGAAGACAACTAATGTGTTATAACCTATGAATTAGTAATTTTAATTTACAAAGGTATTGTTCCAACATAAACTAAATGTAGTATTGCAAGCCCCGTGGCGTGGCGCCTGGTCCTGGCGGCAGGCCCTGCGTCCTGGCGCCTAGTGCCCGACGGCAGGCCCCACGTCCTGGCGCCTGGCGCCTGGCGGCAAGTCCAGCGTTCTGGCGCCTGGCGCCCGGCGGCAAGTCCCGCGTCCTGGCGCTTGGCGCCCAGTAGCAAGTCCCACGTCCTGGCGCCTGGCGCCGGGCGGCAAGTCCTGCGTCCTGGCGCCTAGCACCCGGCGGCAAGCCCTGCGTCCTGATGCCTCCTTGCTCTAAATACTTTGAGATTCCTTTTTGTAATGATCAAAATGATCGGGAGAAACTTCCGGAAAATCACGGAAGGGACGGTTGACGGGGGGATTTCCACTCATCGTATAAAAAAATCATGGTTATATCGGGAAACACCAATACTTCTCAACTATACGAGGAGTTGTCTTAGTAAGAAAAGAATATTAGAGATTGGGAAAATTTCGGAAGAGGGCCAAGTATAAACGAAGGGACCATCCGCGATTCTTTACGAGTAAAGCCCAAGGCAAGAATAACGAATTTATCTTTAATGATAAATGTC
Source organism: Hirschfeldia incana (assembly GCA_026261945.1). Classification (NCBI taxonomy): domain Eukaryota; kingdom Viridiplantae; phylum Streptophyta; class Magnoliopsida; order Brassicales; family Brassicaceae; genus Hirschfeldia; species Hirschfeldia incana. The sequence goes on from JABCMI010000030.1 coordinate 1,550,385, forward strand.
AAGTTTCTAGAAGATATACGTGAAGTTTCCCGAAGATAAATGTCAAGTTTTCCGATAAATGCAAGGATCAGCGAAAATGGAAAAAGCATGATTTGCGGGAGATTCGGCCCAATGGAAGGATAAACCGACCTAAGAGGAGTATATAAGGAGGACTTAGGGCGAGGAGCAATGAGAAAGCAATTCATACAGCAAACTTAACATTAGAGCAACTTAGGCATTTTTTCCGTTTTCTACTAGCGAGCTACGACTCAATTAGGCTAGAATTAGGCCGCCGGACTAGCCAGCCGACTGACAGCTCTATTAGCCGATCTCTTACATGTTGTTCACGCTTAAACGCGAATTCGGAAATAAGATCTTTTGCACTACTTTTTGTTCTTGTTATCTTCATACGAAACCTTTTCATTATATTGACTGTGTTGTGCGTGGCCCAGTAGATATCTGGGACCTTCAGGGGAAGTTAGGTTTACTTGACTTTCCTCCGATTTAACAAAACTCGACAGTGTGAATCTTGGTTCCCACAGTTTGGCACTAGAAGGACGGGGGGGGGGGGGGGTTACAGATCTATCTATCTCGCAACTACGCACGCTCAGTCAACCATGACTACTGAAGCCGACAAAGATCGACAAACGCACGACGGACCATCCGCCGATGCTAGCATGGAGAAAACACCCGCTGGAAAAGCATCCACGGTCACTGCCGAGGCAAACACCGCGATGCTAACCTATATGAAAGAACTGTTCGCCTCTGCCTAGAAAAGGTCGGACGAACAAGAAAAACTGATGAGCTCGCTCGCGAAACAGGTTGAAACCTTAACAGCGAAGAGCAAACTACCGCGCGGATCTACCAAAATGAGACGCGTCAGAAGACTTGATTTCGGAACTACAGACAATCAGGGAAAAGACGCACTGAAAGAGCCAGCAGAAGGCGAACGCGACAAAACGGCTCCGACGGGAGGGAAAACGACCACGGAAAATCCTCCCGATACAGCTGGAAAAGATGAAGCTAACGTCAAGAGAATCAATCTAGACATCAGCGACCAGTCGAATCACTCGGACGGTAGTACCGACGTCCATCCCATAAGGACCTGAAGTCGATCCGCTCGTCAGACAGTGTCTTTCGAAAAACCCATGACGGAAGAAGAAGAGAACCTCTACTCGGAGGAACAAGAAGAGCTGGCGGAGGACCAAACTCGAATCCATCGCGACCAGCGCCGACAAGCTCGGAAGAACGCGGGTAACAACAACGAAATACATGACCTCCGCGAGTATTTCGCAAAAACTGCAGCTGAGGTGAAAGCGGTAAAATCGAAATTCACCACGCAACTAGCGCCTCTCCCGATAACGACAGGCTCCTCGAGGAAGCACGGAAAACTCCGTTTAACGCCCGGATCACGGAAACAAATGTCTCAGACCCTGGAAAGATAAAGATCCACGTCTACGACGGTACCACAGATCCGAAGGCGCACCTGCAGTACTTCCAAATTGCGATGGGAAGATGCAAACTCCCAGAGCGTGAACGGGATGCCGGACACTGCCTCCTCTTCGTCGAAAATCTCAGAGGAGACGCGCTAGAGTGGTCCTCCCATCTCAAGAGAGACTCTATCGGAAGCTTTCGGCAGTTAGCCTCGGCTTTTCTCAAGCAATACTCCATGTTCATGGATAGAGAAACATCCGACGTAGATCGATGGAACTTAGCCTAGAAAGAAGACGAAGCACTCCGCGATTTCATGAGAAGGTTTAAACTAGTGATGGCTAGGGCATCAGCGACAGTGTCGCAATCGATGCCCTACGGAAAACTCTCTTGTACAGATCGAAGTTCCGCAAGTGGATATCTCTAGAAAAACCGCATACGATCAAGGATGCCCTCCATAAGACAACAAATTTCATTATCATGGAGGAAGAGATGAAAGTCCAAGAACAGAAGCATGGAATGCAGAAGCCGCTCACCAAGAAGAAAACCTCTTGTAATGACAAGTTTGTCCATCACGAGGGGGAAGATGTCCGCGGCGAGCAAAACTACACAATCAATTCGGAACAAGGTAGAACCTCCGGGAACACCTGGAACAGGAATCAATACAAGGATAACACCTACTGCGAGTTCCATCAAACCAGGGGTCAAGACTCGCCGCGAAACTCCTCGCCGGCGAACTGTCAAAAGTCAGCAGTATGAAAGACATGCTCCTGGATTCCGATCGCCCGCCGAAGACCGATAAGGCCGCCTCCGAGAATCATGCGCCTGACAATCGATGGTGGGAGAAGCGCGGAACGAGGCAAGACGACCAAGAAAACAACAGTAATCGCCAGAGGATAAACATGATTATCGGAGGATCCCAGTTCTACCACCACTCAGTCTCGTCGATCAAGGATTATGGGCGAAAAGCCAATACGAGTTCCAACTGGCCCTTTGATATACCATGATTTTGACCCACTTTTACTCATGGTATTTATATGATTTTACTATATATATATATGTTTTGGAGTCTTTTAGGTATGTTTTCAGGTTCAAGGGCATTTTGGAGTAAAGTGACGTTTTAGGTGCCATTTGGAGCTTAAAGGAGAGTTTTCCCGAGATGACTTAAAGATAAGACATCAAGGTTGATATCCAGAGATACACATCGATCGATACACATTCCGTGTAATCGATCGATGACGCATTTGAAGAAATGACGACGAGATACTCCATCGATCAATGTGCGCTTAGTAACATCGATCGATATCAAGCGTGCAGAAGAAGGAAGAATATTCTCAATCGACTTGAAGCCCAAGATGTCCCAATATTACTATAATGCCCCTGACGAGTTTTTAACCTAATTGTACTCAATATTTATACCTTTGTGAAATCACTCAAATTACCCTAAGGAGTGAATTACTCTCATCAAAAGAGGTTCGATTGTAGTACTTTACTTAGGGATCGAATCCACAAAGACTCTAGGACTACACAACAGATTGTTTAGTTTTCGAAATAAAGCTAGACTAATATGGTTTAAAACAGTAAATTGCAGAGGTAAGCAAGTTATTGCTTGGATGAATACTTGTGCTTGTTTAGGGTTTTAAGAAGTAGCTAGATTTAGGTATTTCTCAGGTTGATTATGTATCTAGGATGTTAAGGTTTTTAGTTTTCATAATTCTGGACTCAAACTTAGAAGGTTATCCTCTACTAGATCTCGGGTCATGTACTATCGAACGATAGCCGCGAGAAAGTATCGATCGATACTCAGATGGAGATATCGATCGATTAACATTTCGCTATATCGGTCGATCAAGCGTATGCTCTATCGATCGATATAGTTTCTAGAGAATCTTAAGGGCGAGTTTGATTCAATCCTTTAATCCTTACTAAACTTAAACTCTCGTTTAGGTTTAGCAGGAATAAATCTAACTAGTTGGTTTCAGGTATTTATCAAGTTCTCACTTGGACAAATTAATCCTAAGATCTAGGTTAAGGTTGATCAATTCATTAGCATAGCATTAAGAACAACTAGAAGAAGAATTATATTTTAAACACCCTAACAATAGCTTATTCAATACATAATTTAACCTTGATGAGAAACCTAAATCTAACAGAGAGACTACTCAAACATATTCATGGGAGACAAAATCATGATGGTTTGAATAATACTTTTGAATAGAAATAAAATGAGAAATAATAATAAATAAGTAAAGCAAAGGGAGTTCAAGATCTTCTCTGTGATTGCAGTTCAGATCTCTCTCTCCAATCCTAAGCTCTCTCAATGGTGTGACAAAGTGCTTCTCTCAAATCTTAGATCCCTTCAAAGGTCTCTAGGCAAGTCTGCCCTAAACTAGTACAAAAACCCTCTATTATAGCCTAACAGGAGGCCAGGGACTTAAGGTGTAATTCGTAGAAACATTAGAAGTAATTAGGGCTTCTAATTTCTAATTAATGACTCGGGAGACTTCAATATCGATCGATGTAGAACTGCTTCTATCGGTCCTGATTAACTTCTATCGGTCGATGTCCACAAAATGGCATCGGTCGATGGTATGAACGGTAGCTTGGTTAATATCTTCATAAAGTCTCTGTTTTAGCTCCATTTCAGCTATTTTACACCAGTGAGTACCTGAACCTGAAAAAGCTCTAGAAAGGCACTAAAAGTATTCTTTTGTTTTCAAAAACATATATAAATCATGGTAAAAAGTGGGTAAAATCCATGACCTATCAACTCCCCCAGACTCATCCTTTTGCTTGTCCTCAAGCAAATAATAGAACATTGGTCTTGAAAAGGTTTGAAAAATAGAAGCTCTTGTGATCTTAATTCGAAATCATCACCTCTCATTTGTTGCAGACCACATCATATATCTATTAACCTTAGAAGTACATTATGCAATATCCTAGCTTAGCAACAATTCATCTATCCAGCAACTTAGCAGTCCTATTTGCCTTCCCCTCTACTGATTTCATTTTTGCATGAAATAAAAGTGTAGGCTTTACCTTGGGAGTATCGATCAAGGAACACATGGACTCAACTCAAACAAGTTTCTGAACACACAGATAAGTCTTCTCTGATCCCTTTCTTCCCCCTTTTATCTCTCTTCTCTGGATCCTCAAAGTTTTAAATTTTTGATGAACACTGATTGCCACAAAGGCTATCTTTGCGTTATCTCATTGACTTAGTAACACATACTTTTGAATAAGCGAATAGTGGGGTCGCAGGAATCACTCCTACCCCTCGCTTTGATCAATCTTTTAAAGTAGAATAATGGGGTCGCAGGAATCACTCCTACCCCTCTACTTCTCAAGATATCATATCACATCTTTATACAAATAATTCCTCTCTTTCCTTAGGATGCTGAAGAGAGAGAGAGAAGGGAATCAGAAACACACAGACTATTACCTTCCAGACTTGCAGGAGGAATTCGATCCACCAAGCCCCAAAGCAAGCAATAGAATGTCAGGTTAGGTTGGAAATCAGCTTTGGTTCTTCCAAATAATCATAAAAAGTGCCATCCAGGTGACAGGTGCTCCACTTTAGCATCTATAGTACTTTCTGCAGTCAACATATCTAAGAATGGTGCTAAAGAGTGGTTATTTAGGGAATTTAGATCAAACAAATTATTGATTCCTTCATTTTATTATATATATATATATATATATATATATTTTTTAAATCTATTTGAAAAATATATTTTTTTATGAAATGAGAATGAATGTCATAAAACAAGAAATGTTAGTGTATACCCCCCCAGACTTAAACAACACTGACCCCAGTGTTATACTGTCTAAGAGGAAAAATAAATGTAACGAATTAGTTCATGTTAGCAGGATAATTCGTAGCTATCATCGGGGATATCGGTCGATACGGTACAACCGACATCGATCGATATGGCGGTAATTTATCGATCGACAATATATACTGTCGATCGATATAGGGCTCTGCTGTGAATGCTTCAATGGTGTTGTCCATCCAACTCATTCTCTCTGAGTTATTATATCTCTGTGTTAGCTCTGTTAGATAGTCTCAACACACATAAATAGTTAGATAATAGATAATAGCAAGCAAAGTCGTAGTAGAGTACGAAAATAAATCCTACAAGTCTGAAATAAAAACAAAAAACATAGTAGCATAAGATAAGGGATAGAGATGGGCAGGTGAGTCACTCCTCACTGCCCTCGTCGTCGTCCTCCTCCTCGTCGTCCTGACGGTACTGGTGGGATGGTCCCGGTGCTGAAGGATCATGAGCTGACGTGCTGGTGCGGCTCGAGCAACTGAAGTGCGAAATACGGGACCAGATAGCCTGAAGGGCGCGTAGCACTCCTCTCCTGTAGACCCTCTCATCACTATCCTCCAAGCCTGCGAGGTCTGGGAAAGATGGAAGGCGTGTTGCTGGTGTAGCTCTGGGAGTGTCTGCGCCGCGGGCTCGTGTCAGACGACGGTGAGCGGCGGGGTTCCGGATCATGCGCGTGTCAGGCTGGAACCTGAGCCTCTCGTAGTCGCCGTTGAAGTCAGTCAACTCACAGCGTGGCAAAACGATCCTACGTTCCCCGGTGGTAGTCCTGAAGGTCCAGGTGAGCTCTCTGTCGAGCTAGAGACTGCTGCGCAGGTGAGCTGCGTCCAGGTAAGCTCGAGAAGTCATAGCGCTGCCCTCGTCCAAACGAATCTGGAGGTACTGGAAGATCGGTGTGAGGAGGCTCCCTATCCGCTCCTGCTTCCGCGTAGTCCCAGTGAAAGGCTTAATCTTCAAACCCACGAGGTGCTCAGCAAATACAGCTCCAAGGTTTGGTGGTGTCAGGTCATGCTCAGGATCCACAAAGGTCAGGTCAACTACTCCGTCAAGCGCATGGTAGAGGAGTGTAAGCTCGTGGATCCTTACCTTGTTCGGTTCCATCTTGCAAAGCAAAGTGGAGGCAAGGATCCTCATGAAGTAGCGCAGAGTAGGGTTACGGATCTCAGTCTGAATGGCCGTAGTCGAGCTCCAAGTACTGGTGCCAAAGAGTTCCCAGAACTCCTTCACGCGTGGGAAGGATGAGAGGCTGCTGTGGGTGGCCGTCGAGTTCTGGAAACCGTAGATTTCGCAGAGCTGAGAGACGGTGATGTAGTACCTGATGCCTTTAGCAAAGAAGGAGAGAACGCCATCACAAGCCACACTGTTGGGGTGGTTGTTGTACTCGAAACGGACTGTAGCCATGAACTGCCTGACGAGAGAGGGGTATAGGTCGTAGGGTTGGGAGGCCATGGTCCCAAAACCGAGCTGAGCGAGCATGTCGCGGAGGTCATGCCTGATCCCGAGGTGACGCACAATGTCAGGATCAATGAACCGTGTAGGAGCGATCTCGACGTTCAGCCAAGCGTTGTAGAGCAGGCTGTCGTAGTCGTCCTAGTCGTCAGAGACTGTGCGGTGCAGACATGTGTTGCTCTTGGCAGCTGCTGCCGGATCCTCAAACTCTCTGCGGATTCGGACAGGTTGCCCGTCTGCAATGGGCCAAGGAGCGCGCTCGTCACCTCGTGGAGCGGAGGTGGAAGTAGATGGGCGTGAACTGGTGGCGTCCCTAGGGTCGAGTCGACGCTTGGTTCTCCTTTCTCGGTTTTCTTCTGGAGAACTCATCTGCAATTATTAAGTGAACGACGTTATTAGTATTCGCAATATAAACTTATATCGATCGATAGATACTAATGTATATCGATCGATAATGGATCTCCGTGTTTCTCTTTTTCGGACTCATATCGATTGATAGGATGATACATATCGACCGATATTGGGTTCCGAAACCTGCAAAAATTTCAGAAATCCGAATCGCAAAAGAACAATGTAAATCCTAGTTCTAATACTCATAAACCTCAATGCTATAAATCCTAGCAACTTCAATCAAAGAAAAACGACTGTTTCGACCGGTTTTCACTTCAAGTTTGTTTTGGAACCTAGGGTTCATAAAATCTAGAATTTTGAGTGAGTATACCTTGAAGGATTGTGGAATAAAGATCGAAACCGAGAAGAAGGGTGAAATTCGAGTTGATTGAGGCAAAAAACGAAGTGATTTCGTGTAGGATTGAGAGAGAAAAAGGGTTTTGAAGTTTTCGGGTTGTTTTGCGATTTATGAGGAGGAGACGGCGCGTATCGAGTTAAAAACAGGGTTTGCCCTTGATATGTCTCCATCAATCGATAGGATATTTCCCATATCGATCGATATACTCCCAAATGGCTACGATGTTATTTTAATTTTGCTGAATTGATTTTTACTAAGAATAAAAAACTATATAATTCTATTGAAATATGAAAATTATTAATCTAATCAGTGGGTTGCCTCCCACTCAGCTCTTAGTTAAAGTCAGTAGCTTGACTTTCTTATATGAAACTTTAATTGGAGTTAGGTATACCCAACTCTAAAGGGTGCTCCTTTGGGGGTTTTACCCAATAGTGTTTCACTCGTTGGCCGTTTACCGTAAATTCTTCTCCTTTTCCATTGGTAAGAGTGATAGCACCACTTGGGTGGACTTTAGTTACGGTGAAAGGTCCAGACCAACGAGAACGGAGTTTTCCGGGAAATAATGTCAAACGAGAATTGTATAGGAGAACTTTGTCATTTGCGGCGAAATGCCTAGAAATGATTTTTTTATCTTGGTAAGCTTTTGTTCTTTCCTTATACAATTTGGAGTTCTCGTAAGCCATATGTCTTATTTCGTCCAGTTCGTTAAGTTGGATGAGTCTCCTTTCAGCAGCCGGCTTAATGTCGAAATTTAGAAGTTTGGTTGCCCAAGCGGCTTTGTGCTCTAACTCGACAGGTAAATGACATGCTTTACCATAGAGTAGGTGGAATGGGGTTGTTCCAAGTGGGGTTTTGAATGCGGTCCGATAAGCCCATAGTGCGTTATCCAATTTCTTAGACCAATCTTGTCTCGTAGCTCCAACAGTTTTTTTCCAAAATCAGTTTGATTTGTCTGTTGGAAACTTCTACCTGTCCACTGGTTTGCGGATGGTAAGGTGTTGCGACCCGATGGTGGACTCCATTCTTTTTGAGTAAGTTCTCGAAGACTCTATTGATAAAATGAGTGCCACCATCGCTTATGACTATCCGGGGTACTCCAAATCTCGGGAAAATAATGCTTTTGAAAAGTTTAACGACTACTGATGCGTCGTTTGTTGGGGAGGCGATTGCCTCGACCCATTTTGAAACATAGTCAACAGCAACCAAGATGTATTTGTTCCCGAAGGAAGATGGGAAGGGTCCCATAAAGTCAATACCCCAACAGTCAAACACCTCGATTTCGAGTATAAATTTTTGTTCCATCTCATGTCTTTTGCTGATTTTGCCCAGATGTTGACATCGATCGCATTGGACAATGTAGGAATGAACATCGCGGAACATTGTTGGCCACCAAAATCCTGCCTGTAGGATTTTGGAAACTGTTTTAAAGGTTGCAAAATGGCCGGCGTATTGGATCCGTGGCAATGATAGATGATATTTGGAACTTCAGTCTCAGCAATGCAGCGCCTAAATATGCCGTCGGCACATTGTTTATATAGGTAAGGTTCATCCCAATGGTATCTCCTTACTTCTCTGAAGAATTTCTTTCTGTCGTATCGCTTCAGATCTTCTGGTTCGACATCAGCTGCTAGATAGTTGACTATGTCAGCGTACCAGGGTCTATCGCGTGATTGTTTATCTACGGCTTGTGTTTCATGCAACATATCCCCGTCCGTAGGGATAGTGTGCTCGTCGAAGGTCACATTATGTGCCACTGTGACAGTGGTGTCTATTGTGATGGTAATAGAAACATTCCGCAAATCAACATCGTGGGTCTTATCGATCGATATTGAATCAACAGTATCGATCGATTCCCTGATATCTTCGTCTATCGACATAGCATCATATGTATCGATCGATGCGTTGTCATCGCCATCGATCGACATGGGATCACTGAAGTCGAACGTATTCGTATCGTCGGCTGAGGAATTGTCGGATAAGAGGTCTATATGGCCGATGAAAGAAGATTCCGTGTGGTACACGTTTTCATCGGGAAGAGAGTCATTAATAGGTATGTCGTCGTCCACGCGTATCCGGGAAAGGTGGTCGACGACACTATTGTCTACTCCTCTTTTATCTCTGATTTCCACATCAAATTCTTGGAGGAGTAGTATCCAACGGATAAGGCGTGGTTTCGCATCTTTCTTTTGCATAAGATATCTAATAGCTGCGTGGTCAGTGTGAACAATGACTTTGGAACCCACTAGATAATTACGGAATTTCTCGAAAGCATACACAACTGCAAGGAGTTCCTTTTTAGTTGTGCCGTAATTTCTTTGGGCTTCGTCTAGTGTCTTACTAGCATAATAAATGACATGCAACTTATTGTCTTTACGTTGCCCTAGAACTGCGCCGACAGCGAAATCGCTCGCATCGCACATCACTTCGAATGGAAGACTCCAATCCGGTGCTTGGACGACAGGGGCGGTTATGAGGGCTTCTTTGAGTTTTTCAAAGGCTTTTTGACATTGTGGTGTAAAGTCAAATTTAATATCTTTGCAAAGCAAGGTGGTTAGAGGTCTGGCTATCTTACTGAAGTGCTCAATAAATCTCCTATAAAAACCAGCATGACCCAGAAGGCTCCGTATGTCTTTAACGGTGGTGGGCGGTGGAAGACTAGTCATTACCTCAATCTTTGCTCTGTCCACTTCAATTCCAGCTGCAGATACTCTATGTCCAAGTACGATTCCATCATTAACCATGAAATGACATTTTTCCCAGTTAAGTACTAGATTTTTCTCTTCGCATCTCTCCAATACCTTACATAGGTTATCGAGGCAATCGTCGAAACTAGATCCATATACTGAGAAGTCATCCATGAATACTTCCATGAAATCTTCAATCATGTCAGTGAAGATCGACATCGTGCAACATTGGAAAGTAGCTGGTGCATTGCATAAACCAAATGGCATTCTTCGATATGCAAAAGTTCCGTAGGGGCATGTAAATGTCGTCTTTTCTTGGTCATCTGGATGTATGGGGATTTGGAAGAATCCAGAGTATCCATCAAGAAAGCAATAGTATTGATGGTTTGCTAGTCTTTCCAACATTTGATCAATGAATGGAAGGGGAAAATGATCTTTCCGGGTTGCGGAATTCAATTTCCTGTAATCAATACACATGCGGTGTTCAGTGACTGTACGTGTCGGGATAAGTTCATCTTTTTCGTTTTTGACCACTGTGATACCTCCCTTCTTGGGTACCACATGTACTGGGCTTACCCAATTACTATCAGAAATTTGATAAATTATTCCTGCATCAAGCTGTTTGATAATTTCTTTTTTCACGACTTCTTTGAGGTTCGGGTTGAGTCGTCTTTGGTGCTCTATGGATGATTTGGATTCGTCTTCCAAATGAATCCGATGCATACAAAGATCTGGGGAGATCCCTAGTATGTCATCCAAGGAGTATCCGAGGGCTTTCCTATGCTTTCGCAGTTTATTCAGCAATAGCGCAAGTTCCGAATTTGTAAGGTTTGCGTTGACTATTACTGGATAGTCATTTTCTTTCAGAAAAGCATATTTGAGGCCATCGGGTAAAGGTTTAAGCTCTACCTTTGGTGCTTTCTCTTTTGAGAGATCACCTAGTGATGACGTTTGTCGGTCGATATCAGGATTGATATATCGGGCGATATCAATTTTCGATTCATCATCATCGGTTACGCAATCAGTCGATTTTGGACTAGAGTCCATGAGATGGTCATAATCCTCCGTCCTGTTGTCTATGCTAAATATTTCATTTTGGAGGGCTGGAGGTACATTTTCTGAATGATCGTCCGAAAAAGGTTCTACCAAGAGGTCTTAAGTTAGATCCTCAATTTCGTCCACATATGACGATGATTTGTCAATTAGGGGAAGTGTGGCGATCTTTTCCATGTCAAATGTCATGTGGATATCTCCTATTTTGAGATTGATTCGTCCTCCTTTTACATCAATGATGGCATTTGCAGTCGCAAGGAATGGTCTACCTAGTAATATTGGATCTCTCGGTTCGTTCTTATAATGGAGAACAACGAAATCCGTGGGCACGGATAGTCCGTTTATTACTACAGGTACGTCTTCAAGTACTCCTTCCGGGATTCGTACAGAGCGATCCGCAAGAAGTAATTGGATGTTGGCTGGTGTAAATTCAGTGTAACCGAGAAATGTTGCGACTGAGTGCGGCATTAGATTTACACTAGAGCCTAGATCGCAGAGTGCTCTCGGAAAGAGCTGATCTCTAATCGTGCAACGAAGGACAAAGCTTCCGGGGTCGGGTACTTTTTCAGGAGTTTCGCTCTGTATGATGGCGCTAACTTCCTCAGAGATTGCCATCGTACTACGCCTACTCGCTGAAAAGTTCTTTGTTGTCAGTCCTTTGAAGAACTGATTTATTGCAGGCGAAAGTATGATGGCGTCCTTGAGTGGTAATTTTATCTCAACATCCTCGAAATTTTTCCGACAGATTTCTTGTTCTTTGTTGCGTTTGTTATTAGTTTTGGGAGGGAAAGGAGCTTTTGTGCTGTATCTTCGTTCTATAGTTGGTTCAGCGGGCTTCGACTTTTCTCTCGAACTAGTGGGTGTCTGTCGATCGATGTCAGTTGTTGCAGATCGATCGATATCAATTGGTTCTGCTGTGCACTCTTCATCCTCATCGATGTTGATCACTCCAGTCTCAGTTTCTTGATCATTCGCTTTCATTTCTTTATGCTGAGGTGATCCGTTTGTCTGATAAGAGAGGAGAACGGGGTTTAGGGTGGGTTTGGGAGTTTCTGTTTCATGATTCGCAGAGGCCTTGTTTGGCACAATGTTTGGAATCAATTGTTTCCCGCTCCTTAGTACTGCAGCGGTTACTTGGCGTCTCGGATTTGTATCAGTCATTCCCGGGAGGCATCCGACTTCCCTTTTTATGGATATGGCATGGTCGGCTGTATTACCCTCTAGATTCCTAACTTGAGCAGTCAAGATTTCAATTCTCTTTGACATGGAATCGATAATGCGATTTAATCTGAAATCTAGGTTGTTGCTTAGTTTCTGAGGTCGTAAAGAAATGTGATTCAACTTTGCTATATCTCTCCCTTGGTAAAGTCTGATGAGGGTATCATAATCGTGGTCGAAATTATCTATGTTTGAGACACTTTCTTGTTGGGGTTCCTGTTCACGGAACATTTGTCCGATGGGTTGGATATTCTCAGAATTTTGGGTCGTCCTGGGCTTTTCCTTCATTAAGGAATGAAGTGAGTCCAAGGATCGCTTTATTTCCTGTAATTGAAGGTCGTTCTCGGCTCTAGCATCTCTTTCTTTATCTTTATTTTCATAAGATTTTCCCATTGCTATATTTTCAATCAGATGCTGAGCGTCTTCGAATTTCTTGGAATTAAAGCTTCCGTTACTTGCGTTATCAAGCGTGATTTGATAATCCAATTTGAGGCCTCCGTAAAAAAATTTAAGGAGTTCTGGTTCGGAGTATCCGTGGTGGGTACAATCTCGCTGATAATGCTTGAATCTTAACCAAGCATTCTTAAATGATTCTCGCGGTTTTTGAAAGAAAGTTGTAAGCTTTCGTCTCGTATCCCAGTATTGAGTCTCATCGAAAAAGTGGTTTATAAATGCATTCCGGATTTCTCTCCAGCAGGTTAAGGATCATGCTGGTAACTGATTTAGCCAACTCTTAGCTTCTCTCCCTAAAGAGAAAGGAAAAATTCTAGCGCGATCATTATCACTTAGTTCTAGATCTTCTAGGTATTCGATGTGATCATGAGGGTGCTCTGAGGTAGATCCTCGGAATGGGTTTGCTTGCACCAGACGGATGTATTCAAAATGAAATGTTGATCTGTTTCTGCTATCGTCTGGTAGCTTAATGGCTGACCTATTGGAATAGGTCTTAATTGGGTCAGAGTAGTCTTGCAACTTATCATCGTCTTTGATTGAAGACGGGGAATGAACAGGGATTGCAGTCCCCTGTTTGTTTATAAATTCGTTGGATTGGTTGCGTGATTTACCTAAAGGTTCGGTCTGGACTACTTTATCCTGACTAAGATCGGTAAGTGGGGACTTACCTGCTTCTGGCTGGTTGGTGTATCGATCGATGTGGGTAGGTCTGTGTCGACAGATTCCTTGCTCAACATATCGCTCGATGCAAGCGATTCGTTATCGATCGATGCTACGCCGAAATCTGTCTTTTCCATCTTGAGTTCCCTGTAAATGACAGAGAAAAGGAAAAGTAATTAAGTAACACTAAAATAGGGTCTAGACTATATTCTAAACTAAATCTGATGGTAATAGAAAAAGAGTCCCCGGCAATGGCGCCAAATTTGATATCACTCAAATTACCCTAAGGAGTGAATTACTCTCATCAAAAGAGGTTTGATTGTAGTACTTAGGGATCGAATCCACAGAGACTCTAGGACTACACAACATATTGTTTAGTTTTCGAAATAAAGCTAGACTAATATGGTTTAAAACAGTAAATTGCAGAGGTAAGCAAGTTATTGCTTGGATGAATACTTGTGTTTGTTTAGGGTTTTAAGAAGTAGCTAGATTTAGATATTTCTCAGGTTGATTATGTATCTAGGATGTTAAGGTTTTTAGTTTTCATAATTCTGGACTCAAACTTAGAAGGTTATCCTCTACTAGATCTCGGGTCATGTACTATCGTACGATAGCCGCGAGAAAGTATCGATCGATACTCGGATGGAGATATCGATCGATTAACCTTTCGCTATATCGGTCGATCAAGCGTATGCTCTATCGATCAATATAGTTTCTAGAGAATCTTAAGGGCGAGTTTGATTCAATCCTTTAATCCTTACTAAACTTAAACTCTCGTTTAGGTTTAGCAGGAATAAATCTAACTAGTTGGTTTCAGGTATTTATCAAGTTCTCACTTGGACAAATTAATCCTAAGATCTAGGTTAAGGTTGATCAATTCCTTAGCATAGCATTAAGAACAACTAGAAGAAGAATTATATTTTAAACACCCTAACAATAGCTTATTCAATACATAATTTAACCTTGATGAAAAACCTAAATCTAACAGAGAGACTACTCAAACATATTCATGGGAGACAAAATCATGATGGTTTGAATAATACTTTTGAATAGAAATAAAATGAGAAATAATAATAAATAAGTAAAGCAAAGGGAGTTCAAGATCTTCTCTGTGATTGCAGTTCAGATCTCTCTCTCCAATCCTAAGCTCTCTCAATGGTGTGACAAAGTGCTTCTCTCAAATCTTAGATCCCTTCAAAGGTCTCTAGGCAAGTCTGCCCTAAACTAGTACAAAAACCCTCTATTATAGCCTAACAGGCGGCCAGGGACTTAAGGTGTAATTAGTAGAAACATTAGAAGTAATTAGGGCTTCTAATTTCTAATTAATGACTCGGGAGACTTCAATATCGATCGATGTTGAACTGCTTCTATCGGTCGATCTTGATTAACTTCTATCGGTCGATGTCCACAAAATGGCATCGGTCGATGGTATGAACGGTAGCTTGGTTAATATCTTCATAAAGTCTCTGTTTTAGCTCCATTTCAGCTATTTTACACCAGTGAGTACCTGAACCTGAAAAAGCTCTAGAAAGGCACTAAAAGTATTCTTTTGTTTTCAAAAACATATATAAATCATGGTAAAAAGTGGGTAAAATCCATGACCTATCACTTTGCCTATGTGTTTTGGCAAAGTAAGCTTTGACAACATATCATTGTTCTAGTATTTCCTACTTATCAATAAAGTATTCTTTTCACCTTAATTATGTTCTCATCTAAGGTTATAGGATTCCAAGTTTAGAAGAAAGATACAAAGAGATTTGTTATCACGAGGAACTTGATTGTTCGGTCTTCTAAATGAATCTCTATTGTTACCTAGATGCTATGAGTCACTCAGTCATGTCTGAGTAGACTCCTTTGTTAGATTTAGGTTTCAAATAGTTATGAGGGATTAGCCCCAACTATGGACAGTTGAGTTGTATACTCATTATCCTGATGAACCCAAATGCTTATTCTATAGTAGCTAATTAGAATATGATCCTGGAAATGATTTAATCCATAAATCATTCTCCTCACATCATCTTGAATAAACTAAGATCATCTAGGGATAAGCGAGAGCCGGTCTATGATCTTGGTGAACACATATTCGATTCGATCTAGAGCTATATCGATCGATACTCAAATAGAGTAATCGATCGACGACACACATATCGATCGATACAAGCTGTCAAACATCGATCGATATTGTCGGCAGACAGATCAATAGACAAGTCTACTAACGACAGTTATTAGGCAAATCTAAAGAATCGAAGTTCTTTAGTATATGCAAGCAACTCATTATAACATTTATAGCATTATAATCCTGAATTAACTGAATAGTAACCTTGAATCTAACTATTTTCTCTTAATACCTACAACTCTAAGACATTCTCTTCAGCAATTAAACATTGCTCACAACTGCAATTTACATTTAAAACCATTTCAACCTAGCTTAGTCACTAAGGATTACTATCTTTTGTGTTCCTTCGCTCCCCGTGAAATCGATCCCTAAGTACTACATCTGAACCTCTTATTTGAGAGAGTAATTCACTCCTAGGGTAATTTGAGTGAGATCAAATTTGGCGCCGTTGCCAGGGAGCTAAGATCGCCATTAGATTTAATCTGATTAGGTCTAGGTTATTTAATTTCTGCTCAGGTGAAGAAAGTGGAGACTCAGGTAGTTCAGACAAGAGAGGCTTTGAAAAAACAATAGGCCTTGGCAAGAGCAACAGGAGAGCCTACTACTCACCACCACGTCAATGCCATCATAGATGATGATTTTTGGGAGGAAGTTACCCAAGATAAGCTGCACAATTCGACAGATGAAGCCTTGCCCGAAGCCGGATTTGCTTCATATCGATCGACATCATCGGCTCGACATTGATCGATATCACCAAAAGCAAAGCGATCGATAAACTTTGACGAATATCGATCGATAGACTTCGAGGAAGCCTTTGCAGCCAAACCCCCACAACCGCCCACCCGTATGGACGTCGACCGAACTTCAGACCCCATCGATCGATACAAAGACCTTTCCATCGACCGATCCGGAGACACCAATATCGACCGACACACCGCAGTAGCCATCGATCGATATACTATCCACCACCGCCGAGTGCAACTACCAAAGATCGATGTAGCACGACTTAATGCACTCCGGGAGCAGTCCAAACTTTCCAAATCCCTTCCTACAGCCATATTAAAGAAACTCACAGACATCATTGAACCCATGGAGCCAGAAAAGGAAAACCTAGGAAGATTTCTACGAAAAAGGAAAGAGAAGATTGCCAAGCACCTTAAAAGGGGAGCTAATGAAGCAGAGATGGAAAACTTCAGGAAACGAGTTCTAAGGATCCCTGCCGAGAAACCCTTTGAAGAAGCCTACTTTTCACACAGATTGTGGATGTTCTTCAGAGAGACCAAGGAGACAGAAGAAGACATCAAGAGGATGTTTCACCAAGTCCGTGACAGCTTGAAGAAGAGGATCACACTAACAAAGAGGAGCGATCCAGGGAAGTTCACAGTACCATGTTCCATCAGGGGCATTGAATTCCCTCGTGCCCTATGTGATACAGGATCAGGAGTCAGCATCATACCTAAGATCATGGCAGATCATCTACATCTGAAGATAGAGCCTACTGATGAGACATTCATCTTTGGGGATTGTTCTCAACAGAACTCTGGAGGCATAATTCGAAATCTTGAGGTACAGATTGGAGATGCCATCATCCCTACAGACTTCCACGTCCTGGATGTCAAGCTAAACTTCAAAACATCCCTACTACTTGGAAGAGCTTTCCTCGCCACCGTCGGAGCCGTTTGTGACCTAAAGTTCAACAAACTCTGCCTAACCCTAATAGATTCCACCACCCTCTATGGTCCCGTCCAGGTCGTCAAGTTACCAAGGAAGGAGACCACAAACATCGTAGCAGCATGTTTCTGTTACCATGAGTACGATTCCATGGCTGAGTACGAAACCGATCCGGTCACATCGACCGATGAGAGTAACATCCCATCGCCCGATACCATTGCCATCGCATCGACCGACGTAGCTAACACCACATCGGTCGATAGACAGCCCTTTTGGAGGAACAACAATGAAGCCATGGCTTCAACAGACAGACTTATTGTGGAGTTTCCAGATAGAGATTTCGAGCCATCTACATCAGAACCGGACGACTACATACCCTTAGAGGAGGAATATGATGAAGATTACGAGGAAGAACGTGCTACAGAGTACAGATTCATTCGTGAAGAAGAGGACGGACACACTTCCCACACCTTCAGATTCGACGCATCGACCGATAGAGGCCAGCCTACATCGACCGATACGCCACCAAGAAGATCGCTCAAACGACCCTATCAACCATCAAGCGATCCTATCGACTTTATATCCATTTACCCTCCACGTTTGGATATAAGAGACGGAGACTACTCAATTGGGAGTTGGGCAAGCGACTATGATGAGAGTTTTGCAGTGGAAGCAATGCAACTGCAGTATGCGATCCAGCCTGAGGAAGTCCCATCGACCGATATGTTTCAACAACAACCGATCGACAACCATCAGCACACATCGACCGATGCACCTGCTACAGAATCGCCCGATACTACCGCTACACCATCCGAGGTACAAGTAAATAATATTGATTTTGGTTATCTAACTCCGGATGAGTTTGGTATTTTCAGAGATCCAAAAGGCAATGCACGAGCAATGGATGGGAGAATCATCCCAATCACAAAGAAAGACATAGGAGACATCCTTCAGACCGCCAACGGATCACTAAACCATTTCAGACAACTACCTCACACCCCTGTCCATCAGCACCATCAGTGTATCAGCACAACCACAATATCCAATCAAGACGGAGCTATAGCTGATCATCTCAACACGGAGGATTCAGAATTTCAACACATATCGATCGATAGACACAACCGTCTATCGTTCGATAAGCACCATGAGATGGGCAAACGAGCTTTCAAATTTGGCATTCGCCGTTTCTTCTGGGAGAAGAATGATGAATTTGGAGTTTTCAGAGATGAATATGGGTATGCTAGAGGAGTCAATGGAGACATCATCCATGTTTCAAAGGAAGCAATAGAGGAGTTACTTAATAGAGCATCATTATTCGATAGGTCTTGCTTTTGCTTACCCATACATGCAGATCACTTCAACAAAGCAGAACCTACAGAGAAGCTCTACACAGAAGCTGAAGTCCAAGAAAAGATCCATGAGGCTAAGAATCCATACATCTGGCGAACCTCCTACTTTCCATATGAAATCGAGAAGGTCCGATCAGAACTCCAATCTGAAATTGACTGGATTCAGAGCGCTTATGACCTTCAACAACAGAAGAAGGACGCCCTAGAAGGAGAAGTATCCACTCTCCGCTTGAAGTTGGAAACTACAGGAAGCCATCGACCGATGCTGGACACACACCATCGACCGATGCTCATCATACACCGTCGACCGATGCAGACCTACGTGCATCGAACGATAGACGTTTGCAGAACACCTACAGCAAAGAAGAAATCACTAACCTCATCAGCAACATCTATCACGACATCAGAAGAGAAGAGGCAACCACCACCAAGGATCTAGAAGACAAATATCAGCAGCTCAGCAGCAACTTCACCTCATTCAAGGAACGCACATCAACAATGGCAGATACCATGGATCACATCATCAAGGCTCTACACCACACACACCAAACGATGAAATCCTTCTACACCAGCAAGAAGAAAATAACTGATGAGATGATCCCACCGATAGAAAGTCGACTACAGGAGGTTGAAGATACATTGAGAGAACTCTGCAATGATTACAGACACTCAGCATCGACCGATGCGCTACCTAGTCCATCGCCCGATATGATCTACAGCGAGTTCTGCACCAAAACTGATATGGAGAAGATAGTTCAATATCTCTTCACCATGATCCAAGAGGTTGGAGATTCGTCTTACCAAAGCTTTGACGAATTATGGTTTGCAATTTCAAAGCGACGTCAAGAGCATGGAGAACACAATAGAGAACATCCAGAAGGAAATCAAGACCATCTCCAGACAACTCGCGGATAGACCAGCACCATTAGCATCGACCGATACAACAGTGCCGATCGATATGGACTACCCGAGATCGATCGATAAGCTTATGATACGAAGGAGAACATTTGAGAGGCTCAATGACATACAAGAAGAACTCGGTGATCTATCCCAACACACATATCCAAAATTCAGAAACCACCAGTTCTACATTGATAGCAATGCAGAAGGTCTGGAGCGTCTGCACAACGAGGTAAATGAATTAAAGGAGAAACTAACCAGAGGAGATAAAGCCACAAGAAGCTTTTTCACCACTTGGTTTGGAGAGAACCAAGGAGAAAACAAGGATGAGGCTTGCTACTCAGCAAGTGTCATGAACTCAACTCACTAGCTCAATACTACCATAGTCAAGCTAAAAGACTATAATAAAGCGCTGAGTGGGAGGCAACCCACTGTTAGGTACTTTCTTACTTAGTTAAATCTGAATTATGTTTTTATTTTTTTTCGTTTTTTTCGTTTTTTGTTTTTAGGTTTTTCAGATTATAAACGATTACCGTCCTTATCGACCGATAAGATCCTGTCGACATCGCTCGACATATACATATCCTTATCGATCGACATAGACGACTCACTATCGCTCGATACGTAACAACGGTCAGGTATATCGTTCTAATTTTCGATATCAGTATATTCCTTATGATTTATTTATGTCCTAATCCGACTATTATACACTGAGGACAGTGTATGATTTAAGTCTGGGGGGAGATTACTGATGCTACCTTACCTTTTTGATTTCACCAAAATGTTTTCAAAATTGGTTTTATTGAGTCAAGAAAGGGACTAGGATATTTTTCAAAAAATTTATTTTTATCTAACCACTCTTTAGCACCATTCTTAGATCTGTTGATTGCAAAAAGTACTATAGATGCTAAAGTGGATCAACCATCACCTATGAAAACACTTCTCATGATTGTTTGGAAGAACCAAAGCTGATCTCCAACCTAACCTGACAATCTATTGCTTGTCTTGGGGCTTGGTATACAAGGGATCGGAATCCTCCTGCAAGTCTGGAAGGTAATAGTCTGTGTGTTTCTGATTCCCTTCCTTCTCTCTCTTCAGCATCCTAAGGAAAGAGAGAAATTATTAGTATAAAGATGTGATATGATATCTTGAGAAGTATAGGGGTAGGAGTGATTCCTGCAACTCCATTATTCTACTTTAAAAGATTGATCAAAGCGAGGGGTAGGAGTGATTCCTGCGACCCCATTATTCGCTTATTCAAAGATATATGTCAATGAGATAACGCAAAGATGGCCTTTGTGGCAATCAGTGTTCATCAAAATTTGAAACTATGAGGATCCAGAGAAGAGAGATAAAAAGGGGAAGAAAGGGATCAGAGAAGACTTGCATGTGTGTTCAGAAACTTGCTTGAGTTGAGTCCATGTGTTTCTTGATCGATATCCCAAGGTAAAGCCTGCACTTTTATTTTTATGCATAAATGAGATCAGTAGAAGGGATAAACAGACAGGATTGTTAAGATGTTTAGCTAGGAGGTTTGGTTACTAAGCTAGGATATGGTATAATGTACTCATGTGATTTATAGGCATAAGATATGGCTTGCAACAAAGTAGAGGTGATGATCCTAGAGTTAAGATTTAAATTGAGTCCCTGCTATTTTCAAACTTCTTTCTAAGACTACCTGTGTGTTTGCTTGAGGACAAGCAAAAGGTTAAGTCTGGGGGAGTTGATATAGCATGATTTTGACCCACTTTTACTCATGGTATTTATATGATTTTACTATATATATCTATGTTTTGGAGTCTTTTAGGTATGTTTTCAGGTTCAAGGGCATTTTGGAGTAAAGTGACGTTTTAGGTGCCATTTGAAGCTTAAAGGAGAGTTTTCCCGAGATGACTTGAAGATCAGACATCAAGGTTGATATCCAGAGATACACATCGATCGATACACATTCCGTGTAATCGATCGATGACGCATTTGAAGAAATGACGACGAGATACTCCATCGATCGATGTGCGCTTAGTAACATCGATCGATATCAAGCGTGCAGAAGAAGGAAGAATATTCTCAATCGACTTGAAGCCCAAGATGTCCCAATATTACTATAATGCCCCTGACGAGTTTTTAGCCTAATTGTACTCAATATTTATACCTTTGCCTATGTATTTTGGCAAAGTAAGCTTTTACAACATATCATTGTTCTAGTATTTCCTACTTATCAATAAAGTATTCTTTTCATCTTAATTTTGTTCTCATCTAAGGTTATAGGATTCCAAGTTTAGAAGAAAGATACAAAAAGATGTGTTATCACGAGGAACTTGATTGTTCGGTCTTCTAAATGAATCTCTATTATTACCTAGATGCTATGAGTCACTCAGTCATGTCTGAGTAGACTCCTTTGTTAGATTTAGGGTTCAAATAGTTATGAGGGATTAGCCCCAACTATGGACTGTTGAGTTGTATACTCATTATCCTGATGAACCCTAATGCTTATTCTAGAGTAGCTAACTAGAATATGATCCTGGAAATGATTTAATCCATAAATCATTCTCCTGACATCATCTTGAATAAACTAAGATCCTCTAGGGATAAGCGAGAGCCGGTCTATGATCTTGGTGAACACATATTCGATTCGATCTAGAGCTATATCGATCGATACTCAAATAGAGTAATCGATCGACGACACATATTTCGATCGATACAAGCTGTCAAACATCGATCGATATTGTCGGCAGACAGATCAATAGACGAGTCTAGTAACGACAGTTATTAGGAAAATCTAAAGAATCGAAGTTCTTTAGTATATGCAAGCAACTCATTAAAACATCTATAGCATTATAATCCTGAATTAACTGAATAGTAACCTTGAATCTAACTATTTTCTCTTAATACCTACAACTCTAAGACATTCTCTTGAGCAATTAAACATTGCTCACAACTGCAATTTACATTTAAAACCATTTCAACCTAGCTTAGTCACTAAGGATTACTATCTTTTGTGTTCCTTCGCTCCCCGTGAAATCGATCCCTAAGTACTACATATGAACCTCTTATTTGAGAGAGTAATTCATTCCTAGGGTAATTTGAGTGAAATCACCCTTGAATGACGATACTCCTAACGATACGATTATGTTCGAAGAACATGAAACCGTCGGCATCGACAAGCCTCACTACGACCCTCTGGTCATCGATCTGGTAATCCAAGATCTCGAGGTTGGTCGAGTTCTATTCGATACGGGCAGTACGGTCAACCTTATGTTCCGCGACACTCTTCGAAGGATGAACATCCCCTTCGGAGAAGTTATTCCAGAACCAAGACCTTTAACCGGATTCTCGGGAGTTACCTCAATTACTCTCGGAACGATCAAACTTCCAGTCATGGCCAAAGAAGTTACTAAGATCATCGACTCCGCAGTAGTTAACAATCCAGCTATCTACAACGTAATAATGGGGACCCCTTGGATCAACGCTATGAGAGCTGTACCATCCACGTATCACCTCGACATCAAATTCCCAACTCCAACGGGAACCTCAATAATTTGGGGAAGCCAAAAACAATTGAGACTGTGCTTCCTAGCTGAACACAAGCTGCGAAAACATCGGAACGCCCAAGAGGTTAACCCGAAGCGAACAAAGAAGTCGCCTGAAAATCTGGAAAACTCGGAAAAAGACAGTCCAGAACCACTCAGCCCGACAACAACTCAGAACGATAACTTCGAGTCCATCGTGGCAGAAACGGACAACTACACTCCCAAAAATACCATCGTCCTAGCTAGCACGGTCGAAACGGTGGCACTCAGAGAGTAGAAGCGCCCGCAGCAACCAGCAGAACTACGAGATGGCTTGATCCTCGAAAGAGGTATGTAGGCAGCTTGTCTAAATCCGGCGAGTTCAGCTATCCTCCTCACCAGAAAGGGGGTGGGTGGGTGGGTATGTATACTTGTATATTCGTATACTTGTATATTCGTATACTTGTATACTCCCACAAATTCTTCAAATTTTTTTTACGCATATGTATTCGATACTGTGAAAATCTTTAACCCTAAAATCGCCTTCCTTAGTTCTTCGGAACATGAAACACATCGGCAAAACAAAAGTCATATCCTCATGAAACGTGGGACGTCGCAGTCTTCCGAAGGATATTGAAATCGTATCATCCATCAAAATCAATATGCTTACGACTCACAAAACAAACCCGTCGATTGGCCCCAACGGATGAACATGGAAACGTTTCAAAAAAAAAGTTTTGTAGTCAGACCTTTCAGGTCCTTTTACATCCGACAAGGATACCATAGCGCGTTATACAAGAAAAAACCCGAAATTTTTGGTCTAGCACTCCGAACGGAGGTAGCTCGGTTCTTACTGCACAAGTCATATAAGCCGGCGCCTAGTCGAAGAATTTAATCAGGAAGAATCAGGAAGAAATCACTGAACTGGCAGCACAAAAGTCGATCAGTCATCGCATAGCCTTAGAAGCTGAGAGTAATCATAAGTCTTGCCCTAAACTTAGCCTTGCTGGATCTTAACATCTCATAGACATAGTATCAACACACGGTATGAGATCCAAAACATGCCTCTCATCGCTTACCCCTAAAAACGCCCGCCAAAAGGTAGCACACAGGCTAAGCGACAAAACAAGAGTTAGCATACGAAGTGGCTACTCGTTTTCTGCCCTCTACACTTGAAGAAAGCATAAATCCTAAAATAATTTTTCATAAAGTTCATAAAACATTTATTAAAGCTGCAGACGCGACGGGGTTTCGAAGCCACAACGGCCAGTCCCAAAATATACAAAGATATGCGACCTGCTACGATCGCAACACAAACATATAAAACAGACACACTTGGCCTGTCATACAACAACCAGGATAAAAGGGATACAATCCCAATGATCTTCAAAAGTCAAAGTAAAAAGTCAAAGTCAAAGTCACCATAGGCTGATCAACCTCTTCGTCCATACCCCCGGCACCTTCTCCAGATTCCGCTTCCCCCGTGTCTTCCGATCGAAATCTTCGTCCAAACGGCTCGAGATCGATGGAGCTCCACCGCGCTTCGGATCCGTTCGACAGTAAAGGAGTTCCAGAAAAACGGTCTGTCCCGAAGAAGGTCTCACTTGGCGTATAAGTCGAGAGGAGGCTGCGTGAGAAGCTTGTTCACTGCATGATAATAAACTTCATATTATCACCCGTACTTAAAAATATATATCTGAGAAATCGTCATCGTCACTAACCGCGGTTGAAGTTCCACTCCTGGGGAATAAGTGAAGACATCTCTCCTCGATGGACGCCCCGTCTATCCGAACGAAAAAGAAGCGATCAAACCATTCCTTAGGATGCGATGTAATCCCCTGAATGATGGCCATATCTTTCCTCGGCATCATAGAGTATGTGCCCTCGATCCTCGTTGGTATGGTACACCAGAATTCCTCGAAGTCAAGAGGGCTGAGGTCCATCCTCAACTCATAGCTTCAGATCAGCACACCAAGCCAAACCTCTACCGACGAAACGCTTAGCTGGCTGATTGCAAGTTTGATATGATTGAGCGCATGGACAATGGTGCCAGGGATCGGGAACCACATGAGGCCGTACGAAAAGAAGCTTTCGTAGCAAGTAAAGTATCTCCGTGGAGGGTTCGTTGCACTCTCGTCGCCAGTCGGGATCTGAAAAACAACTTCTTCTGGAACTTGGTAAAATTTCCGAAGAGTCGTAAGATAGTCAACATAGACCAGGCTCGGCCCAAGGGGTGCGCCCGAAACCTTCTTAGGCCTCTTCGGAACTGGAATGTCCCTTGGAGGTGGACGAGAGCCACAGAGAGCTTTGTAGTACGCGTCCTTCCATCGTCATCCACATCAAACTCGACTTTAGGGGCAACCCCCTCGACGGTGGGAGAATCGTCCGAAGACGAGCGAGAGGAGGAGTTTTCCTTTGAAGATCCTTTTCTTGAAGACATTTTCTTTGAGGGAAGAGAGAATTCTTGGAATTAAAGTATTTATGGAGAGGTAAGAATGAAAAAATAATAACTTACTCCACATATATAAGTAAAAAGTGAGGAATTACTATTCACTCCTGCTTTCGACGAACGATTTCGTTTTCACACCTTCTTGAACGAGTTACACCGCAAGCTAGGACCTGCTATTAAGACGCCACGGTTCCTAGCTATCTGGGGGGGGGCTAATTGTTGGGGTCAAAATCGGTTAAGACGAAATCTATTCTTGAAAGTCCTCGAAAAAGACCAAATCGTAAAATCCTGAGTAAATAACCATAGACACATTACCGGTCGATGGGTCCTGATTTGCTAAACCACATCGCAAACCCGGCGACAAGCCCCATGGTTAGGCACCTAGCGCCCGGCGGGAAGCCCCGTGGCTTGGCGCCTAGCGCCCGGCGGCAAGCCCCGTGGCGTGGCGCCTAGCGCCCGGCGGCAAGCCCCGTGGCGTGGCGCCTAGTGCCCGGCGGCAAGCCCCGTGGCGTGGCGCCTAGCGCCCGGCGGCAAGCCCCGTGGCATGGCGCCTAGCGCCCAAAGAAAGGATAAACCGACCTAGGAGGAGTATATAAGGATGACTTAGGGGGAGGAGCAAGGAGAGAGCAATTCATACATCAAACTTAGCATTAGAGCAACTTAGGCATTTTTCCGTTTTTTACTAGCGAGCTACGACTCAATTAGGTTAGAATCAGGCCGCCGGACTAAGCAGCCGACTGACAGCTCTTGTAGCCGATCTCTTACCTGTTGTTCACGCTTAAACGTGACTTCGGAAATAAGATCTTTTGCTCTACTTTTTGTTCTTGTTATTTTCATACGAAACCTTTTCATTATACTGACTGTGTTGTGCGTGGCCCAGCAGATATCCGAGACCTTCAGGGGAAGTTAGGTTTACTTAACTTTCCTCCGATTTAACAAAACTCGACGGTGTGAATTTTGGTTCCCACACCTATGCAATGACTCGCAAACTCTATTGGGAGGATGAGGAATGCTTCGCTCGTTTTACCAGAGAATCACTTGGTGAAATTGGATGGCTTGTTAGAAATGATGATGTTTCGTGGGCGCCGGTCGTTAACGAGGGTTTCTCAACAAAGAAGTTTGTGTTCATGTCAACAGATCGACCCTTGTTTTATAATTTCTCTTGTGCACCTACGTTGGATGTCGATTGGGATCTCTGGCACATGGAGTTAAGCAAGACTAAAGACATGTGTAACCGATGCTTCTGGATCAAAGAGGTTGGTCTTTTCCTCCGGGATTTTTGTTGCACCATGATTTTTCCAGCCTTCGACACTTGGCAGTAATTATTATTTGCTGTAATGTATAACACATTAAGCATTGTTCTATTTCCGTTGTCGAGAATAAGCCAGATGGTTTATAATTTCTTTACTTATACAATTATCATGAAAAACTAAGACTCGGTGTGCAATATTACAACAACGATGTACGAGGTCTAAAAACCAAACAAAACATTTTACTTAATATAATACATCAAACGTTGCAAGGTCTACAAAAGTTAATACATATAGTTGGTGTGCAGCGTTATAACTTGGGTTACAAACTCTAATAGTTGGTGTGCAGCGTTATAACTTAGGTGACAAACTCTAACACCGGTCTGTACTAGGTTTACATATACCATTATCATTAAAAGTTAAGACCTGGTGTGCAACCTTACGACAACGGTGCACGATGTTTAAAGACCAAACAAAACATTTCACTTTCTATTGTAAACTAAACGTTACAAGGTCTACCAGCGACAATACATGTAGTTCATTTTATTCAGTAATGTGACTTTATATAATACAATCAAACATTACCAACAATTCTAATTATAACCCAATAACATTCGCAATCATTTTGGTCACTGATGTTTACCTTCGACAGTAAGAAGACAAACTCAAATACTGGTCTATACTGTCTTACATAAACCATTACCATTAAAAGCTAAGACTTGGTGTGCAACATTAAAACAAAGGTGTACGAGGTTTAAAAACCAAACAAAATTTTTCACTTTAAAAGTTTGCAACAACCGTTACAAGGTCTACTAAAGTTAGTCCATCTAGTTGGTGTGCATCGTTTTAACTGAGGTGTACATATCTAAAAATATCAAAGTCAATACCGTCAAAATTTTTGTTTCTCGAGGATCATAAATGCATAATCACACAAATACTAATATGTATTGTCTTTACATAAACCATTACCATTAAAATCTAAGACTTGGTGTACAACAATACAACAACGGTGTACGAGGTTTAAAAACAAAACAAAACGCTTCACTTTAAAAGTTTGCAACAACCGTTACAAGGTCTACCAAAGTCAATACATCTAGTTGGTGTGCAGTGTTTTAACTGAGATGTACATATCTACAAATACCAAAGTCAATACCTTCAAACTTTGTTTCTCGAGGATCATAAACGCATAATCATACAAACACACCATAAATATACCATTAAAGTTCTATTCGGTTCACACAAACATAAGTATCATTGGGTTTGACCAACATTCTGACAAAGGAAACAACTTGAAGTTTACTCATTGTTTACTTTAGCATCGCCCACGAATTCTTCATAGCAGTCCATTGCATACTTCTCTTGAAATCTGTCAACTTCTTCGTCGGTAATCCGACTAATTTCCTCCTTTAAACCGGCAGCATGCATCTCTATGAACTTGGCAGCACATGGGCCACAATCGCCACCCTTTTTGTTGTGATAAATACCTTCTGCTCGGCTCCAAGAGTAAATTCGAAGACCTTCCTTCACCTTATAGCATTTATGCCCCGCATATTTTTCTAATATATAAGGCAACGACTGTACAACCGAACACATATGTCCTTCCGCAACCTCGATCTCAGTATGAGGAACGTATGAATCAAATACTGTAACATGACCTTATTCAGCTTAATGTAGAGACCAACCCAGTGATCTCCAGCCCAATTCATCGGGGTGTAAACGGTGTCGACATCGCGGCCAAGTCCCAACTTTATTTTCTGCCCCTTTATCTTTCCTGTCACATACTGTGCTACGTTTTTCCCCCATTCGAACTGCAACTTATCATTGTCTGCGCTAGAGGCACTCCAGTTTGACTGAATGGTTTTTATAAAGTACTGATCCAAGATCACCATCCTCTTCTTCTGTAGATAAACCCCGCGACGCCTCCACAACATATTCATTGTCACATGCATGTGTTGTCCCAAGCAAATATGTAACAAATATTAGTTACAAACCTTCCCCATTTTTTTATAAAAGGTGACTGTAAAAGGTATAATGTCACGACAATGCAGAGATTAATAGTACCTCGTCAGACATCCATTTCTCCGGTTCAGCAATTTCAAGGAAGAAGCAATTACACACAGAGTGACCGGTAGCAATATCAGACATCCTGCAAATTAAACCAACAATAAGGAACTTATGCACGAGTGTATGTATATAACCTTAAAAGAGTTAGAAACTTATTGCGCAGGGTTTTCCCTCAAAATTTTGGCAAACTTCTTAAATTGTGCTCGATTCGTTTTGGCAATGGGCTTATACTCAACCTTCTCCTCGTTCTTAAACAACTTTTTCACCATTGGGTCAGAAGTCTAGACTCCAGAAATCTTGTTGGATCTCATGTGATGCCGTTTACCACCACTGCCGACATCATCAGAGTCTGCATCGGTTTCAGCACAAAGATCATGTCGGTTCTCTTTTATATTGCTATCAGTGGATATGTCGTCTTTACAACTGTCATATCTATTTTCGTCCTCGGTCCCCTGTTATTCAGCGTTAATCTCCTTAACACTTGCTGCAACACCCGCCTTAGGAGGAGGAATTTTTCCAACCGCCCCCACAGGCTTTGGAAACTCCATATTTGATGTTTTAACGGAGTCAACAGATTGGGTCTGTTTGTCTGCCGTCCTCACTTCTTCACCACCGTCATGATCCTCCTCAACAAACTCACCAACGTTGTCGGCACCTGTTTTCTAGATGGAGTCAGTAACCTATGTCAACAAGTGTACACCAAAAATAAAATGTGGATGTGTAAACCAATAATAAAATGCACATCACTTGCGCAAAGTAAATCCCGTCCGGTGGTGTCATGCGGGCAGCCACCGACTCGTTTTCTTTTGGTTGTTCACCCTCCCCACCCCTCGGTGCACTTATTTCCTGATATTTCAAATCATTTAATTACGCTCTCTGAGAATTGTCGAACAACAACAGACCTAAACCATTGCCTAAGATATAACTACCTCGTCCGTCCCCGGGATTTCAGAGTTGATCTCCTTCACATGTGCCTCAACAAACCCCATAGGAGCAGAGACTTTTTGAAGCCTCTCTTCATCATTTTCCGGACTCATAGCCCACCGGTGGAGCACCTCCCCATTTTTGAAGGCCCTCCCCACCTTTTGGAGCTCTTCTTTCCTGCATCAAATCTGTTAATAACGCACTTCAAGTAATGTACAACAATAACAGACCAAAATTAATGTGTCAGAATAACTACTGTCGATGATATAATCAGGAGCAGACATGTTTCAATTCCGGTGGATGCAACCTTAGATTTTGAAGAGGGGTTTCCATCCCATGAAGGATGAAAGGAGGTACACTACCAACTGAACTGTAACAGTTCGACTTTGTTTTTTCCCATGCGACTGGGGAGCCTTGCTCATACCGGTATGTTGGGTTTCTTTTCTGCCATGCCCCTGCAGAGGTTACCGCATGCTGGAAGGTAGAAGGAATCCGCAAATATTCACAAATATTGTTATTACCACTACTTTGCCAAACACTACACAACTAATTAAGATGCAAACAAACCTCAGCTGGTAACACATAGGACTCAGGCTCAACATCTAATACATCTCCAAACAGGTCGAGGGCATTCGATTGTGTTTCTTGCTGCTGACCAACCCCCTTAGCGCTGAGTTAGAAGTCTAAGCAATAACACAACAATAAAACTATCCATCATATTACCTGATCGCTTTGGTTTCAGGCGGATGGTTGAAAACGAGCATTGTCAGACTCATTTTCTTTTGCCTGATCATCATAATTCTGGTGACCACTATCTCTCTCTGATGAGGGTGGGTTGTTTCTTTTCACTTCCTGGAAAATGGCAAAGGTGTCAGGACAGGAAATGACCACAAATTTGTATATTATGCGATAAAATAACTTCGGCGTACAATCTTTTTCACTTCATTTCCACCTCTAGATCGACATCGAGATAACATTTTTTCACAACAAGCCGAGTGCCAACTATTTTCCTTTTTTCCCCTTCCTGTTTCGCCCCTCGGTTTCACTCCCAATACTATCAGGAGATGGAGTGCGACGCAGCTGCGGATCATCGATCGCGTTCCTCTTCCTACTGTTGCGTTTGCTCCCCTCGGGCAGACCCAAATTGTTGCAAATCAGTGTCCGCAACTCTTCAATATTGTTCTCCATCCCCTCAAACCGATGGGATATCCAATGTTTTAAATTTTCATGCGTACCCCTCTCTGAGCATTGATGATTCCCTTCTCCGCTGTTTCCAGAAGAATAAATATCTTCAACTTCAATGGGAACTGCATTACGCGGTCGCAAATTTCTCTGGTGTACTGGAGTGGGACAAGCTCCCTCCTCCTGCGCAGCGTCTGGAACCTTTAAATAGGGGGGAAAACGACTCGTCCCCACCTTAAAAATCCTCAGGTTTGAATGTTTCCCCACAAAGCAACTTCTGCACCAGAGAAGTAACTTGCCTATCTTCAGTCTGGTCCACCAACATCAGGCGTTCGACATCAGAAATCACGGTGAAGTGGACAGAGAGCTGTAGACAGGCAAAAAGCAATGGAAGACACCTCAATACCAAAAGCCTTAACCGTTTAAATTCACTGTATTTTTTCATCTGCTGTATTTAAAACAAAGGGAAAACAAACTTACGTCTGGGTCTTCCTTGACAGCGGCTATTTCGTTGACTGTGAGAATAGTCGACAGCGAAGAGCAAGCTGAGGGGGAATCAAGGAAAGTGGCCGTGTTCGCTGCGCCGGGAATTTTCTCCGATCGTAGAGGCACAACATCGAATACGAACAACTGCAGAGCAAGTGGAAACCCATATCAAACTGTTGTCTTTTGCGATAGCCGCTCACGCATGACTTGCAGTGGGTTCTCACCTGGTTCGGTAACAAGGGGAGGCAGGAAATGCGGCACGGTCGCCAAGAACGACTCTCGATCCCACAGATACGCCAGAAAGCTCTCAACGTCTGACAACATCTCAACGTACCTGGGGGTAAGTTTAAGATCTTTGTTACTGGGGCAGAGAACACCATCAACCAACGCGATCAGAGCCAAAGGGAGCCGTTTCTCCACAGCAAGATATTTATTTCCCAACATGCGCAGTACACTCATGACTGTTATCTTACCGACAGCTGTATCAAATAGCTTGTTCCACATCATTGGAGGAACATATTCAAATTCTTTCGAATCCTGTACATCGTAAGCTCCGAGTTCAAAGCAATGTCTCTGAATTCATCAAGCGAGAAACAGAGTGGATGGGGCCCGAAAGTGAACCAGAACTAGCTGTCTGGTTGACGAGGCAGCCGATGAGCTTCGTAGAGTTCTGGCAGCGTACAACGGGAAGCTCAAACAGCCCCCAAAACTGGGAAGCCAACAAAGTTTCCATTGCATCCGTCCCCTTTAAAGAAGCAGCAACAGAACCGATGACTGTGCTTTTGAGTAGATGTTTACCCACAACTTTTTCGGGTACGCAACATATGCGAACAGTCTCCTGGGTAACACAGATGAGGGCACCCCACCAGAGAATTGTCCCCCTGAGTAATCACCACCACCGGGGCCGTCCTCAGATCCAGAATCTACAAATCGAACAAAAATTGATAACTCACATAAATTGGCTTCAAACACAAACGGTGTCGACTAATCAACAGAAAATATATTTACACCTAGGGCATCAAACTAATACTAAAGAATCTCTCGATGACATGCAAAGACAGAATCCATATGAACAGAGGTGGACGAAACACATATCCGGATAGCCCTACTGTTTCGCATGAGGGCACTCCGGGAGCTCCTCGCCACTCGATCTGGTCAGATGACGAACGGTTGTCTCACTTTGTTTGGACTTCTTCATCGCTGCAGGCGTCATCTGGGGATTAATTATCGGCGGGGAAGATTCTCCAACGGTTGCGACAGTTTAGGGAATACAGGTGGATCTAGGTCGAAAGTCGAACAGTCCTCTCAGTCTTTCACAGTAAAAGACTTTACCAGAAGGTCGTTTACCGCCCAGTGTAGGTAAGACGACGAAGTAAATTATCTGTGTTTTTCGGGAACCGGGAAACTCGACAAAAATATCACGAGCAAGAGGAGAGTGGCACTTCCGATTCGGCAGCTGGAGAAAAGATCGTTTTGTCTTTTACGACAAAGTTCCATAGGGTCACAAATAAAAATCTCATGCGGCCCAAAGCCTGAATTAGAAATTTGAAAGTGACCCACTTTGCCTATAAATTTCTCATGTGTCTGCTTTTTATAATTGATAAAGTTACATACTATATGCTTTTAAAAATCAAATGGCGATACAACAAAAACCATGAAGAAATCCTTAAAAACATAACCATTTTCAGATGTAATGAATAATAAAATAAAATTATATCATACAGATACATAGATCCAAAGATTATGAGATGATTTCTTCCCATAAACATATTAAAAATATTAATAATAAATTTTAACAACACCAATATATAGCGACATATAAGCAAAATATAGTTACTAGTGGTTTTCCGGCGCTACGTGCCGGGTTCGTATATTTTATTTCTAAATGAATTTTTCATTTATTTTATGGTCTTCGTAAAGAAAATATGTCAAAAATATGAAGATGAACATATACGGAAAGAGAATGGTATTTTTCACTGGTCTATTTGATAGTAGTTAACGACAATAATGTATTATTTTGTTTTGAAATTGTTTATCTTTGTATGTATAATGTCTTGTTGTGTTTGTGTATGTTGCTTTTATATGTAAGAAAAAATAGTTTGTTACTATAATTGTATATATGGCTTATTTTGGGTAAGAGGCTTTTGTTGGGATTGTGAAATCCCATGTCCAACTCTCTATCATCACATTAGTACGATATTGTCCACTTTGGGCCTAACTGGCAAGCCCGCATGAATTTACTTTTGGTTTCCATCCCAAAAGGCCTCGTACTATTAGAGTTGGACTTCTCTTTATATATTAGACACCCCTTGTCTAATTCTCCAATGTGAGACTTAGTTTGTTATCTCACATTCTCCCCCTCAAACTAAGGATCACATTCATCTCGTGTCCCACAACTGTTTCCAGGATCGTTTGACTTGATCTCTGCCACACACACACCTCCCAATCCTAACTCGATGGGTACCCGTTCATCTCTCAAAGGGTATTTCGGTCTTCTTGCAGATTTCTCGTCAACCGCTCTGATACCAATTGTTGGGATTGTGAAATCCCATGTCCAACTCTCTATCATCACATTAGTACGATATTGTCCACTTTGGGCCTAACTGGCAAGCCCGCATGAATTTACTTTTGGTTTCCATCCCAAAAGGCCTCGTACTATTAGAGTTGGACTTCTCTTTATATATTAGACACCCCTTGTCTAATTCTCCAATGTGAGACTTAGTTTGTTATCTCACAGCTTTGTATTTCCATGGACGTTGGTCCGTTTGTAATTGATTATTAACTTATAAGGTTATATGCCAAATGGTTTATGTGTATTTAGGATATTTGTGTGTGTGAGTTTGAGATTGTATTTAAACGCTCATCTTCTGTGATTCTGCAATGCCTTTGTAAACAAGGTTGGTGATTGGACGATTTTTTGTGCTTGTCAAAGAATGTGAAATTTGCGGCAGTTTCGAACCTTTTTCTATGGCGAAATTTTCAAACAAAGTTGTAATTTGTATTGCTTTTTTAAGAATCTTTAATTCAGCATTCCCTCGCCATGTGTGTGAAAGTTTGTGAGATATTTTGGATATGTATTCATTTCACTTTTACATTATTTTCTGTGTTATTTGGTACACATTTGAAAAACTGATATATTTTGGACCACTTAATCTTTAATTTTCATTTATAGTTAGTTGTGAATCGTGAAAAGTTTGAGATTGGCAGGGTTATGGGAGTTTTAAGAGGGGGATAGGTCAGTATCGTAACTGTGTGGTTGGATATGCGGTGGAAAAATTTGAAGAGAACTGTATAATTAGAAGTGGTATCAAAAGAACAGAACAGTAGTTGTAGCACCAATACCCTTTCTCTCTAAATGGCAGCATTTGTCTTTATTTTCCTTTATGTATTAAGTTGGATAAGGTTTGTTTTCCCTCAAATTGGTTACGAATTGGAGTGCTGATGGATGAATATATTGCCTTCGTAAACTCATAGTTGCTTAGTATTATTTGCTAAGCCGGTGTTAATGTCATTATAAGTTGAACGTTGTACTTTTTAGGATTGATTAATATGTGGACCTCTTGTATGCTATTTAAGTTTTAGAAAATAGTTCTATTGTAATTTTCTGCTTTTGTGCTTTTAAAAACAACCTTATGTTTATATAATATAAAAGGTAACTGTGATATACTATTTGCATAACTGATATAAAAATATGAAGTATATTTTACTTTAAAATAATAAAAATAAAAGAAAGCCTGTAGATATCATTTGATAATATATTTTTAACAATGCTTCTTACTTTATTTTTATATACATACACATTAAATTTCTATGTGCACTAAGAAAAAAATTCAAACTCAAATTTATGGATTATATTACTTATTTGATATTTGAAAGATAGAATCGCTAAAATCTGCATTGAATTTTAATTTTTATATATATTGATGTTATTTAACTGTAATTTATTTGTTATGTTGAATGTTTTAGTTTTCTTAAAAAAATTTGAAGGAATATTTTTTTTTTTAAATCGTTAAACCACTAAAAGATAAAGTAGAGAATATAGCTTTAGGTTTTCTAATACTATTTGTTTTAAATTATTTTAGTTATGTTTTCAATTATTTGATAATTTAATATATATTTATTGAAATTAAGTTAAGTTATTTTCATATCATTTTAGAAATAGAAATGTTTCTCAAAGATAGGTAGTAGATATATTAATTGTATTTGACTCGTGGATCTTTGAATTTTTTTTTATAAAAAAATCTATATATATATTTATGTAGTTATGTTAGCCTTTTCACTTTTCACAGATTTTCTCCAAAATATTCATTTATTGAAAGAGAGAATATGATATATTTTATGTTTAACAAATTTTATCTAATTTGAAAAAAATAGTTGTTAAATTGACAACTAATTAGAACTTGATTAAAATTGTACCAAAACTCAGGAATCGAATGTTGGTCTGTAATCTCTGATCAAGCCTTACAGCCTTTAGAGCCTCAGTATTTGATATTTTTATATGGTCCTGCACCCTTGGGCACAGTCGTCATAGTCCCTCAGACAGTCTAGTAACTATGATACGCTTTGCAGAAATAGTGAAGCTGGTTTATGTTGTAGTTGTTGTAATAACAGAACTTAGTGTTCATGCTCTTCCATCTTGGACACGAAACAGTCTTGGTTTCTTCCGAGTATTACTATCGTTTGCTGATTGTTCTCACCACTCTCTGTCTGATCCGGTGATGTGGCCTCCTTTTGTTTCCTGTTTCTGGTTTTGAATCATTTGAAGTGTTTAGACTTCTGTTGTTACAGTTGTTCTTGTATAGGAGTTACTTGCTCTGTATTTACCTGAGAGGAGTTAAAAAAAATTAAGAACTCTTGCAACGAAGATGAAGTTGCTTATGTTAAACAGCAAGCAGAAAAGGAACCAAAGATTTTGCAGAAGACAATATAATAAAACATAATCAAAAAGACATAATACACCAATAAATATAGATAACAAAACAAAAAGTCATGAGTTTTTTAAAGCTAACACTGACCAAGAGGATATGTCATTTAGAAAGGAATAAATGCATAGAAGTGGATCAATGCACTTAGTTCCTCAGAACCTTCCTCCAAGGAGAATAAATGGCTATACAGGAGTTGTCTGGGAATTGTCACTGAATGCTGTTTCTAAAAGGCTATGGTGGATAAATGAAAGATTGCAGACTCACTGGGCAAATGAGTATTAGTCTTCGCCAATGAATCTGAGAGATTGAAGGAGGGGAGATTGAAGTGGCACCCCTTCAGCTCGTAAGTAGCTATGTCGTTCAGCAGATGTCTGAAAGTGTTAAGCTGATGGACAGAAACAGATCCTTGAAGGAGCTATAACTGTTAAGCAGAAAATCATGAAAAGCTTAAGAAAATATTAGAGAAGCAAGAAAAGAAATTCAGATCTTATCATTGAGAAGGATATGAAGAGCTAGACCTTTTCATCAAGCAAGAGCATGTTTGAAACATCCCTATCCCGGGCCCATGGGATTTCTTTAAACTAAACTGGTCTCCCTACGGCCCAAATCCCGAAAACCCTAAGACCCTTCCCCCCATCCACTATATAAAGAGCTGCAGCCACTCTTTTGTGTCTCATTCACAAATCTACAGCGAAGCTCTGCAGAGATTCCCGGAGATCTGGAAACCCTGGCCGTCACTCCTCTTCCCTTCCAGCCGCCGACTCTCTCTCTCTCTCTCCTCTCTCCGTGCGTCTCTCTCTCCTCTCCCTTCTCTCCCCGCCGCTCTCTCTCTCTCCTCTCTCTTTGCCGGCGCCGTGTGGTGGTGGTGTTGTGGTGATCGAATCTCATCTTCATAGCTCTCGTCTCAGATTCAGATCTAGGCTAAGGTGAGGTGTCTTGAACCCATCTTGTTCTCATGATTCCCTATAGGGTTTTATGTTGGATCTAGGATTGAGTAGACCCTGTTTGGGAGTTAGGTTGATAGATCATGATGAGCTAGGATGTTAGATGGATGATTCATGTTTCATAAGAACTTCACACTGTTTAAAAGGGACATTAATGGACTGCCTCATATTGTGTGATTATGTGATTGTTTCTTGGTCCCCATGTGATGATTGAGATGAAATCTAGGTTGCTAGAAGAAGTGTAATGACTTGTTGATGATTGTATGATGTGAAAGTGTTTTGATATGATTGCTATGTGAAGTGTATTGTATGAGGTACCGAGAATGGGTGGCGTCTAAAGTATGAGAAGAGTCTAAGTTAATGAATGAGTTTAAGGAAAAGTATAAGTGAAAGTGAAGATGAAAGTATAAGTTAAAGTTAAGTGAAAGTAAAGTGAAAGTTAAAGTTATGTGAACGTAAGTGAAAGTGGAAGTAAAGTGAAAGTGAAAGTGAAAGAGGATGAGTACGGAAATGAGTATGAGAACGTGAAACGAAATGTAAGACGAATATGAATTGTTTGTGTGATGATTGTGGAAGTTTTGCTTGGACCACCGAGAACGGGTGGGCGTCTAGATCTTGCTTGTGATTGTAGTATGCCTGCGGGACAGCAGCCTAACACTAGGTACCCGCAGGAGACCCACGGGACAGTAGCCTAACACGAGGTACCCGTGGGTGTAAAGTAGGCCCAACCGCGAGAGGCGGGATAGAAAAACGTAGGCCCAACCACGAGAGACGGGATATAAAAAGTTAAAACGAACCATAAGATCGAGTCGAGTCTGATTGTTTAAGTGATTGGTGTCAAGTCGGTTTGTGTGGTTGGAGTCGGATTGTGATGTGACGTGTAGCAATGACTCAGTTCATTGCATTGATTGAATGCAAGGTTGTTAGAAGTGAATTGAAACGTGATTGTTATAATGAACTTGAAATGATTGCATTTGAGTGATTGTAGTGGCTAGTCAGTCCTGGTTCCCGCTCAGGATGTTATAGGGTATCATGCGGACCGGCTGGTTTAGAGTCACTTCACTGAGTAACCCATTTACTCAGGCCCTCCCTTCCTTTTCCCTTTTCGTAGGACTGTAAGTAGAAGTATGTGGATTCGGGTGGATGTATTTTCAACGAAGGCAGTGTGTCTGTCGACTCTTGGGACCGGTAACGGGACACGTATGGTTGTCTATAGAGTAGACACGTGTCCTTAACTCCCTTTCCGTAAACCCGGTCGGACCCCGGGGGATAGGGATGTTACAACTGGTATCAGAGCGGGGGTTAAGGTCCCTTAGCGTTAACCTAAGGGATCGGCATTTCCGAAATTTTCGAAATCAGGTTTTAAGAAAAAGAGTTTACGAAAGTTTAAAATTTTCAAAAGCTGCGAAATGTTCGGAAAAAAAAAATTTCGAAGCAGAATTTCTGAACGAAAAATGTAAAATTTTTTTTATGATGTGTGAATTCGTGATTTGGCGAGAATATTTCAAAACCCACCTGTTATTTGTGTTTCTACTATGGTTCTGACTGTTTTGGTATTCTCTGAAGGATGTTTCCATTGGACCACTACGAGTGGAGGTTACCGCGTCTGCACTACGGACCGCCAGGCACCCGCGAGTTTGCTCGCAGGCAGTATCATGATGTGGCTGGTGAATGGGTGCTGCCCATGTTTCCGGACTTGACAGAGCCATACAAAGAGTACCCTTTTGAGTATCCAGTGGAGCAGATGGTGAAGTGTAAGTATGTGATGCAACACTTCCAGTGGATGGCTATGGAAAAGCGCATTCTGCAGGGACATGCGACATTGCAGCTCACCCCGGAAGAAATGGTTCCAAAGAAGCGGGGGCGCCAAAGCAAGGCCCCAAGTGCTGGTTGGGAACCTTCGAGGGTGTTCACTTGGGAGTGTCAATGCAAGATGCTGTTTGAGGATACCCAAGGAGAGCGATCAGTGGTGAATTACACCGAGGACTTCATTGCGCAAGCCAACCAGTTCAAGCCCAAGAGTGCAGAGATGTGGTGTGGATGGTATAAGAACGGGCTTCGTGGAAACATCAAGCGTAAGTTGAAGGGAGTCCTGGAACCCCTTGAGTTTGCACTGGTAAGGCGGATGGCTGGATTTGCTATCGAGGCAGAGGAAAAGATCACAGTCGAGGCAGAGGCCCAGGCAAGTGCGGAAGGGGAGCACTCGGGGAAAGATCTGAGGGCAACTGCCGGTGACCAGGGGAAGTTGACCGAGGAACCCCCTAGGAAGAAGCGGGGGCATCCGCGTAAGCCTTCAGGGGAGTCTTGCGACTGTGGGGTGTTAGTTCAAATGGTGCAGAAGCCGCGGAAGGTGAAGGATTACCTAAAGGAGTTCTTGGAAACAGCCAGGATGTGTCAACCAAAACCGGCAGAGAAATGGTACAGACTGTGTAAGGCAGGGCTCTGTGGAGACATTCGAGATGCACTTGCGGGTACGCTGGAGTCCCTGGAGTTTGCGCTGGTTATCAGGATAGCTGGGCATGCATTGGATGCAGAGGAACAATTGGCAGAGTTGCACGGAGTGACAGAGGTCGACCCCACCATCAGAGATGACGGGGACGCCGGGGACGCTGCCAAGGACCCGGGTGCGGGTGACTGGGCCCACGAGGGGGACGGTTGGAACGCCGCAGGCAGTGGCGGTTGGCTGAGTGACTAGGCGCATTTCTCTTGGGAGTAGGACCCGTGTGTTGATTTGATTTATTTATATTTCATTTCTATTGATTGTTGGCTTTGGTGTTATTTTCTTTCTATGGGCATCATGTGTTTGTACAGATGCCTTGAGTTTTCTAAACTATTGTAGTCCTACTCCCCATTCATTTATGGAATTCATTTGTTGGTTTTAAGATGAGCAAGAAAAAGTTTAAGTATGGACGATAATGAGAGAGAGTGTAAGATGAGTATAATCTTTATGCTGAAGATCGAGTTTAGTCTACGATCATCAATCACGAGGAGATGGACGTATCGAAATGGTAGTGACCATAGCTGCGGCATAATGTAACTTCAGTTAGTTGTTTCCTTACTTCTCACGAAGATGTTTCCACCGCCCTCTAATGGTTTCCGACAAAAGGAGTTTAACGGCAGACCCTCTTTCGTCGGCTCCGAGTCAAGCAGCAGTCGGACACTCACCGAAAGTTGCCGACTTTTCTCAACCCTTGCCGTCAGCAACATGCTTGAGGCCTTAGTCAGTGCTAGGTTGATAGTATACGAAAGAGCTGTAGGGAGTGACTACCGTGAGGATGAAGCTGGGGAAGCGTTGCATCTGGTTATATATGTCGCTAACCCACACCGTATTGAAGCAACAGATGATGGCGGATAAGAAGGCTTGCGAGCTGGGGAATCAGCCGGCTTCGGATTGTGTGAGCGACTTGGAGGACGAAAGTGGACGTCCGAGGAAGGCGCCCCATTGTGTGCTACCTTCCATTGAGGTTGTTTTGGGGAAGGGGAAGGAGGTGACTCCTGCCATTCCGACCTTGGCAGGAGGGACAAAGTAGCAAGGGCAACCTCCTTGCCATAGAAAATGATAGGGTTATTGATGGAGGTGTGTATAGGGGACAAACGAGAAAGGAGAAGATTTCGGCATTAAGGAAGGGGTTAGTCAACGACAAGGGTGTCTATGTGGGTGTTGAGGATGATGTAAGTTATGATGAGTCTGAAGCAGCTGGGAAAAATCTTGGTAATATCTGGAACGAAAGAGCCATGTCAATAGTGACTTCCAAGGATGTGGAGTCTCCCGTAATGAATCAAAGACCGATGAAGTGGGGGACTGTGAGCACTTCTTTATACCAAAGGACGACATGGGTTATGTTTGTTGCGTCCGCGGAGTTATTAACAGAAGCATCTTAGACGTCATTGATGTTAACTTCAGTAAAGCGAAAAGAAGCACGAGAGCATGTTGGAAAATTATGGGGATTAAGTTATCTGAAGAAGGACGGATGATAGGTGGACTTTCTGCTCACCCAACGCACGCAAGCAAGATGGAGCCTCATCGGACAGGGGGATTCCAGACCCTTACCACAACTTAGTAGTAGATGAGCCGGGTGGCTATATCGTGGCTCACACTCCAGTTGTTGGAAAACCGTCGCGATCATCAGCCTTATGCAGAGTTTCCTTGCAAATTATCCGCGGGACAAGCCACTCGCAGTGCTCCCAAAGGGGATTTCAACTACATAGAGAAGAGAGCTTGTGAGGCGGCAAGTCGAAGGCATTCCACTGCTTGACTTCTACAGTGCTAAAGCAGAGAATCGTGCACAACAGTTGTCCATTTTGAAACAGTGGATGGAAAAGAAGAGTATTTGTTTCTAGGTTACAAGCAGTTCTCAACCGTTGTCTGTGATGATATCAGCACCGATATCACATGTTGGGCCGGGTAAAGATGGTATTAGCGCCGCAGATGATGTTCCGAAACCATTAGTTGGCAATTGATGAGTGGTGACACACGAATACGGAGTGTTAAACATTAGGGTTTTGACACGCAGAGTTCGGGGTCGAAATGACCGGTGGAGAAATGGAGTGGAAAAAAAAGGGAAGTGCTTGACAAGGAAGGTAGATACGCGTGCGAGGAATGCACTAAAGGTGTTAGGAAAACGGGTATGCATGACCGAAGTGGGGGAGAACCGGGGTCAAAAATGTAAAAGGGGTCTACGAAAACCAGGGGGGAGGCAAGGGTGTTAGACCGAAGCAGGCATGAAGAAAGAGGCACGTAAGAGGGCGAACAACGCAACTTGGGCTGGCAACATGGGTGTTACCTGGATTCCCTGAGAAAACGCAAATGGATTTTTGTTCTGTTGATGTTGGTGTAAGAACTCCGCACGCCAAATTCGGGGACGAATTCCTGTAAGTGGGGGAGAATTGTAACATCCCTATCCCGGTCTCCTTACGGCCCAAATCTCGAAAACCCTAAGACCCTTCCGCCCATCCACTATATAAAGAGCTGCAGCCACTCCTTTGTGTCTCATTCACAAATCTACAGCGAAGCTCTGCAGAGATTCCCGGAGATCTGGAAACCCTGGCCGTCACTCCTCTTCCCTTCCAGCCGCCGACTCTCTCTCTCTCCTCTCTCCGTGCGTCTCTCTCTCCTCTCCCTTCTCTCCCCGCCGCTCTCTCTCTCTCCTCTCTCTTCGCCGGCGCCGTGTGGTGGTGGTGTTGTGGTGATCGAATCTCATCTTCATATCTCTCGTCTCAGATCCAGATCAAGGCTAAGGTGAGGTGTCTTGAACTCATCGTGTTCTCATGATTCTCTTTAGGGTTTTATGTTGGATCTAGGATTGAGTAGACCCTGTTTGGGAGTTAGGTTGATAGATCATGATGAGCTAGGATATTAGATGGATGATTCATGTTGCATAAGAACTTCACAATGTTTAAAAGGGACATTAATAGACTGCCTCATATTGTGTAATGATGTGTGATTATGTGATTGTTGCTTGGTCCCCATGTGATGATTGAGATGAAAGCTAGGTTGCTAGAAGAAGTGTAATGACTTGTTGATGATTGTATGATGTGAAAGTGTTGTGATATGATTGCTATGTGAAGTGTATTGTATGAGGCACCGAGAATGGGCGGCGTGTAGAGTATGAGAAGAGTCTAAGTTAATGAATGAGTTAAAGGAAAAGTATAAGTGGAATTGAAAGTGAAGATGAAAGTATAAGTTAAAGTTAAGTAAAAGTAAAGTGAAAGATAAAGTTAAGTGAACGTAAGTGAAAGTGGAAGTAAAGTGAAAGTGAAAGTGAAAGAGGATGAGTACGAAAATGAGTATGAGAACGTGAAACGAAATGTAAGACGAATATGAATTGTTTGTGTGATGATTGTGGAAGTTTTGCTTGGACCAACGAGAACGGGTGGGCGTCTAGATCTTGCTTGTGATTGTAGTATGCCTGCGGGACAGTAGCCTAACACGAGGTACCCGCAGGGGACCCACGGGACAGTAGCCTAACACGAGGTACGCGTGGGTGTAAAGTAGGCTCAACCGCGAGAGGCGGGATAGAGAAACGTAGGCCCAACCGCGAGAGGCGGGATATAAGAAGTTAAAACAAACCATAAGATCGAGTCGAGTCAAATTGTTTAAGTGATTGGTGTCAAGTCGGTTTGTGTGGTTGGAGTCAGATTGTGATGTGACGTGTAGCAATGACTGAGTTCATTGCGTTGATTGAATGCTAGGTTGTTAGAAGTGAATTGAAACGTGATTGTTATAATGAACTTGAACTGATTACATTTGAGTGATTGTAGTGGCTAGTCAGTCCTGGTTCCCGCACAGGATGTTATAGGGTATCATGCGGACCGGCTGGTTTATAGTCACTTCACTGAGTAACCCATTTACTCAGGCCCTCCCTTCCTTTTCCCTGTTCGCAGGACTGTAAGTAGAAGTATGTGGATTCGGGTGGATTGATTTTCAACGAAGGCAGTGCGTCCGTCGACTCTTGGGACCGGTAATGGGACACATATGGTTGTCTATAGAGTAGACATGTGTCCTTAACTCCCTTTCCGTAAACCTGGTCAGACCCCGGGGGATAGGGATGTTTCAATGTTGATGTAGTGAGAGCAGAGAAATAAAGTGCAGAAAGTAAAAGACACAAGTTTTTCTTTTCGAATTCACTAGAACAAGAAAGTCTTACAGCAATCTTTTCTA
This sequence comes from Hirschfeldia incana, assembly GCA_026261945.1. Taxonomy (NCBI): domain Eukaryota; kingdom Viridiplantae; phylum Streptophyta; class Magnoliopsida; order Brassicales; family Brassicaceae; genus Hirschfeldia; species Hirschfeldia incana. Next base: position 1,594,320 of record JABCMI010000030.1, read on the forward strand.
TTACAAGAATCGTTTAGGATTAGCCTCAATCCTAAACTAAAACTCACCCTAGAGCCTAGACTTCTGTTTATCAGGATCCTTAAAACCCCGAGCTAAACTCCCCCTGAGTCTAGGCTTCAATCTTCCACTTCTCGGAAGTACTTCACCAACTACGTCAGCAACCAACGCAGAACAATGAAACCAAAGGCTTGATCACACAAGCAACACCAAAACGATCTCTGGACTTTCTTTCTTTTTAACAGAGACACCTATCTCCATAGAGGCACATCCTCCTGATATAGATAGCCAGAACTTGTTTCACAAGTTCTTCCAAAAGCAACTTAAGCAACTTTCATTTTTCTTCTAAGGAATAACTCTCTTGCCTTTTCCTCTCCAAGTAATATCTATTACACTTAATGTAAATTTTCCAATAAATATATTACTTCTTCTCCTAGCTTAGCAAGCCAACCGACATCACAAAACACGAACTCCAATCTAGCCTGCAACACCCCCAAACCGTCCTAGACATAGGTCGATCCACCGGCCAACAATCAAACAAGAACATGACCGAAGAACCAACCAACACAAAGGATTGGAGATGAAAAGCCAACCGGCCAACGAGCAATCAAACAAAAAAATGACTGACCAGTTCAGAGTCGCAAAATTTACTCCGCAGCTTAGACCAGTTTGTCCACTAACTCGTCCCGATAACTCGAGGCATATGGCTTTGCAACCCATACCAAGAGTTAACGTTGTGTGTTAGATCGAGGCCTAAGGCTTTTCAACCCATACGGCGACCTAACGTTGTCTTAGACCGGACTTGTCACATATCAGAGTACTCATGATGCGCATATAAAACCAATACTTTATTGATTCAAAGAAATATTCATACATAGATATAAATCGAGACCGGTCTCGGCCTAACGCCAAAATCGAGTCAACTAAACGCAAATCCAAAATACCATTTACGAAAGGCATGCAAATCTACACCGGTGGTCCTAACATCCAGCTCCAAGCTATCCGATCAACTAACTAAGCTACCTGCAAAAAGGAGAACAGGAGTTGGGTGAGCAACCTAGGCTTACTCAATGAGCTGGCGGCCTCTACCCGCAACCTATCTCACTAACCCAGACAACCCAAAATAACAAGCAATCTATCCTATCATGAAATCAATCAAATCCAACATTAAATAAACAAACTGTTACTACGTTAGATATGGCCTCCTGCCGTTATCTAACTTCACGTAATGGGACCTTGTATGAAAACAAGACAACCACCAATATCCAATCATCAATCAATACTACTATATAATCAAACCGGTTACTAAGTTATATTAGGCCTCCTGTCATGATAAGTAACAAGAACCTGCAAACAAATCAATCAACCACAATCACAATAACAAGATACTAAACAACTACGACTAGATCGAACAGTAACACCGTATATCAGTGTTTCACTTACTCTAGGGTTCCACAACCCTCTACGACACACTAACACAACACGAAACTCTAACCTGGGCTCTGGTGACTTCGTGTTCCACCTCAACATCGGCAATATCCTATCTCTCTACCACAAAGGCAAAAAGAAGGAACTTTCAACCGACAGCGGCCCACAGTTCTTTGGGTCACCGCGCAACAGCCCACAGTCCTTCGGGTCACTGCCACATTACACCGTCATGTAATCACTCAGCCCTAGGAATAAGGGGAATCCTTAAACCAGCTAAATACGAAGCTGAGGAAACACTTATCACCCCTAGACAAGCCTAGTATGGGCGGGTTATGCACATACTATCGGCACACTCACACAAGACAAACTCAAGCTAGAATCTAACCTAAAGATAAAGTCCTAGACTCCTAACAAGGCTCTCTACTCAACAACACTAACCTATAGTACCAGTAGTCCGGCCTATATGGCCTAAGACCCTTAGTACACTAAACAACTAAACAACACAATGAAACAAGCAAATCAACTCAACCAAACCGTTACACATATAGTTCAGCCTCCTGCTGGTAAACTATCTTTAAAGATAACGGAAACCTGCATTCAATCACATCAACACGCAAGAATAGAAAACATGATGCATCCTAGCTTTAGTCCTAATCAGGTTATTAACTCAGTCTTAATTCCGCTTCATCTCAACTTAGCCTGTGCTAAGCTGAGTCCAATTCATAAATAACCCTAAGGACTCTATCAAGCAATAACGTGATCATTCAAATCTATAATCTAAATGCATACTCGATCAATCCTAAGTTCGAAGTGGAACTCAAACAAACCAACTCACAGTGTTCTTTGCGGATAAGCAGCTTGTTGATCGAAGAGGACTTTGCCAAAACCCAATGTACGACTTGAATGGACTGGATTGGACTGATCTTGACTTGGACATAACCTCCCCTGATATTGGTCTGGAATGAAATCAACTCGAACAGAACCTTCCTTGGCTTCTGGACAGTTCTTCAGACTTTCGGTACTTCAGAACTTCGATTGATCTTAACCCATGGCACTGAACTGATCTTGGACAGCACCTCCACTTGGTAATTAAAGAAATTAACTACCTTGGACGAACTGATATGGACATGCCCTTTCCAAGACACTCATTCAAAATCAGTAGAGAAACTGATCTCGAAAATTCTCTAAAACCCTCGAAAAACATCGGAACCTCTTACTTATTTTTTCTACATTCTCTCTCACATTTTAAATTGCTTTGGACAGATCTGAATGTTTTGAAATGAGCTTAGGTAGTTGGGGTATATATAGTAAGCCTCAACCAATCAGATTGAAACCGTGTGGCAGCCTGTGTGTCGCTTCGCATGGTTCTGGACATATGTGCGGCGACACCTCGTGCTACACATGTCTCTCAGCATGAACAGGATCTCATGCAAGGTGACACCACGTCCTCCACATGTCTGATCCACGGCCTGGCTCCATGCAAGTTGACACCACATCGTACACATGTCGATCTGCATGCTTCGGTCGCAGGTTACACAACATGTCGTGCTTATGTCTGTCAACCTGCATGTTCTCCTTCCATGAACGTCTACATCTCCTCCTTGGGTTGACACTCTGCAGGTTGACTGGTTGACACCACGTCCTGATCCCCTAGATCAAGACACCTCGAGCTTCCCGGTCAATTTGTGCGTTTTCGACTATTTTGATGAATTTTCATCCCACGATCAATTCCAAATATTTTTCTGCTCCCATTCTGATTCTTAATACTTCTAATAAACTCCAGATTAATTCTGATATCTTCTAAAAATATTTTCCGAGCCTTCGGCTTCCTTTAGAAATTTCGTAAAACCGAAATTAGGGTTTTTGTCCAACTTCGAGTTCTACCGTATTGCTTCGATCCCGTTTGCTTGCTTCCCGTCCTGCTTCAATCTTGTAATATCTCTTAAATAATGTTCTTATGATAGATACAAAGTTTCGCGGAAAACTTTGTTGGTAAGAATCGTCGGGTTTCTGAAACGTCGAGCTTCTAAACCGTCGTGCTTCCAAAAATGTGATGCTTCCAAAATCTTCGTTTTATCAATCTAAGATACTTCAAACAATTATAGAGCAGCTTATCCGACTCATGGTTCACTCACGATCCATTGCTTGACCACATCGTACTTCAAACTTCTCGGTTGATCTGTATTGTCCGCAGTTCGACCATCAAGTTGATGCTCGACCAATCTTCTGTTTTCTCTGAATCATGTTAAGTTTGAAATGATCAAAATTCAACATTCTTCATCATTCTTCGATTTCTCAAAAGCTTGACTCCAAACTCTGACTTTGTCGATCTTGACCATTTTATCCCGAATGATGGGTTATCACATTCTCCCCCCTTAATATAATTCGTCCACGAATTCTTAAGTGTCCAAACGCTCAGCTTCATGACATGTTTCCCCCTTGATGACAATTTCTCTTTGGGTCACTTGTCTCGCGGTCTTGATCACTTGATGTGCTCCTCTATTAGTTTGCCCTTGGTTCTTCCCTTCGGTTTCTTTGGTCTCTACCCAGACTTTATGTTCTAAAATCTCTCTTTCTTACACATCTCATAGCATTCCCTTAGTTTTGAATCCTCTCCTTTCTTCACTTCTTTGTTTCTCATGCTCCACTTATACTGAACTCATATCCAGATCACTTTACTCCTCAAGGTCTCCACACTCGTCTTCGTAATTCTTCACTCGAATGATCGCTGGATGTTCTTCTGCTTTTCTCTCTGCCATAACACTCTGAAACTCTCTTTTCTCTAATGTTGATGAAGTCCTTTCTACTGAAATCTTGTTCCCACATGTCCAGTCCATATCACTGTCCAGTCCTTCTGAACATGTCTTCACTCTTTCTCTTTAGATTTGGGTTTTTGGCCTTGAACTGTCTACACCTTAAGGTTTCCACCATTAAAGTGCCGATCAACGAACACACTTAAAAGCTGCAACTCAAAAGTACACTCACACGCAAGTTAGTCAACTAACTAACAAGCAAACAAACTGAAATGCTAACCAAACAAACTAGCAATGCTAACCAGCAACATACCAGTTCTATCTAAGCAACCTAGCAATTATAGACTCCACAATCTAATTCTAAAATCACAAATCTTACCGCTGGATGTGACCGGATCCTAATGCCTTTTGTGACATTTTTTTACTCGATAAAAATATTTGAAAACCGATTAAATCATGAGTTCCGGAAGCATGGACGTAACCATGCTCTGATACCACCACTGTAACACCCCGAACCATCCTAGACATAGGTCGATCCACCGGCCAACAATCAAACAAGAATATGACTGATGAACCAACCAACACCGAGGATTGGAGATGAAAAGCCAACCGGCCAGCCAACAATCAAACAAGAACATGACTGACCATCCAACCCAACACCTAGGTCCGGAAGCGCTACATGACGGGTTAGGAACAATCTGATCAGAGTCGCAGAATTTACTCCGCAGCTTAGACCAGTTCGTCCACTAACTCGTCCCGATAACTCAAGGCATAAGGCTTTGCAACCCATACCAAGAGTTAACGTTGTCCGTTAGATCAAGGCCTAAGGCTTTTCAACCCGTACGGCGACCTAATGTTGTGTTAGACCGGACTAGCCACATATCAGAGTACTCATGATGCGCATATAACACCAATACTTTATTGATTCAAAGAAATATTCATACATAGATATAAATCAAGACCGGTCCGGCCTAACGCCAAAATCGAGTCAACTAAACGCAAATCCAAAATACCGTTTACAAAAGGCATGCAAATCTACTCCAGTGGTCCTAACATTCAGCTCCAAGATATCAGATCAACTAACTAAGCTACCTGCAAAAAGGACAACGAGAGTTGGGTGAGCAACCTAGTGTTACTCATTTAGCTGGCGGTCTCTACCCGCAACCTATCTCACTAACCCAGACAACCCAAAATAACAAGCAATCTATCATATCATGCAATCAATCAAATCCAACATTAAATAAACAAACTGTTACTAAGTTAGATATGGCCTCCTGCCATTATCTAACTTCAAGTAACGGGACCCTGCATGAAAACAAGATAACCATCAATATCCAATCATCAATCAATACTACTATATAATCAAACCGGTTACTAAGTTAGATTAGGCCTCCTGCCATGATGTAACTTAAAGTAACAGCAACCTGCAAACAAATCAATCAACCACAATCACAATAACAAGATACTAAACAACTACGACTCGATCTAACACTAACACCATATATCAGTGTTACACTTACTCTAGGGTTCCACAACCCTCTACGACACACTTACACAACACGACACTCAAACCTGGGCCCTGGTGATTTTGTGTTCCTCCTCAGCATCGTCAATATCCTATCTCCCTACCACAAAGGCCAGAAGAAGGAACTTTCAACTGACTGCGGCCCACAGTCCTTCGGGTCACCGCACGACAGCCCACAGTCCTTCGGGCCACTGCCACATTACTCCGTCGTGTAATCACTCAGCCCTAGGCCATGATCCCGTCTCTCTGAGTCTTCCCAATCCAGCGAATAAGGGGTTTCCTTAAACCCGCTAAATACGAGGCTGAGGAAACACTTATCACCCCTAGACAAGCCTAGTATGAGAGGGTTACGCACATACTGTTGGCACACTCACACAACACAAAATCAAGCTAGAACCCAACCTAAAGATAAAGTCCTGGACTCCGAACAAGACTCTCTACTCAACAACACTAACCAATAGTACCAGTAGTCCGGCCTATAAGGCCTAAGACCCTTAGTATACTAAACAACTAAACAACACAATAAAACAAGCAAATCAACTCAATCAAACCGTTACCCAGATAGTTCAGCCTCCTGCTGATAAACTATCTTTAAAGATAACGGAAACCTGCAAGAATAGAAAACATCATGCATTCTAGCCGTAGTCCTAATCAGGTTAGTAACTCAATCTTAATTCCGCTTCATCTCAACTTAGCCCGTGCTAAGCTGAGTCCAATTCATAAACAAAATAACCCTAAGGAATCTATCAAGCAATAATGTGATAATTCTAATCTATAATCTAAATGCATATTCGATCTATCCTAAGTTCAAAGTGGAACTCAAACAAACCAACTCACAGTGTTCTTTCTGGATAAGAAGCTTGTTGATCAGAGAGGACTTTGCCAAAACCCAAATGACGAGCTGGATGGACTGGAATGCACTGATCTTGACTTGGACATAACCTCCCCTGATACTGGTCTAGACTGCACTAAACTCGAACAGAACCTTGCTTAGCTTCTGGACAGTTTTTCGGCCTTTCGGTACTTCAGAACTTCGACTGATCTGAACCCATGGCACTGAACTGATGTTGGAAAGCACCTCCACTTGGTAATTAAAGAAACTAACTACATTTGACGAATTTATATGGACAGAACCTTCCCCAGACACTCATTCAAAATCAGTAGAGAAACTGATGTCGAAAATTCTCTAAAACCCTCGAAAAAGATCAAGACCTCTTACTTATTTTTTCTACTTTCTTTCTGACGTTTTAAGTTTCTTTGGATATGTATGAATGTTTTGAAATGAGCTTAGGTATTGGGGGTATATATATTAAGCCTCAACCAATCAGATTGAAGCCGTGTGGCAGCCCGTGTGTCGCTTCGCATGGCTCTGAACGCATGCGCGGCGACACCTCGTGCTCTACATGTCTATCAGCATGGACAGGATGTCCGTAGCAGTACGCGTAGCACTCGCTTTCCTCACATCAGTAACTGTCTTCACTGCATTCTTTCCCTCTGTTATATTCCAAGCAGACACCTTAAGCTCTGGCTTCATAGCAGACGTAGCTAAAACCTCAGTTTTCCCTTCTGATACAAAAACTCCTTCAGCTTTAGAACATTCTCCTTAACATCTAAGGCCACATCGATCACTCTTTCCAATACTGAGCAGATGATCTAGCTGCTTCGTCCTACTATTCAGCATCTTCAAACCCCTCTGAGTTTCTGCAAGTTGAGCACCAGCCTGTCGTGCTTCTTCCTCTTTCTCTGAGGTATACTTAAGTGCTTCAGCAACTTCAGCTTCTAGCTTAGCTTTCTCCTTAGCAAACTATGAATTAGCCTCAACCTGCTCGAGCCAATTCTCATACAGCCTCTCATAATTCTCATCAAGATCAAAGTCTCAATCATCATCATCATCATCACCTATAGCATCATCATCACTTCTGCATGAACCTCCTGACACAGACGCTATTGCAGATCCCGTCGCAGATATTGTCTCAGACCTAGCATCCAAAGTTGCGAACTCCACCATGTTCTTCAACTCCTCACCATCATCTGAATCAGTACCAGATTCATACTTGACATCATCCTTCTTCTGTAGCTTCAGTAAATTCCCACAATCCTTGCGAACATGGCCAAATCCATTGCACTCATAGCATTGTACCTTTGATGATGATCTGCCTGAATCACTTCTCCTTGGATTCTTCATCCACTCTTCTATTCGCTTCAGATATCCAGCAAAGTCTCTTGACAGCATCACCATAGGATCTTCAGAAGATGAACTCTTCAAAGCAATTCCATGTGGATCTTCTTTGCTTTTCACATTTCCTCCATGTAATCTACTCAGCTCAAAATCTTGAAGAATCCTAACAAACTCATCAAAAGGCATCTCATCCAAATTGTGAGGTTCTTCTATAGCAGAGATCTTTGACTCAAACTTTGATGGCGACGATCTCTTCAGATTCTTCACCAGCTTCTTGTCCTTGTGCTGCTTTCCAAGTGCAAAACATTCATTGGAAATATCACACAACTTAGCACTAAACTGAGCCACAGTTTCCTCTTCATCCATCCTCGGATTCTCAAAACTTGATGCTAACATATCCAGCTTAGTACGCTTGACACTTGTAGTACCTTCAAACATATTCTCCAAAGTCTTCCATGCCTTCTGAGCTGAAGCACATTGAGAAATCAACTTCAAGTAGCTCGCATCAATAGCATTGTAAATCACAGTCTTGGCCTTAGAGTTACTACTTGAAGCTTTCTTCTCTGCAGCAGTCCACTTATCTCTTGGCTTAAGAACTTCAACTTTCTCATCATTAAGCATCACCGGAGGATTCCAAACAGCTTCAATAGAACTCCAACAATCCTCATCAAGCCCACTGATAAAAGATTTCATACGAACCTTCCAATATCCATAATTGGATGAATCAAGCCTAGGTGGCTTTGTCATAGAGGTCCCTTCTCGATATGCCTTCATCAAGACCGGATTCCAAACTCTGTCGTACTTCCTGACGCAGTCTCTGTCACTCACATTGATCTACTCGAAACTAAGTCGTTAACTCTATCGAGCCCCGCTCTTATGCCAATTGGTGATGTAGTGAGAGTAGAGAAATAAAGTGCAGAAAGTAAAAGACACGAGTTTTTCTTTTCGAATTCACTAGAACAAGAAAGTCTTACACCAATCTTTTCTATTACAAGAATCGTTTAGGATTAGCCTCAATCCTAAGCTAAATACCACTCTAGAGTCTAGACTTCTGTTTATCAGGATCCTCCAAACCCCGAGCTATACTTCCCCTCAGTCTAGGCGACAATCTTACACTTCTCGGAAGTACTTCACCAACTATGTCAGCAACCAAGGCAGAACAATGACACCAAAGGCTTGATCCCACAAGCAACACCAAAACGATCTCTGGACTTTCTTTCTTTTTAGCAGAGACACCTTTCTCCATAGAGGCATGTTCTTCCAAAAGCAACTTAAGCAACTTTCTTTTTTCTTCTAAGGAATAACTCTCTTGCCTTTTCCTCTTCAAGTAATCCCCTAGACATTTGCCAAGTGATTTTTTTTAAAAAAAGGTGACATGTCATTTATTTATTCCACATGTCAGATAATCAGCCTTCACAATAACTTCTAACCATATAGTCCTAAATCCTAGCAAGATTTGTCATCTTATATGGCAACTGCTGACTGGCTATGTGGCAGTAACGAGGAACTTGGTAAGGCGTAACATGAGATGTGATAACTACTGCCCGAGGTGTGGTGAGTCGGACGAATCTGTAACTCATGCCATATTCGAATGCCCACCAGCTCTTCAGGCATGGACCTTATCGGCATCACCGACGAGCCCAGATATATTCCCAAGACCAAGCATCTACACTAATATGGATTATCTATTCTGGAGAAAGAATAGCATCATCGAACCAGAACAAGACAGGGATCCTTATCCTTGGATAATCTGGTACATATGGAAGGCTCGAAATGATAAATTGTTTAGAGGGATAGATAGAGATCCACTGGAGCTGGTTAGATATGCAGAGAGTGAATGCCAAGCATGGTTTGCTGCAAATGAGATGATACCACCAGTGATACAGGAGAATATTAATGTGAATCCTCAAGTCCTACGCTTGGGTAACATATGTTTAGTGGATGGATCTTGGACGCCTACTGCACAGTTTAGCGGATGTGGATGGGTTTGGAAGGATAATGATGGACAAGCACAGCTAATGGGGACACAGAATCTAGCCAGACGCGAGTCAGCTTTGCATTCGGAAATAGAAGCGCTACGATGGGCGATGGAGAATATGCTTCAACACTCACCCTGCCAGAACTTCGGGACAGACTGCAAAGAGCTGATTGCAATGATCAAGGAACTACAAGCTTGGCCGAGCTTCGCAACAGAATTGGAGAGGATAGAGACACTGAAGATCTACTTCCCGGACTTCAACATTACCCATGTGCCACGAGCTCACAATCAGTTTTCAGATTTTCTTGCAAAGACTGCTAGATCTTTTCGTAGAGAGCTTTATTTTATTTGTTGTTCTATTCCGGTCTGGTTACCCAGACCACCTCAAGCTTGAGTAATAGAATGGCCTTTTGATGTAAAAAAAAAAAAAACCATATAGTCCTAAATTCTTTCCCTAAATAAAAGGTACGTAAGTTTCTTTCCTTAAATAAAAATTACGAAATTACCTAATATGATTAACATATATATGATAATTAATGATTATAAATCATAGATATTTGATAAAAAAAAATTTATCATCTACCTTTTTTTTTAATTTATAATATTAAAAGTTTAAAAATCACATTAAGCATATGTTAAAAAATATACTTTTTCATATATGTTATATTTTGAATTTTTTAATACGTCTATAAATAACGAAAAATGGTAAAAGTTCCATACTAAAAAAATTGTGATCACTGGTTTATTTGTTTTTTGTTCAAACAAGGGACAATTGATCACAAATCGTATGAATATGAAATTTTATTTTATATATATATATATATATATATATCATTTAAATTAAATTATCTAATATATAAAAATATAAATATTTAATTTCAAAATTTTCATTGAAAAATTATTGAAATCTTTATATTATACATATATATATATGTATGTATAGTGTTACAATCAAAAATATAGGCGTGCACAAAAATTATTAGAAATAGAAACCAAACAAAATATAATCTAAAAAATATTAGATATCTGAATGGCTTCAAAATTTTGGTATCTAGAGAACTAATACGGAACCCGATCAAAACGAACCCGCAGATCCGAACCGGATCGAACTTACAAAAAATTGAAACTTGACTGTACCAAATGGTATCCGAGTGTCCATCACAAATCAAATGTAAAAAAATTTAAGATGACAAAATATGTACTAATTGTAATATTTAAATGCAACATATTCTTACTGCAGGAAAACACCTAGTATCTTTTACACTTAATGTAAAATTTCCAATAAATATATTACCTCTTCTCCAAGCTTAGCAACCCAACCGATATCACAAAACACGAACTCCAACCTAACCCATCTTTATGACACACACATGTACTACCTCCTGTAATACTTCACGAACTGACATATCATATACAACTTCAGAGCATGTCGACTCCCATGACCTCTTTCTTGACGTTGTGTGCCTCCCAAAAACAACAAAGCCGTGTAACCACCTTCTGAAGAGCACGAACGACTTTCAAATTGGAAAACATGATCGGAGAGGACACCATTGTTGCGATCTATCCTTGTAAGGAAGCAGGTTAACGAAGAGGATCAAGAAGTGCGATCTGGAGATAGCTTAATGTCTTATTTATAGTATTAGAAATTAGGGATTATCAAATCGTGGTGGAGAGGGGTTATTAAAGTTTACGAAGTGGGATAGATAGCCGGAAAAAGTTAATGTAGAAGCTTAATGATATGATTGAGTGATTAGTAGTAACGTTGCACAACTAACTCCTATCGCCGTTGCAAAATAGAGGGTAACGGAGAAGACGATACTTTTGAAGTGTGTGTGGGGTTTAAGTGGGCTGCTACGATGATAATAATATGAGCTGGTTATAGTGTCATCTGTTTTAATGGAACAAAATATTTGGATTATCATTATATCGTAGTTTGAGTGGCCCAATATTATGGTTTGAGCGAAATCTGGAGAGAGAGGAATCAGCAAAACAGAAAAGCGATGCGCAGAGAAAAAATAAATGCGTGATATTCACAGACGGCTCGGCGAGCTGTGTCATCATTCCCCCCATCCTCAAAAGCGACGTGGATGGCTTAAGAAGACATATAACCCAACTTTATTTATTAAGATGTCTCTATTTACCCTGAAAATATTATCAATTTCAAAATGATGAATACACAACTTACCTTTATCACACACATTTACAAAATTAGCATATATTTTCCGATTTGGTATAAAACCTTGAGATATACCGACTCTCTAAACCTATTAAAATATAAAGACATTCAATAACAAAGAATAAAAATCAGAAAATGCAACTAAAAATATTGCTACCAAAATCATAATAAAAACAAAAACTTTCAATTCCCTATTCACATTCACACCCCAAACTGAACTTGAAATTTTATAATTGTTAACATTGTAGTAACATCCCTATTCCCCGAGGTCCGACCGGGTTTACGGAAAGGGAGTTAAGGACACGTGTCTACTCTATAGACAACCATACATGTCCCGTTACCGGTCCCAAGAGTCGACGGATGATATCACTCAAATTACCCTAAGGAGTAAATTACTCTCATCAAAAGAGGTTCGATTGTAGTACTTAGGGATCGAATCCACAGAGACTCTAGGACTACACAACAGATTGTTTAGTTTTCGAAATAAAGCTAGACTAATATGGTTTAAAACAGTAAATTGCAAAGGTAAGCAAGTTATTGCTTGGATGAATACTTGTGCTTGTTTAGGGTTTTAAGAAGTAGCTAGATTTAGGTATTTCTCAGGTTGATTATGTATCTAGGGTGTTAAGGTTTTTAGTTTTCATAATTCTGGACTCAAACTTAGAAGGTTATCCTCTACTAGATCTCGGGTCATGTACTATCGTACGATATCCGCGAGAAAGTATCGATCAATACTCGGATGGAGATATCGATCGATTAACCTTTCGCTATATCGGTCGATCAAGCGTATGCTCTATCGATCGATATAGTTTCTAGAGAATCTTAAGGGCGAGTTTGATTCAATCCATTAATCCTTACTAAACTTAAACTCTCGTTTAGGTTTAGCAGGAATAAATCTAACTAGTTGGTTTCAGGTATTTATCAAGTTCTCACTTGGACAAATTAATCCTAAGATCTAGGTTAAAGTTGATCAATTCCTTAGCTTAGCATTAAGAACAACTAGAAGAAGAATTATATTTTAAACACCCTAACAATAGCTTATTCAATACATAATTTAACCTTGATGAGAAACCTAAGTCTAACAGAGAGACTACTCAAACATATTCATGGGAGACAAAATCATGATGGTTTGAATAATACTTTTGAATAGAAATAAAATGAGAAATAATAATAAATAAGTAAAGCAAAGGGAGTTCAAGATCTTCTCTGTGATTGCAGTTCAGATCTCTCTCTCCAATCCTAAGCTCTCTCAATGGTGTGACAAAGTGCTTCTCTCAAATCTTAGATCTCTTCAAAGGTCTCTAGGCAAGTCTGCCCTAAACTAGTACAAAAACCATCTATTATAGCCTAACAGGCGGCCAGGGACTTAAGGTGTAATTAGTAAAAACATTACAAGTAATTAGGGCTTCTAATTTCTAATTAATGACTCGGGAGATTTCAATATCGATCGATGTTGAACTGCTTCTATCGGTCGATCTTGATTAACTTCTATCGGTCGATGTCCACAAAATGGCATCGGTCGATGGTATGAACGGTAGCTTGGTTAATATCTTCATAAAGTCTCTGTTTTAGCTCCATTTCAGCTATTTTACACCAGTGAGTACCTGAACCTGAAAAAGCTCTAGAAAGGCACTAAAAGTATTCTTTTGTTTTCAAAAACATATATAAATCATGGTAAAAATTGGGTAAAATCCATGACCTATCAACTCCCCCAGACTTATCCTTTTGCTTGTCCTCAAGCAAATAATAGAACATTGGTCTAGAAAAGGTTTGAAAAATAGAAGCTCTTGTGATCTTTATTCGAAATCATCACCTCTCATTTGTTGCAGACCACATCATATATCTATTAACCTTAGAAGTACGTTATGCAATATCCTAGCTTAGCAACAATTCATCTATCCAGCAACTTAGCAGTCCTATTTGTTTTCCCCTCTATTGATTTCATTTTTGCATGAAATAAAAGTGTAGGCTTTACCTTGGGAGTATCGATCAAGGAACACATGGACTCAACTCAAACAAGTTTCTGAACACACAGATAAGTCTTCTCTGATCCCTTTCTTCCCCCTTTTATCTCTCTTCTCTGGATCCTCAAAGTTTCAAATTTTTGATGAACATTGATTGCCACAAAGGCTATCTTTGCGTTATCTCATTGATTTAGTAACACATACTTTTGAATAAGCGAATAGTGGGGTCGCAGGAATCACTCCTACCCCTCGCTTTGATCAATCCTTTAAAGTAGAATAATGGGGTCGCAGGAATCACTCCTACCCCTCTACTTCTCAAGATATCATATCACATCTTTATACAAATAATTCCTCTCTTTCCTTAGGATGCTGAAGAGAGAGAGAGAAGGGAATCAGAAACACACAGACTATTACCTTCCAGACTTGCAAGAGGAGTCCGATCCCTTGTATACCAAGCCCCAAAGCAAGTAATAGAATGTCAGGTTAGGTTGGAAATCAGCTTTGGTTCTTCCAAATAATCATAAAAAGTGCCATCCAGGTGACAGGTGCTCCACTTTAGCATCTATAGTACTTTCTGCAGTCAACATATCTAAGAATGGTGCTAAAGAGTGGTTATATAGGGAATTTAGATCAAACAAATTATTGCTTCCTTCGTTTTATTATATATATAATTTTTAAAATCTATTTGAAATATCTATTTGAAAAATATATTTTTTATGAAACGAGAATGAATGTTATAAAACAAGAAATGTTAGTGTATACCCCCCCCCCAGACTTAAACAACACTGACCCCAGTGTTATACTGTCTAAGAGGAAAAATAAATGTAACAAATTAGTTCATGTTAGCAGGATAATTCGTACCTATCATCGGGGATATCGGTCGATACGGTATAACCGACATCGATCGATATGGCGGTAATTTATCGATCGACAATATATACTGTCGATCGATATAGGGCTCTGCTGCGAATGCTTCAATGGTGTTTTCCATCCAACTCATTCTCTCTGAGTTATTATATATCTATGTTAGCTCTGTTAGATAGTCTCAACACACATGAATAGTTAGATAATAGATAATAGCAAGCAAAGTCGTAGTAGAGTACGAAAATAAATCCTACAAGTCTGAAATAAAAACAAAAAAAAACATAGTAGCATAAGATAAGGGATAGAGATCGGCAGGTGAGTCACTCCTCACTGCCCCCGTCGTCGTCCTCCTCCTCGTCGTCCTGACGGTACTGTTGGGATGGTCCCGGTGCTGAAGGATCATGAGCTGACGTGCTGGTGCGGCTCGAGCAACTGAAGTGCGAAATACGGGACCAGATAGCCTGAAGGGCGCGTAGCACTCCTCTCCTGTAGACCCTCTCATCACTATCCTCCAAGCCTGCGAGGTCTGGGAAAGATGGAAGGCGTGTCGCTGGTGTAGCTCTGGGAGTGTCTGCGCCGCGGGCTCGTGTCGGACGACGGTGAGCGGCGGGGTTCCGGATCATGCGCGTGTCAGGCTGGAACCTGAGCCTCTCGTAGTCGCCGTTGAAGTCAGTCAACTCACGGCGTGGCAAAACGATCCTACGTTCCCCGGTGGTAGTCCTGAAGGTCCAGGTGAGCTCTCTGTCGAGCCAGAGACTGCTGCGCAGGTGAGCTGCGTCCAGGTAAGCTCGAGAAGTCATAGCGCTGCCCTCGTCCAAACGAATCTGGAGGTACTGGAAGATCGGTGTGAGGAGGCTCCCTATCCGCTCCTGCTTCCGCGTAGTCCCAGTGAAAGGCTTGATCTTCAAACCCACGAGGTGCTCAGCAAATACAGCTCCAAGGTTTGGTGGTGTCAGGTCATGCTCAGGATCCACAAAGGTCAGGTCAACTACTCCGTCAAGCGCATGGTAGAGGAGTGTAAGCTCGTGGATCCTTACCTTGTTCGGTTCCATCTTGCAAAGCAAAGTGGAGGCAAGGATCCTCATGAAGTAGCGCAGAGTAGGGTGACGGATCTCAGTCTGAATGGCCGTAGTCGAGCTCCAAGCACTGGTGCCAAAGAGTTCCCAGAACTCCTTCACGCGTGGGAAGGATGAGAGGCTGCTGTGGGTGGCCGTAGAGTTCTGGAAACCGTAGATTTCGCAGAGCTGAGAGACGGTGACGTAGTACCTGATGCCTCTAGCAAAGAAGGAGAGAACGCCATCACAAGCCACACTGTTGGGGTGGTTGTTGTACTCGAAACGGACTGTAGCCATGAACTGCCTCACGAGAGAGGGGTATAGGTCGTAGGGTTGGGAGGCCATGGTCCCAAAACCGAGCTGAGCGAGCATGTCGCAGAGGTCATGCCTGATCCCGAGGAGACGCACAATGTCAGGATCAATGAACCGTGTAGGAGCGATCTCGACGTTCAGCCAAGCGTTGTAGAGCAGGCTGTCGTAGTCGTCCCAGTCGTCAGAGACTGTGCGGTGCAGATATGTGTTGCTCTTGGCAGCTGCTGCCGGATCCTCAAACTCTCTGCGGATGCGTACAGGTTGCCCGTCTGCAATGGGCCAAGGAGCGCGCTCGTCACCTCGTGGAGCGTAGGTGGAAGTAGATGGGCGTGAGCTGGTGGCGTCCCTGGGGTCGAGTCGACGCTTGGTTCTCCTTTCTCGGTTTTCTTCTGGAGAACTCATCTGCAATTATTAAGAGAACGACGTTATTAGTATTCGCAATATAAACTTATATCGATCGATAGATACTAATGTATATCGATCGATAATGGATCTCTGTGTTTCTCTTTTTCGGACTCATATCGATCGATAAGATGATACATATCGACCGATATTGGGTTCCGAAACCTGCAAAAATTTCAGAAAACCGAATCGCAAAAGAACAATGTAAATCCTAGTTCTAATACTCATAAACCTCAATGCTATCAATCCTAGCAACTTCAATCAAAGAAAAACGACTGTTTCGACCGGTTTTCACTTCAAGTTTGTTTTGGAACCTAGGGTTCATAAAATCTAGAATTTTGAGTGAGTATACCTTGAAGGATTGTGGAATAAAGATCGAAACCGAGAAGAAGGGTGAAATTCGAGTTGATTGAGGCAAAAAACGAAGTGATTTCGTGTAGGATTGAGAGAGAAAAAGGGTTTTGAAGTTTTCGGGTTGTTTTGCGATTTATGAGGAGGAGACGGCGCGTATCGAGTTAAAAACGGGGTTTGCCCTTGATATGTCTCCATCGATTGATAGGATATTTCCCATATCGATCGATATACTCCCAAATGGCTACGATGTTATTTTAATTTTGCTGAATTGATTTTTACTAAGAATAAAAAACTATATAATTCTATTGAAATATGAAAATTATTAATCTAATCAGTGGGTTGCCTCCCACTCAGCGCTTAGTTAAAGTCAGTAGCTTGACTTTCTTATATGAAACTTTAATTGGAGTTAGGTATACCCAACTCTAAAGGGTGCTCCTTTGGGGGTTTTACCCAATAGTGTTTCACTCGTTGGCCGTTTACCGTAAATTCTTCTCCTTTTCCATTGGTAAGAGTGATAGCACCACTTGGGTGGACTTTAGTTACGGTGAAAGGTCCAGACCAACGAGAACGGAGTTTTCCGGGAAATAATGTCAAACGAGAATTGTATAGCAGAACTTGGTCATTTGCGGCGAAATGCCTAGAAATGATTTTTTTATCATGGTAAGCTTTTGTTCTTTCCTTATACAATTTGGAGTTCTCGTAAGCCATATGTCTTATTTCGTCCAGTTCGTTAAGTTGGATGAGTCTCCTTTCAGCAGCCGGCTTAATGTCGAAATTTAGAAGTTTGGTTGCCCAAGCGGCTTTGTGCTCTAACTCGACAGGTAAATGACATGCTTTACCATAGAGTAGGTGGAATGGGGTTGTTCCAAGTGGGGTTTTGAATGCGGTCCGATAAGCCCATAGTGCGTTATCCAATTTCTTAGACCAATCTTGTCTCGTAGCTCCAACAGTTTTTTCCAAAATCAGTTTGATTTGTCTGTTGGAAACTTCTACCTGTCCACTGGTTTGCGGATGGTAAGGTGTTGCGACCCGATGGTGGACTCCGTTCTTTTTGAGTAAGTTCTCGAAGACTCTATTGATAAAATGAGTGCCACCATCGCTTATGACTATCCGGGGTACTCCAAATCTCGGGAAAATAATGCTTTTGAAAAGTTTAACGACTACTGATGCGTCGTTTGTTGGGGAGGCGATTGCCTCGACCCATTTCGAATCATAGTCAACAGCAACCAAGATGTATTTGTTCCCGAAGGAAGATGGGAAGGGTCCCATAAAGTCAATACCCCCACAGTCAAACACCTCGATTTCGAGTATAAATTTTTGTTCCATCTCATGTCTTTTGCTGATTTTGCCCAGACGTTGACATCTATCGCATTGGACAATGTAGGAATGAACATCGCGGAACATTGTTGGCCACCAAAATCCTGCCTGGAGGATTTTGGAAACTGTTTTAAAGGTTGCAAAATGGCCGGCGTATTCGGATCCGTGGCAATGATAGATGATATTTGGAACTTCAGTCTCAGCAATGCAGCGCCTAAATATGCCGTCGGCACATTGTTTATATAGGTAAGGTTCATCCCAATGGTATCTCCTTACTTCTCTGAAGAATTTCTTTCTGTCGTATCGCTTCAGATCTTCTGGTTCGACATCAGCTGCTAGATAGTTGTCTATGTCAGCGTACCAGGGTCTATCGCGTGATTGTTTATCTACGGCTTGTGTTTCATGCAACATATCCCCGTCCGTAGGGATAGTGTGCTCGTCGAAGGTCACATTATGTGCCACTGTGACAGTGGTGTCTATTGTTATGGTAATAGAAACATTCCGCAAATCAACATCGTGGGTCTTATCGATCGATATTGAATCAACAGTATCGATCGATTCCCTGATATCTTTGTCTATCGACATAGCATCATATGTATCGATCGATGCGTTGTCATCGCCATCGATCGACATTGATCACTGAAGTCGAACGTATTCGTATCGTCGGCTGAGGAATTGTCGGATAAGAGGTCTATATGGCCGATGAAAGAAGATTCTGTGTGGTACACGTTTTCATCGGGAAGAGAGTCATTAATAGGTACGTCGTCGTCCACGCGTATCCGGGAAAGGTGGTCGGCGACACTATTGTCTACTCCTCTTTTATCTCTGATTTCCACATCAAATTCTTGGAGGAGTAGTATCCAACGGATAAGGCGTGGTTTCGCATCTTTCTTTTGCATAAGATATCTAATAGCTGCGTGGTCAGTGTGAACAATGACTTTGGAACCCACTAGATAATTACGGAATTTCTCGAAAGCATACACAACTGCAAGGAGTTCCTTTTCAGTTGTGCCGTAATTTCTTTGAGCTTCGTCTAGTGTCTTACTAGCATAATAAATGACATGCAACTTATTGCCCTAGAACTGCGCTGACAGCGAAATCGCTCGCATCGCACATCACTTTGAATGGAAGACTCCAATCCGGTGCTTGGACGACAGGGGCGGTTATGAGGGCTTCTTTGAGTTTTTCAAAGGCTTTTTGACATTATGGTGTAAAGTCAAATTTAATATCTTTGCAAAGTAAGGTGGTTAGAGGTCTGGCTATCTTACTGAAATGCTCAATAAATCTCCTATAAAAACCAGCATGACCCAGAAAGCTCCGTATGTCTTTAACGGTGGTGGGCGGTGGAAGACTAGTCATTACCTCAATCTTTGCTCTGTCCACTTCAATTCCAGCTGCAGATACTCTATGTCCAAGTACGATTCCATCATTAACCATGAAATGACATTTTTCCCAGTTAAGTACTATATTTTGCTCTTCGCATCTCTCCAATACCTTACATAGGTTATCGAGGCAATCGTCGAAACTAGATCCATATACTGAGAAGTCATCCATGAATACTTCCATGAAATCTTCAATCCTGTCAGTGAAGATCGACATCATGCAACGTTGGAAAGTAGCTGGTGCATTGCATAAACCAAATGGCATTCTTCGATATGCAAAGGTTCCGTAGGGGCATGTAAATGTCGTCTTTTCTTGGTCATCTGGATGTATGGGGATTTGGAAGAATCCAGAGTATCCATCAAGAAAGAAATAGTATTGATGGTTTGCTAGTCTTTCCAACATTTGATCAATGAATGGAAGGGGAAAATGATCTTTCCGGGTTGCGGAATTCAATTTCCTGTAATCAATACACATGCGGTGTCCAGTGACTGTACGTGTCGGGATAAGTTCATCTTTTTCGTTTTTGACCACTGTGATACCTCCTTTCTTGGGTACCACATGTACTGGGCTTACCCAATTACTATCGGAAATTGGATAAATTATTCCTGCATCAAGCAGTTTGATAATTTCTTTTTTCACGACTTCTTTGAGGTTCGGGTTGAGTCGTCTTTGGTGCTCTATGGATGATTTGGATTCGTCTTCCAAATGAATCTGATGCATACAAAGATCTGGGGAGATCCCTAGTATGTCATCCAAGGAGTATCCGAGGGCTTTCCTATGCTTTCGCAGTTTATTCAGCAATAGCGCAAGTTCCGAATTTGTAAGGTTTGCGTTGACTATTACTGGATAGTCATTTTCTTTCAGAAAAGCATATTTGAGGCCATCGGGTAAAGGTTTAAGCTCTACCTTTGGTGCTTTCTCTTTTGAGAGATCACCTAGTGCTGACGTTTGTCGGTCGATATCAGGATTGATATATCGGGCGATATCAATTTTCGATTCATCATCATCGGTTACGCAATCAGTCGATTTTGGACTAGAGTCCATGAGATGGTCATAATCCTCCGTCCTGTTGTCTATGCTAAATATTTCATTTTGGAGGGCTGGAGGTACATTTTCTGAATGATCGTCCGAAAAAGGTTCTACCAAGAGGTCTTGAGTTAGATCCTCAATTTCGTCCACATATGACGATGATTTGTCAATTAGGGGAAGTGTGGCGATCTTTTCCATGTCAAATGTCATGTGGATATCTCCTATTTTGAGATTGATTCGTCCTCCTTTTACATTAATGATGGCATTTGCAGTCGCAAGGAATGGTCTACCTAGTAATATTGGATCTCTCGGTTCGTTCTTATAATGGAGAACAACGAAATCCGTGGGCACGGATAGTCCGTTTATTACTACAGTTACGTCTTCAAGTACTCCTTCCGGGATTCGTACAGAGCGATCCGCAAGAAGTAATTGGATGTTGGCTGGTGTAAATTCAGTGTAACCGAGAAATGTTGCGACTGAGTGCGGCATTAGATTTACACTAGAGCCTAGATCGCAGAGTGCTCTCGGAAAGAGCTGATCTCTAATCGTGCAACGAAGGACAAAGCTTCCGGGGTCGGGTACTTTTTCAGGAGTTTCGCTCTGTATGATGGCGCTAACTTCCTCAGAGATTGCCATCGTACTACGCCTACTCGCTGAAAAGTTCTTTGTTGTCAGTCCTTTGAAGAACTGATTTATTGCAGGCGAAAGTATGATGGCGTCCTTGAATGGTAATTTTATCTCAACATCCTCGAAATTTTTCCGACAGAGTTCCTGTTCTTTGTTGCGTTTGTTATTAGTTTTGGGAGGGAAAGGAGCTTTTGTGATGTATCTTCGTTCTATAGTTGGTTCAGCGGGCTTCGACTTTTCTCTCGAACTAGCGGGTGTCTGTCGATCGATGTCAGTTGTTGCAGATCGATCGATATCAATTGGTTCCGCTGTGCACTCTTCATCCTCATCGATGTTGATCACTTCAGTCTCAGTTTCTTGATCATTCGCTTTCATTTCTTTATGCTGAGGTGATCCGTTTGTCTGATAAGAGAGGAGAACGGGTTTAGGGTGGGTTTCGGAGTTTCTGTTTCATGATTCGCAGAGGCCTTGTTTGGCACAATGTTTGGAATCAATTGTTTCCCGCTCCTTAGTACTGCAGCGGTTACTTGGCGTCTCGGATTTGTATCAGTCATTCCCGGGAGGCATCCGACTTCCCTTTTTATGGATATGGCATGGTCGGCTGTATTACCCTCTAGATTCCTAACTTGAGAAGTCAAGATTTCAATTCTCCTTGACATGGAATCGATAATGCGATTTAATCTGAAATCTAGGTTGTTGCTTAGTTTCTGAGGTCCTAAAGAAATGTGATTCAACTTAGCTATATCTCTCCCTTGGTAAAGTCTGATGAGGGTATCATAATCGTGGTCGAAATTATCTATGTTTGAGACACTTTCTTGTTGGGGTTCCTGTTCACGGAACATTTGTCCGATGGGTTGGATATTCTCAGAATTTTGGGTCGTCCTGGGCTTTTCCTTCATTAGGGAATGAAGTGAGTCCAAGGATCGCTTTATTTCCTGTAATTGAAGGTCGTTCTCGGCTCTAGCATCTCTTTCTTTATCTTTATTTTCATAAGATTTTCCCATTGCTATATTTTCAATCAGATGCTGAGCGTCTTCGAATTTCCTGGAATTAAAGCTTCCGTTACTTGCGTTATCAAGCGTGATTTGATAATCCAATTCGAGGCCTCCGTAAAAAAATTTAAGGAGTTCTGGTTCGGAGTATCCGTGGTGGGTACAATCTCGCTGATAATGCTTGAATCTTAACCAAGCATTCTTAAATGATTCTCGCGGTTTTTGAAAGAAAGTTGTAAGCTTTCGTCTCGTATCCCAGTATCGAGTCTCATCGAAAAAGTGGTTTATAAATGCATTCCGGATTTCTCTCCAGCAGGTTAAGGATCCTGCTGGTAACTGATTTAGCCAACTCTTAGCTTCTCTCCCTAAAGAGAAAGGAAAAAGTCTAGCGCGATCATTATCACTTAGTTCTAGATCTTCTAGGTATTCGATGTGATCATGAGGGCGCTCTGAGGTAGATCCTCGGAATGGGTTTGCTTGCACCAGACGGATGTATTCAAAATGAAATGTTGATCTGTTTCTGCTATCGTCTGGTAGCTTAATGGCTGACCTATTGGAATAGGTCTTAATTGGGTCAGAGTAGTCTTGCAGCTTATCATCGTTTTTGATTGAAGACGGGGAATGAACAGGGATTGCAGTCCCCTGTTCGTTTATAAATTCGTTGGATTGGTTGCGTGATTTACCTAAAGGTTCGGTCTGGACTACTTTATCCTGACTAAGATCGGTAAGTGGGGACTTACCTGCTTCCGGCTGGTTGGTGTCGATCGATGTTACTCGATCTGTATCGATCAATGTGGGTAGGTCTGTGTCGACCGATTCCTTGCTCAACATATCGCTCGATGCAAGCGATTCGTTATCGATCGATGCTACGCCGAAATCTGTCTTTTCCATCTTGAGTTCCCTGTAAATGACAGAGAAAAGGAAAAGTAATTAAGTAACACTAAAATAGGGTCTAGACTATATACTAAACTAAATCTGATGGTAATGGAAAAAGAGTCCCCGGCAACGGCGCCAAATTTGATATCACTCAAATTACCCTAAGGAGTGAATTACTCTCATCAAAAGAGGTTCGATTGTAGTACTTAGGGATCGAATCCACAGAGACTCTAGGACTACACAACAGATTGTTTAGTTTTCGAAATAAAGCTAGACTAATATGGTTTAAAACAGTAAATTGCAAAGGTAAGCAAGTTATTGCTTGGATGAATACTTGTGCTTGTTTAGGGTTTTAAGAAGTAGCTAGATTTAGGTATTTCTCAGGTTGATTATGTATCTAGGGTGTTAAGGTTTTTAGTTTTCATAATTCTGGACTCAAACTTAGAAGGTTATCCTCTACTAGATCTCGGGTCATGTACTATCGTACGATAGCCGCGAGAAAGTATCGATCGATACTCGGATGGAGATATCGATCGATTAACCTTTCGTTATATCGGTCGATCAAGCGTATGCTCTATCGATCGATATAGTTTCTAGAGAATCTTAAGGGCGAGTTTGATTCAATCATTTAATCCTTACTAAACTTAAACTCTCGTTTAGGTTTAGCAGGAATAAATCTAACTAGTTGGTTTCAGGTATTTATCAAGTTCTCACTTGGACAAATTAATCCTAAGATCTAGGTTAAAGTTGATCAATTCCTTAGCTTAGCATTAAGAACAACTAGAAGAAGAATTATATTTTAAACACCCTAACAATAGCTTATTCAATACATAATTTAACCTTGATGAGAAACCTAAACCTACCAGAGAGACTACTCAAACATATTCATGGGAGACAAAATCATGATGGTTTGAATAATACTTTTGAATAGAAATAAAATGAGAAATAATAATAAATAAGTAAAGCAAAGGGAGTTCAAGATCTTCTCTGTGATTGCAGTTCAGATCTCTCTCTCCAATCCTAAGCTCTCTCAATGGTGTGACAAAGTGCTTCTCTCAAATCTTAGATCTCTTCAAAGGTCTCTAGGCAAGTCTGCCCTAAACTAGTACAAAAACCCTCTATTATAGCCTAACAGGCGGCCAGGGACTTAAGGTGTAATTAGTAGAAACATTAGAAGTAATTAGGGCTTCTAATTTCTAATTAATGACTCGGGAGATTTGAATATCGATCGATGTTGAACTGCTTCTAGGTCGATCTTGATTAACTTCTATCGGTCGTGTACACAAAATGGCATCGGTCGATGGTATGAACGGTAGCTTGGTTAATATCTTCATAAAGTCTCTGTTTTAGCTCCATTTCAGCTATTTTACACCAGTGAGTACCTGAACCTGAAAAAGCTCTAGAAAGGCACTAAAAGTATTCTTTTGTTTTCAAAAACATATATAAATCATGGTAAAAAGTGGGTAAAATCCATGACCTATCAACGGACGCACTGCCTTCGTTGAAATTCCATCCACCCGAATCCACATACTTCTACTTACAGTCCTGCAGACAGGGAAAAGGAAGGGAGGGCCTGAGTAAATGGGTTACTCAGTGAAGTGGCTCTAGACCAGCCGGCCCGCATAACACACTATAACATCCTACGCGGGAACCATGACTGACTAGCCACTACAATCATTCAATTGCATTCATTTCAAGTTCATTATGTCATTCACATTTCAATTCACTTCTAACAACCTAGCGGTTAATCAACGCAATGAACTCAGTCATTGCTACACGTCACATCACAGCCAGACTCCATTCACATAAACCGACTTGACACCAATCACTTAACAATTAGACTCGACTCGATCTTATGGTTCGTTTTAACTTTTTATATCCCGCCTCTCGCGGTTGGGCCTACTTTTTCTATCCCGCCTCTCGCGGTTGGGCCTACTTTACACCCACGGGTACCTCGTGTTAGGCTACTGTCCCGTGGGTCCCCTGCGGGTACCTCGTGTAAGGCTACTGTCCCGCAGGCATACTACAATCACAAGCAAGATCTAGAAGCCCACCCGTTCTCGGTGGTCCAAGCAAAACATTCACAATCATCACACAAGCAATTCACTTTCATCATTCATTTCCTTACATGTTTTCATTCTCATTTCCTTTACCTTACTCGTTCATCATTTCCTTAACTTTACTCGTTCATCATTCTCTTTCACTTTCATTTAACTTTAACTTTCACTTTCACTTATACTTATACTTATACTTTTCCTTTTACTCATTCCTTACACTTAGACCATTCTCATACTCTAGACGCCACCCGTTCTTGGTGTCTCAAACATCATTCACTTCACTTAGCAATCATACACAACACTTTCACATCATACAACAGTCAACAAGTCATTACTTTTCATCTAGCAACCTAGCTCTCATCTCATTCATCACATGGGGACCAAGCAACATCATCAAAACACACATCATTACACTTTTAAAGAATGTGAAGTTCTTATGCAGCATGAATCATCCATCTATCATCCTAACTTTATCAACATCTATCAACCTAACTCCCAAACAGGGTCTACTCAATCCTAGATCCAACGTAAAACCCTATAGAGAATTATGAGAACAGGTTGGGTTCAAGACACCTCACCTTAGTTTAGATCTGGATCTGAGATGAGAGATCTGGAGATGAGAGTCGAACACCAACACCAACACCACTACACGGCGCCGGCGAGGAAAGAGGGAAGAGAGAGAGCGGCGGCGAGAAGAGAGAGAGAGAGAGACGCGCGGAGGAGAGAGAGGGAGAGAGAGGAGTCGGCGGCTGGGAGGGATAGAGGAGTGACGGCTAGGGTTTCCAGGTCTCCGGGAATCTCTGCAGCGCTTCGCTTCTCGATTTGTGAATAAGACAAAAAGAGAGACTGCAGCTCCTTTTATAGACAATAGGGGTGGAAGGTTTAGGGTTTTGGAGTTTCGGGCCGTAGAGAGACCCGTTTAGATTAATGAAATCTAATGGGCCGGGTAAGGATGTTACAATTCTCCCCCACTTATAGGAATTCGTCCCCGAATTCTGCGTGCGGTGTTCTTATACCAACAACAATCAACACAAAAATCATGTTGCCCTTTTCCAAGGAATGCACGTCACCCATGTTGTCAGTTCCAGTTGCATGGTTCACCTTCTTTGGTGCTTCTTTCTTCATGCCTAGTTCAGTTTAACACCCTTGCCTCCCCCCCCCCTGGGTTTTGTAGACTCCCTTCACATTTTGGCGCCTATTCTCCCCCACTTCGGTCATGCTTACCCGTGTTTCCTAACTCATTTTAGTGTATTCGTCGTACGCGTATCCGCATTCCTTGTCAAGCGCCTCCCCTAATTCCCCTCCATTTCTGCACTGATCATTCCGTCCCCGGTTTCTGGGTGTCAAAACCCCAATGTCTACCGTTTCGCGTTCGTGCGTCATCTATTCGCCATTTGCCAATTAATGGTTTTGGAACATCCTCCACGGTGCTACTACCATCTTCCTACGGCCCGACATGTATTGTCGGTGCTGTTATCGTCACAACAACAATTGCTGACTGCTTGTAGCCCAGAAACAAGATACTCGTCTTTTCCACCTACTGTTTCAAAATGGACAACTGCTGTGCACGGTTCTCTGCTTTAACACTGTAGAGCTCAAGCAGGGGAATGCCTTGGACTTACCGCCACACAAGCTCTTTCCTTCATGTAGCTGAAGTCCTCTTTGGGAGCACCGCGGACGGCCTAAATCCCTCCATCCGGTGGGGCTCTATTTTGCTTGCGTGCTTCGGGTGAACAGAAAGTCCACCTATCATCAGTCTTCTCCAGCTACTAACTCCTCATAATTTTTCCAACATGTTCTCGTGCGTCTTTTCGCTTTACTGAAGTTCACATCCATGATGTCTAAAGTGCTCATGTCCATAACTCCGCAGACGCAGCAATCATAACCCGTCTCGTCCTTTGGTATAAAGAAATGCTCACAGTCTTCCACTTCCTCGGTTTTTGTTTCATTACGCGGAGACTTCACATCTTTGGTGGTCACTATTGACACGGTTCTTTCGTTCCCGATACTATCAAGACTCTCCAACTGCTTCAGGCTCATCATAACTTACATCATTCTCAACACCCACATAGACACCCTTGTTGATGTGATCTTGGGCTGATTTATGAAGTTTTGGACATGGAAAATATTCAGAAATCATCTCATGATGTTAGGTAACATGTCCAGTCCCTTTTTATCAAGTTGCAAGCCCAAGAAGATCCAAAATCAAGTGATTTCTTTGTTGTCAAAGAAGAGTGACGAAAATCAGAAAATAAATTGCATGAAAAACTTCTCTCTCTTACATGCAAGGAATGCTTGTTTCAAGAACCTTCTCTCTCATCCATGCACTGATTTTATCATTTCCTATGTAATAAATATTAGCTTTCTCAGCAAGTTTAGTTCTACTATAAATAGGTTGTAATATCTAGTTAAATGAAGAAGAGTTGAGTTTATATTTTTGGAACCTTGAGAGAGTTTCTCAAATTTGTTTTCGATCATGGTGTGTCGTATCCATTGGTCAAAAATTTTCTGATTGTTGGTGTGTAATATCCTTCAATCTAACTTGGTTTAAATCTAGTGTGTCATATCTAGAGGCGACCATTATAGGGTAGTATCAAGAGATTTTCCGCCCCTCTTGTGTCACCTTTCGATCCACATCTCTTGATTGTTTGTTGCTCCAAGTTACACATCTCTTTCTCGTTGGACCGGTGCGTCACATCCGGCAACAGATCGAGTTTGTTTCTTTCTGCCTCATTCGATGCAAGGCTTATCATGTACTAATTTCAAAGTGTATTCCTTGGGAGGTTTTAATCATTTGGTATCAGAGCCACTCTGAAAGCGGTATTCACTTCTTTTATTCACCATTCTCATCTATCCATCTTCTAAAAAAAAGAAAAGAAAAAAAATGTTTTATTATTTATGTTTTACAAATCTGCTGGATTGTTTGGGAAGTGTGTGTTCAAGTTTTTCTTTCTTCGGAAAGCAAGATTTGAGGACAAATCTTTTTGAAGATGAGGAGTATCCGATCTTAGGATCCATCAAGTGGTATCATAGCCACTCTTTTGGTATTTCTCTAAATCATTTCATCTTCTCATCTTTCATTTCTTCATAAACACTTATTTTTCTACCTTTCTTGAATCCGGGCCCCTCATTACCATCCACTAAAAAAAAAAAAAAAAAAAAAAAAAAAAAAAAAAAAAAAAAGAAAGAAAGATCTACGAAAGTTAAAAAAAAAAAAAAAGATTCAAAGTTTGATTTGTGGATTTGTGGTGGAAGAGAAAGCCTGCTGGCCGAAGAGAAATCCGGCCTTTGAGGTGGTTAAAGCGGATTCCAAACCAAAAATCTCTTATCTTTCTTTCTTGTGAAATTCCCTTATGTTTGTTTGTTTGTGACCATTGGGATTCTTGATCTGTTCTTCTTAGAACCTTGAGTGGAAACCTTTTCTTTGTGTGATCACTTCAAATCTGAGAGAAACACGTGTGAGGGTGAGGATCAAACACTTGAGAGAGTATTTTGTGTGATTTTTGAGTTTAAACTCGTTGTTCTTTGATAAGAACTTTTCTCGTTTCTTGGTGAGTCATATCCAAGCAAACACCCCTCAAAATCGTTGGTCTTGTGAGTCATATCAAGCAACGACGAGATATCCTTCATTTGGTGGACTTGTGAGTCATATCAAGCACCACTTGGAGTCGGGAATATCGAAGGCCTTCTGCAACCTTCGTGCGACCCTTTAATCCATCCAGTTCTCCATCCGGAGTTCATATCCAAAACCTATACCATTAGAGTCATCCGATCTTAGGATCCATCACTTGTTGTTGACCACTCCCTTCATTAATGCACGAATCTTCTTTTTTTTCCGTTTGTCCCATTTACAGACCTCTGTCAGTAACCACACTGTTTCCTTTGGCAAGGAGGTTGCTCCTGCTACTTTGTCCCTCCTCCAAGGACGTACTGACATAAGCCACCTTCCCTCTTTCCTCAGTACAGTCTCCTCAAAAAGCGAACCGCATCGTCACATGCACCACATTACTTGACCTTTCTAAGGCTACACAAGACCTGACTGAAACATATACTTTAGGCTTCTCACTCTTAACAACAACAACCTCTTCTTCGTATTCTTCCGAGTGAGGAATGACTACTTAGTGGAAGGAAGCACACAATGGGGTGCTTTCTCCGGGCCCTCACTTTGGCCCTCCACTTCACTCACACAATCCAAGCCAGCTGATTCTCCAGCTCGCAAGCCTTCCTATCCGCCATCATCTACTGCTCAAACACGGTCTGCATTAGCTACGGTTATAACCGGATGCAACGCTTCTCCAGCTTCATCCTCACGGTAGTTTCCCCCCCCCACCACTACAGCTCTTTCGTAACGTTACCGAAACTATTTCTGACTAAGGTCTCAAGCGTGTTGCTGTCGGCAAGGGGTTGAGAAAAGTCAGTGACTTTCGATGATCAACTCTATTTCGATACGCCTGTCCTCTCATGTCTGATGATCCTAGACTGAAACTCGATCTTTGGCATAAAGGTTATACTCATCCTACACTCTTTCTCATCATCGTCCATACTCAAACTTTTACTTGCTCAACTTAAAACCAACAATGAATCTCATAAATAAAAAAAGGGGAGTAGGACTACAATAGTTTAGAAAAACTCGAGGCATCTGTACAAACACATGATGCCCATGAAAAGAAAATAACACCAAAGCCAGCAATCAATAAAATGTAATATAAATAAATCAAATCAACACACGCGTCCTACTTCCAAGAGAAATGCGCCTAGTCACTCAGCCAACCACCAGTGCCTGCGGCGTTCCGACCGTCCCCCTGGGCCCAGTCAACCGTACCCGGGTCCTTGGCGGCGTCCCCGGCGTCCCCATCATCCTCGCTGTCGGCCTGTGCCAACTGTTCCTCTGCATCTAATGCCTGTCCAGCTATCCTAATGACCAGTGCAAACTCTAGGGGCTCAAGCACGCCAGCAAGTGCGTCTCGAATGTCTCCACGGAGCCCTGCCTTAAACAGTCTGCACCATTCCTCTGCCGGTTTTGGTTGGCACATCCTGGCTGTCTCCAGAAACTCCTTTAGGTAATCCTTCACCTTTTGCAGCTTCTGCACCATCTGAACTAACACTCCACAGTCGCAAGACTCCCTTGAAGGCTTTCGCGGGCGCCCCCGCTTCTTCCTAGATGGTTCCCCGGTCGACTCCCCCTGGTCACCGGCGGCCGCCCTCGGGTCAGTCCCCGGGTGTTCCCTTTCGGCACTTCCCTGGGCCTCTGCCTCGGCTGCGATCCTTTCCTCTGCCTCGATAGCAAATCCAGCCATCCGCCTTACCAAAGCAAACTCAAGGGGTTCCAGGACCCCCTTCAACTTACTCTTGATGTCCCCACGAAGCCCATGATTATACCATCCACACCACATCTCTGCACTCTTGGGCTTGCACTGGTTGGCCTGCGCAATGAAGTCTTCGGTGTAATTCACCACTGATCGATCTCCTTGGGTATCCTCAAACAGTGTCTTGCATTGACACTCTCCGGTGAACACCCTCGGGGGTTCCCAACCAGCACTTGGGGCCTTGCTCGGGCGGCCCCGTTTCTTCGGAACCATTTCCTCTGGAGCAAGCTGAAATGTCGCATGTCCCTGCAGAATGCGCTCCTCCATAGCCATCCGTTGGAAGTGATGCATCACATACTTACGCTTCACCATCTGCTCCACTGGGTACTCAAAAGGGTACTCTCTGTACGGCTCCGCCAAATCCGGAAACATGCGCAGCGCCCATTCACCAGTCACATCACGGTACCGCCTGCGAGCAAACTCGCGGGTCCCTGGCGGTCCGTAGTGCAGACGTGGCAATCTCCACTCGTAGTGGTTCAAGGGAAACATCCTACAGTACATACCAAAACAGTCAGAACCTTAGTAGAAACATAGATAACGGGTGGGTTTTGAAATAAACTCGTCAAATCACGAATGCACACATCATAAAAAATCAGACATTTTCGTTCATATATATATATATATATATATATATATATATATATTTTCGTTCATATATATATATTTATATATATATATATATATTTTTTTTTTTTTTCGGAAATCATTTTTCAATTATATATATATATATATTTTTTATTTATATTAATCACGAATTTACCTAAAATTATTAGTAAAATATATATATATATATATATATATTTTTTTTTTTTGAAAATTTCAAACTTTCGCAAACTCTTTTCCTTAAAACACGATTTCGAAAATTTCGGAAATGCCGATCCCTTAGGTTAGCGCTAAGGGACCTTAACCCCCGCTCTGATACCAGTTGTAACATCCCTATCCCCCGAGGTCCGACCGGGTTTACGGAAAGGGAGTTAAGGACACGTGTCTACTCTATAGACAACCATAAATGTCCTGTTACCGGTCCCAAGAGTCGACTAACGCACTGCCTTCGTTGAAATACCATCCACCCGAATCCACATACTTCTACTTACAGTCATGCGGACAGGGAAAAGGAAGGGAGGGCCTGAGTAAATGGGTTACTCAGTGAAGTGGCTCTAGACCAGCCGGCCCGCATAACACACTATAACATCCTACGTGGGAACCATGACTGACTAGCCACTACAATCATTCAATTGCATTCATTTCAAGTTCATTATGTCATTCACATTTCAATTCACTTCTAACAACCTAGCGGTCAATCAACGAAATGAACTCAGTCATTGCTACACGTCACATCACAGCCAGACTCCATTCACATAAACCGACTTGACACCAATCATTTAACAATTAGATTCGACTCGATCTTATGGTTCGTTTTAACTTTTTATATCCCGCCTCTCGCGGTTGGGCCTACTTTTTCTATCCCGCCTCTCGCGGTTGGGCCTACTTTACACCCACGGGTACCTCGTGTTAGGCTACTGTCCCGTGGGTCCCCTGCAGGTACCTCGTGTTAGGCTACTGTCCCGCAGGCATACTACAATCACAAGCAAGATCTAGACGCCCACCCGATCTCGGTGGTCCAAGCAAAACTTTCACAATCATCACACAAGCAATTCACTTTCATCGTTCATTTCCTTACATGTTTTCATTCTCATTTCCTTTACCTTACTCGTTCATCATTTCCTTAACTTTACTCGTTCATCATTCTCTTTCACTTTCATTTAACTTTAACTTTCACTTTCACTTATACTTATATTTATACTTTACCTTTTACTCATTCCTTACACTTAGACCATTCTCATACTCTAGACGCCACCCGTTCTTGGTGTCTCAAACATCATTCACTTCACTTAGCAATCATACACAACACTTTCACATCATACAACAATCAACAAGTCATTACTTTTCATCTAGCAACCTAGCTCTCATCTCATTCATCACATGGGGACCAAGCAACATCATCAAAACACACATCATTACACAATATGAGGCAGTCCATTAATGTCCCTTTTAAACAGTGTGAAGTTCTTATGCGGCATGAATCATCCATCTATCATCCTAACTTCATCAAGATCTATCAACCTAACTCCCAAGCAGGGTCTACTCAATCCTAGATCCAACGTAAAACCCTATAGAGAATTATGAGAACAGTTTGGGTTCAAGACACCTCACCTTAGTTTAGATCTGGATCTGAGATGAGAGATCTGGAGATGAGAGTCGAACACCAACACCACCACCACTACACGGCGCCGGCGAGGAGAGAGGGAAGAGAGAGAGCGGCGGCGAGAAGAGAGAGAGAGAGAGAGAGAGAGAGAGAGAGAGAGAGAGAGAGACGCGCGGAGGAGAGAGAGGGAGAGAGAGGAGTTGGCGGCTGGGAGGGAGAGAGGAGTGACGGCTAGGGTTTCCAGGTCTCCGGGAATCTCTGCAGCGCTTCGCTTCTCGATTTGTGAATAAGACAAAAAGAGAGACTGCAGCTCCTTTTATAGACAATAGGGGTGGAAGGTTTAGGGTTTTTGGGTTTCGGGCCGTAGAGAGACCCGTTTAGATTAATGAAATCTAATGGGCCGGGTAAGGATGTTACAATTGTGATTGGAACCAAACCGAATAATAAAACACAAACCAAACCAAACTCAAATTCATAAATAGCAAAACTATTACTAAATTTCTTAAATCGTAAATAAGTTCACAACCAAAAGGGAACCCAACAGAAAACCAAAAAAATGCAAAATGGATGCAAACTAATATTTTAAAAATATAAGGCTCTGAATGGTGATCAAAAGAATGAGTGAGAATGGGTAACTCTTTTTCATTTCTCAAGTTTGACATCATTTATGAGGATTATGTTTTCCAAATGTTCCTTCTCATTCTTTTTAATTTAAGAAATCATCGAGCAAAAGTATTCCTTATCAAATCCGGCAAGGAAAAATAACGAATAGATATTCCTATTATTTTGTTCCTCTTTGTTTCATTTCTCTTTGTTCCTATTATTACCTTTTTGGCACCAGTTAGAGCAATCACGCGGGTGAATCTACGTATTGAACTACAATGAGACTTTCAATATATAGTGCGAGTTTACATAAAATGTTTAAACTTTTACATAAAATAGTTACAATTCAGGTAAAATTACAAACTGTATTTATTATTTTAGATTATATTCCATGTAAACTATTTTAGTTAAATATTAAATATATATTGACACATGTAGCAATGCAAATAATTATTGTTTTTAATCTTGTGAGAGACATATTAAACTTCATACAATCTAAATATTTCTTTCTGTGACTAATTTTGGATATTCTTGTAAAGATTACTTATAGTTTTGGAACTATGAATGGTGAAATAATTACAATTCAGGAAAAGTATCAAACAATTTTTATTATTTTAGATTATATTCTAAGAATATTAATGTATTTTAAAATTTTAAAAATAGAAAAATATATTACACATGTTTCAAGCCATTACGTTTTTATCTTATGAGATATATATTGAACTATATATAATAAGCCTGATATAAATCAGAGTTGATAAAAACCAGCCAACACAAAACACAAAAAAAATGTCGAGTATTATCAAGATAATAATGGTGATGGCTTTGGTAGTAATGAACGTGAGAGCAAAAACTATATCTGAATGTCAAGAAACTGTCTGCAAGTCCTTATGTCAAAACGTAAAAAAATTAGCGTGCACTAGTTGTGTCTTCGGATGCGCTTCTCCTCCATCCTTTCAGCATTCTGACACAAGTAACCAGAACTCTCTATCTATATTATGTATAACCAATTTCTCCACATGTATAACCATAGCTCATGAATTCAAAAAACTGTTAATCGAAATCTATAGTTATAGTGTGATTTTGATAATTATTAGAATGATATAGTATTAAAGTGAAAATAATGATTCTTATGATGATTACAGGGGCCAATCAAGTAGATCAACGAGTCATATGTTACCGGAATTGCGATGTGGGTTGTGGAACTGATAATGCGTGTCATGAACGTTGTAAGAAAAGTTGTGGTTACCCACCATTGGTTAATGAAGTAGACCAACGGGTCATATGTTACCGGAACTGCGATGTCGGCTGTGGCACCGATAATGCATGCCATGAACGCTGTAAGAAAAGCTGTGGTTACCCACCCTTGTTGATCTAGTTGTTTGTTTCTTGAGTTTTTACATTTAGAGATGTAACTGATACGAAAAGATTCTATATAGACATTAAATCTAATAAAGAGATTACTATCTTAACATAAATATGATGGTATAGTATAATGTTCATTAAAGCCTTAACTCAAAATGCATAGACGTGGTTAAATTTTTCAAGAAAAATTTAATCTTGAAAGGATAAAACACAAAGAAAAAAAAAGTAAAATACATATTTAGAGAATAAATACATTTTTAATTTCTCAAACCTACATTTTAGAGCTTCAATCCACAAGTGATGAAGAGACTAGCAATTTCATTATAACGTAAACTGCTGTTAAGGATAAACACGATAATTTGGTTCAATAACCATGAGTCCCCGTTTCACCCACTGCCAAATAGGTGCGGGTTGCTGATATTTAAACTTATCAAATATGCGGGTCACACATGAAGCTTGAATAGGGTGGATGCATGTCTAGATATTTGAAAAAGCGGGTTAGTAGCCATCGTCCTTGAATATTTAAAACTAAGGTTGGCCTACGGGATGTTAATTGAATTATAATTGAAATAATTTGAGTATATTTATTTATACTATTATTTGAGAAGTGAATTTGATTACTTGTCAACTTTTCCATAAAATTAGGTGATTTTGCTTATCTATCTTATTAAAACAAGAACATTACAACATTTTCTATGTAGATTTTAAAGTTGGACTTCATCTAATTAATGTTATATTAACTTATCTATTATTAGACGTGCCTTTATAATACGTATGTTTCCTTATATTGTTTATATTATACTATAAGCTAGATACATCCACTAACATATTAAACTATAAGATTATTAATAATACATCGACTAACATATTATATTATAACACAGATTATTAATAATATAATATATTGTTTGTATTTATTAACGTACATCTCTCAATATTAGCAATACTATGAAGATGACAAACTCCATACTTTGAACATATAAACCATAGTATAATAATTTCTAACTAAAAATGATATTGGACCTCATCTAAGTGGATATGTATCTCCAGTCAAGAACGAGTTGATACAAAAAATCTCCTATTATTAAAGTTGAAGTACAAAAATAAAAATATAATATTTGAAAACATAATAGAAAAAAAAAATATAATTTTTTGATTGGAAACATGAATTGTATATTAATTTATAATATTATTCTTTAAATTAAAAAATGCACGCCATTAATTTATAAACAAACTGATCTAATTAAATTCTTCTATATACAAAATTTAACTTCGGTATCCCACTCCACTTGATCATCTTCCCTATAAATAAACAGACTTTCATGTCAATTTTGTTTGTCATCAAAGTGCTGTTTCAAATACATTTTTTAGTGTTTTATATATGATTTGTCACTCGATCTTTTTTTTTTTTTTTTGTCACTCGATCTTTGTCCAGCTTATCTCTGCACAATGCTGTTTTTCATCAAAGTACTGTTTCAAATACATTTGTAACATATTTATATAATTTATTTAGACTATTCTTAATAATTATTAAAAGTGATATATTAGCCTCCCGATATATTAGCCTCCCAATTCTTCATTAAATAATTAACTCAAAATACACTAAATTATTTTTTTTGGCACGAACTAAATTGTTTAAAATATATAACTTTGTAAAATTCTTACTAAAGTGTTTGCAGCTCACAACATTTCATCAACGCTCCTGTTACACAATAGAGTGATGAATAACAGTATACTTAATTAGTATAATTGGAACTGTTAGATTGTTTTTGAAAATGTTTATATATATCATAAAGATAACGACCCGCCCAGTCGGGCGGGTTATTATCTAATTTGTCATTGTTTATTGCTTATTTGGCATATTTTCCATAATTTTTTGGTAATTTGTTTATTTGTTATGTTTTAATAATATTAAATTTTGTATTTGTCATATTATCTATAAATATAGATTATTAATTTACTATCACGTACTTAAAAATTTTAATTTGTAATTTATATATTGTATTGTTTATTTGTCACATTTTCCATAATTTTATAATTTTATGTAATTCTCTTATTTGTTATGTTTTAATAATTTTAATTTTGTTTATTTGTCATATTATCTATAAATCTAGATTATTAATTTATTTGTCACGTACTTAATAATTTTAATTAGTAATTTATATATTTTAAGGTAATTTAGGTGATAATTTTAGTTTTTCTTACTTGTCATATTTTCCATTATTTAGATTGAGTCATTATTTTAATAAATACCTTTTTAAATTGTTATTTTTTAAATATATAATGAATATTTAATTACTTTTTCTTTTATTCAGGGTTAACTATTATTAAAGATTAGTATTATAAGTTTTAGCGATAATTTTATAATTTTGTTCATCTTATGTTTACTTGAGTAATATTTAATCATTTAATGATTTTATTTTTTATTTTTAAAAGTATTTTTTCTCTTTTATGTCATCAAATAATGTATTACCTTTAGTTTAAATTAGTTTAATAGAAGTATGCTTTTAATAACTAAAATTTTGTTAATAGGTGTCACTATAACTTCTGATGAAAAGGAAATTTATTTAAAATGTAATAATAACTTTGATATAGAGAGATCTGATTTCATAGTATTTGCTGATAATTGATAATTATATTCTTTTATAAATTTATCTTAAGGTTATTTTAAAATATTAATAAAGTTTTATCAGGTTATGATGATAATTTTTATATATGTGGTTTGGTGACAGAATAAATAAAAGATTTTATAAGTACTAAGCTTTTATTTATGTTGAGTTGTAATAGAAAAAGTAAACTTTATATTCTAATTAATTAAATATTTGAAATTAATTAAATAATTTATAGTGAAATTTAAAATTATATTAAAGTTAGTTGGATATATATTAGTCCGCACAAGTGTGCAGGCCATCATCTAGTAACTAATACATCGAAACTTTGATAAATTAATAATGTTGAGTGTACACCAAAACTATTATTTTTATTAATTTATAAAGTTATTAATTTATCGATATACTAACTAAATCAAAAATTTAATTTGAAACTATAAATTATATTATTTTATAGAGATTTTTTCGACATCCTCTATTTTGCGATATCCTCTATATATTGATTCATCGGATGATCCATAATCGACGTATGCAAGTATCTTGAAGTTGGGTTTTGGAGTAAGCTAATGTGTAACAAAGTTAAAACTGAAGCCCATTAATAATCAAATGTTTAGATTGAACATAAAAAAAATCAGCTAGGCCTCTAATTAATTATTACATAGAATATTCACTGTTTTGTTAATAATATTATGTAAATGTAACATTTATTACATAGAATATTTTTTTTATTATTCAGATGAACAATTTTTAATTATATTTTAGGAATTTGTTAAGAAAAAGAAATACTCCCTCCGTTCCTTAAAGGTGATTGTTCTAGAAAAAAAAATTGTTTCAAAAAGATAGTCTTTTAACCTTTTCAATGCATGGTTTTATGAAAAACTAGGGTCGACCCGCCCTACGGACGGGATATACTTTACTTGTGACTTAAAATTTTGTATAATTTTGTGTTATAAACAAATATGTGCATATATGAACTATTTCTTGCTCGGTCTCCAATTCTTAAGTGTATGATTTCAGGTTTTGGAGAAAGAGATTCATAATGGTATTTATGTTCTAGACACCGGTTTGCTTGCAAAAAGAATAGCTACCAAGAAATAATTTTGTCAAGATTTGGAAGACCATTTAATAAAAAAAAGATTTTTTGGTAAGATCTGAAATTTCATTTGAACTAACATACACACTATTTGGACTTTCGTTACCCGAATACTAAAATTTTTACATTGTTTGCAGAACTTTTAATATTAATTAATAGCGTAAATTATATATATATATATATATATATATATATATTATTCACTGTATACCTTTTTAATAGTCAAAGCTTACTGAAAAGAAATTTTCATTTTTAATCATTTTATTTTTTTTGTATTTGTATAGGTTAGAAAAATATATACAACCAAACAAATGAGAATATAATTTCTTCAAAGATTTCATTGAATATTTGAATTAGTATTGATTTTTATTTTAAAAGGTTTGGTTATATATGATGTGTAAATTGTTATATCTTTTCTTCGTTTTTATCATCATTTGAGTTGAAACTGTTTAATATCAAGTCTCAAAATTTATTGTGATAAATAATTTTTTTAATATAATTATTGAAATTTTATATTAAAACCTTTTTCATTTTGACAGTATAAATCCTTTGATTTGTCTATTTTCTTTTACTTTTATTATATTTGTAAAATTATATTATATTGCGATCTTACTTTCATTTCTTGTTTCTTTGTTTATAGTTTTAAATATATTCCATTTGCTTCAAAAAAAATCAATGCTTAACAAAAAATCTTAGAAATATAGATTTTTCTTTTTACATTTTCAACGTATTATTTAGTTGATAAATTGTAAATTTCAAGAAGGTATTTATTGAAAATTTATTGGTAAACATGTTTTAGATATATTTTATTATAAATTTATGTATTAGGAATTGATATTAATATTAATATTTTTTAAATATGCATGAAACTATTAAAACTTATATCTTTTTAAAATAAAGGTTGAATGTTTTTTTGAATATTAGTTCTTACTATGTTTACTTTTAGTTCTGGTGTTCATCAATTTCTTGTTATTTCCTTTAATTTTGTTTGATGAAACATGAAAGGTACAATATCATAAATTTTGTTAGTAAATTGTTATTCTAAGCTGTTTATTTATTTTAGAAATTTTTATTTTTACGTATTTTGGGGTTAGAACATATATTCCATCAAAATTAGTTGTTTTGTACATTTTAGATTTCTGCTTTTTTTCTTGAAAACATTTTTTTTTTGCTTAAATGAAAACATTTTCTGATTATTTAGTAATATTTAGTTGTGTTTTCCAAGGCGGATAACCATAAGTACATAGTAAATAACAAATATCTTAAAATGTTGTAGGTTTTTTTTATTTTAAATGTTGTAGATTATTTTAACATTTTCTAATAGAAACTTGATCATGTCTTTTTTTTTGTCATAGAAACTTGATCATGTCTATCAATATATTTCTATTTCCGCTTACAGAGAATTTAGTAGCCAAGCCTTGAATTTTACAACTGTCACTTCACGCTTGATGCCAAAATGTTTGAAGCCAAAAAGAAAAAAAAAAACAGAACAACAATCCAAAACTTAAACACAGAGAAAATGGTCACGGTTTGTTAATGGCTTTGCAGACTTTTTTTAATTCATTTCTCATACTACAATATCAACAAATATTTTTTGCCGGCTATAACTTGCCCGTGTATCTTTTCAATTTTACAATTATAACAGCTAAACACATTTTTGCTCTGCAAATATTCTTCAGCTAGAGAACTATTTGTTACAGAGAAACAAAAGCCAATTTTCTTAAACCATGAAGATCAAGGTCCTTGATATTGCCAACAATGAACTCAACGAAAGCATCCCAAGCCTCTTTTTGAAGTTTGACCAGACTTAAGAGTCTGGAAACTTGGAAACAACTCATTCTCGGGGAATTTCCCATGTTGATTATCCAAACCTGATGCATCGACTTGTCTGCTCGTCGGCACAATACCAGAATTTCTTCAAAGATAACAAAGAACCTAATGAGCCTTGTCATATGAATTTCTTCGAACTGTGTTGACAATTGACGTGCCTTTGTGATCCATCCTTGAGACAGCTTTATCCTCATATCTCCGACTCCGAGGATAAAGACATGAATTCATAATCCATAGAATTGTCAATTCATCTTTAATATAACCACCTGAAGAAGAGTTTGAAGTGTTCAGCTTATTAGAACATAAACTCATTATTAAACTCTTCCCCAAAAAAAAGGATGAATGTTGTACATAATATGAATTCACTCACTGTTTGATTTTCGCATCAGAGACTCCACACAGAATTTGAAGCATGAATCTGCAGTTCAATAAGCCAAACATTCATTTTATATCTGTGCTAACCTTTGACTGGTTTCACATGTGTACATCATTATCTGGAGCATTTCCGTAGAAGACACAAACTTTTAATGGTGAGTCGACACTTTGTGTTCCTTTCAGAACAAAAGGTAAGCTACAACTAAATCTCATCAAAAAAAAAAACAGAACATCAACACATCAATGAAAATAAGGAGACAAAAAAAATGTTTCTACTGCCACTCCTTGTAAAGTCATAATCTTCATAAGCGTCAAATAGGCTGCAAAGAAGCACTTAGAAACAGTTACAACAGAGATACAGGAACGGCAGGAGAGAGATGGATACAGTTTAACCATTTCACTGTTGTTTTCACCAATGCAAGATGGGGAAAAAGAGGTCTTAGAGAGAGAGAGAGAGAGAGAGAGAGAGAGAGAGAGAGAGAGAGAGAGAGAGAGAGAGAGAGAGAGAGAGAGAGAGAGAGAGAGAGAGAGAGATGATACCTTTCAAGTTTCAACCTCTTCCTTTGGCATATCTGTAATAAACATTTCATCATCAACATGAAGCAGCTGAAATAAAATTCCAAAACATATGGAAAAACGCAACTGGTGAGAAAAGACCAAGTAATATAAAACAACTATTCTAGGAAGCAGAGTACACAACCTTGGAGGCTTTAAATATGGCAAGATGGGCTTCATCAGAAGTAGAACGACATAGAGCAAACTGCATCACTTTATTCTAGCCGAAAAAGAACCTGAACCAATAGGAACCAAAATTCAAATCAAAGACTGAATGTGACATTTTTTTATCCCACTTATAATCAAGCAACACCCAACTTGTAACACCCGCATTTCTCAAAATAAAATAATAAATAATAATGTCTTAAAATCTCCATTTATTGCTCCGCGTAAATAATTCCAATATCATAATCCATAAATAAATAGCACTAAATCCAAGTAATAAAATGAATCCCAAAAATATCGATAAAACATAAAACCACAAGTCTGGAAAAATAGATAAGTAAAACTCCCAAAAGCACCAATCCGATAGCAATCACTCATGCCCGTCGGTCTCACCTGAAAAAGGGAAAGAAGAGGGATGAACGACAGGGGAATCACTCAGCAAGGTATGGGATGCTAAACCGTAAAATCACTGACTCAGTACATAGCACTACGACCATGTAGGCCTAGCTCTAGCATGAAACAAACACAGTGTCTAATACACCACATCCAATGCGCTGATAGTACATGCTACTCAATGCACCCCGCATTTCTTCATAAGGATATATGTATATCTCCAGGCGTACAGTAGTCCATCTCTGCACTCCCACAATCTGCGCGTCGGCGACTGATACAAACGTCTTTGTACCCCCGCAATCTCACTGCTCGTCGGCGGCTTACACAAACGTCTATGTGTACCCGCAATCACACTGCTCGTCGGCGGCTTACACAAACGTCTTTGTGGACCCGCAATCCACACAAATGGACATATTTATATATATATATATATATATATATATATATATATATATATATATATATATATATATATATATATATATATATATATATATATATATATACATATATAACAGTTTTAACATCACTTAATTCATTCAACCGTTGAATCCTTTATTATCCTATTTCCGGTTTAACAATCAATAATAACGGTAATCAAACAAGACTCTCAAACAGACTCGATTCACACAAACTTATCATGTTTCGAAACTAAACTTTCCATAATAGTAGTACTAAACTTGCTCGGGATTTAACGGAGTAGCCCTCACCTTAGCAACTAGCTGGAATGAACAACGGAAGATGATCAACTGAAGTCAACTGCAATACAAGAGTCAGCGACTTAAGCTCAGAGTCTCAGAAAAGAATAAAGTTTCCCAAAATAGAAACTTTTCGAATATAGAAACTTTCCTAAAATAGAACTTTCGTAAAATGGCGGCTTTCCTAAAATAGAAAATTCCCTAAATAGCTTTCTATAACTGGAAATAAGGAG
The DNA here is from genome assembly GCA_026261945.1 of Hirschfeldia incana. Lineage (NCBI taxonomy): Eukaryota > Viridiplantae > Streptophyta > Magnoliopsida > Brassicales > Brassicaceae > Hirschfeldia > Hirschfeldia incana. The sequence continues at coordinate 1,637,079 of JABCMI010000030.1, forward strand.
GCGATAAACTTACAAGAAAACCCGCTGGAGCTCGCCCAGAAATCTCGCTGGAAGCTGAAATCTCGCCGAAAGCTCACCGGAACCTCTCCCGGAAAAATACACTAGTGACTGGTCGTTGGATAATACAACAACAACTTGTCACGCAAAGAAATACTTTGACTTGAGCAGAATAAAAAGAAAGGGTGGATTTCTTATATAGGAGAAGAGAGAAGAGGTAGAATTCTCAAACTTCCAATGTGGGACAAAGATAAAAAGAAAGGGTTTTGGGTTTTAATTAATAAAGAAACAAATGGGCTTTGCCCTAAAGATCACGGTCGTTACACAACTATTCATAATTACAAAAAAAAACAAAGAAACACACCTTCCATGATTTTTAAATTGTTATCTGAACTCCTTGAATTTGATATTTTCATGTTTTCAAAAGAGAAAACATGGACATAATTATATTCCTTGACAGTCTCTCTGCTGCCATTAACAATGGTCTTCTTGTGCTTTCTCTCATTATTTTCTTCTTTGTATTCGAAAAATAACTGTAATAACAACAACAACAACAAAAACAACACCTTTTAGGAACCATTCATCATGTGATTCGATAGTAAAAGCAAAGGTATATGCTTTATTCAATAGGATTCCTTTAAAAATAGCACACAGCTTCCCAGCTCAGTAACAAAGATGTTATAATTTTAAAAAACAAAACTTGAAAGAGAGGATGAAAAAAGTTTTCAGACCTGGTATGTCTTGCTTTCACTTAGGTATGTCTTCTAGAGTTTCAGACTGATGAAGTGAGGGTAAGAGAAACCAAAGTAGAGGGATTTCCTATGTAATCGAAAATCAAAGTGATTAAAAGGAATGAACTGATGATTTATTAGAACTAATCGAGTTGAGTACCGTAACGGTGCCGGAATTCATTCGCAGGTTGAAGCACTCTAATCGACAAAACAGTGACAACGGATTCTTTCTGCTCTTGAATCAAATCAATCGTCGTCCGTGAAGCACTCGATCTTTATTAATGGTTGGGAGAACAATAACTGTTAGTCGGCGATTCAATCTATCCAATGGCTGAAAACAAAGAGTAGGATGAACCCTAAATCGATGATTGAGAGGCTTTTAGAGTTTCTAGCTATAGAGCAAGACGTCCAAACCCACACACAAAACCACTGGCCCACATCTTTTGCACATTTCGATCAGCGCATCAGGACCCGTGTCGCCGTAAAGGTGAATGAATTAGTGACATTAATGGTGTTTATTGGATTTTTATTGGCTAAAAGTTATTGAAAATTGTTATTCACAAAAAACAATATATTTACAATCAAAATTAATAGGTTTTCTTAATATATGTGAAAAATCTAGAACTGCTATCTTTTAAAAACAGAGGGAGTATAAGTTTGTTTCTAAATTTACCGGGTTTATTCATCTTTCGTTCGATCCAGATTTTCATATGATTCTTTTGCGACTGGTATAGCTGAAAATTCAAGGAAAATAAGTTAATTAGCGAAGGTCAAATTTGTGCAGCCTCAAAAGAGAAAATATTCACATGCATCTCTAATTAGCTGATACAAAATCATATTATTACAAAGTTGTTATACAAATTAAAAGATATGCATTGGCTAGTGTCTACATGAAATGTGTGCCGAGTTTAGTCTGTTACACAAAATACCATACTAGATATTATGTTCGTTGACCACAAAATATATTATGTTCTTACAGTTCGAAAGGAATTGGTCACATCTCATCAACTCACAATGATCTTAATTAAAAAGTGAATTTATTTTCGTACACTGAATCTCTAATGAAGGAAAAACGAAAAGCGAATCTTATTATTCAAAATAAAAATTAATTAAAGTCAAACTTGAACAGTATAAAAAAAGAGAAAAGAATATTCATGTGCATCTTTTTCTTTTAATTCATGTGCATCTGTAGATAGCTATTACTTACTCTTGTCTTTTTGTTTCTGTGATCTTATACTCTGTCTTCTTGCTGATTAAACCATAGACTGATATGAATGAATGAAAACCTTATCAGAGTTTGAAGAAGCATTGTTTTGAATCACAGATTGATGCATTTTCCTGGTTCAATGAAATTCCTTACAGACTGATGCACTTTCCCATTTTGTTTTTCTTTTCTGGAGCTCCTCTGGTCTCTTTTTGCTGCCTGCAGTTTTTTCTCAGATTCTTAGTCTCATCGCTTGACCATTTCCGAACTTCATATGCCCTCACTTCCGCTCCAGCCTCTTTGCCGTTTCACTCAGCTATGTCTCCAGCTGAACAACAGTAAAAGAAAAACATAAAGCTGCATATGATCGGATAAAATTTCTAACTTTAAAAAACGAAAGGAACTTGATTACAATTTAACCATAGCAGAACCACCTCTTGGTTTCAATTCTTCGTCAATGACGCACCAATGTCCTGGGTGCTCATTAGTTGATAGTTTTTAAATGCAAATCAAACCTGTTAAGATACAACAATACTAAAGATTGAGCTTGTACAGCTCTATCAAAAAGATCAATATTACGGCATTTTTTTCAACAGCTTTGTAGAGCATCATTAACCTGTCATCAACGAATCAATAAGATTGGCCGCATGTTTCAGGAATCCTCAGCCTTTGCTTCATGTAAGATTAAGTTCACCTGTAGTTTAACATGATCAATCCTTACAGAAAACATGATTCTCAAAACCTTGGAAATGTTTATCCTACTTCATGCATTGTTTGCTCAGTGCTTCATTATTCACACACCATGTGTTTGTACCTGTTTTCAGTTTCCAAAAAATCCATTAGTTTTTATCAGTTTCGGTTTATAGAAAATTTGGTTTAGCAGAGTGGTAATTTGGATTTACTTACCTCACGAAAGACATTCTCGGGATAAGTTAATATCACTATCACATGATCAAAAGTCTTTCCTACGACGCTCACCAAAAAAAAATATATCTTATTAGAGACATATATATCTTATTAGAGAAACATTGGCGATAAGTAAAAATATACACATGAAGAGAAAATCTAAAGAACTCATTATATATGGGATGATTCAACTTCGGAAAATACATTCTTGCAAGATCTTAATATCCCACTTACACTTCTCCAGTAAGTTTATACTGCTTGCAGCTTAATCCTAATTGCTTCTCTTGGATCCAACAATCTCTCCTGAAAATCTGATCACAATATCAACATATCAAGAGAATATCTCGCACTAAACTATAACTAATACTCTTAAACATACGGTTCATTAATTCATACAGATTAACACTTTCTTAGAGTCAGAGGCAAGAGAGAGAGAGAGAGAGAGAGAGAGAGAGAGAGAGAGAGAGAAACCTTTGAACTGGAAGCTGTAGGAGACAACGAAGCTGGAGACTCCTTCGTTTTAGCAGCTGGGATCAACTATCTCTTCCTGAAGTTTGGTTTCATTGTCTGGACTCCATCTAAATGTATCAGCGTGGTTGATAATCTTTGGTTTCAGTCTTTAATATTATCAGCTTCTGGAAACCATTCCTGCAAAATAAAATGATTTTTTTTCTGAGAACCCTAAATAATGGTTATACACTTCGGTTTCAGCCTTTCAGGGAAGAAACTAACTTTCCAAGTGATACATTTATTTCTGTTCAAATCAGTAAGTAAAACAGAGGGGTAAGCCATTATAATGAGAAAGAAAATTCTATTGCTAATCGAATTGATACGATTCTCAAGGATGAGGAGATCGCCATGATAGAGAAGAACAAGACATGGGAACTTGTAGACAAGCCAAGAAGAAAAATGTGATAAGTGTGAAGTGGATATACAAGATCAAAACCGATGCAAATGGCAATCACATCAGGCATAAGGCAAGGCTAGTTTCAAGAGGGTTCTCTCAAGAATATGGTGTTGACTACCTTGAGACGTTTGCCCCAGTCTCAAGACATGATACAATAAGAGCCATACTCGCATATGCAGCTCAGATGAAGTGGAGATTGTATCAGATGGATGTTAAGTCAGCTTTTATCAATGGGGATCTAAAGGAAGAAGTGTATGTCACACAACTACTTGGGTACGTGACAGAAGGATAGGAACAAAAGGTGTTAAGGTTACAAAGGCTATTTGAAGACCTTGGACAGAAGGTTGAAGGAGGCATTCCGATCCTATGTGACAACAAATCAGCAATAGCAATTGGGAAGAATCCGGTGCAACACAGAAGGACGAAGCACATAGATATCAAGTATCATTTCGTGAGGGAAGTTGAGCAGAAAGGAATCATTGAGCTGAAAGTATTGCAAAGGGGATGATCAAGTCGCATATATTCTCACAAAGGCATTAGGCGGTTCAAGGTTTGAAGATCTCAGGAAGCAGCTTGGAGTCAAGTTGAGAAATGGTTAAGGAGGAGTGTTGAACCATATAATAATATATCTCCTTAGTTCATATTAACATTAGCTAGTTATTACATTGCACCTCTTCATATTGTGTCTTTCTATGAAGAGTTGTGTCTTATACATTGCAATGATTCGATCTATATATAAAAGTCAATCATTTGTTGTAAATATTATCACAGAATCTCAATAATATCTAAGTATTTCCAGTCAAGTTAATTCATTCGAAACTTGTTGAAATATTTCCATCTTATTCTTTCTTTCGTATTCGTGTGTAACACATAGTGATCTCTGTGTAACACAAGCGGTTGAGAAAAGATTAACAAAATGAACATGCATAGTTCTGGTTGCATAAGCAAAACTTGAACGGGACACTCTCCTATGTGCATCAATACACATGATGAAATGAAAACAGACAATAGATTATCTCTGAGATATGAGTAAGACAACATATCCTGGTTTTAATTTTATCCCTGTAAATATATGAGCAAAAACCACAGCCACACCGCAAACAAAAACTAGTTCATGATGATTGGAAAATGCTTGCTGATCCTGCAAATCCTCCACCATGCATGAGGCTACGAATATCAATCTTGTGCTATACTGTTTCAGGCAGTATCTTGATCTTAGTTTGTCTAAGACCTCTGCATATTCTATTGGACTTGGTTTATTGCAGGAAACATCCTCCCAAATCTTCCCAAGCTCTGATAAAAAATAAATAAATAAATTAGTCGAATCACAGCTACATACCCATGTAAGCTCATCTTTTACACAATCAGATTAAAACCTATAAAGGGGGTACTTTGTTAAGTTATCACTGTATTTAACCGCCAAATCCATGTCTTCGCTGCAACATAAAAAAAAAAACCATAAGCATCATAGTTTTACCGGAGTTTTGGTGAACCAAGATGCATAGTCGTCAGTTTACTCACTTGAAAAATGAGGCTACACATTTGATTATGTCAAACAAAACCGGAGAAGTCAAGGGGTTCTTGAATATCTGAGGTAAAGAGCTCGGTTCGTAACCTGATTCATTTACAAACAGGATGACTAGCGCTATTATTTGGAGACTGAATAATAAATAATTTGCAAGTGAATTTCAAACCCTTAACAGTTGGATTTGTAACACAGGGTCGCAAGAGAAACTCTGCCAAATTTGAAAGCAGATTTTGAGGCTTGAATGTTTTTAGAAACTTCAGCCATTGCAAGTGACGCTGCATGAGCAGCAAGCTCTTGTACTGATGGCTTTAGCTCCACTTGTGATGGAGTGGATACAACACATTCTTTAACAAAATACAATTTTTTTAGAGTATTGTGTATCCCGAATTAATCACAATTTTCTGGTCATAGAAAAAGGGGTCTATTTCCCTGAGGATTTTTTTTTCACAAGATGACAGAGGAATATACGACATAAATCATAAGCAAGCTTAAAATGTCAAATTTCCCTGAGCCATTCGGTTTGAACATCTCACTGCTCTAAAAAAAGCAAGAAATCTCAGAAAGACTTAACCCGAGACGGGATTATTCTTTAACAAGACTGACCTTCTTTTGAAATTTAACTTAAAACCAACTTACTGAACTTGGGCCTTAATATTATTGGGCTTTTTTTTAAAAGCGATATCGGGTTTATACCGGGCTAAACCAGTCAATTGGCGTGTCAGATCCAATTTAGGTTGTTACTTGAAGAAAAAAATTGCAGAAGTGATGTAAAACCAAAATCAAAAGCTTTCAGATCTCGAAGAACCTAACCTCTCTTGCTTCCAACGATAATCATGACTGTAAGTCTCACAGATCCCAAATATTCAGTGTTCTTAATGTAATTGCTTCTAATTCGTCTACTCGATTAACATTGATTTTCTTCTCTGATTTTGTTTTTTTTTTCTTTCTTTCATGATCTCTTGAAATTATTTCATATTAAAACTATGAAAATGCACACAAAATAAGTTTAAATAAATTTTTATATCAATTATTTTTAGTACTTCATAAATAACTGACAAAATATATTTGAATATATGTTATATCTTCAATAAAAATCTTAATACATAAATATGATTTATATTAGTTTGAATATTTGTGTAATTCTATTCTCTCTGTTTCAGTACTATTAAATTTTAGATTTTGTATACACTAAAAACTATAATTTAATATTTTTATTGATTTATAACATTGTGTCTTACAAAAACAAAAGTGTGATTCCAAAACGGAATCATAAGCTTCCAACTTGCTTCTAAAGAGAATATTTTTGAAGCATCTTGGTAGCGAGATTCTGCAAGCTTCCATAAGGTTCGGATTCCGATTCTGGTTCCGAAGCGAGAAGTGGACGTCTCATGAAGCTTCTATGCAACCTATTTTTTTTAACACAGTTTGAATGATAACATGTGGGATGATGGTAACTCTTTGAGACCAAAAGAGGTCCACAACTATCTGACCCGTTTCATGTACAACCGTCGCAACAAGTTTATCCATCCTTGGAGGTGTATCAAGAATGGGGAACGTTACCTTGGAATGGTATGTATCAAGACTTTCCATTCACATATAGTAGTCTTATGAATGTGACTATTGATTTAGATCTCTCTGATTCTTTCTAGGTGTCAATGATTGGCGTTAGTTTCGAGGACAATCATTTTGCCACCGGATTTGGAAACCATGTAGCTAGGCCAATTCTTCGTGATGAGTGGCATGCGGACCTAAGTTTTGAAGGTGGTGTCAAGCTCCTTGAGAAATGTATGTGTGTGCTTTTGTAGCATGACAGATCTGCTATTAACAAGCTTCAGGTTTGTCATTACTATCAAGTTTTCCTTTTGATCTTTATTAAGTTATATGGTTGAATCTCATTGTTTTTAGTTATGATAATGTAAATCGCTTTGAAACCTGATGCTGATAGCCAAGATCACATAAGAAGGCGTGACGGTTTCTCAGCTATACTCGTTGAAGACATTGGTGGAACTGTTATTTCATGGCGTTCATAAAACAGAGTCTGGTTGCATGGTATACTGTGGATTTTACAAATTTTATACCATGGTATGTGTTTTTTTAGAGTCTTTAGAGGTTTAGGTGTATTTTGGAGTTTGTGGAGCTAAATAGAGCTTAAATGGAGTTAAACCCGTAGTAGGGAAAATGAAGAGAAGATAGAGTCGATACCCATAGGAAGTGTCAGTTTACACACATTCTTGGTATCGATTGACACCCGATGCGAGAAGATCTTGGGACCAAGATCAAGAATTGGGTCCAAGAGTCTCCATAAATTACAAGATTTCCCCTAGAAAGTTTTGACCTAAAATATATATGTTATGCCATTGCTTAGGCAAGAGAGAGACAAACCAGGTTTTATTATTCTTAGAAGGTTTTGTAAGGTTTGCAGAGAAGATCAAAAAACTCCTTCATATTATTGTATTGGAAATCCGATTTTTTTTCTATAATCTAATTATGAAATTAATCTTGTTTATCTTTACATCTTGCTTGATTATATATGAGTAGAATACTTGTTAGGCTTAGGGTTTAATATGGTTAGGATGAATTATTGATTATACAACTGCTAAGGTGATTATCTAGAATTATTCACAAAGTTAGATCTATTGCTTGCATTCAAGAGTAGCTAACAAGAATTATGATCTAGGTGTTTGAAAACTGCGAGAGTAGGCTCATACCTTATAGTAGTTATGTTGAGCTAGGTTGTTAGGGGCAGTGAAAATTTGATCTAATTGACTTAGTGACCTTATAAATCCAAACATTAATGCACTTTTGGAAGCGAATCGACACCATATAGGTGTATCGATAAACATTTGTTCCATATCGCACATTAAAACTTGTAGACTCACAGTGAAAGCTAGAGATCTTATAACTGAATTCGATATCTAGGATTTATTATCACATGTTCTTAGCATCTTTATCAAAATTTGGATTACCTATGCCTAGAAGTCTAGAGTCTGTGTTTTCGCAAACTACAGCTATCTTATTTACGTTTTATTAATTTACTGGTTTAGTATCTTCTTACCTAGTTTGATCTTACAATTAATCCGATCTGTTGTGTGTCACCGGTCCCTGTAGATTTGATCCCTAAGCTTTACATCTGATCTCTTATTTAAGAGAGTTGACTCTAGGGTGTAGGACGATAGATTGGCATCATCTCCGAAGGCCCGTCAAGCGAACGGAAAGAAGGAGAAGCCCATCCGAGGACGAACACCCGGCTCGGAGCGAGTGACTCGCAAGCGGCTCTCCTCTTGTGTTCACTCTTCGGCCGTCGACTAAGCGAAGCCCTTTGGCGTCGAGCTGAAAGAGCGGACTTTGTTCTTTCTATCTCGTAAGGCCCATTAACCCTACGACCCATTAGGGCGACGCGACATAGACGGTTAAAGGGTATAAAAGGAAGAGGGAGTGAAGCAGCAAATGCATATGGAGATCACCACACACACTTTCGGCTAGAAATTAGGGTTTTACACTTGTATCTTGCCGATTTGTACTTTCTCTCCGGTGTTCGCCTCCGAGCACCGGCTTGTTCATTTTCTCTCCTTTACTTGTAATCCGACTTAAAGTCTTCATCTTCAATAAAACGTCTTCGACTTGACCCACCGACGAGTTCTCGTCTTCTTACTAGTTTCCCGAGCAAACTCGGTTCAAATAGTTGGCGCCCACCGTGGGGCATAGTGAAGTAACGTCACCAAGATGACCGAAGGCTCGACCTCAGGCGAAGACCATGACGCTCCCGAGCCAACCCTAACTCCCACACCGGCGACACCAGCGCCGGCGCCTCCCATGTCCATCGATACGATTATGGCACGTCTTGCTCAACAGGATGCGGCCCAGAAAGCGGCGACTGCGCAAATCGCCGAACTAGCTGCTCTCCTCCGCCCGCTCGCTGCGAACGCCGAAACTTCAGCCGCGCAATACCGGAGACATCTCTTTAACACTGACAGAACGACCGCCGTAGCTCCCGACACAACCGCTACTCGTGACGACGACGAAGCCAACCTTACGCATGACGGATCTGACACCCAAACCATCAACGAACTAGCAGCGCTCAAGCAGTCGGTGCTCGATATACACTGCAAGATCCACCACGCGACAACTTCGGCTCCCCAGATCGAGCGAGTTCTCGCGGAATCGGTCCGAACCCCGTTTACGACAAAGATAACCGGAGTACGTCTGCGAAGGATGGAGAAGCTTAAGCTTCCCAAATTCGACGGCGTGTCGGACCCGACTTCGCATGTCATATTGTTCAATATCACGATGCGACGCGCATATTTCACCGACGAAGAGAAAGACGCTGGCTTTTGCCAACTTTTCCTCGAAACGCTCGAAGGGTCCGCTCTTACCTGGTTCACCGGCCTCAAAGAAGCTTCTATTGGTAGTTTTCACGACCTCTTGACCGAATTCCTCAAGAATTATATCATGTTCTCTCGCCAGGAGGCCACTGCATCAGATCTCGGGAACCTGACGCAGGCAAACGGCCAGTCTCTCTGGGACTACATGGAAAAATTCAAATCCATCGTCTCCCAAGTGGACGTTCTGGGGAACAACGCCGTCAAGTCACTAATGCACACACTTCACGTCAAGTCGCAGTTTCGAGCCGACCTTTACCGGAACACCACGCGGTCTCTCGCGGACGCTATCGCTCGATCCCACAACTTCATCCGAATGGAGGAAGACACCGGAGCGATATTCGGTAGACATAATGCGGCAAAGGAGTCCACCGTGAAACACACGTCCTCAAAAGGGGACAACCGTTCGGAACCTCGTCAGCATTCTTACTGCGAGAAGAATAATCACAAGAAGAACTACCTGTACCTGGTCGACGAAGAAGGGATCCCCTCCTCGACAGTCGTGGTTTGAGAGAAAGGGTGGAATACTTACCACTGCCCCACCACCGAGACAGATCAACAACCGAAGAACTCGACCGAAGTCTCGGCTTCCGAGCCAACAGAACCCGAAAAATATTGTTCTTACCACAAGGTAAAAACGCACAACACCAAGGAGTGCAAAGTACTGTACAACCATTTCCTGTCCTCAGTAGCGACAGGAAAGATCGACATCGAGCCCCCGAAGCCAAAGCCAAAGAACAACAGCAAAAACAAAGAAAAGAGGGGGCAGAAGTACAAGGCGAAGTCACCAAAGACGGACGATCACCCTGCACAAGAGGAAGAATACAAAGACGACTCCTCAATCGACGAGGACCAACCAAGGAATCGGAGTCGAGTCGAGGTAATCCTAACGCAGCAGGATGACTCGACCGACGACGAGGAGATGTCTGAACCCGACGACCTGCGGACACTGCTGAAACGCAAGGCCCCGTCTGGATCGACAGACGCCTACGACACCACAGACCTCTGTGACTCGCTAAACACTTTAAAAGCCAGGCGATTCGAGACGACATTTTGCCCGCATGTTCTCGACCTCCGCGCCAAGATAAACTTAAAGGCAGATGATCTCCGACACAAGCTCAACCGCTCCAAGCCGTCAGATTTGCGACGACAACTCGAAGAGACCAAAAGGAAATCAACCCCAGAAGCGAGCAGCGAGATTCCCTGCCCGGATCTACGGTCTCAAATCGAAACAAAGCATCTCCTTCGCTCCACGCGACTAAATGTCATCATGGGAGGTTCTCCCCCAGGTGACGATTCCGTGCGTTGGGTAAAGGATTATCGACGCCAAGCCACGACATCTCAGAAATGACCAACCAGAGTCTAGAATGATGCCGTCATCACTTTATCAGCTAAGGATATTCGCGGAATTCACATGCCCCATAACGATCCACTCCTGGTCGATATGGACATTGGCGATTTCCAAGTCACCAAGGTTCTCATCGACACCAACAGCTCAGTCGACCTCATTTTTCTAGACACACTCTATAAAATGGGAATTGACCTCCGCAACATGAATCCATCCACACGTACCCTAACAGGCTTCAATGGCTCCTCCGAGCAGTCAGTCGGGACAATCCGTCTTCCGGTCCATGCGGAGGAATCACTCGCACAGTAAAGTTCTCCGTCGTTCGCTCCAAGGCACCATACAATGCCATCCTCGGAACCCCATGGCTTCATAATATGAAAGCCGTTCCTTCGACGTACCATCAGTGGATCAAATTTCCAGGGCGAGACGGTAAAATCCTGACAATCCGAGGAGAGCAACGGGCGGTGAGAGACATACTGATCGCCACAGTCAAACTGCAGCAATCAGATTCGCTGGTAAAATCGATTACCAAATCCTCCGCCCGAGTGTTACCGCAGAAATAGGAAGTCTTGGAAATTCCCATTGACGACAGCGACCCAACGAAGATCGTTCGCGTCGGCGTCTCTCTAAACGACGACATGAAGCATCAAATCGTCGACTTCCTCCGAGAAAACGCATCAACTTTCGCTTGGACGAGCTCCGACATGAAGAGAATTGACCCAGCCATCACCTCTCATAAGCTAAACGTCGACCCCACGTATAAACCCGTGCGATAGAAGAGACGAAAGCTGTGTCTCGAGCGATAAATGCAGTGAACGAAGAAGTTGAACGACTCCTCGCAGTCGGATTGTTACCCCGATTGGCTTGCAAACCCCGTCGTCGTGAAAAAGAAAAACGGGAAATGGCGCGTCAGCGTCGATTTTACCGATCTCAACAAAGCTTGTCCGAAAGACAGCTTCCCACTTCCACTCATCGATAAACTGGTCGAGTCAACGGCAGGAAACGAGCTCCTTACGTTTATGGACGCTTTGTCGGGATACAACCAGATCATGATGCATCCCGATGATCGCGAGAAAACATCCTTCATAACCGACAGAGGGACCTTCTGTTACAAGGTCATGCCGTTCGGTCTGAAGAACGCAGGCGCAACATATCAACGACTCGTTAATCGGATGTTTGTGGATAAGCTTGGTGACACAATGGAAGTGTAAATTGACGATATGCTCGTCAAGTCGCTACACTCGACAGACCACCTCACCCACCTAAAAGAGTGATTCAAAACACTCAACGAGTACGGCATGAAACTGAACCCGGCGAAATGCACATTCGGAGTGACATCCGGGGAATTCCTTGGATACGTCGTCACCCAGCGAGGAATCGAAGCAAAACCTAAGCAAATAACCACCATCCTTGATCTCCCGAACCCGAGGAACAGCCGCGAAGTGCAGCGCTTGACCGGACGAATCGCAGCACTCAACAGGTTCATCTCGCGATCAACCGACAAGTGCTTACCGTTCTACGAGTTGTTAAGGGGCAACAAGAAATTCATCTGGGATGTGAAGTACGGAGAAGCGTTTAATCAGCTCAAGCATTACCTCACAACACCGCCTGTTCTCTCTAAACACGAGCCGGGCGACACCCTGACCCTTTACATCGCAGTCACACCAAAAGCAGTCAGCAGCGTCCTCATCCGAGAAGAATGAGGCGAGAAAAAGCCAATCTTCTACACGAGCAAACGCATGACTGAGCCGGAAACGCTATACCTAACCCTCGAAAAGATGGCTCTAGCTGTCCTCACATCAGCACGCAAACTCCGACCGTACTTCCAATCTCACACGATCTAAGTACTCTCAAACCAGCAACTCCGAACAGTGTTACAAAACACCAATCATTCGGGTCGTCTCTCCAAATGGGCTATGGAACTAAGCGAGTACGATATAGTCTACAAAAATCAAACCGCAGCAAAATCTCAAGTGCTCGCCGACTTCCTGATCGAACTCCCACCGGAACTCGAACAAGACTTCGTCCTCCCAAACCTAAACTGGATCCTTCATGTCGACGGATCGTCAACAGACAAAGGGTCGGGAGCAGGAGTGCAACTTCAGTCATCAACAGGCGAGCTCATTCGCTTCGCCAGTCATTTAGCTTTGATTTCCTCGCGTCCAACAATGAAGCCGAGTACGAGTTGTTGATCGCCGGCCTTCGCTTCGCGAAAGCGGTAAAAGCACGACGATTAAACGCTTACTGCAATTCTCAACTGGTTGCCAGTCAATACAACGGCGACTACGACACACGAAACGAACGAATGGATGCCTACTTAAAGCTCGTCTAGTCGCTCACAAAAGACTTCGAGTTCTTCGAACTCATAAAAGTCCCTCGCGGTGAAAACGTCTGCGCCGACGCGCTCGCCGCCCTCGGAAGCAAGTTGCATGATCAAGTTGCCCGGGAGATCTCGATCCACAAGATCCAAACTGCAAGAATCTATTGCTCGCAGGACCTCACTTCTGTCGCCGCAATATCAACCGAAGAATATTCAAGCGATACAAGCACAGATGCCACCGTTGACTGGAGAAATGATCTAATCGAATACCTTACGAATAGGACAGTCCCCTACGACAAATGGCTTGCTCGCCGACTGAAATCCCGCAGCACTCACTACGTCGTCACCAACGGGTACTACACCGATGGACAGCAAACAAAGTCCTCCTCAAGTGCATCCATGGCGAAGAGACAAGACTTGTCATGGCCGAAACACACAAAGGAGCAGCAGGCAATCACTCGGGAGGACGCACCCTCGCACTCAAAATAAAAACTCACGGATTCTTCTGGCCTACGATGAACGCCGACTGCGACGCATACGTCAAACATTGCGACATGTGCCAACGCCATGCCTCAACCATCCACTGTCCGACAGAGCAGCTCTGAACAATGACGACACCTTATCCTTTCATGCGATGGGGAAAGGACATCATAGGACCACTCACGCTTTCGCGACAGAAACGCTTCATCCTAGTCCTAACCGACTACTTCACCAAGTGGGTAGAAGTCAAAGCTTTTGCTAGCATCACCGACAAGGAGGTTCAGAAGTTTGAATGAAAACACATACTTTGCCGACACAGAGTACCCTACGAGATAATCACCGACAACGGCTCCCAGTTCATATCGAACGCTTTCCGCGGGTTCTGCGAACGATGGAGGATCCGGCTCAACACTGCGAGCCCCGGTTACCCGCAATGCAATGGTCAAGCTGAGTCAACCAACCGAAAGGTCATCGACGGTCTCAGAAAACGACTTGACCTAAAAAAGGATTGCTGGGCTGATGAACTTGACGGCGTCATCTGGTCTCACCGAACGACACCACGTTCCGAGACAAAATGCACACCATTCTCTCTTTCCCACGGCGTCGAAGTGATGGCTCCCGCAGAGGTAAATGTCACCAGTTTGTGCCAATCCCGTCTATCGCAGCAAGTCGAGTTAAATCGGGACATGCTACTCGATGCACTGGACGCGATCGAGGAGAAGCGGGATCAAGCTCTACTTCGCATCCAAAACTACCAACATCAAATCGAGAGCTACTACAACAAAAAGGTCAAGTCTCGACCCCTCGAACTCGGCGATTTGGTGCTTCGCAAGGTCTTCGAAAACACCAAAGAATGGGGAGCAGGGAAGCTGGGCAATAACTTGGAAGGACCTTACAAGATTACCCAAGTCATCAAACCAGGAGTCTACCGTCTTCAAACGTCATCAGGCGAAGCAGTCCCTCGCGCATGGAACTCCATGCACCTCAAGCGATACCACGCTTGACCACATCACACCGACTGAAGTGATTGTACATATCTTCCATATCTTATCTTCGTTCCTAATCACCGAGTAGATGCACCCATCGCGGTCACTTCTACTCGGGTAAAAAAAAACCGAGTAGATGCACCCCTTAAGGTCACTTCTACTCAACCTAACAAACTACGAATGGCTTGATTCTTTTTCAAGGTACGTAGGCAGCCTTAATCGTTCCAGCTATAACACAACTCCTCCTACTCAATCCTCGAGAGGAAAGAGAGCGAGCCTCCGAAACCTCACAGCGCCAGTCGTTCGAATCGACATTACGGCATTCGCACCCCACTCGAAGGTCGTGTCCTGATCAGACACTCGACCAAAGGGACCCTCAGTCGTCAATCATTCATGCGAACCACCGCAATGACCGACTGAAACTATAAAAAGAGAAATTTCGATCCTATTGCCTCTGGAGAGAAGTTTTGGCCAACTGAAGAATCTCCAGTAACAACAAAATGGACTGCGAACCTTTTTCATTTAGTTTGTACTCGGCAAATCGTTAATCCTACCATCTAAATAATTCATGTATTGAAAAGATGTAGCGAGACAGCGAATACGACAGTTGGATAATCCTTGCAATAAGATAGACTCTTTAAAACAAAAGGAAAATCAAACACGTCGAGCAAACAGACCAAGTCTGAGCCGAACAAACAGACAAAAGAAGTTACCAAAATACTTCGCAATGAAACACAAAAGGTTCAGGCCTAAGGAAAATAAAATTAAGAGTTTTAAGGAACCAAAAGAAACAAAAAAACATTTGTCCCGAGGGAATCGACAAAGTACAACATTTCCGGAGGAGTGTTCGAATCCGCGAGCTAAAAGATCGAATTGCTCGAAGTAAGTTCTGCTGACTTTATCTCGCATCCAGGTTACACTTCTCGCTAATACTTGTTTTGCCTTCGCAGGAGAGTGGAAGTCGGATCTCCCGTGCGTTCCACCGTCGAGCAAAAGGCGTCTTGCTATCTTTCCGGCTGTTATCCAGAGGGACGTTTGTGAAGCAAAGAGAATGGGAACCCTGCCGGACTTGAGTAAAGCGATCGCTGCTCAACTTGGGTTGACCCCGGGAGCAGGTCCCTCGCCTTCGGCACCTCGCGCCGAAAGAACCTTTCCGTCTGGCACAGATGGTGCATCAAAGAAGAGCCGGAAGCAGAAGAAGGCTGATCCTTCGGCGGATGGCTCCGCCGAGATGATCGTTGCTGGGACAAGCGGGCCTCCGAAGAAGAAGAATAAGCAGAGCAATAAGAAGAAGGACAAGAAGAAGAAGGGACAGTCTGTCGACGACGCGGCTGAGGATGTTGCCGATCAGACGGACGACATCGCAACGGGGCAAGAGGAAGACGTCGAGGACGAAGAGGTCCGAGACGAGGGAGCTCAATCCGAAGAGGGAGCTTAGGGTGATGAGGCTTCCGGAAGGAAGACGGGGAAGAGGCGGCTCAGGTTGAAGAGGATCCTGATGCCTCTCCGAACGCCTCCGTCCCGAATGCTTCACGCGACGAATCAGAAGGTTCCCCACTTCTGATGCGAGAGGACGACATTGGTCGCGAGGAACGATCTCCAGTCGCGTCTCCTTTCTTCAGGGGAAGCCCGGCTCATGTCGGGACAGGTGCTGTCTTGACTGGGATTTCTTCTCTCGGGATTGCCGTTTTGAGGAGGGCCCCCGGAGTGAACTTTCCTGATAAGGTGGAGTTTCACTACGAAGGTCCGGTTCCTTTGGTCTATGTCCCGGAGAAATGTGGGGAGTTCCTTCGTCAGTTGAGGGGAAGGGCGAAGCCCATGGCTTTGGTGAAGGATCTGATCTTTCGGAAGGATTACGAGGAAGCTGCGAGAGCCAAACTGCTGGTAAGGGTTCAAGATCCGTTCTTTTTGTTTCTTCTTGCTCGCTTAGCCTTTTTGTTGACGTTCGTCGCTCTGTTACGTTGCGTGTTTAGGGGGACACAATTACCAGAACTGACACATCTCGAATTCTCGACCAGTACATGTCGACGACGATATCACAACAAATAATGAAATATATTATACATATGTTATTATTCATCAGACACATGTCTCAGTTCTGGTAATTGTGTCCTTTCTGGATTGGGCCTCTAAAGCCCTTTCTTTAATAATTATGTTATTATACAACACGTTATCAGCACGAAGAAGCTCTAGCAAGATTCTACCGGTCGTTCTTATACCAAACAACATAAAGAAAATGAGGTGATGTTTAAATTTATGTTTTTCGTTATATTTAATTGTTTAAAATTTTATCATTGTTTCGGAGTAAGAGACTAGAGCTTGTCCGTTTATATTTTGGGATAATATGTACTGTCATTCCCGATTGATCGTTATGGTAGGCTATGCCTTCATGATCAGAGAAACACATGGTAGAATTTGACTCTGTGAATAAAAAACAAGGTTAATATGGTAGAATCTATCTCACTGAACCTTGAAATAAGTAAAGTCAACATGGTAGTCTATGACTCCTCGGATCTTGTTGAAGGCTAAGCCTCCAATTATATTTATGATCTTTAAATTTCTGCAGTAGAATTTATTCATTTGTTTTATGCCTTTTGATTTCTGCATTTAAATTTCTAACATTATTATATACTTATCTTTTATTCTCTATAAATACAATTATCATGTTGAATTTGGCAGAGTTCAAAATAAATATCCTGGATATTACGGAAAATAATTATATGACCTAGGTAGTTGGTGCAAAGATGCACCTGAGAGGAAACATGCTTTTGGAATCAATCGATATTACAAAAATGTTGTCGGATGACAAAAAGACAAAAGCCATGATATTTTTACGACACCACATACATGATGGTTTAAAATATGAATATATTACGAAAGAGGATCATGGAGACATCTGGTAATCTTTAAAAGAGAGGTTTGATCACCAGAAGTACGTAATTTTACTGAAAGCTAAACACGAGTGGATCCATCTCCGGTTCTAGGACTACAATAGTATTAGTGAGTTTAATTCAACTGTGTTTGGAATTACGTCTAGAATGATGTTATGTGGAGAGAAAATAAGTGATTATGATATGATAGAGAAAATTCTCTCCACGTTCTATCCTGGAAATGTAGTTATGCAGCAGCAGTACTGAGCGAATGGATATACTCGTTACTCAGACTTGATGAAAATCCTCCTTGTAGCGGAGCAGAATAATCAAATTGTGACTTTAAACCATCTGGCTCATCCCACTGGACCTGCTCCATTCCCCTAAATGAATGTTGCGTCATCTAGCTATAATAATTGGAGCGGACGAGGATGTGGACTTGGTTGAAATCATGGTCGTGGAAGAGGACTAGGATGAAGATTCCGTCCATATGATGAAAGACATAATAACAACTTCCACAGAAATGAATGGGGTCGGGATGATAAGAGGCAAACATAAAAGGTTTGCTACAGATGCGCCATGAAAGATAATTGGGTATGTGGTTGTAGTGAAATAAGTGATGCATTTTATTCTCGTGAGTCTCATAGAAACTTATTAAGTTTTAAGGATATCCGAAGAAATGGATGTCATATTGAGACTATGAGTAAAAATTGGATTGAATTTCTTTGCATTAAGTATGAGAGGAAACATATATTGGAGGAATTAGGGATGTTATTCTCTGGAATATATTGTACAAAAATAAACATGATTGAGTCTTATGCCGTAGTACTCATGAAGTTTACTGATACATTTAAAATCAGGCATGAGAGGCTAGGACATCCTGGTTCAGTCATGATGAGAAAGTTTGTGCAAAACTCAAATTGCCATCCGTTGAAAAACCAAAAAAAATTGCAAACGGGAGAGTTTGCATGTAATGGATGTGCTCTAGGAAAATTTATAACTCGGTCATCACCAGAAAAATTTTTCAATGAACCACCAATGTTCTTAGAAAGAATAATTGGTGATATATGTTGGTTGATCCACCCACCGAGTGGCCATTTAAGAAGTTCATGGTAATGATTGACACATCGAGTAGATGGTCAAATGTTTATCTTTTGAAGACAATAAATACGGCTTTCGAAAAGTTCATTGTCCAGATAATAAAGCTGAGAACGTAGTTCTCGAAGTATGCCATTAAAAAAGTAAGGTTTGGTAATGTTGGTGAATTTACATCACAAGCTTTTGATGATTATTGTATTGCAATGGGTATTGACGTGGAGCATCAGGTTCTCCATATGTATACACAAAATGGAATGGCCGAGTCATTAATAAAACAATTTCAGTTGATTGCAAGACTGTTAGCATTGAGAATAAAGCTCACAATTTCAGTATGGAGTCACGCTCTATTGCATGCAACTGCACTGATTCAGTTAAGACTGAGTACATATCATAAGTACTTGTATCCATTTTTCATTGTTTTTATCCTATTGGTTTTTCCATGATTATTTTTTTAATGAGCATGTATGTAATACACAATGAATAATAGAGGGGAGTATTATAAATATGTGATTATTCATCAGACACTTGTCTTAGTTCTGGTAGTTGTGTCCCTGTCATCATATAGATGTCAGATATATAGCTTTGTCTTTTAGCTATCAGTCAGTGAATTGTAAAAGGGAAAGAAAAATTAATTAAGAAACATAATTCTCACAACTCTCTCACTCTCTCTTCTCATAAAGCAAGTAGTCATTATTTCTATTATCTCTCTCGTAAAACACACACAATAAACCTCTTCCAATTATCTCTCTTGTCTCAATCTATATATATATATATATATATATATATATATATATATAAGCAAAAGTATACCTCTCTTAAACCTAATAAACCTCAGTTTGAGAAGACTTAAAAAAAGTCTTCTTGAGAAGACTTCTTTTTAAGTCTTCTCGTTCGGTAGATCTTAAAAATAATTTTATAAAACATATTTTGATGGGTAAAAAATTGAAATCATGTTATAATAAATGATGTAAATTTAATATATCTAAAATTGAATTATTTTAAACATAGATGAGTGAATGTATATTGGCTCATGAGTCATTAGTTTAGGGTTTGGTAGCATATGTTATAGTATTGGATGTATCTTTAAGGTTAGATTCTGAAATCTTACCTTTATTTTTTTTTTCAAATTGACCCATATATGTTTAGTAATTATTTAGTAACTTGATTTAAACACTTTCTAAGTTTCTTTTAAGTTTAAGAATGTCTTTTTTTGCATAGTTAATCGATTTTATGGTCTGGAAGACTCACAGAAGACTTAAAAAATTATTCTGGCACATCCCGCCTAAAATTTAGTAGAATTTAGGGTTCCCGCAAAAAGTTTGGAAACTTTTAGGTTTCCCGCCTAAATCGAAGTCTTTCATAAGTCATCTAGGAGTCTTCCATAGCTCTTCCTGGAGTCTTCCATAAGTCTTCTTGGAGTCTTCTGTAAGTCTTCCAAAAGTCTTCAAGAAAATTTTGTCATGTATTATTCTTAAAAATAATTAATAAATTTTATAAAACATATATTCATGGGTAAAAATTGAAATCATGTTATAATAAACATTTGTCAATGATGTAAATTTAGTTTATTTGAAACTCAATTATTTTCACCATAGATGAGTGAATGTAGATTGGTTCATGAGTCATTGGTTTAGGGTTTGATAACATATCTTATAGTATTGTTGGTGTATTTAGAGTTAGATTATCAAATCTTACCTTTATTTCTTTTTTCTTTTCCAAATTGACATGTATATATGTTTAGTAGCTATCTAATTATTTGATTTAATCACTCTCTAAGTTTGTTTTTTAGTTTAAAAAGTTTTTTGCATAGTTATTTGATTTTAGAGTTTGGAAGACTCACATAAGACTTTAAAAGAAGTCTTATGGCACAACCCACCTAAAATTTAGGGTTCCCGCCAAAATTTTGGAATAATTTAGGTTTCCAGCCTAAATCAAAGTCGTCCATAAGTCTTCCATGAGTCTTCCATAAGTCTTCTATAAGTCTTCCAGAAGTCTTCTGGGTCGAATATATTTTACCTAATTGGAATTTTTGTCACCATATATAAAAGAAAATTTACACATTCTCTTTCTTCCTCTCAAATGACTGCAACAAAAATGTAATGTTTCTCACTCTAAAACTCTTTAACCTCTCTCTAATCTCTTTGAACATTAAAACACCAAGCTTTATATCTATTTCTCACGTTTTTCTTATGTGTTCTCACTAATTTATCTTCTTTTTACATGTTTTTGATTACATGATTCTCATCTTTCACTCTTTCAAAGGTAGATCTCTAAAATTTTGATATGAATTTAAGTGTGTGTTTTATATGTTAGATTCTAAAAAGCTATGGATTCAACATAGTGTGATTGTTTTGTTTATTTTGTAAGCAATTTTTTTTTTCATTTTGAATTTTATCTCTGTTTTGAAGTCGGTTGAATGTTTTTGAATTTGCAGGTTTTTCTAAATCTGAGAGACTTTGAAAAACTTCTCAGAAGACTTCCCACGAAGTCTACAAAAAGTCTTCCGAAGTCTTATGCTTAAAGTGGTATAAATTTTTGATATGTATTTTGTGGATTTTTATATATTAGATTATAGGGCCCTAGATTCTATAAGTTATAGATCCAACCTAATGTGACTGTTTTGTTTATTATCTAAAAAAATATATTTTTTAAGTCTTCTCTATTTTTAAGTCATTTTGAATGCTTTTGAATATATTATAGATCTGAGACAGATTTTGGAAGACTTCTAAGATAATTATTGGAAGACTCTCAGAAGACTTTCAGAAGAATCTCGGAAGACTCTCAGAAGACTTTCGGAAGACTCACGGAGGACTCTCGGAAGACTTCTTGGGAAATCTACAAATGTATTTTATGCTAGAAAACTGCCCACGAAATCTTCAGAAAGTCTTCGAAAGTCTTCTGCCCAAAGTGGTACAAAGGGATGATGTGAAGTGGAGTCCAAACTTATCTATGCTGATGAATAATATCTAGCTGGGTAATAATTTTGTATGGTATTTTTATGATTTATATATGTAAATTTTAGCTGTGAATTATTAATAAGCTTCAAGAGATGTTAATCAAAAGAATGGTAAGTATGTACATGTTTTGCCAAAAGTACTTGACTTCATTAAAGGTACTGATGCAGCATACCAAAAAATATATTAATCATTCTACCCACACACAACAAAACACAACAACAACAAAAATTAGTAAAATTTTCTAAAAATATAATAGAAAACTTCTCAAGAAAACTTCGTCAAATTCACAAAAAATAAAAATTGAATTTTAAGTGAAAGTTGAAATTTTAAATCTCATGGAAGTTAAAATTATATCTCTGAACAACAATGAAAGGCCAAATCATCTACACAGGTACTTCACAAGGAAGCAACAAGGGGAGTGTCGAACTTCAGAAACACGTTTCCACTAAGATAAGTCACACCCGTGAGCTGGTTACAGAGGAGGGGGAGATCCAAGTCGAAGAACCAATGCTAAATCCGGCAAGGAGTCCAACACCACCATCACAAGAATTTCAGGATGCGCTAACCAACACTCAGGCTGATGGAACAGAGGTAATATCGGATCCTTTAGGGGTGGAGAATGGCTTAAAAGAGGTTAGAGAATTACAAGAGGATAATCATAAGAATTTAGAGGAACATGTTATGGATCTTGATGAGTTTAAAGCATTTTTTATCGAACATGGAATTGATATGGATGCTGAGAATTATGACCAGAATTTCTCAGAGGAGATATTGGAAGAGGAGACTAAGGAACAGGAAGGGGAATCGAGCTGCCTTGAAATGGAACCAGAAGTTGATAAGGTGAAAGAAAAGGACTTGGGTGTTGTGGACATGACTAAGCCGACAGGAACCAAAAATAAAACATCCAAACCACCAAGAATCATAGTGGGAAGCTCCAAGATGAAGTTGGTCAATGCGCTTAGGTCGCCACGCCAACGAGTTCCAGCAAAATCAGGGGCACGGCAGGGAGGGTCCAGGTCCACTAGGAGACTGGAGGACAAGGGGACTTCAAACCCGACGGAAGTTCACCAAAAGGATTAGTTTTATGGATCAAGTTTTAAGAATAAAAATATCTTGCAAAAAGGTTTTGATTGTGGGGTTAGCTCTTTGTTTTTTTAAAAGCTCAATAAGTTCTATGAGTAGTTATACCCTATCTGATTTAAAGGGTTTGTTGTTTTTCTGTTTCATGTTGGTTTGGCCTCTTGCATTGTGGACTTTGTTTTTTAATCAAAGGAATAAAACTGGCTTTTCTTATTACTGGATATGGAGTTTATTGGGGTCAGTATGTGTTTTATTCTGTGCTATACACTTCGTGCTATTGGCTGGGCTTATAATGGTACAGCATGTAACTGTGGCTTTGTGCTTTGGTTTGACTACATTGGTTATTGCTGGAATCAGGTATATAAGGAGCATGAGGAGTGATCATTGGATCTGTTGGGTATCATCAAACTCAACAGTTTCCCAGCAAAGAACAAGATTTGTTAGAGGAAAAGACATAACAGTGTGGGGAAGATTGGGATACAGGCAGACCTGGTAAAAAAAAGGATTATGGAGTGGAAATTAGTAAGGATTGATTTTGTAGCAGGATTTTTTTGTTTGAGGATTGGTTTCATACGAGACCGATTTTGTAATAGGGTTTGTTTGTTTCATGGGAGGAAAAGATTAAAAATTTATTGTTATCAGAAACTCAAGAACACAAAGTATCGCAACAAGAAACTCTTTTTATTAAACCACTTGAGGAAAATCACTCAAAACCTCAAAACACTAAAACTCATGAATCGCACACAATATACAAACTCTTGCACGTCCTTATATATGGACTCTCTAATCCTAATCCCATTAGGATTTACACAATACTAGATAACTCCAAATCTAACTAGTATTTTGGTAACTTGTCAATCAAGTTGTTCTCAAGTTTATCTCCAACAAAATTATCCAGTTACACTCCAAATTATACGGGTGTTTATAGGATCTGTCCAAAACGTGGTTTCAAGCGGCAAACATTGTTTGGAATATTGGTTTCGGTTTGGGTTACACGTGACGGGTCTCATTTTACCCAAGCTACAAAGGTTCGGGGGAGTAAAATTAATCATTTTTTTAAATGAAGGTATTAAGATGGAATTATAGAGGTATGGAAAATAAATGAACAATTAGTTACCTACGAGGGGTATGGCATCAATATAAACCAGATTTCCTTTTTTATCGGAAACAAAACAGGATTTTGGCTTTGTCCAAGGATTTCAATCACATTTTGGATATGATAATCTAACGACGGTGGAACCGAATGGAACAAGCGGAGGGTTGGCACTATATTGTAATAATGAGCATCAAGTCCAAGTGCTATATTCTAGTAACAGGATGATTGACGTGGAAGAAGTGGCATTGGGGAAGAAAATATTTATGACATTTGTATATGGGGAGCCGGTACAAAAATTGAGAGATCAAGTTTAGGAAAAGTTAACAAGATATGTCATTTCAAGAGATGACCCATGGTTTATTATTGGTGACTGTTAGGGTATTTTCTGGTACAAGCGATTCGTGCTCAGACTACGGAATTATAGGAGGAAGGAGACAAGTAGTCGTAGTGCTTTCTCCTGCTTCAGTGGATGATGAACCAAGAGATCCTGCTTTTAGGATGCTGCCATAAGGGTATGGGCCAGTATATATTGGCAAGGCCTTCGTTCTAGCAAGGGACATAGGTCGTTAGACAGGGGCTGCCTGTCTATGGTGAGGTCCATATGGTTAATAATGAAGGTCGCAAGGTCTTAATGATGTATAGTAGAAGGTTCCTGGTTCTGAAGGTGTCTTCCAGGTTCCAAGTCGTGGAATCATGGAAGGATTGGGGATTTATAGCTGCATCCTACAGTGAGGATTGCCTACGTACCCCTTGGAAGGAGATCAAGCCATTCGTAGTTCATATATTGGGGGCACGTAGCCTAGACGGGCACATGGCCTAGTGGGCACATGGCCTAGTGGAGGCGCGGAGCCTAGCAGAGGTGCGGAGCCTGGTGAAGGCACGTAGCCTAAGGAGCATGTGGCTCTGTAGTTAATAGAAGTCGCCTATTGTAGAAGGCACATGGCTGGAATAGATGGTGGGATCTTCGGGATGCTGCAGTGAGCATGGAGCTTCGATATGCTTCACGGAGCATGGAGTGTCCCTGCTGATGAGCTGGAGATCGTAGCCTGGATGAATATTTAGAGTTGTAGGTATGCTGCCATGAGCATATGACGCCATCTTGCTGGTTATAATCTCAGGGATTCATCCTCCGTAGATATGTCGGTGGAAGTAGTCTTTTAGGTCAATTCTCGCCTCGGTAGCCATTGAATTGACTATGGGGGTTTATGTCTTCTGTAGATAGACGTCTTTCACTACTATGGACATGCAGCAATGATTATAGAACATCATCTAGCTGGTAGATCTCGTCAGGAACAGCCTGTAGTCGGTCTCTCGAAGAGGATGGTCTTCTCGGCATGAAATAGTGCATAAGCGGCTGTAGAGCTTGTCCTCTCAGTGTTTGGACGTGTTCCTCTCCTTTTTAAGGTTTATTAACCCTATATTTATAGTATAGGTCGTGCCTCGTCTCTAAGATTTGGTAATATTCAATATATCCTTATTTAATAGAATATTACCATTTTTCTTAAAGGCAATCAAATATCTTGAAATATTTCCTCTTTCTCCTCTTAGATTTAAAGAGATTCGACCATAACATGATAAATATGAATATTTACCATGTCTTGAAGTTTTCCTTTTTACTCAGAGGCAGGGGTCGGACCTGGACCCTAGACCCAGGACCTTGGACCCTTCTCGGAGAAAGATCCAGAAATCAAGGGCCCATTCGGAAGCTGGAGAAAACTCAGGCCTGGGATATTTTTTCCCAACAGTTTGCCCCTTATTCCTTGATTGTCTCGTGGGAATCAAGGGATAACATGTGATCTTGGACCTTGATAGTCTTTTCTTGAGCTGGAGAAGAGTTGGAACCTTATCGTGAAATGAGGAGTTGCTTGGACTGATGTAGGTAGACTTTCATACATGCTTCAATAGATGTGTGCTTCATCTGAGTGATGAGGATGGCTCGTCCGTTAGGCAGATCCCCCGTCTTCGGGCGTCGAAGAGTACCCGAGGTGTTTGTGATGCTCCTGGAACTGAACTTGGCCTTGGTTCAGGTAGGACTTCAGTTCGCCTTTCTCAAGGGTTCTCTTTGACCTCTGGCAATGGGACATTCAGCGAGTCTGTTCTGGTACTTGGAGATATCCAGTTGATCCTTCATTTCGGAGAAGATATCTTGGACATGTTGTTGTCGGCGAGCAGTAGTGTCCATGTTGGATGAAGAAGGTGGAAACATCAGTTCCACTTTGCCATTGATTTTTTTGGCTACTCTCAACTATGTAACATCGCAACCTGCTCCCGGAAGTAGGCCGTAATCAATGCGGGGTTGATCTTGCGTCATGCTTTTCCTAGAACCTGGAGGATGTTGGGTAGATTTTTCGTCTAAGGACCTGGAGGCTGAATGAACCGTTCATCCAAGGACCTGGAGGCTGAATGGCTCTTTCGCCAAGGACCCAAAGGTCTTATAACTCGGAAGTTATTTAGGACCTGGATCATGTTACGACGTCGCTGGTCGATGGACTTGGACCTTATCAGACCGCAAAGACTTTGTGTCGTCTTGGGAAAGGATGAATGTCCGGATGATCAAGTAGATTTCTAGGAAGGGCTGGACCCTAGGGAGGATTTTAGGGTCTAGAACTT
The DNA here is from genome assembly GCA_026261945.1 of Hirschfeldia incana. Classification (NCBI taxonomy): domain Eukaryota; kingdom Viridiplantae; phylum Streptophyta; class Magnoliopsida; order Brassicales; family Brassicaceae; genus Hirschfeldia; species Hirschfeldia incana. The sequence continues at coordinate 1,663,576 of JABCMI010000030.1, forward strand.
GGTCCTGTTAACACGACGTTGGCCAAGGGGTTCAGAGCGGGTTGCAAGGACTTCTTGGTGCCTTTTAAGTGGAAGGAGACTTCGACGATCAATCATGTTTCTAGGAGGTGTCGGAACTTGGAAGGATGTCAGAGTCTAGGGCCTGGGCCCTGTTAAAGAACTGACTGAAACCTGAAACCATTGAAGAAGCGTTAGATCTTGTAATCCAGTATTAAAACTTGAGTTTTAGTTTTTGGAATGTAAGATCTTTGCTTAGAACTCTGGAGTTCTAGCCTGATTTGAACCCTGAAGTTCTTGGACCATGGAACCCGTAAGTTCTCAAAGCCTTGAACCCGGAGGTTTCTTACCTAGGCCCTAAGGCCGTTTTATTGAACCCTGAAGTTTGCTCATTGAACCCTAGGGTTTCTGAGTGTTTTAGGTTTAATCTTTAGGTCCTGGGATCATGATTAAACTTAAGAGATACTTCGAACCCGGAGGTCGATACCTTTGAATCCTAAGATCTTTGGTAAACCCGAAGGTTAATATCAGGACTTGGACGTCCTCGAACCCGAAGGTGCTTTAGACTCGAAAGTCTTTGATCCACCCTTAAGTGATCTTTTTGAATTCGGAGATTCCTTACAGGCCCGGAGGCTGTACTGAACTCGAGGGTTCTTTATAGGCCTGTAGGCTCTATGGACCCTAAGGTCGTATTAAACCCGGAGGATTATGGACCCTGAGGTCTCTATGAACCCGAAGGTTCGAGGACCCTGAGGTCTCAATGAACCCGGAGGTTCGAGGACCATGAGGTCTCAATAAACCGGAGGTTCAACGACCATGAGGTCTCAATGAAACCAGAGGTTCTAGGACCTTGAGGTCTCAATGAACCAAGAGGTTCAAGGACCCTGAGGTCTCAATGAAACCAGAGGTTCGAGGACCTTGGGGTCTCAATGAACCAAGAGGTTCAAGGACCCTGAGGTCTCAATGAACCAAGAGGTTCAAGGACCTTGAGGTCTTAATGAACTCGAAGGCTCTTGACCCGCAGGTCATATTGAACACCCTGAGGTTCTTGACCTTGAGGTCTTTTGGAACCCTAAGGTTATGTTGACCCTTAGATATATGGAACCCTGAGGTTCTTTGGACCCTGAGGTCTAAGGAACCCTAAGGTTCTTTGGACCCTAAGGCCCAAGGACCCTGAAGGTCTTTGGACTCTGAGGCCTAAGGAACCCTGAGGTTCTTTGGACCCTTAGGTCTTTGGACCTGAAGGTCTTTGGACCCGAAGGTCTTTGGACCCGAAGGTCTTTGGACCCGAAGGTCTTTGGACCCGAAGGTGTTTGGACCCGAAGTCTTTGGACCCGAAGGTCTTTGGACCCGAAGGTCTTTGGACCCGAACGTCTTTGGACCCGAACGTCTTTGGACCCGAACGTCTTTGGACCCGAAGGTCTTTGGACCCGAAGGTCTTTGGACCCGAAGGTCTTTGGACCCAAAGGTCTTTGGACCCGAAGGTCTTTGGACCCGAAGGTCTTTGGACCCGAAGGTCTTTGGACCCGAAGGTCTTTGGACCCGAAGGTCTTTGGACCCGAAGGTCTTGGACTTTTTATGCTTTTGGGGAGTCTTTTTGATCGCTCTCTGCTGCCCGGAAGTGCGCCACTCTCGATCTAAATTGAGAAGTCGCACTGTGCTACCCGTGGGCATAGGCCATTCTCGAAAATCTCAATGCTGCCCTCTACTTTCCTGCAGAAAGGTCACTCTCAGACTTACTGTGGTCTGGGGTGGGCCCCCCCGCAAGGCGACTTCAACCCAGACACACTACCTTCCACGTCTGGATAGGTATTAAATTGTTTGTACTTATCCGGTTATTTGCACTTTGCTCCCTGCATATCAGCCGCCAGAATCTGATTACAGTACTTGGCCGTGTACGTTATGCCCCCTGCATGTGTTTAGCTCATAGTGTTTTTAAGGAGGGTTTGGGTAGCATTTAGTACGTGGTCCCCGCATAACGTTTGGCTATAGGCCTTTATGCGGGGCCCTGTTGTGCAGACATCGGTACAGGCCTGATCAGACCCCTTCCATATCTGTCTGCACCTATGGTGAGTAGCCGCACCAGCTAGGGGGCTAACTAAGATCTGAGGTCCCTAAGGTCCTGATCCAGCTGCCCCATTAAGTATTTAAATATATAATCGTAGTAATAGTAATTTAGAAATGATAGAGTTTGAGGTGCAAGACGTTCCAGAAGTTGGGTTGGACCTTGTCATTGTTGTCTTGCAGCTTATAGGCTCCTGCCCCTTGCACCTCAATTACCTTATAAGGGCCATCTCGTCCAGGGGGAGTTTTCCGGCTGATTTGTCCTTTGTGTGGTCGCAGACTCGCCTTAGGACCCAGTCTCCTTTCTGGAAAGTTCTGAACCTGACCTTTTTGCTGTACACGTAATATAGGGTTCACCAGGATCGGAGGTCCCTTGGGGCCTGATCCAACTAGTATGCCCCTATATTTATTTTTGTGGATGTCCCAATTATATGCAGTTGCATAGGTTCGCTCCCTGTACAAATTCTGAGTTTGGTTACAGTACTTTGCGATTGGACTTAAGTCTCCTGGTGTTAGAGATGGAAGCTGGTAAGAACCGGAGCTTCGGAGTCGGAGCCGGAGCTTCGAGGTCGAAGCCGAAGCTTTGAGGTTGGAGTCAGAACTTCGGAGTTGGAGCCGAAACTTCGAAGTTGGAGTCGGAACTTCAGAACTTCAGAGCTGGAGCCGAAACTTCTTCACGTGGGCATCTGAATATCGGGGTCATGGTCGAACGACTCTGAAGACCTGGATCTTGTTTACTCCCAACTGATTGCCCCTTATCTTTCGATTTCATTGGTGAAGTCGGGAGATAACATGTTTGCTTTGGTGGGCCGGAGTTGGTCTGTCTCTTGAGGCTTGTTGTGAGCAGAACGTCGCTTCTCCAATGCCCCTTTTCCAGGGTTCTTCTTAGGCATGGGCCGTGTTTGAACCTGGGGAGAGTCATCTTCCTTAGAGTAGACCGGGGTCTACAGTAGGTATCCATAGGAGCCGGACCTGTGTGGAGATGATTTTGCAAGCTACAGGGCCCTGATCTTTTTCTCGGTGGACGATTAGATTTGCTTTCAGGCCCTATGCAGGTCTCTCCTAGTGCTGTAGGGTTTGATGGAGACGGACATGTTGACGCTTCAGTGAGCGTTGACATTTGTCCGTTGGATGCAGGATCCTTGGACCTGTAGCAGGACCTTTGAAGGAATATAGACCTTATTCTCTCATTTTTGGGGGTGACGAGCTCCTTTATTGGTGTAAGGCCTTGGTGGAACGTGGCCTTCAAGTAGTCTTGTTGTTCGGCTGGCAAAGACCAATCATATCTGTGTGAATCTGATGTAGGTGACCCGCTGCTACTTCGGAAGTAGGAATTCTTGATCCCAGACAAGCAGGATCCGTCTCAATTGGCATGTCCTTGTTTATGCCCCTAATGATTGTATATTGGCTGGAGAGTGATATTCTGAAGGGCATACATTCTAGGGAAGCAATACTCTCCTGCTCATGTTTTCCTCCCTCTTTGCTTAGTCTTTTGGGGACGTACCCTGATCCTGGGCAGGATGAGTTGTTGAGGTATAGATATACGTTGAATGGGAACTCGTAGCTCCTGCTGATTCTCCTTTGTAACTGCATTGGCTTCGGAGGGTCTTCGGGTTTTGCATTCGAGGACCTGGGGACTGTAAGGGATTCTTATATGCCTCATGGTTTAACTCTTGTTCTGCTATCTCAAGCCGGAGGCTGTATTGACTTAACACATCATCACGCTCTATCCACTGGAGTTGGACCTCTCTCAATGTTGGATGGATGCAGGATATAGTTGAGACTGCACATGTTGCCTTCTATGATGCCGTTCAAAATGTGGTCCTTCTCGAAACCCGATGACTTTGGAGATGCCCTCTTTGAGCTTGTAGGTTCTGGGATTCTTCATCTTGAAACATGGAGGTTCGTGGGATTCATCCCCCTGAAACTCATAGGTTGTGGAATTGACTCTCTTGGCTCCCGGAAGCTCTGGCATATGTCCTTCTGAAACCAGGGAGCGGTAGGACATATCCTCTTTAAATCTGGAGGCTAGAGGTGAATTAGCAATACTGAGTCGTCCTTGAGCTTGGATTGTGGGGTCCTGGGTAAAAATTGACCCGAGGCAGGAATTGACAGGTCTGGAGCGGGACCCTTTGTTTGGATGGATTACCCAGCTGTGAATGGTTCTTCGCACGGATTAGCGTCTTCTGTTGCAAACTAGGACGTAGTTAATCCGTTCCTGCTATTGACCTTTCATGCATATTGCTTTGCTCATATTCGTTGGATCTTCCCGTTTCGTAGGTGTTGTGTTGTGGCTTCTCCTAGCTGCTCTCTGCTCCCACTTGGATGAGCCACTCTCAGCGTTTTCTGGATGTCACTTAACGGCTCGTCGCTTTTTCTTGGATCCTCCTTGTTGCGGGCAAGCCGATGAGATTTGTTGATGCATGTTGCCCCTTAAATTAACGCGCAGCCCCAGCTTTCTTCGTAATCGTGTCTTCTGTTAGAAGTTCAATAAGACATGTGTCCCTTGGAAATCAAGAGAAGCACGTGGCTTTAGCTTCCTTTAGAAGTACATCAGGGTACATCACCAGGAAAAGAGGTAGTAAGGTGATCGGAGCTTGGTTTCTTGTAAGGTGAACAGCTGTAGACCCGGGACCTAAATTAGGACCTGAGTCCAGAGCCTGGAAGCTATGATCCATGACCTGAAAGTTCAGATGTCTCTCTTTGGTTGAGTAGTAGAAGCAACGACAATTATCCTACTCCTTTTACTCAGTTCCGAATGAGTAGAGGATACGACGACCATCAAGCCTTGATGTTGGACTAGCTTTTCCTCTGGAGTCTTGGCATGAGGCAAAGCGGTGGTTTGCTGATATACCATGATTTTGACCCACTTTTACTCATGGTATTTATATGATTTTACTATATATATATCTATGTTTTGGAGTCTTTTAGGTATGTTTTCAGGTTCAAGGGCATTTTGGAGTAAAGTGGCGTTTTAGGTGCCATTTGGAGCTTAAAGGAGAGTTTTCCCGAGATGACTTGAAGATCAGACATCGAGGTCGATATCCAGAGCTACATATCGATCGATACACATCTCTTGTAATCGATCGATGACGCATTTGAAGAAATGACGACGAGATACTCCATCGATCGATGTACACTTAGTACCATCGATCGATATCGAGCGTGCAGAAGAAGGAAGAATATTCTCAATCGACTTGAAGCCCAAGATGTCTCAATATTACTATAATGCCCCTGACGAGTTTTTAATCTAATTGTACTCAATATTTATAGCTTTGCCTATGTGTTTTGGCAAAGTAAGCTTTAACAACATATCATTGTTCTAGTACTTCTACTTATCAATAAAGTATTCTTTTCATCTTAATTTTGTTCTCATCTAAGGTTATAGGATTCTAGGTTTAGAAGAAGATACAAAGAGATTTGTTATCACGAGGAACTTGATTGTTCGGTCTTCTAAATGAATCTCTATTATTACCTAGATGCTATGAATCTCTCAGTCATGTCTGAGTAGATTCCCTTGTTAGATTTAGGGTTCAAATAGTTATGAGGGATTAGCCCCAACTATGGACTGTTGAGTTGTATACTCATTATCCTGATGAACCCTAATGCTTATTCTAGAGTAGCTAACTAGAATATGATCTTGGAATTGATTTAATCCATAAATCAATCTCCTGACATCATCTTGAATAAGCTAAGATCCTCTAGTGATAAGCGAGAGCCGGTCTATGATCTTGGTGAACATATATTCGATTCGATCTAGAGCTATATCGACCGATACTCCGATAGAGTAATCGATCGACGACACACATATTGATCGATACAAGCTGTCAAACATCGATCGATATTGTCGGCAGACAGATCAATAGACGAGACTAGTAACGATAGTTATTAGCCAACTCTAAAGAGTCGAAGTTCTTTAGTATATGCAAGCAACTCATTAAAACATCCATAGCATTATAATCCTGAACTAGCTGAATAGTAACCTTGAATCTAACTATTTCTCTTATTGATTACAAACCTCAAACACTCTCTTGAGCAATTAATCATTGCTCACAACTTGCAATTTACATTTAAACCATTTCAACCTAGCTTAGTCACTAAGGATTAAACATCTTTTGTGTTCCTTCGCTCCCCGTGAAATCGATCCCTAAGTACTACATCTGAACCTCTTATTTGAGAGAGTAATTCACTCCTAGGGTAATTTGAGTGAGATCAAATTTGGCGCCGTTGCCGGGGAGCTAAGATCGCCATTAGATTTAATCTGATTAGGTCTAGGTTATTTAAATTTCTGCTAAATCACCTTCTGACGCAAATTTTTTTTTTTTCTTGATTTTCAGGTACATGCCCAGCAATACCAGAAGCAACAAGAATCATCAACTTGTGTACTCAGAAGACCCCCACAGCTTGGAGCGTAGCATCCGCAAGAACTTACGTTCCACATCGATCGACATAACCTCTACTTTGTCGACCGATACACCGACATCGATCGACATCACCAACCGTTCGTCGACCGATACCGCTCTACCACAGTCGACCGAGACACCTTCTCCGTCGACCGATACTCTCCGCACTCCATCGCTCGACAACCAACCGTCGACCGATACTCTTTACCATACATCGATCGATATAGATCATCTTACATCGATCGATACCACCCGACGAGCCATGGTAGCACCTATTATTCTCAGAACCGATGAGAATGGAGACCTGCGTGATCAAAGATGGTCACCTGCGTAACGCAGCAGGTCAGAAACTGAATGCTCAAAAGGAAATCATTCCTGAGCAAGACACTACAGACTTCATCCAACCTGCAGATGAAGCCAACGGAGCTAGAACCCTGGCAGATTACAACCGTCCAGATCAGTTCTATACCAACAGATCCGCCATCCGCCCTCCTGCTATTCAGAGAGGAGATTTCGAGCTCAAGACTGGAGGAGAAAAATTGCTACATTTACTCAGGAACCTGGAGAATCTTTCAAAGATGCCTGGAACAGATTCAAATCCTACCAGCGCGACTGCCCACATCATGGATACAACAACGTGCAACTACTCTGCACCTTCTACAGAGGCATCGCTCTAAAGTATCAAATGGCTCTGGACACTGCCAGTGAAGGAAATTTCAGCACAAGGAATCCACATGACACTGTGAAGTTAATTGATAACTTGGCTTCAAGCAACAGTACGAAGAACATCGTCAAAGCAAAATCTGTCTCATTCCTTGGGAAGGAACATATTAGTGAATTCCAATCACAGCTGGATAATGTTCAGAAGCTACTTAACAAGCAAATTTGCTCAGTTGAGGATGCAGAAACCGCAGAGGATCAAGTAGACGAAGATGTGAATTGGATCAGTGGAGCTGGATTTCAGAGATCTGGAAACCAGGGAGGAAACAGAAACTTCTTAGTACAGAGAAGCAACTACAGTCCACAGAAACCCTCCTACAACAGCAGCAACCCCAACAACAACAGGAGTTACGGAAACTCATTCTACACCAACCCACCCCCACCCACCCAGGAAAGCAAGCTAGAAGAAATGCTGGAAAGAGTTCTACAGACACAACAGAAGCTCCAGGTGGATTTCAATGGGAAGATTGACTATGTCTACACCACTCTAAATTCAAAGCTTGATACTTTGAATACCTATGTGAAGAAAGTGGAGACTCAAGTAGTTCAAACAGGAGAGGCTTTGAAGAAACAAGAAGCCTTAGCAAGAGCACCAGGAGAGCCTACTACTCACCACCACGTCAATGCCATCATAGAAGATGATTTCTGGGAGGAAGTCCCCAAGGATGAGCTGCACAAATCGACAGAAGAAACCTCGCCCCTGGCCGGATTTGAATCATATCGATCGATGTTATCAGCTCGACGTCGATCGATATCACCAAAAGCAAAGCGATCGATAAACTTCGATGAGTATCGATCGATAGACTTCGAGGAACCCTCCAAAGAGTGCAATTCAATCAACATCATGTCACACGAAGCTTTTGCAGCCAAACACCCACGACCACCCACCGGTATGGACGTAAACCGATCTTCAGACCCCATCGATCGATACAGGAACCTTTCCATCGACCGATCTGGAGACAGCGATATCGACCGACACACAGCAGTGGCCATCGATCGATATACTATCCCACAACGCCGAGTGCAACTACCCAAAATCGATGTAGCACGACTTAATGCACTCCGGGAGCAGTCCAAACTTTCCAAACCCCTTCCTACAGCAATACTGAAGAAACCCACGGACATCATTGAACCCATGGAGCCAGAAAAGGAAAACCTAGGAAGAGTCTTACGAAAAAGGAAAGAGAAGATTGCAAAGCACCTTAAAAGGGAAGCTAATGAAGCAGAGATGGAAAACTTCAGGAAACGAGTTCTAAGGATCCCTGCAGAGAAACCCTTTGAAGAAGCCTACTTTTCCCATAGATTGTGCATGTTCTTCAGAGAGACCAAGGAGACAGAAGAGGACATCAAGAGGATGTTTCACCAAGTTCGTGACAGCATGAAGAAGAGGATCACACTACCAAAGAGGAGCGATCCAGGGAAGTTCACAGTACCATGTTCCAATAGGGGCATTGAATTCCCTCGTGCCTTATGTGATACAGGATCAGGAGTCAGCATCATACCTAAGATCATGACAGACCACCTACGTCTGAAGATAGAGCCTACTGATGAAACATTCATCTTTGTGGATTGTTCTCAGCAGAACTCTGGAGGCATAATTCGAAATCTTGAGGTACAAATTGGAGATGCCATTGTCCCTACAGACTTCCACGTCCTGGATGTCAAGCTTAACTTCAAGACATCACTATTACTTGGAAGAGCTTTCCTAGCCACCGTCGGAGCCGTTTGTGACCTAAAATTCAACAAGCTCTGCCTAACCCTAATAAGTCCCACCACCCTCTATGATCCCGTCCAAGTCATCAAGCTACCAGCTAAGGAGACCACACAAGTCGTAGCAGCTTGTTTCTGTTCCCATGAGTACGATTCCATGGCTGAATACGACCCCAATCCGGTTACATCGACCGATGAGAGCAACATCCCATCGCCCGATACCAATACCAACACATCGACCGACGTAGCTAACACCACATCGATCGATAGACAGCCCTTTTGGAGGAACAACGCTGAAACCCTAGCATCAACAGACAGACCTATCTTGGAGTTTCCAAATAGAGATTTTGAGCCAGCTACATCAGAACCGGACGACTACATACCTCTAGAGGAGGAATACGATGAAGATTACGAGGAAGAACGAGCTACAGAGTACAGATTCATTCGTGAAGAAGAAGACGGACACCCTTCCCACACCTTCAGATTCAACGCATCGACCGATGTAAGCAAGCCTTCATCGACCGATATGCAACCAAGACGATCGCTCAAACGACCCTATGAACCATCAAGCGATCCTATCGACTTTATATCCATATACACACCATCTAAGGATATAAGAGACGGAGACTACTCAATTGGAAGTTGGGCAAGCGACTACAATGAGAGTTTTGCAATAGAAGCAGTTCCACTACAATATGCAATTCCACCCGAGTAAGTCCCATCGACCGATACGTTACAACAACAATCGATCGATAACCGTCAGCCAACATCGACCGATGCACCTGATACAGCATCACCCGATACGACCACTACACCATCCGAGGTACAAATAAATAATATTGATTTTGGTTATCTAACTCCGGATGAGTTTGGTATTTTCAGAGATCCAGAAGGCAATGCACGAGCAATGGATGGGAGAATTATCCCAATCACAAGGAAGGACATAGGAGACATCCTTCAAACCGCCAACGGATCCATACACCTCTTCAAACAACTACCTCACACCTCTGTCAATCAGCAGCATCAGCACATCAGTACAACAACAGAATCAAATCAAGACGGAGCTACAGCTGATCATCTCAACACGGAGGATTCGGAATTTCAGCACATATCGATCAATAAACACAACCGTATATCGTTCGATATGCACCGAGAAATGGGGAGACGAGCTTTCAAAGATGGAATTCGACGCTTCTTGTGGGAGAAGAAGGACAAATTTGGAGTTTTCAGAGACGAATCTGGGTTCGCTAGAGGAGTCAATGGAGACATCATCCACGTTTCAAAGGAAGCCATAGAGGAGTTACTTAACAGAGCATCACTGTTTGATTGGTCTTGTTTTTGTTTGCCTATACATGCAGATCACTTCAACAGAGCGGAACCTAAAGAGAAGCTCTACACAGAAGCTGAAGTCCAACGAATGATCTATGAGGCCAAGAGTCCTTACATCTGGCAAACCTTTACCTATCCACATGAAATGGAGAAAGCACGATCAGAACTCCAATCTGAAATCAACTGGATTCAGAGCGCTTATAATCTTCAACAATAAAAGAAAGAAGCCCTAGAAGAAGAAGTATCCACTCTCCGTTCACAACTGAAAACCGACGTGCCACCATCGACCGATGCTGGACAGATAGCATCGCCCGATCCTCACCCTACACCGTCGACCGATGCAGACCAACGCACATCGACCGATAGACGTTTGCAGAACACCTACAACAAAGAAGAAATCACTAATCTCATCCGCAACATCTTTCAGGACATCAAACGAGAAGAGGCAACCACCACCCAAGATCTGGAAGACAAATATCAGCAGCTCAGCAACAACTTCACCTCATTCAAGGAACGCACATCAACAATGGCAGATACCATGGATCACATCATCAAGGCTCTACACCACACACATCAAACGATGAAATCCTTCTACACCAGCAAGAAGAAAATAACTGATGAGATGATCCCAACAATGGAAGATCGACTGCACGAGGTTGAAGATACATTGAGAGCATTCTGCGAGAACTACATACGCGAAGCATCGACCGATATGACATCTAGTCCATCGCCCGATATGAACTCCAGCGAGTTTTGCACCAGAGCTGATATGGAGGAGACAGTTCAAGATCTCTTCACCATAGTCCAAGAGGTTGGAGATTCTACCTACCAAAGCTTTGAGCAACTATGGTTTCCAGTGCAAAGCGACGTTAAGAGCATGGAGTACACTATAGAGAACATCCAGAAGGAAATCAAGACTATCTCAAAACAACTAGCGGATAGACCAGCACCATTAGCATCGACCGATATACCAGCCAGGACATCGACCGACAGACCTACACCAGTGTCGATCGATATTGACTACCCGAGATCGATCGATAGGCTCATGGTACGAAGGAGAACATTTGAGAGGCTCAATGACATACAAGAAGAACTCGGTGATCTATCCCAACACACCTATCCAACATTCAGAAACCACCAGTTCTACATTGAGAGCAATGCAGAAAATATAGAACGTCTGCGCGCTGAGGTTATTGAATTAAAGGACAAACTAACCAGAGGAGATAAAGCCACAAGAAGCTTCTTCACCACTTGGTTTGGAGAAAAACATGGAGAGAACACGGATGAGGCTTGCTTCTCAGCAAGTGTCATGAATTCACCTCACTAGCCTCATTACGTCCATAGTCAAGCTAAAAGACTATAATAAAGCGCTGAGTGGGAGGCAACCCACTATTAGGTATTTTCTTACTTAGTTAAATCTGATTTATGTTTTTATTTTTCGTTTTTCGTTTTTTGTTTTTAAGTTTATCAGATTCTAGACGATTACCATTCACATCGACCGATACGATCCTGTCGACATCGCTCGACATATTCCTATCCTTATCGATCGACATAGACGACTCACTATCGCTCGATACACATCCACGGTCAGGTATATCGTTCCAATTTTCGATATCAATACATTCCTTATGATTTATTTATGCCCTAATCTGACTATTATACACTGAGGACAGTGTATGATTTAAGTCTGGGGGGAGATTACTGATGCTACCTTACCTTTTTGATTTCACCAAAATGTTTTCAAAATTGGTTTTATTGAGTCAAGAAAGGGACTAGGATATTTTTCAAAATTTTTCTTTTTATCTAACCACTCTTTAGCACCATTCTTAGATTTGTTGATTACAGAAAGTACTAAAGATGCTAAAGTGGATCAACTGTCACCTACGACAATACTTCTCATGATTGTTTTGAAGAACCAAAGCTGATCTCCAACCTAACCTGACTATCTATTGCTTGTCTTGGGGCTTGGTATACAAGGGATCGGAATCCTCCTGCAAGTCTGGAAGGTAATAGTCTGTGTGCTTCTGATTCCCTTCTCTCTCTCTCTTCAGCATCCTAAGGAAAGAGAGATTATTTGTATAAAGATGTGATATGATATCTTGAGAAGTAGAGGGGTAGGAGTGATTCCTGCGACCCCATTACTCTACTTTAAAAGATTGATCAAAGCGAGGGGTAGGAGTGATTCCTGCGACCCCATTATTCGCTTATTGAAAAGTATGTGTTACTAAGTCAATGAGATAACGCAAAGATAGCCTTTGTGGCAATCAGTGTTCATCAAAATTTGAAACTATGAGGATCCAGAGAAGAGAGATAAAAAGGGGGAAGAAAGGGATCAGAGAAGACTTGTCTGTGTGTTCAGAAACTTGCTTGAGTTGAATCCATGTGTTTCTTGATCGATATCCCCAAGGTAAAGCCTGCACTTTTATTTTTATGCACAAATGAGATCAGTAGAGGGGATAGACAGACATGATTGTTAAGATATTTGGTTAGGAGATTTAGTTGCTAAGCTAGGATATGGCATAGTGTACTCATGTGATTAATAGGCATAAGATGTGGCTTGCAACAAAGTAGAGGTGATGATCCTAAGTTAAGATTTAAATTGAGCCCCTGCTACTTTCAAACTTCTTTCTAAGACTACCTGTGTGTTTGCTTGAGGACAAGCAAAAGGTTAAGTCTGGGGGAGTTGATATACCATGATTTTGACCCACTTTTACTCATGGTATTTATATGATTTTACTATATATATCTATGTTTTGGAGTCTTTTAGGTATGTTTTCAGGTTCAAGGGCATTTTGGAGTAAAGTGGCGTTTTAGGTGCCATTTGGAGCTTAAAGGAGAGTTTTCCCGAGATGACTTGAAGATCAGACATCGAGGTCGATATCCAGAGCTACATATCGATCGATACACATCTTGTGTAATCGATCGATGACGCATTTGAAGAAATGACGACGAGATACTCCATCGATCGATGTACACTTAGTACCATCGATCGATATCGAGCGTGCAGAAGAAGGAAGAATATTCTCAATCGACTTGAAGCCCAAGATGTCTCAATATTACTATAATGCCCCTGACGAGTTTTTAACCTAATTGTACTCAATATTTATACCTTTGCCTATGTGTTTTGGCAAAGTAAGCTTTAACAACATATCATTGTTCTAGTACTTCTACTTATCAATAAAGTATTCTTTTCATCTTAATTATGTTCTCATCTAAGGTTATAGGATTCTAGGTTTAGAAGAAAGATACAAAGAGATTTGTTATCACGAGGAACTTGATTGTTCGGTCTTCTAAATGAATCTCTATTATTACCTAGATGCTATGAATCTCTCAGTCATGTCTGAGTAGATTCCCTTGTTAGATTTAGGGTTCAAATAGTTATGAGGGATTAGCCCCAACTATGGACTGTTGAGTTGTATACTCATTATCCTGATGAACCCTAATGCTTATTCTAGAGTAGCTAACTAGAATATGATCTTGGAATTGATTTAATCCATAAATCAATCTCCTGACATCATCTTGAATAAGCTAGGATCCTCTAGGGATAAGCGAGAGCCGGTCTATGATCTTGGTGAACATATATTCGATTCGATCTAGAGCTATATCGACCGATACTCCGATAGAGTAATCGATCGACGTCACACATATCGATCGATACAAGCTGTCAAACATCGATCGATATTGTTGGCAGACAGATCAATAGACGAGACTAGTAACGATAGTTATTAGCCAACTCTAAAGAGTCGAAGTTCTTTAGTATATGCAAGCAACTCATTAAAACATCCATAGCATTATAATCCTGAACTAGCTGAATAGTAACCTTGAATCTAACTATTTCTCTTATTGATTACAAACCTCAAACACTCTCTTGAGCAATTAATCATTGCTCACAACTTGCAATTTACATTTAAACCATTTCAACCTAGCTTAGTCACTAAGGATTAAACATCTTTTGTGTTCATTCGCTCCCCGTGAAATCGATCCCTAAGAACTACATCTGAACCTCTTATTTGAGAGAGTAATTCACTCCTAGGGTAATTTGAGTGAGATCATTTGCCCGGCACTTGGGCAAGGTTCCTCATGATTTTGGTTGGTTCGTAGCTTTTCCGCAAGAACTCCGTGGAATACACTGAATACTTAAAAGGCGTTCTCTAGCTATTCTACCACCTAGATGCTAGAACCTAGAAAGAAAGGTGGTTCCATGTTACCTTTTAGTGGTCGCATGGTATGCATGAAGTATTCCTGGGAACTCTTCTTCTGGCTCCTCCTTTGGGATTCGTCAATGTGTTAACTCGGATGGAAGGAGTTGTGCCCTTCTTGAGTACCTTTCCCCTCGTCACATGGGGTGGAGTAGACGCATTCCCGGTGTCTAGATCCTGCTAGATTGTTGCCAGTGGGTTGCACGTCGATATTTGATGTTGATGAGGACTGCTCCTATTCAAGATCGTCGAATCCAAAGGTCGCAGGAGTCTGCTTGGATTTAAGACCCGGAATTAGCAGGGACCAGAGACTATAAGGATTTGATCCTTGGTTGGGACCTGGAACCAGCAGGGATCAAAGACTGTAAAGGTCGGATCTTTGGTTAGGACCTGGAACCAGCAGGGACCAAAGACTGTAGAGGTCGGATCTTTGGTTGGGACCTAGAACCAGCAAGGACCAAGGATTGTAGAGGTCCGATTTGTGGCTTAGGTCTGAGATCTGCAGGGAATAGCAAGACCTCATAGGTGGTTCCTTCATATAACTTTGCTGCTGCCGTTATCATAGTGATGTCCTTTGTAGGAGAGGTGTTTCCAGCCATGTGGGCCACGAATATGATGAGAAGAAGTCGCTTCTTGCCCCCAGCTGGCTGGGATGGAGACCTTTTTCAGAAATAAATGGAATATCCTTTCCACCTATCACCATCGTCACGTAGTTTAGGACTGCCCCTCCTTCTAGCGCCAAACTGTAAGGGTATTTGTTGGGGTCAAAAACGGTTATCTCGAAATCAACGGCTAAGACTATTTGTCGTACGAAAAATCCTCCGAAGAATGCACACGAACACCCGCAAACTGAAGGAAACAAGCAGACCGCAGCCTGCCCCTAGGCGCCGGGCGCCTAGCGCCCGTGCTGCCTCTAGGTGCCGGGCGCCTAGCGCCCGTGCTGCCTCTAGGCGCCGGGCGCCTAGCGCCCGTGCTGCCTCTAGGCGCCGGGCGCCTAGCGCCCGTGCTGCCTCTAGGCGCCCGTGCTGCCTCTAGGCGCCGGGCGCCTAGCGCCCGTGCTGCCTCTAGGCGCCGGGCGCCTAGCGCCCGTGCTGCCTCTAGGCGCCGGGCGCCTAGCGCCCGTGCTGCCTCTAGGCGCCGGGCGCCTAGGGCCCGAAGCTACCTCTAGGCGCCGGGCGCCTAGCGCCCGTGCTGCCTCTAGGCGCCGGGCGCCTAGCGCCCGTGCTGCCTCTAGGCGCCGGGCGCCTAGCGCCCGTGCTGCCTCTAGGCGCCGGGCGCCTAGCGCCCGAAGCTGCCTCTAGGCGCCGGGCGCCTAGCGCCCGTGCTGCCTCTAGGCGCCGGGCGCCTAGCGCCCGTGCTGCCTCTAGGCGCCGGGCGCCTAGCGCCCGTGCTGCCTCTAGGCGCCGGGCGCCTAGCGCCCGTCCTGCCTCTAGGCGCCGGGCGCCTAGCGCCCGTGCTGCCTCGGGTCCTCGAGCGACAATCTTCAGTGCACGAGTTCTAGGCCTCGACCGTCAGTAATCTGCGCCTTGAGTCCTTCCCAAGTCCTCGCGGAATGAATCATTGGGATTCCGCATACAAAACTCCCGTTCTTACTCTGAATTAAAAACCGTCGGAAACACTTCGGAAACTCGTAAGATATCAACGGAAAAGAAGATCTTAAGTCATTCATACGAAACGATGATGGTTATCTAAGACACCACGCATCTCAACTCTACAAAGGATTGAAGATCTTCCGAAGAAATCGTAAAAACAGCGGAAGTCCTCGAAACGGCCCGAAAGGGGCCAAACGCGATCGGACAACCCATTTACGATTATCTAGGATAGGTACGGCGATTTACGCAACAAGATAAATCCTAAGTTTCCGGAAGGATAAATGTCAAGTTTCCCGAAGGTAAACATGAAGGTCGACGAAAATGGAAAAAGCCCGCCTTGCGGCCCAGAAGGAGGATAGACCGTCATAGGAAGGAGTATATATAGGAGCTTAGGGAGACAAAGGAAGGCAGAGCGAAAATCATCGAGAGAGAGACCAGATCCGAAATCTAGGGTTTTAGAGAGATTCCTGCTAGCTTAGGGAACTTAGGACTTAGGAGGCTAGACTAGCGGAGCAAGACTTAGAACGTCTTGTCTCCTATCTTTCCGTTGTTTTCCTCTTCAGCGTATCTCTACTTCCTGTTTTTCGGAAGAATATTGTATTCATCTTATCATCAATTTAATAAACGCCTTAGCGCAACTTTTCCGCATTGTTATCCTTTTATCAATTTCGTTTGGTTGTCGCAGAGAATCCGAGCCTTCAGGGAAAACTAGGTTTACTTAGTTTTCCTCCGATAAAACTTAACTAAAATCGACAGTGCGAATTTCGGTTCCCACAGTTTGGCGCTAGAAGGAGGGGGGGTCGGATTCTCTTACTCAAAAACCTACGATTGATAACGACAGCATGGCCACATCGCCTGTCCGCAACATCGTGTCATTCGGGGACGGAGCAACGGCTAGTGAAGCCAAACCTCACGACGAACTCCTCGTCATCAGACTAACGATCCAGGACATCGACGTAGCAAGAATATTGGTCGACACCGGTTGCTCGACAAATATTATATATAGAAACACTCTCGAGAGAATGGGACTCGACCTAAGCGTTATCACGGACGATCCCAATCCAATAATCGGACTCTCAGGAAACATCACAATGACCCTCGGCTCGGTCGATCTCTCGGTCAGAGCCGGGAGCGTCACAAAGATGGTGGAATTTTTGGTAGTCGACGGCCCTGCAGCGTATAACGCAATCGTCGGGACTCTGTGGTTAAATTCCATGCAAGCAATACCCACGACTTTCCACCTGTGCCTCAAATTTCCATCCCTCCTCGGAGTCGAGACAATACAAGGCGATCGTAAGACGCCGCAAGTCTGCTTGGCCGCTGGGTTTAAACGAAAAAACTCTGAGCCCGAAACTAACTCGAAAAAGCAAGCAACCCACGAACCAGCGTCGCAAGACCCTCCAGAAATCATCTGGCAGTCGCGAAAAGCTGAAGCCCTGGAAGGGAAACGTGAGCCCACTTGCGAACCAGTGATTTCGGTCTGCCTCGACGAGACTAACCCAGAACGATGCGTGGAGATTGGGGCCAATCTTCGCGATCCTTTAAAAGCAGAACTCATCGCATGTCTCAAGAAGAACCTAAATACGTTCGCCTGGGCTGCGGAAGATATGCCGGGAATCGACATCAACATAACATGTCACGAACTCAACATTGATCCAACTCATAAACCTGTGAAACAAAAGAGTCGAAAGCTAGGTCCTGAACGGGCGACCGCGGTTAATGAGGAAGTCGAAAGACTCCTCAAAGTTGGATCGATAACAGAAGTAAGATATCCCGACTGGCTCGCCAATCCCGTCGTCGTCAAGAAGAAGAACGGGAAATGGCGAGTGTGCGTCGATTTCACTGACCTCAACAAAGCGTGTCCGAAGGATTGTTTTCCGCTCCCGCACATCGACCGTCTAGTCGAAGCAACCGCGGGAAACAAACTTCTATCGTTCATGGATGCGTTCTCCGGATACAATCAGATCATGATGAATCCCGACGATCGCGAGAAAACAGCATTCATTACCGACAGAGGAACCTATTGCTACAAAGTAATGCCTTTCGGCCTAAAGAACGCCGACGCCACATATCAACGGCTCGTCAATCGAATGTTTGCTGAACAACTCGGAAAAACCATGGAGGTGTACATCGACGATATGCTGGTAAAATCTCTCGACGAACGCGACCACGTACTCCATCTAGAGGAATGCTTCGAGAGATTAAACCAACACAACATGAAACTGAATCCAGCTAAATGCAGATTCGCCGTAGCATCGGGCGAATTTCTCGGATACCTCGTAACATTCCGCGGAATAGAGGCTAATCCAAAACAAATCAACGCACTGATAGAAATGGCCTCCCCGAGAACCAAGCTGGAAGTTCAAAGGCTGACCGGACGAGTCGCGGCCTTAAACCGGTTCTTCTCGCGGTCCACGGATAAGTGCCTCCCTTTCTACGAAACTTTGAAGGGGAACAAAAAGTTCGAGTGGTCAGAGGATTGCGAGAAAGCTTTCCAACAGCTGAAACAATATCTGGCCACCCCTCCTATCCTCGCGAAACCCGTAGTCGGAGAACCCTTGTTCCTCTACATCGCAGTGTCCGTGTCAGCAGTCAGTGGCGTTCTGATTCAAGAAGAATTCGGAGAACAGAAGCCGGTCTTTTACATTAGTAAAACGTTGCTGGATGCCGAAACTCGGTATCCGCTAATGGAAAAGTTGGCACTCGCCGTTATAACCTCGGCGAGAAAACTCAGACCGTATTTCCAATCTCATACCATCGTGGTACTTACCACTTTCCCGCTACGGACGATTCTACACAGTCCAAGCCAGTCTGGTAGACTCGCGAAGTGGGCAATCGAACTAAGCGAGTACGATATCGAATATCGACCAAAAACCTGCACAAAATCGCAGGTACTCGCGGATTTCCTGGTAGAATTACCCACAGCGGATTTAACTAACAAGGAGCCTAGTTCAACGTGGGATCTCTATGTCGACGGATCCTCATCCAAGCAAGGATCCGGAATCGGGATCCGACTCAATTCACCAACGGGGGAAATCCTCGAGCAATCATTCCGCTTGGATTTTCATGCATCAAACAACGAAGCAGAGTACGAGGCACTAATTGCTGGCCTACGACTGGCCCACGGGCTGAAGATTCAAAATATTCACGCTTACAGCGACTCTCAATTAGTCGCAAACCAATTCAGCGGAGAATACGAAGCAAGGGATGAAAGAATGAACGCGTATTTGAAGGTCGTCCAAGATTTGGCCCACGATTTTCAGCAATTTGCGCTAACCAGGATTCCCCGCTCGGAAAACGTCCAGGCCGATGCTTTAGCAGCTCTAGCCTCAAGCTCAGATCCGGGACTTAAAAGAATAATCCCCGTCGAATTCATCGAGCACCCGAGCATCGGACCACTGGTAATCGCCAACTTGATTAGAGCGCAGATCGAAGGCGCTGAAGAAAACGAAGACCACCCGGAAGACGACGCAGACCAAACAGACTACGGCTGCGACACTCCCTGGCTAGAACCTATCAGAGCCTACATCGTAGATGGCACCTTGCCCGCGGAAAAATGGGCAGCCCGGAAAATCTAAGTCCAGGCAGCACGATACGTAACCGTGGAAGGCGAAATCTACAAATGGCGATTCTCCGGACCTCTCATGACTTGCGCAGAAGGAGAGAAGGCGAGAAAAATCATGGAAGAGATTCATTCCGGATCGTGCGGAAACCACTCCGGCGGAAGATCTCTCGCAACGAAAATAAAACGCCACGGTTTCTATTGGCCCACTATGGTAAAGGATTGCGAGAAGTTCGCTCGGAAATGCGAGAAGTGTCAGCGGCACGCTCCGACAATTCATCAGCCCGCAGAAATCCTCTCCTCTATCTCATCTCCGTACCCATTCATGCGATGGTCAATGGATATCGTCGGACCTCTACACAAATCAAAACAAAAACGTTTCCTACTGGTCCTCACAGACTTCTTTTCGAAATGGGTGGAAGCAGAGTCCTACGCAAGCATCAAGGACGTGCAAGTCGAGAATTTCGTCTGGAAAAACATCATAACCAGACACGGCGTCCCATACGAAATCGTAACGGACAACGGGTCTCAGTTTATTTCCACACGATTCGAGGCGTTCTGCGAAAAATGGAAAATACGACTTAACAAGTCAACTCCCAGATACCCGCAGTGCAACGGACAGGCTGAAACCATAAACAAAACTGTCCTGGACGGACTCAAAAAGCGCTTAGAAGCCAAGAAAGGACGATGGGCGGAAGAACTCGAAGGAGTCCTTTGGTCTCATCGAACCACTCCCAGACGAGCAACGGGGGAAACTCCCTTCGCTCTCGTTTACGGAGCAGAATGCATGATTCCGGCGGAAGTCGAATTCCCCGGCGTACGGGGGAGGTTTCTTCCCGAACGGGAAGACCTGAACAACGCCATGCTGCTGGATAATCTTGATCTCGTCAACGAGCGTCGCGACCAAGCCCTCATCCGGATTCAAAATTATCAGCAAGCCGCCGCAAAGTACTACAACGCGAACGTACGCCATCGCAGATTCAAAGAAGGTGATCTGGTTTTACGTAAAGTCTTCCAAAACACTGCCGAACGAAACGCAGGAAAACTGGGAGCGAACTGGGAAGGACCATACAAAATCATAAAAGTCGTCCGACCAGGTTCGTATCAAATCGCAAACATGCAAGACGTAAAAATCCCGAGAACTTGGAATGCGATGCATCTTAAGAAATACTACCACTAGAACGTAAAACGTGGATAACAGAACTACGAGGTGGCTTGATCCTCGAAAGAGGTACGTAGGCAACCCGTCAACCGGCGGGTTCAGCTATCCCCCCGATTTAAAAGGGGGGGAGTGGGGTGCGTGCACTCGTACACTCCCACAATTTTCGGAAAAAACCTAACTTTCTAAAACTTTCCACAATCAAATCGCTTAACAGCCTCAACAACGGATCCAGTATCCACTAAATACATCATAAATTACCATCCGGAAACGCTCCGCGATTCCTAAAAGCCCATAATCCTTTATGGCATAAGAAAAACAAACTTCAAAGCACTGCGAGACGTCGCTTCGTGCCTGAACATTCGTTTTTCGATTAAAACCTTCATACGCCTTCTAAACGGCATCATATCGTTGTTGCTGATCACAACAAACGAACTTTAACGTCCTAAACAGACAAGCCACCTAAGGGTAGGCTCTTTTACATCCGACAAGGATCCCATAGCGCGCTATACAAAAACTCCAAATTTGGTTCAGCACTTCGTAAAGGAAGTAGCTCGATTCGTGCCTAGACAAATCATATAAGCCGATACCACTTCGCGGATTTTAAAACGGTACGAATCAGGTTAAAATCACAAACAGGCAAAACGAAAGCCGATTTGTCATCGCACAGCCTTAGTCTGAGAGTAAACCTAGGTCTTGCCCTAAACCCAGCCTTGCTGGTATCTTAACATCTCATAGGCAAAGCGTCAACGACGCGAGATCCCAAAACTTGTCTCTTCACTCAAGTCTATACGTTTCCACGAATTTTCGCGTAAATCGTAAACCGCAGGAAAATCTCGCTTTGTACAAACGACGGATACGGTGATCATCAGGGAGGCAAGAATGAGACGACAACTCATATCCCCCCCCTAACTTCGACAAACAGAAGTTCTAAGCACAAATATTTCTTAAACAGCAAGTTCATTACAATGCCCTAAAAAGGGCAGGGATTCAAAGCCACCAACGGCCAGTCCCGAAATCATACATAATGGCCAACCAGCGGCCGAAATACAATCAAAATAAAAATCCCTTCAAGGGATTGATCAACCTAGGCATCCTCCGGAACGCCACCTTCGTCCTCCGACTCACCCGAAGCAAGAGCAGCCTCGCCATCGCCCGCACCGACCTCCTCGCCGCCTTTGTCCGCGACGAGTCCGGCACCCTGGACCTCTGGAATCTCCGCCGGAACCAGGGCAGCCGAGGATGATGGGTCGGTAAGCTCCGTCGTAGTGCAGGCTCCCGTCTCCTCGAAGCGCTGAATCCTCCTCCTGAGACGTCGGACCTCCGAGGACTTGCTCTTCTTCTCCTCCTTCGCCTTGAGCAGCGAGCTCACAGTCTTTCCCAAGTCACGTTCGAGATCGCTGATCCTAGCTTCGAGCGTCGATATCTGGGCGGCATGAGTACTCTCGATCGATTGAAGCACAGCCTCGGTACGCTTCAAGGCCTCTCGCGACGAATCCAGCTCCTGGGACAAACGTGTGACCTCCAATCCGCAATCTCCAAGCATCCCGTCGATCAACGACACAAACTGATCGCACGAAAGAAATGTGAGAATCCAAAGAGTCAGTGAAAGAAAAGGGGGTCTCACGAAAATACCTTAGAGCGGTGGTGCGATAGCTTTGCCGAAACTTCGCCTTCCTCGCTCTTGGCACACCTTTTCCTCTTCACTGATCCGGTAGCTCCAGCTCTCGAACGTCCCTTCGATGGTGGGACAGCACTGGATGCGGGAAGTCCTAGAACGATCTCCCTCTTCTTTTCTGGAGGAGGAGGCATGACTTCCACCGCATCCTCTGAAACCAGTATCGGCGCCAAAGAAGAGTCTTCTGGGCGAGCCTGGACGACGGGCGCTTGCTCCGGAACAACAGTTTCTCCGGCAGGTAAAGGGATATCGGGTTCAGGAGCCGGAATCGTAGAGATTGAAGCTGGAGCGACAGCATTCTCAGGAACCGAAACCGTGGAATCTGGAGCTAAAACAACGTCGGGTCCAGGAGTCGGAACGGAAGAAGCACTAGGACCGGCCATGCTGGACTCCATCAAAGCACGGCGTCGCTCCATCTTCTCCTGAAAAGAACTGAACCCCTCGACAAACGTCTGCGTAAGGGCAGGAACCTCTCGCGCCGGCGAGGCTTGGTTGGCATCGCTCATTTCGACGTCGGAATCTTTCTTTTCGTTTAGAGAGGAAGCCATACTTTCTAAGAATTGAGAAGGGGAAGGTGGGTGAGAAATGAGAGGGGGTGGAGTGCTACTTATAAGAAATCAAAGGATAGTGGGATTTTTCGGAATAAAATATTCATAGTCGAAAATTTCGATTTTCCAAACATAAGATCTTCCGCGCGCAAAATCGCTCTCGCGTCTTCCACGCTGGGGGGCTAACTGTTGGGGTCAAAAACGGTTATCTCGAAATCAACGGCTAAGACTATTTGTCGTACGAAAAATCCTCCGAAGAATGCACACGAACACCCGCAAACTGAAGGAAACAAGCAGACAGCAGCCTGCCCCTAGGCGCCGGGCGCCTAGCGCCCGTGCTGCCTCTAGGCGCCGGGCGCCTAGCGCCCGTGCTGCCTCTAGGCGCCGGGCGTCTAGCGCCCGTGCTGCCTCTAGGCGCCGGGCGCCTAGCGCCCGTGCTGCCTCTAGGCGCCGGGCGCCTAGCGCCCGTGCTGCCTCTAGGCGCCGGGCGCCTAGCGCCCGTGCTGCCTCTAGGCGCCGGGCGCCTAGCGCCCGTGCTGCCTCTAGGCGCCGGGCGCCTAGCGCCCGTGCTGCCTCTAGGCGCCGGGCGCCTAGCGCCCGTGCTGTTTCTAGGCGCCGGGCGCCTAGCGCCCGAAGCTGCCTCTAGGCGCCGGGCGCCTAGCGCCCGTGCTGCCTCTAGGCGCCGGGCGCCTAGCGCCCGTGCTGCCTCTAGGCGCCGGGCGCCTAGCGCCCGTGCTGCCTCTAGGCGCCAGGCGCCTAGCGCCCGAAGCTGCCTCTAGGCGCCGGGCGCCTAGCGCCCGTGCTGCCTCTAGGCGCCGGGCGCCTAGCGCCCGTGCTGCCTTGGGTCCTCGAGCGACAATCTTC
The DNA here is from genome assembly GCA_026261945.1 of Hirschfeldia incana. NCBI lineage: Eukaryota > Viridiplantae > Streptophyta > Magnoliopsida > Brassicales > Brassicaceae > Hirschfeldia > Hirschfeldia incana. The sequence continues at coordinate 1,687,401 of JABCMI010000030.1, forward strand.
AGTGCACGAGTTCTAGGCCCCGACCGTCAGTAATCTGCGCCTTGAGTCCTTCCCAAGTCCTCGCGGAATGAATCATTGGGATTCCGCATACAAAACTCCCGTTCTTACTCTGAATTAAAAACCGTCGGAAACACTTCGGAAACTCGTAAGATATCAACGGAAAAGAAGATCTTAAGTCATTCATACGAAACGATGATGGTTATCTAAGACACCACGCATCTCAACTCTACAAAGGATTGAAGATCTTCCGAAGAAATCGGAAAAACAGCGGAAGTCCTCGAAACGGCCCGAAAGGGGCCAAACGCGATCGGACAACCCATTTACGATTATCTAGGATAGGTACGGCGATTTACGCAACAAGATAAATCCTAAGTTTCCGGAAGGATAAATGTCAAGTTTCCCGAAGGTAAACATGAAGGTCGACGAAAATGGAAAAAGCCCGCCTTGCGGCCCAGAAGGAGGATAGACCGTCATAGGAAGGAGTATATAAAGGAGCTCAGGGAGACAAAGGAAGGCAGAGCGAAAATCATCGAGAGAGAGACCAGATCCGAAATCTAGGGTTTTAGAGAGATTCCTGCTAGCTTAGGGAACTTAGGACTTAGGAGGCTAGACTAGCGGAGCAAGACTTAGAACGTCTTGTCTCCTATCTTTCCGCTGTTTTCCTCTTCAGCGTATCTCTACTTCCTGTTTTTCGGAAGAATATTGGATTCATCTTATCATCAATTTAATAAACGCCTTAGCGCAACTTTTCCGCATTGTTATCTTTTTATCAATTTCGTTTGGTTGTCGCAGAGAATCCGAGCCTTCAGGGAAAACTAGGTTTACTTAGTTTTCCTCCGATAAAACTTAACTAAAATCGACAGTGCGAATTTCGGTTCCCACAGTATTTTCTGGTACAAGCGATTCGTGCTCAGACTACGGAATGATAGGAGGAAGGAGACAAGTAGTCGTAGTTCTTTCTCCTGCTTCAGTGGATGATGAACCAAGAGATCCTGCTTTTAGGATCCTGACATAAGGGTTGTTGGGGTCAAAAACGGTTCTCTCGAAATCAACGGCTAAAACTATTTATCATGCGCGGACTTTCCATAAAACAAGCGTCGAAAGCAAGACAAGTCGTATAGCTTAAAGAACCTATGTTAAAGTCGATCGTCCTTGTTTTACACGATAAACTTTACGAGAAAACCAACTAAGATTTAGTCGTAAAAACTTCGATGATACAATCAAGACGAACCGAGAGACATTAGGTCCGTAGCTGAGATGACACGGCCATACGAAAGTATACGGAAGAAACGGGAAGTAATATAAGTTTGGACAGGCCGAACGACAAAGAATCTGCCTTGAAACTTCAAAGAGCCCGTTCTCTCAAACCGTGAGGATCCAGAAAACGAGCAAGATATCAAATCGAAGCCCTCGCCGAGACGCACGTGCTGCCTCTAGGCGCCGGGCGCCTAGCTCCCGTGCTGCCTCTAGGCACCGGGCGCCTAGCGCTGCCTCTAGGCGCCGGGCCCCTATCGCCCGTGCTGCCTCTAGGCGCCGGGCCCCTATCGCCCGTGCTGCCTCTAGGCGCCGGGCGCCTAGCGCTGCCTCTAGGCGCCGGACGCCTAGCGTCCGTGCTGCCACTAGGTGCCGGGCACCTAGCGCTGCCTCTAGGCGCCGGGCGCCTAGAGTCTGTGCTGCCTCTAGGCGCCGGGCGCCTAGCGCTGCCTCTAGGCGCCGGGCGCCTAGCGCCCGTGCTGCCTCTAGGTGCCGGGCGCCTAGCACCGGTGCTGCCTCTAGGCGCCGGGTGCCTAGCGCTGCCTTTAGGCGCCGGGCGCCTAGCGCCCGTGCTGCCTCTAGGCGCCGGGCGCCTAGCGCTGCCTCTAAGCGCCGGGCGCCTAGCGCCCGTGCTGCCTCTAGGCGCCCGTGCTGGCTCGGGTCCTCGAGCGACAATCTTATGTGCACAAGTTCCAGGCCCCGGCCGTCAGTAATCTGTACTTCAAGTCTAATCCCGAGTCCTCGCGGAATGAATCGTTGGGATTCCGCATACAAAACTCCCGTTCTTACTCGTAAAATATCAACGGAAAGGAAGATCTTAAATTATTCATACGAAACGATGATGGTTATCTAAGACACCACACATCCCAATTCTACGAAGGATTGAAGATCTTCCGAAGAAATCGTAGAAAACAGCGGAAGTCATAGAAACGGCCAGAAAGGGACCAAATGCGATCGGAAGACCCATTTACGATTATCTAAGAAAGATACGACGATTTACGGAACAAGATAAATGCTAAATTTTTGGAAGGATAAATGTCAAGTATCCCGAAGAAAATGTCAAGTTTCCCGATAAACATGAAGGCCGAAGAAAATGGAAAAAGGCCGCCTTGTGGCCCAGAAGGAGAATAGACCGTCATAAGAAGGAGTATATAAAGGAGCTTTGGGAGAGGAAGAAAGGCAGAACGAAAATCATTGAGAGACTTAGAGAGCAGACCCGAGATTTTAGACTGAGGGAACTTAGAACTTAGGTGGTTAGACTAGCAAGGCATGGCCTAGGACGTCTGGCCGCCTCTCGTTCTACCTTCATCTTGTCCACATACTTCTGTTCCTTCGGAAGAAACTAACAATCATTTTACTCAGAGTTCCGCACATAGAAACCCTAGGCGTTATTCTCGACACGCCCGTTTCTATGAAAAACGCTCGTACTAGACGAACTCCGCCAGGCAGTTCGATCTCTTGTTCAAATCTTTCTAACTGAACTACGTCTGACTTGATCCTCAAAAGGGGTACGTAGGCAGCCTTTCTCAAGGTCCAGTCTCAACTCTTAACAAAACCCTTTTTGTACGATTTTTGTCTTTTGTTATCTTTCCATATTTTCCGCACTTGTTCGGTCACTTGTCGTTGGCTGTCGCAGAGAATCTGGACCTTCAGGAAAAGTTGGGTTAACTTGGCTTTCCTCCGTTTTTTACTTATCAAAATCGACAGTGCGAATTTCGGTTCCCACAGTTTGGCGCTAGAAGGAGGGGGGGACAGATTACTCTTACTCTTACGGCCGCTAAACGCTTGATCAAAGCAATGTCTGGAAATGTGAAAGACAAACTAGCAGCTCACATCGACGCTGGTAAAACAACTTCAGCAGTGACTGTTCCTACGACCAACGCTTATGCAAACGGTTATCGAAGATTATCATCTTACGGACAAACGTCCCGAGAACGGACCATCCCGACCAAGTTCGGGTCCTATCAACCATGCGCCCCCGTCCAAGTTCCTGCAACACGGTCCTCGGGTCCATGGATACAACCCCCCTCACTCGGAAAAATTCAAAAAAAAATGACTTGGTAGTCGAGACGGATTCCTGCCTGCCGTATACAACGGCTATGGTTAGCTTGAACACCAGTTGCCTTAACTATACGGGGAATAGAAATCCTTTCGGAATAACCAGCGTCACATCAACGGCTTTTTCTAAAGAAAAATCGTAAAAACGTCTAAGTCCCAAGACGGCCCAAAAGTGGCCCGAATCACGGCTAAACGACCCACATACGATTTTAGGGTAGGATCGAGCCCAAGGCTGATATGACGGTCTGATTACCGAGCAGAGTTTCGACTGGAAATGTTTTTTAGAATTTCCCAGAAAATAAAGACTTGTTCTCCTGAAAATCGCGGAGAAACCCCAGATTACTCATGAAACAGAAAGCACGACTGATCGGGTTACCACTCAGCGTTTCTAATGCTAAAATTCGATAACATTTTACAGAACACCTTTCGTAAAATAAATTCTCGAAATATTTCACGAGACAGCTTTTGCACGATTAAACTCGACAACATTTTACAAAACAGTTTCCGTAAAATTAACTCGACAACATTTTGTGAAATAACTCTCGTAAAATAAAAGGTCAACAACGTTATGAGAAACAATTCCTTGCTGAGATCATGATGAAATCGATGTCCAAAAGTCTCGGAAACACAATTAAAGAAACCTCGAGAGACTAAGTGTCGATCGAGAAACCTTTAAAAACCGAGAAAAAACAGGAAAGTCCCGCGAGGAAGCACAGTCCTGGGCGGCTAGCACGTCCGTGCTGTCCCTAGATGCCGGGCGGCTAGCACGCCCGTGCTGTCCCTAGACGCCGGGCGGCTAGCACGCTCGTGCTGTCCCTAGACGCCGGGCGGCTAGCACGCCCGTGCTGCCTCTAGGCGCCGGGCGGCTAACGCGCCCGTGCTGTGCTGGTCGCCGGGCAACAAAACATTCGTCAAGCACGGCCAATCCTCGTAAAGATTGACCCAACGACTATCCAAACCAATTTTACGAAACAGTTTCCGTAAAATTAACTCGACAACATTTTGTTGAATAACTCTCGTTAAATAAAAGCTCGACAATATTTTACGAAACATCATTCGTAAAGTATAACAAGATCGTAAGCTTCTTGACCTGACCAGTTCGCTCATAGCTTGACGAAACAAGAAGCCTCACTCAAGTGACGTCTTGCCAATCGTTTTCACTTGTCTACCCACCTTAGCCTTCTTCGAGTTTCGCCTACTTCTCCTCCCTTTGCTTCAACGATTCTGCAACGATTCTGCACTGTTCCTTCGGGTTTCATCAAAAATTGATTCTCGATTCAGTGTCAGACTTTTCGAAGACCTTTGACAATGAAACGTTAAAAGACAAAGAGGAACGGACATGACGCAATCTCGAGTAATCAATGAGACTAAGGTACGACCGACTTTAAAATTTTTATCAAGGTTTTAATCTTTTCGTATGATAGGAATGAGAACGTCTTGTAAACTGCCGTAAAATTTAGGGAACTTAGAACCTAGGTGGATAGTCTAGCAAGTTAAGTCTTAGGCATTTTCTTCCAGTTTCGTTCTATTGTTCCTTGACTGTCTAGGCAGAACACGCAAACCGATCTAATCTCTCGAAAAACCGAGAAACGATCGCCACGCATCCTTGGCATACTCATTCTACTTCATAAAGAAAAAATTCCTTTCAAAAGGCAAACGATACTCTAAGATTCGTCCGAAACGCTAGCGGCATAACTGCGTGGTCAAACCGTTACAAACATAGTCTTGAAAACTCTACACCGTTTCTTGTTGCAATCTCGCAAAAAGAAACTCGTACAACGTCAGACTAATAGCACGACGACGAGCTCAAAAGTTAACGAAATAACCTTCGGTAAAACTCCATGAGTAACTCGAAGATACTTTCGCCAAAAGACGAAATCAAAGCGGAAACGTTTCCCGTGTAAACCACAGAAACAAGGCTACTTTGACTATCTGCGATTTTCTATCTTCATGAAACCGGTCATCCATTACTTTCGTATAACAAGAACATGTTACACAAAAACAGCATAAGGAAAACCAAGATCGGTCTCATGCAAAACAACATCGCAATACGGAAAAGTACGTATAAGCGGGAAATAACCCAAAACTGAATCCGAACGTGTTCTTCGTCGATTCCTTAAACTTTATTTCCTCAGATAAAATGAAACAATTTTCATGCGACCAAAGGAAACTTTATACGAAGCATCTATCGTATAACTGAATCCTAAAGTGGAAAATTGTTTCAAAAAACCATCATCCATAACTCGGAAAACTCCGCTATGATTGGCATGTCTATCTCGACGAACTCTATTCGGCCCTCGGCCGACTACGCCTTTCCATAAAGCCCGAACCTGAATTCGGCATCACCATTAAGGAAAATCGTGAACCAATATGACCTTAATGCGAAAGGATCGCAGTCTGATCGTTTACCAACTCCTTGGTTAAACGGCTGAACATAGCCTTCACGCCAAGACAAAACAGCTGAACGATCGCCGCTCCAATCACTTAAGGGCCAAACGATAATCCACGATTTGTCATAAAACTCCAAGTGACCATTTACGTGAGCAACTCTGTCGCATTGCCCAAAAGCGGAAATCATGCGATGAATTTCTCGTAATAAAATCTGTCCTAACAGCCATACGGTTAACGGAAAAATTTGAACTTAACATCGACTGATTAAGCTCTATACGCCCCGTAAACAAAGCATGAAAATAAACACTCGTGACAAAGCTCCAAGAGTTATACGAGTCGTCATTAAAATCCCGGAAGGCCAACACTTCGCAAAACAAAGCAAAGGTAGACGCTTCTCCCTGGGTCAAATATACGCGACCCCTGGTCCTAATTCCTCGATCAAAATTTTATAACTTGCACGTCCAAACTGAAACAACAGTTTCTGACTACGGACATTCGCAAAAAATCTCCAAGCCCGCGAACATTTGAAGTGCGGCACAAGGGAAAATTAACTCGTACACATTTGAAATGTGTATGCTTGTATAATCCCACGTTTTTTGAAGAAACCGGATTTTCGAAACTCTTTACAAACACAGAAACCGAATTTTCGAAACTCTTCGCAAACAAACTCGCCAATCGCTAAACGGCCTCAAAAATGGATCAAGTATCCACCAAATAAATCATAAACTATCGCCCGGAAACATTCCGCAATTTCTAAAAGCCCATAGTCCTTTATGGCATAAGAAAAACAAACTTCAAAGCACTGCGAGACGTCGCTTCGTGCCTGAATATTCGTTTTTCGATTAAAACCTTCATACGCCTTCTAAACGGCATCATATCGTTGTTGCTGATCACAACAAACGAACTCTAACGTCCTAAACAGACAAGCCACTTAAGGGTAGGCTCTTTTACATCTGACAAGGATCCCATAGCGCGCTATACAAAAAATCCAAATTTGGTTCAGCACTTCGTAAAGGAAGTAGCTCGATTCGTGCCCAGACAAATCATATAAGCCGATACCACTTCGCGGATTTTAAAACGGTACGAATCAGGTTAAAATCACAAACATGCAAAACAAAAGCCGATTTGTCATCGCACAGCCTCAGTCTGAGAGTAAACCTAGGTCTTGCCCTAAACCCAGCCTTGCTGGTATCTTAACATCTCATAGGCAAAGCGTCAACGACGCGAGATCCCAAAACTTGTCTCTTCACTCAAGTCTGTACGTTTCCACGAATTTTCGCGTAAATCGTAAACCGCAGGAAAATCTCGCTTTGTACAAACGACGGATACGGTGATCATTTGGGAGGCAGGAATGAGACGACAACTCACACCCTGTCCCTCTAACTTCGATAGACAGAAGTTCTGAAAACGCAACATTAATATTTTATAAAGATTGAGCCGCAGAGTTCAACAGATGCCCTGAAAAAGGTCGGGATTCGAAGCCACCAACGGCCAGTCCCACAAATGTACATCATGGCCTCTTAACGGCCGAAACACAATCAAAATAAAAATCTCTGAAGGGATTGATAAACCTAGACGCTCCCCGGAGCATCACCTTCATCCTCAAAACTCACCCAAAGTAGGAACGGTCTCACCGTCGCCTCCATTGGTCGCACCACCGCTGCATGTTTCATATGCGCCGGCTTCACGATCCTTGACTGCGTAGTCCTGGTCCTCCGAACCCTCCGAATCCGGGACAAGGGTGCATACGGATTTCAGACCAGCGAGAATCGAGTCGAAGTCCTCTCCGTCAAACTTGCGAGTCCCTGTCTCCTCAAGACTCTGAATCTTCTCTTGAAGACGACGGACTTTCAAGGACATGTGTTCTTCTCTTTTTTCACATTGAGCAACGAACTCACGGTCAAGATCGCCAATCGAATGTGATGTGGATGTCCGCGATGAAATATTCTTAGCCACAAATTTCGATTTTCAACTCGTAATCTTCCGCCCGCAAGATCGTCTCCGCGTCTTACAGGCTGGGGGGGGCTAACTGTTGGGGTCAAAAATGTTCTCTTGAAATCAACGGCTAAAACTATTTATCATGCGCGGACTTTCCATAAAACAAGCGTCGAAAGCAAGACAAGTCGTATAGCTTAAAGAACCTATGTTAAAGTCGATCGTCCTTGTTTTACACGATAAACTTTACGAGAAAACCAACTCAGATTTAGTCGTAAAAACTTCGATGATACAATCAAGACGAACCGAGAGACATTAGGTCCGTAGCTGAGATGACACGGCCATACGAAAGTATACGGAAGAAACGGGAAGTAATATAAGTTTGGACAGGCCGAACGACAAAGAATCTGCCTTGAAACTTCAAAGAGCCCGTTCTCTCAAACCATGAGGATCCAGAAAACGAGCAAGATATCAAATCGAAGCCCTCGCCGAGACGCACGTGCTGCCTTTAGGCACCGGGCGCCTAGCGCCCGTGCTGCCTCTAGGCGCCGGGCGCCTAGCGCTGCCTCTAGGCGCCGGGGGCCTAGCGCTGCCTCTAGGCGCCGGGCGCCTAGCGCTCGTGCTGCCTCTAGGTGCCGGGCGCCTAGCGCTGCCTCTAGACTTAGAGAGCAGACCCGAGATTTTAGACTGAGGGAACTTAGAACTTAGGTGGTTAGACTAGCAAGGCATGGCCTAGGACGTCTGGCCGCCTCTCGTTCTACCTTCATCTTGTCCGCATACTTCTGTTCCTTCGAAAGAAACTAACAATCATTTTACTCAGAGTTCCGCACATAGAAACCCTAGGCGTTATTCTCGACACGCCCGTTTCTATGACAAACGCTCGTACTAGACGAACTCCGCCAGGCAGTTCGATCTCTTGTTCAAATCTTTCTAACTGAACTACGTCCGACTTGATCCTCGAAAGGGGTACGTAGGCACCCTTTCTCAAGGTCCAGTCCCAACTCTTAACAAAACCCTTTTTGTACGATTTTCGTCTTTTGTTATCTTTCCATATTTTCCGCACTTGTTCGGTCACTTGTCGTTGGCTGTCGCAGATAATCTGGACCTTCAGGAAAAGTTGGGTTAACTTGGCTTTCCTCCGTTTTTTACTTATCAAAATCTACAGTGTGAATTTCGGTTCCCACAAGGGTATGGGCCAGTATATATCGGCAAGCCCTTCGTTCTAGCAAGGGACATAGGTCGTTAGACAGGGGCTGCCTGTCTATGGCGAGGGCCATATGGTCAATAATGAAGGCCGCAAGGTCTTAATGATGTATAGTAGAAGGTTCCTGGTTCTGAAGGTGTCTTCCAGGTTCCAAGTCGTGGAATCATGGAAGGATTGGGGATTTATAGCTGCATCCTACAGTGAGGATTGCCTACGTACCCCTCGGAAGGGGATCAAGCCATTCGTAGTTCATATATTGGGGGCGCGTAGCCTAGACGGGCACGTGGCCTAGTGGGCACATGGCTTAGTGGAGGCGCGGAGCCTAGCAAAGGTGCGGAGCCTGTAGCCTAAGGAGCATGTGGCTCTATAGTTGATAAAAGTCGCCTATTGTAGAAGGCACATGGCTGGAATAGATGGTGGGATCTTCGGGATGTTGCAGTGAGCATGGAGCTTTGATATGCTTCACGGAGCATGGAGTGTCCCTGCTGATGAGCTGGAGATCGTAGCCTGGATGAATATGTAGAGTTGTTGGTATGCTGCCATGAGCATATGACGCCATCTTGCTGGTTATAATCTCAGGGATTCATCCTCCATAGATATGTCGGTGGAAGTAGTCTTTTAGGTCAATTCTCGCCTCGGTGGCCATTGAATTGACTATGGGGGTTTATGTCTTCTGTAGATGGACGTCTTTCACTACTATAGACATACAGCAATGATTATAGAACATCATCTAGCTGGTAGATCTCGTCAGGAACAGCCTGTAGTCGGTCTCTCGAAGAGGATGGTCTTCTCGGCATGAAATAGTGCATAAGCGGCTGTAGAGCTTGTCCTCTCTGTGTCTGGACGTGTTCTTCTCCTTTTTAGGGTTTATTAACCCTATATTTATAGTATAGGTCGTGCCTCCTCTCTAAGATTTGGTAATATTCAATATATCCTTAGATAATAGAATATTACCATTTTTCTTAAAGGCGATCAAATATCTTGGAATATTTCCTCTTTCTCCTCTTAGATTTAAGGAGATTCGACCATAACATGATAAATATGAATATTTACCATGTCTTGAAGTTTTCCTTTTTACTCAGAGGAAGGGGTCGGACCTGGACCCTAGACCCAGGACCCTGGACCCTTCTCGGAGAAGGATCCAGAAATCAAGGGCCCATTCGGAAGCTGGAGAAAACTCAGGCCTGGGATATTTTTCCCCAATAGTTTGCCCCTTATTCCTTGATTGTCTCGTGGGAATCAAAGGATAACATGTGATCTTGGACCTTGATAGTCTTTTCTTGAGCTGGAGAAGGGTTGGAACCTTATCGTGAAATGAGGAATTGCTTGGACTGATGTAGGTAGACTTTCATACGTGCTTCAATAGATGTGTGCTTCATCTGAGTGATGAGGATGGCTCGTCCGTTAGGAAGATTCACCGTCTTCGGGCGTCGAAGAGTACCTGAGGTGTTTGTGATGCTCCTGGAACTGAACTCGGCCTTGGTTCAGGTAGGACTTCAGTTCGCCTTTCTCAAGGGTTCTCTTTGACCGCTGGCAATGGGACATTCAGCAAGTCTGTTCTGGTACCTGGAGATATCCAGTTGATCCTTCATTTCGGAGAAGATATCTTGGACTGTTGTTGTCGGCGAGCAGTAGTGTCCATGTTGGATGAAGAAGGTCGAAACATCAGTTCCACTCTGCCATTGATTTTTTTGGCTACTCTCAACTATGTAACATTGCAACCTGCTCCCGGAAGTAGGCCGTAATCAATGCGGGGTTGATCTTGCGTCATGCTTTTCCTAGAACCTGGAGGATGTTGGGTAGATTTTTCGTCTAAGGACCTGGAGGCTGAATGAACCGTTCGTCCAAGGACCTGGAGGCTGAATGGCTCTTTCGCCCAAGGACCCGAAGGTCTTATAACTCGGAAGTTATTTAGGACCTGGATCATGTTACGACGTCGCTGGTCGAGGGACTTGGACCTTATCAGACCGCAAAGACTTTGTGTCATCTTGGGAAAGGATGGATGTCCGGATGATCAAGTAGATTTCTAGGAAGGGCTGGACCCTTGGGAGGATATCAGGGTCTAGAACTTGGTCCTGTTGACACGACGTTGGCCAAGGGGTTCAGAGCGGGTTGGAAGGACTTCTTGGTGCCTTTTAAGTGGAAGGAGGCTTCGACGATCAATCATGTTTCTAGGAGGGGTCGGAACCTGGAAGGATGTCAGAGTCTAGGGCCTGGGCCCTGTTAAAGAACTGACTGAAACCTGAAACCATTGAAGAAGCGTTAGATCTTGTAATCCAGTATTAAAAACTTGAGTTTTAGTTTTAGGAATGTAAGATCTTTGCTTAGAACTCTGGAGTTCTAGCCTGATTTGAACCCTGAAGTTCTTGGACCATGGAACCCGTAAGTTCTCAAGGCCTTGAACCCGGAGGTTTCTTACCTAGGCCCTAAGGCCGTTTTATTGAACCCTGAGGTTTGCTCATTGAACCTTAGGGTTTCTGAGTGTTTTAGGTTTAATCTTTAGGTCCTGGGATCATGATTAAACTTAAGAGATACTTCGAACCCGGAGGTCGATACCTTTGAATCCTAAGATCTTTGGTAAACCTCCGTCTCCTTTAATAATATGATCCGTAATAGTGAACTATTGGAATTTCCGACGAGAGGTAACAAATTATCCTGGCAAGGACGAAGGAAAGTGAATGGCAAAGCAGCAATGATACAGTGTAGGCTCGATCAAGCCTTAGCAAATGAAGAATAACATTCAATGTTCCCAAAATCGTATACAGATTATTTAAAACTGGTGGGTTCAGACCACAGACCAAAAGTGGCATTTCTGGAGGATAAATTTACTAAACGAAAAGGACAGTTTAAGTTTGACAAAAGATGGCTGGGACAAGAAGGCCTTTTGGAATTCATTGCCAGAGGTTAGACAAAGGAAATGAGGAATTCAGATGGGAATATGGGCGATGTTGTGTCGAAAATTATTAATTGACGACATGAACTCTCAACTTGGCGAAAGAATAACCCACTGTATGGAAAATAAAAAATAGCAGAATTACAAAAAGCGTTGGAGGAGGTTCAGACAGATAATAACAGATCTCAAGAGGATATTCTGGAGGTGTATTGGAAATTACAAGAGGCTTATAAGGACGAAGAGAAATACTTGGAATACGGTAGGAGACCGTAATACCAATTTTTTTCATGCTTTGACGAAACAGCGGAGGGCACGGAACCGGATAGTGGGCTTATACGATACAAATGGAAACTGGGTGGTAGAAGATAAAGGAATTGAGAAGGTTGATTATTTTGATGATCTTTTAATACGACGTCGCCTAGGGAATTTGATGATTTCCTAGACGAAATTAAACCAACTATCTCTCAGCAAACGATCCAACAGCTATTAAGGATTGCCACAGAGGAAGAGGTGCGGCAAGCCCTGTTTATGATGCACCCGGAAAAGGCACCGGGACCAGATGGAATGACGGCACTTTTTTTCCAGCATTCGTGGCACCTTATAAAGCAGGATATTCTGGAACTGGTCAATAATTCCTAAGACGGAGAGACCGGCTAAGATGACAGAGATGAGGCCTATAAGTTTATGTAATGTTGGTTATAAAAATATTTCAAAGGTGTTATGTCAACGGTTAAAGGGTTGTCTACCTGCTCTCATCTCGGAAACACAGTCGGCCTTCTTGACTGGGAGACTGATTTCTGACAATATCCTAATTGCACAAGAGATGTTCCACGGGCTGAGGACAAATAAGGCTTGTAAAAACATGTTTATGGCTATATAAACGGACATGAGCAAGGTTTATGATAGAGTGGAATGAAATTTTATTCAAGCATTACTTCAGAAAATGGGGTTTGACGATCATTGGATCCAGTTAATGATGGAATGCATATCTTCGGTACAATACAAAGTTTTATTAAATGGACAACCACGAGAAGAAATTATTCGCAATAGAGGTTTATGTCAGGAGGATCCTTTATCCCCGTATTTGTTCATTATGTGCACAGAAGCACTAATAGCAAATATTAAAAAGGCTGAAAATGAAAGACGATTGACGGAAATAAAAGTAGCACGGGCTTGCCCTTCAATTTCTCATTTGCTTTTTGCGGATGATAGTCTTTTTTTGTAAAGTGCAAAAAGAGGAGTGCCAGGTTATTTTGGAAATTCTCAAGGAATATGAGAAGGTTACGGGACAGCAGATAAATTTTCAGAATCGTCAATCCAGTTTGGCCATACAATTGATTAGACTACCCGTCAAGAACTTAGGGACGTTTTGGGAATTCAAAACTTAGGGACGTTTTGGGAATTCAAAACCTACGGGGAATTGGAACATATTTGGGGATCCCTGAAAATCTGGGAGGTTCCAAGGTTCAAGTATTTGTTTTTTTTTTCAGGAAAGATTAAACAGCAGAACTAATGGATGGACTTTTAAATTTTTGACTTAAGGAAGGAAGGAGGTAATTATAAAATCAGTGGTGACTGCTCTGCCCATTCATATTATGTCCGGTTATTGAATTCCAAAAACGGTGGCGAAAAAGCTGACCAGTGCGGTTGCACAATTCTGGTGGAGTCCCAGTGGTAACACAAAAGGACTACATTGGAAATCTTGGTATAAGGTTTGTGCACACATGGAGGAGGGGGGACTCGGTTTTTGGGATATTACGGATTTTAACAAAGCTATGCTTGGAAAGCAACTCTGGAAATAAAGGTCGGTATTTCAGGAATGCTTCACCCCTAGAACCTATCAGATCGTACTCGTCCTCCTATGGTTGGCGCAGTATAATCTCAGCAAGATCTCTCGTTAGCAAATGACTAATCAAAAGGATGGGACCAGGATCATACATCTCAGTATGAAATGATCCTTGGTTCCCAACCCACCGCTCGAGACCAGCAAATAAAAAACAACATATTCTCTTACCAGATCTTACGGTTGACTCTCTCATCAATGCCTCGTCGCGAACATGGAATTTATCGGCTTTACATGAAATATTGGACCCCGTGGATGTTAAAATTGTCGAAAGTATTCCTTTAAGTGGGATACAAACAATTGACCGGGAGGGCTGGCAGTTCACAAAAAATGTAAAATATACGGTTAAGTCAGGATATCAAGTAGAACGAGCATATCCGGACAGAGGGAAGGGGCAGTAGAGTATGGACCCACAATTACTGATCTTAAAGCTAATTTCTGGAAGGTGCGTTGTCCACCTAAGATGAAGCATTCTCTATGGCAATTGTTGTCAGGATGTATAACAGTAAAGAAAAATCTAAAAGCAAGAGGTCTTCGAGATGATATCATTTGTGATAGATGTGGAGCAACAGAGGAATCTATAAACCATGTTTTCTTTGAATACCCACCAGCGGTTCAGGTTTGGGCTCTATCAGCGATTCCAACTCATCCAGCTCATTTTCCGGGACAATCTTTGTTTGCAAATATGGATTATTTATTATGGAGGGTTAAGCCGACAATGGAGGATCATCATTTTGCGTTGATACTTTGGTACATATGGAAGAGGTGAAATAATAAAGTTTTTAGTAATTACGACATGGATCCAAGGGATACTCTTAAGTTGGCTATGAATGAGTCTTTACTTTGGACGGAAGCTCAACAAGCACTGGTCCAAAAACAAAATCAGTTCATACAAACGACTGATGTGGTATTACCGATTCGTCCGGAATGATGGTGTTTCACGGATGGATCATGGAAAATGAATGCTACTTTTTCAGGATTAGGATGGTATAGTACCTTGGAAGGCTTTGATGGATTACTAGGAGCAAGAAATACAAGGGCTAGCCAATCCCCATTACTTACAGAAGTGGAAGCTCTCATTTTGGCAATGGAATGCATGCGGAATTTACGGCAATATAATGTTGCATTTGCAACGGATTGTTCTCAATTGGTGAAGATGGTTTCGGAACCAGAAGAATGGCCGGCTTTCGCGAATTATTTAGAAGACATCAGGAGTCTTAAGAGATGTTTTCACAGTTCGGAGATTATTCATATATCAAGGACGCAAAATGATAGGTCATGGATTTTACCCACTTTTAACCATGACTTATATATGTTTTTGGAAACAAAAGAATACTTTTAGTGCCTTTCTAGAGTTTTTTCAGGTTCAGGTACTCATTGGTGTAAAATAGCTAAAATGAAGATAAAATGGAGACTTTATGAAGATAATAAGCGACACTTTATGCCATCGACCGATATACGTTGAGGATATCGACCGATAGAAGTTAACCAAGATCGATCGATTGAAGGGCTTCAACATCGATCGATACTGAAGTCTCTCGAATGATTAATTACAAATTAGAAGCCCTAATTGCTTCTAATAGTGTTGCTAATTACACTTTAAGTCCCTTGCCGTCTGTTAGGCTATAATAGAGGGTTTTGTACTAGTTTAGGGCAGACTTGCCTAGAGACCTTTTGAAAGACCTAAGACTTGAGAGAAGCACTTTGTCATACCATTGAGAGAGCTTAGGATTCGAGAGAGAGAGAGATCTGAACTGCAATCACAGAGAAGATCTTGAACTCCCTTTGCTTTACTTATTTACTATTTCTCATATTATTTCTATTTAAAAGCATTATTCAAACCATCATGATTTTGTCTCTCATGAATATGTTTGAGTAGTCTCACTGTTAGATTTAGGTTTCTCATCAAAGTTAACTAATGAATTAAATCAGTTCATTGTTAGGGTGTTTAAAATATAATTCTTCTTCTAGTTGTTCTTATTGCTATGATAAGGAATTGATCACCCTTAACCTAGATCCTAGGATTAATTTGTTCAAGTGAGAACTTGACAAACACCTGAAACCAAACTAGTTAGATCTATTTCTACTAAGCTTAAACGAGAGTTTCTGCTTAGTAAGGACTAGAGAACCAAATCAAACTCATCCTTAAGATTCACTAGAAACTATATCGATCGATAAGGCATCCGCTTGATCGACCGATATAGCGAAAGGTTAATCGATCGACATCTCTATTCGAGTATCGATCGATACCTTCTTGCGGTTATCATACGATAGTACATGACCCGAGATCTAGTTGAAGATAACCCTTTAGTTTGAGTTCAGAATTATGAACACTAAAAATCTTAACACCCTAAATACATGTTAAACCTGAGAAACACCTAAATCTAACTACCCTTTAAACCTTAAAACAAACACAAGTACTCAACCAAGCAATAACTTGCTTACAATTTAATTTACTGTTTTAAACCCTTTCAGTCTAGATTTACTTCGAAAACTAAACAATCTGTTGTGTAGTCCTAGAGTCTCTGTGGATTCGATCCCTAAGTACTACAATTGAACCTCTTTTGATGAGAGTAATTCACTCCTTCGGGTAATTTGAGTGATATCAAATTTGGTACCGTTGCCGGGGACTCTGTTCCCATTACCATCAGATTTAGTTTAGAATATAGTCTAGACCTTACTTTCGTGTTACTTAATTAATTTTCCCATTTTTTTTCTTTCTCTGCTATTACAGGGAACTCAAGATGGAAAAGACAGATTTCGGCTTAACATCGATCGATAACGAAACACGTACATCGAGCGATTTGTCAAACGAAGAATCGATTGGCAAAGACCAATCAACATCGATCGATACCAACCATCCGGAAGCAGGTAAGTCCCCACTTACCGATCCTAATAATGAGGAAGTAGTCCAAATCGAACCTTTAGGTCAATCACGCAATAAATCAAACGAATTAATAAATGAACAGGGGACTGTAATCCATGTTCCTCCTCCGTCTTCAATCAAAGACGATGATAAGTTGCAAGACTACTTAGACCCCATTAAGACCTATTCCAATAGGTCAGCCATTAAGCTACCAGAGGATGATAAAAACAGATCAACACTTCATTTTGAATACATCCACCTGGTACAAGCAAACCCATTCCGAGGATCTGCCTCAGAGCATCCTCATGATCACATCGATTACCTAGAAGATCTAGAACTCGGTAATAACAATCGCTGTAGACTTTTTCCTTTCTTTTTAGGGAGAGAGGCTAAGAGTTGGTTGAATCAGTTACCAGCAGGCTCTTTAACCTACTGGAGAGAGATCCGAAATGCATTCATAAATCACTTCTTCGATGAAACTCGATACTGCGACACGAGACGAAAGCTTTCGACTTTCTTTCAAGAACCACGAAAATCATTTAGGAACGCTTGGTCAAGATTTAAGTAATATCAGCGAGACTGTACCCACCACGGGTATTCGAAACCAGAACTCCTTAAATTTTTTTACGGAGGCCTCGAATTGGATTACCAAATCACGCTTGATAATGCGAGTAACGGGAACTTTAGTTCCAGAAACTCTGAAGATGCTAAGCATCTGATTGAAAACATAGCCATGGGAAAATCTTATGAAAATAAGGATAAAGAAAGAGATGCTAGATCCAAGAACGCCCTTCAAATGCAAGAAATAAAGCAATCTTTGGATTCACTTCATTCCCTAATGAAGGAAAAGCCTGAAATAATCCAAAACACTGAAGATATCCAATCCATCGAACATATATTCTTTGGACAAGAACCCCAGCAAGAAAGCATCCTAAACATAGAAAATTTTGCCCATGACTATGACGCCATAATCAGATCATACCAATGACGGGATAGAGTTAGGTTGAATCACGCCTCTACATGACCTCAGAAATTGAGCAACAACCTAGACATCAGATTAAATCGCATTATCAGCATCATGTCAAGAAAAATCGAAATCTTGACTGATCAGGTTAGGCGTCTAGAGAGTAATACAGCCAGTAATGCTATATCCATAAGAAGGAAGCTGGATGTCTTCCGGGAATGACTGATACAAATCCAAGACGCCAGGTAACTATTGCAGTATTGAGAAGCGGGAAACAACTAACTCCAAACGCTACACCAAATGAGAGTACTGTAATCCAAGAAACAGAGACTCCCAAACCCACCCTAAATCCCGTACTACTCTCTTACCCGATAAACAAATCACCTCAGAACAAAGGAAAGAATACTAATTCTCAAGAAACTGAGACAGAGGTGATCATTATCAATGAGGATGAAGAAAGTGTAGTGGAACCGATTGATATCGATCGATCCGCTACTACGAATATCGATCGATCCGCAACCATGAACATCGATCAATCTAATGATGCAAGCATCGATCGACAGACGCCCGCAGGTTCTGAAGAAAAATCGAAGCCCGCTGATCCAACTATAGAACGGGTGTACAACACAAAACATCCCTTCCCTCCCAAATCAATACTAAACGCTACAGAGATTATGAGATCTGTCGACGAAATTTCGAGCACGTTAACATAAAGATGATACTCATCGACGCTGTAAAACTTTCACCTGCAATAAATCAGTTTGTCAAAGGGATGACAACAAAAAAAATTTCAGCAGGTAAGCGTAGTATAAATATGGTCTATGAGAAAGTTAGCGCAATTATACAAAGCGAAACTCCTGAAAAGGTACCCGACCCTGGAAGTTTTGTCCTTAGATGCCCAATTAGAGATCAGCTTTTCCCAAGAGCACTCTGCGATCTAGGCTCTAGTGTAAATTTAATGCCGCACTTAGTTGCAAGATTTCTTGGATACACTGAATTTACACCAGCCAACATCCAGTTATTTCTTGCGGATCGCTCCGTACGAATCCCGGAAGGAATACTTGAAGACGTACCAGTAGAAATAAATGGATTATCCGTGCCGACAGATTTTGTCGTTCTTCATTATAAAAACGATCCGAGAGATCCAATACTACTAGGTAAGCCGTTCCTTGCGACTGCGAATGCCATTATTAATGTAAAAGCGGGACGAATAAATCTCAAAATAGGAGACATTCATATGAAATTTGACATGGAAAAAATCGTCACGCTCCCCCTAATAGACAAACCATCCTCCTATGTGGACGAAATTGAGAAATTAACACAAGACTTTTTGAAGATGTCATTTTCGGACGATCATCTCGAAAATGAGCTTTTAGCTGTGCAAAACGAAACTTTCAGCATAGATAATAGAGCAGACGACTATGATCATCTCATGGACTCTGTTCCAAAATCGAGTGACAATGGAACCAACGATGACAGTGATTCAAAAATCGATATCGCCCGATTATCAGTCCCGATATCGATCGACAACCGTCATCACTAGGTGACCTCTCGAGAGAAAAAGCACCAAATGTGGAGCTTAAACCTTTACCCGCTGGACTCAAATATGCTTTTCTAAAAGAGAACGACTATCCAGTCATAGTTAACGCGAACCTTACAAACGGGAAACTTGCGCTGAATAAACTGCGAAAGCAAAGGAAAGCCCTTGGATACTCCTTGGATGACATACCTGGCATCTCACCAGATCTTTGTATGCATCGGATTCATCTGGAAGACGAATCCAAATCATCTATAGAGCACCAAAGACGACTCAACCTGAACCTCAAAGAAGTCGTAAAAAATGAAATAATCAAACTGCTTGATGCATGAATAATTTATCCAATTTCCGATAGTAATTGGGTAAGCCCAGTCCATATAGTACCAAAGAAGGGAAGTATTACAGTGGTAAAAACGGAAAGGATGAACTCATTCCAACGCAAACCGTCACTGGACACCGCATGTGTTTTGATTACAGGAATTTAAATTCCGCTACCCTGAAGGATCATTTCCCTCTTCCATTCATTGATCAAATGTTGGAAAGACTAGCAAATCATCAATACTACTGTTTTCTTGATGGATATTATGGATTCTTCCAAATTCCAATACATCCAGATGATCAAGAAAAAACAACATTTACATGCCCCTATGGAACCTTTGCATATCGAAGAATTCCATTTGGTCTATGTAATGCACCAGATACTTTCCAGGGCTGCATGATGTCAATTTTCACTGATATGATTGAAGATTTCATGGAAGTGTTTATGGATGATTTCTCAGTATATGGATCAATTTTCAAAGATTGCCTCGACAACCTATGTAAGATATTGGAGAGATGTGAAGAAAAGAATCTAGTCCTTAACTGGGAAAAATGCCATTTTATGGTTAATGATGGAATCATGCTCGGACATAAAGTGTCTGCGGCTGGAATTGAAGTAGACAGAGCAGAAATTGAGGTAATGACTAGTCTACTATCCCCTACCAACATTAAAGACATCATGAGTTTCCTGGGTCATGCTGGTTTTTATAGGAGATTTATTGAGCATTTCAGTAAGATAGCCAGACCTCTCACTACCCTTCTTTGCAAAGATATTAAATTTGACTTTACACCAGAATGTCAAAAGGCTTTTGAAAAGATCAAAGAAGCTCTTATGACTACCCCCGTCGTACAAGCACCAGATTGGAATCTTCCATTCGAAATAATGTGCGATGCGAGCGATTTCGCTGTAGGCGCAGTTCTAGGGCAACGTAAAGACAATAAGCTGCATGTCATTTATTATGCTAGCCGGACACTAGACGACGCTCAGAGAAATTATGGAACGACGGAAAAAGAACTACTTGCAGTAGTATACGCTTTCGAGAAATTCCGTAACTATCTAGTAGGTTCAAAGGTCATTGTCCACACAGATCATGCAGCTATTAAATATCTTATGCAAAAGAAAGACGCGAAACCACGCCTTATCCGTTGGATACTACTCCTCCAAGAATTCGACATGGAAATCAAGGATAATAGAGGAGAAGACAATAGTGTCACAGATCATCTTTCCCGGATACAAGTGGACGACGACGTCCCTATTAATGATTCTCTTCCGGACGAAAATGTGTACTTCACAGATTCTTCATTCGTCGGTCATATAGGACTCTTATCCGAAAATTCCTTAGCCGACGATCTCGACACGTTTAACTTCGGAGATCCTATGTCGATCGATGGATACGACAACACATCGGTCGATACTGATGATCCTATGTCGATCGACGAAAACATTGAGGAATCGATCGATCCCACCACTGAAATATCGATCGATAGGACCCACGATGTCGACTTGCGAAATGTTTCTATTACGATCACCATAGATACCGCTGTCACAGTGGCACATAACGTGATTATCGACACGCATACTATCCCCCAGGATAGGGAAACGTTGCACGAAACACAAGCCGTGGATAAACAATTCGGCGAACGACCCTGGTATGCTGACATAGTTAACTATCTGGCGGCAGATGTCGAACTAGAGGATCTAAAACGCTACGACAGAAAGAACTTCTTCAGAGAAGTAAGGAGATACCATTGGGATGAACCTTCCCTGTACAAACAATGTGCCGACGGCATATTTAGACGCTGCATCGCTGAAACTGAAATTTCAAACATCATTTATCATTGCCATGGATCCGAATATGCCGGACATTTCGCAACCTTTAAAACTGTTTCCAAAATTCTCCAAGCAGGATTATGGTGGCCAACAATGTTCCGCGATGTTCATACCTACATTGTTCAGTGTGATAGATGTTAGCGTCTGGGTAAGATCAGCAAAAGACATGAGATGGAACAAAAATTAATTCTTGAAATAGAAGTCTTTGACTGCTTGGGAATTGACTTTATGGGTCCCTTCCCGTCTTCCTACGGAAACAAATACATCCTAGTTGCTGTTGATTATGTTTCCAAATGGGCAGAAGCAATAGCTTCACCAACGAATGATGCATCTGTAGTCGTTAAAATTTTTAAGAGCATCATTTTTCCAAGATTTGGAGTACCTCGAATAGTCATAAGCGACGGTGGAAGTCATTTTATAAAAAAAATCTTTGAGAATTTACTCAAAAAGAACGGAGTTCACCATCAGGTAGCAACACCTTACCATCCGCAAACCAGGGGACAAGTCGAACTTTCCAACAGACAAATCAAAGTGATTTTGGAAAAGACTGTCGGAGCCACAAGGAAGGATTGGTCTATAAAATTGGATAATGCACTATGGGCTTATCGAATTGCATTTAAAACTCCACTTGGAACTACCCCATTCCGCCTGCTCTATGGTAAATCATGTCACTTACCAGTCGAGTTAGAGCATAAAGCAGCATGGGCAACCAAATTGTTAAATTTTGACATTAAACCAGCTGCCGAAAGGAGACTCATCCAGCTTAACGAACTGGACGAAATAAGACATATGGCTTACGAGAACTCAAAGTTGTATAAGGAAAGAACAAAAGCTTATCATGACAAAAAAATCATTTCTCGGCATTTTGCCACCAATGATCAAGTTCTTTTATACAATTCTCGTTTGACATTATCTCTCGGAAAACTATGTTCTCGTTGATCTGGCCCTTTCACCGTAACTAACGTCCATCCAAGTGGTGCTGTCACTCTTACTAATGGAAAAGGAGAAGAATTTACTGTAAACGGCCAACGAGTGAAACACTATTGGGTTAAGCCCCCAAAGGAAAAACCTTTAGAGTTAAGTATGCCTAACTCCCATTAGAGTTTCATACTAGCAAAGTCAAGCTACTGACTTTAACTAAGCGCTGAGTGGGAGGCAACCAACTAATTAGAATTATAATTTTCATATTTTCTTAGCATTGCTTAGCATTTAATTAGTTAGCTATAAATAATTCAGCAAACTAGAAAAACATCGTAGCCACATTGGGATTACATCGATCGATATAGCCAAACCCTTATCGATCGATACGGACATATCGAGGGCGAACCCCGTTTTTAACTCGATACGCGCCGTCTCTACCTCATAATCGCAAATCAACCCGAAAATTCAAAACTCTTTTTCTCTCTTGATTCTTCACGAAATCCTTTCGTTTTTTGCCTCATTCCACTCGGATTTCAACCTTCTTCTCGGTTTATATCTCAATTTCACTATCCTTCAAGGTATATTCACTTAAATTTCTAGATTTCATGAACCCTAGGTTCAAAATAACCTTGACTTAAAACCGGTTGAAACGTATGATTTTTCTTTGGTTGAAGTTGCTAGGATTGTTAGAATAGAGGTTTATGAGTATTAGAACTAGGATTTACACTGTTTTATTGCGATTTGGATTGCTGAATTTTTTGCAGGTTTCGGAACCCAATATCGATCGATATGGTTCATCTTATCGATCGATATGAGCTCGATATGGAAGACACGGAGATCCAAAATCAATCAATATACTTTAGTACCTATCGATCGATATGATCTTACACGACGAACACTAATGACCTGTTTTCATGGCTTATGCAGATGGTTTCTCCGGATGCACAACAGAGAGGAGAACGAAGCGTCGCCTTGACCCTGGCGCCACTACCAGTGCACGCCCATCTACTTCCACCTCAGCACCGAGAGATGACGAGTGCGCTCCTTGGCCCATTGCAGATGGGCAACCTATCAGACTCCGCCGAGTTTTCGACGATCCTAAAGACGTTGCCAAGAGCAACGCGTGTCTGCACCGCACAGTGTCCGACGACTAGACAACTATGACAGCCTGTTCTACAACGCTTGGCTGGACGTAGAGATAGCCCCGACACGCTTCATCGATCCTGACATTGTCCGGAGCCTCGGGATCAAGCATGACTTGAGCGACATGCTCGTTCAGCTCGGCCTTGGGACCATAGCCTCCCAACCCTACGACCTCTACCCCTCCCTCATCAGGCAGTTCATGGCTACAGTCCGATTCGAGTACAACAACCACCCCAACAGTGTGGCTTGTGATGGCGTTCTCTCTTTCTTCGCCAGAGGCATAAGGTACTACATCACTGTCTCTGAGCTCTGCGCCATATACGGATTCCAGAACTCTACAGCTACACATAGCAGCCTCTCATCCTTCCCCGGGGTGAAGGAGTTCTGGGGGATTATTGGTACCGGTCCTTGGAGCCAAACAAGGTAAGGATCCTTGCGTCCACTCTGCTGTGCAAGATGGAGCCAATCAAGGTAAGGATTCACGAGCTTACACTCCTCTACCACGCGCTTGATGGAGTGGTCAACCTGACCTTTGTGGATCCCGATAAAGACCTGATACCACCAAACCTTGGAGCTGTTTTTGCTGAGCACCTGGTCAGCTTGAAGACGAAGCCTTTCGCTGGGACCGCGAGGAAGAAGGAGCAGGTACGGAGCCTCCTCACACCGATCTTCCAGCATCTCCAGATTCGTTTGGACAAGGGAAGTGCGAAGACATCTCGCGCGTACATAGACGCAGCTCACATGCGCAGCAGCCTATGGATAGACAGGCAACTTTCCTGGACCTTCAAGACTATCGCCGGAGAGCGTAGGATCACCTTACCACGCCGAGAGTTGACTGACTTCGACGGTGACTTCGAGAGACTCAGGTTCCAGCCTGACGCACGCATGATCAGAGATCCCACCGCTCAGCATCGTCCGACAGGAGCCCGCAGCACCGACACCCCCAGAGCTACACCAGCGACATGCCTTCCATCATTCCCAGACCTCGCAGGCTTGGAGGATAGCGATGAGAGGGTTTACAGGAGAGGAGTGCTGCGTGCCCTTCAGGCTATCTGGTCCCGTGTTTCGCATTTCAGCTGCTCAAGCCGTGCCAGCACTTTGGCCCATTATCCCTCAGCACCAGGACCATCTCACCAGTACCGTCAGGACGAGGAGGAGGACGATGACGACGAGGGCAGTTAGGAGTGATTCCATTGCCCATCTCTATCCCTTATCTTATGCTACTATGTTTTTCATATCAGACTTGTAGGATTTATTCTCGTACTTTATTATTGCTCTGCATTTTATCACTTATTATCTAACCATTCATACGTGTTGAGACTATCTAACAGTGCTAACATCGAGATACCAAACTCATAGAAGATGAGTTAGATGGACTAACAACACCATTGATGAGGAAAATTAAGTAGAGAGCTCCATATCGATCGACAGTGATATTGTCGATCGATATACTTACACATATACCGATCGATGTTGTTGATGCCGTATAGATCGATATCTCCGCTGAGAGGTACGAAAAATCTTGCTAACATGAACAACTTTGTTACAATACTTATTTTGCCTCTTAGACCAACTAACACTGGGGACAATGTTGTTTAAGTCTGGGGGGGGGGGTATCCACTAACATTTCTTGTTTTATAACATTTATTCTCGTTTTATAAAAAAATAAAATAAAAAAAAATTTAAAGAAGGAAGCAATGATTAATTTGATCTACACTTTTTATATAACCACTCTTTAGCACCATTCTTAGATATGTTGATTGCAGAAAGAACTATAGATGCTAAAGTGGAGCACCTGTCACCTTGACGACACTTTTTACGATTGTTTGGAAGAACCAAAGCTGATTTCCAACCTAACATGACATTCTATTGCTTGTCTTCGGGCTTGGTATACAAGGGATCAGAATCCTCCTACAAGTCTGGAAGGTAATAGTCTGTGTGTTTCTGATTCCCTTTCTTCTCTCTCTCTTCGGCATCCTATCGGAAGAAAGAAAGAAAAATTTGTATAAAAGATGTGATATGATTTCTTGAGAAGTAGAGGGGTAGGAGTGACTCATGCGACCCCACTATTCGCTTATTCTGAAAGATATATATGTTGCTAAGACAACGAGATGAGACAAAGATAGCCTTTGTGGCTGTCAATGTTCATTAAAATCTGAAAGTATGAGGGTTCAGAGAAGAGAGAAAAAGAAGGAAGAAAGGAATCAGAGAAGACTACATGTGTGTTCAGAAACTTGCTTGAGTTGAGTCCATGTATTTCTTGATCGATACTCCCAAGGTAAAGCCTGCACTTTTATCTTATGCATAAATGAAATCAGTAGAGGGGAAGACAAACATGATTGCTAAGTTGTTGGCTAGATGGATTGTTGCTAAGCTAAGATATGGCATAATGTAATTCTAAGATTGATATATATATATATATATATATATGATGTGGTTTGCGATAAATGAGAGGTGATGATCTTGAGTTTAAGATCACAGGAGCTTCTACCTTTCAAACCTTTTCTAGACCAATGTCATGTTGTTTGCTTGAGGACAAGCAAAAGGATAAGTCTGGGGGAGTTGATAGGTCATGGATTTTATCCACTTTTAACCATGACTTATATATGTTTTTGGAAACAAAAGAATACTTTTAGTGCCTTTCTAGAGCTTTTTCAGGTTCAGGTACTCATTGGTGTAAAATAGCTAAAATGGAGCTAAAATGGAGACTTTATGAAGATATTAGCCAAGCGACACTTTATGCCATCGACCGATATACGTTGAGGATATCGACCGATAGAAGTTAACCAAGATCGATCGATTGAAGCACTTCAACATCGATCGATACTGAAGTCTCTCGAGTCATTAATTACAAATTAGAAGCACTAATTGCTTCTAATATTTTTGCTAATTACACTTAAGTCTCTGGCCGCCTGTTAGGCTATAATAGAGGGTTTTGTACTAGTTTAGGGCAGACTTGCCTAGAGACCATTTGAAAGACCTAAGACTTGAGAGAAGCACTTTGTCATACCATTGAGAGAGCTTAGGATTGGAGAGAGAGAGAGATCTGAACTGCAATCACATAGAAGATCTTGAACTCCCTTTGCTTTACTTATTTACTGTTTCTCATATTATTTCTATTTAAAGCATTACTCAAACCATCATGATTTTTGTCTCTCATGAATATGTTTGAGTATTCTCACTGTTAGATTTAGGTTTCTCATCAAGGTTAACTAATGTATTAAATCAGTTCATTGTTAGGGTGTTTAAAATATAATTCTTCTTCTAGTTGTTCTTATTGCTATGATAAGGAATTGATCACCCTTAACCTAGATCCTAGGATTAATTTGTTCAAGTGAGAACTTGACAAACACCTGAAACCAAACTAGTTAGATCTATTTCTACTAAGCTTAAACGAGAGTTTCTGCTTAGTAAGGACAAGAGAACCAAATCAAACTCGTCCTGAAGATTCACTAGAAACTATATCGATCGATAAGGCATCCGCTTGATCGACCGATATAGCGAAAGGTTAATCGATCGACATCTCTATTCGAGTATCGATCGATACCTTCTTGCGGTTATCGTACGATAGTACATGACCCGAGATCTAGTTGAAGATAACCCTTTAGTTTGAGTTCAGAATTATGAACACTAAAAACCTTAACACCTTAAATACATGTTAAACCTGAGAAACACCTAAATCTAACTACCCTTTGAACCTTAAAACAAACACAAGTAATCAACCAAGCAATAACTTGCTTACCATTTAATTTACTGTTTTAAACCCTTTCTGTCTAGCTTTACTTCGAAAACTAAACAATCTGTTGTGTAGTCTTAAAGTCTCTGTGGATTCGATCCCTAAGTACTACAATTGAACCTCTTTTGATGAGAGTAATTCACTCCTTAGGGTAATTTGAGTGATATCACAAAACAAAAAGGCGGATAGCTTAGCACGTGGGGTGAGGCAACATACATCGTTTACTGTCCATATGGATACAGAGCATCCAACTTGGTTTACAGAGTGCACATGAGTCTGTAACGCTGTCGACAAAAAAAAAGAACACATCAGATCATCAGCTATTAAAACAATCATCGAAGAAGACTTCTTATGAAATCTTCTACAAATCTTATATGAGGAAGACGTACATAAGACTTCCTCATTTAGCTAGAAACATTATTACACATCATTGTTTGTAACTTCATAATTATCACCAATTAAATTATGAATTCGACAATGTAGTCCCAATATTGAATAATAAACATGAATTAGCAAGAAAATATTAAAAAGTCATTTTCATTTTGGATAAATTTGAGGTTTAATAAAGATTTACGTAGAAGACTTCTTTTGAAGTCTTCCTCAGATGACTACAAATGAAGTCGTCCTCGGATGACTTCATACGAAGTCTTCTGTTTAGGTCATTGTTGCAATTGCAAATTTACGAAGGAAGACTTCTTAAGAAGTCTACTCTACTGAAGACATCCTTGGAAGTCTTCCTTTCTAAATATTGGTTTAATTTTGAAATTGAAAGTTTTTCGAAATTCCTAGAGAAGACTTCCCTGAAAGTCTTCTCGGATAAACATGTTAGTTTTGAATTTGACCAAAGTTGGTCAGAAATTTGACTTTTTGTAGAATACTTCAAAAGTAGTCTTCTATAAGTCGTCTGAAAGTCTTCTACATGTGGCAAGAAGTATGCTGGGTTACTATTGCAATTACTATTTTTGACTTTTCTAAAGAAGACTTCTTTAGAAGTATTATGTAGGATGACTTCTATAGAAGTCTTCTCTCGCGGGCAAAAGTTTTACCAAAACCCATAATTAAACTCAAGAAGACTTCGTTAGAAGTCTTCAGCTTTTTGTTAAGACATTTACTTTTATTTTTCAATTGTAAAAGTGACCCAGCAGACTTCTTCAGAAATTTAGAAGACTTCCAAATGACTTATAGAAGATTTTTTCTGAAGTATTCACCGAGAAGACTTCCCTAGAAGTCGTCTTCAAAAAGTAAAATTTCAGACCAACTTTGGTCATATTGAATACTAATATGTTTATTCGAAAAGACTTTGAAGGAAGTATTGTATTAAAATTGCGAATTTTTTTGTTTACAAAGGAAAGTTAGAAGACTTCTAAATAAGTCTTCTGTTAAAACACACACAAACGGTCACTTGCAAAACTAACATATGCATTGACCAGAAGACTTCATTAGAAGTCTTCTTCGTCAATTCAGATCTGAAAAATAAAATGTGGTTCACCATTTCATATTTTGAACTCGTGAGATGACTTGTGTTGCTTCTCCAATCACCCAGAATTTCACCACAACAACTACCTACTCGTTATTCACCAATAATTGTGAGATTATGAACCTTACATAATTTGTAATTAAAATATTCAGTTTTTGTTATGGATTTTGAGAGAAAATGTAAGATATATGGTTTGTGTGGATAGGAAATGAAAAAAAAAATATGAGAAAAAATTGAAACTTTAGGGCATTAACACTTTCAATTTGGTAGTTCATTTTGGTTGATGTATTGATTTCAGTGACAAAGTTGTAAATATTTGGAGAAGATGAGGATGGTATAGTAAAAGCATTCATTTTCAAAAAACATAGAAAAAAAATAATGGCATTTTCGTGAATAACTAGAACTTCTATGGTGAATAGGGCAAAACATAATTTCAAAAAAATCATAGGTTACTTTGTGTCTGACTTCAAATTTTGAGTTATTTTGAAAGAATCTCTTCAAATAAATTGTTATACTTGAGATTAAGAATTAAGCTTCTACTTAAGATTTAAGGTTAAAATTATAATTAAGATTTCAAAAATATAGATTTAAAGTTGAACTTAATGATTTGAGGTAAAAAAAAAAATTGTTATGTAAGTTTAAGATTTAAAATTAAAAAAAAAAAGATTGGAGGTCTAAAGGGTTATGTTTAGATTTTAGGGTTTAAAAGCATGTTTATGGTTAAAACAATTGTGGCAATTGTGACCAAAAGATATTTTATAGACAAGTCACAAAATATTTTGTGGCTAGATCATAGCAAAGGATATTTTTTGTAGATTTGCCACAAATTTAGCCACACTTTATTTTGTGGCAAAAACATCGCTATGTTTTACTCTTTAAAAAATTCATAGCTTTTTCTGCCAAGTTTTTGCACTTCGTAGCAATATCAAATTTGCCATGAAATATTTGTGGTTATTTTGTGGCTGTGGCAGAGATTTCTATTAGTGGCCACAATTGGCAATCATTATTTGATGACACATTTGTCACATGATCGCCTCTTTTTATCAGTCTCAAAACGCAGATTCTGGCTAATGATGCCTGGGAATCCAATGCCGAGTTGAATTTCGATTCTTGTGACTGACTGGAAAGCCTATAGTCTACTCTTCAATTGCCGGCTGGAGATCAGCAGTTGCCTTCTACTTCGTTCTTGTATATTTCCAGCCAATTTTGATGACTCAAACCTCTGATAAGGATTAATTATTTCCTAAAGTTTACAGATAGGCTGCCTCGATAGGATATCATAATCCAAAATCAAAAGAAAAATGAAAGAAGATTTGCAGGGTGGTCGAGTTCAACAAAAAGAAATTTTAGCTATCTACCAACTACTGAATTTCAAAAACCCTAAATCATTTGGTGGTTCTACAAAGGAAGCTGAGTTGGCCTACATGAAGAAATAGTAATGTTTCCATTCTTGTACTTTCTAGAGCGTCTTGTCAGGATGTTGTGCTCGTTCCTCAGTTTTGAGAAAAAGAAACTTGTGTCCCTTTTGAAGCTAAACACCGTCACCTCAAAAGCTAAGTGTTTGAACGGGAAACGGTAATGAATAATAAGATGTGGGTTTAGCAAAGACGTCTTATTGATAGTCGGAAAAGCGTTTGGTCGGTTACGAGGAAAAAGAAAGGAACAACAATTTCGGAAAATACAACTAAACAGAGTGATTATGGAAACCCTAATTTTAGCCGTCGAGTGAGTGAAACCCTAATAAAAAAATATTAGCTTAGCGTATCTAAATATATTAACTTTTGATGGAGTTCCATCCTTTCCATAAACTATTAGCCGTGAATCTTTCACTTTTCATACCCACACATTTAATTAACAAATGCTATATGTGGCATTGGATTGAACGATCTAGGATACAAAAAATGCGAATATTAAATATAAAAGAGAATTTGTGGAAAATAAGACAATAAGATTCCATGTAAATGTAGAGAAAAAGGTAAAAAATAGTTGTGTTTACGCTCTGTGACCTAGTTTGTGTCGTGTTTATGGGCTTCTGGCTTATTGGGCCGAGATGCGGAGCCGGCTTCGTTTAGTCGCCAATGAGTGACTGAAAGTATTCTGGGGTCGCTACGAAGAGCCAGCTTCTCGAGCTGGCGCTGAGCCGTTAATGTTTCCGAACGGGCTTGGGCTTCTATTCTCCGGGCCTTATGAGGATGTACGAATCCACCCTCTACACTAAGAAGCTCATTGAAAAATATATCTCGTCTATCAATATCCTAAGCAACAAGAAGATCCTAATCGATCATGACGTCAATTAGGATTGTATGATTGAGTACAAATTAAAGTGTCAAGTTAGAAGGTGGGGGATAGTAAATCACATCTTGTCGTCTTCTTGAAACAATGACTCTTAGACACACGTATATCCCAATAGGTGAATCCAACGGTTGTTTGTATGGACTAAGGATCAGAAAAGGAAAATCCTCATGAACGAACAGGCTGCTGAAAGGGTTCTGTAACAACTTTAAAGTAGATATTGTCAATAAATGACCACCCCAGTTATCGCCTCTGATAGTAGATGGCCACTTCTCGGCTTTAGAGATTGCTTCTTGACAAACAAAACTACCATGTTTACTAGCCGGTAGTGGACTGTAAACTGGTGACTGAAGACTCTCAACATCCTTGTCAGCCTCATCATTATCTTTGTTAACTTCTTCACTGATTTTTCATTAACTGTCTTGATTTATTTCATCTCGGTGCAAGTTTTCAGAAAGTTGAATCAAGTTGAGTGGACGAAATCTAAGGTGATTCTACCTTTTAGCGCTGATCTATATCTACTAACTAAATATTTTGTGACTAGATCATAGAAAAAGATATATATATATATTTGAAGATTAGCCACAAAATTTAGCCCGTTTTATTTTGTAGCTTTGCGTAGCATTTTTTGCTACGTTGTATATAGAAATGCCATGTTTTTTTATTTCGTAGCAATATCAAATCCGCCACGAAATATTCATGGCTTTTTTGTGCTGTAGCCGAGATTTCTACAAGTGGCCACAACTGGTTCTCATTCTTTGAAGATATATTCGTCAAATGATCGCCTCAGTCTATCTGTCTCAAAATGCAGTTTCTGGCTAAATTTGTCCTAGGAATCCAACACCGAGATGTTGGCTTTTGATTCTTGTGAAGAACCAAAAAGCCTATAATCCACTCTTCAATTGCCGTTATATATATTGATAGCATTTCCTGCTACGTTGTACATTGAAATTCCCTTTTTATATCGTAGCAATATCAAATCTGCCACAAAATATTCGTGGCTATTTTGTGCTGTGGCCGAGATTTCTACAAGTGGCCACAACTGGTTCTTATTCTTTGACGATGTATTCGTCAAATGATCGCCTCGGTCTATCAGTCTCAAAATGCAGTTTCTTGCTAATGATGTCCTAGGAATCCAACACCGAGATGTCGGCTTTAGATTCTTGTGAAGAACTGAAAAGCCTATAGTCTACTTTTCAATTGCTGACTGCAGATAAGCAGTTAACTTGTACTTTGCTTCTTTCTGATATCAAGTCACTTTTGATGACTCAGACCTCTCAAAAGGATGCATGAAGTCTTTCTAAATGTCCGCAAACCAGCTACCTCGATCGGAACTCATACTCCAAAAGCTAAAGAAAATAGAGTAGATTAGTAGGGTGATCGAGTTCAAGAAATTCTAGCTATCTACAAACTGCTGAATTTCACAAAATCCTAGAATAATTTGGTATTTCTACAAAAGAAGTAGAGTTCGTCAACATGAAGAAATAGTAATGTTGCCATTCTTGTTACTTTGCTAGTGTCATGTCAAGATGTTGTGCTCGTTCCTCAAATGTTAGAAAGAAAAACCTTTGCCTCTTTTGAGGCAAACGTCATCATTTTTCCAGAAGCTCTGACGCTTATTGAAAAATCAATCGACAAACAATATCATAAGCGCCACAAAGATCCAAATCAACCATGTTGTTAATTAGGATAGTATGATCTGGTACCTATTACAGTGAGAATTTAGAAGGTGTGGGATAAGAAACAACATCTTGTTGTATTCTTGAAACAATGACTCTTAGACACATGTATACCCCATTAGTGAATCCCATTGTTGTCTGTAAGGAGTGTGGGTCAGAAAAGGAACAGCCTTACTGGTGCAGCCTGGGTATGGCTTATAACTTGGATCACTTGAAGGTGGATGGAAAGAGGGTGTTCTAAGAGGCTACTAGCACTCCTTTGAACTATGATCGACTCCCTGAAGCTATGGAATGGCGACAGAGATGGTTTGCTACTCAAAGACACAAGATCACCTTGTATTGTCTAAGATGGTTCACTAGGAATTTCTTCCCTTAGTGAGATCAATGTTCTTGAGCTGAACAGAGAAAGCTAGAGACTTGAAACAACTTTATTTGAAAGTTCTTTGATTGAAAGTTGAATGAAAAACAAAGCAAGCTGCTTGCACACCCTTAAACAATTCGACAGAAATCCTATGGCTAAACCAAGTTGGTTTAATCCCCTTCCTAATCCTAATTGAAATCGAGATTGGTTTAATTTAAAATCCTAATTCTACCCAAACTTGGTTTACTAATCCAAATTGTTTCTGGTTTAAATTAAATGAAAGCACAATAACCAGAAACATTACAATTTAATTAAATTGAACCAACCAGCTGGTTTGTCTTGGTTTTCTCCATTGGAACTCTTCCCCACGATTTTGGCTAAGTCCTGGAGGGTCCTCTCTTGTGCTCTCAGACTTGATCTAGTCACTGGTCCAATCCACACACTGGCTGGCTCTCCTGGTGTCTCTCTCTCTGGTTCAGATTCTGGTACTGGTTCTACTCATTTGCAGCTTCCTCATCAGTGTCACTCAGCTCCTCTTCAAGTCACCGTCACCTCAAAAGCTAAGTGTTTGAACGGGAAAAGGTACTGAATAATAAGATGTGGGTTTAGCAAATACGTCTTATTGATAGTCGGAAAAGCGTTTGGTCGGTTACGAGGAAAAGAAAGGAACAACAATTTCGGAAAATACAACTAAACAGAGTGATTATGGAAACCCTAATTTTAGCCGTCGAGTGAGTGTCTTCTGTGTCTATATCCTTCTTGTTGTCCAGTGTATGTAAACAATGCTTTTCTTTGTTCGTAAGGTTTAATAAGAAATTATTAGCTTAGAGTATCTAAATATATTAACTTTTGATGGAGTTCCTTCCTTTCCGTAAACTATTAGCCGTGAATCTTTCACTTTTCATACCCACACATTTAATTAACAAATGCTATATGTTGCATTGGATTGAACGATATAGGATACAAAAAATGTGAACACTAAATATAAAAGATAATTTGTGGAAAAGAAGACAATAAGATTCCATGTAAATGTACAGAAAAAAGTAAAAAATAGTCGTGTTTATGCTCCGTGACCTAGTTTGTGTCGTGTTTATGGGCTTCTGGCTTATTGGGCCGAGATGCGGAGCCGGCTTCGTTTAGTCGCCAATGAGTGACTGAAAGTATTCTGGAGTCGCTACGAAAAGCCAGCTTCTCGAGCTGGCGCTGAGACGTTAATGTTTCCGAACGGGCTTGGGCTTGTCTTCCTTGGGGCTTATGAGGATTGACGAATCCACCCTCTACACTAAGAAACTCATTGAAAAATCTATCTCGGCTGCCAATATCCTAAGCAACAAGAAGATCCTAATCGATCACGTCGTCACTACATGAAAAATGTCCATTCTTAGCGGACGGAAACAGCTATCGTATGTTTTTGTTAGCATTATTGAAAGTGATATGTCTGCTCCAGCTATCTTAGGTCCCTCCTATATTATAGCGTTATCGGAAATGCTAATGTAAGTTAACATTAAGATAGCTGTTTTTACAGTTTGCTATTAAATATGTAACTTTATAATAGCGTGAATATTGGGTGCTATATAATAAGTTGAGATAGCTTGTTTTACTAGTTGTTAAATAATGTGTAATTATACTTGTTTGTGTTATTGGAATTTATATGATAGCTTTTTATTACATGCTATTATGCCTTTTCGTAGCACTTCCTGATGTGTCATAAAACATTTTGTTATGGCAGAATTTTTTCTGTTATGATTAATTATATATTCCATTTCAGAACCTGCCACATTCATTGATAGAAAAGTGCCAAACTACAACATCCAAAACAATAACATTCAGTCTACAAAGATATAACCCAAAGCACAAGTCTTAAACAAAACTAGAAAGCAACAACATTCAAGTAGTAGAGTAGTACAATAGACCTGATGATAGTAGTCTTAACACAAGATGACAACAACACTCAATTTCAGAAGATGGACGCCAAACCTCTGCCAACGTAACCTTCACCACATCGACCCAGACTTTAACTGCATTAGGTCCCAAGGGAACAAAGTGTACATAGTGCTCTGGGTTATCCGAACCCCACCTTCCTTCTGCAACCACCTGATTTTTCCCACCGATGGACATCAACTTGCACTTCTGATTCTCTTTGGCATCATTTTGAGAAAGACGCTGCAAAGTTTGCAAGACAAACAGTTTATGGCAATGTATGATATAACAACTAACAAACAGAAATATAGACCCATAAACTACAAACTTTACCTGAGATCTTCGAACAGGAGAGGGAGCTTGAGTATTCTTAGCTTTAGGAGAAACTGAGTTGATTGGAGATTTAGAACCTGGTGATGATGTCGCACATGAAGCTCCAGCTCGAGATTTCTTTGTCGGAGATTGTGATACAGATTTGACTGCATTCGACGCTCTTGGAGATGTAGAGCTTGGTGAATCTGTTGTGCTTTCAAACACACACTTATCGGCAGGCCATGCTACAAAATGCTTCTGTGAATCACGAAGGTATGTCTTCTCTGGTCTAGGTCTCCATAGAAATATTTCAGGTTCGTGTACCACATCCACAAATACTTTAAGTGCATTCGGTCCAAGAGGGAGAGAATCAACCAATGCTTTTGGCTCTTTACACTGCCAACGACCTTCAGCAACAACTTCGTCTGTAGATGACCACGGTGATAGGAGTTTGCATTTGTTCATAGAATAGGGCGTTGGGCTCTACAAACACATTCCAAACACAAGTAGCAATTTGTTAATCAGAACCACTCGACAACAACAAAGACAAATGAATATTCATGTTTCTTATCAGTTAGATATCTTACTCTCAGAGGAATGTCTTCAGAATACATCCCATGGTCAATAAAAATGCATTTATTGACAGGCCATGCAATCATATCGCCAACTGCATGCTCAACATTGTACATACCCGTTGCAGGCCTCCAAAGAAATGCATTTGGTTTGATCGCAGATTCCACCAAAACTTTAACAGCTAGAGGGCCTAAGGGGATGTCATTGACAAAGTCATCCGGTTCAGATGAAATAATACGACCCTCAGCAACGTTTTCATCAGAACCAGACCAATCAACCAACATACACTTAGGCTGTGCTCTTTTGTTAACACTCTACACAAACAAATTTCATATGACATCAGTGGTTTCTACAGCATATTGCATAGATGAAAATTAATCTAAATTACTTACTCTAGCTTGCAGTTCCTGAGTTTTCACCTATTTCAGGTTCTTGCTGAAACATTAAAGCATATAAGAAATCAGACTATGACTGTAAGAATAATGATATGCTTATTATCACTAACCTGTCTCTTCATTCTAGCAAGTTCAGACTCCAACTCGTTACCCTGGTGAAGCAAATGAAAATGCTTCTGTTCCATTTAAGCCATGAACTGTTTCTTTACTTGAAAACACGCTAATTTTGTCTTCCCTATGTTTCTACCCATTGCCCTCAAATGACCAGGATTATAAGGTCCTAAAAGTGCTGACAGCGGATCAAGACTTGGGTTTGTTGAATTAGAATGAGCCTCACTACCAACGAGCTCAGATGCCTTTTTCTGCCAAGAAAAAATACATTTTAAGATTCATATACTAAGTTTTTGAATTGGCAAAAAAAGGATACTTACAAACTTCTCAGCGGCTATCATATTGACGGGTGTAACATCCTTCTTGGTCATAGACTTGACCCACACGTTAAGCCTATTCAATTTAGATGGTTCGCTACTCTGTTGTTTCTGAAAAAGACAACGAAACAAATGATAAAAATGTGGCCACATAAGAAAATATTTAAGAGTTTTTGTGAAGAATTGGTACCATGTCTTCCGCCAGCCTAACCATTCCTTTACGGCTGCAATTGTGAGTTATTTTTTTGCTCCTCCTCTCCTTGTATTTCTCACTCACAGCCTAAGACATAGATAGTTAAAATTACAAAATCGAATGTAGAAAAGCTAGTAACTTGAAACACTTTACCTGAAAGGCAGGACTAGTTTTGATTCTCACAAATTTTCGCCATTCAACCGGATTAACATTCTTCGGTCTAAAATTCATCCTCTGTTGGTTAGTATCTTTACCCCTTAATTGCGTCACAAGTCTTGATTTTGATGCCCTCCATAGACATCCCATTTGCCTCAATACAGCATTCTTTTGATACTCTTCATCAAGCTCGAACCTTGCCTACAAATACTTAGCAAATGAATCACATATACCAAAAGCATGAAGGGTCAATAATTAATAGAGAAAGTCACCTGAACAGATTTCCAAAGAACTGTCTTAACCTCTTCACTGATTTTCCTCCAATCATCAATTGTGACAGAAACATGCTCCCTCACTAAGGGCCCTAAGTATGAAGACAGCTTCACTGATCCTTCACCAACAGCATCTCCCATTTCATTAAACTCCACTCTTTCTCGACTGTTTGGATCTTTCGCAATGTGCTTCATCTTTGTTGGTCCTCGGTGCTTCTCCGTCTTAGGTTGAACATCATTCAATTCCAACTCTCCTTGAGGCTCTTCCTCCTCGACACCCTCTTTAGCCTTTTCATGCTCATCAGTCCTTTCAGGTTCATCTTGGTCGTCAGCTCTCTCAGGTTCATCTTGGTCGTCAGCTCTCTCAGATTCTTCTTGGTCGTTATCATCCTCTCGCTGCTCTTGCTCGTCAGCCACTTCAGGTTCTTGGACGTTATCCTCCTCCCGCTGCTCTTGCTCCACCTGGTTTTCATTCTCCAGAGTACAAATAAATTCCACTTCGTCGTCCACATTCTTCTTCTTCCTGCCCTTCTTCACGACCTTCGTGGACTTCTTCGGACGTCCCATTTAATTAACCTGAAACAAAGTACAATTAGTTAGTACGAGATACAATCTTAACTATGAAGCTAGATCAGAGAACACAAAATGCAATCGCATGAAAACACAAAAGACTCAAACATGCAGCAGAGAAGGCAAACATCACACAAAAAATCAATCACTCAAACACATCCATCAGACATATATCCCTTCACAATCAACTCTGGCATTATGAGTTTCTTCAATTTCAACTTCCATATCAATAGTTGATGGTAGTGGACCAATATCTGCGTAGACAACTTTGTCGTCTGCTTCACTGTATCTTCTTGATGGACCTTTTAGTGCAACATACCAGTTCGAGGTGTCATCCTCCCTTGAATAAAACACTTGTTTTGCCTGCGAAGCTAAAATGTAGGGATCCCTGTTAAACCAAACTTGAGACTGATTCAAGTTAACAAGCGTGAACCCATCCTCCACCTTAACTCCATTTCCTCTTACTGCCCATTGACACTGGAACAGAGGAACATAAAACATATTGTAATCCACCAAGATGATCTCTGCAACTCTCCCATAGTATGATACAAAATCCACAACTTGTGAAGTGTCTCTTGCAATGGATCTACACATTGCAGTAGCCTCATAAAATACTCCGCTGTTTTGGGTCTACTTATGACTGAGTGTGTCTGAAACCGCTGTCCATTAACTATGTAGCCTGTATGTTGGGGTCAAAAACGGTTCTCTCGAAATCAACGGCTAAAACTATTTATCATGCGCGGACTTTCCATAAAACAAGCGTCGAAAACAAGACAAGTCGTATAGCTTAAAGAACCTATGTTAAAGTCGATCGTTCTTGATTTACACGATAAACTTTACGAGAAAACCAAATAAGATTTAGTCGTAAAACTTCGATGATACAATCAAGAAGAACAGAGAGACATTAGGTCCGTAGCTAAGATGACACGACCATACGAAAGTATACGGAAGAAACGGGAAGTAATCTAAGTTTGGACATGCCGAACGACAAAGAATCCGCCTTGAAACTTCAAAGAGCCCGTTCTCTCAAACCGTGAGGACTCAGAAAACGAGTAAGATATCAAATCGAAGCACTCGCCGAGACGCACGTGATGCCTTTAAGAGCCGGGCGCCTAGCGCCCGTGCTGCCTCTAGGCGCCGGGCGCCTAGCGCCCGTGCTGCCTCTAGGCGCCGGGCGCCTAGCGCCCGTGCTGCCTCTAGGCGCCGGGCGCCTAGCGCCCGCGCCTAGCGCCCGTGCTGCCTCTAGGCGCCGGGCGCCTAGCGCCCGTGCTGCCTCTAGGCGCCGGGCGCCTAGCGCCCGTGCTGCCTCTAGGCGCCGGGCGCCTAGCGCCCGTGCTGCCTCTAGGCGCCGGGCGCCTAGCGCCCGTGCTGCCTCTAGGCGCCGGGCGCCTAACGCCCGTGCTGCCTCTAGGCGCCGGGCGCCTAGCGCCCGTGCTGCCTCTAGGCGCCGGGCGCCTAGCGCCCGTGCTGCCTCTAGGCGCCGGGCGCCTAGCGTCCGTGCTGGTCCTAGCCGCCCGTGATGGTCCTAGCCGCCGGGAAACTTCAAAGAGCTCGTTCTCTCAAACCGTGAGGACCAAGAAAACGAGTAAGATATCAAATCAAAGCCCTCGCTGAGACGCACGTGATGCCTCTAGGCGCCGGGCGCCTAGCGCCCGTGCTGCCTCTAGGCGACGGGCGCCTAGCGCCCGTGCTGCCTCTAGGCGCCGGGCGCCTAGCGCCCGTGCTGCCTCTAGGCGACGGGCGCCTAGCGCCCGTGCTGCCTCTAGGCGACGGGCGCCTAGCGCCCGTGCTGCCTTTAGGCGCCGGGCGCCTAGCGCCCGTGCTGCCTCTAGGCACCGGGCGCCTAGCGCCCGTGCTGCCTCTAGGCACCGGGCGCCTAGCGCCCGTGCTGCCCGTAGGCGCCGGGCGCCCAGCGCCCGTGCTGGCTCGGGTCTTCGAGCGACAATCTTCCGTGCACAAGTCCCAGGCCCCGGCCGTCAGAAGTCTGTACTTTGAATCTTTCCCGAGTCCTCGCGGAATGAATCATTAAGATTCCGCGTACAAAACTCTCGTCCTTACTCCAAACTAAGATCGTCGTAAACACTTCAGAAACTCGTAAGGTATCAACGGAAAGGAAGATCTTAAATTCTTCGTACGAAACAGTGATGGTTATCCTAAGACACCACTCATCTCAACTCTACGAAGGAATGAAGATCTTCCGAAGAAATCGTAAAAAACAGCGGAAGTCCTAGAGACGGCCCGAAAGGGACCAAACGCGATCGGACAGTCCGTTTACGATTATCTGAGATAGATACGACGATTTACGTTTATCTTTACATAACAAGATAAATGCTAAATTTCCAAAAGGATAAATGTCAAGTTTCCCGAAGATAAATGTCAAGTTTCCCGATAAACATGAAGGCCGACGAAAATGGAAAAAGCCCGCTTCGCGGCCCAAAAGGAGAATAGACCGTCATAAGAAGGAGTATATAAAGGAGCTTTGGGAGAGAAGGAAAGGAGAGAAAAAATCCTAGAGAGAAAGCAAATCCGATATTGGAGACCTAGAGAGCTCCTGTTAGCTTAAGAACTTAGAATTTAGGCGGTAGACTAGCAAGGCAAGACCTAGAACGTCCGGCCGCCTCTCGTTCTATTTTCATCTTGTCCGCAGACCCTTATTTCTTGCGGAAGGATCTAACAATCCTTTTACTTAGAGTTCCGCACATAGAAACCCTAGGCGTTATTCTCGACACGCCCGTTTCTATGACAAACACTCATACTAGACGAACTCCGGCAGGCAGTTCGATCTCTTGTTCAAATCTTTCTAACTGAACTACGTCCGACTTGATCCTCGAAAGGGGTACGTAGGCAGCCTTCCTTAAGGTCCAGTCCCAACTCTTAACAAAACCCTTTTTATACGATTTTCGTCTTTTGTTATCTTTCCATATCTTCCGCACTTGTTCGGTCACTTGTCGTTGGCTGTCGCAGAGAATCCGGGCCTTCAGGGAAAGTCGGGTTAACTTGGCTTTCCTCCGTTTTTACTTATCAAAATCGACAGTGCGAATTTCGGTTCCCACACTGTATATGATCTTGCATTACTCCGAGGTCCATATGCCAACCATTTCAGAGTTTCGTTATGTGTTCCAGAATCAATACATATCTGGCATAAGGTAAGAACAATAGTCAGAAGAGAAGCAAATTTCATTTACAAAAAGGAGAAGAAATGTTAGACATCAGAGAACACTTGCCTGTTCTTTTAACCAAGAAGGGAAATTTAGAGTATGTGTACTCCACAAATACATTGCATCTCTTCTACATTTTGCATTTGTCTCTTGTAGGTGCTGTAGATGCATACTTGTAACCACACAAAAAAAAAATAAACCATATCAGCCTGCTAGTGTTTTAAAAATAAGTTATTGATGGCAAGTTCTAAAAAAATTAATTTACTTACTCAACATAAGGCTCGACAACAGCTGTGTTCTGAATGACAGCAAGGTTGATCGTTTTCTTCTCCATTTCAGACAGTTCAATTGATCTCGCTGCCGAAATAGGACGTCCTTCTAAGATTGACTGGCTCTCATACTCAGTATTCCTATATAATTTCTCCTCCACATGTGTTGTCTTCTTAAGAAACTCACTACAGAACCTCATGCACTCTTCTGCTAGGTATGACTCAGCAATACACCCCTCTGACCTCGCATGGTTTCTAACGAAGTCTTTCAGTATATCCATGTGCCTGCATAGAGGAAACCAGTTGAGAAAAAAAACTTGGTATCAAACTATGAGATTTTTTAAAAGATAAAAACAGTTTTAATTACCTCTCAAAGGGATACATCCAACGAAAGTGGACTGGACCGCATAGGCGAGCTTCCCTTCCTAGATGGACCGTCAAATGAACCATAATGTCAAAGAAACTAGGAGGGAAAAATCTCTCAAACATGCACAGGGTTTCTACAATCTCAGCTTCCATTACTGATATCTGCTATACATCTATAACTCGCTGACATAGCCGGTTGAAGAATGCACACATGCGAAGTATTGCTAGTTGAGGGCCTTTAGACAATAATCCTCTAACTGCAACCGGGAGCTACTGTTGCATCAGAACATGATAATCATGTGATTTGAGACCAGCTACCTTGCACTCTTCAACTGAAACTCCCCTTGATATGTTTGAACAATAACCATCAGGTACTTTAAAATCAAAAAGTCGCTTACAGAAGATCTTCTTCTCAGCCTTGGACAAAGACCAAGGTGCTGCGGGTAAGTAAGTCCTCTTCCCTTTTGCTTTGGGGTGCAGATCCTTCCTAATACCTAGATGTTCCAGATCTTTGCGAGTGTTGAGACCATCCTTTGAATTCCCACAATGTAGTAACGTGGACACAATACTCTTTGCCACATTTCTCTCTATGTGCATTACGTCCAAATTATGCCTCACATGGAGATACTATACATAAACACACGATAAAAAATATCAGAAATGCAAGTTATTTAATGTATTCAATACACAAAGGAAGATAATGTATTAAGCAAAAGTCTTACCTCCCAATAAGGCAGTTGGAAAAATATTGACATTTTCTTCCATCTTGGCAATTCCTCTAAGTCAACGTCATCTTCTTCCTCTGTCTCGGATTCACTGGAATCTTCCTCCATGTCACAGTCTTCTTCAAAACTAACTGTCCTTTTTCTCTTCCCTCCAGATTTTTTTTAACATTCCCAAAATCGTTGACAAAGTTCTTCAGGTTACTGGAGATGTCTTCACCAGACAGTATTCTACTCTTTCTCCCATGCTCAGCGTGTCCATCAAACCAAGACTTCTTTGACCGATACCTATGCGTTGGTGGATGACCCTTTCTATGAGACATATAAACATGGTTCGTACAGAACTTCATCCACACACTATCAGTGTGTTTTCCGCAGACAGGACAACCCATTTTCCCCTTCACTTTGCATCCAGCAAGATTTCCGTAAGTAGGGAAATCGCTGAAAGTCCACAGCAGCATTGCTTTAAGAGTAAACACAGAATTACTCAACACATCATAAGCAGGCTCTCCTTTACTCCACAACTGGTTCAAATCTTCTATGAGTGGCTCTAAGTAGACGTCAATATTGTTACCCGGCTGTTGTGGACCAGGGATGAGCAAGGTTAGCATGATATTATCCTTGTTCATGCATAGATTAGGAGGCAAATTGTAGTTGACAAGGAGCACCAGCCAACAATTGTACTTGCTGTTATGCATGCTGAAAGGATTAAACCCATCCGTGGATAGCCCCAACCTTATATTTCTTTCTTCAGCAGCAAACGTTGGATATTTGGCATCCATTTGCTTCCATGTCTCATAATCTACTGGCTGTCTGAGTTTCCCATCGCTGCTCTTGTTAGTAGCATGCCACCTTAAGTTTGTAGCCATTTCCTGAGACCTGAACATCCTCTTCAGCCTGGGGATTATTGGGAAGTATCTTAATACCTTCTGTGGGACACCTTTCTTAACCTCACCAGTATGTAGATTAATCTTCCACCATGAAGCCTTACATTTAGGACAGTTATCGAGCTTCTTCAACTTCTTTCTGAATAAGCAACAATCATTGACGCATGCATGAATCTTCTCATAACCCATATCAAAGGAC
Source organism: Hirschfeldia incana (assembly GCA_026261945.1). Classification (NCBI taxonomy): domain Eukaryota; kingdom Viridiplantae; phylum Streptophyta; class Magnoliopsida; order Brassicales; family Brassicaceae; genus Hirschfeldia; species Hirschfeldia incana. The sequence goes on from JABCMI010000030.1 coordinate 1,730,524, forward strand.
TTCAAGAGTTTCTTCACTTCGTACAATAATGAATGAAGAACATTCTCTGCTGGTAACATCTCGGGCAATGTCTCCAGTAGCTCATTGAAGCTCTTGTCTGACCAGCCATTCTTTGTCTTCAGTCTAAAAAGTAACACGATTGCAGATAGCTTGCTATGGTTTGCACAGCTTGGATATAATAGAGTTTCAGCATCAGCTATCTTCACTAGAAACTCATGTTCTTTCATGTCCTCTTCCTCTGCCATCTCACAGATGTCACGTGCAGTAGCCAACTCTTCATCTAAATTCTCAGCAGCTCTGAATTACCCAATGTTGGGGTCAAAAACGGTTTTCTCGAAATCAACGGCTAAAACTATTTATCATGCGCGGACTTTCCATAAAACAAGCGTCGAAAGCAAGACAAGCCGTATAGCTTAAAGAACCTATGTTAAAGTCGATCGTCCTTGTTTTACACAATAAACTTTACGAGAAAACCAACTCAGATTTAGTCGTAAAAACTTCGATGATACAATCAAGACGAACCGAGAGACATTAGGTCCGTAGCTGAGATGACACGGCCATACAAAAGTATACAGAAGAAACGGGAAGTAATATAAGTTTGGACAGGCCGAACGACAAAGAATCTGCCTTGAAACTTCAAAGAGCATGTTCTCTCAAACCGTGAGGATCCAGAAAACGAGCAAGATATCAAATCGAAGCCCTCGCCGAGACGCACGTGCTGCCTCTAGGCGCCAGGCGCCTAGCGCCCGTGCTGCCTCTAGGCGCCGGGCGCCTAGCGCCCGTGCTGCCTCTAGGCGCCGGGCGCCCGTGCTGCCTCTAGGCGCCGGGCGCCTAGCGCCCGTGCTGCCTCTAAGCGCCGGGCGCCTAGCGCCCGTGCTGCCTCTAGGCGCCGGGCGCCTAGCGCCCGTGCTGCCTCTAGGCGCCGGGCGCCTAGCGTCCGTGCTGGTCCTAGCCGCCCGTGATGGTCCTAGCCGCCGGGAAACTTCAAAGAGCCCGTTCTCTCAAACCGTGAGGACCCAGAAAACGAGTAAGATATCAAATCGAAGCCCTCGCCGAGACGCACGTGATGCCTCTAGGCGCCGGGCGCATAGCGCCCGTGCTGCCTCTAGGCGCCGGGCGCCTAGCGCCCGTGCTGGCTCTAGGCGACGGGCGCCTAGCGCCCGTGATGCCTCTAGGCGCCGGGCGCCTAGCGCCCGTGCTGCCTCTAGGCGCCGGGCGCCTAGCGCCCGTGCTGCCTGCCCTCGCCGAGACGCACGTGATGCCTCTAGGCACCGGGCGCCTAGCGCCCGTGCTGCCTCTAGGCGCCGGGCGCCTAGCGCCCGTGCTGCCTTTAGGCGACGGGCGCCTAGCTCCCGTGCTGCCTCTAGGCGCCGGGCGCCTAGCGCCCGTGCTGCCTCTAGGCGCCGGGCGCCTAGCGCCCGTGCTGCCTCTAGGCGCCGGGCGCCTAGCTGCCTCTAGGCGCCAGGCGCCTAGCGCCCGTGCTGCCTCTAGGCGCCCGCCTCTAGGCGCCGGGCGCCTAGCGCCCGTGCTGCCTCTAGGTGCCGGGCGCCTAGCGCCCTTGCTGCCCGTAGGCGCCGGGCGCCTAGCGCCCGTACTGGCTCGGGTCTTCGAGCGACAATATTCCGTGCACAAGTCCCAGGCCCCGGCCGTCAGAAGTCTGTACTTTGAATCTTTCCCAAGTCCTCGCGGAATGAATCATTGAGAATCCGCGTACAAAACTCCCGTTCTTACTCCAAACTAAGATCGTCGGTAACACTTCGGAAACTTGTAAGATATCAACGAGAGGGAAGATCTTAAATTCTTCGTACGAAACAGTGATGGTTATCTTGAGACACCACTCATCTCAACTCTACGAAGGAATGAAGATCTTCCGAAGAAATCGTAGAAAATAACGGAAATCCTAGAGACGGCCCGAAAGGGACCAAACGCGATCGGACAGTCTGTTTACGATTATCTGGAAATATGAAAGACAAACTCGCAGCTCAGATCGACGCTGGTAAAACAAAATCAGCAGTGACTGCTCCTACGACCAACGCTTATGCAAACGGTTATCTAAGATTATCATCTTACGGACAAACGTCCCGAGAACGGACCATCCCGATCAATTTCGGGTCCTATCAACCATGCATCCCCGTCCAAGTTCCTGCAAGACGGTCCTCGGGTCCATGGACACAACCCCCTCATTTGGGATTATCGAAGAAAGACTTCGGGAAAATTCATAAAAATACTTGGTAGTGGAGACGGATTCATGCCTGCCGTATAAAACGGCTATGGTTAGCTTGAACACCAGTTGCCTTAACTATACGGAGAATTGAAATCCTTTCGGAAAAACCAGCGTCACATCAACAGCTTTTTCTAAAGAAAAATCGTAAAAACGTCTAAGTCCCAAGACGGCCCAAAAGAGGCCTGAATCACGGCTAAACGACCCACATACGATTTTAGAGTAGGATCAAGCCCAAAGCTGGTATGACGGTCTGATTACCGAGTAGAGTTTCGACTGGAAATATTTTTCAGAATTTCCCGGAAAAATAAAGACTTGTTCTCCTGGAAATCGCGGAGAAACCTCAGATTACTCATGAAACAGAAAGCACGACTGATCGGGTTACCAATCAGCGTTTCTAATGCTAAAATTCGATAACATTTTACGGAACACCTTTCGTAAAATAAATTCTCGAAATATTTCACGAGACAGCTTTTGCACGATTAAACTCGACAACATTTTACAAAACAGTTTCCGTAAAATTAACTCGAAAACATTTTGTGAAATAACTCTCGTAAAATAAAAGGTCAACAACGTTCTAATAAACAATTCCTTGCTGGGATCATGATGGAATCGATGTCCAAAAGTCTCGGAAAAACAATTAGAGAAACCTCGAGAGACTAAGTGTCGCTCGAGAAACCTTTTAAAAAAAAAAACGGGAAAAACAGGCAGTTCCCGCGAGGAAGCACAGTCCCGGGCGGCTAGCACGCCCGTGCTGCCCGTAGGCGCCGGGCGCCTAGCGCCCGCGCTGCCCCTAGGCGCCGGGCGCCTAGCGCCCGTGCTGCCTCTAGGCCCCGGGCGCCTAGCGCCCGTACTGCCTCTAGGCGCCTAGCGCCCGTGCTGCCACTAGGTGCCGGGCGCCTAGCGCCCGTGCTGCCTAGCGCCCGTGCTGCCCGTAGGCGCCGGGCGCCTAGCGCCCGTACTGGCTCTGGTCTTCGAGCGACAATATTCCGTGCACAAGTCCCAGGCCCCGGCCGTCAGAAGTCTGTACTTTGAATCTTTCCCAAGTCCTCGCGGAATGAATCATTGAGATTCCGCGTACAAAACTCCCGTTCTTACTCCAAACTAAGATCGTCGGTAACACTTCGGAAACTCGTAAGATATCAACGGGAGGGAAGATCTTAAATTCTTCGTACGAAACAGTGATGGTTATCTTGAGACACCACTCATCTCAACTCTACGAAGGAATGAAGATCTTCCGAAGAAATCGTAGAAAATAACGGAAGTCCTAGAGACGGCCCGAAAGGGACCAAACGCGATCGGACAGTCTGTTTACGATTATCTGGAAATATGAAAGACAAACTCGCAGCTCACATCGACGCTGGTAAAACAACTTCAGCAGTGACTGCTCCTACGACCAACGCTTATGCAAACGGTTATCTAAGATTATCATCTTACGGACAAACGTCCCGAGAACGGACCATCCCGATCAATTTCGGGTCCTATCAACCATGCATCCCCGTCCAAGTTCCTGCAACACGGTCCTCGGGTCCATGGACACAACCCCCTCATTTGGGATTATCGAAGAAAGACTTCGGGAAAATTCATAAAAATACTTGGTAGTGGAGACGGATTCATGCCTGCCGTATAAAACGGCTATGGTTAGCTTGAATACCAGTTGCCTTAACTATACGGAGAATTGAAATCCTTTCGGAAAAACCAGCGTCACATCAACAGCTTTTTCTAAAGAAAAATCGTAAAAACGTCTAAGTCCCAAGACGGCCCAAAAGGGGCCTGAATCACGGCTAAACGACCCACATACGATTTTAGAGTAGGATCAAGCCCAAAGCTGGTATGACGGTCTGATTACCGAGTAGAGTTTCGACTGGAAATATTTTTCAGAATTTCCCGGAAAAATAAAGACTTGTTCTCCTGGAAATCGCGGAGAAACCTCAGATTACTCATGAAACAGAAAGCACGACTGATCGGGTTACCAATCAGCGTTTCTAATCCTAAAATTCGATAACATTTTACGGAACACCTTTCGTAAAATAAATTCTCGAAATATTTCACGAGACAGCTTTTGCACGATTAAACTCGACAACATTTTACAAAACAGTTTCCGTAAAATTAACTCGAAAACATTTTGTGAAATAACTCTCGTAAAATAAAAGGTCAACAACGTTCTAATAAACAATTCCTTGCTGGGATCATGATGGAATCGATGTCCAAAAGTCTCGGAAAAACAATTAGAGAAACCTCGAGAGACTAAGTGTCGCTCGAGAAACCTTTAAAAAAAAAAAACGGGAAAAACAGGCAGTTCCCGCGAGGAAGCACAGTCCCGGGCGGCTAGCACGCCCGTGCTGCCCGTAGGCGCCGGGCGCCTAGCGCCCGCGCTGCCCCTAGGCGCCGGGCGCCTAGCGCCCGTGCTGCCTCTAGGCCCCGGGCGCCTAGCGCCCGTACTGCCTCTAGGCGCCGGGCGCCTAGCGCCCGTGCTGCCTCTAGGCGCCGGGCGGCTAGGACGCCCGTGCTGTCCCTAGGCGCCGGGCGGCTAACGCGCCCGCGATGCTCTGGTCGCCGGACAATAAAACATTCGGCGAGTGCGGCAAATCCTCGCGAAACCATCCCCGACGATAGTCCAACCAAATACTTTGCACCTTTCGTAAAATAATCCTAGACAATACTTCACGAGATAGCTTCTGCACGATTAAACTCGATAACATTTTACGAAACAGTTTCCGTAAAATTAACTCGACAACATTTTGTTGAATAACTCTCGTTAAATAAAAGCTCGGCAATATTTTACGAAACATCATTCGTGAAGTATAACAAGATCGCAAGCTTCTTGACCTGACCAGTTCGCTCATAGCTTGACGAAACAAGAAGCCCCACTCAAGTGACATCTTGCCGTTCGTTTTCACTTGTCTACCCACCTTAGCCTTCTTCGAGTTTTGCCTACTTCTCCTCCCTTTGCTTCAACGATTCTGCAACGATTCTGCACTGTTCCTTCGGGTTTCATCAAAAATCGACTCTCGATTCAGTGTCAGACTTTTCGAAGACCTTTGACAATGAAACATTAGAAGACAAAGAGGAACGGACATGAGGCAATCTCGAGTAATCAACGAGACTAAGGTACGTCCGACTTAGAAAATTTTATCAAGGTTTTAATTTTTTCGTAGGAAAGGAATGAGAACGTCTTGTAAACTGCCGTAAAATTTAGGAAACTTAGAACCTAGGTGGATAGTCTAGCAAGCTAAGTCTTAGGCATTTTCTTCCAGTTTCGTTCTATTGTTCCTTGACTGTCTAGGCAGAACGCGCAAACCGATCTAATCTCTCGGAAAACCGAGAAACGATCGCCACGCATCCTTGGCATACTCATTCTACTTCATAAAGTAAAAATTCCTTTCAAAAGGCAAACGGCACTCTAAGATTCGTCCGAAACGCTAGCGGCATAACGGCATGGTCAAACCACCACAAACATAGTCTTGAAAACTCTACACCGTCTCTTGTTGCAATCTCGCGACAAGAAACTCATACAACGTCAGACTAATAGCACGACGGTGAGCTACAAAATTAACGGAATAACCTTCGGTAAAACTCCATAAGTAATTCGAAGCAACTTTCGCCAAAAGACGAAATCAAAGCGGAAACATTTCCCGTGTAACCCATAATTCGGAAAACTCCGCTAAGATTTGCATGTCTATCTCAACGAACGCTATTCGGCCATCGGCCGACTACGCCTTTCCATAAAGCCCGAACCTGAATTCGGCATCACCATTAAGGACAATCGTGAACCAATATGACCTTAATGCGAAAGGATCGCAGTCTGATCGTTTACCAACTCCTTGATTAAACGGCTGAACATAGCCTTCACGCCAAGACAAAACAGCTGAACGATCGCCGCTCCAATCACTTAAGGGCCAGACGATAATCCACGATTTGTCATAAAACTCCAAGTGACCATTTACGTGAGCAACTCTGTCGCATAGCCCAAAAGCGGAAATCATGCGATGAATTTCTCGTAATAAAATCAATCCTAACAGCCTTACGGTTAACGGAAAAATTTGAACTTAACATCGACTGATTAAGTTTACGCCCCGTAAACAAAGCATGAAAAGAAACACTCGTGACAAAGCTCCAAGAGTTATACGAGTCGTCCTTAAAATCCCGGAAGGCCAACACTTCGCGAACCAAAGCGAAGGTAGACGCTTCTCCTTGGGTCAAATATACGCGACCCCTGGTCCTAATTCCTCGATCAAAATTTTATAACTTGCACGTCCAAACTGAAACAACAGTTTCTGACTACGGACATTCGCAAAACATCTCCAAGCCCGCGAACATTTGAAGTGCGGCACAAGGGAAAATTAACTCGTACACATTTGAAATGTGTATGCTTGTATAATCCCACGTTTTTTGAAGAAACCGGATTTTCGAAACTCTTTACAAACACAGAAACCGAATTTTCGAAACTCTTCGCAAACAAACTCGCCAATCGCTAAACGGCCTCAACAATGGATACAGTATCCACCAAATAAATCATAAACTATCACCCGGAAACGTTCCGCGATTTCTAAAAGCCCATAGTCCTTTATGGCATAAGAAAAACAAACTTCAAAGCACTGCGAGACGTCGCTTCGTGCCTGAACATTCGTTTTTCGATTAAAACCTTCATACGCCTTCTAAACGGCATCATATCGTTGTTGCTGATCACAACAAACGAACTCTAACGTCCTAAACAGACAAGCCACCTAAGGGTAGGCTCTTTTACATCCGACAAGGATCCCATAGCGCGCTATACAAAAAATTCAAATTTGGTTCAGCACTTCGTAAAGGAAGTAGCTCGATTCGTGCCCAGACAAATCATGTAAGCCGATACCACTTCGCGGATTTTAAAACGGTACGAATCAGGTTAAAATCACAAACAGGCAAAACGAAAGCCGATTTGTCATCGCACAGCCTCAGTCTGAGAGTAAACCTAGGTCTTGCCCTAAACCCAGCCTTGCTGGTATCTTAACATCTCATAGGCAAAGCGTCAACGACGCGAGATCCCAGAACTTGTCTCTTCACTCAAGTCTGTACGTTTCCACGAATTTTCGCGTAAATCGTAAACCGCAGGAAAATCTCGCTTTGTACAAACGACGGATACAGTGATCATCAGGGAGGCAGGAATGAGACGACAACTCACACCCTGTCCCTCTAACTTCGATAGAAAGAAGTTCTGAAAACGCAACATTAATATTTTATAAATATTGAGCCGCATAGTTCAACAGATGCCCTGAAAAAGGTCGGGATTCGAAGCCACCAACGGCCAGTCCCACAAATGTACATCATGGCCTCTTAACGGCCGAAACACAATCAAAATAAAAATCTCTGAAGGGATTGATAAACCTAGACGCTCCCCGGAGCATCACCTTCATCCTCAAAACTCACCCAAAGTAGGAACGGTCTCACCGTCGCCTCCATTGGTCGCACCACCGCTGCATGTTTCATATGCGCCGGCTTCACGATCCTTGACTGCGTAGTCCTGGTCCTCCGAACCCTCCGAATCCGGGACAAGGGTGCATACGGGTTTCAGACCAGCGAGAATCGAGTCGAAGTCCTCTCCGTCAAACTTGCGAGTCCCTGTCTCCTCAAGACTCTGAATCTTCTCTTGAAGACGACGGACTTTCAAGGACATGTGTTCATCTCTTTTTTCACATTGAGCAACGAACTCACGGTCAAGATCGCCAATCGAATGTGATGTGGATGTCCGCGATGAAATATTCTTAGCCACAAATTTCGATTTTCAACTCGTAATCTTCCGCCCGCAAGATCGTCTCCGCGTCTTACAGGCTGGGGGGGCTAACTGTTGGGGTCAAAAATGTTCTCTCGAAATCAACGGCTAAAACTATTTATCATGCGCGGACTTTCCATAAAACAAGCGTCGAAAGCAAGACAAGTCGTATAGCTTAAAGAACCTATGTTAAAGTCGATCGTCCTTGTTTTACACGATAAACTTTACGAGAAAACCAACTCAGATTTTGTCGTAAAAACTTCGATGATACAATCAAGACGAACCGAGAGACATTAGGTCCGTAGCTGAGATGACACGGCCATACGAAAGTATACGGAAGAAACGGGAAGTAATATAAGTTTGGACAGGCCGAACGACAAAGAATCTGCCTTGAAACTTCAAAGAGCCTGTTCTCTCAAACCATGAGGATCCAGAAAACGAGCAAGATATCAAATCGAAGCCCTCGCCGAGACGCACGTGCTGCCTTTAGGCACCGGGCGCCTAGCGCCCGTGCTGCCTCTAGGCGCCGGGCGCCTAGCGCTGCCTCTAGGCGTCGGGCGCCTAGCGCTGCCTCTAGGCGCCAGGCGCCTAGCGCCCGTGCTGCCTCTAGGCACCGGGCGCCTAGCGCTGCCTCTAGGCGCCGGGGGCCTAGCGCTGCCTCTAGGCGCCGGGCGCCTAGCGCTCGTGCTGCCTCTAGGTGCCGGGCGCCTAGCGCTGCCTCTAGACTTAGAGAGCAGACCCGAGATTTTAGACTGAGGGAACTTAGAACTTAGGTGGTTAGACTAGCAAGGCATGGCCTAGGACGTCTGGCCGCCTCTCGTTCTACCTTCATCTTGTCCGCATACTTCTGTTCCTTCGGAAGAAACTAAAAATCATTTTACTCAGAGTTCCGCACATAGAAACCCTAGGCGTTATTCTCGACACGCCCGTTTCTATGACAAACGCTCGTACTAGACGAACTCCGCCAGGCAGTTCGATCTCTTGTTCAAATCTTTCTAACTGAACTACGTCTGACTTGATCCTCGAAAGGGGTACGTAGGCAGCCTTTCTCAAGGTCCAGTCCCAACTCTTAACAAAACCCTTTTTGTACGATTTTCGTCTTTTGTTATCTTTCCATATTTTCCGCACTTGTTCGGTCACTTGTCGTTGGCTGTCGCAGATAATCTGGACCTTCAGGAAAAGTTGGGTTAACTTGGCTTTCCTCCGTTTTTTACTTATCAAAATCGACAGTGTTAATTTCGGTTCCCACAAGGGTATGGGCCAGTATATATCGGCAAGCCCTTCGTTCTAGCAAGGGACATAGGTCGTTAGACAGGGGCTGCCTGTCTATGGCGAGGGCCATATGGTCAATAATGAAGGCCGCAAGGTCTTAATGATGTATAGTAGAAGGTTCCTGGTTCTGAAGGTGTCTTCCAGGTTCCAAGTCGTGGAATCATGGAAGGATTGGGGATTTATAGCTGCATCCTACAGTGAGGATTGCCTACGTACCCCTCGGAAGGGGATCAAGCCATTCGTAGTTCATATATTGGGGGCGCGTAGCCTAGACGGGCACGTGGCCTAGTGGGCACATGGCTTAGTGGAGGCGCGTAGCCTAGCAAAGGTGCGGAGCCTGTAGCCTAAGGAGCATGTGGCTCTATAGTTGATAAAAGTCGCCTATTGTAGAAGGCACATGGCTGGAATAGATGGTGGGATCTTCGGGATTCTGCAGTGAGCATGGAGCTTCGATATGCTTCACGGAGCATGGAGTGTCCCTGCTGATGAGCTGGAGATCGTAGCCTGGATGAATATGTAGAGTTGTTGGTATGCTGCCATGAGCATATGACGCCATCTTGCTGGTTATAATCTCAGGGATTCATCCTCCATAGATATGTCGGTGGAAGTAGTCTTTTAGGTCAATTCTCGCCTCGGTGGCCATTGAATTGACTATGGGGGTTTATGTCTTCTGTAGATGGACGTATTTCACTACTATAGACATACAGCAATGATTATAGAACATCATCTAGCTGGTAGATCTCGTCAGGAACAGCCTGTAGTCGGTCTCTCGAAGAGGATGGTCTTCTCGGCATGAAATAGTGCATAAGCGGCTGTAGAGCTTGTCCTCTCTGTGTCTGGACGTGTTCTTCTCCTTTTTAGGGTTTATTAACCCTATATTTATAGTATAGGTCGTGCCTCCTCTCTAAGATTTGGTAATATTCAATATATCCTTAGATAATAGAATATTACCATTTTTCTTAAAGGCGATCAAATATCTTGGAATATTTCCTCTTTCTCCTCTTAAATTTAAGGAGATTCGACCATAACATGATAAATATGAATATTTACCATGGCTTGAAGTTTTCCTTTTTACTCAGAGGAAGGGGTCGGACCTGGACCCTAGACCCAGGACCCTGGACCCTTCTCGGAGAAGGATCCAGAAATCAAGGGCCCATTCGGAAGCTGGAGAAAACTCAGGCCTGGGATATTTTTCCCCAATAGTTTGCCCCTTATTCCTTGATTGTCTCGTGGGAATCAAAGGATAACATGTGATCTTGGACCTTGATAGTCTTTTCTTGAGCTGGAGAAGGGTTGGAACCTTATCGTGAAATGAGGAGTTGCTTGGACTGATGTAGGTAGACTTTCATACGTGCTTCAATAGATGTGTGCTTCATCTGAGTGATGAGGATGGCTCGTCCGTTAGGAAGATTCACCGTCTTCGGGCGTCGAAGAGTACCTGAGGTGTTTGTGATGCTCCTGGAACTGAACTCGGCCTTGGTTCAGGTAGGACTTCAGTTCGCCTTTCTCAAGGGTTCTCTTTGACCGCTGGCAATGGGACATTCAGCAAGTCTGTTCTGGTACCTGGAGATATCCAGTTGATCCTTCATTTCAGAGAAGATATCTTGGACTGTTGTTGTCGGCGAGCAGTAGTGTCCATGTTGGATGAAGAAGGTCGAAACATCAGTTCCACTCTGCCATTGATTTTTTTGGCTACTCTCAACTATGTAACATTGCAACCTGCTCCCGGAAGTAGGCCGTAATCAATGCGGGGTTGATCTTGCGTCATGCTTTTCCTAGAACCTGGAGGATGTTGGGTAGATTTTTCGTCTAAGGACCTGGAGGCTGAATGAACCGTTCTTCCAAGGACCTGGAGGCTGAATGGCTCTTTCGCCCAAGGACCCGAAGGTCTTATAACTCGGAAGTTATTTAGGACCTGGATCATGTTACGACGTCGCTGGTCGAGGGACTTGGACCTTATCAGACCGCGAAGACTTTGTGTCATCTTGGGAAAGGATGGATGTCCGGATGATCAAGTAGATTTCTAGGAAGGGCTGGACCCTTGGGAGGATATCAGGGTCTAGAACTTGGTCCTGTTGACACGACGTTGGCCAAGGGGTTCAGAGCCGGTTGCAAGGACTTCTTGGTGCCTTTTAAGTGGAAGGAGGCTTCGACGATCAATCATGTTTCTAGGAGGGGTCGGAACCTGGAAGGATGTCAGAGTCTAGGGCCTGGGCCCTGTTAAAGAACTGACAGAAACCTGAAACCATTGAAGAAGCGTTAGATCTTGTAATCCAGTATTAAAAACTTGAGTTTTAGTTTTAGGAATGTAAGATCTTTGCTTAGAACTCTGGAGTTCTAGCCTGATTTGAACCCTGAAGTTCTTGGACCATGGAACCCGTAAGTTCTCAAGGCCTTGAACCCGGAGGTTTCTTACCTAGGCCCTAAGGCCGTTTTATTGAACCCTGAGGTTTGCTCATTGAACCTTAGGGTTTCTGAGTGTTTTAGGTTTAATCTTTAGGTCCTGGGATCATGATTAAACTTAAGAGATACTTCGAAGCCGGAGGTCGATACCTTTGAATCCTAAGATCTTTGGTAAACCTCCGTCTCCTTTAATAATATGATCTGTAATAGTGAACTATTGGAATTTCCGACGAGAGGTAACAAATTATCCTGGCAAGGACGAAGGAAAGTGAATGGCAAAGCAGCAATGATACAGTGTAGGCTCAATCAAGCCTTAGCAAATGAAGAATAACATTCAATGTTCCCAAAATCGTATACAGATTATTTAAAACTGGTGGGTTCAGACCACAGACCAAAAGTGGCATTTCTGGAGGATAAATTTACAAAACGAAAAGGACAGTTTAAGTTTGACAAAAGATGGCTGGGACAAGAAGGCCTTTTGGAATTCATTGCCAGAGGTTAGACAAAGGAAATGAGGAATTCATATGGGAATATGGGCGATGTTGTGTCGAAAATTATTAATTGACGACATGAACTCTCAAATTGGCGAAAGAATAACCCACTGTATGGAAAATAAAAAATAGCAGAATTACAAAAAGCGTTGGAGGAGGTTCAGACAGATAATAACAGATCTCAAGAGGATATTCTGGAGGTGTATTGGAAATTACAAGAGGCTTATAAGGACGAAGAGAAATACTTGGAATACGGTAGGAGACCGTAGTACCAATTTTTTTCATGCTTTGACGAAACAGCGGAGGGCATGGAACCGGATAGTGGGCTTATACGATACAAATGGAAACTGGGTGGTAGAAGATAAAGGAATTGAGAAGGTTGATTATTTTGATGATCTTTTAATACGACATCGCCTAGGGAATTTGATGATTTCCTAGACGAAATTAAACCAACTATCTCTCAGCAAACGATCCAACAGCTATTAAGGATTGCCACAGAGGAAGAGGTGCGGCAAGCCCTGTTTATGATGCACCCGGAAAAGGCACCGGGACCAGATGGAATGACGGCACTTTTTTTCCAGCATTCGTGGCACCTTATAAAGCAGGATATTCTGGAACTGGTCAATAATTCCTAAGACGGAGAGACCGGCTAAGATGACAGAGATGAGGCCTATAAGTTTATGTAATGTTGGTTATAAAAATATTTCAAAGGTGTTATGTCAACGGTTAAAGGGTTGTCTACCTGCTCTCATCTCGGAAACACAGTCGGCCTTCTTGACTGGGAGACTGATTTCTGACAATATCCTAATTGCACAAGAGATGTTCCACGGGCTGAGGACAAATAAGGCTTGTAAAAACATGTTTATGGCTATATAAACGGACATGAGCAAGGTTTATGATAGAGTGGAATGAAATTTTATTCAAGCATTACTTCAGAAAATGGGGTTTGACGATCATTGGATCCAGTTAATGATGGAATGCATATCTTCGGTACAATATAAAGTTTTATTAAATGGACAACCACGAGAAGAAATTATTCCCAATAGAGGTTTATGTCAGGAGGATCCTTTATCCCCGTATTTGTTCATTATGTGCACAGAAGCACTAATAGCAAATATTAAAAAGGCTGAAAATGAAAGACGATTGACGGAAATAAAAGTAGCACGGGCTTGCCCTTCAATTTCTCATTTGCTTTTTGCGGATGATAGTCTTTTTTTGTAAAGTGCAAAAAGAGGAGTGCCAGGTTATTTTGGAAATTCTCAAGGAACATGAGAAGGTTACGGGACAGCAGATAAATTTTCAGAATCGTCAATCCAGTTTGGCCATACAATTGATTAGACTACCCGTCAAGAACTTAGGGACGTTTTGGGAATTCAAAACTTAGGGACGTTTTGGGAATTCAAAACCTACGGGGAATTGGAACATATTTGGGGATCCCTGAAAATCTGGGAGGTTCCAAGGTTCAAGTATTTGTTTTTTTTTTCAGGAAAGATTAAACAGCAGAACCAATGGATGGACTTAAAAATTTTTGACTTAAGGAAGGAAGGAGGTAATTATAAAATCAGTGGTGACTGCTCTGCCCATTCATATTATGTCCGGTTATTGAATTCCAAAAACGGTGGCGAAAAAGCTGACCAGTGCGGTTGCACAATTCTGGTGGAGTCCCACTGGTAACACAAAAGGACTACATTGGAAATCTTGGTATAAGGTTTGTGCACACATGGAGGAGGGGGGACTCGGTTTTAGGGATATTACGGATTTTAACAAAGCTATGCTTGGAAAGCAACTCTGGAAATAAAGGTCGGTATTTCAGGAATGCTTCACCCCTAGAACCTATCAGATCGTACTCGTCCTCCTATGGTTGGCGCAGTATAATCTCAGCAAGATCTCTCGTTAGCAAATGACTAATCAAAAGGATGGGACCAGGATCATACATCTCAGTATGAAATGATCCTTGGTTCCCAACCCACCGCTCGAGACCAGCAAATAAAAAACAACATATTCTCTTACCAGATCTTACGGTTGACTCTCTCATCAATGCCTCGTCGCGAACATGGAATTTATCGGCTTTACATGAAATATTGGACCCCGTGGATGTTAAAATTGTCGAAAGTATTCCTTTAAGTGGGATACAAACAATTGACCGGGAGGGCTGGCAGTTCACAAAAAATGGAAAATATACGGTTAAGTCAGGATATCAAGTAGAACGAGCATATCCGGACAGAGGGAAGGGGCAGTAGAGTATGGACCCACAATTACTGATCTTAAAGCTAATTTCTGGAAGGTGCGTTGTCCACCTAAGATGAAGCATTCTCTATGGCAATTGTTGTCAGGATGTATAACAGTAAAGAAAAATCTAAAAGCAAGAGGTCTTCGAGATGATATCATTTGTGATAGATGTGGAGCAACAGAGGAATCTATAAACCATGTTTTCTTTGAATACCCACCAGCGGTTCAGGTTTGGGCTCTATCAGCGATTCCAACTCATCCAGCTCATTTTCCGGGACAATCTTTGTTTGCAAATATGGATTATTTATTATGGAGGGTTAAGCCGACAATGGAGGATCATCATTTTGCGTTGATACTTTGGTACATATGGAAGAGGTGAAATAATAAAGTTTTTAGTAATTACGACATGGATCCAAGGGATACTCTTAAGTTGGCTATGAATGAGTCTTTACTTTGGACGGAAGCTCAACAAGCACTGGTCCAAAAACAAAATCAGTTCATACAAACGACTGATGTGGTATTACCGATTCGTCCGGAATGATGGTGTTTCACGGATGGATCATGGAAAATGAATGCTACTTTTTCAGGATTAGGATGGTATAGTACCTTGGAAGGCTTTGATGGATTACTAGGAGCAAGAAATACAAGGGCTAGCCAATCCCCATTACTTACAGAAGTGGAAGCTCTCATTTTGGCAATGGAATGCATGCGGAATTTACGGCAATATAATGTTGCATTTGCAACGGATTGTTCTCAATTGGTGAAGATGGTTTCGGAACCAGAAGAATGGCCGGCTTTCACGAATTATTTAGAAGACATCAGGAGTCTTAAGAGAAGTTTTCACAGTTCGGAGATTATTCATATATCAAGGACGCAAAATGATAGGTCATGGATTTTACCCACTTTTAACCATGACTTATATATGTTTTTGGAAACAAAAGAATACTTTTAGTGCCTTTCTAGAGTTTTTTCAGGTTCAGGTACTCATTGGTGTAAAATAGCTAAAATGAAGATAAAATGGAGACTTTATGAAGATAATAAGCGACACTTTATGCCATCGACCGATATACGTTGAGGATATCGACCGATAGAAGTTAACCAAGATCGATCGATTGAAGGGCTTCAACATCGATCGATACTGAAGTCTCTCGAGTGATTAATTACAAATTAGAAGCCCTAATTGCTTCTAATAGTGTTGCTAATTACACTTTAAGTCCCTTGCCGTCTGTTAGGCTATAATAGAGGGTTTTGTACTAGTTTAGGGCAGACTTGCCTAGATACCTTTTGAAAGACCTAAGACTTGAGAGAAGCACTTTGTCATACCATTGAGAGAGCTTAGGATTCGAGAGAGAGAGAGATCTGAACTGCAATCACAGAGAAGATCTTGAACTCCCTTTGCTTTACTTATTTACTATTTCTCATATTATTTCTATTTAAAAGCATTATTCAAACCATCATGATTTTGTCTCTCATGAATATGTTTGAGTAGTCTAGCTGTTAGATTTAGGTTTCTCATCAAAGTTAACTAATGAATTAAATCAGTTCATTGTTAGGGTGTTTAAAATATAATTCTTCTTCTAGTTGTTCTTATTGCTATGATAAGGAAATGATCACCCTTAACCTAGATCCTAGGATTAATTTGTTCAAGTGAGAACTTGACAAACACCTGAAACCAAACTAGTTAGATCTATTTCTACTAAGCTTAAACGAGAGTTTCTGCTTAGTAAGGACTAGAGAACCAAATCAAACTCATCCTTAAGATTCACTAGAAACTATATCGATCGATAAGGCATCCGCTTGATCGACCGATATAGCGAAAGGTTAATCGATCGACATCTCTATTCGAGTATCGATCGATACCTTCTTGCGGTTATGATACGATAGTACATGACCCGAGATCTAGTTGAAGATAACCCTTTAGTTTGAGTTCAGAATTATGAACACTAAAAATCTTAACACCCTAAATACATGTTAAACCTGAGAAACACCTAAATCTAACTACCCTTTAAACCTTAAAACAAACACAAGTACTCAACCAAGCAATAACTTGCTTACCATTTAATTTACTGTTTTAAACCCTTTCAGTCTAGATTTACTTCGAAAACTAAACAATCTGTTGTGTAGTCCTAGAGTCTCTGTGGATTCGATCCCTAAGTACTACAATTGAACCTCTTTTGATGAGAGTAATTCACTCCTTCGGGTAATTTGAGTGATATCAAATTTGGTACCGTTGCCGGGGACTCTGTTCCCATTACCATCAGATTTAGTTTAGAATATAGTCTAGACCTTACTTTCGTGTTACTTAATTAATTTTCCCATTTTTTTTCTTTCTCTGCTATTACAGGGAACTCAAGATGGAAAAGACAGATTTCGGCTTAACATCGATCGATAACGAAACACGTACATCGAGCGATTTGTCGAACGAAGAATCGATTGGCAAAGACCAATCAACATCGATCGATACCAACCATCCGGAAGCAGGTAAGTCCCCACTTACCGATCCTAATAATGAGGAAGTAGTCGAAATCGAACCTTTAGGTCAATCACGCAATAAATCAAACGAATTAATAAATGAAGAGGGGACTGCAATCCATGTTCCTCCTCCGTCTTCAATCAAAGACGATGATAAGTTGCAAGACTACTTAGACCCCATTAAGACCTATTCCAATAGGTCAGCCATTAAGCTACCAGAGGATGATAAAAACAGATCAACACTTCATTTTGAATACATCCACCTGGTACAAGCAAACCCATTCCGAGGATCTGCCTCAGAGCATCCTCATGATCACATCGATTACCTAGAAGATCTAGAACTCGGTAATAACAATCGCTGTAGACTTTTTCCTTTCTTTTTAGGGAGAGAGGCTAAGAGTTGGTTGAATCAGTTACCAGCAGGCTCTTTAACCTACTGGAGAGAGATCCGAAATGCATTCATAAATCACTTCTTCGATGAAACTCGATACTGAGACACGAGACGAAAGCTTTCGACTTTCTTTCAAGAACCACGAAAATCATTTAGGAACGCTTGGTCAAGATTTAAGTAATATCAGCGAGACTGTACCCACCACGGGTATTCGAAACCAGAACTCCTTAAATTTTTTTACGGAGGCCTCGAATTGGATTACCAAATCACGCTTGATAATGCGAGTAACGGGAACTTTAGTTCCAGAAACTCTGAAGATGCTAAGCATCTGATTGAAAACATAGCCATGGGAAAATCTTATGAAAATAAGGATAAAGAAAGAGATGCTAGATCCAAGAACGCCCTTCAAATGCAAGAAATAAAGCAATCTTTGGATTCACTTCATTCCCTAATGAAGGAAAAGCCTGAAATAATCCAAAACACTGAAGATATCCAATCCATCGAACATATATTCTTTGGACAAGAACCCCAGCAAGAAAGCATCCTAAACATAGACAATTTTGCCCATGACTATGACGCCATAATCAGATCATACCAATGACGGGATAGAGTTAGGTTGAATCACGCCTCTACAGGACCTCAGAAATTGAGCAACAACCTAGACATCAGATTAAATCGCATTATCAGCATCATGTCAAGAAAAATCGAAATCTTGACTGATCAGGTTAGGCGTCTAGAGAGTAATACAGCCAGTAATGCTATATCCATAAGAAGGAAGCTGGATGTCTTCCGGGAATGACTGATACAAATCCAAGACGCCAGGTAACTATTGCAGTATTGAGAAGCGGGAAACAACTAACTCCAAACGCTACACCAAATGAGAGTACTGTAATCCAAGAAACAGAGACTCCCAAACCCACCCTAAATCCCGTACTACTCTCTTACCCGATAAACAAATCACCTCAGAACAAAGGAAAGAATACTAATTCTCAAGAAACTGAGACAGAGGTGATCATTATCAATGAGGATGAAGAAAGTGTAGTGGAACCGATTGATATCGATCGATCCGCAACTACGAATATCGATCGATCCGCAACCATGAACATCGATCAATCTAATGATGCAAGCATCGATCGACAGACGCCCGCAGGTTCTGAAGAAAAATCGAAGCCCGCTGATCCAACTATAGAACGGGTGTACAACACAAAACATCCCTTCCCTCCCAAATCAATACTAAACGCTACAGAGATTATGAGATCTGTCGACGAAATTTCGAGCACGTTAACATAAAGATGATACTCATCGACGCTGTAAAACTTTCACCTGCAATAAATCAGTTTGTCAAAGGGATGACAACAAAAAAAATTTCAGCAGGTAAGCGTAGTATAAATATGGTCTATGAGAAAGTTAGCGCAATTATACAAAGCGAAACTCCTGAAAAGGTACCCGACCCTGGAAGTTTTGTCCTTAGATGCCCAATTAGAGATCAGCTTTTCCCAAGAGCACTCTGTGATCTAGGCTCTAGTGTAAATTTAATGCCGCACTTAGTTGCAAGATTTCTTGGATACACTGAATTTACACCAGCCAACATCCAGTTATTTCTTGCGGATTGCTCCGTACGAATCCCGGAAGGAGTACTTGAAGACGTACCAGTAGAAATAAATGGATTATCCGTGCCGACAGATTTTGTCGTTCTTCATTATAAAAACGATCCGAGAGATCCAATACTACTAGGTAAGCCGTTCCTTGCGACTGCGAATGCCATTATTAATGTAAAAGCGGGACGAATAAATCTCAAAATAGGAGACATTCATATGAAATTTGACATGGAAAAAATCGTCACGCTCCCCCTAATAGACAAACCATCCTCCTATGTGGACGAAATTGAGAAATTAACACAAGACTTTTTGAAGATGTCATTTTCGGACGATCATCTCGAAAATGAGCTTTTAGCTGTGCAAAACGAAATTTTCAGCATAGATAATAGAGCAGACGACTATGATCATCTCATGGACTCTGTTCCAAAATCGAGTGACAATGGAACCAACGATGACAGTGATTCAAAAATCGATATCGCCCGATTATCAGTCCCGATATCGATCGACAACCGTCATCACTAGGTGACCTCTCGAGAGAAAAAGCACCAAATGTGGAGCTTAAACCTTTACCCGCTGGACTCAAATATGCTTTTCTAAAAGAGAACGACTATCCAGTCATAGTTAACGCGAACCTTACAAACGGGAAACTTGCGCTGAATAAACTGCGAAAGCAAAGGAAAGCCCTTGGATACTCCTTGGATGACATACCTGGCATCTCACCAGATCTTTGTATGCATCGGATTCATCTGGAAGACGAATCCAAATCATCTATAGAGCACCAAAGACGACTCAACCTGAACCTCAAAGAAGTCGTAAAAAATGAAATAATCAAACTGCTTGATGCATGAATAATTTATCCAATTTCCGATAGTAATTGGGTAAGCCCAGTCCATATAGTACCAAAGAAGGGAAGTATTACAGTGGTAAAAACGAAAAGGATGAACTCATTCCAACGCAAACCGTCACTGGACACCGCATGTGTTTTGATTACAGGAATTTAAATTCCGCTACCCGGAAGGATCATTTCCCTCTTCCATTCATTGATCAAATGTTGGAAAGACTAGCAAATCATCAATACTACTGTTTTCTTGATGGATATTATGGATTCTTCCAAATTCCAATACATCCAGATGATCAAGAAAAAACAACATTTACATGCCCCTATGGAACCTTTGCATATCGAAGAATTCCATTTGGTCTATGTAATGCACCAGATACTTTCCAGGGCTGCATGATGTCAATTTTCACTGATATGATTGAAGATTTCATGGAAGTGTTTATGGATGATTTCTCAGTATATGGATCAATTTTCAAAGATTGCCTCGACAACCTATGTAAGATATTGGAGAGATGTGAAGAAAAGAATCTAGTCCTTAACTGGGAAAAATGCCATTTTATGGTTAATGATGGAATCATGCTCGGACATAAAGTGTCTGCGGCTGGAATTGAAGTAGACAGAGCAGAAATTGAGGTAATGACTAGTCTACCATACCCTACCAACATTAAAGACATCATGAGTTTCCTGGGTCATGCTGGTTTTTATAGGAGATTTATTGAGCATTTCAGTAAGATAGCCAGACCTCTCACTACCCTTCTTTGCAAAGATATTAAATTTGACTTTACACCAGAATGTCAAAAGGCTTTTGAAAAGATCAAAGAAGCTCTTATGACTACCCCCGTCGTACAAGCACCAGATTGGAATCTTCCATTCGAAATAATGTGCGATGCGAGCGATTTCGCTGTAGGCGCAGTTCTAGGGCAACGTAAAGACAATAAGCTGCATGTCATTTATTATGCTAGCCGGACACTAGACGACGCTCAGAGAAATTATGGAATGACGGAAAAAGAACTACTTGCAGTAGTATACGCTTTCGAGAAATTCCGTAACTATCTAGTAGGTTCAAAGGTCATTGTCCACACAGATCATGCAGCTATTAAATATCTTATGCAAAAGAAAGACGCGAAACCACGCCTTATCCGTTGGATACTACTCCTCCAAGAATTCGACATGGAAATCAAGGATAATAGAGGAGTAGACAATAGTGTCACAGATCATCTTTCCCGGATACAAGTGGACGACGACGTCCCTATTAATGATTCTCTTCCGGACGAAAATGTGTACTTCACAGATTCTTCATTCGTCGGTCATATAGGACTCTTATCCGAAAATTCCTTAGCCGACGATCTCGACACGTTTAACTTTGGAGATCCTATGTCGATCGATGGATACGACAACACATCAGTCGATACTGATGATCCTATGTCGATCGACGAAAACATTGAGGAATCGATCGATCCCACCACTGAAATATCGATCGATAGGACCCACGATGTCGACTTGCGAAATGTTTCTATTACGATCACCATAGATACCGCTGTCACAGTGGCACATAACGTGATTATCGACACGCATACTATCCCCCAGGATAGGGAAACGTTGCACGAAACACAAGCCGTGGATAAACAATTCGGCGAACGACCCTGGTATGCTGACATAGTTAACTATCTGGCGGCAGATGTCGAACTAGAGGATCTAAAACGCTACGACAGAAAGAACTTCTTCAGAGAAGTAAGGAGATACCATTGGGATGAACCTTCCCTGTACAAACAATGTGCCGACGGCATATTTAGACGCTGCATCGCTGAAACTGAAATTTCAAACATCATTTATCATTGCCATGGATCCGAATATGCCGGACATTTCGCAACCTTTAAAACGGTTTCCAAAATTCTCCAAGCAGGATTATGGTGGCCAACAATGTTCCGCGATGTTCATACCTACATTGTTCAGTGTGATAGATGTCAGCGTCTGGGTAAGATCAGCAAAAGACATGAGTGGAACAAAAATTAATTCTTGAAATAGAAGTCTTTGACTGCTGGGGAATTGACTTTATGGGTCCCTTCCCGTCTTCCTACGGAAACAAATACATCCTAGTTGTTGTTGATTATGTTTCCAAATGGGCAGAAGCAATAGCTTCACCAACGAATGATGCATCCGTAGTCGTTAAAATTTTTCAGAGCATCATTTTTCCAAGATTTGGAGTACCTCGAATAGTCATAAGCGACGGTGGAAGTCATTTTATAAAAAAAATCTTTGAGAACTTACTCAAAAAGAACGGAGTTCACCATCAGGTAGCAACACCTTACCATCCGCAAACCAGGGGACAAGTCGAAGTTTCCAACAGACAAATCAAAGTGATTTTGGAAAAGACTGTCGGAGCCACAAGGAAGGATTGGTCTATAAAATTGGATAATGCACTATGGGCTTATCGAATTGCATTTAAAACTCCACTTGGAACTACCCCATTCCACCTGCTCTATGGTAAATCATGTCACTTACCAGTCGTGTTAGAGCATAAAGCAGCATGGGCAACCAAATTGTTAAATTTTGACATTAAACCAGCTGCCGAAAGGAGACTCATCCAGCTTAACGAACTGGACGAAATAAGACATATGGCTTACGAGAACTCAAAGTTGTATAAGGAAAGAACAAAAGCTTATCATGACAAAAAAATCATTTCTCGGCATTTTGCCACCAATGATCAAGTTCTTTTATACAATTCTCGTTTGACATTATCTCTCGGAAAACTATGTTCTCGTTGATCTGGCCCTTTCACCGTAACTAACGTCCATCCAAGTGGTGCTGTCACTCTTACTAATGGAAAAGGAGAAGAATTTACGGTAAACGGCCAACGAGTGAAACACTATTGGGTTAAGCCCCCAAAGGAAAAACCTTTAGAGTTAGGTATGCCTAACTCCCATTAGAGTTTCATACTAGCAAAGTCAAGCTACTGACTTTAACTAAGCGCTGAGTGGGAGGCAACCAACTAATTAGAATTATAATTTTCATATTTTCTTAGCATTGCTTAGCATTTCATTAGTTAGCTATAAATAATTCAGCAAACTAGAAAAACATCGTAGCCACATTGGGATTACATCGATCGATATAGCCAAACCCTTATCGATCGATACGGACATATCGAGGGCGAACCCCGTTTTTAACTCGATACGCGCCGTCTCTACCTCATAATCGCAAATCAACCCGAAAATTCAAAACTCTTTTTCTCTCTTGATTCTTCACGAAATCCTTTCGTTTTTTGCCTCATTCCACTCGGATTTCAACCTTCTTCTCGGTTTATATCTCAATTTCACTATCCTTCAAGGTATATTCACTTAAATTTCTAGATTTCATGAACCCTAGGTTCAAAATAACCTTGACTTAAAACCGGTTGAAACGTATGATTTTTCTTTGGTTGAAGTTGCTAGGATTGTTAGAATAGAGGTTTATGAGTATTAGAACTAGGATTTACACTGTTTTATTGCGATTTGGATTGCTGAATTTTTTGCAGGTTTCGGAACCCAATATCGATCGATATGGTTCATCTTATCGATCGATATGAGCTCGATATGGAAGACACGGAGATCCAAAATCAATCAATATACTTTAGTACCTATCAATCGATATGATCTTACACGACGAACACTAATGACCTGTTTTCATGGCTTATGCAGATGGTTTCTCCGGATGCACAACAGAGAGGAGAACGAAGCGTCGCCTTGACCCTGGCGCCACTACCAGTGCACGCCCATCTACTTCCACCTCAACACCGAGAGATGACGAGTGCGCTCCTTGGCCCATTGCGGATGGGCAACCTATCAGACTCCGCCGAGTTTTCGACGATCCTAAAGACGTTGCCAAGAGCAACGCGTGTCTGCACCGCACAGTGTCCGACGACTAGACAACTATGACAGCCTGTTCTACAACGCTTGGCTGGACGTAGAGATAGCCCTGACACGCTTCATCGATCCTGACATTGTCCGGAGCCTCGGGATCAAGCATGACTTGAGCGACATGCTCGTTCAGCTCGGCCTTGGGACCATAGCCTCCCAACCCTACGACCTCTACCCCTCCCTCATCAGGCAGTTCATGGCTACAGTCCGATTCGAGTACAACAACCACCCCAACAGTGTGGCTTGTGATGGCGTTCTCTCTTTCTTCGCCAGAGGCATAAGGTACTACATCACTATCTCTGAGCTCTGCGCCATATACGGATTCCAGAACTCTACAGCTACACATAGCAGCCTCTCATCCTTCCCCGGGGTGAAGGAGTTCTGGGGGATTATTGGTACCGGTCCTTGGAGCCAAACAAGGTAAGGATCCTTGCGTCCACTCTGCTGTGCAAGATGGAGCCAAACAAGGTAAGGATTCACGAGCTTACACTCCTCTACCACGCGCTTGATGGAGTGGTCAACCTGACCTTTGTGGATCCCGATAAAGACCTGACACCACCAAACCTTGGAGCTGTTTTTGCTGAGCACCTGGTCAGCTTGAAGACGAAGCCTTTCGCTGGGACCGCGAGGAAGAAGGAGCAGGTACGGAGCCTCCTCACACCGATCTTCCAGCATCTCCAGATTCGTTTGGACAAGGGAAGTGCAAAGACATCTCGCGCGTACATAGACGCAGCTCACATGCGCAGCAGCCTATG
The DNA here is from genome assembly GCA_026261945.1 of Hirschfeldia incana. Lineage (NCBI taxonomy): Eukaryota > Viridiplantae > Streptophyta > Magnoliopsida > Brassicales > Brassicaceae > Hirschfeldia > Hirschfeldia incana. The sequence goes on from JABCMI010000030.1 coordinate 1,754,839, forward strand.
GATAGACAGGCAACTTTCCTGGACCTTCAGGACTATCGCCGGAGAGCGTAGGATCACCTTACCACGCCGAGAGTTGACTGACTTCGACGGTGACTTCGAGAGACTCAGGTTCCAGCCTGACGCACGCATGATCAGAGATCCCACCGCTCAGCATCGTCCGACAGGAGCCCGCAGAACCGACACCCCCAGAGCTACACCAGCGACATGCCTTCCATCATTCCCAGACCTCGCAGGCTTGGAGGATAGCGATGAGAGGGTTTACAGGAGAGGAGTGCTGCGTGCCCTTCAGGCTATCTGGTCCCGTGTTTCGCATTTCAGCTGCTCAAGCCGTGCCAGCATTTCGGCCCATTATCCCTCAGCACCAGGACCATCTCACCAGTACCGTCAGGACGAGGAGGAGGACGATGACGACGAGGGCAGTTAGGAGTGATTCCATTGCCCATCTCTATCCCTTATCTTATGCTACTATGTTTTTCATATCAGACTTGTAGGATTTATTCTAGTACTTTATTATTGCTCTGCATTTTATCACTTATTATCTAACCATTCATACGTGTTGAGACTATCTAACAGTGCTAACATCGAGATACCAAACTCATAGAAGATGAGTTAGATGGACTAAGAACACCATTGATGAGGAAAATTACGTAGAGAGCTCCATATCGATCGACAGTGATATTGTCGATCGATATACTTACACATATACCGATCGATGTTGTTGATGCCGTATAGATCGATATCTCCGCTGAGAGGTACGAAAAATCTTGCTAACATGAACAACTTTGTTACAATACTTATTTTGCCTCTTAGACCAACTAACGCTGGGGACAATGTTGTTTAAGTCTGGGGGGGGGGGTATCCACTAACATTTCTTGTTTTATAACATTTATTCTCGTTTTATAAAAAAATAAAATAAAAAAAAATTTAAAGAAGGAAGCAATGATTAATTTGATCTACACTTTTTATATAACCACTCTTTAGCACCATTCTTAGATATGTTGATTGCAGAAAGAACTATAGATGCTAAAGTGGAGCACCTGTCACCTTGACGACACTTTTTACGATTGTTTGGAAGAACCAAAGCTGATTTCCAACCTAACATGACATTCTATTGCTTGTCTTCGGGCTTGGTATACAAGGGATCAGAATCCTCCTACAAGTCTGGAAGGTAATAGTCTGTGTGTTTCTGATTCCCTTTCTTCTCTCTCTCTTCGGCATCCTATCGGAAGAAAGAAAGAAAAATTTGTATAAAAGATGTGATATGATTTCTTGAGAAGTAGAGGGGTAGGAGTGACTCATGCGACCCCACTATTCGCTTATTCTGAAAGATATATATGTTGCTAAGACAACGAGATGAGACAAAGATAGCCTTTGTGGCTGTCAATGTTCATTAAAATCTGAAACTATGAGGGTTCAGAGAAGAGAGAAAAAGAAGGAAGAAAGGAATCAGAGAAGACTACATGTGTGTTCAGAAACTTGCTTGAGTTGAGTCCATGTATTTCTTGATCGATACTCCCAAGGTAAAGCCTGCACTTATATCTTATGCATAAATGAAATCAGTAGAGGGGAAGACAAACATGATTGCTAAGTTGTTGGCTAGATGGATTGTTGCTAAGCTAAGATATGGCATAATGTAATTCTAAGATTGATATATATATATATATATATATATATATATATATATATATATATATATATATATATATATATATATGATGTGGTTTGCGATAAATGAGAGGTGATGATCTTGAGTTTAAGATCACAGGAGCTTCTACCTTTCAAACCTTTTCTAGACCAATGTCATGTTGTTTGCTTGAGGACAAGCAAAAGGATAAGTCTGGGAGAGTTGATAGGTCATGGATTTTATCCACTTTTAACCATGACTTATATATGTTTTTGGAAACAAAAGAATACTTTTAGTGCCTTTCTAGAGCTTTTTCAGGTTCAGGTACTCATTGGTGTAAAATAGCTAAAATGGAGCTAAAATGGATACTTTATGAAGATATTAGCCAAGCGACACTTTATGCCATCGACCGATATACGTTGAGGATATCGACCGATAGAAGTTAACCAAGATCGATCGATTGAAGCACTTCAACATCGATCGATACTGAAGTCTCTCGAGTCATTAATTACAAATTAGAAGCACTAATTGCTTCTAATATTTTTGCTAATTACACTTAAGTCTCTGGCCGCCTGTTAGGCTATAATAGAGGGTTTTGTACTAGTTTAGGGCAGACTTGCCTAGAGACCATTTGAAAGACCTAAGACTTGAGAGAAGCACTTTGTCATACCATTGAGAGAGCTTAGGATTGGAGAGAGAGAGAGATCTGAACTGCAATCACATAGAAGATCTTGAACTCCCTTTGCTTTACTTATTTACTGTTTCTCATATTATTTCTATTTAAAGCATTACTCAAACCATCATGATTTTGTCTCTCATGAATATGTTTGAGTAGTCTCAATGTTAGATTTAGGTTTCTCATCAAGGTTAACTAATGTATTAAATCAGTTCATTGTTAGGGTGTTTAAAATATAATTCTTCTTCTAGTTGTTCTTATTGCTATGATAAGGAATTGATCACCCTTAACCTAGATCCTAGGATTAATTTGTTCAAGTGAGAACTTGACAAACACCTGAAACCAAACTAGTTAGATCTATTTCTACTAAGCTTAAACGAGAGTTTCTGCTTAGTAAGGACAAGAGAACCAAATCAAACTCGTCCTTAAGATTCACTAGAAACTATATCGATCGATAAGGCATCCGCTTGATCGACCGATATAGCGAAAGGCTAATCGATCGACATCTCTATTCGAGTATCGATCGATACCTTCTTGCGGTTATCGTACGATAGTACATGACCCGAGATCTAGTTGAAGATAACCCTTTAGTTTGAGTTCAGAATTATGAACACTAAAAACCTTAACACCTTAAATACATGTTAAACCTGAGAAACACCTAAATCTAACTACCCTTTGAACCTTAAAACAAACACAAGTAATCAACCAAGCAATAACTTGCTTACCATTTAATTTACTGTTTTAAACCCTTTCTGTCTAGCTTTACTTCGAAAACTAAACAATCTGTTGTGTAGTCTTAGAGTCTCTGTGGATTCGATCCCTAAGTACTACAATTGAACCTCTTTTGATGAGAGTAATTCACTCCTTAGGGTAATTTGAGTGATATCACAAAACAAAAAGGCGGATAGCTTAGCACGTGGGGTGAGGCAACATACATCGTTTACTGTCCATATGGATACAGAGCATCCAACTTGGTTTACAGAGTGCACATGAGTCTGTAACGCTGTCGACAAAAAAAAAGAACACATCAGATCATCAGCTATTAAAACAATCATCGAAGAAGACTTCTTATGAAATCTTCTACAAATCTTATATGAGGAAGACGTACATAAGACTTCCTCATTTAGCTAGAAACATTATTACACATCATTGTTTGTAACTTCATAATTATCACCAATTAAATTATGAATTCGACAATGTAGTCCCAATATTGAATAATAAACATGAATTAGCAAGAAAATATTAAAAAGTCATTTTCATTTTGGATAAATTTGAGGTTTAATAAAGATTTACGTAGAAGACTTCTTTTGAAGTCTTCCTCAGATGACTTCAAATGAAGTCGTCCTCGGATGACTTCATACGAAGTCTTCTGTTTAGGTCATTGTTGCAATTGCAAATTTACGAAGGAAGACTTCTTAAGAAGTCTACTCTACTGAAGACATCCTTGGAAGTCTTCCTTTCTAAATATTGGTTTAATTTTGAAATTGAAAGTTTTTCGAAATTCCCAGAGAAGACTTCCCTGAAAGTCTTCTCGGATAAACATGTTAGTTTTGAATTTGACCAAAGTTGGTAAGAAATTTGACTTTTTGTAGAATACTTCAAAAGTAGTCTTCTATAAGTCGTCTGAAAGTCTTCTACATGTGGCAAGAAGTATGCTGGGGTACTATTGCAATTACTATTTTTGACTTTTCTAAAGAAGACTTCTTTAGAAGTATTATGTAGGATGACTTCTATAGAAGTCTTCTCTCGCGGGCAAAAGTTTTACCAAAACTCATAACTAAACTCAAGAAGACTTCGTTAGAAGTCTTCAGCTTTTTGTTAAGACATTTACTTTTATTTTTCAATTGTAAAAGTGACCCAGCAGACTTCTTCAGAAATTTAGAAGACTTCCAAATGACTTATAGAAGATTTTTTCTGAAGTATTCACCGAGAAGACTTCCCTAGAAGTCTTCTTCAAAAAGTAAAATTTCAGACCAACTTTGGTCAAATTGAATACTAATATGTTTATCCGAAAAGACTTTGAAGGAAGTATTGTATTAAAATTGCGAAATTTTTTGTTTACAAAGGAAAGTTAGAAGACTTCTAAATAAGTCTTCTGTTAAAACACACACAAACGGTCACTTGCAAAACTAACATATGCATTGACCAGAAGACTTCATTAGAAGTCTTCTTCGTCAATTCAGATCTGAAAAATAAAATGTGGTTCACCATTTCATATTTTGAACTCGTGAGATGACTTGTGTTGCTTCTCCAATCACCCAGAATTTCACCACAACAACTACCTACTCGTTATTCACCAATAATTGTGAGATTATGAACCTTACATAATTTGTAATAAAAATATTCAGTTTTTGTTATGGATTTTGAGAGAAAATGTAAGATATATGGTTTGTGTGGATAGGAAATGAAAAAAAAAATATGAGAAAAAATTGAAACTTTAGGGCATTAACACTTTCAATTTGGTAGTTCATTTTGGTTGATGTATTGATTTCAGTGACAAAGTTGTAAATATTTGGAGAAGATGAGGATGGTATAGTAAAAGCATTCATTTTCAAAAAACATAGAAAAAAAATAATGGCATTTTCGTGAATAACTAGAACTTCTATGGTGAATAGGGCAAAACATAATTTCAAAAAAATCATAGGTTACTTTGTGTCTGACTTCAAATTTTGAGTTATTTTGAAAGAATCTCTTCAAATAAATTGTTATACTTGAGATTAAGAATTAAGCTTCTACTTAAGATTTAAGGTTAAAATTATAATTAAGATTTCAAAAATATAGATTTAAAGTTGAACTTAATGATTTGAGGTAAAAAAAAATTGTTATGTAAGTTTAAGATTTAAAATTAAAAAAAAAAAGATTGGAGGTCTAAAGGGTTATGTTTAGATTTTAGGGTTTAAAAGCATGTTTATGGTTAAAACAATTGTGGCAATTGTGACCAAAAGATATTTTATAGACAAGTCACAAAATATTTTGTGGCTAGATCATAGCAAAGGATATTTTTTTGTAGATTTGCCACAAATTTAGCCACACTTTATTTTGTGGCAAAAACATCGCTATGTTTTACTCTTTAAAAAATTCATAGCTTTTTCTGCCAAGTTTTTGCACTTCGTAGCAATATCAAATTTGCCATGAAATATTTGTGGTTATTTTGTGGCTGTGGCAGAGATTTCTATTAGTGGCCACAATTGGCAATCATTATTTGATGACACATTTGTCACATGATCGCCTCTTTTTATCAGTCTCAAAACGCAGATTCTGGCTAATGATGCCTGGGAATCCAATGCCGAGTTGAATTTCGATTCTTGTGACTGACTGGAAAGCCTATAGTCTACTCTTCAATTGCCGGCTGGAGATCAGCAGTTGCCTTCTACTTCGTTCTTGTATATTTCCAGCCAATTTTGATGACTCAAACCTCTGATAAGGATTAATTATTTCCTAAAGTTTACAGATAGGCTGCCTCGATAGGATATCATAATCCAAAATCAAAAGAAAAATGAAAGAAGATTTGCAGGGTGGTCGAGTTCAAAAAAAAGAAATTTTAGCTATCTACCAACTACTGAATTTCAAAAACCCTAAATCATTTGGTGGTTCTACAAAGGAAGCTGAGTTGGCCTACATGAAGAAATAGTAATGTTTCCATTCTTGTACTTTCTAGAGCGTCTTGTCAGGATGTTGTGCTCGTTCCTCAGTTTTGAGAAAAAGAAACTTGTGTCCCTTTTGAAGCAAAACACCGTCACCTCAAAAGCTAAGTGTTTGAACGGGAAACGGTAATGAATAATAAGATGTGGGTTTAGCAAAGACGTCTTATTGATAGTCGGAAAAGCGTTTGGTCGGTTACGAGGAAAAAGAAAGGAACAACAATTTCGGAAAATACAACTAAACAGAGTGATTATGGAAACCCTAATTTTAGCCGTCGAGTGAGTGAAACCCTAATAAAAAAATATTAGCTTAGCGTATCTAAATATATTAACTTTTGATGGAGTTCCATCCTTTCCATAAACTATTAGCCGTGAATCTTTCACTTTTCATACCCACACATTTAATTAACAAATGCTATATGTGGCATTGGATTGAACGATCTAGGATACAAAAAATGCGAATATTAAATATAAAAGAGAATTTGTGGAAAATAAGACAATAAGATTCCATGTAAATGTAGAGAAAAAGGTAAAAAATAGTTGTGTTTACGCTCTGTGACCTAGTTTGTGTCGTGTTTATGGGCTTCTGGCTTATTGGGCCGAGATGCGGAGCCGGCTTCGTTTAGTCGCCAATGAGTGACTGAAAGTATTCTGGGGTCGCTACAAAGAGCCAGCTTCTCGAGCTGGCGCTGAGCCGTTAATGTTTCCGAACGGGCTTGGGCTTCTATTCTCCGGGCCTTATGAGGATGTACGAATCCACCCTCTACACTAAGAAGCTCATTGAAAAATATATCTCTTCTATCAATATCCTAAGCAACAAGAAGATCCTAATCGATCATGACGTCAATTAGGATTGTATGATTGAGTACAAATTAAAGTGTCAAGTTAGAAGGTGGGGGATAGTAAATCACATCTTGTCGTCTTCTTGAAACAATGACTCTTAGACACATGTATATCCCAATAGGTGAATCCAACGGTTGTTTGTATGGACTAAGGATCAGAAAAGGAAAATCCTCATAAACGAACAGGCTGCTGAAAGGGTTCTGTAACAACTTTAAAGTAGATATTGTCAATAAATGACCACCCCAGTTATCGCCTCTGATAGTAGATGGCCACTTCTCGGCTTCAGAGATTGCTTCTTGACAAACAAAACTACCATGTTTACTAGCCGGTAGTGGACTGTAAACTGGTGACTGAAGACTCTCAACATCCTTGTCAGCCTCATCATTATCTTTGTTAACTTCTTCACTGATTTTTCATTAACTGTCTTGATTTATTTCATCTCGGTGCAAGTTTTCAGAAAGTTGAATCAAGTTGAGTGGACGAAATCTAAGGTGATTCTACCTTTTAGCGCTGATCTATATCTACTAACTAAATATTTTGTGACTAGATCATAGAAAAAGATATATATATATATATATATATATATATTTGAAGATTAGCCACAAAATTTAGCCCGTTTTATTTTGTAGCTTTGCGTAGCATTTTTTGCTACGTTGTATATAGAAATGCCATGTTTTTTTATTTCGTAGCAATATCAAATCCGCCACGAAATATTCATGGCTTTTTTGTGCTGTAGCCGAGATTTCTACAAGTGGCCACAACTGGTTCTCATTCTTTGAAGATATATTCGTCAAATGATCGCCTCAGTCTATCTGTCTCAAAATGCAGTTTCTGGCTAAATTTGTCCTAGGAATCCAACACCGAGATGTTGGCTTTTGATTCTTGTGAAGAACCAAAAAGCCTATAATCCACTCTTCAATTGCCGTTATATATATTGATAGCATTTCCTGCTACGTTGTACATTGAAATTCCCTTTTTATATCGTAGCAATATCAAATCTGCCACAAAATATTCGTGGCTATTTTGTGCTGTGGCCGAGATTTCTACAAGTGGCCACAACTGGTTCTTATTCTTTGACGATGTATTCGTCAAATGACCGCCTCGGTCTATCAGTCTCAAAATGCAGTTTCTTGCTAATGATGTCCTAGGAATCCAACACCGAGATGTCGGCTTTAGATTCTTGTGAAGAACTGAAAAGCCTATAGTCTACTTTTCAATTGCTGACTGCAGATAAGCAGTTAACTTGTACTTTGCTTCTTTCTGATATCAAGTCACTTTTGATGACTCAGACCTCTCAAAAGGATGCATGAAGTCTTTCTAAATGTCCGCAAACCAGCTACCTCGATCGGAACTCATACTCCAAAAGCTAAAGAAAATAGAGTAGATTAGTAGGGTGATCGAGTTCAAGAAATTCTAGCTATCTACAAACTGCTGAATTTCACAAAATCCTAGAATAATTTGGTATTTCTACAAAAGAAGTAGAGTTCGTCAACATGAAGAAATAGTAGTGTTGCCATTCTTGTTACTTTGCTAGTGTCATGTCAAGATGTTGTGCTCGTTCCTCAAATGTTAGAAAGAAAAACCTTTGCCTCTTTTGAGGCAAACGTCATCATTTTTCCAGAAGCTCTGACGCTTATTGAAAAATCAATCGACAAACAATATCATAAGCGCCACAAAGATCCAAATCAACCATGTTGTTAATTAGGATAGTATGATCTGGTACCTATTACAGTGAGAATTTAGAAGGTGTGGGATAGGAAACAACATCTTGTTGTATTCTTGAAACAATGACTCTTAGACACATGTATACCCCATTAGTGAATCCCATTGTTGTCTGTAAGGACTGTGGGTCAGAAAAGGAACAGCCTTACTGGTGCAGCCTGGGTATGGCTTATAACTTGGATCACTTGAAGGTGGATGGAAAGAGGGTGTTCTAAGAGGCTACTAGCACTCCTTTGAACTATGATCGACTCCCTGAAGCTATGGAATGGCGACAGAGATGGTTTGCTACTCAAAGACACAAGATCACCTTGTATTGTCTAAGATGGTTCACTAGGAATTTCTTCCCTTAGTGAGATCAATGTTCTTGAGCTGAACAGAGAAAGCTAGAGACTTGAAACAACTTTATTTGAAAGTTCTTTGATTGAAAGTTGAATGAAAAACAAAGCAAGCTGCTTGCACACCCTTAAACAATTCGACAGAAATCCTATGGCTAAACCAAGTTGGTTTAATCCCCTTCCTAATCCTAATTGAAATCGAGATTGGTTTAATTTAAAATCCTAATTCTACCCAAACTTGGTTTACTAATCCAAATTGTTTCTGGTTTAAATTAAATGAAAGCACAATAACCAGAAACATTACAATTTAATTAAATTGAACCAACCAGCTGGTTTGTCTTGGTTTTCTCCATTGGAACTCTTCCCCACGATTTTGGCTAAGTCCTGGAGGGTCCTCTCTTGTGCTCTCAGACTTGATCTAGTCACTGGTCCAATCCACACACTGGCTGGCTCTCCTGGTGTCTCTCTCTCTGGTTCAGATTCTGGTACTGGTTCTACTCATTTGCAGCCTCCTCATCAGTGTCACTCAGCTCCTCTTCAAGTCACCGTCACCTCAAAAGCTAAGTGTTTGAACGGGAAAAGGTACTGAATAATAAGATGTGGGTTTAGCAAATACGTCTTATTGATAGTCGGAAAAGCGTTTGGTCGGTTACGAGGAAAAGAAAGGAACAACAATTTCGGAAAATACAACTAAACAGAGTGATTATGGAAACCCTAATTTTAGCCGTCGAGTGAGTGTCTTCTGTGTCTATATCCTTCTTGTTGTCCAGTGTATGTAAACAATGCTTTTCTTTGTTCGTAAGGTTTAATAAGAAATTATTAGCTTAGAGTATCTAAATATATTAACTTTTGATGGAGTTCCTTCCTTTCCGTAAACTATTAGCCGTGAATCTTTCACTTTTCATACCCACACATTTAATTAACCAATGCTATATGTTGCATTGGATTGAACGATATAGGATACAAAAAATGTGAACACTAAATATAAAAGAGAATTTGTGGAAAAGAAGACAATAAGATTCCATGTAAATGTACAGAAAAAAGTAAAAAATAGTCGTGTTTACGCTCCGTGACCTAGTTTGTGTCGTGTTTATGGGCTTCTGGCTTATTGGGCCGAGATGCGGAGCCGGCTTCGTTTAGTCGCCAATGAGTGACTGAAAGTATTCTGGAGTCGCTACGAAAAGCCAGCTTCTCGAGCTGGCGCTGAGACGTTAATGTTTCCGAACGGGCTTGGGCTTGTCTTCCTCGGGCCTTATGAGGATTGACGAATCCACCCTCTACACTAAGAAACTCATTGAAAAATCTATCTCGGCTGCCAATATCCTAAGCAACAAGAAGATCCTAATCGATCACGTCGTCACTACATGAAAAATGTCCATTCTTAGCGGACGGAAACAGCTATCGTATGTTTTTGTTAGCATTATTGAAAGTGATATGTCTGCTCCAGCTATCTTAGGTCCCTCCTATATTATAGCGTTATCGGAAATGCTAATGTAAGTTAACATTAAGATAGCTGTTTTTACAGTTTGCTATTAAATATGTAACTTTATAATAGCGTGAATATTGGGTGCTATATAATAAGTTGAGATAGCTTGTTTTACTAGTTGTTAAATAATGTGTAATTATACTTGTTTGTGTTATTGGAATTTATATGATAGCTTTTTATTACATGCTATTATGCCTTTTTGTAGCACTTCCTGATGTGTCATAAAACATTTTGTTATGGCAGAATTTTTTCTGTTATGATTATTTATATATTCCATTTCAGAACCTGCCACATTCATTGATAGAAAAGTGCCAAACTACAACATCCAAAACAATAACATTCAGTCTACAAAGATATAACCCAAAGCACAAGTCTTAAACAAAACTAGAAAGCAACAACATTCAAGTAGTAGAGTAGTACAATAGACCTGATGATAGTAGTCTTAACACAAGATGACAACAACACTCAATTTCAGAAGATGGACGCCAAACCTCTGCCAACGTAACCTTCACCACATCGACCCAGACTTTAACTGCATTAGGTCCCAAGGGAACAAAGTGTACATAGTGCTCTGGGTTATCCGAACCCCACCTTCCTTCTGCAACCACCTGATTTTTCCCACCGATGGACATCAACTTGCACTTCTGATTCTCTTTGGCATCATTTTGAGAAAGACGCTGCAAAGTTTGCAAGACAAACAGTTTATGGCAATGTATGATATAACAACTAACAAACAGAAATATAGACCCATAAACTACAAACTTTACCTGAGATCTTCGAACAGGAGAGGGAGCTTGAGTATTTTTAGCTTTAGGAGAAACTGAGTTGATTGGAGATTTAGAACCTGGTGATGATGTCGCACATGAAGCTCCAGCTCGAGATTTCTTTGTCGGAGATTGTGATACAGATTTGACTGCATTCGACGCTCTTGGAGATGTAGAGCTTGGTGAATCTGTTGTGCTTTCAAACACACACTTATCGGCAGGCCATGCTACAAAATGCTTCTGTGAATCACGAAGGTATGTCTTCTCTGGTCTAGGTCTCCATAGAAATATTTCAGGTTCGTGTACCACATCCACAAATACTTTAAGTGCATTCGGTCCAAGAGGGAGAGAATCAACCAATGCTTTTGGCTCTTTACACTGCCAACGACCTTCAGCAACAACTTCGTCTGTAGATGACCACGGTGATAGGAGTTTGCATTTGTTCATAGAATAGGGCGTTGGGCTCTACAAACACATTCCAAACACAACTAGCAATTTGTTAATCAGAACCACTCGACAACAACAAAGACAAATGAATATTCATGTTTCTTATCAGTTAGATATCTTACTCTCAGAGGAATGTCTTCAGAATACATCCCATGGTCAATAAAAATGCATTTATTGACAGGCCATGCAATCATATCGCCAACTGCATGCTCAACATTGTACATACCCGTTGCAGGCCTCCAAAGAATGCATTTGGTTTGATCGCAGATTCCACCAAAACTTTAACAGCTAGAGGGCCTAAGGGGATGTCATTGACAAAGTCATCCGGTTCAGATGAAATAATACGACCCTCAGCAACGTTTTCATCAGAACCAGACCAATCAACCAACATACACTTAGGCTGTGCTCTTTTGTTAACACTCTACACAAACAAATTTCATATGACATCAGTGGTTTCTACAGCATATTGCATAGATGAAAATTAATCTAAATTACTTACTCTAGCTTGCAGTTCCTGAGTTTTCACCTATTTCAGGTTCTTGCTGAAACATTAAAGCATATAAGAAATCAGACTATGACTGTAAGAATAATGATATGCTTATTATCACTAACCTGTCTCTTCATTCTAGCAAGTTCAGACTCCAACTCGTTACCCTGGTGAAGCAAATGAAAATGCTTCTGTTCCATTTAAGCCATGAACTGTTTCTTTACTTGAAAACACGCTAATTTTGTCTTCCCTATGTTTCTACCCATTGCCCTCAAATGACCAGGATTATAAGGTCCTAAAAGTGCTGACAGCGGATCAAGACTTGGGTTTGTTGAATTAGAATGAGCCTCACTACCAACGAGCTCAGATGCCTTTTTCTGCCAAGAAAAAATACATTTTAAGATTCATATACTAAGTTTTTGAATTGGCAAAAAAAGGATACTTACAAACTTCTCAGCGGCTATCATATTGACGGGTGTAACATCCTTCTTGGTCATAGACTTGACCCACACGTTAAGCCTATTCAATTTAGATGGTTCGCTACTCTGTTGTTTCTGAAAAAGACAACGAAACAAATGATAAAAATGTGGCCACATAAGAAAATATTTAAGAGTTTTTGTGAAGAATTGGTACCATGTCTTCCGCCAGCCTAACCATTCCTTTACGGCTGCAATTGTGAGTTATTTTTTTGCTCCTCCTCTCCTTGTATTTCTCACTCACAGCCTAAGACATAGATAGTTAAAATTACAAAATCGAATGTAGAAAAGCTAGTAACTTGAAACACTTTACCTGAAAGGCAGGACTAGTTTTGATTCTCACAAATTTTCGCCATTCAACCGGATTAACATTCTTCGGTCTAAAATTCATCCTCTGTTGGTTAGTATCTTTACCCCTTAATTGCGTCACAAGTCTTGATTTTGATGCCCTCCATGGACATCCCATTTGCCTCAATACAGCATTCTTTTGATACTCTTCATCAAGCTCGAACCTTGCCTACAAATACTTAGCAAATGAATCACATATACCAAAAGCATGAAGGGTCAATAATTAATAGAGAAAGTCACCTGAACAGATTTCCAAAGAACTGTCTTAACCTCTTCACTGATTTTCCTCCAATCATCAATTGTGACAGAAACATGCTCCCTCACTAAGGGCCCTAAGTATGAAGACAGCTTCACTGATCCTTCACCAACAGCATCTCCCATTTCATTAAACTCCACTCTTTCTCGACTGTTTGGATCTTTCGCAATGTGCTTCATCTTTGTTGGTCCTCGGTGCTTCTCCGTCTTAGGTTGAACATCATTCAATTCCAACTCTCCTTGAGGCTCTTCCTCCTCGACACCCTCTTTAGCCTTTTCATGCTCATCAGTCCTTTCAGGTTCATCTTGGTCGTCAGCTCTCTCAGGTTCATCTTGGTCGTCAGCTCTCTCAGGTTCTTCTTGGTCGTTATCATCCTCTCGCTGCTCTTGCTCGTCAGCCACTTCAGGTTCTTGGACGTTATCCTCCTCCCGCTGCTCTTGCTCCACCTGGTTTTCATTCTCCAGAGTACAGATAAATTCCACTTCGTCGTCCACATTCTTCTTCTTCCTGCCCTTCTTCACGACCTTCGTGGACTTCTTCGGACGTCCCATTTAATTAACCTGAAACAAAGTACAATTAGTTAGTACGAGATACAATCTTAACTATGAAGCTAGATCAGAGAACTCAAAATGCAATCGCATGAAAACACAAAAGACTCAAACATGCAGCAGAGAAGGCAAACATCACACAAAAAATCAATCACTCAAACACATCCATCAGACATATATCCCTTCACAATCAACTCTGGCATTATGAGTTTCTTCAATTTCAACTTCCATATCAATAGTTGATGGTAGTGGACCAATATCTGCGTAGACATCTTTGTCGTCTGCTTCACTGTATCTTCTTGATGGACCTTTTAGTGCAACATACCAGTTCGAGGTGTCATCCTCCCTTGAATAAAACACTTGTTTTGCCTGCGAAGCTAAAATGTAGGGATCCCTGTTAAACCAAACTTGAGACTGATTCAAGTTAACAAGCGTGAACCCATCCTCCACCTTAACTCCATTTCCTCTTACTGCCCATTGACACTGGAACAGAGGAACATAAAACATATTGTAATCCACCAAGATGATCTCTGCAACTCTCCCATAGTATGATACAAAATCCACAACTTGTGAAGTGTCTCTTGCAATGGATCTACACATTGCAGTAGCCTCATAAAATACTCCGCTGTTTTGGGTCTACTTATGACTGAGTGTGTCTGAAACCGTTGTCCATTAACTATGTAGCCTGTATGTTGGGGTCAAAAACGGTTCTCTCGAAATCAACGGCTAAAACTATTTATCATGCGCGGACTTTCCATAAAACAAGCGTCGAAAACAAGACAAGTCGTATAGCTTAAAGAACCTATGTTAAAGTCGATCGTTCTTGATTTACACGATAAACTTTACGAGAAAACCAAATAAGATTTAGTCGTAAAACTTCGATGATACAATCAAGAAGAACCGAGAGACATTAGGTCCGTAGCTAAGATGACACGACCATACGAAAGTATACGGAAGAAACGGGAAGTAATCTAAGTTTGGACATGCCGAACGACAAAGAATCCGCCTTGAAACTTCAAAGAGCCCGTTCTCTCAAACCGTGAGGACCCAGAAAACGAGTAAGATATCAAATCGAAGCCCTCGCCGAGACGCACGTGATGCCTTTAGGCGCCGGGCGCCTAGCGCCCGTGCTGCCTCTAGGCGCCGGGCGCCTAGCGCCCGTGCTGCCTCTAGGCGCCGGGCGCCTAGCGCCCGTGCTGCCTCTAGGCGCCGGGCGCCTAGCGCCCGTGCTGCCTCTAGGCGCCGGGCGCCTAGCGCCCGTGCTGCCTCTAGGCGCCGGGCGCCTAGCGCCCGTGCTGCCACTAGGCGCCGGGCGCCTAGCGCCCGTGCTGCCTCTAGGCGCCGGGCGCCTAGCGCCCGTGCTGCCTCTAGGCGCCGGGCGCCTAGCGCCCGTGCTGCCTCTAGGCGCCGGGCGCCTAGCGCCCGTGCTGCCTCTAGGCGCCGGGCGCCTAGCGCCCGTGCTGCCTCAAGGCGCCGGGCGCCTAGCGTCCGTGCTGCCTCTAGGCGCCGGGCGCCTAGCGCCCGTTCTGCCTTTAGGTGCCGGGCGCCTAGCGCCCGTGCTGCATCTAGGCGCCGGGCGCCTAGCGCCCGTGCTGCCCGTAGGCGCCGGGCGCCCAGTGCCCGTGCTGGCTCGTGTCTTCGAGCGACAATCTTCCGTGCACAAGTCCCAGGCCCCGGCCGTCAGAAGTCTGTACTTTGAATCTTTCCCGAGTCCTCGCGGAATGAATCATTGAGATTCCGCGTACAAAACTCTCGTCCTTACTCCAAACTAAGATCGTCGTAAACACTTCAGAAACTCGTAAGGTATCAACGGAAAGGAAGATCTTAAATTCTTCGTACGAAACAGTGATGGTTATCCTAAGACACCACTCATCTCAACTCTACGAAGGAATGAAGATCTTCCGAAGAAATCGTAAAAAACAGCAGAAGTCCTAGAGACGGCCCGAAAGGGACCAAACGCGATCGGACAGTCCGTTTACGATTATCTGAGATAGATACGACGATTTACGTTTATCTTTACATAACAAGATAAATGCTAAATTTCCAAAAGGATAAATGTCAAGTTTCCCGAAGATAAATGTCAAGTTTCCCGATAAACATGAAGGCCGACGAAAATGGAAAAAGCCCGCTTCGCGGCCCAAAAGGAGAATAGACCGTCATAAGAAGGAGTATATAAAGGAGCTTTGGGAGAGAAGGAAAGGAGAGAAAAAATCCTAGAGAGAAAGCAAATCCGAGATTGGAGACCTAGAGAGCTCCTGTTAGCTTAAGAACTTAGAATTTAGGCGGTAGACTAGCAAGGCAAGACCTAGAACGTCCGGCCGCCTCTCGTTCTATTTTCATCTTGTCCGCAGACCCTTATTTCTTGCGGCCAGTCCCACAAATGTACGTCATGGCCTCTTAACGGCCGAAACACAATCAAAAGAAAAATCTCTGAAGGGATTGATAAACCTAGACGCTCCCCGGAGCATCACCTTCATCCTCAAAACTCACCCAAAGTAGGAACGGTCTCACCGTCGCCTCCATTGGTCGCACCACCGCTGCATGTTTCATATGCGCCGGCTTCACGATCCTCGACTGCGTAATCCTGGTCCTCCGAACCCTCTGAATCCGGGACAATGGTGCATACGGGTTTCAGACCAGCGAGAATCGAGTCGAAGTCCTCTCCGTCAAACTTGCGAGTTCCCGTCTCCTCAAGACTCTGAATCTTCTCTTGAAGACGACGGACCTTCGAGGACATATGTTCTTCTCTTTTTCCACATTGAGCAACAAACTCACGGTCTTTCCGACGTCACGTTCAAGATCGCCAATCGAAGGTGATGTGGATGTCCGCGATGAAATATTCTTAGCCACAAATTTCGATTTTCAACTCATAATCTTCCGCCCGCAAGATCGTCTCTGCGTCTTACAGGCTGGGGGGCTAACTGTTGGGGTCAAAAACGGTTCTCTCGAAATCAACGGCTAAAACTATTTATCATGCGCGGACTTTCCAAAAAACAAGCGTCGAAAGCAAGACAAGCCGTATAGCTTAAAGAACCTATGTTAAAGTCGATCGTCCTTGTTTTACACAATAAACTTTACGAGAAAACCAACTCAGATTTAGTCGTAAAAACTTTGATGATACAATCAAGACGAACCGAGAGACATTAGGTCCGTAGCTGAGATGACACGGCCATACGAAAGTATACGGAAGAAACGGGAAGTAATCTAAGTTTGGACAGGCCGAACGACAAAGAATCTACCTTGAAACTTCAAAGAGCCCGTTCTCTCAAACCGTGAGGATCCAGAAAACGAGCAAGATATCAAATCGAAGCCCTCGCCGAGACGCACGTGCTGCCTCGAGGCGCCGGGCGCCTAGCGCCCGTGCTGCCTCTTGGCGCCGGGCGCCTAGCGCCCGTGCTGCCTCTAGGCGCCGGGCGCCTAGCGCCCGTGCTGCCTCTAGGCGCCGGGCGCCTAGCGCCCGTGCTGCCTCAAGGCGCCGGGCGCCTAGCGCCCGTGCTGCCTCTAGGCGCCGGGCGCCTAGCACCCGTGCTGCCTCTAGGCGCCGGGCGCCTAGCGTCCGTGCTGGTCCTAGCCGCCCGTGATGGTCCTAGCCGCCGGGAAACTTCAAAGAGCCCGTTCTCTCAAACCGTGAGGACCCAGAAAACGAGTAAGATATCAAATCGAAGCCCTCGCCGAGACGCATGTGATGCCTCTAGGCGCCGGGCGCCTAGCGCCCGTGCTGCCTCTAGGCGCCGGGCGCCTAGCGCCTGTGCTGCCTCTAGGCGCCGGGCGCCTAGCGCCCGTGCTGCTTCTAGGCGCCGGACGCCTAGCGCCCGTGCTGCCTCTATGCGCCGGGCGCCTAGCGCCCGTGCTGCCTCTAGGCGCCGGGCGCCTAGCGCCCGTGCTGCCTCTAGGCGCCGGGCGCCTAGCGCCCGTGCTGCCCGTAGGCGCCAGGCGCCTAGCGCCCGTACTGGCTCGGGTCTTCGAGCGACAATCTTCCGTGCACAAGTCCCAGGCCCCGGCCGTCAGAAGTCTGTACTTTGAATCTTTCCCAAGTCCTCGCGGAATGAATCATTGAGATTCCGCGTACAAAACTCTCGTTCTTACTCCAAACTAAGATCATCGGTAACACTTCGGAAACTTGTAAGATATCAACGGGAGGGAAGATCTTAAATTCTTCGTACGAAACAGTGATGGTTATCTTGAGACACCACTCATCTCAACTCTACGAAGGAATGAAGATCTTCCGAAGAAATCGTAGAAAATAACGGAAGTCCTAGAGACGGCCCGAAAGGGACCAAACGCGATTGGACAGTCTGTTTACGATTATCTGAGATAGATACGACGATTTACGTTTATCTTTACATAACAAGATAAATGCTAAATTTCCGGAAGGATAAATGTCAAGTTT
This sequence comes from Hirschfeldia incana, assembly GCA_026261945.1. NCBI lineage: Eukaryota > Viridiplantae > Streptophyta > Magnoliopsida > Brassicales > Brassicaceae > Hirschfeldia > Hirschfeldia incana. Next base: position 1,772,882 of record JABCMI010000030.1, read on the forward strand.
CCCGAAGATAAATGTCAAGTTTCCCGATAAACATGAAGGCCGACGAAAATGGAAAAAAGCCCGCCTTGCGGCCAAGAAGGAGAATAGACCGTCATAAGAAGGAGTATATAAAGGAGCTTTGGGAGAGGAAGAAAGGCGGAGCAAAAATCCTAGAGAGAAAGGAAATCCGAGATTGGAGACCTAAAGAGCTCCTGTTAGCTTAAGAACTTAGAATTGAGGCGGTAGACTAGCAAGGCAGGACCTAGAACGTCCGGCCGCCTCTCGTTCTAATTTCATCTTGTCCGCAGACCCTTATTTCTCGCGGAAGGATCTAACAATCCTTTTACTTAGAGTTCCGCACATAGAAACCCTAGGCATTATTCTCGACATACCCGTTTCTATGAACTAACGCTCATACTAGACGAACTCCGCCAGGCAGTTCGTTCTCTTGTTCAAACCCTTCCAACTGAACTACGTCCGACTTGATCCTCGAAAGGGGTACGTAGGCAGCCTTCCTTAAGGTCCAGTCTCAAATCATAATAGAACCTTTCCGTATTTATTTGATCACTTGTCGTTGGTTGTCGCAGAGGATCCAGACCTTCAGGGAAAGTTAAGTTTACTTAGCTTTCCTCCGATTTACTTAATCAAAATCGACAGTGCGAATTTCGGTTCCCACACCCAACAACCTCTTCATTCCACTGATTAACTTTCATTCCGCCTTCAGCCACTGACTCCACTTCTTCATCGTGGAACCAGTCCTTACGCCTCTTGTAAACCTCATCCATTGCCCTTCTCACAAGATGGTCAACTATATCACTGGCTGAAATACGTTCTACATTGCGACAGTCACTGCAAGGACAGATGATCAACTGAATATCTCTTTACTCGCAGACACCGCTTGGACAAACTCCCAAGCACCTTTCTCATAACCAGGATCAGCTCTGTGATAATTAACATAACAAACAAAAAGAAAATAAATCAGTAAGCAGTACAATACCCAACTGATAAGTGACTTATATATGTTACTTTCATACCTCGACAGATGAACCCACGCTTTCTCTAACATTGTTTCACCTAACCTTATTGAAAACCGTAAGAACAAGCACAAAGATGGCAGATAGAAGAAAATATTCGTCATAAACACAACATTAGAAGAAAAATCAGTGAGAATGTCACAAGCAAAAAAACAGGGAAGTTTAACAATCAACAGCAAAGCCATGTAATTACACAAAGAGAAGCAAACATATATAAAATAAACACCAAAGTCATGTAACTACACAAAGAGAAGCAAACAGAACTAAAATAAAAACCTTCTCATGTAATCTATGGACATTTTTCAAAGCTAACAGCACGAGGGAAATAACATGTCGTTTGGTTAGAACAATAGTGAAAGACGGCTGCTGGAAGTCTGGTTGGAAGAAGAGTGAAAGTGAAACACACTTGCTGTAAATAATCTGTGGTCGGGTTAGAGAAATAGTGAAACACGATTGCTGGCAATAACCTGTAAGAAAACAAAAGATAAATCAGTTTGATTTTAGGAAGCAATTCATGTGAAAGTTATGAACTTTATGCAAAACATAAATCAGTTTCATTTGAAGACAATATGCATGTGAAAGTTAAGAACTTTCACTGAAACAAACCATAAAACAGTAAGATCAAGATCGAAGAGCATAAATCCAAAATCTCTACCTTCGATTCGATTTCACCCGACATTCCTCTTCAATTCGATTTCACCCGACATTCCTCTTCGATTCGAGTTGCGCGGAAGGATAGGACTGGTTACTGAGCACGAAATCGAGCTTCACGGTGTCGCCGGAGACTTTCGTCGGCATGAGACTATAAATCGGAGTCGATGTTAGGGTTCCTCTGTAGAGAGAGATTAGTTTTTTCCCCCCTTTCTTTCTAATGTCGAACACTTTTTTTTAGCTTAAGTAATTGAAGTGTTATTGTTAAGAGGGAAACACTTTGGTTTTTCCCGGCTCTCAAATTTTCGTCTAAGTATACGCGGTTTCCGTTTTTTTTTAATCCCGCTTACTAATTTTTCACGACGGCTCTGCAACAATGCTATTAATATGTACCAAATTTTAAAACTTTGTCTTCGATAGCAGATTGCAAATCAATGCTATTACTATATGCTATCAATACACCTTTTTCTTGTAGTGCGTTAATTAGGATTGTATGATTGGGTACCAATTAAAGTGTCAAGTTAGAAGGTGGGGGAGAGTAAATCACATCTTGTCGTCTTCTTGAAACAATGACTCGTTGACACATGTATATCCCAATAGTGAATCCAACGGTCGTTTGTATGGACTAAGGATCAAAAAAGGAAAATCCTCACCAACGAACAGCCTGCTGAAAAGGTTCTGTAACGCCTTTAAAGTAGATATTGTAGGTAAATGACCACCCCAGTTATCGCCTCTGATAGTATATGGCCAATTCTCGTCTTTAGAGATTGCTTCTTGACAAACAAAACTACCATGTTTACTAGCCAGTAGTGGACACTAAACGGGTGACTGAAGATTCTCAACATCCTTGTCAGCCTCATCATTATCTTTGTTGACTTCTTCACTGATTTTTCATTAACTGTCTTGATTTATTTTATCTCGGCCCAAGTTTTCAGAAAGTTGAATCAAGTTGAGTGGACGAAATCTAAGGTGATTCTGCCTTTTAGCACTGATTTATATCTACCATCTAAATATTTTGTGACTAGATCATAGAAAAAGATATATATATATATATATATATATATATATATTATTTTTTTTTTGAAGATAACCCACAAAATTTAGCCCATTTTATTTTGTAGCTTTGCGTAGCATCTTTTGCTTCGTTGTAAATAGAAATTCCATGATTTTTTTATTTCTTAGCAATATCAAATCCGCCACAAAATATTCATAGCGGTTTTGTGCTGTAGCCGAGATTTCTACAAGTGGCCACAACTGGTTCTCATTGTTTGAAGATATATTCGTCAAATTTTCGCCTCAGATTATCTGTCTCAAAATGCAGTTTCTGGCTAAAGATGTCCTAGGAATCCAACACCGAGATGTTGGCTTTTGATTCTTGTGAAGAACCGAAAAGCCGATATATATATTGAAGATTAGCCACAAAAATTTGCCCGTTTTATTTTGTAGCTACTGCGTAGCATTTCCTGCTACGTTGTACATTGAAATTCATTTTTTATATCGGAGCAATATCAAATCTGCCACGAAATATTCGTGGTTTTTTTGTGCTGTGGCCGAGATTTCTACAAGTGGCCACAACTGGTTCTCATTATTTGACGATGCATTCGTCAAATGATCGCCTCGGTCTATCAGTCTCAAAATGCAGTTTCTGGCTAATGATGTCCTAGGAATCCAACAGCGAGATGTTGGCCTTAGATTCTTGTGAAGAACTGAAAAGCTTATAGTCTACTTTTCAATTGCTGGCTGCAGATCAGCAGTTAACTTGTACTTTTCTTTTTTCTGATATCCAGTCACTTTTGATGACTCAAACCACTCACAAGGATGCATGAAGTCTTTCTAAATGTCCGCAAACCAACTACCTCGATAGGAACTCATACTCCAAAAGCAAAAGAAAATGAGAGTAGATTAGCTGGGTGATCGAGTTTAAAGAAGAAATTCTAGCTATCTACAAACTGATGAATTTCACAAAATCCTAGAATAATTTGGTATTTCTACAAACGAAGTAGAGTTGGTCAACACGAAGAAATAGTAATGTTGCCATTCTTGTTACTTTTCTAGTGTCATGTCAAGATGCTGTTCTCGTTCCTCAAATATTAGAAAGAAAAACCTTTGCCTCTTTTGACGCAAACGTCATCATTTTTTCAAAAGCTCTGACGCTCATTGAAAAATCAATCTCGGAAAACAATATCATAAGCGCCACAAAGATCCATATCAACCCTGTTGTTAATTAGGATATTATGATCTGGTACCTATTACAGTGAGAATTTAGAAGGTGTGGGATAGGAAACAACATCTTGTTGTATTCTTGAAACAATGACTCTTAGACACATGTATACCCCACTAGTGAATCCCATTGTTGTCTGTAAGGACTGGGGGTAAGAAAAGGAACAGCCTTACTGGTGCAGCCTGGGTATGGCTTATAACTTGGATCACTTGAAGGTGGATGGAAAGAGGGTGTTCTAAGAGGCTACTAGCACTCCTTTGAACTATGATCGACTCCCTGAAGCTATGGAATGGCGACAGAGATGGTTAGCTACTCAAAGACACAAGATCACCTTGTATTTTCTAAGATGGTTCACTAGGATTTTCTTCCCTTAGTGAGATCAATGTTCTTGAGCTGAACAAAGAAAGCTACAGACTTGAAACAACTGTATTTGAAAGTTCTTAGATTGAAAGTTGAATGAAAAACAAAGCAAGTTGCTTGCACAGCTTTAAACAATTTGACAGAAACCCTAAGGCTAAACCAAATTGGTTTAATCCCCTTCCTAATCCTAATTGAAATCGAGATTGGTTTAATTTAAAATCATAATTCTTCCCAAACTTGGTTTACTAATCCTAATTGTTTCTGATTTAAATTAAATGAAAGCCCAACAACCAGAAACATTACAATTTAATTATATTGAACCAACATGCTGGTTTGTCTTGGTTTTCTCCCTTGGAACTCTTCCCCACGATTTTGGCTAAGTCTTGGAGGGTCCTCTCTTGTGCTCTCAGCTTGATCTAGTCACTGGTCCAATCCACATACTGGCTGGCTCTCCTGGTGTCTCTCTCTCTGGTTCTGGTACTGGTCCTGGTTCTCCTCATCAGCAGCCTCCTCATCATTGTTGTGAGGGACTAGATTCACCTTCTGATTTTAGGTCAGGTTAAGATTAGGAAAGATAGCGTGGGCTGAATCCCGTTAGAACTTGAAGAATGAACATACGTTTTTATTGATGATTTTAATAAGAAAATGTTACAAGAGATGTTTTTGATGATTACAAAGAGAAATATATGAGAAACTCGTGTTTATGATGAATGAATCAATCATCCCCTTCTTCTTTGATCTTCTGCCTTTTTAAATAGCCTCAGGCTCCGTTTTGACCGGCGCTAACAGGTTCCCGAGATATCCACCGTAAGTTGTGGGATCTGCAACAGCTTCCGTTTGACTGGGTCCTGCGCCTCTTTCTTCGTGATGTGAGCTGCCTCTTTTCGGTGACCTCTTCGAGGGTTGCTCTCAGCTAACAGCTTCCGGCTTCGTCTTAGCTTTATTTAAAGAGTTAATCTGTGGTGGGCCTGTCACGGCCCATTATCAGTTTCTATGTGATATTATTGTCAGCTAGGGTGCTATATTTGGGCCCAACAGTTGCCCCCAGCTTCCGAGAGAAGATTTCTTATCTCAGAAGCTAGACTTAGCCGCCGGACCTCAATCTCTCTTCTGATAGATATGTTGGACAACGAGATCAAGAATGCTGAAGAGGAGTATAATCGTTTAATGGCTCTGATGCCAGAAGCGACTGCTGCGTATGAAAGGGCGGAAGTCTCTGACTTCTTGGTTAGCAAACTCCCTCTTCCTCAACTCTCAGAGAGCTCAAGACTTTCGAGATCAACACGTTTACTCCGTCCTTTTCTGGAGAGTATGGTTCAAACTTAGGCTTGGTGGATCCTAATTCAGCTCCAGTCTAGACGACCTCGGGAGGTGAGGACAAGGAGACGAATGAAGGAGTCCTCGCCAAGGAGAATAACCCAGTCAAGGAGGATAAAGATGTCGAGAAGGGTTCCGGAGCTGAGGAAGGTTAAGAGTTGGGGCTCTTCGGAATCATCTCGTTGTGTTTTTTGAGACTTCTGCCGAATAGGCTTTTATTTCGTTTGCCTTTAAGACTTATGGTCTAAGGAGGCCTTTAAACTTTTATTTGTGTTAGGATCTTTTGAACCTTTATTGGCCTGGGGAGGTTTTTAAACCTTTGCTTATGTTTCAGTCTTGGCTTGATTCTTATTCTAAGTCACTCGACTTATCTTAATCATTTCTTGGATGAGGTCAAACTCGTCAAGTAAGAGTTTTGATGGGGCATGTATCGTGATCATTAGCTATGACGTCTAATGACTTGTCGGAATCAGGTCTCGAGGATTTCGAGTGTATTCAGTTAAGAGGGTCCTTAAAAGGAGTCCCTGATATATTGAGATTAGCTCAAGGTTTTTAGGAACCTGAGTTTACTCTGAAAGTTTTTTTTTTGTTAACTTAATCTTGTTTTGTTTAGACATAGCAGTCATGAATCTTGATGAAACATGTGTCGTATTCGTTGGATCAGATCAGGATCTTGGTTCTTATTTGCGATAAGCGTTTAGCTTTAATATACTTCGGTTATGAAGACCCTAAAGAGGAGTCTTTGACATTAACTCGGGCAATTTAGGGACCTGAGTCCGATTTGAAAGGTTCTCGGACCTGAGTCTAGGTTAGTAGGAACCTGATTTAAGGTTCTGGGACCTGAGTCTAGGTTCGTAGGAACCTGAGTTTAGGTTCTGGGACCTGAGTTTAGGTTCGTAGGAACCTGAGTTTAGGTTCGTAGGAACCTGAGTTCGTTCGGAGTATTTCGAGACCTTGTTGATTCTTTAGGATTTTAAGACCTTGTTGATTGTTAAGGATTTTAAGACCTTGTTGATTCTTTAGGATTTTAAGACCTTGTTGATATTTGTTAAGGATTTTAAGACTTTTGTAGTCACTAAGGATTTTAAGACCTTAGGTTTAGGAGTGACCTGAATTCGTTTGAAGGATTTTAAGACCTTCGAGATTACTAAGGATTTTAAGACCTTAGGTTTAGGTTTGCGAAGTGGTGAATTTGCTTTGAAGGATTTTAAGACCTCGATGGTTTCCAAGGATTTTAAGACCTTAGGTTTGTCGAAATTTTGAATTTGAAGGATTTTAAGACCTCCGAGGTAGCTAAGGATTTTTGATACCTTAGGTTCAGGTTTATGGAGACCTGAATTGTTTCGAATGGTTTTAAGACCTTGATGGTTCCTAAGGGGTTTAAGACCTTAGGTTCAGGTTTATGGGGACCTGAATTGTTTCGAAGGGTTTTAAGACCTTGATGGTTCCTAAGGGTTTTAAGACCTTAGGTTCAGGTTTATGGGGACCTGAATTGTTTCGAAGGGTTTTAAGACCTTAGGTTCGGGTTTATAAGGACCTGAATTGTTTCGAAGGGTTTTAAGACCTTGACAGTATGGGTTTTAAGACCTCAGGTTCAGGTTTATGGTGACCTGAATTTATTCGAAGGATTTTTTGACCTTTGGTGTTGAAAGACTCAAGATGTCGAAGACAACTGTTTCATTGGTAATTTTTATAGAATACAAGGTATTGTAATAGTCATACAATTGCTGTTTGGGCTATGTGTTCCTGATCAACATATGCCCCCTTTGGTTACGGTGAAAAGAGTGTTGAAATGAGTTTGGGGCTGTACTCATGACGGCGTTGCCTACGTATTTAGTCAAGGGATCAAGCCTAGTGTAGTTCAAGGTGTTTAGGTACCCAATGATAATGTCTCTTGAGATTTGTGGCATCTCACGATCGAATTTCAGGTGCCCTTGTTCGTACTTTCAGGAGCTTGTAGACGTCAGGTCGTACCACATGGATAATCCGGTAAAGACCTACTCAATTGGTTCCTAACTTCCCGGTGCCTGGCTCTTTGGTCCCTTCGAAAACTTTCCTAAGTACTAGGTCACCTACGACGAATTGTCAAGGCCTGACTTTGGAGTTGTAATGTCGGGCCATTGCCTGCTGATAGTTTTGAACGCGAAGTAAGGCTTGATATCGCCGTTCTTCGATTAAATCGAGGCTGTCCGGTAGGAGCTGGTTATTAGCTTCAGGATCAGATGTACAGAGCTCCAGGCGGAGGCTCCTAGTGGTGGTTTCGGCTGGGACGACAGCCTCCATCCCATAAGTTAAGGAGAAAGGAGTTTCTTTTGTAGCCTTTCGTGGGGTGGTTTGGCATGCCGATAGTACTTTAAATAACTTTTTGGCCCAGGTTTTTTGTTGGTTCCAAGGCGTTTCTTGAGATTTGCTAATATTGACTTATTAGCAGCCTCCGCCTGGCCGTTTCTCTGAGGGCATCGAGGTGTCGAAAATGTGAGGCAAATATTCCACTTGTCCCAAAACGCTTTGAAGTCGTTGAAAATGAATTGTCCTCCGTTGTCGGTTACGATTTCGTATGGGACGCCGTGCCTGCACACGACGTCTTTCCAAACAAATCTTTCGACCTCGAACCTGGTTATTTGTTGGAAAGCTTCAGCTTCAATCCATTTTGTGAAGTAGTCGGTTAGGACCAGGAGGTTCAGTAATTTCTTTCCTTTGCCTGAAGGTACTAGTGGCCCTACGATATCCATGGACCACCTCATGAACGGATTGGGAGCCTGTATGTTGGATAGCTTTTCCGCAGGTTGGTGTATGATCGGTGCATGCCTTTGGCATTTGTCGCACGAAGAGGAGTAGACTTCGCAGTCTGCAATAATGGTAGGCCAGAAGTAGCCATGTCTTTTAATTCGGATCGCTAGGGCTCTGCCCCCGGAGTGGTTCCCGCAGGAATCGTCGTGCATTTCTTTCATAAGTTTCATAGCTACAATGCCATGAACGCATTTTAGGTAAGGTCCGGAGACGCTCCATTTGTGGAGGGCTGACTCGATTATACAGTATCTTGCTGCTAAAGCTTTGAGTTTTCGAGCCTCCCACTTATTGGGTGGAATTTTTCCCTCTAGGATGTAATCCATGATCGGTATTCTCTAGTCTTCTCTTCCCACGACTTTGTTGTGAAGAGAGGAGGGAGGTTCCTGTTCGGGACCTGGTGTTGTGGTGCCCCCGGGGATATTCGTTGGAGTAGGTTCTAGGTTCTAAGGAATATCTCCAATTTCCTCGTTGTCCCTAGTGGTTTGTGTTGCGTTTTTAAGAGCTGCGCGGCTTCTTGTTTGTACTTTAAGGATAAGTGGTTCCGAGGTTTGGATGGTGCCCCCGGGGGTATTCGTTGAGTTAGGTTCTAGGGAGTCCGAACTTCAGTGAATACCTTCACTTTGGTCATTGCCCTCTGAGTTCTGGGTTGCATTTTCAGAGGTGTACTTTCTGAAGCTGCGTATTCTAGTTCTAGGGAACCAGAATGTTGTGAAAACTTGGGTAGCTTCCGTCGGAGGACTGCTATCCTCAGTTTTTGCTTTTGATTTGCTATCTAGCTCAGCTTTGGTAGCTATGTCGATACTTGGCTTCTCGATTCCTTCCACGGGTATAATTCGTTTTACGAGAGGGTCGGATGTGGAGGCTAGCGCGGCGAGCGGGTCTGCTGAAGAGTTCTCTCCCCGTGGGATTCTCGTTAGCTCAAACTTATCGAACTGCTTTGTCAGGCTTAGGACTACTTCGAGGTATGCCCCCATTCTTTCGTCCCTCGTCTCGTATTCTCCATGAAACTAGCTAGCTGCTAGCTGCGAATCACAGTACGCGTTCAGCTCCCGGATTCCGAGGCTCAGGGCTAGTTTTAAGCCGGCGATTAATGCTTCATACTCGGCCTCGTTGTTGGAAGCGTTAAATCCAAGTCTATAGGATTGTTCGATGGTTTCTCCGGCTGAGGAGGTTAGTCTTAGACCGACACCAGAGCCTTGCTTTGACGAGGCTCCGTCCACATATAGGCTCCATTTCGGAACCTCTGTTTCTTGGTCTAGGTGTTCGGATGCTAGCTCAATAACGAAATCGGCGAGGACCTGGGCTTTTGCTGCTGCTCGGGGTCTGTATTCGATGTCGTATTCGCTGAGCTCTATAGCCCATTTGGCTAATCGTCCAGATTGGCTAGGGCTATGCAGAATCGTTCGCAATGGCTGTGAGGTCATTACGATGATTGAGTGTGATTGGAAATATGGTCGCAGCTTCCTGGCAGCTGTCACGACTGCTAAGGCTAGTTTTTTCCATGGTAGGGTACCTCGTCTCGGCGTCTATTAGGCTTTTACTAGTATAATAGACAGGTCTCTGTTCGTTTTGTTCTTCTCGTACTAGCACCTTACTGATTGCAGCTGCCGATACGGCGAGGTACAGATACAGTGGTTCACCTACTACAGGTTTGGATAGTATCGGAGGTTCCGAGAGTTAAGCTTTCAGCTGTTTGAAGGCTTCTTCGCACTTTTCATCCCACATGAACTTCTTATTATTTTTTAAGAGCTTGTAGAATGGAAGGCACTTATCGGTGGACCTGGATATGAATCGGTTTAGTGCTGCGATCCGTCCGGTCAATCTTTGTACCTCTCTGGTCGTTTTAGGTGACGGCATTTTTAGGAATGTCGCTATTTGTTTCTGGTTGGCTTCGATGCCTCTTTCGGTTACGAGGTAACCTAGGAATTCGCCGGAGGGTACTCCGAAGGTTCATTAGCTGGGTTTAGCTTCATGTCGTATTTGTTGAGGATATCGAAGCATTCCCTTAGGTGGGAGATGTGGTCCTCTCCCATTGAAGATTTGACTAACATGTCGTCGATGTAGGCTTCCATGATTTTTCCGAGTTGTCCAGCGAACATTTTGTTTACTAACCTTTGATAGGTAGCTCCCGCGTTTTTCAAACCAAATGGCATGACCTTGTAACAATAGGTTCCTCGTTCAGTTATGAATGCGGTCTTTTCTTGATCCTCAGGATCCATCATAATCTGGTTATATCCTGAAAAGGCATCCATAAAGGACAGGAGCTGGTGACCAGCCGTTGCTTCGACCAAACGATCGATGTGAGGTAACGGGAGGCTATCCTTAGGACAGGCCTTGTTTAAGTCGGTGAAGTCTACGCAGATTCTCCATTTCCCATTTTTCTTTTTTACTACAACTGGGTTAGCTAACCAATCAGGGTATTGAACTTCTCGGATTGACCCGGCTTTCGTTAGTCGATCGACCTCGTCGTTGACAGCTTGGGCTTTTTCGAGACCTAGCTTACGATGCTTTTGTTTGATCGGTTTGAAAGTGGGGTCTACATTGAGCTTATGGGTGGTGACATTGGCGTCTATGCCTTTCATGTCGCTGGTGGTCCATGCAAAGGTTTTGACGTTCCGTTTTAGGAATTCGATGAGCTCCTTTTTGGTTTCGAGAGGTAGCTCGGATCCGATACTTACCTGTTTTTCAGGATTCGAGTCATCGATGCTAACTTTTTCGGTGAGGTTCTTATGGGGACCTCGGATATTTTGCTGCATTTCTTGACTTTCCTGGATCTGTAATTGCTATTGGGGAGATTCTTTTATGATTTCGAATCCTCCTAGATAACAGATCCTTGAAATCTTTTGGCTGCCGTGCACGGTAGCTATTCCGTTAAATGTCGGGAATTTTACGCATTGGTGATAAGTTGAAGCTACTGCTTTCATCTTCTGGATCCAAGGCCTTCCAAGGATTGCATGGAACGAGGAAGGTTTGTCGACGACTAAGAAATTGGTCATCTTCATGACTCCGCCAGCTATGATTGGGAGTTTAATTATTCCCAATGAGGTAGCTGTTTCTCCAGAGAAACCTACGAGATTGGATTTCTGGTCGATAATTCCGTAGTCGTATATTTCCATTCCTTTCAATTCGTTGTAGAAAATGAGATCGACGGAGCTTCCGGTGTCGATCATAAGCTTGGGTACCTCGCACCCTGCTATATTTAATGTTACGACGAGGGCGTCGTCGTGAGGTCTTTCGAGATCTGATGTCTCACTTTCCCAAAAAGAGATTTTAGTGTTAGACTCGGGTTTGGTCGGTTTGGGCTGAGTGTTTGACGCAGCTTTTCGTACGTGACTTTTGATAGAGTTAACAGAGTCTTGACACACGTCGGACCCTTCGAGGATGTAATCGGCCGTTGAGCTAGGGCTCGATTGGGGAGGTGGTTTACTCAAGAGGGCCTCGATTTGTAGGCTTTTTCCTTGAGGGAATTTTCCAAGGATCATATCGACTCTCTTTTTGGGAGCTAGGGGTGGTGAGTCTGTTTCTTTTTCAGGTGACCTTTCGCGTTTCGGAGAGTTATCCCTGGGACCTCTTTTTTGATAAGGCTGTGGCTTTTTGAGGTCAACGTCCTTTATTTCTCCAGCTGCAAACTTGGCTGCCAGCTGTCGTTTGAGGTCCCGACACTCTTCGGTTGAATGTCCCTTTTCGATCGTGGTAAGAGCAATGTTTGCTCTCGTTGTAGCCTTTTGACCAGGGGGCTTTAGCTGTCGCGGCGACGGGTTTTTCTTCCTTGTCTTCCTCGACAACATAAGAGTGCTTTCCCTGAGTCTGGTGGTTTTCGGGAATTTCCCCTTTTATGAGGTCCCTTCCCGTCCGAGACTTCGCCTTTCGGGTGACTCTGTTCAGCTGCAGCTGTTTTCTGTGGAGTTTATCTAGTGCAGCTGTTTCCTCCTCCAATGTAATATATCTAGAGGCCTTATGAAGAGCGTCATCGATAGTTGGAGGAGGGTTGAGTGTCAGCTCTGAGAAGAATTCTGATTTATACCAGAGACCTCTTTTAAGGGCCTCGATGGCAATTTGATCGTTGGGGTTCGAGAGCTTAGTTCTCACTGCTCTGAATTTCTCAATGTAGGCTCTTAGCGAGTCTCCCATTCCTTGTCTAATTTTCCAGAGGTCAGCCTTGGATGCTTATTTGAGGATATGGGTCGAATACTGCTTCATGAAGGTGTTGGTTAACTGATCGAAGCTGTCTATCGAATTTGGCTCAAGGCTAGAAAACCGTTCGAGGGCTGTTCCGACCAGTGTTTTTGGCGAATGTCCTGCAGTATCCTGCCTCACATTCTTCTTTCGTAAAATGAGCTTTCACAATAGCTAATCGGAAGGCTCTTAAATAGGCCTATGGGTCTGAGGTCCCATTGTATTCGGGGATCCTAATTTTTCGAATGTCTCTTATGTAAGAGCTGGCAATCCTGTCCGTGAATGGAGTCCCACGGGTTTCCTCGATCAAACTCTCAATTTCGGGAGCTGAGCTCGTTGCCTTATAGACTTGAGCATTCAATTTTTGGAGAGCTGCGTGAGTTTGTTCCATATATCTACGAATGACCTCAGGTTCTTCTAAAGGAAGGACAATTTGGTCATTGTCAGGTACCTGACGGAACCGAGCTCAATCTTTTTCCCAGGTAGCTGGTGGGCTAAGTCACTCACTAGCTCTCGGGTTATTTTGACGAGCTATGTTAGCGGGGAGAGCTGCAGGATCAGCATCCGTCCTTTGATATTGATCCAGATTCGGGGTTGAGGTTCTGGCCTGATACCCTGAAGCTGATGTTGACCGTTGGGTCATTGTCAGGTACCTGACGGATAGGTTCCTGAGTAAACCGAGCTCGATCGTTTTCCCAGGTAGCTGGCGGGCTAAGTCGCTCACTAGTCCTCATGTTTCGAGCAAGGTTAGTGTGGGGAGCTGCAGGATCAGCATCCGTTCTTTGATACTCGTTCGGATTTGGGGTTAAAACCCTGGCTTGAAACACCGAAGCTGATGTTCTGCCCCCGGACGGTATTGTAGTTCCTCCTCCGGACCTAAAAAGAGGTGGCGGCGGAGGCTAGCGAGCTCCCTCGCCAGTGACCTGATCGGGCATAGAGCTGATCGTTGCTATGTTGCTTCCCATAGCGCTGGTGATAGGTGGGATAAACACGGGAGCTGTCCTAGCGCGAGGCGTTTGGAAAGAAGGTCCCTCGAAGGAAGAACAGTTAGGTCATTGTCAGGTACCTGACGGATAGGTTCCTGATGGACCCGAGCTCGATCGTTTTTCCAGGTAGCTCGTGAGCTAAGTTGCTCACTAGCTCTCAGATTATTCTGACTAACAAGGTTAGTGGTGAGAGCTGCAGGATCAGCATCCGTCCTTTGATATTCGTCCGGATTCGGGGTTGAAGTTCTGGCCTGATACCCTGAAGCTGATATTCTGCCCCCGGACGGGATGCTTACTCCTGCTCCGGACCTAAAAATAGGTGGCGGCGGAGGCTAGCGAGCTCCCTCGCCGGTGACCTGATCGGGCATAGAGCTGGTCGTTGCTATATTACTTCCCATAGCACTGGTGATAGGTGAGTTAAACGCGGGAGCTGTCCTAACATGAGGTGTCTGGAAAGCAGGTCCTTGTTCTTCCGGATCTGTGCTATCAAGGGAAAAATCTAGACGTCCTCGAGGAAAAAACGGGTCGTTCAACCGATCTCAGAAAGTGACTTCCAGACCCTGACATTGCAGTGGTTGGGTTGTTGCGATCAGAGATCTAGTTACCTCCTCAAATCGTTGCTGCCGAACAGCTAGCTGTTGCGTTGTACGCTCATTCTCTTGAGCTCTGTCAACTAGCTGCGACATCATCCGTCGGATCTCAGAAAGTTGAGGGTTATTGAGGGCTGGAAGCCCAGAGTTAGTCCCACTGGACGTTCTTGGGTTAGTTACCCCAGTGGAAGTTTGGTTCGGTGAGCTATCGCTCTGGATCGGGGGATCGGGGTTAGATGGATTCGTGGTCCGATCAACTGGATTCATCCTTAAGTTTATAGAGTAAGGGATTCAATTATTTTGTCCCCACAGACGGCACCAATTGTGAGGGACTAGATTCACCTTCTGATTTTAGGTCAGGTTAAGATTAGGAAAGATAGCGTGGGCTGAATCCCGTTAGAACTTGAAGAATGAACATACGTTTTTATTGATGATTTTAATAAGAAAATGTTACAAGAGATGTTTTTGATGATTACAAAGAGAAATATATGAGAAACTCGTGTTTATGATGAATGAATCAATCATCCCCTTCTTCTTTGATCTTCTGCCTTTTTAAATAGCCTCAGGCTCCGTTTTGACCGGCGCTAACAGGTTCCCGAGATATCCGCCGTAAGTTGTGGGATCTGCAACAGCTTCCGTTTGACTGGGTCCTGCGCCTCTTTCTTCGTGATGTGAGCTGCCTCTTTTCCGTGACCTCTTCGAGGGTTGCTCTCAGCTAACAGCCTCCGGCTTCGTCTTAGCTTTATTTAAAGAGTTAATCTGTGGTGGGCCTGTCACGGCCCATTATCAGTTTCTATTATTTAAGTGATATTACTGTCAGCTAGGGTGCTATATTTGGGCCCAACAATTGTCACTCAGCTCCTCTTCAAGTTCTCTGGTCATGGCTAAACCACTTACTAACTAAAATTCTGGTGACGAGTTCTGTGATACCTTTAAAGTAGATATGTTGGTAATAAATGACCAACCTAGTTCTTCCCTTCGGTAGTAGATGGCCAATTCTCGGCTTAAAAGATTGTTTGTTCGCAAACAAAACTACCATCTTGGCTATCCACTTGTGGATACTAAACTGGTGACTGAGGACGACTTCTGAACATCCATGTCAGCCTCATCATTATCTTTGTGTACTTCTTCATCAACGATCTCTTAATACAGTTTATCTCGGCCCAAGTTTTCAGAAGGTTGAATTGTAAAAAATCTAAGGTGGATGTGCCATATGGCACAGATCTATATGTCTACTAACTGAGAGATAGATAGATAGATAGATAGAGAGAGAGAGAGAGAGAGAGAGAGAGAGAGAGAGGGAGAGAGAGAGAGAGAGAGAGAGAGAGAGAGAGAGAGAGAGAGAGAGAGAGAGAGAGAGAGAGAGAGAGAGGGAGAGAGAGAGAGGGAGAGAGAGAGAGAGAGGGAGAGAGAGAGAGAGAGAGAGAGGGAGAGAGAGGGAGAGAGAGGGAGAGAGAGAGAGAGAGAGGGAGAGAGAGAGAGAGAGAGAGAGAGAGAGAGAGAGAGAGAGAGAGAGAGAGAGAGAGAGAGAGAGAGAGAGAGAGAGAGAGAGAGAGAGAGAGAGAGAGAGAGAGAGAGAGAGAGAGAGAGAGAGAGAGAGAGAGAGAGAGAGAGAGAGAGAGAGAGAGGAAAATCAGCCCTAAATTTCAAAGAGACATCATCATTAAGTCTAGGCTTAGGAATTGAGGCCATGTTCCCTATTCAAAGAGAATGTCTCAAAAACGAGTAAACCGGTTTGACATCAGGCTTATTATTTAGTTAAACTGAAAATACTTCATGCAACTGAGAACAAATTTTTGGTTAATAAGACTTGAAGACGTGTGACACCGAATTCATTTACTTTATGAATCACTTCATCGATATTGTCTTCGTCTCTTGCAATGGGTTGGGGGACACGTTGTTAAAGATGGTGTATGTTCTTCTACAAGGTCCATCATGTAAATGAAGTCGGCTCGATAGTAAAAAGAGAGGTTGTTGGATAAAGCCAACTCGGCAAAGGAAAAAAAAAACTAGCCGAATGCCTCCTATAATAGAGAGGAAGTCACTTGAAGGAAGATTATTCACAAACACATGAAGTCAGCATAAGAACTCGGATTTAGAGATTTAGATTTATTGCTTTATGTTTGTTCTTGACGAATTCATCGTCTCTTATGCCTATCGCTTGTTATTTTCTTATCTTATAATAAACCTGTTTCAAATAACTTACCATCGAATTCATGTTTCATTTTGAACACAAGTCAAATTCAGATTCAGTAAAAGTGAAAGAAGATCCATATTATTAATGAGTGGAGAAAAAGAGAGAACGTGTCTGGAAAAGAGATAAAGAGAAATGATAATTTTTTTTCAATGTATATTATACCTCGAATATACTAACTAGCCATGTTTGTACACTTATTAATTTGTAAAATTGTTTAAAGTTATTGCTGCTAGTTTCTCAATAAAATGCAGATAATGTATGACTATAAATAAGATTATATTATCCACAGTACCGTTCCCAGTACTTTCTTTTACATTTCAGTCTATATAGTCACGAGTACTCATATTTATTTCTACGTAAGGTTAACAGATATTGCTTAATACAAATCCAGTACTATGTGATCATATATTATTCTTTTCCTTCTAAATCTTTCCTCAGAATTGATTTCAATGGTTTTAGAGACATAACCTCATGTTCGAAGGAATCAAAACTTCCTTTGGATGTCTTCTTTTTTATTTTCCTTGAACTTATTCGTACCTCGTCAACTTCTTCCTTTATACTTACAATTTTTCTTGGAGTCTTTTCTTTTGGTTGGCGTAATTCTACTTGTTCTCCGTCGACTGATAACATTCCATTTTTCTCCATGATGTTTTCAACACCACATATGATGTTAGAGCCAATATCAGAATTTTTTTCTGGTCGTTCGATTGAACCAAGTATTAATGGATTCCCAAGAGTTACTTTCTTCAAAGCTTGCGTGGCTAATAACTTCACCAATAAATCATAGAATCTTCCGCAGATACTGAGTGGGGGTTGAAGTTCTTGCTCTTTGCTTTCCATTTTCTTATGGAGTAAAAAGAAAAGCATGTTTTTGCTCTAATTTGAGATTAGATGTTTGGCTGAAAATGTTACAGAAACTAAAACAAAAGAAGCAATAGTCCATAGTTCATTATCAAGATATCTTTAACGTGTAAGAGTGGACGACTTTGGGGAGGAGAACAAGATCAAGAATCAGAGAAGAAACAAGTTTGGGTTAAGAAAAGTAGTAAAATCTGATTCTTTGTTTTCACATGAAGATAGAAGATTTAGTAAAACTTAACAAGTGAAGTCTTCTAAAATTAGTACTACAAGTTTGGGACAATTATGTTCTTTCATATCAAAATTCAGAGAAAATAAAAATATATTTTGTTTTAAGATAAGACATATTTTGCTTTAAAAAGTTAATATAAAAATAAAATGGCAATGACACTCTTTCATAGATTATTTATTAAAAAGAACGTATGAACAATGATATTATTTGGCATTTGATTTTAATTAAACGAAAATTTATAGTTTTAGTCAGAGAAAAGGTAATCCATGACAGCCTCTCAGAAGTTTCCTAAGAAAAAATGTTATTTTTAATATGTAAATTAGATTCTGACATGCGCTTTCAAATCGCCGGTTTGTTTCCTTTGTCAAAATTATATTTATCAACTGTTTTAACGGTGTCTTAAGATTTGTATTTTTTTAGGTTTATCGGTTGTAAGGGTTTAAATGGGATTTTGCTGGATTGCATTGGTGTTATTATATATAAATAGACGAATTATATTGCTTCCAAAATTCTTGTTACAAATAATAGGGACAAATGTATACTTTAAATGAAAATCTGATAGGCTTGATTTATAACTATGTTATTATTCTTAAATGTTTACTAAACGTAAAACATAAAACCCATGTCTGCAAATAAAAGCAAAAAATATGCAAAACTTTAAAAAAAATATAGATGAAAACATAAATCAAAGATCATCGAAAACCTCTCTGTAGACAACATTCTTTGTCTGGCGTTGAGGCTTGCCTTCGCTGTCGACAATTAGAATCTTCAAGCCTTTCTTGGAAGTCACTCTGGAAACAGCCACATACAGTTGTCCGTGTGAAAACACATGTCTTGGTAGAAAGATACCAATTTCAGACAATGTTTGTCCCTGACTGTTGTTGATAGTAATAGCGAAAGCCACACCAATAGGAATTTGTCTCCTCCTCATTTTGAATGGCAATTTTTTGTCTGAAGGGGTAATTGAAAGCCTGGGAATCAATACAGTACGACCAACCTTTTCCCCTGTAATAACCTTTGCCTTTATCATGAAGTCATACAGTTCTGTAATCTGAAGCCCAGTTCTGTTCATCAATCCCCCAACATGATCTATGTTTCTTAGCAACATGACTGGACAACCCACTTTCAGACGCAGACTATGATTTGGAAGTCTTGACGCTTTAATTCTGTTTACAAAATCTGGAGTGAGAGCCTGGTCGTTCTTTGAAAACCTATCAGAAGCGTCGATTGAATCAGAGCTTAAGTAAATTCTTTCCTCTCTTGCATTTGAGAACCTAAAACGTTAGTCTAATGGCCATGAGATACACATAACATATCTACTATGTAGTGAAAATTAAGACATTCTTTACTTACCATCAAGCTTGTCCAGCATGTGTTGATTTATCAAGTTCACATCCTCGTTAGTAGGACATAATATAGCTCTCTCTTGAAAAAAATTAGGCTCTTTCTCGTGTAAAAAAGTGGAATCTCCACAGACTGCTTTGCTTATAGCTTCTATTGGGTCATCAATATCGAGAATCAGAAACTCTTCAGGAATATCAATTAGTGCTTCCCTATAATTTCCGTCACCAATATTTCCATCTCCAATGTCTAATATACATAGTGAGAACTCCTTCAAATCTTTAGCATCTTCAGGGGATAATTTATTTGACTCAAGCCGCATATTCTTGGTTAAGAGCAACACCTTTACATGCTTCCATATATAAGATGCATTTAGAGCAGCCATAACAATCTCAGTCCTTCCATCTCCATTTATGACAGGCAATACTTGTCTAAAATCCCCACCAAAAACAACAACTTTCCCACCAAAAGGTCTATTTTCAGGATCTCGACAAATGTCCAACATACTCCGATCCAATGATTCGAAACAATGCTTGTGTATCATTGGAGCTTTTTCCCAAATTATAAGTGAGGCTGCTTTCACCAGATCCGCTTGATCAGTTCCTCGTATAAGTGAGCAAGTTGAAAACTCATCTGGATTGATAGGAATTGCAAACCAAGAATGTGCAGTCCTACCTCCCTGGAGCAAAAGAGATGCTATCCCGCTCGAAGCAACATTCAGACATATTTCACCCTTGATACATACTGCAGCAGAAAGACATCTCCACAAGAAAGTTTTCCATGTACCACCAAAACCATTTACAAAGAATACACCTCCTCGTTCTCTGAAAACAGCATCAGTAATCTCATCGAAAATTTTCCTTTGCTCCCCTGTTAGTCTTGGTATGTCATGTTCAATGACAGATTCTAACTCTTCCCGAT
Organism: Hirschfeldia incana; assembly: GCA_026261945.1. Classification (NCBI taxonomy): domain Eukaryota; kingdom Viridiplantae; phylum Streptophyta; class Magnoliopsida; order Brassicales; family Brassicaceae; genus Hirschfeldia; species Hirschfeldia incana. Next base: position 1,792,535 of record JABCMI010000030.1, read on the forward strand.
CATAACTGAGCTCGTCCATGATCAATACGTTGTTATTAACAACGTCTCGTATCAGCTGAGGCATAGATTTCTAGTTCTCCAAAGAAGAACCGTTACTCTTTAAAAGCTTCTCAATCTCTATAAGGGCATATTGTTTTTTTTCTTCGTCACTCAAACAAAGATCTGAATATAGAACTTGGATCAGTGTAAATATAATAACGTCAAAACAAAAATATTGTAAACAAATCAAAAGTTTCTATAATGTACCTGGTCTACGCAATAGCCTTCTTCTCATATACTCAATGTCTTCTGAAAGGAATTCCCAAGTCTGTTCCCAAACGACTTCTGGCTTTGACAAATTAGTAGACATGAGCATAATCATAAAAGCCTGACGCATATAACATCCCGTCTCGGTAAAACTTGCTCGCAATAGGTCGTCAATGTATTCTTGATCATCATCTAATAGCCCCATAGTAAAACATGTTTCCTTGTATGTCTCATAAAGAACATTATGATACGTTCTAATATCGTCATCACATGTTGGACCTCTCACGATGTTAAGCAAAATCCTAAGATAGAAAGCCTCTTCAATCTTTCGTGGAGCGTAATTAATTCGGTTAATAGCGAATCCTCTCTTCCTATGGTGAAACTTTTTTGCTGCTTTACTCCAGGTGAACATTGTTGGAATCTCAGCCAAAGTGAGTGTCCGAGCAACTGCACTGATCCTATTCAATTCAAACCACCCCATAAACATTGTGTTCTCAATTGATTTCCGGCTCACTTCTTCCCATGTGTCATCATCTTTGAAAACAATGATTTGTTTCCCTGGTAGATGAAACTGGATTCTCTTAACCGGTGTTGATCTATAGTGAATATCAAAGGTAAAGATCCTCCAAGCACCTTCACAGGCTGAGACGTACCTGATTAATATAAAGGTTAGTTTAAGACGGAGTTAACATTAGGCATTAGAAAAAAAACATTGGCATATACTATAGATTGGTGTCATTTAAAATATCTTTCACAATACCTGCAATTAAAAAAAATCTTTGATTTCGTTCTTTTTCTTTTCACTCAAATCTTATGTGTTTGGTGGCTCAACAGCAACAGTGACACGATCATACCCTTTGTTGATATACTTAAATAAGTATTTTATAGACCCTGATTGATTACACCATTCCATATTGATATGAGCTCGAAATCGCATAGACAATTCCCGGTTGTATGGTATCACTTGAGTGTTGTCACACTTGAATCCATTCTTCTCAACAAATCTCCCATCTTCTCGTCTTTTATAAACCGGAAACCCGTCTTTGTTAACAGTAGTTTTATCAGCAAAATTTTTAGAATACATCTTCGAACATACACTGTTTTCCATGCATGGTGAGTTCCAATTAGGAGCTCCACAAGGACCATGAATCATCATATCTTTGACAATATCATAAAGTTATGGGTCTTTCTCTTTGTCTGGAATTTCTGCAGATATTACCTTGTCAATTTCATCAGTGGTTGTCCATTTAGAATCTGGATGCATAAATAAGAGAATATGTGCATGAGGTAGACCACATTTTTGCCATTCAACAGTGTACATTGCTGAAAAAGAGTAAAAAAGTTAGTTACAGTTAGTATCTGTTTAAAACTCAGGTTATAAATTTATAAAAACAGAATTGTAACTCACAAGTAACTGTCTTTCCAAGAAACTGTTTATCCGTTAGATGAAACATGAGGGAATCGAGCTTGATTTTGAAAATCCTTCCAATGATATCAGGTCTATCATCAGCAATAAGACCGCGTTTCTATAAAAACCTAGTGATTTCAGGCCACTTAGGATTGCAAGTGAATGTTATAAACAGATCGGGAAATCCAAAATATTTGCATATGGCCATTGCATCTAAGTCGCAGTTCTTCATATATCTAGCACCTCCAGTGAATGAGGCTGGTAGCAAAAATTGACTCCCTTGGTCCTTCATATCTGTTTTACCACCGTTTTCTGATTGAGCTATAGAGTCATAGCTATCTGATCTGAGGCTTTTTTGGTTCATCCACAGATAAGAGAGCTTGTTAGACTCTATGGATGTATAAGAATCGACCAAAAACTGCTGAAACAATCGTTTAGAATTCAGTAGTGTGTGACATTCATTATCTCTTTCATGTAGACGAAATGCATACCACTGCCTCATACTGATACCCTGTCTCTTAAGTTTAGATGTAGCTGCTGTTTCTCATTTCTTAATCCCAAGTCGGAAGCCATCTTCCCCGTAACAGAATATTAGAGGATATTGAAGTGCCAGATAGGAAGGGTGAATCTCACTAATCCTCTTTAGAAAACTGGTTTCCTTTTCTTGCAAGACAATATCTCTTTTATCCATGTCCAAATTGAAATCACCGGGAATTAACGCCGCAGCCTCAGAAGCTGTCGGAGTGTCATATGTCCTTTCATCTTTTTCACGACTGCTAACAATGCGCATATGGAATGATTCTTCCGGAGTAGTGTTAAATCTATCCTTAGCAGATCTAAACTGATGGACGTAGGGGTTCACTTTGTTTAGCATCTCCAGCAAAATCTCAATTACTTCCTCTCTAATTTTCACCTTTTTAGACGATTTTGTTGACTTCCTGTACTTTCTGGAACACATAAAATATGAACAATAGTCAGTATTATAATGATCCAAGCAAATCAGAATTTAAATAAGTAAGACATGGACAAAAATAATACCCAATTATGGAAGCACAATTGGCAATTTCATTTTCTGTGTCTACAATATATAGTTGTCCAAACTTAGCAGGGTCTCCTAGAGGAGGCTTCAAACTTCCCATTATATGATAGTTCTCCCCTTGAAGTACAAACATTTTTAAAGTACCACATCCTTTGGAACAGGCCGATCACATTTACCACCAAGGGATGTAAAAGAGAAAACCATATTTAACTGACGGATATTCTCTCGAAAGTATCTGCTTTTTGCATCATTTCCATAAAGTAATTGTCTCAATGAAGTTGGTGACTCTTTTAACAGAGGAAGTTGGACTTGCCCTTGACAACAACAAAGAGAAAACTTTGGCTTACGGGTAGCTTTTTTGTTGTTTAACCTTTCACCGTACCACATTATAGCTCCACAATCTGGACATTTGTGAACATGATCACCATCTTCAATGTAACCTGTGTTCAAAAAAAATTAAAAGCTGCAACCACACAACACCACTCTTGAGAAAAATGTTAGTTAACGTTAAATATTTAATACCACACTGTTTGTGAGTTGTCACTTTTCTAATATGGGTATTGGTTGATGAAGATGTCTCGTTTGGAAACACATTGGGTGATCTCTGATTACAGTCTGGAGACTCTATTGGATCAAATGAGTCACTTTCTTCGCTACTGCAGTCGTAATCTTGGTCTTTGTATAGTTCTGATTCTTCTGCACATTTTCAAAAAAGAAAAACCCGCCAAACTGTAGTCAAAAATTAAAAGTACATACAAATTCGGCAAATTAAACTACAAAAAAAATTTTAAACCTTCGTAAAAGCACTGGTATCCTTGATCGTCTTCATCTTCACTTGACGAATCATCTAGACAACCATCAAATTGTTGTTCCAATGTTTTCCTACAACTCCTTGTTTTAGGATTCCTCTTTAACTTGTTATCTCCAACAGCAACATTTCCTTTCCCTTTGTCTAAAAAAAACAAACGTGGACAGTCTTACTGTCAAAATAATGAATAATGGGCAAATCTATATTTAAATATTTACACCTTTGGTAGATATTTTCGAAAGACATGAACCACTTGTAAAAGTTGATTGATGCTTCGGCAGACAGGTGCTGACGGTTGGACTTATATTAGTAATATCAGATAGAACAACTCCTTTGGCAGAATTTTCCATTCCAGAATAAGAATAAGGTGTACTGTCAGAGCCTCTTTCTCTTAAGATTGGGGTTAGAGATGCTGTCACATCCTCCAATATTATTGCTGACAGTACTTTGATTGCTTCCTGGAGCTAATTTCATAAACATAACACGGGGTCAAAGTCTATAAAATAACAATCTCTAAGAAAAATTGTTTGGACACATTATTTAAGGATGCAACTATGTTTTATACTTACTCAAGAATTTATCAGAGTTGCTCTTAAATCGTTTTGGTCTACCATTCTCATGACTTCCATTATAATTATCTGAAATGAAGAACATAAATCAAAAAAATGATAATAAATCTTATTCTTAAAACACCACACTGCTAGTAATTCAAGAACTGAACCAATAGGCGACGATTTGTTATAATGGGGATGAATGTTGGAGATATCAGCTAGAATCCAAGGAGAAACTTTGCTCAAGGGCACAGAAGTTGAAGTCTTGTTCGTGTTCGAACTACATGTATGTGTATTCGCGGATTCTTTTGTCTTGGCTATATTCTCTATTTTTCTCTTTTGGGCTGATACGATATTATGTGGTCCTAAAGGGACGTCTTTGTTCGTTTTCTTCATTGAAATTATGCTACAATAGAAATTACGTAAATTGTGTATTCATAGGTAGGTAATAAAATTGAGTATCCATATAGGTTAACAAAGACGACCTAAAAATCGGGTTTCAATATCTCGAAAGATATTATTTAACATAATATAAGTCCAAAAATGTTAACTATTATCAAGTTTATGGATAGATATCAATGGTTAACTATTATCTGAATTTTATATCTTCTCATGAGATTTGACAATTTTGTTGTATAAATTAGACTTTTCAAATTTAATGCTAAAATGTTCTATATATTCATGATCCTATATATTCGTTAGAAGATCTTCTGATAAATAGTATAGATTTGGTTTTGGGAAAATGGTCAAGCTTGGTCTAATAAGTATTACTTAATTATAGAAATCGTATATTGATATATAGATACTGATCATTATATATAAGATCTTATTGGTTAAAAAATCATTATATTCTGAAATATATAATCTTTCACGATTGGTTAAGAAACAAATTTTTCAAATATTGATATGTCAAATTTTTCAAATATTGATTGGTTAAGAAACAAATTTTTCAAATATTCTGAAATATATAATCTTTCACGATTGGTTAAGAAACAAATTTTTCAAGCTTTCCCTCATGTCTCTCCACCTCACACTCCTCAAAGTGTTTGGCATTGACAGCATCATGAAACTCCTTGTAGATACAAAGGAGAGCACGGTAGTGAACTGTGGTGTCCAACTTGGCTTCCTTGAAACCATCTTCAAAGGTTGATCCCGAGTCATCAACGATCGGCTACTTCATCTTAAGATTGCGTGAACTTGCCATGGAGTACTCTGCAAGCATTTAAATTTTAAATTTTTATCTATTTAAAAATTATCATTTATAAAATATATAGAAACATAATCTCAGCTTCAGATCTATAAGAAAAAAACGGTTCAAGTTTTCTGTTAAGAACAATATCTATACAAAACAATTGTAAAATCTACACTAAGGAAACTGGAGAGACAAAGTTTGGAGAAGACAATAAGAAAAACCAATTATTACTTCTATATGAAAAATAAACTCAAGATCAGATCTATAAGAACATTATACCATTTTAAAAATATAAAAGAAAAATTATTTTGACAGATATGAAAAATGTTTATTCCATGTAAACAAAGGAAATCCATACAATGATTCATACTCACTTAGGATTTACTAACAAAAACGATTTTCATTTAAAAAGGAATTCCAAACTCATCTAAGAACAAAATCCAAACTAACTAAGATAGATCAACGAATTAAACTATGCAACTACACAAATTATTTAACTGATTGGAAATCTATCTAAGGCTATATTTAATTCCTAAACTATGAATATTAAGCGTTTAAAAATGAGGGAGATGAGGAAGATGAGAAACTTACTTTTTTTTGGAAATAGAAGAGACCAAGTTTGAAGAAGTCGTAAGTTTTTAGGGTTTTCTTTTCAACGCGTGGAATGCTCATATATATAGGATGAAAAGTTATTAGGGTTTTCGAGAGATAGAAATATCTTTATTTATTGTTACAATATTTTTAAAATTAAAATTTATAGTACGAATAATATTAACGATAAAAAAAAAGTATATACCTACAGATATTTCAGTTAAACTAATAAATGTATTGTCATATCAAAATCACGATTACTTTGAATTTATGAATTATTCTTTCTCGAAATATGAATATTTATCGAATTTGATGAGTTTGGTTAATTGAACCTGATCAAAATTTATAAGTGGTTACTCTCTTGATTACAAAAATTGAAAAACACATCCAAGATTAATATAAAAAAATCAAGTGTCATAAATTATTTCAAATAAAACCAAACATAAAAGAGAGATATATGGAAAATAATATAAGATCTTAATTGAAAAACCAACTACCAAGCGTGGGTTTGTTTTCTTTGTCAAAAGTGTGGAATGAGAGTGAGTATATATAGGAGAAGGTTCTTACTGTTTTCGAGTTAGAGAAATATTTTAATTTATTGATTTAAAGATATTTTAAATATGGATAATCATTAAGATCCCAGATATAATACAAAGTATATACTTATAGTTTTTCAAATTCAGTCAATACAATAAGTGTATTGTCATACCAAAATCATCACAATCTTGAATATGGGTTTTCATCTTTTCTAGAAAGAAGAATATTCTCGATTTTGATATATCTACAAAGTATCTTTTGAGAAAGAGGAAAATTAATTAATGAAAGTATCTTTTAATCGTTTTTAGTTTGTAAATGAATTAGTAGGAGTAGATATATTACTTGTATGAAGACACTCAACTTTTACTTGTTTCAAAGGAGACACAACGATCAAAAATGTCCAAATAATTAATCTTATACATTTAGATATTCACAAGATACAATTTTCATAAATTATTGAAATACTAATAAAAGTACAATCATAAAATATTCAAATAATACAAATAAAAATAACCTAAAACGTAGATATTCTGAAGATTGGTTATACGTTTAAAAAACAAAAAAAAAGATTTACTTCCTCTCTTTGTGAAAATAAATTTGTAAAAATAAACTCAAACATAAAAATAAAAGTACTATCATAAAATATTGAAATAAAAGATCTATGCATAAATAGTTCAAACGCGTAAATAGCAAGAATGGAATGAGTTTTAAAAACAAACTAAGAAGGAAATGCTTAGTGCTTATGGAGTATGCTTCAACGTTTCTTATTCGCCTCTTGGACATTTTCAATCTTGATCGACCTTGTACATGGTTTCTTGGATGTTGAGCTGAGGTCGATAAGATTAGTAATCTTCTCTTCTTTTCTCTTACTAGGGGGTCTAGAATTAGAATCGATATGTTCTTGACTTTCAATTAAGTAGACATAATCTTGTACCAAAAATATATATGCTCAAAATCTAATTAGAAATATCAAATGTATTGTACATACTTAATATGCATTGGAATATAGATAATGGTACCTCTTCACCACTGGTTAATGTCAACTGCTTGCTCGATAGACTTGGTGTGATTGGATCAGGAACAGAAGTGAGTCTATCTTTATAGATTTTTCCCACCTTATAAATTTCACTTCCATAAGAAACATTTTCTTTGTCAATATAAACTCCAAACGTGAACTCTTTGCCAACCAAATCAGTAATACAATATGGTACTAAGGTTGGATCTTGAAGCTAAATAAATATTTAAAGAAAGTATAAATATATTACACTAATACAAAAATTTCATTTTTGTACATTTTGTTACCTATTCCCAGCTTTCATTGAGGAGTTTTTCTGGAGTTTCAGAAACAATTCTGTTAGCAACACGATCCAAGATCATAGTCTTTGAGATGCCTGAATCATCACTGACCATCAAGTGCAGCCAGAATCTGTTACAACCAAAATAAGAAATAGTTTATACAAATGAATAGATGAAAATATTATTAGTTGAACTATTAGAGGAAGTCAGATAAATTTAAAATAAAACCTTGGTGAAACATCGATGACACTGTCTTTGCATTCCTCACACCACTAATTATGAGTAATGATCTCTTTACCATTCCATTTCTTAACCATGGTTCCAGTTTTGAGAACTCTCTTGTTGCAAGATTTACAACCAAAATAATACCATGACCAATCCATGTCAATGGCATAAACTACGCACTTCACTAAGCATTTTTCAACCTACAGTTATAATAGACTTCACAAACTATTAAACAAAGGAAAAAACTCAACTATTTCATATATCTAACTCATATAAATGCTTACTTGAGTTGAGGTTATCATTTCATAGATGGTCTTAGTGGGAAAGAGTAACCACTTATCACCATGACCACGCTTACCCACTATTCCAACTCGGTTGTTGTTGTCATCTTGAGAGTCGTCATTACTCTGGAATGATGTTAGAGTCATCGCATCATCGTTGAGCCTACATAGAATAGAAAGGAAATACTTAGTTTACTATGTGATTAATAGAATCGATTATAGCCTTATGGACTTACAAAACTTTAAATGCTTCGGCTTCAGGTATTGTAGGGTTTACCATCATTACAGAAGCATCAAACGCATTAGAGATTTGCAGTTCTCCTATAAGTTAACAAAAAACTCTAAGTGTAAATAAAAAATAGATGTTATTAGTTTGTGTAAAATGGTTAATCACTCAAATTATGTTACCTCCAAATCTCCCAAGCTTAGCAAACCTAAGAAGCATAGTAACCATTCCATTTTCTTGATTAATTGAAGAAAGGAAGTCGGCCAAGTTTCCCCATATGTAGCATGTTAAACGGGTATCACTCTAAAAATTTGTGAAAAGAGGTTAGTAATATAATGTTCCTCGATTCATGAAATTTGTTCCTAAAAAAATAAGGGATGACTTACTTGAGATCGCTTAGAGTGAACTCTAGCTTTTTTCGTTGCTTTCCCCCCCCCCCCCCAGTACACTGCATGGTTTCAACATCACCACAATCCATAACTTGACCCATGATATCTGTAAGAAATGAAAATGCCTATGTCAGCACCAAGCTATTCGATAATATTAAGCAGCAAAAACGCTAAAAAATAGTATACGTTTACCAATTAGGAAATTCTCATCGAGTGTTCCAAACAATACGGATTGAAAGTCGGTCAAAGACATGTACAACTCGTCATTAACGTGATTAGATCGAGTAACGGCGGTATTTTGATTTAAACTCATCTTCCAGGAATGATTGGTGGTTCGATATGCTCCACCAGCAGGAGCAATCTGAAAATTCCGGATGTAGCGCCAGGAACCAACTGTAAGAAGCCTCGTCTTACTATCAATCAATGTCCTTTTACATGTTGCATGAATTTTGTGTCCCTTAAACATGACATATGAAATGGAAATATTAGTATACATGAACAAAATGTTAAATAAAACATAAACCATATTCTCATCAAAAACACAAATGATTACACTGTCATCAGCAAAGACAAATTCCATGGTCTCCACAGATTGGATGATTTGTTTCCAAACATGTAGAACTTTCACATGTATGAACCATGTGTTTTTCCATGGTTTCAACTCCTCGACGGCGGCCACATTATCATCAAGACCTCTGGATGGTTGAATTTGCATTTTATTAGCCATTGTTTTGTTTCTTGGTTTGTTTGAAGGTGTGAGTTTGAATGAGAGTAGGGTGATGGGTATTTATAGAATATTAGATTTGAAGAGAGGTGCTTAGGTTTTAGTTGAAACTTGGAGAGAAAGTTGGGGATCATCTCTTTATTATCGGAGAAAGGAACATAAGTTAGGATTTATATTTGAAATATCCAATTTAAATCACGAAATCTTATTTCTATATAATATCAGTGGTATTTATAATTAAGAATATTCATGGAATTGTTTTGATCCATTTCCGAAAATACGTGAGATTAAATATATGTGCGATCTATAATTTAAATCACAAAATCTTGTTTCCCAAAATATGTGCGAAGAATGGAAAATATTGAATTATGATTCCGTTTGTAACAGATAAATATAATATAGAGAAATTACGTAGAATGATGCACATTTTACATGTAATTACTAGACTAATTCCTAAACTTTCTTAATTACTGAACTAAAGCACGTGTGTAACAGAATTACAAAAAAAAACCAGCTTTCCTTTTAGCATTAACAAAATTGTCATTCTTTAATTAAATAGAAAATTGTAATATATTTTTTGGAAAAAAAAAAAAAACCCTTTGTCGACAATCGTCTCCTTCGTACAACTCTTTCTCCATTCTTCTTACCCCCATATCCGACAAACTCCTCTCAGTCACAGCTGCTTTAGGCTTCGCTACCTCCTCCCTACGTCGTCGTCGCCTCTGTACACAGTGAACGGAGAACTCCAAACTCAAGCTCCGATTTTGGTTTTGTCAATCTGCCTCAAAATCGGACAAAATCGAAACTGTAAGTGGTAATCGAAACTGTAAGAGATGAAAAAACCTTATTCTTAACATATTTTCTTTGATTGCAAGTTAATTTCGATAACCCTAATTCCCAAATTGAAAACTGATTTGTCTTTTTCTATGTTTTTATTTGTTTTCTGATTGCTTGATTTTGAAAATCAAAATCCCCAATTCCATTAATCTTTCGGCAGTAAAATCTATCAACCTGATTAATGTGAAATGGATGAACTCTCACACTATGTACTTCACGATTTCAGTTTGTCAATATCACATAACAAGAACACTTTTGTATTGATTTTTTATGTTGCATGGTTATTATTGTTCCAAAACACTTAAATTTTTATCAAAAAATAATTTTGTGATACTGAATTTTTATTTTTGTGTTATAATCTGATGAAAGATATTTATAAAGTTGTATTTTTTTTGAAGGGATGGCATCATCTTCAGGTAACAGGAAGTATCCTCCGCGACTTTACCAGATTGGTAAAACGCCTATTCAAAGTAGGAGCATGAACCACAGTTGTTTTCTAAGCAACCTTCAAACGCAGAAAGAGAAAGTCGGTGAAGACGTTTGGGTCGAGTTGAGAGAATCAGCTGTAGGGGTGATTATCAAGCTGAAGGAGTTGGAGTACACTTGGTCCGCAAAATCTGTTCATTACTTTCTTGTGAATCAATTGGCGATTCAGAGCAGTCATGAAGTTTGGTCTTTGATAGAAAACCAGCCAATGAGGTTTTCTGTGTATGAGTTTGAAGATATTACAGGGCTAAATTGTGATCCCTTTGACACGCAAGAACAATGGAATGTGGCTCATGAAGACTTTTGGGTGGAGATGAAAGTTCCAATTTCTGAAGGACCCAAGTTGAATGAACTTCAGGCCCTTTTCCCGAGCCTCAGTAACTGGCCTAGAGAGAAGCGTGTAATGGTTGGCTTGCTGTTTCTACTATCCATTGGAATATTTGGCATTTCAAGCAATAGTAGAATACCTCTGCATTTGGCGAAAAGGGTGATGGATCCAGCAGCTTTCCAACGCTATCCATGGGGTCGTGTAGCATTTACCAGCCTTGTGGATTCCATTAAAGTTGTGACATACGAAAGAAAGAGGAGTTACACACTATGTGGTTGTGTTCATGCATTGCTAATTTGGATATATGAGTTTGTGCAAGGCTTAGGGGAGATATATGGGCATCGGATAGAGGAAACTGAGGTTCCGCTTCTGTCATGGCTTGGTTCTCGCCCGCGTATCAACTTCCCAAAATTCTGTGCACAAGAGAAGAAAAATTATCAGAAGGTATGATTATTTTCTTTGCAATTCTCCATCTTATTTTTTCTACATAGTGATTGTTTTACTTTACAATGCAGATTCGTGTCAGAAATATGATTGTAAAAGCAATGGAGGATAGATATCCGAAATGGGATGAAGATGAACCACCCCCTGAGGATTTGGATAACATGATAGTTGAAATTCTCAATGATCAGCTAAACGACAAGTTTTGGGATGTAGTGCCACCTACCAAGTGCCTGAAGAGAAAAGCTCAAGTCACTGCACCTAGTGTTCCCGATAATGTGGATGAGAGCCGATCCATAAAACGAAAGAAGGAGAAAGAAACTGCTCCAGAAATGGTATGTATCAAGTGTTATTGAACATTTTTGTTTTGTGGTGGTATCTAAAATGTTTTGGTTTTGTGAGTTTTGAAGGAAGAATCTCATACTGATATGCCCATCATCAGCAGCACCATACAAAAGTTGCTTGAGGCTGTTAAAAACTTGAGTGGAAGACTAGAAACCATGGATATTAGTGTAGCTGAAAGGGTTATTAAGACATTGGAAGCTTCTGTACAAGTTCAGGTGGATGCTAGAATGGGTTTATCTGAGACTGAGTTCAAGAAGATGGCCATATTACAGGAAGAAATAAATGTTCTTAAAGGGAAGGATATTGAAAAAATTCCATCCAATGCCGGCAACTCCAAAGCACATGATGAAGACGACGCTTCTAGCAACACAATGGTATGTTTACACTCTCATCTCCTGTTTATTATGTACAAAATACTAACTCTTTTTTTTTACTTGACAGTCATGGATGGTTCAGGCAAAAATCGGTTCAGTTGATGGCTACCGATACAAAGCGTCATAAAAACGGAGAAGAAGAATAAGAAGACGATGGCAGTGAAGATAGACTAAGTGCCATTGAAAAAAAGTGAAGACAGGGAAACCCTTTGCTATCCCACATCTAAACGACCAATCCGATTCCACAGAGGGTTGGGAGAGTCATCTAAAATGGCAGAAAAGTGTAAAGTGTGGACTTGTGTTGGAAGAACTTGATTCAAGTCTGGAGGAGCCTACACGCAGAAGAAAACCCCAGCTTACAAAGACTCAAATGCCGTCATATGTAGGGAATTCAACAGTGAAGCGTATTATTACTGCTAAAACTGACTCCAAGAAATCATATGACCCATTAGCTAAGGTGGATTCAGAGAAATTGCAGAAAGTATTGGAATTCATTAAGTCTGATATGTAAGTTTCCTCTCTTCCATCCTACCTCGTACTTTCTTAATTGTCTAATTTTTTTTCTTCTTTGTAGGGAAGATGCTAAGTCTGTTTATGGAGATAGAAGCGCAAGATTTTATTTGACCTTGATAGTACCGAGAGAAGCTTGGCCAACAAAGACTTATGGCTGGTTGCATGACTCTGTAAGTATATTCTTGTGATTTTTTTTGGCTGGGTATCCACTATGAATAAATACATTCTGATTGTGATTTTCTTAATGTCACAGCACATGGCCGCAGCAATGCTTATGTTTCACAGACGCTCCATGCAATCCCAATCTCCATTTTCCTCTTCTCGAATTGCATTCCTGGACCACTGGTTTGTAAACTCATGGGTTAACGACTACAAATCATTTGATGAGACAAATGAATTGTCAGAACGTTATAGCATGGCCTACAATGGAGATTACCCAGCTGAATTTAAAACAGGTAAGAAGTGGCTTACAGATGTTGACTCCCTCTTCCTCTGCCACCTTTTCAACGGCGACCACTGGGTTGCTCTTCACATCGAACTGCAAAAGGGGTTAATACATGTCTATGATAGCATTCGAACTTGGGTGCCTGATAAGAAGATGCAAGAGGAATGCAGACCGTTCACGAAAATGCTTCCTGCATTGCTTAAGAAGATGGATCCTAAACTGAAAGCAAACTTGACAAGCCGTTCACCTACCGTAGGTACAAAAACATCCCCCAAAATGAAGACCCAGGAGATTGTGGAGTCTACACTCTGAAATACATAGAATGTCTAGCTTTGGGGTACAAGTTTCAAGGCTTAAGTGATCAGATCATACAAGCAATGCGATTGAAGATGGCTGCGGAGATTTATGATGAGGTGGCTGTGGAGGATTAGGAAGTATAATCTGTAGCCTGTTTGTTTGGTTTGCTCTACCTCGGATGTATAATTGTAGGTTTTTTTTCTTTTTTTTGGATGGTATTTGCTTGTTTTTTGGATTGTAATTTGGATGATGTTTAACGCTGATGGTTAGCTACGTACGTAGTGTTTATGTTGGCTCGTCTCTTTCACTTTATTCTCGGCTCATCTATAATAATATTAACTTCTTTAGTGTTTATTTTGGTTAGCTACGTAATGTTTGTGATGGTTAGCCACGTATAATGTTTATTTTGAATTTTATTTAAATATAAATAGAAATATTAAAAACAAACATGATAACTATATGAATATTTTCTGACAAACAAAGTTAGGTCAAATTTTAAATGATTTTAGTTTTATTAAAATTAATTAATTTTTAAATGTATATATAATGATAAATTTCCCATTTAAAATTATGTTTAACATGTATAAATATATTTAAAACATATATAATCAATAAAAATACAATTATAGCATCGTATAATAAAATTTTAAAACACTTAATCTTATAACTAATAAATATTTGTTATTTAAAAATAAATAAAAAAATTAAAAAGAGAAAAAATTCTACGCTTTGAAAGTAACAAACTAAAACAAAAACTAAATGAACCATAATGTAATGACCAAAGTCTCAAAGTAATGTAACATCAAAGTAAATGAACCATAATGTAATGACCATAGTCTCAAAGTAATGTAACATCAAAGTAAATGAAATATAAATCGAAAACTCATCACTTAAGGGGACATGTTGTAGAATTATGACCGTCTGGTTACAAATTCGACATGTGTGTTCCTTTCGTGGCCGCTTCTTAACTGCAACTTTCTCCAAAATGGATTTATGTCTTGATTTTTTTGGTCTCCCCGGTGGTTGTCGGAACTCAGGTGGTAAACATATCTTCTTTGCAACCTCTTCTGGAATTGGAGCAGTATCATCTTTGGGCATAATAGCAGTGTAATAAGCATTGTACAGGTATTGCTTCCGATAGTAATGCTGACAAAGTGATATACTTGATATCTTTCTAGCTTCCGCAGCAGCTATAGCATGAGCACATGGTAGCTTCTCTAAATCAAATTTACGGCAAGAACATGTCTTCTCGGTCAGATTTACCACATGTAAAGATGAGACTCCTTTCACTTGTGACTGGTGAACATTTATTGCTTGAACCTTTAGTATTTTAGCAATAGGTATCCAGCCCTGAAAATGTTAAAGCTTAGTATATTAGAAAATAGTCCAATGAAACACATAACATGATTAAAAATATATTACCTCCAACACCTTCTCTACACCACGAGTAAGAGAAGTATTCATCAACTCAGCGTCATGTTTTCTTGTTGCAAGCCAGCGTGCCATCATTAATCTGATTGACTCTAGAAGGTGAACAATAGGCAAGCTTCTAGCACCCGACAAAGCTCTGTTAATGGATTCAGCTATGTTACTGGTAAGGAGGTTATATCTATCACCTCTAAAATGAGCTCGTGCCCACTTACGTACATCAGCACGTTCCAGATATTCATGCAAAGCTGGATTTAACTCTTTGATTGTCTGGAAGGCTGCTTGAAAGTCAGTTAACCTGAAAGAGTATGCGGCTTTTTTGACCAATCCAAACAAATCACGCCCTCTGTATTTTAACAAGATGTTTTTATATAAGTGGTACGTGCAAATTCCCCTGCTTGCCAAGGGATAGACCACTGCAATAGCTTTCTTTATTGACTTGTGCCTGTCAGAGATTAACGCCAACCCTTCATCATCGGGGATCACACGGCTGAGTTGGCGGAGAAACCATGTCCATGATTCATCATTCTCTGTGTCAACCACAGCAAACGCAATTGGAAAGATTTGAAAATTACCATCCTGTGATGTTGCAATCAGAAGCGTCCCTTTGTATTTTCCTTGCAAAAACGTTCCATCAACCACCACAACCTTCCTCATAAATAGAAAGCCAGAAATGCTAACGCCGAATGCAAGAAATAAATACTTAAATCTTTTCTTTGTGTCAACTTCCAGTCGAGTTAAAGTCCCTGGATTTGACATTCTAATCATGTGCATGTAAGTAGGTAATTCCTCATATCCACTCTCTGAAGAACCCAGTACGAGATCTTTAGCAACTAAAAGTGTACGATGAGATTTCCAGTAATCCATCTGCAAGAAACAATAAATAGTAACCCATTTAAAAGGATGTGAAGGCTAGAGAATAAAGTATATTTGATGCACAAGTTTATTTAACCTTGACTTCGAAGCTCATGTTCATAGCAGTAGAAACATGACTTGGCAAAACAGATGGTTCAACCGAACCAATATAATCTTTGTACAAGAGTCCAAGAATCTCAGGAGTAGCTTGTCGGGAACGAGATGAGCGTTCTGTTACGGGGCATGTATGTTCATCTACATATACTCGGACTGTAAAGTTGAACGAGTTACCTATTGGTGTAGCTCTTAGCTTCCATGTACATCCTTTTAACCAACATTTACAAAAAGCAGTGTCCGCGTTGATGCAATGACATCAAAATCAAACTTGTCGACAACTGAACATATCTTCAGACGTGTCTCCGATGCATCTTTTGAATCATAACTCTGCCCCACGCCAAATTCGAATGAGCGCAAATCAGACATACTCATCGGAGTCTCTCTTTCTGCTGTCTTTCTTTCATAAATCATCTTTGTAAAAGATCCACGAACCTCTTCGACATGGTTTCGTGGAAGCCCATATGTAGTAAAGTTTTCATCATCAGATGTTGCTCCATCAGAATCGTCGCAGTAATCGAATCGATCTTCGTTTGTGTCTTCTTCGTCTTCACAGAACAAGTCATCTCCTTGCATGGGTTGTTTCTGATCTTGACTAGCTCCTTCCCCAACATTTTTTTCACTTTAAACTCCACACATAGCCGAACGTTCTCAACTTTGCAAATATCCAAGAATGAACGAAGCTGCCTATCGTTTCCTATTTTCACAGGTGGTGAATTCATGCTTTGATTGTGTATATTCTGCTTCGGAAAAAGGTACCTTAGTTCCAATTCGTTTTCTTCCAAATCAACACCATAATCCTCAAATATGTTTCTCACAAATCTTCAAATTGAGTGTCTTCATTTGCAGAACCTATTATGCTGCCTCGATCATTATCTACTTCAAATAACCACTTGTTTTTCTCAACTCTCCACTTCCCAGAGACGAGAATCATGCGTTCCATTAATCTCTAATCAATAAGAATTAGAAGAAACAGTTGCAGATCACCATGAAAGTGGACCAAAAATTGATGAACAACAGTTAAGAGGAAGAAGACGACAAACAATGTTAACCTAATTGAAAAACGTAATATTTTTCTAAAAGTAAACCAACTTTTAAAATTGTTTAAACCGAATATTTAAGTTAAGTTAAACCAAGAAAAAATTGATTTAAACCAATTTCAAAATTAATTAAAACCGAAATTAATTTAAACCTGAACCAATTTAAATTAAACCAAAATTTTTGTGAACATAACCAAAAATTCGAGTGGATAAATCTGCTACAAGAAGTGTGTCTTTATCTGGTAATTAAAAGTTGATTCAAAAGTCTGTCATCAAAGATGACAATTTTAAAAATCTGCCACCAAAGAATACAAAAGTCGATTGCAATTTTTAAATCTGATAAACAAATTTGTCATAAAAATTTATGTCTATCAGCCAGAAAAGTCGGTTGTACGTAATTATAAATCCGCCTTAAAAATCTAAACGATACGATATAAAACTGCCAATTTCTATAAATCGGCCGCTTCACTCGACATACTAAAACGAATAAATCTGTTGACGACATTAAATCAGACATTAAAATCTACCGGCTCAAATAAATCTGCTGTGATTCAAAAGTCAGCTACCAAATACACGGCAGACGTAAATTCGACAACAGATTTAATTGGTGGATTTATGCCTCAATAGATTTGTTTATTAGTTAAATAAATCTGCCGTCGAAAATTTGTCAAAATTTTAAATGGCATTTTTGTAATATACCTTTTTCATAACAACTATTAGGAGGGACATTTTTGACCATAAAAAAAGTTTAGTAATTTCAAATTTTTGTGCATTAGTCTAGTAATTACTGAACTAATTTGACTCATTTTAGTAAACTTCCCATATAATATACTAAATACCAACTAAGATGTCGATTTTGATTTTGAATTTCAGTTTCCATAAAACATTATATCGAAATGTAGATGGGTTACAAAACATATATGGAAAGCCCATTAGGTGTGTAAATAGAAAAGAAGTGATTTTCCTGGGTCTGCGATTTTTTTGGCTAGTAAATGATAAGCCTTGTTTTGTAAATAGCTCGAAGATGTTAACGAAAAGCCCTGTTTTGTAAATTGTTTTAAGAATGTTTGGTAATTCCGCTGAATGGACCGTGATTATTCGTGACCAGAATGGTCAGTGATTATTCGTGACTAAAATAGTTACGTTTTGGACACAGTTTAATTCGTGATAAAATAGTCACATTACACAATAAAAAAATGTAATTGAAGAGTAGACACAGTTTTTTTTTATGACTTCTTTTTTTTGGTATGTGTTCAATAAAAAGTCATAAAAGAAATCGTGTCTACTCTTCTGTCACCTTTTTTTATTGTGACTTTACGTGACTATCTACAAAAATAATTTTAAAAACAAATAAAAACAAGATAAAAATATTTTTTTATTAATTAATTACAATAAAAACAATTTTTTCATATATAAATAATTACATATATTTACAGTATATATTATATGAAATCAATGCTTCTACCGGCTCCACCAACTCCACCTTCGGCCCCGCCACCGACTTCTCCACCGACACCTCCATCAGCTTTTACACCGACACGTCCACGTGCTCCGGATGCCACGGGTTAAGCGATGACTAAGTCTGGTGGTAGAGCCACTGGTATTGCGGATGAAGCGACAAACTGATATGCTTGCCACGCCTGCTCCGTCTTCAGCCTTCTTAGAAACTCTGATAGGAGTTGGAGAGTTTACTATAGAAAGAGGAAGAAGAACAAGACGGAAGAAGGAGCTACATAGTGGTTGAGGAACTGATCTATGTGTCACATTAATAAGAGTCGAGTGTCGAGTATAAGAGTAGTAGAGTGTTCATTGTTGTAAGTTGGCTTGATGGTGAGTTGTAATTGGGAATCTCGAGAGAGATTAGGCTCAGTACTTGTACATTACGAGTATTGAGAGGAAATATAAGTGTGTTTACAAGATATAGTGTATTGTGCTTTATCATTTGGTGCAGTGAGCAAGTTCGAGATACGTGACGAGACGACGATGACACTGACGACGAGAAGCGGCGCCGTCAAAGAATCGTTGCAGCGAATCGGTGCACTCGATACCTCCGTCGCCGATCTGACTCAACGATTCAACGAGCTCGACGAGAAATTCAACTGAATCGCAGCAACGATTGCGATCAATAATGAATCGATCTCAGCAAGGGTGTAAAACGCTGAATCAAAGATCGATCGGTTGGAAGCAACGATCAATTCATTCATTGCGGCATTCAATCCAAGACAGATCCAAGGCAAATCAAGCCAAGATCAACCACCGCCGACGATAATTCAAGAAACGACTCAGGTATCTCACTCTCCATCGGAACGAAACCGGAATGATACTGAGCTAGGTTATCGGTGTAGTTCTCATAGATTGGAGAATAAGGAAGGAAGATATACAAAAATTGAGATGCCTGCGTTTGCTGGTGAACATCCGTTTGATTGTATTGCTCAAGCAGAGCGATATTTTCGTGTTATGCAAAGCGATCCAGAACGGAGAATGGAATTGGTTTCGCTGAGTCTAACAGAATATGCGTTGATTTCGTTCAACTACGAGTTGGAATACAGGCCGTTCACAGATTGGTCAGAGTTCAAGAGTCGCCTGTTAGCAGGTTCACTGAGTCATTTGAGAAGACACCGGGTAAAAGATTGTTCAGTATTCAGCAGTCAGGCTCAGGTTCAGAGTATGTTAAGGAGTTTCAGGAACTGGCTCATCATGTTAAGTTAGCTGAAGAAAATCTGATCGACATTTTCTCCAACAGTCTCAAACAAGAACTCAAAGAAGTGATAAAGATGAAGGACCCAAAAACGTTACATGATCATATCGAAGCAGTAATGAAGATGGAGGATAGCGAGTTTTGCAAAATGTTTGCTTTACTTAAAGACCAAGAGAACAAGACGGGAAAGCAGACCACAAAAACGTCTACTCGTTTCGGTTCTCAATTCTGGAAGCCGAAGCAACAAGATCTTGACTCAGGACAGAGACATGAAGAGAAACAAGAACAAACAAAACCAGTGGAGAAGCCACCACTTAAACTTTCTGATGCGGAATACGACTATAAGCAGAAGAATGGTCTTTGTTTCAAATGTCCTGAGAGATGGTCTAAAGCCCACGTTTGCGAAAAAAATCGTTACAGGTGATGGTTGTAAATCAAGGATGTGAGATGGAACTGGTAGAAGAAGAGTTCTTTGAAGCGTGCGAAGGGGACGAAGGAACAGAGGTTATGGAGTTGAACAATGCAGTGATCTTTTCCAAACTCGACTTACGATCAGGATATCATCAGATAAGAATGGTTGAAGCTTATATTAAGAAAACAGCCTTCAAGACTCATGAGGGACAGTATGAATTCGTCGTGATGCCGTTTGGATTGAGAAATGCACCTGCTACTTTCCAAGCTCTCATGATCGAAATATTCAACCCTTTCCTCCGCAAATTTTTCTTGGTCTTATTCGATGATATCCTTGTTTACAGTCGCTCAGAAGAGGAACACAAAAATCATTTGACTGCAGTTCTTCAGACACTGCAGCAACATCACATGTATGCAAACAGAAAAAAATGTTCTATTGGCCAACGTCAAGTTGAGTATCTGGGTCATATCATCTCAGCCGAAGATGTGGCTACTGATCCGTCAAAGACTGCGGCGATGAAAGAATGGTCCACTCCTCGTACTGTAAAGGAATTGAGAAGCTTTTTGGGTTTAACAGGGTACTACAGAAATTTTGTGAAGGGTTATGGCGTAATTGCAAGGCCTCTCACGGATTTACTGAAAATGGAGAGTTTTGAATGGTCTAGCAAGGAACAGCAGGCTTTTGAGAAGCTCAAACAGATGATGGTCACAGCTCATGTGTTACATTTATCGGACTTCAATATTCCATTTGTGGTGGAGACTAATGCTTCAGTATATGATTTGGGAGCAGTGTTAATGCAAAATCAGAGACCTATTTCTTACTTCAGCAAAGGATTAACTGACCGCGAGCAACTGAAACCGATATATGAAAGAGAGTTGATGGCCATAGTAATGGCTGTGCAGAAGTGGAAGCATTACTTGATGTGCAAGAAGTTAATTTCACACAGATCAGAAGGGTCTAAAATTTCTACTTGACCAGAGGGATATTTTGCTAGACTACCAAAAGTGGCTAACAAAGCTCTAAGGCTATGACTTCGAGATATTCTATAATGCTGGGATGGAAAATAAAGTTACAGACGGGTTATCGCGTGTGATGATTGACAGAAGCGTTAATGCAAAAGGTGTGCTTTGCGCTTTTGACAGTATTGTCTTCTATTGAGATGCAACAAATATTTGAGGAGTTGGAAGCTAATGAGAAAATCAATAAGTGGATCGGAGAAGTGATGTTGGGGTCGTGTGAAAAGGCTGGTTATTCAGTAGTTTCAGGGCGCCTGGTGTATAAAGGAAGACTAATGTTACCACGTGATTCTCAGTTTATCCACAAATTCTAAAGGAATATCATAAGCTGGGGGATCATTCTGGCATTTTGAAGACGATAAAAAGGATTCAACAACTCTTTTACTGGCCAAACATGAAAGATGACGTGAAGAAACATGTAGCTGAGCGTAGTATTTGCCAAACTCACAAGTACTCTACGTTGAATCCTGCTGGTTTGCTTCAGCCTATACCGTTACTGTCGTCAATATGGTCTGATATCTAGATGGATTTCATTGAGGGTCTTCCAAAATCCGAAGGTGTTAATGTGATTCTGGTGGTGGTGGATAGGCTGAGCAAGTATGCACATTTCTTGAGTCTCAGACACCCTTTCACCGCTACTTACGTGGCAGAAAAATTTGTGAGGGAGATCGTGAGGTTTCATGGGTATCCATCGTCGATAATCTCTGATCGAGATAGGATTTTCTTAAGCAAGTATTGGCACGAGTGTTTCAAATTACCGGGTACAATGTTGAAGTTTAGTACTTCTTATCACCCGCAGAGTGATGGCCAAACAGAGGTGCTTAACCGATGCCTCGAGTCCTATCTTCGATGCTTCACATTAGCTAACCCAAAATTGTGGCATAAATACTTATCTTGGGCGGAGTTTTGGTACTATTCTTCTTACCATACATCACTCCACACTTCGCCTTTCAAGATGGTTTATGGTAGAGACCCTCCTCAATTGCTATGGTTTGAAGAAGGGTCTACGAGTAATCACGAATTGGAAGATATGTTAATGACACGTGATTCGATTCTCAAAGACGCGAAAAAGCACCTCTTACGTGCGCAGGAGCAGATGAAAAATAATGCTGATAAGAAGCGGCGGGATTTGGTCCTAGAGATTGGTTCATTGGTGTACCTCAAATTGAGACCTTATCGCCAATCATCTTTGACAAAGTCTTTCTGTCAGAAGCTCCCTGCGAAATACTATGGTCCATTTCGTGTCTTGGAACGAGTGGGCGTAGTAGCTTATCGTTTACAGCTTCATGCAGAAAGTAAAATCCACTCGGTATTTCACGTGTCCCAGTTGAAACCGGTTTTGGGGAAGGAGCATGAAGTGTCACCATTACCGGTAATGCTGGAGGAGTCGGAGGAGTTTATCTTAGAGCCAGAACACATAAAGATCACTCGTTACGATGCAGAAGGTCATCTTGAGGCTCTGTTTCAATGGAAGGGCTTGCCTGATCATGAGATGACATGGTTTCGGGTGAAAGATCTTGCTAGAGAGTATCCCAGCTTTGAGCTTGAGGACAAGTTCTCTCTTACCGAGAAGGGTAATGATAGGAGTTGGAGAGTTTACTATAGAAAGAGGAAGAAGGATAGGACGAAAGAAGGAGCTATAGAGTAGCTTAGGAACTGATCTACGTGTCACATTAATAAGATTCATTTGTAACTGAGTCTGTTATGGCCGTTATGAGCCGTTAGAGTCGAGTGTCGAGTATAAAAGTAGTAGAGTGTTCATTGTTGTAAGTTGACTTAATAGTGAGTTGTAATTGGGAATCTCGGGAGAGATTAGGCTCAGTACTTGTACGTTACGAGTATTGAGAGGAAATATAAGTGTGTTTACAAAATAAAGTGTATTGTGCTTTATCAAACTCCTTTGCCATCAAGTTTCTTCTATCTCCTCTGCTGTCAAGCTTCTTCTGCCTCCTCCTCGATCTGTTTCCTATCCACTTCTTGTTTTAAATCTGCTTCTGAAAAAAGAAAAAACACTGAGAATATATAAAAAGAAATAAAAGAGTAATCAGGTGGAGATTGAGATAATGGTGTCGGATGTGGAGAATGTTGGTTGTTGAGACATTTTTTTCACGGAGACAGATTGAGAGATAGAGGATACTAAGAGGTAAGAGGAGAGAAAGGAATTTTCTATCTATAAATATTAAAGGAGAATTTTCATACTTTCCTTAAAAGTTATTTGGCAAGTTACGTGAGGTGGCATCACGAGAAACGATTATTGAGAAAAATGCCAACGTGTTGTAAGGAGAACGTTCCACACAAATAAAGCTGTCTTTAATGCATTCAATTTATTTCCTTTTATAGCAATCGCAGCCGGCTTGGTATTTTGAAAAAAAAAAACGCATACGGTTGACGTTCGAAGATAATACAAATGTTGAAGACATCTTATCATACAGCTGAGGCTGCTGAAAACATCGTGTATTATAATGTAAAACAGAAGATAAGTATAAGCCATAGCCTTGACAGAAACTGATTATCTATGATTAAGATTCAGTGGAATAACTTAAAGGTCCCATATCTTTCATATCTCTACCATGAAAATCTTTGAAGTTGTGAAGATAAAACATTAACGATCAAATGCAAATATATATATCATCGACAGCGAGTAGAGATATGAATGGAATAATGCAAAACAGCGATGAGGATAACACAACTTCAAAGCTTCATACTTTTGATATAAAGAGCTCAAAACAGAGTGTTGTATCCAAAATAAAACTGAGGCCATTGCACACCTCAAGAGAGCCTGCTACTTTGAAAGGCTACAGGGAGTCACAGTCTGGTGCAACGGTTACAGCTGCTTCTTCTTGGATTAATGGTTCAGCTACGACAGACCAGCACACGCTATATAAAATTGATAACGTTGGTCACGAGTAACGTTGAGAGAGATCACATTAATCTAACAGTTCCCTTCACTATAAACGAAATCAATGCTAATTCTTAAGATCATTCCTTAATAAAAGATTTCGTGGACAATGAACGAAAGCAGAGTTTATTATTCCCACTAATCAGCCACTTTTTAGATGTTAAAAAAAAATATTTTTGTGTAACGTATATCTAACTTCTCTTCTCTTGGATTTTACTAAAAATCACTAAAAAATATTTTCTACGTAAACCTTTTATGATATATAGGTATATCAATGCTCCAGAGTATGAAACTTTAAAATTGTCTGCGAATGGAAGATAGATGAGCTTCAAACAGAGGAAAAGCTTCTGGATACGGGATCACTTCTTATGTATTTCTATCCAGGCGATCCAAAGTCCACTTTCTAGACATGGAGTGTTGACAAGCACTAAAAAATAACTTAGAACGTCTGCCTCTAAAGCATATAATACCCTTGGGAAAGCTCGACGGCCATGAACAATAGGTTGTTCCATGTGATCGCGTACTAGCCATGCTACCCCACATTTCACATTAGCGTTTATACAAGATGAGCAACTATGAATTTAACGAAAGAGTGACATAGTTTTTGCCATCCTACTAGCAATGACAGACAAGAGTTTACCTGCTGCTCCCAATTTTTTCTATTGAATTTTCTTCCATACAGGCTTCAACATCTCCCCTTTGCAGCAACCGCAAATAAAGCTTGCTGCATTGAGGTTGAAACTAAAGGATGGCAAGATTTCGTTAATGTTATAGCTCATGATCCTACGTGCAATATTTTGTTGATGTTATTCAAAACTTAGCTTATGCCAGCTAATATATTAAGTCTCAAAAACTATGTCAGTGCAAGATTTCGTTAATGTTATAGTTCATGATCCTAAGTGCAATATTTTGTTGATGTTATACAAAACTTAGCTTATGTCAGCTAATAAATCAAGTTCTCGAATACTATGTCAGTGCAAGATTTCGTTAATGTTATAGCTCATGATCCTATGTGCAATATTTTGTTGATGTTATACAAAACTTAGCTTATGTCAGCTAAGAAATCAAGTTCTCGACAGAGTGCACAGCTTTTGTTTGTGTCAGAGCTTATGATCTTATGGACAAGATTTTGTTGATTTTATACATTTTGAAGTTTGTTATATGATGCTGCTTATTCATGCACGCAAGATATTTTCATAGATGAAATTTATATTATTACTAGTGGTATTTCGACGCTACGCGCCGGGTTCGTATATTTTATTTTTACATTATATTTACAATTTATTTTTGGTCTCCGTAAAAAAAATATGTTCAAAATATCAAAATCAAACTTTGTTGAAACAAAATGATATTTTCTTATCCATGGATAGTGGTTAGCGACCATATTATATTTATTTGTTTTGAACTTGCTTAGTTTAAAATGGAATAGAATAAGTGGTTGTTACTAATTCATTCAAAAAAGTAAAATAAAAAGTAAATAGTCGTAACAAAATTAATTTAGTTGAAATTTTAACATAAAAAGAACAGCATTTGAAATTTTATTTTAGACTAATCTGAATTTAGACTTATTTAGTCAAGTTCTGTTTATATATTCTTCTAATTTGAATTTTGGTAAGAAACTCATTCTGACCTATTTGTTAATTGATTTAGACTACTTATTGTAACTTGTATTGTTTATTTGTTGGGATATCATTCTGCATGTTCAAAGTACATAGGTATCAAAAAAGTATTCTGACCGAAAAAACAACTTCTCTTCAAAACTAAAATCCAATCTTAGACCCATCTATTCAGGCACAGTACAAACGGACCAATCTTACTTGGTATATAGAAACTGAGTTGTTTTTTGAAACTTCATCAAAAAAGAAACTGAATTGTTTAATGGTCCTTATCACCAGTAAGATTTAATGTCAAAAATCCCTATGATTTTTTTTGTCTGATGACACCCAAACTTTGGATATAAATGAGCTGATAAGAACTAAGATAACTGAGCTGGAGTACATACAGTAGCCAGCTGCTAGCAAGTTGTGCCCAGGTTGTCACACGTTTACTATACATTTATTTCTGACCAAAGCTGCAAGAAACACATAGAGCTCGAAGGTTGATCTCG
Source organism: Hirschfeldia incana (assembly GCA_026261945.1). Taxonomy (NCBI): domain Eukaryota; kingdom Viridiplantae; phylum Streptophyta; class Magnoliopsida; order Brassicales; family Brassicaceae; genus Hirschfeldia; species Hirschfeldia incana. Next base: position 1,818,683 of record JABCMI010000030.1, read on the forward strand.
TCTCTTCTTTTTCTATAGAAGAAGCATTGGTCAATTAGTGCTTAAATCTAATAAATAAACTATAATGCTTTGTATATCACCTATATGTATAACCATCATCTGTAAGCTTACCCATCATCTGTTTTAGTTGATGGCTCTTGTATCACGTCATTGTGGAGTCATCTGCACAGAAAGAAAGAAGGTTCTCGAGTAAGAAGCAGACAATGATGATCCTTATAAAGTTATAAGCAGCACATCACAGAGAACATGACAAAACAAAAACAAAAAAAAAAAACAGAAAAAAAAACATGATAAAGCCTACAAACGGTGTAAGAAAAGTAAGTGGACTCAAAAGTTATATTATCAGGTGTCCATAGATTTAGAGTGGATGTTTAACAGTTATGGATAAAAGATACTGACAGGAAGACCAACTTGCCCCATGCATCTGCTGTGGATTTCAACGTATACTTTACTGCCAAAACAAAAAGAAAAGCAATCACAAGACTTTATCAAAGATTAGACAAAAAAAAACAGTAACCTCAAACTGGAGTGCTTCTCAAGAAACATAAGAAAGCCCCTTTTGATGCACAACTTGAACTAAACCCTGAGATATATATATTTATATATATACATATATATAAGTAATATAGTTGAATATGGATCAGATATATCCCGGATGTTAAAAAAAAAACACTACACACGTTTTCACCAAGTTTCCAGTTGTGTGTCATAAGCATCTTAGAACCAAACTAACAACATGATTTACAAAAAGATATGTCAAAAGCAGATATGCAACTACCATGTTAAGAAAATCATCATCCGTTAGGCTACTCGCTAGAGGGCTCTCCAAAGGCAATCCCCATGAGTTGAATCGTGAAATTTTTCTTGCTCCGGGAGATATTCCGAGGCTACACGATATGCTCTCTGCTGTGCAACATGGAATCTGCTGAGGTCATTCTGGTTTGAGTAAACCACAGAAGGGTAAGGCATCTTTGTATGGCCCCACATTTAGTTAATGAACTCTTCGTCTCCTGAGGCAGAAGGAGGTTCAACGCGAGAAAACAAAACAAAAATTTAATTGAGCTTCAAAGAAATATGTGTGTAATAAGTAATATTACGATTTATTATTGGCTGAAGTTGAAAGCATGGTCCACTACGTGAGAGATGAAGAACATTGAAGCTTGTCTCATAAAAATTACAAATACAGGAAGAACAAAAGCAGAAAAAAATTACAGAATAACCACGTTTAGAAAAAAGGCAAACCTATGTCCGCAGGCAGATAGGGATCGTAAAAAGTTAGAAAAAACTGAGCGCAACCTCTCATCAAGCGGAAGAATGACAACTCAACTCTCCTGCTTTCTTCACGTTCCATACTTCCCAGAAGCGCCGAAGACACAGGGTTGAGTCTGGTGACGAGTGAGATTATGTGTTGTCTACATCCCTATTTATAATTGAACAAATTATAGATTAGTGACAGAAATTAAAAAAGGATAACTTAAATCTACGCCGTGTGAGAGCTTCAGTGAGAGAGTTAAAACAAATTATAATGACAAAGTTTCATTGAATACGAAAAACGTTACGCTGCGTTGTTTCAGAGCCAGCGGAGTTTAAAGGTAGACGACAAAGAGAAAGGTTACACTGGGCTCGCTGATCATCTGTAAGATTGGGCCTTTATCATCTAAACACTAACCTAAGCCTGGCCAACATTGAACTCGTGATAAAGTTGCACACCGAAGAACAAGAATGCTGACGTGTCACAAAATGCTCCTACTTCTTTGCTGATGTGGACGATTGTGGAACCATCATAAGACTACTTTATTATTATAGATGATAGATAGATAGTTAAGGCTGTTAAATTGAAATACCAAACCGGTTATTGTAATACAGAAGGGAACCACTGCGTGTGTGTTTGGACAAGATTTTGCTACATTGACTGATTAGCAAGGTCGATTAATGATAGAGGATTGCATATATTTAACATCTTTGGTTTATATATGGCAATATCTATATTGAAGTGAAAAAAAGAAAGTCCCAAAAAGAAAGTCAGACTAAATACGATTCTTAAAAACCCTAGCGAAAGAAAGGCTCCACCGCTGTCCTGCCGTAAGCCCCAAGGCTTTCCGGTTACCGGCGTCATGTCGCCTCCTCCCTCCTCAGGGGGCCAAGGTCTCCCCCTCTCACCCTCTAAGACCTACACAGACTCCCCCACCTCCTCCAAAAAAGCTCTCTACTCAGATGTCGCTTCTGATTTGAACGACAAAGTTGTCCACTTCTCTCCGGTAGTGGAGATAGCTGACGGTGTTGCAGTTGTCGATCTCCCTGAGGAGATTACAAGGGATCCAACCCCCTTATGGATGTCCCAATTTAGTTGGGCATTTTATCTCAGATGCACCACACATTGCGAAGGTCCATGCGACTGTCAACCGCCTTTGGACCACAAAAGAAAAGCCTGCAAAGATCGATGCACAATTCATCAACCCCAAGACAGTCCTCTTCCGTGTAGAGGATAAACAAATGCGACTCCGTATTTTGAAGCGCCACTTCTGGCACATTGCTGACGTTCCCCTGGTTGTTCAAGAATGGACACCAGACACAGAAGCTACCAAGCCGGATCTCACAGCGATACCCTTATGGGTGGATCTTAGAGGAGTTCCAGGACACTTGTTCTCTCATGAGGGGCTCACTTTCTTTGGTGATACCATAGGGGAAACAGTAAAGATTCACCCGGACACAGTGAGATGTAAGCGTCTTGATGTTGCTCGGCTTCTTGTTGTCCTCAATCTCGAGAAGCCCTTTCCGGATAAGATCAACATTAGAGGCGCTGACACAATGTTATCTGTTAGCTACCCATGGCTTCCACAACATTGCACTGGTTGTCAAAAATGGGGTCACCTGTTGAAGGACTGCAAACTGATCAACCTCGGCTCTCAGGAGCAGAGAGAAATATTGAAAGAGAAGATAACAGAAAGCCAGAAGGACGGAGAAGTGAATCTTCCACTAACGGCCACAGATTTGAACGACAAGGTCATCCCAGCCAATGATCAGGAAGAGGATCACCCTAATAAGACGAATGCAGCGATGACTAACATGCCTGGAGTAGACATTAATGGAAAGGAGTGGCATCTTGTTGGTAACTCGCAAAAAACCTCCCCGAAACGTATCCTGCACCAGAACAATAATAACGAGAAAGCGCCAAGTTCTCCATCTCGCTTCCATTTATTAAGTGAGATTGAGGAAGATGAGATGGAAGAAGGAGAGGTTGAGGCCAGCAATGCTGAAGAAGAAGAAGAAGTAGAATCTCCTGATATAGACGTGGCTAAGGTAGTGCCAAATGAAGACCCAAAGCCACAAAAGAACGTAAATGGCAAGAAGGAGAAGAGCAAAAGCAGAGCAGTCGAAACCCAGCAGGGAAAACAGAACGATAAAAAGAGCACCAAGCAACCAAAAAACAAGAACGCCTCCTCACGGAGGCACTAATATGATGATATCCTTATTTGCGTGGAACACCCGGGGCTTCAACAAAAAGCGCAAACATTTATATCTTCGTTCTTGGTTACAATCTGCAAAACCGTCCTTTGGATGCTTGATTGAAACTCGTGTTCAAGAGGGCAATTCAGAGGCAATTATTTCTACTTCTCTTCCAGGCTGGAAGGTTCTCAAAAACTATGACCATCATCGGCTTGGTAAAATCTGGGTTTGTTGGTCAGGAAACGTTAATGTTACGGTTTTATACAAAAGCACCCAAGTTATCACTGTTTGGGTGGCTTCGGACACAGGAGAGCAGTTTCTCTGTTCCTGTGTGTATGCTTCGAATTTTCAGGCTGAGCGGCAGCGTCTCTGGTCTGATCTAATTCAAAATAATGTTCAGTTTGCCTCCTCTGGTATTCCCTGGATCGTCATGGGCGATTTTAATGAAATCCTCTCTTCTACAGAGCATTCCACAACCGCTAGAACTCGGAGCCAGAGCGGTATGTTTGCATTTCAAGACACGGTCGCTGCGTGTAGCCTCACTGATCTACCATCCCTTGGTTCGATGTTCACTTGGATTAATAACCAATCTGCAAATCCTATAGCCAAGAAACTCGATCGTGTCCTCATTAACGATGCATGGATGAACCAGTTCTCTCAATCATACCCCAAATTTGAACCTTCTGGAATATCTGACCACGCTAGGTCCAGAGTGTTTTTGGGAGCAGAGCCATTGGGAAGGAAATTCCCATTCAATTTTTTTAATTTCCTTGCGGATCACCCTGACTTCCTTGCTTCAGTCGCTGATACTTGGAACCATACCGAACCTATCTACCACTCCCGATCGGCTCTGTACATCTTAAGTAAAAAGTTAAAGCTTCTCAAACCAGTCCTTCGCCATCTAAACAAAACTAAGTTTGGAGATATCCCACGGAAAACAAAAGAAGCTTTTCAGAACTTGTGCGACAAGCAAGCCCAGGCTTTATCGGATCCTAGCTCGTTCTCTTTTCATGAGGTCTCAGCGGCCACAGATAATTGGAATCATTGGGCAGTAATTGAGGAACGCTTCTATCTACAGAAATCTCGTATCACTTGGCTCAAATTTGGTGACCAGAACATAATCTTTTTTCATAAAATTGTGCAGAGCAGAACTACTTTTAATGCGATCCGGTGTCTGGTCTTACCTTCTGGCGAGATTATTACAGATCCTCAGGCGATAAAAGCTGTAGCAGTTGATCACTTCGCCCAGTTCCTCAACACGAATGTAGTCTCTCTTCATGATGATATTGCAGAGACTCTCACGAACCTGATAGAGTTTCGCTGTCCTGCTCATACTGCTGAGCTACTGGTACATCCCATTTCTGAAGCTGAGGTCAAAAATGTGCTCTTCTCCATGCCGGTTAACAAAGCGCCTGGACCAGACGGTTATCCTGTTGAATTCTATAAAGCTGCCTGGCCTGTAATCAGCAAAGATTTCATCATTGCAGTTCAATCTTTCTTTCTCTATGGTTTCCTTCCGAAAGGAGTGAATGCCACAATCCTAACCCTCATACCAAAGATCCAAGGAGCAGAAACCATGAAAGATTTCAGGCCCATATCTTGCTGTAACATCCTCTACAAGGTTGTATCCAAGGTCTTGGCCAACCGTCTGAAGGTATTGCTTCCGGAGCTACCGAACCAGTGTGCCTTTGTGAAAGGGAGACTCTTGTTGGAGAACGTACTTCTGGCCACCGAACTTGTCAAGAACTACCACAAAGACTCGATTGGATCACGTAGTGTTCTGAAACTGAACATCTCAAAAGCCTTTGACACAGTCAAATGGTCTTTTATTGAGGACGCGCTTCGAGCAATGCATATACCTGAGCAATTTGTTCACTGTATACATGTATGCATGTCCACTGCTGCTTTCTCTGTATCAGTTAATGGTGAACTAGAGGGATTTTTTCCTAGTGCGAGAGGTCTGCGTCAAGGCTGAGCCCTATCTCCGTATCTTTTTGTTATTGCCATTAATGTTCTTTCTCTGGCGCTAAACAAATCTGCTGCAGCAGGTAATATCGGTTACCATCCTACTTGCGCTCAAATCAACCTTACTCATTTGAGCTTCGCAGACGATGTCATGGTTTTCACTGATGGCGAGCCTAACTCCTTGCAAGGCATATTTACCGTACTCGGCGAATTTGAGAGCTGGTCTGGTCTTGCTATAAGTCCAGCAAAGTCAGCCATTTATATGGGAGGAAAAATTCACCAATGCTTCCTGGATGAGGTGAACCGTTTGAACCTTCCAATTGATACTCTTCCGATACGGTATTTGGGTCTGCCGCTCACAACCAAATCCATGACACGGGATGACTATGAGCCACTTATAGATCGTATCCGATCAAAATTTCTTTCCTGTACGAGCCGAGCTCTTTCTTATGCTGAGTGATTGCAGCTTATAAAGTCTGTGGTTGTAAGTATTACAAATTTTTGGAGCTCTGTTTTTAGGTTACCGAAACGTTGTCTTGAAATGATTGAGAGCATGTGCAGCGCTTTTCTCTGGTCTGGCACGCCAAACTCTAGTGGGAAAGCCAAAGTGGCATGGGACGAAGTTTGTATGCCTAAGGAAGAGGGGGGTTTGGGAATCCGGAGGCTGGTTGATTCATCTAAAGTCTTTGCCCTGAGCCTGATTTGACGCCTTATCACAAAGTCAGGTTCCCTTTGGGTAGCTTGGACTCGCACAAACCTATTACGTAACCGCTGTTTCTGGGATGTAAAAGACACTCAAGCAGGCTCTTGGATTTGGCGTAAACTTCTGAAGCTTCGTCATCAAGCAGCTATGTTCCTTAAGTCTGAAATTGGTAATGGAAAGGACACTTTATTCTGGTTTGATAATTGGCTTAATATGGGGAAATTAATTGATATTGCAGGTGACTCGAGTACCATGTTGCTGGGTATAAACAGGTATGCCACAGTCGCCGACGTGGCCTCGTCTGGGCAATGGAACATCAGGTGATGTCGCAGTTATCACCTACGGGCGATGATAGCTGCCATCAACTCTGCTCCACCCCCTGTAGAGGACGTAGGCGGTGACCGTGTGCTTTGGAAACATGGCGACGATGATTACAAACCTTGGTTCTCATCAACAAGAACATGGGATCGACTTCGAGTGCACAAACCTGTAGCCGAATGGAGCAAAGTTATATGGTTTTCGGAAGCAATCCCTCGGTTCTCGTTCATAGCGTGGCTGGCCGTACGGAACAGGCTTTCAACAGGAGATAGAACTCGAGCATGGGGGGGAGATCCAGGTATGCAGGCAGTGTGGCGAGCCTGATGAAACCCGCGATCACCTCTTCTTCACCTGCCCGTACTCATACGGTATGGACCGACCTCACTGGATGCCTCCTTCCTAGGCCTAGCCTGGACTGGAGCATTACCATGAACACACTGCTATCTCCCCGGCGTAATAAGGTTGACTCCTGCCTGCTGCGGCTGGCCCTCCAAGGATCAATCTACCTACTTTGGAGAGAACGAAATGGACGAAAGCATAACAACTGGTGGAACACTCCGGCTCAGCTTGTGAAGTCTCTGGACAGGACCATTCGCAACAGGATCTCCTCCCTTCGATCAAGGAATACTGAGTTTACTATCTCTCTGATGCAGAGATGGATGGCAAGAAACTAATATGATGTATTGCAGTAGCAGCTTCAAATTTTCCATATTGTAAACATTTTTTCTTTTGTTGATATATAAATTTAGCATTTCAACAAAAAAAAAATCTATATTGAAGTGTGATGAGCAAGGTACAAATATATAACATTTAATTCATATTTATCAGAGAAACGTGGTGACTTTAATAAGGTTTATTAGGCCTATATAAGACTCACTTCTCCCATTTTTCTTAGTCATAAACTCAACCCGAAACCTTTAACACTTAACTCATTATCCTAAATGGCGGCGATAATAATTGTTGTAGCTGATTTGAAACCATTCAAGTCTATATGGAAGGAAGCCCATGCCTTCACTAGCCGTCACTGATTAGAAAGATGCTGATGTGACCGATTGGGAGAGGAGGTGAAATGTTTGTCTCAACAAGCCAGTGATTGCTCTTCTTTCATTCATCCTCCTTTAGATGATAAGAGTAGGTTAGAAGGTAAAGTTTTTTTTTAATTGGTATGAGTAAACAGATTTTTTTTTGTAATGGGTGACATATCAAACAAAACACATTAATGCATGGCTTATTTTGATTATTTTATGCCGGGTTTGAAACCTACAACAATCCATTTCTATTAAAATTATTTTGTGTGTATTTTCTAATATCCAATTTTTGAAACAATAACATAGAAATAAAAAGATAGAAATCTCAATATCCATTAAAAATAAAATAAAAATACTTTATAAATAATATTAGATTTAGATAATAAAAAACCAAATAAATATAATAATTAAATATAAATTATATAAAAATACTATTAATAAAATTTATATTACTAAACTCAATAACAAATTTCTGTGATTATAAACATACAATTTGTTTTTATATTATGTCTAATATATATGAAATTTCAAACAACATAAATAATATTAGATTATCTTATATTAAATATATAATTGTAAAATGTCACCAACATTGTTGGGCCCCCAGCATTGTTTGTACAATCATCACAAATAATATTAGACGTCTTTTTCTTCAACTATTATTTAAACTTGATTTGATTTTGCATTGGTTCATAAATTATAAAATGAAATCATATGTTCGACATCAAAACAGTCTAAACTGCATAAAACATGAAACCAAACAAATAATAATGTTTTGGGTTTATCACTAAAAGAATGATGAATTTCACTCATTCTAATCAAACAAAACAAAATAAATGTCTATTTAAAATGGTAGTTGTATTTTAAAAGACTAAAACCAAAAACAACGTAAAATCTAACTGATATCCAAATTAAGCATAATCAATGTTTTCTTATCTTTAAAAAATGAAATTAATAATCTCATCCTGCGCAAGGCGCATGTTACGACCTAGTAAGGAGGTAAAAGAAAATTGTTTAACCAAAACAAAAGAGGTAGAAGAAAAGTGGGGACTGCTGATGTTCCAGCTTTGTCCTTGCTCTGAAGCTAGAATCTTTTCAGTTGATGCTCGTGTGAAGGGACCGGAATAGAGAGCTGTGAACCTCCGCTTGCTTCCACCTGCGTTGCTCCGCACTTATCTGCTAGCTTCTGTTCTTTGGATTAGGGTCTCCCGGAACGACCAGATTTGGCTTCTGTAGATATTTCAGCGTCTGGAGTAGACATCATCGGTGCTAGCTGGACCAGGATCTAGTCAACCCTGCTTCGCCGTCGCACCCCTTTGAAGTTGACTTCGGGATGAGCCTCGGTACCTAGGCTCATTCTCCGCCTGATTGCTCCAATGTTCATGGCTCTTTTTGCAGGTTCTGGCATTGAGATTCAGCCTTGGAGATTCAGCCTTGAACTAGTGGATTGACATTTGAGTTTTGTTTTCATGTTTTTAATCACTTCTTAGGAGATGATTAAACCTTAATTCTCTGTGAAAGTCTTTTTTATCTTTTTTTGGGGACTTTCTAAGAGCCTTGCTTTAATTAGCTAATCCTAGATGCATAAGGTTTGATCTTCAAGCTCGTAATGTATCTCTTGTATCATTATCTTTGGTAATGAAATTCACATACTAGTTAAGAGAAAAAAAAGTGGGGAAAATGGATATTTAAATCCTCAACTATTAGAAATCGGCAAGTTTAATCCACAACTATCACTTGCATGATTTTATTCTACAACTAATAGTTGGCTTGGAAAATTAGTGACCGAAAAAGTCAACCGTAAAGTCATAAACGATTCTCTTCAGTTGTATATCAAATATCTCCGCCAATGAACTTGAAAAACTGAAAATCTCTTAATTCAAATCTTTAACTTTTTAGTGAAGACGATTTCTCGTGATGGAAAGACGGTTTCCGGTAAAAAGAGAGAAAAGTCAGTGCAATCACGGAAACAAATATCACTGGAAATCGCCTTTTTGTCACCAGATATCGTCTTCACTCAAAGTTAAAGATTTGAATTTGGAGATTTCAAAATTTTCAAGTTCACTGGCGGAGATATTTGATCCGTCGGATTCATTTTTATCAATGGATGTTGTTACACAAAGCATGATCCGAGTCCTTGTATCTGATAGGCTGCTTTTATGTCGACCAATCAGATATTATGTATATGATTTCCTATTTTTTTACACACCATTGATTTCCTATTCTATTTTTTTAATATTTAAAATATTTGTAATAAACTTTCGTTATTACCGAATTCTTTTGAGAAAAAACATAAGATTTATAATTTCAAAATTTAAAATGTTTAGTTTTAAAATTAAAATTTAAACTTTATCTTCTTTTGGTAAAAAATATTTTAAACTTTGTAATTGGTATTTAGGTATAGAAATAGAGTTTAGGGTTATAATATTGAGTTTAGAGTTTAATTTAAAACAGGGTTTATTTTATAATTGGAAACAGAAGTTATGAAAAATATATTTAAAACTTTAATATAAGATTTAGAGTGTAGATATACGAATTAAATTTTGAGATATAGGGTTTGAGATTTATATTTAAGATTTTATAGTATTTGAATATGATATATATTAATTATTATATTTTATAATTAAATTAGTTAAAAGTTTAGAAGTTAGTTTTATACTTTTCGGTATGAAAGGGAATATGATTTGTTTGTTATATGTTTAAAGTTTTGGATTAAGATTTGAAAAATATATTTGAAAATTTAGATCTCTTATAGATATTAATTTGAAGTATATTATAATAACTGAAAATTTATTTTAAAACTAAGGCTTAAGGTTTTTAATCTAGGATATATATCTCTGTGAGGGTATATAGTGCTTGGATTTTAGATTAAGATTTGAGTTTAAGTTTTGAAAAACATTAAACTATGAGTTTAGTTTTGAAGATTTGAAGTTAAAATATGAAATTATTAGTGTGTTTTAGGTTTGTATGAATATATTAGGGTTTAAAGGTCTGTTTAGGGTTTAAGGTATCATATAGTCACGAAATAATTGTGACAAATCCGTGGCTATTTGCAGTAATTTTTTCAACCGTGACTATTTTTGTGACTTTTTAGTCACGTTTTTAATTATTTTGTGACATTCTAGTCACGTTTTTCGATTCGTGACAATTTCGTGAGTAATTAAAACATAGTAATGTTTGTCCATAATAATTTCGTGTCTATATAATTTTTTTCTACTAGTGTTTATGTCTATGATCTGGACAAAAAAATTGTACTAGTATTTGGTTAGGTCTTTGTATAAATCGATGTATGGAAAAAGGTTTCTCTTGAAAATATGACATAGTCGTAAAAAAATTATATCTAGGGATGGATATCTTTTCCTTGTCAAAACTTACTATATAACTACGTAGGGGGTTGGCCTTATGTTGTAAGATCTTGCACTAATCGTTAGCTATTTACTTTATGTCCTACTGCTTGCGAATTGCTGAAATAAAAATCTACTAGAGCTGCTTATGGATTGCAATTATAAGCATCTACTGCCTATAATAAGCTACATGGTTATCTGGATCACAAGTTACGCCATACATTATTATGCTTAGAGAGGAGAACTTCATTGGCATATCGATAAGCGAGATCTTATTCTCAAGAGAGTATCTGCATAAGAATCCAGAGTGCTCCTCCTGCTTGGTGAAGCTACACCTTGAAGTCATTTGATTAGATCACATATGACTTCAAACTTTTTGAGAATACTTCTTTTTGGTAGGTAATTTCTGTGATATACCATGAATTTTATCCACTTTCAGCCATGGTTTATAAGTTATTTAGAGTATATTATATGTGTTTGGAGTATGGTTTAGAGTGTTTTCAGGATCATGTACGTTTAGGAGAACATTGGTGACTTTGGAGCCTTTTGGAGCATTTTGTGGTGAAGAACTGCACAGATGCGTCAGATGTTTAGCTATGGATAAAGAGATTTCCACGGTGCGATTGATCCCATATTTTGTCACAAGATAAAGCTTTGAGTTAGGTTCTACCGTCACCGGTTTGAGGTCAATCGGCATCCAATAGCAGAACTTATGCATGTTTTGCTGAAGCGTGGTCAGTCTGTCTTGCTAAATGAAGCTGTCAAAGAGATAAAGGACTGTCGATTGACGGTGGACTGATACCATTCAAATTATCCTAAGGTGTGATTTGTACTCTCTTCAATAAGAGGTTCAATTATTTAGGGATCAAATCCACAAGGAGCTAGGGAACCTAATAAAACTTAGTCAGATTGGTTGAGTTAGATTGATTATGATTAAATGTAAATAGCAGGTGCGAGCAAGGTATTTGCTCAGATGATTTAGTTGGGGTTTTAAAAATTAGATGAAATAGATAGAATTAGGGTTTCTAATAAGGTAATCAGAACTATAAATCCAATAGGTGCCTAGAAATTGTATGCATGATATTATAGAGCTTAAAACTTAATAACAAACCCGTATGTGTTAGCTTTCTAAGCTTGTCTATTGACAGATCCAATGGTTTCACAACAGTAGGTCGGACCTAATGAAAGTGTCGACCGATAATTCTAGAGCAATATTGATCGATACACCTTTTGCACTGTCCATCGATTATTCTATAAGAGTATAGATCGACACACTTCTGTCAAGCTTTGCGCGCGGGTCGAATGTGCTCACTAGGCTGCCTAGATCAGCTCTAGCCTTACTCTAGCACTTCTAGCTTGATGAGGATGTTTTCAGGGTGAGTTATGAGTTATAATATATCCCTACAATCTATAATACAAGCATTAATGACAATCCTATCAATGAATATCACAACTTAGAGATCTATAGTTGGGGCTAATCCCTCATAACCTATTTCAATCCTAAATCTAACAAAAGCAATTCATAGCAACAACATGAAGTAAATAAAACTGCATAAACATATAGATAGATAGATAGATAGATAATAACGAAGTTCCAATCACAAATATCTCTGGATCTTCTCTCCAACATTAAAAAGCTCAGTAAACCTTTCCTGTGAAAATAAGAATACATTAAAGCTCTCTTTGCCTCAAACACTTTGGCAAAATATAAATATTAGGTTAAAACTTGTCACAGGTAATCTTGTAATTTGGTGAGTCTTAGGCCATAAGTCGGCTGGAACCAAAGGGGCTTCTGCGCTCTCGCTATGGATTGATTGTACAGGATGTACATCGATCGATGATCAACTCTGGATGTCGATCTCTGTTCTTGCTCGATTTTCAGCTCGGGTGTCTTCTCCTTTTATCTCCAAAATTCTCCAAAAACTTTATTTTCTTCACAATCACTCCTGAACCTATAAATATGCTAAATAGACTTTATAATAATATAATTAGTTAAAACATTTATAAACCATGGTTAAAAGTGGGTAAAATCCATGGTTTACTTAAGTGGGTAAAACATATAGGTAGTCTCTCCGAAAGAGGTTTGAACTCAGAAGCACATTATTCCATATCATAGTCTAGCAACCAAATTCACCTAGCTTACAACGTAGCAAATCATGTCTGACAATCCCCTCTACCAACCTCATTTCTTACTTAAATAAAAATGTAGGCTTTACCTTGGGAATATCAATCACAAGCTATGTAAAGATGTTTCAGACAACTATTTGGATTTGCAGGTAAAGGGAGTTCCTTTCCTTTCTCTCTACTAATTTCTCTCCTAGTCAAAGTCTGCTTCCATTGCAGGATCATTGACCAAGATTGGACAGGCTTCCATGAAAGTTCTGATGGTAATTGCTACCAGATCAGGTTCACTTCTTATTTATTTATAAACTAGGATTATATGTGAATCAAGCGTTAATGGTTGTACCCACCAAGTCTTGTTATAATCCTTTACCTATAGAATTCTTTGTGAATCAAGCCTTAATGGTTGTATCCATCAACTCATGTTCGAATTCTTTTCCTAATTCATTTATCTAATAATTATTGTTATATATATATATATATATATATATATATATATATATATGTATTATCTTTTCTTTTTGTTTTTTCAAATACTTATATTTTATATGAATCTAAGTTTCGAAAGAAAGAGAGAAAGGGTGATGTATCTACACAAGGTTTTATCTTCCAGACTTGTTTGAAGAATCTGATCTCATGTATACCAAGCCCCAAGACAAAAAAAGTTGAGCTAAATTAGGTTGGAGGTCAGCTTTGGTTCCTTCAAACATTCTAAGCAAGTGTGGACATAGTTTACATGTCGATCCACTTTACCATCTTTAGTGCTATCTGCTACTAATAAGTCTAGAATGGTGTGGTTCGATAACAAGAAAAATCAATAAGTTCATTGTCCCCTTCTTGACTCAATAAAAGCTTGTTTTGAAATTATTTTTAATAAGACTCATGAAATAAACTAATATCAGTGAACATCCCCCAGACTGAAATTACACTGTCCCTAGTGTAACCTTAGTCGACAGGCGAATTAACAGCCTCTCGGGACGTGAAGTGTAACTTCAAGGCCACCAACAATGAGAGCAAATATGAAGCACTGATCGCCGGGCTAACACTCGCCAAACAGATGGGGGCTGAACGTCTCCAAGTCTTCATCGATTCGCAGCTAATAATCAACCAGGTGCAGGGTGACTATCAGGCTAAAGACGCAAGCATGATCTGATACCTGTCAATAGCTAAGCGCCTCATTGAAAAATACCAAAGCTGCAAGATGATATCACTCAAATAACCATAAGGAGTGACTTTACTCTGTCAAATAAGAGGTTCAATTGTAGTACTTAGGGATCGAATCCAAAAGGCGCTAGGGAACTAATAAATCTAGTCAGGTTATTAAGCTAGGTTAATTAGGGGTTTAAGTATCAATTTCAAGGATGAGAAAGGTAGTTGCTCGAGTAACAAGAGTGTGTTTTAGACAATAATATAAAAGATGTTAGATTAGGGTTTATATTCAGAAAAAAATAGGATTATAATCCTATAGATGCCTCACAATTGCATGCAAGATATTATAGAACTCAATACTATTAATCAAGATGATAGGCTGTTGTGTTCTCAGCTTGTCTACTGATAGATCTAATCATGAGGTTCTTATGGACTCACATAATCACACACTTTGGAATCTGTCACGAGATCATTACCGGCTGATATACCATGGATTTTACCCACTTTTTCCCATGGTATAAAGATGTTTTTACTATATAAATATATGTTTTGGAGTCTATTAGGTATGTTTTCAGGGTCAAGAGCATTTTAGAGTCAAGTGATGTTTTAGGTGCCCTTTTGGATATTAAAGGAGAGTTCACCCGAGACGACTATCAAGATCAGACAAGAGCTCGATATTCAGAGATCAACATAAATCAATACACACTCTGTGTTATTGATCGACGACACATCCTTAGAAGATGACGTATCAAGATAACCAATCGATCGATGTACATCATGTACCATCGATCGATATCGAACACGCTAGAAGATTAGTTGGACTAAACCGACTTGAAGCCAATACATCCCCAAATTACAAGATTGCCCCTGACAAGTTTTTAACCTAATGAACTCATATTTATAGTTATGTATATGTGTTTTAGCAAGAGAGAACCAGTTTTGAAACCAAGTTCTTACCAATCTATCATTACTACAGCATTGTTCTTAATAAAACTTCTTTTCTACTTTGCTTTGCAAAAGGTTATAGAATTATAGATCTAGACAAAAGATACAAAGAGATTTGTTATCCTGAGGAACTTGAGTGTTCGGTCTTCTAATCTCTATGAATTTCTATTATTACCTTGATGCCTTGATGCTATGAACTACTTAGCAATGTCTAAGTATATACAATTGTTGGATTTAAGGTTCAAATAGTTATGAGAGAGTAGCCCAACTATAGATTGTTGAGTTGTGATATTCATTATCATGATGAACCTTAATGCTTATTCTAGAGTAGCTAACTAGAATATGAACTTTGAACTGCATTAACTCGTTAATAATCATCCTCACATCATCTTACATAAGCTAAGGTCATCTAGGGATACGCGAGAGCCGGTCTATGATATTGGTGAGCATCCACATCAACGCGATCTGAGCTATACCGATCGATGTTCGATATTGTCGGCATCAGATCAATAGATGAGTCTAAACCGTGAAAGCCAATAGATTCATCTAAGAGTTAAAGCTCTTTAATATCATGCATGCAACTTGTTAGGCATTTATATCACTATAATTCTGAATATCTGAATAGTAACCTTGAATCTAACTATCTTTCTTTATTGGTTAAAATATAAACCAAATCAATCGAGCAACTTACCTTTGCTCACAAACCAGCACTTTACTTTTAAAACCTATTCAACCTAGCATAATCACTAAGGATTACATCTTTTGTGTTTCCTAACACCATGTGAATTCGATCACTAAGTACTACAATTGAACCTCTTATTTGAGAGAGTAATTCACTCTTTAGGGTAATCTGAGTGATATCACCGGCAACAAACCCCAATTAACTAGCAAATATTTGAAAGATTTGTGCAAGAATTCAGGCATAAAAGTCACCATCGTCACCCCCAAACATCCTTAATCCAACGGACAAGCAGGGTCTACAAATAAAACAATAGTAAAGATGCTAAAGAAACGTTTGGAGAAGGCGTATGGGAGCTGGGTGGAAGAGCTACACAGAGTGATATGGGCCTATCGGACTACTCCGAAGACAGCTATGTTGGAAACACCCTACTCACTGGTCTATGCCGAAGATACTATCGTGCCAACATAGGTGCATGCAAAAGCGACAGTGTCAGGAGTACTCTCTCTTAGCCTTGATATCCTCGACGAAAAAAGAGAAGCAGCCCAGCTAAGAAACTTGTCCTACCAGCAAAATATCGCCAAAAGCTATAACCGAAAGGTTAGAACTAAGACCTTCCAGCAAGGGGATTGGGTTCTGCGAAGGGTCTTCGAAAATACTAAGAATAAGACAGCAGGAAAACTCGCCCCTAGGTTGGAAGGCCCCTATAAGGTAATCAAGGTTCGAGGGGCAGGAGCCTATCGGCTGCAAACCACCGAAGGTAAGATCCAGCCAAACTGCTAGAACGCCCTGCACTTGAAAGCCTATAATTTTTAATACGGCCTCTGGGTCTCATATCTATATTTATTATTTAAGTATATCTTCGTTCCCTATTCCTATGTTAAAGATGTCTCCAGACTAAAAGCTTATATAATAAAGTTAGTTACGACTACAAGAGTCTGCAGGAACCAACATACTTAAAGAGGCATAAGGGGGTGGATCAGATCCCAAGGGACATTTGATCTTAACCCGACCTTTCACCCAAAGAGTGACCTGTTCACTTCTACAACATGTGCTGTCTAATAACTTCTTGGACCCTGCATGAAGGCCATGAGCCACAACATGTTCAGGGATCTCCATCACTAAACTTGTAAAAACCCTGCCTAAAAGCCACAAGCTAACTATGTGATGCGGCCATCAAACCCGTAGCTGAACTGGAGATTCCCCAAACTGTCCAAACAGACCACCTAGGCGATACCAGCGACATAGGTCCAGTCCATGGCATATATCGTGACAACCAAATATATTTTTGGAGTAAAACAAATTTTTATGGATTCAAAACTCAATACGGAGTCTAGCCCAATTGGAATTACCCCAATAGATATCCGGACTAAGAAGTTATGAATTTTACAAACTAGAGGTTCTCAAGCCCATCCAGTTGCGAGTATCAGCCCTTAGAAGAAGCTTGAAGCCCGGCCATGAAGCGTCCTTCACCAGAACTACTAATGGTATTAAGAGGGATTTATCAGCTTTCCAGAAAGATCAAAATCAGAAGAATTGGTCAGGGAAATCAGGAGTTATGATTAATTTCCCAGAACCGGCCAAACCGAAGTCTTTATGGAAAGTCTTCAGCCAATTGATTTTGGTTCGACCCAGAACTATTTATGGAGACCAGGAGACATTACAGGAGTCCTTAGCTACACCATAATCCAGGAGATCAGACGGTTCAATGAAGACTCACTTAAATCAAACCGGAGCTATTTATGGAAACATTGGACAATCTTTCAGTTTGATCATTTCCAAACAATTCTAATCCGACCAGAAGACATCAAGACTAAACCAATACAGCCAGGAGACATTATAGGCGTCCAAGAAGAGTTATACAAGTTCATACTAGGGGTGGGCGTTCGGGTACCCATTCGGGTTCGGTTCGGGTTCAATCGGTTTTCGGGTTCAAAATTTTTAGCCCCATTCGGATATTTCTAAATTTCGGTTCAGGTTCGGTTCGGATCTTTGCGGGTTCGGTTCGGGTTCGGATAACCCATTTAAATAATTGAAAAAATTTTAAAATTCATTATATACTTTAAATTTCTCAAAATCTATAAACAAAATACATATTACATATAAATTTGAATAGCATATGTCAAAATATATAAAATAAACATATAAATTGGTTTATTTTGAAAATTTCGATTGAGAATCAATAGATATTTTAAATATTTTTGGTGTTTTGAGTATACTTTAGCTATTTTAGACGTGTATGTTTGACTATTTGTATATTTTCTTAAGTATTTTGGACTACTAAAAAGTATTTATATATTATGAATTTTTTTAATATACAATAAATCTAAAAATAGTTAATATATATAGATATATAAATCTATTTCGGATATATTCGGGTACCCAAAATACTTCAGTTCGGATCGGGTTCGGTTTCGGTTTTTTAAATACCAAAAATTTGAAACCATTCGGATATTTAATCAATTTCGGTTCGGGTTCGGTACTACTTTTTCGGTTCGGGTTCGGTTTGGTTCTTCGGATCCGGGTTTTTTGCCCAGCCCTAGTTCATACCATGCACCAGCAACCATTGGATCAGGAGGATCCTCATCTACACCAAACTGCCTTATTTGGAGATTCTTGCAATCAAACTCCAACAGCTCTTTTTCTACCAAGGCAAGGACGAGATTAGCACCTATCAAGCATTCAATAAGGTCCCAAGAAAGCTCTCTTAAGGAAACTCTGATTCTTCACTTGGAGCCAAAATCCTACAAAAGGCTCCAACGGCTAGTTTTTCACTTAATTGCTTTTTCTTTCATTTGTTTCCTTTCTATTTTTAGAACGTTAGGACCTTTGTTCCAGAGCATTATATAAGCTCATAGTCGTCCATCATTGTAAAAGAACCCAACCTTGAATTTTATGAATGAATTATTCAGTTTTCTAGTTTTTTTTAAAAACTATTTTTCTAAGTCTTTTGAGTGTTGTGAGAAACAGCTCTTTAGAAATCAGGCTTATCAAAATCTCCTTTCACAGAGCTTTGTGGTGTCTATTCAATCAATTTCGTCCATCAACCCATCAGATTGAGATATTCAATCAAAACCTCTTCCGCCACTTCATTTCAGTCCATCAATCAATCCAGCTGATAGAGACTTCACTCCAGCAGCTTGATTCCATCATCTATCCATCTTCATCCACTGTTCTTGTTGAGAGAGACTTCAGTCCAGCAGCTTGAATCCATAAGCCATATTTCTATCCTTGTCTTTACTTGTTTTATTTCATCATTTGCTTCTTGTTTTATAAATCTGAAAACCCATAAAAATTATCTTTGTTTCTGTTCTTCATATTTTCTGTTCTTCATTTGATATAAATCAGAAAACTCACAAAAAATACTTCTTTGATTTCAGGTACTAATCGGATCCATCATCTCCATCATACCGCTTATAACCCATCCGACCAGTACCAGGCCAATCAACTAACCTCAGTTCATCCATTTTTATAGTCTGATTTTCAGGCTATATCACTATGCAAGGGGCAAAAATAGCAAAGTACTGCAACACCTAAGGGTTAACGCATGGAGATAATAGCAACGTACTGTAACACCTAAGGGTTATCACATGGAGCTATCTCGTTTTCAAAGTACCGTGTTCTGATCAAGCACGGGGAGCAAAGTGCAAAGTCCGCGATCACCCAACTAAATTCCTACTTATCCAGACGTGGAGAGTAGCTACTGGTGTCTAAATCATAATATTCACACCAGCATCTAAAGACTGATAGTGGCTTTCTGCAAACAGCAGAATGCAACACTAAAGGATCTTGATAGTGGCCAAAACCTACGGGTGGCCGATTGCGAGTCCCAGATCAATAGTGGCTTTCCTAGGGGGAGCAGAATGAAATCTTAAAAAGAGGCAAATCCCTACGGCCTACAAAATAAAACCTCAGGGTTATAAGCTTGCTCCTTTGGGTTAACCTCCGAATTGAAAAGATTTTTGAGCTTTTTAACAAACTTCTATGTTTGGGAGGCAACCTCCAAGCTCACTACACCATCAGAACCATCAAGTTAAGAAAGTGAATCTCGGAGTCTGCAATCAAACCCACGTGCCCTAACTACTGCCTAAGGATTCTATGAACACCTCTGGGTTATACAAGACCTAGTTAAAAGTAATGGTCTATTTATCCATCTTCAAGGCTCTACCAACAAGCCATTCAATGACGATGAAGCATAGTGTTCAAGAATGAAGTATGAGAGCCGATCATCAATAGTAGCCCATCTAATCAAGGACCGAATGCGATACAATTGGAACCCTCAAAGAGACCTAGAAGAGTTTGTGTGGCTATCAAAAAAAAACGCAGATAAGATCCAAAACTATGGAGATTCAACAATCAGAAATTTAAATAGCGAAGAAATATATTGTGGAGTGAAAACAAGAAGAATTAATATTCGAAATCAAAATCCAGATTGCAACAAAATCACCATCCAAGACCAAAGAAAAGCAAAAAAAAAACATAGCAAGGAAATAAGCAATTCAACCAGAAAAAGCAAAGCTAGGCATAAGGAAAGTGTTTGATTGCTAGCTTGCCACCTTTAGATTGGATCTACATCACCCAAGATCAAATGCCTAGTCCCATGAGTCCTCTTGGTTTATTTTTAGAAAGAAACCTTGATCATTTATTGATCATTTATTTCTGTTCTTCTGCTTGATTGGCTTGAAGGTCAGGTCGGTGTTCGCGGAGATTGGCTCCGATTTCGACGCACCGTTCTGGGAATGCTTCATCGAGAGAAATAGTTACTAACGGGCTCACAGGTTGGTTCGCGTTTCTCTTCTAGGGCTTCTGCCTCACGAGACTGCCAGAAGAGTTCAGCTAAGTCCTGAGTGTCCTCGTCCAAAACCGTTTTCCTTCCTTTTTTAGGAGCGACTTCGGAATCGAACTTCCTTCGCTTGAGTTCCGCAGCGAAGCACAACCACTATATCCTTGGATTACCCCAAATCATTTCGATTCCGTGGGTTGTCGGGAATTTAAGGCACAGGTGATACGTGATATCTTGCATATTTACATGATTGTAGCCTTTATACCTTGCGTATTTTGATCATATAGATTAGTAATTAGGCATCTTAGGGTCTATATTGCATTCATTTGTCCTTATTAGGTGCTGGAGTATGATGGGGAGTGTATTTGAGATGTTTGGGAGCATTGTGATCCAAAAAGGGGTGAAAGATGAACATGGTCGGAGGCCTTAGAGAAGTCTTCTGTTGCTAAAATTTTGTGGAGACGGAGAAAATTGAGTCAGCTTTCCAATGGAAGTGGTTTCAAGTCAAAGCTATATTGGAGGAGTTATAATCAAATCACTCAAAGCATATCAAGATACCCAGGTGGAAGCACCCAGGTTAGATACCCCGCTCGGCTTTTCAAGCTTTGGTCGACGATTTTCACACCCGGGTTGGACCACGCGGGGTAGAGGCCCTGCTCGGCTGGACAAGCTTCATACCCGGGGTAGGAAAATAGCTTCTTCCCGGGTACCAGCCATGGTTGGTCGAAAAATATGACTTTCTAGGGCTTTCTAAACCTAAGTATAAATAATTGTGTATCCCAAAGTTGGGAATTATCTTGTTTTCTCTTAAGAACACATTGAAACTTTGAAGAAAGATTGAATCGTTAGTTTATTTTCTTCTAATTTCTTTGTCTTTGTGTGATTATCTTGCTCTCTAATCATGTTTAGCTTTGTATCATCCATTGTTTTGGGGTTATTCATGTCTATTAGTGAGTAGAATAATCTAGGATTCATGGGCTAAGGTGATTAAGGGTGATTAGTGAAGATCTAGGGTGTTTACTGTTAGATCTACTTGTTTCTTTGCTTGTTGAGGGTACTCAATGCTATTTTAGTCTTGATCATACTAAAATAGATCCTTAGGCATTTCATGCCCCGATGGTGTATGATGAACTGCATGAACCAACTCTTCAATGCTTTTAGCTTGCTCTGCCAAAGGGATTTGATGTCAAAGGAGTAAAGATTGCTATTATACTTGTTCTCCATTTGCTTTAGTAACATTCAACCTAAGATATTAGATCTCTGAGCTGCTTTAGCAAAAGAACATTCATCTAGAGATAGAGCTTGTTTAGGATTGTGTCTACACATCAGGAAAGTGTTTGATTGCTAGCTTGTCACCTTTAGATTGGATCTACATCACCCAAGATCAAATGCCTAGTCCCATGAGTCCTCTTGCTTCATTTTGAGAAAGTAAGTTTATCATTTATTGCATTTCTAGTATAGTTATAGTTCAATATCACTTCACTCATTGGTTGAACTTAGCTTAAGCATGAACTTGCATTCCCTTTGCTTTAGAATCACCTAGGATTGGTTCGAAAATCTTTTATATTACATCATTTGAATTAGGAGCTTTGAAAACTCTTAACATCAATACGTCGAGGGAATCGCTCATCATGGAGTTCATCCTAGGAGTTCCCCTTCTGCGGGTTTTGCGATGAATGGGGGTGTCGCCAGATAATACTTTAGTTGTTTGAACGCGTCCTCGCATTCATCCGACCACTCGAATCTTTTGTTTCCTCTCAAGATATCGTAGAAAGGTAAGCACTTGTCCGTTGAGCGGGATATGAACCGGTTGAGTGCTGCGACCCTTCCGGTTAGCCTTTGTATTTATCGCTTGTTTTTTGGGGATTCCATCCCCATGAGTGCATTGATCTGTTTTGGGTTGGCTTCGATCCTGCGATAGGTTACCAGGTAACCGAGCGAACTTGTACTTGGCTGGGTTGAGTTTCATGTTTTGCCAATTCAATCAGGCGAAGCACTCCTCAAGATGGGTGACATGATCGTCAGCGTTGAGGGATTTGACAAGCATATCTTCAATGTAAACCTCTATAGTTTTTCCGAGTTGCTCGGAGAACATTCGAGTGATGAGTCTTTGATACGTCGTGCCGGCGTTCTTAAGGCCGAAAGACATTACTTTGTAGCGAAAAGTTCCGCAATCCGTAATGAATGCTGTTTTTTCGCGATCGTCGGGGTTCATCATAATTTGATTGTACCCTGAGAACACGTCCATAAAAGGATAAGAGCTCGTTTCCCGCCATTGCTTCGACCAGTAGGTCGATGTGCGGCAAAGGAAACCATCCTTTGGGCGGGGTTTGTTGAGATCGGTAAAATTGATGTACTCGCCATTTTCCATTCTTCTTTTTGACCACGACAGGATTCGCGAGCCAATCAGGATACCGAACTTCCGTTATGGATCCTACTTTGAGGAGTTTTTTTACTTCCTCGTTGATTGCGGTTTGATATTCGTGTTCACGCACACCAATTAACCTAATGCGCACACTACCACAATCGAATGGTATGTCGATGTAGCACTTTAGGATCGAATCCACAGGGACCAACTATCACACTTTATTTCTATAGGATCAATATCTAGCTAAAACAATGATGGGGTTTTGAGTTTGAGTATCGTAACAAGCAGCAATAAAATAAATGTAAAAGTAAATTCAATTTAAAGAGAAGCCAGCCTAGGGTTACTTCATCGGGTGCTAATACTTGTGAGCCAAACAATTATTCAAGTTAAATTAAGAACAGGTCCAGAACTCGGATCACTCAAGTAGAGCAGCCCACTGTCGTGGTACTGCTCCCTATGCTGATCGATCTCACCATCTAACTGTCGTTGAGGTGAGAAGCGATCGCAAGCAATAGAGATCAGGTCCGATAGGTTCACAAAACACCCTAATATCTACTTTCGCTGATTAGGGATGCAATGCTCATTCAAAACAGATCTAGCAACCTATTACACGGTTAATGAACAGGTTAAACCTATGATCTAACAGTAAGCGGCCAGTTTAATGAAAGCAGTAAGAACAATTATGAATGAAGACAATTAATGGATTCACTTATCTATGTTTAGCTCACAATCTAACACCCTAGAACCCTAGACAAGCTAGCCGACTACTCAGACATATCACAGGAGAACAGAGACATTGATTCTGAATAGTACTGCATAAATATAACAGAAACAAAGAGAGGGTTCAGGATAATCCTCTCTATGGTGAGAGAGATGGAGCCTTCTCCCTTTACAATCCAAAAGCACAAAAGTCTCCAATGGTTTCTTGTGTCTAGAATAGCGTAGAATGATAATGAGAAACAGAAAAATATGATATATCAAAGCCACATGCGGCTGGGAGAGAAAAATAGGATAATTAGGGCAAATCCCGAAATAAGTGTAGTTTCCTTAAAAATCTCTGCCGCTGGAACAATCACTTGGGTGTTCTGCTCGATCGGGAACAGTCATCAGACTGTTCTGCGTGAAAATCACCAAAGTGCACTGTTTTCTGCCTCTTTTGCTCCAACAGGTCCATCTCCTATCCAGTGCAACTCCAGACCTGTAATGACTCGAAAAGGACTAGAAAGACTCGATAAAGACTTGAAAACCAATTAGAAAACATATATACAATGATGTATAAAACACCATATATCAATTCCCCCAGACTTAGATCCTTGTTTGTCCTCGAACAAGACCAAGTATCAAGAACAGGAAGAAAGTTTTGAAAGTGTGGGAACTCTCATATTCTCAGCAACCATACCTTAACCACGAATCTCTGAACCATACAAGCAGTAAACTAGGACAACACATCCTTACCAGAACCCCACTGACTGCTATTCAAAAATCGGCTCCATACTCTACATCTCAAACCTGAAAAAGCAACACTATCAAGACATAACTCCCTACATTCATTTAAGAGTTGCGTGAGCTTCTCATCACAGGCACTATTCAGGGTAGACGGTCTAGGTGTGGAACAGGCTATTTAAGTATTTCAATGGTGGAGTTTCAAGTGTTTAGGGGTTACCAATTTTTGAGGTGGATGCAGGATATCGCGCAAAACTGCAAGAGAGGACGGATCCATTGATGTCCACAGCCCCTACTCGTTTTTGCTCTCCCTGGAACGACTGCTCTGTTCTGCTCCGGGTCAGTCATCAGACTGCTCTGCTCATATGTATGTTCTTCAACCCTTCATATTGATATCCACTCTTCTGCTCAACCTTTCCAGTGGCTCATGTTTCTTGAATTCTTCCCCTTCTCCATCACCAAATACTAAATAAAACAAAATATAGATTTTTATTTCTTTTTTTTTCTTTTTTTTTCTTTTTTTTCTTTTTTTTTCTCTTTTTTTTTTCTTTTTTTTCTGATACTAGTACATAAATAGATGGTGGGGTGACGAAGAAGGAGGTAACATATGATATAAGGATGCCACTGGTGGTTCTGATTCACACCATTCTGGTTCTCCACCCCTGTTCTTGCGCAGATGTTTCTTAGGGAGTGACTGTTCCCTTAGTCTGCTTGTTCTCCCTGTCTGATTGACACTTGCAGCAGTAACGAGTAAGAGGCTGCGTCGATCCCTTCCTCTCCGGCTTTTTTGCACATATCTGCACATATAACACTGAAAAACAAATGCATGGAGGTGGAATAAAGGCTAAGGTGCAGGGTGGGAACTAGCTAAAGATGAGCTAGCCATTCAGGAACAACAAAAGATGGATATAAAGGATAAGAAGTCCTGAGTGTATGTCTCGTTTCCCTGATCTAGTTCCCATAACAAGAAGAATTTCAGTCAATATTAGGTTCAAGTTAAGTGGAGTTAAGTCTACCCAGTGTAACCTGATCGGCTGAGAACTTCTGGAGAATCAAGTGAGATATGTCAGGGTGTTCCGAGTCCACATGTGTGTCTTTCGCCACTTCTAAGGTCACTGAATAAGATAACTAAAGCACGAGGTGGTTAGTGATCAACACGGAATAAGGTCCTAATTCCCACAAAGTTTTGACTAACTCGATCTTAAAAACTTATTCAAAAATAACTCAAAAGATAAACAAAAGAAAGAAACGAGTTAGTAAACGACAAAACCCTCCCCCAGACTTACTTCACAACGTCTCGGTGTGAAAATAAATCAGAGAGAAGGTGAAAACAATAATAAAAACATGTTTTTGTTGAGATACTTACCTGAAACTCGTGCTCCCCCAGACTTGTTCTGTTGCCAGATTTTCATCTGGAGCCGCCGCTCTCTCTTCTGGAGAACAAGATGCTCCGTTTCTGGAACAGTCGGGTGGAACAAGCGCCAGAATGTTCTGCTACAGTATCTCGGATTTTTCTGCTTTTTGACCTGAGACTCAATAACTAAAACGAAAAATAAGCAAAACAAATATAAAACCAAGTTATATTAACACATACCAGTGGGTTGCCTCCCACTAAGCGCTTGGTTTAAGTCACTAGCTTGACTTGGTGACATGGATCAGTCAGGTTGAGCATCCAGGCTTGTTCTAAAACAAGCTCCACAATCAGACATGTTCAGCTTCAAAACTCTGCTCAACAACCCTTTCACAGCAGCTTCTCCTTTCTCCTTCAGCTCATCAGTGAGTATAACTCTGACTTTAGAGAAAGGTTTAGAGGTACCCTTACACTTTACCTCATACTCAATGGATTTCTCATCACACATGTGAGGTATCAAAGTCACCGTAGGGCCGCCCTTGATCCTATTCTTCTGGACTTTTTTATTCACCTTTGCATTCCCACTGAGCTTCCTGGTATCAGTGTGAGGATCTCCATCCAGGACTTCTCCGATATCAAGCTTCTTCCTCTGAGCAATTTCCAGCTGTTCTCCACTATCCACAAAGATGCTAGAGGAGTATCGGATTTGTGATCTGGTTGGAACAGCCTTGTAGAAAACTTTCTTATTGATATTGGAAAAGGAGACTCTCTTATTAGGCATGTCTACGATTGCTCCCACTGTAGCCATAAATGACCTTCCAAAAATCAAAGGCATCTCATGTTCCTTGCTCATATCAACAATATGAAATTCGGTATGGAGCATACAGTCTCCTACTTGGACAAGAAGGTTGCGAATGGTGCCATAAGGAACTGCTCTAGAAGAGTTTGCAAAAGCCAGAGTCACCTGAGAAGGCCAACATCAGCAATGCCCAGCTTGTCTACAATAGCCTTTGAGACAAGATTTACACATGATCCGGAGTCACAAAGAGCATCCTTAAATTCTACTCCAGCAATGGAACATGAGAAAACAAACTTTCCAGGATCATCAACCTTAGGCAATACCTTCAGTGGTGGTGGAGTTGGATAGGGAACCTTAGGAACATAGACTCGCACTGGTGGAATCTCAGCAGATTCGCCAGGAACAATCGTTTCTGAGCTAGCAGACTGTTCTGTTCTCTCTTCTGCACCTGAAACAATCTCACGGAATAACTGCTCTATTTCTTTTTCCACAGCTTTCTCACACCTATGCTCGGTTGCATTACAGTGCATCACACTCTTTCCACGAAGGGTTTCTTGCTGCCTCTTGACAGTTTCAGCGGTTTGAGCAAGCTGACCATCAACCCTCTTTATGTGGCTGTTCACAGCATCATATTTTTTATTCAGATCAGTGAACATGCTGTCCATCCTGGTGTTGATGTCTGTGGTAACCTGATTCAGTGCCTTGACCTGAAGTTGCTGGCTCTGGAGCATCTGTTGCATCATAGAGTTGAGATTTTTCAGCTCATCTGGCGGAACAGTCGTAGGAGCAGTCTGCTGGTTGTTCTGCGGCTGTTGCTGGTTCAAATTCTGATTCTGAGCAACGAACATGTTCTCTGCCTCACTGAAGATAAAAGTTTTACCCTGGAAGTTCTGCGGGAAGGTGTTCTGATACCCAGATCCTTGTGCCTGGTTGTTCTGAATCTGCCCAGTAGTAGCTCCATCCATCATGAAGACTTTTCCTTGGTTGTTTTTCAGTAGGTAGTCAATCTTCGCTGTCAGCTCATCTATCTTCTGGGTTTCAGCACTGTTCACGACCTTGGAACAATCGCTCTCATTGTTCTCATTGGTAGAACTAGCAGCCATGTTCTCAATCAGCTCAAATGCTCCAGCAGTGGTCTGAGTCATGAAATCTCCATTGCTCGCAGAATTCATAGCACTTCGGTGTTCCCAGTGTACTCCATCATAGAAAATGCCCAGGAGGTAATCATCATCAAATCCATGGTGAGGGCACTCTCTGCGATAGACATTGAAACGCTCCCATGCATCACAAAAAGGTTCGTCGGGGAGCTGTCTGAATGAGGTGATCTTGTTCCTCAATGCTGCAGTTCTCGCCTTAGTGTAGAAGTAGCTCAGGAACGCTGATCGGACCTGTTCCCATGAAGAGAGAGAACCTGTGGGGAGAGAGTTCAGCCACCGTGCAGCTTTTCCATCAAGAGAGAATGGGAATAGCGTGCACTTGATGTAGTCTGGTGGAACACCATTCGCGCGTGAAAAGTTGCAGACTCTCTCGAATCTCTCAATATGCTCCATTGGAATTTCTGTAGAGAGACCAGAGAACACCTTACTCTGCACTAGACCGATCAAAGCAGGCTTGATCTCGAAGTTCAGATTGGTACAGAGTGGAGGAATAATGGCAGAGCGCGTAGTAGGAAGGTTACGTGGATGGTTTCTCTGCCCGATTGGAACAGTCTGTGCCGCCTGTACCTGCTGCGCGAGAGCTGCCTGTTGAGCAGCTTGTTCCGAAGCTGCTTGCTGAGCTTGGATGGTCTGCTGCATCTGAAGCATCTGTTGTTGCATCAGTGCCATTGCTGCAGTGAGATCATTCTGATGGCCATGATCACCCATGGTGGTGTTGGTCGGCCTTGGTTGTTGTTGTTCTTTCTTTCTAAACCTTGCGATCTCCTGCAACAAAGAGAAAATAGCAAGTTAGAGGTCTTAGACTAAATAAATAACCGAAAAATAAAGGTAAAAAAGATGGTCCCCGGCAACGGCGCCAAATTGATATTCGTGTTCACGCACACCAATTAACCTAATGTGCACACTACCACAATTGAGTGGTATGTCGATGTAGCACTTTAGGATCGAATCCACAGGGACCAACTATCACACTTTATTTCTATAGGATCAATATCTAGCTAAAACAATGATGGGGTTTTGAGTTTGAGTATCGTAACAAGCAGCAATAAAATAAATGTAAAAGTAAATTCAATTTAAAGAGAAGCCAGCCTAGGGTTACTTCATCGGGTGCTAATACTTGTGAGCCAAACAATTATTCAAGTTAAATTAAGAACAGGTCCAGAACTCGGATCACTCAAGTAGAACAGCCCACTGTCGTGGTACTGCTCCCTATGCTGATCGATCTCACCATCTAACTGTCGTTGAGGTGAAAAGCGATCGCAAGCAATAGAGATCAGGTCCGATAGGTTCACAAAACACCCTAATATCTACTTTCGCTGATTAGGGATGCAATGCTCATTCAAAACAGATCTAGCAACCTATTACACGGTTAATGAACAGGTTAAACCTATGATCTAACAGTAAGCGGCCAGTTTAATGAAAGCAGTAAGAACAATTATGAATGAAGACAATTAATGGATTCACTTATCTATGTTTAGCTCACGATCTAACACGCTAGAACCCTAGACAAGCTAGCCGACTACTCATACATATCACAGGAGAACACAGACATTGATTCTGAATAGTACTGCATAAATATAACAGAAACAAAGAGAGGGTTCAGGATAATCTTCTCTATGGTGAGAGAGATGGAGCCTTCTCCCTTTACAATCCAAAAGCACAAAAGTCTCCAATGGTTTCTTGTGTCTAGAATAGCGTAGAATGATAA
The DNA here is from genome assembly GCA_026261945.1 of Hirschfeldia incana. Classification (NCBI taxonomy): domain Eukaryota; kingdom Viridiplantae; phylum Streptophyta; class Magnoliopsida; order Brassicales; family Brassicaceae; genus Hirschfeldia; species Hirschfeldia incana. Next base: position 1,847,991 of record JABCMI010000030.1, read on the forward strand.
TGAGAAACAGAAAAATATGATATATCAAAGCCACAGGCGGCTGGGAGAGAAAAATAGAATAATTAGGGCAAATCCCGAAATAAGTGTAGTTTCCTTAAAAATCTCTGCCGCTGAAACAATCACTTGGGTGTTTTGCTCGATCGGGAACAGTCATCAGACTGTTCTGCGTGAAAATCACCAAAGTGCACTGTTTTCTGCCTCTTTTGCTCCAACAGGTCCATCTCCTATCCCGTGCAACTCCAGACCTGTAATGACTCGAAAAGGACTAGAAAGACTCGATAAAGACTTGAAAACCAGTTAGAAAACATATATACAATGATGTATAAAACACCATATATCACGGTTGCTCGTTCCGGTCCCACCTTTCGCCTCTTCTGCTTGATTGGCTTGAACGTTAGGTCGGTATTCAGCTCTTGGTAGGTAATGTTAATATCAATTCATGGCATATCCTCCGGAGCCCATGCGAACATATGGAGATTCTTCTTAAGACAAGTTACGAGTTTTCTCTTCAAAGGTTCGCGGAGATTGGTTCCGATTTCGACGCACAATTTTTTTATTTATCATACAAAACAATAACAAAATTACTCAAAATTTATAAAAATAAAAAGCAAATATTTATCAATGTTATAATTTAATTATTTGAAATTATTTATTTCCGTGCATATGCACGGAAAAATCACCTAGTTAATAAAAAACATTAAAAATCGAAATATGTGAATAGAACTCGGACTACGGGTTTACACCCAAGCTTCTGAAACCATTCTGCCATAGCAAATATCACTACATTCTGTAGATATTGTACATTATATAATTTATCAGACAATTAAAATAATCATTTAAAATTAATCCTCGAGAAGTCGGTTATTAATCTCCAGATTTTTTTACAACTCGCTAGACTCAGACCAACCGCCTGACTCCTGTGTAGCACGATTGGGAACATGAATCTCAGGTAAAAAACCTAGGTGACCAGACCATCCTTGTAACTGTAATCTATGTGGACAGCCCCCAAGGTTGGAGAAAATAAAATAAAATGATAAAACGTGTCTTTATTTTTGTGAATCCCCAATAAAACCTAAAACCGCCAATTGAATATTATCATCTTCATCCTTTACATACCTTCTTCTCCGACGCTAATTCATCAAACAAAGATTCTTTCGATCGGATTCCCTGTCTCTAACCATGAGCGCGATCCATCTACTCCGCAAATTTTCCAGGAAGCATCCTTCTCGGCTTCACAGAAACCTCAGTTAGGACGATTGTGGGCTTCTCCGCTCGATCAGGTTGAGGAGCGCCTTCCGGAGGAACTTGAGCTTCGGCGACAGGATCTTGGCCGGGATGCTGACTGGAAGATCCGACCGAAAGAACGCGACCATTGGTGAGGTCCTCTGCGCGAGGAACCCTCTCGACACGAGGAGTCCTTAGGGCCTCAGCAGCCGCCGAATCGATCAAATGAATGTTCGATCCATATGGGTTGACCGCTCTCCACACATCTTCAACGAGGAATTGAGAATCCAACCTCAAGGGAGAAAGGCGCAGGAAGTCCTCGGGAATCTCCTTCACCTCCAGACGAGCCGCCTCAGCTTTGAAATGCTCCTCTTGCTCGGCGTATGTGTCGATGGTCTCCTGGGGAACGTCTATTCCCGAATCCCTAACCTGCTCGAGACATTTCCTCGTCCCGTAGGCTTGACTATACAAGCACCGAGCCTCGTCGTACGCATCCCTTTGAGCTTCACGGAGCCGGATCTGATGAAAGCATTTCCCGGCTTTTGCGATCATAGCAATCATCACCCGAATCCTCTCATGAGTGACTTCGTATCTGCGGGATGATCGGAGACGAGCAGCATCCTCCGAATGCCTCAGGGACGAAGCAGCCTTAGCCTTGACGAGCTCAGAGTTATCCTCTTTGAGCTTGTCCACAACCGTCTCCAGGTCCTTCAGAGAACCCTTGCACATCTCGAGCTCTTCTAAGTCGGATGTCCTCGTCAGGTCGAAATCCTTCTTGATCTCTTTAGCCCGAGTAATCGCCTCTTCCTTCTGGCGAGTAACAACCCGAAGAGCTTCCTTGTGCACCAGCTCAATGCGTTTTCTCTCTTCCTCGTCCTTGCGGATCCGCTCCCGGGCCTCCATCAAAGCAGAATTATACTTCTTGATAAGTATATTCCAGTCGCCGTGGTTCTACTCGGAAACAAGAAAGAGTTTAGCAAGATCCCTCTTGTGAATAAGATAAGTAAAAAAAAGGAGAGGGAAATCGGCTACCTTCACCGAAGAACTGGATGCCTGCTCGTACTCATCTCGGAAGATCAAGTCCTTAGCGGGAGGCATCAGGTCGGGACCACCTTTGAGCGATAGCATCAAACGACCGCAGTCTTCAGGATAGAAACAGAGGGGGAGCTCCTGATTGAATTCGAAGTGGAACTTGTCGGAGGAAGACTCTCCGAGGAAACCGGGAGCCCGAGCTTCCGGTCCCTCCGTAGAAAGATCCAGTCGCCTCTCGAGGAACGAGTTCTGTTGCCCTTGAGGGGAAGCCGGGTCGCTCGAAGCGCCTTCGTTAGTCGTGATCTTGGGCGAACCTTTCCTACCGGATTGCTTCTTCAACGCCCTAGCCCTATCGGCCAGCGTTAGGTTGTCAAGATCATCCGACACTATAGCCTCCGACGAAGCTCTCGGTGCAAGAATCTGAAGCTCGTCTTCACTAACGGACGATGTGCGGGTCGCCCCACCAGTTTTCTTCCTCTTTTTCCTTAGAGGAATTTCCTCCGGGGATGGATCCTCGGTGTCCGGGATGGCGATATTCAACGTCCCGGTGTCAGCATCAGTGCGCTTCCTCTTCTTCTTCTTGTCCTTCTTCTTCGAAGGACGTTCTGCAGGAGTTTCTTCGGGAAGCTCCTCCGCATCTCCCCTTTGTTCGGAAGCTTCCTCCTCGACGTCCTTCCTCCCAGAAACTTCTTCTTCAACGACCGTTTTCTTTTTCTTTGAAGAAGTCTTCTTCTTAGAGGCTCCTCCAGGGGAAACCCTCTTGATCGTCACGGGATCAGCTGCGGCATTCTGCACGGTCACTGACCTAGCACCACTGCCGGGTCCCGCCTTCCTGGAACTCGTCTGAGCAGCCACAATCTTGCTGAGGTCCGGAAGCTCTTTCATTTGTCTGGCCCGGTTTATTTCTTTTTGCTCGGCAGGAGTAAAAATAGATAGCCTCTTGTGCGCTGGTTCCTTGACGTAAGGAACGGAGTTAGAAATCCAATCCTCTGCAAAAAAAATGTAATAAAACAACAATCAGTCCACAAATCTATCAAGTAAGGAGAAAAGAATGAGAAGCTCACGATTGGTGATCCGATCAAACGCTCTCCGGATTCTGTCCCAAGTAAAGTTATCCCAGTGATCTTGTCTCTGCGAAGCGACTGTCCGGGCACGTTTTTCCCAATCCTCCGAGTAAGTGGAAACGTTTGAATGAGCAACTGCAAATCAACAAAGAAGACAAAAGACATAATGTCAGATAAACCCGCACAATGGGAGCTAATATAATAGTATATATACCAAAATCTGCATTCCACAAAATGCGGAATTTGGAACTCGGCGGTTCCTCGAAGGCTGATCTGTTGGACTTTATGTAAAAGTAGTGCCTCTGCCAGTCCGTGGTCTTCGAAGGACCACCAGAGACGACGTTGTAGCTCAGTCGCTGCCTTACCGAGATGATGCCATCCTTCGAGATGGAAACCGACGTCAGTTCCTCAAAGGCTCTGACACTTAACGATGTACCGGCCTCCGCTGCGATTACGGAAGTTGCGACCATTAAACGGATCGCACCATTTATGAGTTGACTCAGAGCGATTCCTCGTCGGAAGGCATATGCAGTAACGATCCGAGGAATCAGCAGCCAAAGCTTCGTGTCGCCTTGGAAGTAAGACTCGTAGACGCATTGGTATCCTCTCGGCGGAGACCAAGGTCTCTGATCCTTCCTCAGAATGATGAAGGTTACTCTGACGGCACTCTGACTCCGGAGAAGGGCTTCCACCGATCTGGTTGTTGATCGGGTCTCTTCGACATTCGCCCAGTCTTGACCCGTCACGATGGACGGACGGACCCTTGATCTTTCTAAAGGACCCTCCTCGGAGAATAGATTTCCGGGATAAAAGCTCCTTGGAACCATCGTGGCGTTAACCGCATCCTGACCATCGCCGTCTCCTCGGAATTGACCTCTCGCCTCGGCGACGAGAAGACGTTGAGAACGATCAAAGTTTACCGTATCCATCATCGCTTCGTGATGGATCTCATCGGCCGGATCCTCGGAAGAACTCCGAACAGAAGCCACCTGTTTTCCTTTCTCTGCTCGGGACAGTCGCTGGGATGACGACATCTCGGACAACAAGTTTCTAGGCAAAAAGCTAAGAGAGAGAAGAGAGTAGAGAGAGAAAGTACCTTGTGGATGCGGAGAGAAATTGAAGAAATGGAAGGGGAGGAGCACTATTTATAAGGAGAGACGGGCTCTCGGATTTAGGCGTCATTATTGCGCCTAAAAAGGCCTAAATGGGCCTGGTTACTGTTTGCGCGTAGCGCGCAGTCGCGCCGGTTCGTTTTCTCGGTTGCGCTCCATAAACCCATCAATCGCTCCGGTCCGGATTCTCGATACGACTTCCTAGAAAGATTTCCGATTGCACCGGTTCGTTATCTAACCGACGAACCATACCTCTGATAGCAACCGAGAGAACCCATATAAGGAGATCACTTAGGATGCTCGGTATACCCCTTTGTCCTCCAAGCTAACAGAACCAAATTCATTGATAACCGATAATTCGATTCATCAATAAACTGGGGGGAACTTACTGTTGGGGATGGATTGTACCCATCCTCAAAGCCCATCGAACAAAGGCCCAACCGAATTGACAAGTCGGCTCGGAGCCGAGGAGCTGCAGTTCGGCATTTACGGCTCGACTGCGGACTGCTTTTAGCCGAGCAGGGAGCGACCAGCGACCAATCAGCTTAGCAGTTCGTAAGAGACAACCCGCAGTGGAATGTCAAGCCCGATAGGCCGACGAGGCCCAAAACAATTGGGAAGACTAGGTCAAGTCATTCGAGCAGGGAGTATAAAAGGGAGAGAGAGCAAAGGAGAAAGGGATCGACACTTAGACATAACACACTGAGCGGTGAGATTAGGGTTTTAGTCCGTACGAGTTATCTCTCCGCTTGTTGTACTTTTCCGGTTAAAAGTTCTCCGAGCTCCGGCTTGTTTCTTTATTTCTCCACCTTTGTAATCTCACTCCGAAATCTAATAAACGCCCCTGTTCAACCCATTTCAAGTATTGTTTACTTTTTGAGAGACCAAACTCATCTTGAACAATTATGAGCAAATATTTATTAATATTATAATTTAATAAAATATTTTCCGCACGGAAAAATCACCTAGTTAATAAAAAACATTAAAAATTGGAATATGTGAATAGAACTCGGACTGCGGCTTTACACCCAAGCTTCTGAAACCATTCTGCCATAGCAAACATCATTTCATTCTGTAGACAATTAAAATAATCATTGAAAATTAATCCTCAAGAAGTCGGTGATTAATCTCCGGTTTTTTTTACAACTCGATAGACTCAGACCAACCGCCTGACTCCTGTGTAGCGCGATTGGGAACATGAATCTCAAGAAAAAACCCTAGGTGACCAGACCATCCTTGTAACTGTAATCTATGTGGACAGCCCCCAAGGTTGGAGAAAATAAAATAAAATAAAATGATAAAACGTGTCTTTATTTTTGTGAATCCCCAATAAAACCTAAAACCACCAATTGAATATCATAATCTTCATCCTTTACTTACCTTCTTCTCCGACGCTAATTCATCAAACAAAGATTCTTTCGATCGGATTCCCTGTCTCTAACCATGAGCGCAATCCATCTACTCCGCAAATTATCCAGGAAGCCTCCTTCTCGGCTTCACCGAAACCTCTTAACCTCCACCTTTTCCATGGTGGATTTACCTCCAGATTTGGCGCGAACCACCTTAATTCGTCCCTTCTCGAACCACAGATTGATTCCTTTCTTACCAAATTGGGTTTCCGGGAAAACGAAGAGAGAGTTTTCAACATCAGTAGTGGAAACCAATACCAGCGACAAGAATTTCGACAGGGTTGTTGGTCTTAGTCCGAATCCACTGGTCATCGAAAGGATACACAGAGACGAAGACACCATAGGCGAATCATTTTCCGGAGGAGAGATCGGCGAGATTGAGAAATCTGAAGAAACTCCTCTAGTTAGGGAAGAGAGCGAAGCTGAGAAGGAAGCGTGGAGGATTCTGGAAGACGCCGTCGTTAGGTACTGTGGTTCGCCGGTGGGGACGGTGGCCGCCAACGATCCAGGAGATAAGTTGCCTTTGAATTATGATCAAGTTTTTATAAGGGACTTTGTGCCTTCTGCTTTGGCCTTTTTGCTTAAAGGTGAAGGAGAGATTGTCAGAAACTTTCTCCTCCACACATTACAGCTTCAGGTATCTGCAAAATGTCTCATTGAGAATGAATATTTGATTATACTTACTAACTAATATGTGGTTTGATTATATCTGGCATTATAGAGTGTTATTGATCCCATTTGTAAGAAAATGCCAAGTGGGTTTTTCCAGTAGACTGTGATGAATTACTTACTGGTATGTGGTGTTTGATTATTGATTCTCTTTGGTTTGTTCTTATAAGAGCTGGGAGAAAACCGTAGACTGTTACAGTCCTGGACAAGGCTTAATGCCTGCTAGTTTCAAAGTCAGAACCGTGGCACTTGATGAGAACACTACCGAAGAGGTTCTCGATCCAGATTTTGGTGAATCTGCTATTGGTCGTGTTGCTCCTGTCGATTCTGGTTAGTAGACTTTCAACCTGTGGATTCCCATATTCAAGCAGAATCTGCGATTGACTCTTCTTAGATAGTGTCATTGTGAGTTTACTGGTTGTTTCTTGCATCCTTTATAGGTTTGTGGTGGATTATTCTCTTAAGAGCATATGGAAAGTTAACAGGAGATTTCTCATTACAAGAGAGGATTGATGTTCAGACAGGGATAAAGCTCATCATGAACTTGTGTCTAGCGGATGGATTCGATATGTTTCCAACACTTCTTGTTACCGATGGTTCTTGTATGATTGATCGTCGAATGGGTATCCATGGCCATCCCCTCGAGATCCAAGTAAGTTCAGAACCAATTCTTTTGTCTCCTTAAAAGCGTTGTTTGTGAGACCTTACCCCTTTGATGCATTGCAGTCGTTATTCTACTCAGCGCTCAGATGCTCCCGCGAGATGCTTTCTGTTAACGACAGCTCCAACAATCTTGTAAGAGCCATTAACAACAGACTAAGTGCTTTGTCCTTTCATATCAGAGAATACTATTGGGTGGATATAAAGAAGATCAATGAGATATACCGTTACAAGACAGAAGAGTATTCAACTGATGCTACTAACAAGTTCAACATCTATCCTGAGCAAATTCCTCCATGGCTCATGGACTGGATTCCCGAGCAAGGTGGGTATCTCCTCGGGAATCTACAGCCTGCACACATGGACTTCAGATTCTTCACCCTCGGGAACTTCTGGTCTGTTGTTTCCTCCTTGAGTACACCGAAGCAGAACGAAGCTATATTGAACTTAATTGAAGCTAAATGGGACGACATTATCGGGCATATGCCTCTTAAGATTTGTTACCCTGCGTTGGAGTATGATGATTGGCGTATAATCACTGGAAGCGATCCAAAGAACACGTGAGTTTCGCGCATGTTGGTTTGTGGACAATATAATCTACTTCCTTTAACTTTTTCTGTTGAACCAACGCTGAAAACATTTTGATATGACCTTGCAGGCCTTGGTCGTATCACAACAGTGGATCCTGGCCAACGCTTCTCTGGCAGGTACGTAGATATTTTGTTCGTAACTCATTGTTAATGAGTATTTCTGGTCCCCAATAGCTTTACATGTGTTTGATTTTGTTAACAGTTCACATTAGCATGTATGAAGATGGGTAGACCAGAGCTAGCTGAGAAAGCTCTTGCATTGGCTGAGAAGAGACTTATGGCAGATCGTTGGCCTGAGTATTACGACACCAGATCTGGCAAATTCATTGGAAAGCAGTCTCGGCTTTACCAGACATGGACAGTCGCTGGATTCTTGACTTCTAAACTCCTCTTGGCCAGTCCTGAGATGGCGTCCAAGTTATTTTGGGAAGAAGATTACGAACTTCTGGATATATGTGTCTGTGGTCTCAGCAAATCTGGTCGGAAAAAATGCTCTCGAGTCGCTGCCAAGACTCAGATTCTTGTCCGATGAGTGCAAAGCAGTCTCTGTTTGCTTTCTCTCAACGTTTCAATCGCAACTAGCTTCTACAGGCTAAGATATTACGGGAAATATATTCACAGAAACATGACTGTCACATATAATATTTGGTTATCTATCTGTTTGTATATACATAAAAATACTGATTCTGCTTATAGACCAAAGAAGTATTTTATTTTAGTCGGGAATTTCACAGTTTCAGAAAAAAACAAGTCGATGAAACACACTGTTCGACGAAATTCCTGACAGAGACGTAGTGGCTTGGATTGCAATGATTAAAGGTTACGGTTGGCAGTGTTTTCGTGGATGCTCAGGCAAGAAACAAGCCCAAATGAGTTCACACTCTCGAGCGTCTTGTAGAAACCTCAAGGTTTTGGCTTATGTGGTTGTTGTTAAACTCTGTATGGAAGGCTCTCTCTACGTCGACTATGCCTTGATGAATGTGTACGCTACTTGTTCCGGCAAAAATGGACGTTGCTTTCGGTAGATCTAGGTGAAAAAAGGCGTCACTTGGGCTACTCTAAGCAAATGTTGCTTACCCTCCTCACATATTGAGTGCAATGCTTATGTTTTAAGATTGATATTTTAGCATTTGGATATGTTTTATGTATTCATGAGAATGAAGATATGTGACTCCTCTTATTGTATAACAGTAACGGTGAGAGCTTCCAGTTTGATTGATTCTGTAACAACCGTAAACTCTTTTTCCATGACATGGGAGAAAGAGATCTTATCACATGGAGTTGAAAACCGAGAATGGTTGGGACTTCGTTATGCTTTCATATATAACAGTAATGGTTGAGAAAGATGATGGGGAACATCACATGGTTCAGATCTAGACGAGTGGAAGCTACGCTTTACGTGTTCATAGGTTTTTAAAGGATACTCCGGTTTATGGTGGTTTAGTGGAACCTGGAATCTTGAAAATCTTATTAATGTAGAAAATTAAGCAGCAGTCGAATGTATTACATGATTAAGATAATTTGAAAAGAGAGCGAGACTTAAGTAAATAAGCACTTCTGATTGAACCAACATCTTTAGCCTCAGTTCTTTCCATTGCAGGCTACTCAACTTCAGGAACCACAAAAGCCGAAACCGGGAAAGTCCTCGACAGACCGGTCGGTGTCCTGAAATTGATCTTTCCTGAACTTGATGGCTGCTCCAAGGCAAGCTCATTGAGAGTCACCCAAATAAGAAGTTCCTTCGCCTTAACACCGGTCAGCTTCTTGATCTTTCCGACTTCCACCACGGCTGTGACCTCAGTGCCGTAAGAGACAAGTTTCCCAATAGCTTCAAACTTGTGTGTGATGCTCTTCTTCTGCTTTAGCCACACAACACCTGTTTCTCTGTCGTAACCAACCTCTGCTATGTCCTTCAATGGCAATAACCCATTAGGCATCTCAATTTCCTTGAGGATCTCCTTCATCTTCTTGCGGCATAACTCATCTCCTGTGTATTTCTCTGCCCTAGCTCTCACTTCATCTGTAACCAAACCCATCTTTCTCCTTTTTTTTCTGTCTTTATTTTTGAGATCTCTGTCTTTGGATTTTAGTTATCTTTGTTTGCCTGTTAAAATATAGGTGTTGCAGCATGGAATTACCCTTGCATTCTGTATTTAATTACGGAAATTCGCTGAAATTTATATACACGTGTCAAATCTTCTTTTCTCATTTGTAGGTAGGACGGTCACCTTACATAATTAAATTTCATATTGTGGAAACAACTTGCACTGGATATGAGAGAACAAAAAAATAAAAACAATACTTACAAACAAAAAAAGTACATGAATCACATAATATTGCATTTATTTTGGCTGGATCTAGACCAAGCTAAAAAGTACATGAATCACATAATATTGACATTTATTTTGGCTGGATCTAGAAGTGAAATTTCTTAAGAAAAGATCTGAAGATGAGTTAAAAATGGAAAATGGATTACACTGAATTATTTAATGAATTTTATGTTCAGAAAAATAAATAAATCAGAAATCAAATATTTCCTGAAATTCAGATTCTAGTGCCATATATTCATACAGAAATAATCTTTTTTTTTAATTATTAGTAAAGTTCAAATTAAGGTTCATGCTCTTGATGACAAAAAAGAAGGTTCATGCTCTTATAAATTTGTGAAATAACACACCACATAAATGTGTTGTAGTTCAAATATTTTTAACTATCTATACATCTTAAAATGAAGTTAATCTGATTGAGTATATGGCCATATATTCTGGATTCAGTTGATGTAAAATAAATTATATATATATATATATATATATATATATATATATTCTTTGTTGAATAAGTTAGGTTCATGCTCTTCTAAATTCATGTATAACATACCACAAAAGTATATATATATATATATATATATATATATATATATATATATATATATATATATATATATATATATATAGTGTAGTTCAAATAATATTCCAGTCTAGTTATCCAAATCATCTCAAGTTTGAGTATTAAAATAGTTTTCCGTTGTAAAATAAACACACATCTTGAAATGAACTGAATGCAGATTTTTTGTTTTTTTTTTGTTTTCGATATCGAAATGCTATTTGATTATTCAAACTTGAGGTGGTCTGGATAAAAAGACCGAAATAAAATAACTAACAATAAAAAGCTCCCTATGGAAAGATCTTGATGTCCTGGCAAAGGAGTCTGAAATCCGATTTTGCACTCGTGGAATATAACTAATCTTAAAGTCTGGGAAACATTTCTGCAGAGTCTCTGTCTTCTCCAATTCAGTTGCAAAGATTGGCCAAGCATGAGGCTCAAAATCATGGTTATCAAATCCTTGCAATCCGTTCCAAAGCTTTGACACGTCGAATATTGCAGCATGCTCTCCATTGCCCATCTAATTGCTTCAACTTCTGAATGCAGTGCAGACTCTCTCCGAATATAATTCTGTGTCCCCATAACTGTCCATAGAAGTCCACCCACATCCGCTGAAATGTGATGTGGATGTCCATGATCCGTCTATCATGCAAATATTACCCTAGCTTAAGACTTGAGGTTCGTAAATACTATGGTCCTATGGATTCGATGGCAGTATCTCGTTTGCATTAGACCAGGCTTACCTTTCACTCTCTGCATATCTAACTTGCCCAAAGGATCTCAGTATATTCCCCTACAAAATTTACCATTCATGGCCTTCCAAATGTACAAGATCAGCCAGGGATAAGGATCCCTATCTACGTCTGGCTCAAAAATGTTTTGCTTCCTCCAGAAGAGATAATCTATATTAGCATAGTACTCGAGACATGAAATATATTTAGACTCATTGGCTTCTACGATAAGGCCCAAACTTGCAGAGCTGGTGGACATTCAAATATTGCATGATTAAAAGGGTCTTCTGCTTCTCCACATTGTGGGCAATAGTTATCGCATCTCATGTTACACCTTATCATAATAGACTGGCAGATGCTTGCTTCCTTCCTCGCACTAAGTCGACACTCTTCGAGGGTTCTGAGACGGCCATGTATAACAGTAGTGCCTCACCAAGAAATGGATTGGACAAGAGAGGAGGAGTCGTGAGATAAACCTTGAGCTCATGAAGGGCTGATTAACATTTTCCGTCCAATGGAAATCCTTTGGGTTCTTGAGGGTTTCTAAAAAGGCGTGAAATTTGTCGGAGAGCCTGGAAATAAACCTACTCGAAGCTGCCATTCTGCCAGTTAGTTTATGAACCTCCTTGATGTTCTTCGGGGAAGGGATCGACTGGATGGCCCATATCTGATCCGGGTTGGCTTCAATACCCCGGCGGGTTACGATGTATACTAGGAATTTCCCTTGCAGCTTGTGCATGATGATCTCTAGATCGATCCCAGACATGTCCGTTAGGGAACATGCAAAACAAACGGAGTTAGACTTGAGGAAGTCTATCAGTCTCCTTCTTATTCCTTCATTAAGTTTGGAGCCGATCTTAAGGTATCGGGTATTGTTTCCTTCGACCAATGGTACGTCGTCCATGTCTTTGACCTCTGGTTCTTTGGTGTTTTGAGCTGGAGCCTTATCGTGCAATTTCGATGAGACCTTGGTTTTTCCCTCAGAGTCATCTAATAGCACGAACGGGAGTTCTCTTGGTCTCCATTAACCATTCTTATGCCCGAAGGTGTAGGGAAGCGTTGACGGAACAGCTCCCATATCGTGGATCCAGGGCTGTCCCAAGATCATGTTTTTGGATGATTGGCAGTTGACGACGAGGAACTTGGTTCACATGCTGATTCCTTTTGCGTAAACTGGGAGGACAATTTCTCCCGTAGTCTTCTTAACCTCCCCGCCGAATCCAATGAGTGGGGTTATCCTTCGTGTCAGTGTGTTTTCCTCCAGCCGTAGATCTGAGAATGCGGCTTAGAAGATGATGTTTCTAGAGCTCCCATTATCCACTAGTATCCTTCTCACCAGGAAATTTGCCACGATGAGTGATATAATCAGGGCATCAAGATGTCGGGCCATAATTCCTTCTTGTTCCTTAGTCATGAAACTTATCTCACTTAAGCCCAAGAGTAGGCGTTTCGGTATGGCCGATTCCAGGATCTGCTTTGCATTTTGAGTTCTCCTCTTTGCGGCAGCATGGCTTACGGCACTTACCTCCAAGCCGCCAGATATGATGTGAATCACTCGGTCCTGTCGCGGTTGTGAGACAGGAACAATTTCAGTGGGCTTTTGGACGTCTCTTTGTTCAGGTGTCCTTCATCCTTCTCAGAGAGGAACTCTGGTAGGTGCCCTTTCTGGAGTAGTTCATTGACTTCAATACTTAGAGCAATGCAGTCATCCGTTTTATGACCGTGGTCACGGTGCAACTCGCACCAGAAGCTGGGGTTTCAGAAGGAATCATGCGCTTTTGATATCACTTAAAATATCATAAGGAGTGACTTGACTCTCTCAAATAAGAGGTTCAATTCTAGTACTTAGGGATCAAATCCACAAGGAGCTAGGGAACTAATAAATCTAGTCAGGTTATTAAGCTAAGTGGATTATGGTTTTAAAGATCAATTTCAAGGGTGAGCAAGGTAGTTGCTCGAGTAACAATAGTAGGTTTTAGACAATAATATAAAAGATGCTTGATTAGGCTTTCTATTCAGGTAATCAGGATTATAATCCTTTTTGAGTCGATTAGGGGATTTTTGTGTAGGTCCTTTTTAAGTACTACTGAACGATGGATGAGCTGTTGATTTTGTAAGTATTTAGAGAGAGTGTGTTTGTATGAAAAGAGACTTGAATAGATATTTTATTATATTAAAGCGCTTGAATTACAAGGTGTTTTGTAAGAACCCTAACCCTACCTGTCTATGTCTAATCTCTAAGTCTTGATGTTTAGAAGAGTCGAACCCTTGCTCTAGGGTTTAGGTTTGTCTTATATAGTCGTCCTTAGGTCGGTTTTAGTCGGTCTGAGTAAGAGGAATTTTTCCATATTTGGAAATACTGAAGGTTCTCTCTATGGGAAGTTTTTCATTTTTCCCGGAGGGTAGTTCCCGAAGATAGTTCCTGGGGGTAGTTCCTGAGTTCTTTACAGTGAGGTGTCAGGGTACTTTGCCACATGGACCCAGAGCCTGGAAGAAAATGACACCTGAATATTTTCCCAAGAATTTACGCATTATTTCTCGATTTCATCATCAATTTTGGGGAATAACATGTTGATATCTTGGATTTTACATTGTTTTAATCGTACATTTTGTTCATAATCATCATATATATTAGAAAATAGAAATCTTTAGGACCCCTTTTTCATTCATATGTCCCTATCAGGTGTTTGAGCATCCTATGGTGTGATTTGTTGTATTTGGGAGCTTAAAGACCCAATGAGAAGTGAAGTATGAAGTAATGGCCAGGAAAAAACAAATGAAATATGAAGTTGGTCGAAGACACCCGGCCAGAAGCACCCGGGTTCACTTACCCGCGCGTACTGGGATGAGGAAGGCAAGAAGAAGACACCCGACCAGACGCAACCGACCTGAACCACCCGCACATACCGGGACGACGAAGCATGAAGACCAGTACCCAGGTCGAGGCACCCAACCGGTCCTACCCGCACGTACCGACACAACCCCATACCCGACTTCGACCACCCGGGTTGGTTGAGAATTCTTCTGACACGGGTGCCAGCCTGTCCTAGTCGACCCATGAGCTATCCAATGGAATTTTAGTCATTTTAGTGAATTTTCTAGGTTTTCTAAGAGGAGTATAAATACTCTTGTAAGCACTTGGATAATATCATCTTGTTTTCTCTTAAGAACACAAAAACTCTTTTTGGTGAAATTTCCACCTTCTAATAATAATTTCATTTTGTTCTTGTGTATTTGAGAGATTTCATTGCTTACTAATGATGATTAACCTTAACTTATCCATGGTCTAAGGTTTATCATGTCTATTAGTGAGTAGATCATCCTATGACTCATGGGGTATGGTGATTAAGTGTGATTGGTGAAGATCCATGATGTTTTAGTGCTTTATTTATTGTTTCCCTGCTTTATTTATTGTTCTTAGTGCTAGAAAAAAACTGGCCTCTTTAATATATATCATTAGACATTTTATGCCAGGAAGGTGTTTGATGAAATATATGAATGAAATAAATATTGCTCTTTACTTTCTTAGCCAATAGGAATTGATGCTAGATTGCTTAGATAGCTAGTAGACTTGCATTTAATGATTTCCTGAATGATTCAAACCAATGGGAACTGATGTTTGATCATAGTTTAGCAAATGAGCATTTTTCTTGGGAAAGAGCTTGTTTATTTGACTGTTCTAGGCTTAAGTAGGCCTTTTGATTGTTTGTCTTGACATCTTGAATTCGATTTTTATCACCTAAAGTCAAATACCTATCCCCATGCTTATTTTTTCTTAGAAAGTTCTCACCTTTATTGCATTTGTAGCTTTGTTATTGCATTTGTGTATTGGTCATAATTAAATATCATCCCTTTATTGGATTGTATTTAGATTAAGTTGTTGCTTGCATTCCCTTTGCATTGAGAACATCTAGGAATGGATTGACATCTAAAGTACTTCATTAATTCGTGCATTAGGAACCTTGAAAAGTCCATTGTCAATTTGGCTCCGTTACCAGGGACGATTTACAATGCATGCTCATGACATAAAACAAAAAATTATCAGCAACTTGTACCTCCCCCACACTTAATTCACACAGTCTATGAGTTGTTAAGTGGAGAAAGATACTCTACAGAAATCTAAATGCAAATGGAGCGTGGGAAGAGGCTGAGGCCTCACCCTCAGAGTCATCTTCCTCATCGGTGGAGTCTTGAGAAAGGGACATGTTGCCGGAGTTGGATGGGAGAACTGGTGGGTGTCTCTTGTGGCGAAAAAGCTGTTTCTTGGTGCATGGCGCTGAGGGATCATGAAGTGGCTGAGGTGGAGGCGCAAGGAAAGCATCAAGATCAAAGTCATCTGCCTTGCAACCAGCCACTGCTCCTCTAGTCAAAACATTAGCCACCTTCCTCATGAAATGAGCTGAATCTTCAGCTTGTCTCCACAGTTTTTATCAGCTCGTTACACTTTTTTGTGAGCTTGTAGATGGTTATATCCTGAGCTCTGCTCTACCTCTGAACAATGCTTATTTGGTCACGAGCCTGGCTAATTGGACCAAGGGGCAAAGAACCGGTACAGTGATCGAATTGGTAACGAGGGGGGCAATAAAGATGCTCAGATGCTCTGCTTGAGTGACCTTCATCGTAGACAATTGCCTTGTCAACCCTCTTCTTGGCCATTGGCAAGGTCATGGGACCAAGATCTCCATGAGGTCCTTGGAGATGCTTCTCAGTAATATCAAATCTGATTGCTCCTGGAGACATCAAAGTGGTGAGTGCATAGTTAGGAAGAACCAGCTCAACTATCTTTGCACCTCTCAAGTAGGAGCAGACACATTTCCCATTGAATCATACAGAGAAGTATAAAGCTGACCTCAAGTAGGTGAGATACATGAAAGAGGGACCGTTTGCATCATTCCCCAAACTGATTCCCTTACTCTGAAGCAATGGTGTGATCAAACCACCAATCCCAATCTGAGCCTCTTGATCCATGTTTGTCCAAGCATAATCCTTGTAATGCATGATGCGCTTCACAAAGAACCCAAGTGATATCACTATGATGTCACTCAAATTACCCTAAGGAGTGAATTACTCTCTCAAATAAGAGTTTGAGCTGTAGTACTTATGGATCAAATTCACAGGGAGCTAGAGAACACAACAGATGTAATCCTTAGTGACTATGCTAGGTTGAGTAGTTTTAAATGTAAATTGCAGGTTTTGAGCAAGGTAGTTGTTCGGTTGAAGTGGTTTTGTGTTTTAAACAATAAAGAGAAACATTTAGATTCATGGTTTCTATTCAGATAATCATGATTATAATGCTATAGATGTCTAACAAGTTGTAGGCATGATATTAAAGAGCTCAACACTTCAAATGAATCTATCAGCTCTCGCAGTGTTTAGATTCATCTATTGATTAGAAGCCGACAGTACTGATCGATGATTCGATAATAATATTGACCGATATATCTTTAGTTACGTCGATCGATTACTCTATAGGAGTATCGATCGGTATGGCCCTAATCGAGTTAATATGAATGCTTATACATGATGATATCAGGATAATGATTAATGAATCAATCCAATCCTAGTTCATATTCTAGTTAGCAACTCAAGAAATAAGTATTAAATTCATCATGGACAATGAATATCACAACTCAACATTCTATTGTTCGAGCTAATCCTTCATAACTATTTGAACCCTAAATCTAACAATGGAATCTACTCAGACATAGCTAAGCATTTCATGGCAACAAAATAAAAATAGAAATTCATAGATGTAGGTTAGAAGACCGAACACTTAAGTTCTTCATGATAACAAATCTCTTTGTATCTTTCTTCCAGATCTACAATTCTATAACCTTTTGCAAAGTAGTAGAAAAGAACTTTTAATTATTAAGAAGTAGTAAGAACAATGAAGTAGAGAACTCTAAGTAATAGTAAAGGAGGCTCCGAAGTACAATAAAATAATGGTTAAAAGTAGTAAAAAGCTCTCCTTGCCAAAACACATAAGCATAACTGTAAATATGAGTTCATTAGGTTAAAAACTCGCCAGGGGCAATCTTGTAATTTTGAGATGTCTTAGCTTCAAGTCGGTTGAGGCCAAACTAGTCTTCTTACGTGGCTCGATATCGATCGATGGTACAAGGTGTACATCAATTGATTAGTATCTCGATACATCGTCTTCTATGAATGTGACGATCGATCGCACATAATGTGCATCTATCGATATTGATCTCTGAATATCAACCTCTGGTTTGATCCTTATAGTCATCTCGGGTGAACTCTCCTTTAATCTCCAAAAGGGCACCTAAAACATCACTTTACCCCAAAATGCTCATGAGCCTGAAAACATACCTAATAGACTCCAAAACACATATATATATATATATATATATATGTTTATATCATCTTTATACCATTGGTAACAACATGTACTATCCATGGTATATTAACTCCCCCATATTTACCCTTTTGCTTGTCCTCAAGCAAAAACAACATGCACTCTCTCTGAAAGAGGTTTCAAAATAGCAGCGACTCATTCAATTCCTAACTTAGAATCATCACTTCTACTTTGTTGCAAGCCACATATATTGTCTATTAACTACATAAGTACATTATACCATATCCTAGCTTAGCAACCAAATTCATCTAGCCAACAAGTTAGCAATCCTGTTATGACTAAACCCCTCTACTGATTTCATTTCATTGCATAAATATAAATGTGTATGCTTTACCTTGGGATTATCGATCAACGAACACATGGATTCAACTCAAGCAAGTTTCTGAACATACATGTAGTCCTTTCTGTTTCCTTTCTTCCTTCTACTCTCTTATCTGAATCTCTTTTTAGTTTCAGTTTCAATAAATTTCAATGCTGATACAGACCATCTAGTTTATCTCCTTGACTTTTATTACTCTTTTCTTCCCTTTCGACAAAGTGTAGTGAATACTGAGGTTACAGGAGACACTTCTACCCCACATTTCCACAATGTGTGATCATTACCTTCAGACTTAGAATAATTGGGACACATGAGACACTCCCACCCCTCTACCTCTTCCAGAAAATCTTTTCAATCTTTTCTTTATACTCTTTTCCTTGAGATGCCGAAGAGAGAGAAGGAAGGGAACCAAAAGCACATAGACTTTTACCTTTCAGACTTGCAGGAGGATTCTGATCCCTTGTATACCAAGCCCCAAGACAAGCAAAAGATATCAGGTAAGGTTGGAAATCAGCTTTGGTTATTTCAAAAAATCATGAAAAACCTATGACAGGTGATCCACTTTAGCATCTATAGTACATTCTGTAATCAACAAATCTAAGAATAGTGCTAAAGAATGGTTAGATAAGAAGTGCATTTTTTTTTTGAAAATATTTAATGAAATCAAAAGATAAAGTAGCATCAGTAATCTCTCCCCCCCCCGACTTAAATCATATATTTTCCTCAGTGTATAACCAGTTGGAGATAAGGAGATAAGTATAATCATATTGACTGACAGCGAAAATTTAGAACGAATGTCCTGACCAAAATACGTATCGATCAATTGTGAGTCGCCTTCGTCGACCGTCATGAATAGGCGAGTGTCGATCAATATCGACAAGATCATATCGGTCGATGGTGAGGGTAATATTCTAACAGTGATCTGAAAATAAAACAAGTATGAAAATAAAAACTTATATTAAATAAAAACTAAGTAAGATTACCTAGTGGCTAGTGAGTTTAGTTACAGGTACTTGCTGGGAAACAAGTATCCTAATTGTCTTTCTGCTCTTCAAACCATGTATCATCAAAGCTTCTAGTGGCTTCGTCTCTTCTGGTCCATCTCTCGTCCATTTTCGTCAATTCACTCCAGATGAGTAGGGTAACTGTTGGGGAAAAATATCCAAAGCCTAAGTTTTCTCCAACCTCCGAAGGGCCCTTGATTTCCGGACCTCTCTTTGAAAAAGGACCCAGGGTCCAGCCCCTGCTAGAAGGTTCCAGGGTCCAGCCCCTGCCGGAAGGGTCTAGGGTCCGACCCTCGAAATAAAATGAAAGTTTTCCAGCCCTGGGAAAACTTTTATTTCTATGATTATGGAAGAGTTCGCCCTACTTCAACCGACATCTGACTACTATAAAAGGGGAGCCCAAACCCTAGAACAAGGGATCGACTTTCAGAGGCTTAGAGATTAGAGCTTAGGCGACTAGAACTAGGGTTTATACACCAAACATTGTAGTCCCGAAAAAAGGCATTCAATAATACATCTCTTTGCCTCGATTTCTCTTCTAAACATACAAGTCTTCCTATGTTCCGTAGTGCTAAAACGACCCTACACAAAAATACCATAACAGTTTGGCGGTAGAAGGAGGGGAATAACTCGACTACGTGACGATGACACTGGAAGACGAGTCTAACTGACCCGAGGCAACCTCGCAGGATCTGGAGCTCCTCACCCGGCTTGAAACTATTCAAAGCCAAATCACCGACCTTCATAAGGCTCAGGAAACCGCACCTGTAGATCTGTAACTTCTCCAAGAAGTTCAAAACCTAAAAGATCAACTTGAATAACAGTCCAAACAACTTCAACAGAGCGTTGAGAAGCTAGACTCCATGGAAGCGGAGAACCTCGCTCTCTGACGAGAAAACCAATCCCTCGGGACAGTTAGAACCAAGCAGAAGCGGTACAGACCAAGAGTCCGACCTATGGCTTCACTTAACACCCCCCCACAACGATGAGGAAACACCTCAGCAGCCTAATATCGTAAACAACGGACCCGATAACCAAGAGGCTGCTCGAAACATAACCCATGTAGAAGAGGATGGAGATTCTGACACGGAGGATCCGACAATCCCGATATCTCAGATCTAGCTCTAGTTGCTTACCTAGAGAAGGTGATTTCCGAGAGACTCGGCACCATCCAATCTATGGTGGAAAGGCTCCCCGGAGTAGCTCCCCCTATCCGGAGAAGCGATCCTAGGTCATACTCCGACACACCTTTCGTGGAAGAAATTCCTTCGGTTGAGGTGCCTCGCGAATTCTCCTTCCCAAGCATCAAGATGTACGAAGGTACTAGGGATCCTGACAATCATGTTGCCCAGTACAAGCAGCGCATGATAGCCGTTGCTATTCCCAAAAAAATGCCAAATCCACCTTCGTCGCTCGTCAAGCTCCGAACAGGTCCTCCAACAGGCCCCCATGATGATCTACGCTGGTAAACACATCTTTCCGACAACTCCTTCACAAGTTCCCAGCGAGCTTGTTCTCGAGCCCTTTGCACGGTAAGGGCCTGGTGAGAAATCACTTCTCGAAGCTGCTTTTGAAGAAAAAGAATCTCCTCATGCGGAGGAACGCGCCGGCCCAAACTGGAAAACCTGTTTCCCCTACATTCCTTAAAGCCGAAGAAGCTGCACCCGAAGGGACAGGAGGAGACGAGGCATGAGATTTTGTCCTTTGAGGTCTAGCTCTGTAATATTCATCGTACACCGACGATATTGAAGCCATGGGGATTCCACTTGAGAAATCAACATATCGCTAAGTTACAGTCACACTATTACTTGCAGAAAGGAAAAAGAGAAGTCCTCTTACCCCAAATACGGCTATGACGGAAGGATATCGGGTGTATCAGAAACTGAATCCAACGAAAACGCCTAGGAATGCCTGGCGCCTGCTTTGCCAAAGCCTCACCAGCCTGGAGAACCGGTCGAGCCACCTCTGCAAAAGCCCAACCTAAGACAGATCAATCAATACGACATTTGTTTTTAAGAGAGGAAGAAAAAAGGTACCGACTGGACGCCAAAATCAAGGATAGCAAGGAACACCGTCGACCTTCATAAACATATACCTCCTTTTCCAAGAGACGTTCGTAGGAAAGCTACCACGAATACCCCGAGGAGGCTCATCTACCAAAGGCTCACCATCGCGGGTTCATATTTGGTAAAAGCTCTTCTTACTTGATAAAAGGAACAAAGGAGTAGGAGTACAACACTTCAGGCAATCCGAAGGGAATGCTGTGAAGCTCACCTAGCACCTGAACGGCCATAAAAGTACGCCATGTAGCGAGTGTAAGTTGAGAAGGGGAACACCCAAAGTGTGATGCCACTTCCGCAATCAAAGAGGGGATGCCGCCTCTAAAACCAGCTTCTAAATAAGCCTCAAAGATAGCTATCTCACCCCTTCCCCCATCAGGAGCTTGCTCAAACTCTCCCGCGCACCTCAATCCCATCGTATCAGGAAGAGAGTATCTACGACGGATCTCAGCTAGATCCTCCATCCCGATGTCCGACTTTGGACCATCTTCGTCTTCATCCAAGAAGTCAAAAGGACAAAAGTGGCGCGGGCGAATGGGAACCATGGGAACCTCTCCATTATCTACCCTCGAAGTCGTGCTTGGAGTCGAACTGGAGAATCAAAAGGATCACAGAACAGGCGTCGGGGCTTAATGTGTCCCCAACACCGGAAGCTGGAGATGATCCCATGAAGGCTAGTTCATCCGACACTGGTTTCGGGTAAAGGGGAACGGGCAAGGCTTATGTTTTTGCTACCCAAGAACGCCGGGGCATTAAAATATATACCCTAAGAGGTTTTCCATTTTTTATCACATAAATAGAAAGAAGGGTAAAAAAAAGAAAAAGGAAAGAGATGAAAAATTAGAAAATCGACCATAAATATTTTTATTCGGAAGATTTCCAAAAAATCCTCATTGGAATGTTTAGCCAACCTAATAACTTCACAATCAGTTTTCAGCCCTTATATCTCTCCGCGAGGGCCACTCCAACCAAGCAATCCCGTTAAGGGCCGAGTGTTTGAAATTTCTTCCAGAAGGAACCACTCCTCCTCATCTCTCGACCGAAGAGGATCTACGATAAAAGTCCAACACTTCTAAAAGGGAATGTCTTCTCTCATCCGTCAGGGAAAAGTATCCAAGGTCCAAGACCTTCATAAGGGGCTACAATGGTTTCCGACCTCGTCTCAAGTTCTAACAAGACCTCAGCCCTTCTCTGGCAAAAAGAAAATATCTCCAGGTCCAATGTCACACGTTATCCCTTGACTCCCACGAAGCAATCAAGGAATAAGGGGCAAATTGTTGGGGAAAAATTTCCAAGGCCCAAGTTTTCTCCAGCCTCCGAAAGGGCCCTTGATTTCCGGACCTCTCTTCGAAAAAGGACCCAGGGTCCAGCCCCTGCTAAAAGGTTCCAGGGTCCAGCCCCTGCCGGAAGGGTCTAGGGTCCGACCCCTTGAAATAAAATGGAAATTTTCCAGCCCTGGGAAAACTTCTATTTCTACATTTATGGAAGAGTTCGCCCTACTTCAACTGACATCTGACTACTAGAAAAGAGGAGCCCAAACCCTAGAACAAGAGATCGACTTTCAGAGGCTTAGAGATTAGAGCTTAGGCGACTAGAACTAGGGTTTATACACCAAACGTTGTAGTCCCGAAAAAGGCATTCAATAATACATCTCTTTGCCTCAATTTCTCTTCTAAAAATACAAGTCTTCCTATGTTCTGTAGTGCTAAAACGACCCTACACAAAAATACCATAACAGTAACCTTTCTCCAAAGTTGTCAATTTTGAAGTGATGTTGTTCAAGCTTTGAATAAACGTATTCGGATAGGTCGCCCAGCTTTTCTTCCATTTCATCAAGTCTAAACATTATCTTCGTATGGACAGGGTCGTTAATGATCAATGTTGGTGTAGATATGTCAATCGATGTGGATTGTTGTCTGTCGATCGATGTGCTGGCTTTTGTCTATATATGCCAAGGGTGAATGTCTGCTTGCGAGTTGCCTCTGAATGGCTCTGAAGTCCTTCTGCATCCATTTTGTTCTGAATTGTAGTCCATCGACTCTGCTTTTGATAGGGAAGTACGTCTTGTCGAGTAAGTTGTACGATTTAGCACTTGATCCTTCTATGGCTTCAATTTCCCATTTATGAGCACCAATCCTATCATTTATCATCTTCTTGACTTAATCTTTGGTGAAAGTGTTCACTGAGTCTCCTTTGGTGAATAAATCAGCATGTTTTGGTAGACAGAAACAAGAGCCCTCGAACATTGAAGCTCTGTGTAGCAGTTTTCTGATGTCTTCTTTAGAAACGTTGACGACGTCTCCATCTTCTCCTCTTCCTAACCCAGATTCATCTTTGTAGACTCCATATACGTCCTTCTGTTCCCAAAATTACCAATAAAATCCGAAACTGAAAACTCAATTTCCAAATTCACGATGCTTATCGATCAATGTTGGAAGCTTCCAATCGATCGATGCTCGATTAAAATCTGGATCCTCTGAGTTTAGACGACTTTCTACTTCACCATCTCTGACTGATGTATCTGCAATGTTCTGCTGGTGGTGTTGGTGTTATGGATTGCAGCGTTGTTTCGTGAAGAGATAAACTGATCCATTAGCCATCTGAAGTATGTCTGCAATGTCTTCTTTGGATACATGAATTATTCTTCCATCCACTGGTCGTGCATGACAATCTGGATCCCTGAAAATACCAAACTCATCCGGTATTCTTCCATCCCTTGCTCGAGCTTTGTCCGCAGCCCGGTCGCTATAGCGACCAAGCCTTATACGGAGCTCGGTCGCTATAGCGACCGAGCCTTGCTCGGAGCTCGGTCGCTATAGCGATCGAGCCGTGTCCGAGGCTTGGTCGCTATAGCGAACGAGCTGTAATCGAGGCTCGGTCACTTGAGGCTCGGTCGCTATAGCGACCGAGCTGTAATCGAAGCTCGGTCGCTATAGCGACCAAGCTGTAATCAAAGCTCGGTTGCTAATCAAAGCTCGGTCGCTATAGCGATCGAGCTTGATTCCGTGAGTCGATCGCTATTAAAACCGAGCTCTTGTTCGTGACTCAGTCGTCATCGCGGCCGAGTTTGTGCCGTGGACTGAAACCCATCGTCCAAGCGTCTGAAACCCTCGCGATGTTACGATGCTTTTAGGATGTTTGTTTGCGGATGTTTGGACCTTCGATAATATCGCATCATGGTTTTAAGAAATCGTTGTTTTAAAAAAAGATTTTACCGCAAGTTTTCTTATAAGTTTTTCGTATAAGTTTTTCGTTTAAGTTTTTCTTTCTTGAAAACGTAGAAATTCTTAAGTTAATTTTTTAACGGATATTTGAATGCCAACTTCGCCGTGTCCGATTTTGACCCTAACATTGTGTCTCGTACTCAGCTTGCAAATCGTACTCGTATCCACAAAAGCATGCTGCCACTAGTGCTGGGTCATTTTTCCTTGGAAACTTGATGATCGAACCAGATTGTAGTAGAATATTGAATCTATTAAGGTAAGGCATAGCTTGTTTGTATTTAGGTCACAAACAGCTCCTACGGTAGACAGGAAGGTTCTCCCAAGTAGCAGAGAAGTGTTGAAGTTTAGCTTGACGTACAAGACATGGAAGTCTGCTGGAATTAGGGCATCACCAATCTGTATCTCAAGATTTCGAACAATTCCTCCAGAGTTTTGCAGAGAACAGTTCACAAAGATGTATGATTTTTCTGAAGGCTCTATCTTCAGACCTAGATGATCTCCCATAACCTTGGGTAAGATACTGACTCCAGATCCTATATCGTAAAGAGTTCGAAGAAACTCAATCCCCTTTACTGAGAAAGGTATTGTGAACTTTCATGGATCGGTCTTCTTCTCCAATGTGATCCTCTTCTTCATACTTTTTCTGACCTGATTAAACATCTTCTTGATCTCTTCTTCTGTCTCCTTAGTTTCCCTGAAGAACAACTACAATCTGTGTGAAAAGTATGCTTCTTCAAAGGGTTTCTCTTTAGGTTTTCTGAGAACTCTCCTTCTAAATATTTCCATCTTCTTCTCATTAACACCCTCTTAGGTGTTTAGGAACCTTTTCTTTCCTTTTTCTGACAATTCTGCCCTCACTTTCCTTTTTCTGAGAATTCTGCCCTCACTTTCCTTTTCTATCTCCATAGGCTCTATGATACCCGTAGGCTTCTTCATGATGGCGGTTGGTGGGTTCTGGAAGGGTTAGATTGCTCCCGGAGTGCATTAAGTCGTGGGATGTCTATCTTCGGTAACTACACTCTGCGTGTGAGAAGTGTGTATCAATCGACAGGTACGGGGTATGTCGGTCGATATCTTCTACACTTTCTCGATCGATGGAGATGTCGATCGATGGGTACTTAATTCGTGTCGACTTTGATAGGGATGGGTGGATGCGGGTCTCATGTTGCGAGCTCCTCGTTAGTCAGATTCCATCATTGTCTTTGTGCTCTTCAAACCATGTATCATCAAAGCTTCTAGTGGCTTCATCTCTTCTGGTCCATCTCTCGTCCATCTTCGTCAATTCACTCCTGATGAGTAGGGTAACTGTTGGGGAAAAATATCCAAGGCCCAAGTTTTCTCCAACCTCCGAAGGGGCCCTTGATTTCCGGACCTCTCTTCGAAAAAGGACCCAGGGCCCAGCCCTTACTAGAAGGTTCCAGGGTCCAGCCCCTGCCGGAAGGGTCTAGGGTCCGACCCCTCGAAATAAAATGAAAGTTTTCCAGTCCTGGGAAACTTTTATTTCTACGATTATGGAAGAGTTCGCCCTACTTCAACCGACATCTGACTACTATAAAAGGGGAGCCCAAACCCTAGAACAAGGGATCGACTTTCAGAGGCTTAGAGATTAGAGCTTAGGCGACTAGAACTAGGGTTTATACACCAAACGTTGTAGCCCCGAAAAAAAGCATTCAATAATACATCTCTTTGCCTCGATTTCTCTTCTAAACATACAAGTCTTCCTGTGTTCCGTAGTGCTAAAACGACCCTACACAAAAATACCATAACAGTTTGGCGGTAGAAGGAGGGGAATATCTCGACTACGTGACGATGACACTGGAAGACGAGTCTAACTGACCCGAGGCAACCTCGCAGGATCTGGGGCTCCTCACCCGGCTTGAAACTATTCAAAGCCAAATCACCGACCTTCATAAGGCTCAGGAAACCGCACCTGTAGATCTGTAACTTCTCCAAGAAGTTCAAAACCTAAAAGATCAACTTGAAGAACAGTCCAAATAACTTCAACAGAGCGTTGAGAAGCTAGACTCCATGGAAGCGGAGAACCTCGCTCTCTGACGAGAAAACCAATCCCTCGGGACAGTTGGAACCAAGCAGAAGCGGTACAGAACCAGAGTCCGACCTATGGCTTCACTTAACACCCCCCCCCCCCACAACGATGAGGAAACACCTCAGCAGCCTAATATCGTAAACAACGGACCCGATAACCAAGAGGCTGCTCGAAACAAAACCCAGGTAGAAGAGGATGGAGATTCCGACACGGAGGATCCGACAATCCCGATATCTCAGATCCAGCTCTAGTTGCTTACCTAGAGAAGGTGGTTTCCGAGAGACTCGACACCATCCAATCTATGGTGGAAAGGCTCCCCGGAGTAGCTCCCCCTATCCGGAGAAGCGATCCTAGGTCATACTCCGACACGCCTTTCGTGGAAGAAATTGCTCCGGTTGAGGTGCGTCGCAAATTCTCCTTCCCAAGCATGAAGATGTACGAAGGTACTGGGGATCCTGACAATCATGTCTTCCAGTACAAGCAGCGCATGATAGCCGTTGCTATTCCCAATAAAATGCCAAATCCACCTTCGCTCTTCAAGCTCCGAACAGGTCCTCCAACAGGCCCTCATCGGTTGGGCCCTCCAGATGATCTACGCTGGTAAACACATCTTTCCGACAACTCCTTCACAAGTTCCCAGCGAGCTTGTTCTCGGGCCCTTTGCACGGTAAGGGCCTGGTGAGAAATCACTTCTCGAAGCTGCTTTTGAAGAAAAAGAATCTCCTCATGCGGAGGAACGCGCCGGGCCAAACTGGAAAACCTGTTTCCCTACATTCCTTAGAGCCGAAGAAGCTGCACCCGAAGGGACAGGGGGAGACGAGGCATGAGATTTTCTCCTTTGAGGTCTAGCTCTGCAATATTCATCGTACACCGACGATATTGAAGCCATGGGGATTCCACTTGAGAAATCAACATATCGCTAAGTTACAGTCACACTATTACTTGCAGAAAGGAAAAAGAGAAGTCCTCTTACCCCAAATACGGCTATGACGGAAGGATATCAGGTGTATCAGAAACAGAATCCAACGAAAATGCCTAGGAATGCCTTGCGCCAGCTTCGCTAAAGTCTCACCAGCCTGGAGAACCGGTCGAGCCACCTCTGCAAAAGCCCAACCTAAGACAGATCAATCAATACGACATTTTTTTTTAAGAGAGGAAGAAAAAAGGTACCGACTGGACGCCAAAATCAAGGATAGCGAGGAACACCGTCGACCTTCATAAACAATTACCTCCTTTTCCAAGAGACGTTCGTAGGAAAGCTACCACGAATACCCCGAGGAGGCTCATCTACCAAAGGCTCACCATCGCGGGACCATATTTGGTAAAAGCTCTTCTTACTTGATAAAAGGAACAAAGGAGTAGGAGTACAACACTTCAGGCAATCCGAAGGATATGCTGTGAAGCTCACCTAGCACCTGAACGGCCATCAAAGTACGCCATGTAGCGGGTGTAAGTTGAGAAGGGGAACACCCAAAGTGTGATGCCACTTCCGCAATCAAAGAGGGGATGTCGCCTCTAAAACCAGCTTCTAAATAAGCCTCAAAGATAGCTATCTCACCCCTTCCCCCATCAGGAGCTCGCTCAAACTCTCCCGTGCACCTCAATCCCATCGTATCAGGAAGAGAGTATCTACGACGGATCTCAGCTAGATCCTCCATCCCGATGTCCGACTTTGGACCATCTTCGTCTTCATCCAAGACGTCAAAAGGACAAAAGTGGCGCGGGCGAATGGGAGCCATGGGAACCTCTCCATTATCTACCCTCGAAGTCGTGCTTGGAGTCGAACTGGAGAATCAAAAGGATCACAGAACAGGCGTCGGGGCTTAATGTGTCACCAACACCGGAAGCTGGAGATGATCCCATGAAGGCTAGTTCATTCGACACTGGTTTCGGGTAAAGGGGAACGGGCAAGGCTTATGTTTTTGCTACCCAAGAACGCCGGGGCATTAAAATATATACCCTAAGAGGTTTTCCATTTTTTATCACATAAATAGAAAGAAGGGTAAAAAAAAGAAAAAGGAAAGAGATGAAAAATTAGGAAATCGACCATAAATCTTTATTCGGAAGATTTCCAAAAAGTCCTCATTGGAATGTTTAGCCAACCTAATACCTTTACAATCAGTTTTCAGCCCTTATATCTCTCCGCGAGGGCCACTCCAACCAAGAAATCCCGTTAAGGCCCGAGTGTTTGAAATTTCTTCGAGAAGGAACCACTCCTCCTCATCTCTCGACCGAAGAGGATCTACGATGAAAGTCCAACACTTCTAAAAGGGAATGTCTTCTCTCATCCGTCAGGGAAAAGTATCCAAGGTCCAATACCTTCATAAGGGGCTACGATGGTTTCCGACCTCGTCTCAAGCTGTAACAAGACCTCAGCCCTTCTCTGGCTAAAAGAAAAAATCTCCAGGTCCAAGGTCACACGTTATCCCTTGACTCCCACGAAGCAATCAAGGAATAAGGGGCAAATTGTTGGGGAAAAATATCCAAGGCCTAAGTTTTCTCCAGCCTCCGAAAGGGCCCTTTATTTCCGGACCTCTCTTCGAAAAAGGACCCAGGGTCCAGCCCCTGCTTAAAGGTTCCAGGGTCCAGCCCCTGCCGGAAGGGTCTAGGGTCCGACCCCTTGAAATAAAATGGAAATTTTTCCACCCTGGGAAAACTTTTATTTCTACAACTATGGAAGAATTCGCCCTACTTCAACTTACATCTGACTACTATAAAAGAGGAGCCCAAACCCTAGAACAAGAGATCGACTTTCAGAGGCTTAGAGATTAGAGCTTAGGCGACTAGAACTAGGGTTTATACACCAAACGTTGTAGTCCCGAAAAAGGCATTCAATAATACATCTCTTTGCCTCTGAAAGTCGATATGTTCTGTAATGCTAAAACGACCCTACACAAAAATACCATAACAGTAACCTTTCTCCAAAGTTGTCAATTTTGAAGTGATTTTGTTCAATCTTTGAATAAACATATTCGGATAGGTCGCCCAGCTTTTCTTGCATTGCATCAAGTCTAAACATTATCTTCGTATGGACAGGGTCGTTATCGATCGATGTTGGTGTAGATATGTCAATCGATGTGGATTGTTGTCTGTCGATCGATGTGCTGGCTGTTCTGTGTATATATGCCAAGGGTGAATGTCTGCTTGCGAGTTGCCTCTAAATGGCTCTGAAGTCCTTCTGCATCCCTTTTGTTCTGAATTGTAGTCCATCGACTGTGCTTTTGATGGGGAAGTACGTCTTGTCGAGTAAGTTGTACGATTCAGCACTTGATCCTTCTATGGCTTCAATTTCCCATTTATGAGCACCAATCCTATCATTTATCATCTTCTTGACTTAATCTTTGGTGAAAGTGTTCACTGAGTCTCCTTTGGTGAATAAATCAGCATGTTTTGGTAGACAGAAACAAGAGCCCTCAAACATTGAAACTCTGTGTAGCAGTTTTGTGATGTCTTCTTTAGAAACGTTGATGACGTCTCCATCTTCTCCTCTTCCTAACCCAGATTCATCTTTGTAGACTCCATATTCGTCCTTCTGTTCCCAAAATTACCAACGAAATCCGAAACTGAAAACTCAATTTCCAAATTCACGATGCTTATCGATCAATGTTGGAAGCTTCCAATCGATCAATGCTCGATTAAAATCTGGATCCTCTGAGTTTAGACGACTTTCTACTTCACCATCTCTGACTGATGTATCTGCAATGTTCTGCTGGTGGTGTTGGTGTTCTGGATTGCAGCGTTGTTTCGTGAAGAGATAAACTGATCCATTAGCCATCTGAAGTATGTCTGCAATGTCTTCTTTGGATACATGAATTATTCTTCCATCCACTGCTCGTGCATGACAATCTGGATCCCTGAAAATACCAAACTCATCCGGTATTCTTCCATCCCTTGCTCGAGCTTTGTCCGCAGCCGGGTCGCTATAGCAACCAAGCCTTATACGGAGCTCGGAGCTTGGTCGCTATAGCGATCGAGCCGTGTCCGAGGCTTGGTCGCTATAGCGAACGAGCTGTAATCGAGGCTCGGTCGCTCGAGGCTCGGTCGCTCGAGGCTCGGTCGCTCGAGGCTCGGTCGCTCGAGGCTCGGTCGCTATAGCGACCGAGCTGTAATCGAAGCTCGGTCGCTATAGCGACCAAGCTGTAATCAAAGCGTCTGAAACCATCGCTATAGCGACCGAGCTTGATTCCGTGAGTCGATCGCTATAGAAACCGAGCTCTTGTTCGTGACTCGGTCGTCATCGCGGCCGAGTTTGTGCCGTGGACTGAAACCCATCGTCCAAGCATCTGAAACCATCGCGATGTTACGATGCTTTTAGGATGTTTGTTTGCGGATGTTTGGACCTTCGATAATATCGTATCATGGTTTTAAGAAATTGTTGTTTAAAAAAAAGATTTTACCGCAAGTTTTCTTATAAGTTTTTCGTATAAGTTTTTCGTTTAAGTTTTCCTTTCTTGAAAACGTAGAAATTCTTAAGTTAATTTTTTTACGGATATTTGATGCCAACTTCGCCGTGTCCGATTTTGACCCTAACATTGTGTCTCGTACTCAGCTTGCATATCGTACTCGTATCCACAAAAGCATGCTGCCACTAGTGCTGGGTCGTTTTTCCTTGGAAACTTGATGATCGAACCAGATTGTAGTAGAATATTGGATCTATTAAGGTAAGGCATAGCTTGTTTGTATTTAGGTAACAAACAGCTCCTACGGTAGACAGGAAGGTTCTCCCAAGTAGCAGAGAAGTGTTGAAGTTTAGCTTGACGTACAAGACATGGAAGTTTGCTGGAATTAGGGCATCACCAATCTGTATCTCAAGATTTCGAACAATTCCTCCAGAGTTTTGCAGAGAACAGTTCACAAAGATGTATGATTTTTCTGAAGGCTCTATCTTCAGACCTAGATGATCTCCCATAACCTTGGGTAAGATACTGACTCCAGATCCTATATCGTAAAGAGTTCGAAGAAACTCAATCCCCTTTACTGAGAAAGGTATTGTGAACTTTCATGGATCGGTCTTCTTCTCCAATGTGATCCTCTTCTTCATACTTTTTCTGACTTGATTAAACATCTTCTTGATCTCTTCTTCTGTCTCCTTAGTTTCCCTGAAGAACAACTACAATCTGTGTGAAAAATATGCTTCTTCAAAGGGTTTCTCTTTAGGTTTTCTGAGAACTCTCCTTCTAAATATTTCCATCTCCTTCTCATTAACGCCCTTATAGGTGTTTAGGAACCTTCTCTTTCCTTTTTCTGACAATTCTGCCCTCACTTTCCTTTTTTTGAGAATTCTGCCCTCACTTTCCTTTTCTATCTCCATAGGCTCTATGATACCCGTAGGCTTCTTCATGATGGCGGTTGGTGGGTTTTGGAAGGGTTAGACTGCTCCCGGAGTGCATTAAGTCGTGGGATGTCCATCTTCGGTAACTACACTCTGCGTGTGAGAAGTGTGTATCAATCGACAGGTACGGGGTATGTCGGTCGATATCTTCTACACTTTCTCGATCGATGGAGATGTCAATCGATGGGTACTTAATTCGTGTCGACTTTGATAGGGATGGGTGGATGCGGGTCTCATGTTGCGAGCTCCTCGTTAGTCGGATTCCATCAGTCGATTCTCGCCAAATCTTGTCGATTGAATTTGGTTTAGAGGGCATCGATCGATAGTCATGTGTTGCCATTTGTCAAAAAGGACATGATCCAAACCTTGTTGAACTCTCAGCTTTGTAATCTCCTTCTTGCAGCTTTTCTTGCTTGACCACTTGCCAAAAATCATCATCCAAGATGGCATTCACATGGTGTTTTGTAGCATATTCTCCAAATCCCCTTATTAATGTTTTGCTTCTTAACAACTTCTCATGTCTAAACCACCTGAGTCTCCAACTTCTTCACATAGGTGCTCAAAGCATTAAGCTTTGTGTTCAGGTTGGTGTAGACAGAGTCAATCTTTCTATTGAAATTCACTTGAAGCTTTTGCTGACACTCAAGAGCTATGTCAAGCATCTCTTCTAGCTTACTTTCCTTGTTTGGTGCGGGTTGATTCATGTAAGATGAGTTTCCAAAACTCCTGTTGTTGTTGAGGTTGCTGCTGTAGTTTGGTTTCTGTGAACTCTGATTGAAATTGCTTCTTTGTCTTGAGAAGTTTCTATATCTTCCTTGTTTTCCAGATCTCTGAAATCCAGTTCCACTGATCCAGTTTAGATCTTCTTCTGTGTAGTCTTCGTCATCTATAGTCTATTCATCCTCTACTGAGCAAATATGCTTATTTAGCAGCTTCTGAACATTATCCAGTTGTGCTTGCACTTCATTCATATGTTTTTTCCAAAGGAACGCTGCAGATTTTGCTTTTATAATGTTCTTAGTGATGTTGCTGGATGCCAAGTTGTCTATTAGCTTCACAGTTTCTTCTGGATTCCTCGTGGTGAAATTACCTTCACTAGCTGTATCCAGAGCCATCTAATACTTCAAAATAGTTGCACTTTGTTGAATCAATGGTGTGTATAATCACGCTGGTAGGATTTGAATCTGATCCATGGATCCTTGAATGATTCTCCAGGTTCCTGGGTGAATGTAGCAATTTTCTTCCTCCAGTCTTCAGCGCGTGCTTCATCAAAAAATTTACGCAGGAATGTGTTTTTGATGTCGATCCAGGATGTGAGAGATCCTGGTGGAAACTGCCTAAGCCACTGCAAAGCTTCTCCTGATAGAGCATACTTGAAAAGCTTGCAGAGAAGATAGTCCTCAGGGACTCCATTGGCTTTTATAGCAGTTATGAGATCCTCGAACCTTTCCAAATGGGCCATAGGATGCTCGTTGGACAACCAACATAAAGGTATCCGTCGTACAAGTGTGTAGTACTGCATTTTAAGCTCGAAATCGCTTCTCTAGATAGCAAGAGGGCGAATAGCTGATATGTTGGTGTAGAATTGATCTGGCCAGTTGTAGTCAGCCAACGTCCTAGCTCGAGCAGCTTCTTCTACAGGTTGAACAATTCCTGTAGGTGCAGCTTTTGGCTCAAGGATAATTTCCCTTTGAGCGTTTAGTTTATATCCTGCTAAATTATGCAGGTGACCATCCTGGTCACACAGATCTCCATTCTCATCGGTAGTGAGAATAATCAGTGCTACCATGTCTCACGGTTGAGTATAAATTGATGAAGGGTGAAGTGTATCGATCGATGTTGGATGAGCTGTGTCGGTCGACGGTAGAGTAGTGTCGGTCGACAGTAAGGTGCAAGTATCGGTCGACAAAGAAGGTGTTTCTGTTGACTGTGGTAGGTCAGTATCGGTCGACGAAAGGTTATTGATGTCGATCGATGTAGAACGTAGGTCTTTGCGGATTGTACGTTCCAGGCTACCAGGGTCTTCTGAGAACAAAAGTTGAGAATCCTTGTTGCTTCTAGTACTGTTCGGCATATACCTGAAAAAGACAAGAAAATATTTTGTCAGAAGACGGATTATAAGAAAAAAGCAAGTAATGTAGAACTAGTCAGATTAAATCTCATGGCGATCAAAGCTCCCTGGCAACGGCGCCAAATTTGATATCACTCAAATTACCCTAAAAAGTAATTTAGTCTATAAAATAAGAGTTTCAGTTGTAGTACTTGAGGATTGAATTCACAGTGAGCTATGGAACACAAAAGATGTAAGATCGATTTCACAGGGAGATATTTCATTGCTTACTAATGATGATTAACCTTAACTTATCCATGAGTGTAAGGTTTATAATGTCTATTAGTGAGTAGATCATCCTAGGACTCATGGGCTAGGGTGATTAAGTGTGATTGGTGTCGATCCAAGATGTTTTAGTGTAGATCTATTATTTCCTTGCTTTAATTATTGTTCTTAATGCTAGATAAAAGCTAGCTTCTTTAATCTAGATCATTAGACATTTCATGCCCAGAAGGAGTTTGGAACAAGGGGCAAAGAACCACTACACTGATCGAAGTGGTAACGAGGGGGGCCATAGAGATGCTCAGATGCTTTGCTTGAGTGACCTTCATCTAGACACTTGCCTTGTGTACCCTCTTCTTGACCATTGGCAAAGTCATGGGACCAAGAGCTCCTTGAGGTACACACTATATGAAAAATAGTTTTATTACCGGACGGAAAACGCTATCTATCGATACGATAACGGTTTATGAAACGTTATATCATCATCTGTGATAATAGATCAAACACTTTAGAGAGCGGTTTTTTGCGCTGCTATCTTATTGTTATATATTATAGCGTTTTTTTGTATGCAATTAAATAGACTTTGATAGCATTTATTTTTTGTTATTATTTATATTATTGAAAATTAAAAAAAAATATATATATATATACATATATATATATATATATATATATATATATATATATATATATATATATATATATATATATATATATATATATATATATATATATATATATATATATATATATATATATATATATTCGTTTTTAAAGATGTAATATATAGAAATGGTAATTTATAAATTAAATTGAATTACAAATGGTTTACATGAAAAAAAAAAGGGAAGACAACATATTTTTCCACCAGAACTATGGCATAGTAATAAATGTACACAAAGTTTCGAGGTCGTCCAAGTTGGATACCGTCAAAGTTTGACAACCCGTTTCCACATAATGAGAAAGTTCGAACCTTATTTCCACTTAATCTTTCTAAATCGAACTAATATCAACAAACATCGATTTAAAATTAGTTAAAGTTCCCTAAACCAAAGCTTAACAAATCTCTTACTGAACTAAACCAAAAACTACCCAATTATAACCCGATTAGAGAATGAAAACCCGATTAAACAACTAAACCAACCCAGAACCCGATTAGAAACCCTAAATCACCAATTTGTCCTGAAGAAGAACATACACTGTCAAGAGGATATCTAATTCTCCACACCAACATCTCTTCAGAACACCAACAACACGACCTCTTGATCAACCGCTGGAGACTCCACTCGAATTTCCAGATTCTTTACTCATACTTTATGGGTCTGTAACGAAATCTCTCTCTCGATTTTTAAGATTTTAGTGTTCTAAAATCAACAACTCGATTTGGGGGGTTTAAATGTGTTTCGAGTCGGGGATAAATTGATCTATAGTCGGATCTTATTCTGGGTCGAGGCGTACCAATATAGATGGTTTACTATCGGTTTATTACATAAACCGATAAAACCAAGTCAAATCTTGGTCTGTGTGGAAACAAGGTTCGAACTTTTTTATTATGTGGAAACGGATTGTCAAACTTTGACAGTGTGCAATTAGGACGACCTCGAAACTTTGTGTAAATTTATTACTATGCCATAGTTCTGGTGGGGAAATACATCGTCTTCCAAAAAAAAGACCAAATAAACCAATTAAACCAAAAACCTAACACTAATTACTAACTAAGTGGTAGCCGCCGCACAACCACCACTTTCTTCATCTTCTTCATCTTCTACTCACCCTCCACACCACCACCCATTGTCGTATCTGTGTCCATCCCATCGTCCTCCTCCACCATTCATCGAAAACTGCGAGTTCTTGTTGGACCACTCGTTTCTAAGATTGCCTTCTTCAGCCGCCATGCCCTGCTTCGCCTTGCCTCTTCCATCCTTAAACCAAATCATATATGTAGGAAAATCAGCCATAAATTTCAAAGAGACATCATCATTAATTTCAAAATCAGCCATAAATTTCAAACCGGTTTGACATCAGGCTAATTATCAATACAATACTAAAAGGCAAATAAGATCATCAGCTAGGGTGTCCATGTCGTTTAATTAATTCCACCAATCAGACAGCTTAAAATTACCATGTCACATTGGATGACCTAGAATGGGCTTCTGTGTTGATTTTCCTAAAATATACATTCGGCCCACTCCATTCCATGCCCACAAACACAAACCAGTTTCAAGTGTGTTGAGAGTCACTTCCCCTTCATCTTCTCCAATGTCTGATTTTTTCATCAGTTACATTCTCAATCAATGATATCTTAAAGCTATTCTTGATTTCTTCGTTCCACCTCCTTCTCCTACATAAGTAGTTACGTCTACATATAAATCAAAAACCTTTTTTATAGCAGGCCACGAAGTCGACTTGAAAATCTCAGCTCTCCACCGAAAATCTCACCAGGACCAGGAATCGACGCTTCTCCTACAATATAGATCTATTTGGTCATTTTTTTTCATATTTAGCTGTCACTGCTATCACAAAGATTGAAAGTTTATGTTCTCTATGTGTCGTGGATCATTGATGTGTAATTTGAAAATTGCTCAGACTTTTCTCAGTTTTGCAATCTATAAGGAAATCTCAAGAGCCGACAGATTACTCAAGTGTAAGCTTAATCATGTCTTCTTACTTTTGACTCTCAGTGAGCATACTTTAGATTCCTAACTAATCAAAAAAGGCATTACCCTGTTTGATGCGTTTTTGATGTCGATCCAGGATGTGAGAGATCCTGGTGGAAACTGCCTAAGCCACTGCAAAGCTTCTCCTGATAGAGCATACTTGAAAAGCTTGCAGAGAAGATAGTCCTCAGGGACTCCATTGGCTTTTATAGCAGTTATGAGATCCTCGAACCTTTCCAAATGGGCCATAGGATGCTCGTTTGACAACCAACATAAAGGTATCCGTCCTACAAGTGTGTAGTACTACGGTTTAAGCTCGAAATCGCTTCTGTGGATAGCAAGAGGGCGAATAGCTGATATGTTGGTGTAGAATTGATCTGGCCAGTTGTAGTCAGCCAACGCCCTAGCTCGAGCAGCTTCTTCTACAGGTTGAACAATTCATGTAGGTGCAGCTTCTGGCTCAAGGATGAGTTCCCTTTGAGCGTTTAGTTTATAACCTGCTAAATTATGCAGGTGACCATCCTGGTCACACAGATCTCCATTCTCATCGGTAGTGAGAATAATCAGTGCTACCATGTCTCATGGTTGAGTATAAATCGATGAAGGGTGAAGTGTATCGATCGATGTTGGATGAGCTGTGTCGGTCGACGGTAGAGTAGTGTCGGTCGACAGTAAGGTGCAAGTATCGGTCGACAAAGAAGGTGTTTCTGTTGACTGTGGTAGGTCAGTATCGGTCGACGAAAGGTTATTGATGTCGATCGATGTAGAACGTAGGTCTTTGCGGATTGTACGTTCTAGGCTAGCAGGGTCTTCTGAGAACAAAAGTTGAGAATCCTTGTTGATTCTAGTACTGTTCGACATATAACTGAAAAAGACAAGAAAATATTTTTTTCAGAAAACAAATTATAAGAAAAAGCAAGTAACGTAGAACTAGTTAGATTAAATCTCATGGCGATCAAAGCTCCCTGGCAACGGCGCCAAATTTGATATCACTCAAATTACCTTAAAAAGTAATTTAGTCTATAAAATGAGAGA
Organism: Hirschfeldia incana; assembly: GCA_026261945.1. Taxonomy (NCBI): domain Eukaryota; kingdom Viridiplantae; phylum Streptophyta; class Magnoliopsida; order Brassicales; family Brassicaceae; genus Hirschfeldia; species Hirschfeldia incana. The sequence continues at coordinate 1,885,751 of JABCMI010000030.1, forward strand.
TTCAGTTGTAGTACTTGAGAATTGAATTCACATGGAGCTATGGAACACAAAAGATGTAAGATCGATTTCACAAGGAGATATTTCATTGCTTACTAATGATGATTAACCTTAACTTATCCATGAGTGTAAGGTTTATAATGTCTATTAGTGAGTAGATCATCCTAGGACTCATGGGCTAGGGTGATTAAATGTGATCGGTGAAGATCCAAGATGTTTTAGTGTAGATCTGTTATTTCCTTTCTTTAATTACTGTTCTTAATGTTAGATAAGAGCTAGCCTCTTTAATCTTGATCATTAGAAATTTCATGCCCAGAAGGTGTTTGGAACAAGGGGCAAAGAACCGCTATACTGATCGAAGTGGTAACGAGGGGGACCATAGAGATGCTCAGATGCTCTGCTTGAGTGACCTTCATCTAGACACTTGCCTTGTCTACCCTCTTCTTGACCATTGGCAAAGTCATGGGACCAAGAGCTCCTTGAGGTACACACTACATGAAAAATAGTTTTATTAGCGGACGGAAAAAGCTATCTATCGATACAATAACGGTTTATGAAACGTTATATCATCATCTTTGATAATAGATCAGACACTTTAGATATCGGTTTTTTGCGCTACTATCTTATTGTTATATATTATAGCGTTTTTTTTGTATGCAATTAAATAGACTTTGATAGCATTTATTTTTTGTTATTATTTATATTATTGAAAATTAAAAAAAAAATATATATATATATATATATATATATTCGTTTTTAAAGATGTAATATATCAAAATTGTAATTTATAAACCAAATCATATATGTAGGAAAATCAGCCATAAATTTCAAAGAGACATCATTAATTTCAAAATCAGCCATAAATTTCAAACCGGTTTGACATCAGGCTAATTATCAATACAATACTAAAAGACAAATAAGATCATCAGCAAGGGTTTCCACGTCGTTTAATTAATTCCACCAATCAGACAGCTTAAAATCGCCATGTCACATTGGATGACCTAGAATGGGCTTCTGTGTTGATTTTCCTAAAATATACATTCGGCCCACTCCATTCCATGCCCACAAACACAAACCAGTTTCAAGTGTGTCGAGAGTCACTTCCCCTTCATCTTCTCCAATGTCTGATTTTTTCATCAGTTACATTCTCAATCAATGATATCTTAAAGCTATTCTTGATTGCTTCGTTCCACCTCCTTCTCCTATATAAGTAGCTACGTCTACATATAAATCAAAAACCTTTTTTTATAGCAGGCCACAAAGTCGACTTGAAAATCTCAGCTCTCCACCGAAAATCTCACCAGGACCAGGAATCGACGCTTCTCCTACAGTATAGATCTATTTGGTCGTTTTTTTTTCATATTTAACTGTCACTGCTATCACAAAGATTGAAATTTTATGTTCTCTATGTGTCGTGGATCATTGATGTGTAATTTGAAAATTGCTCAGACTTTTCTCAGTTTTGCAATCTATAAGGAAATCTCAAGAGCCGACAGATTACTCAAGTGTAAGCTTAATCATGTAAGCTTAATCATGTCTTCTTACTTGTGACTCTCAGTGAGCATACTTTAGATTCCTAACTAATCAAAAAAGGCATTACCCTGTTTGATGTGTGTTTTGCTTCTCTACTTTGGTTATGGTTTTGATGATGATGTTTTAGCTCATACACATACATATCTCCTGGCTTTCGCCTTTACCTCTCAAGTCAGTTATCATTTCTTCTTACCATCGGCTCTCACCTGAAATCCTTAGCTAATTATTTATTATGTTTACAGCAGCGCACTCTGGGAGCTTAACTGGAGCAACTGATGGAGAGTGTGAAGAGAGAGACATCAACGAAATGTAGAACAAGTCTTCAGAGAGCAAAAAAGTGATGGAGCAAGCAGTGGGGCTTTTGTTTTTTGGTTTTGGGTTCTGGTCAGAGAAGCACAAGCAAAAGAAGCGAAAAACGTTCTTATTCAGGTCATTCTTACAAGTTTCTCAGTTTTTTTTTTGTCTCAGAAGGCGACATATCTGCTGTAGTGTTTCGATTTAGATTGCCATGACTTGCCTTAAGAATTGAGTTATCTGATGCTCTATGTATGGACTCTGGAGTCAAGTAAAGTCCTGTTCTGTAGTTATCTATGTTATCCTCTCTTGACTATTGGCATAATAAATAATGATGATAATCGTAAAAGATGAATTCAAGTATCTTCAATCATTTTTTTACATCCATGTAAACAGGAACTTTTTGACGGGATATTACTTCTGTCAAGCACGAAGAGAGTACTACTTTTTGCGATCCAACACAGATCATCCTACCATTACAAGGTATCCTTTTTCATACTGGTGCACTTAGATACATAGGTTGTGGTTTTTTGTACTTTCATCAACAAGGGAGATGTCATCTGGAGATGTATCTGTAACACAGGATGCAGAAGCTGGCTAAGAATCTGAGTGTAGTGATACCGGTTAGCTTCTTTGAGGAGGAAAATAACACACTTACTGACCCTGATGGAACTAACCTCGGAATTTATAGGAAGTCACATATCCCTGATGGACCAGGTGAATCAATTTTGGGGTTGGAAAGATCTCAAATTTCTTTTGATGATATCTTTTCTATTCTTCAAGATATCAAGAAAAATATTTATTTCAATCATGGTGACACTGGCTTTAAGGTAGTTTCGGAGTAGAAGAATCTCCAAATGAAACATTTTCTTACTTTATCATGCTATTTGGTTAACATGTTTTATGACTTCTCTATGGTTAGGAATAGGTTTTCTAGAAAAAGTTTGTAATAATTGGACTAGGTAAGTTAGTCGAGATTTTTCTTGCGTGTGATTTATAAGTAGACTGTAGACGAAATCATAACTGAAGTATTGGTGCAATGTTTTATTCAGCTAAATGTTGGGATCAATGGTTTCTCGAGGCATCTAGCTCTAGCTATGGTTCTACAGGGGGCCGAACTACTGTTTTATCCACTTCTAATGGAACCTCAAGACCAGGGATTGGATTGGGTGATAATTGTCGAAGTCTTACATTGGATGCTAATCTTATCATCGATTTTTGATTTATGCGTTAGATTCTTGCATTAGTATGGCTTACTTTTTTTCTTTCGTCATGCTTTTGTTATTTATTGATATAAGAAGAATTTTTTATTCTTCAAAATTTTACAATTCTTATGTAAATTATATGATTGCTAATTATTGTGTATGTTTCAAATAGTGGCTTCTGTATGCTTCAGTTTCTTTCTGTGATTTGATTGGTTAATGTTGATCTCGTGATAATTAATGCTTTGCTTAATTTTATATATTGCGAAACAAAAAATCTCTATCTCTGAATAGTTGGTTGGAAATTCTTATAAATCATTCAAGTTTCTTACTTCCCAGTGATTTCGTAAATAGCATATCAGAAGACATAGACAACAAGTGACTGTAATGTATTCAGTGATATACACATATTCTTAAAATCATATATTGCTTCAAATTATTAAAATCATATAAATTGATGAGCCTCTGCAGATGGAAGACACTGTATACGTAATTTGATCGACTTTATGAGATCAACGTAAAAGTTAACCGTATGACAGACCTGAAATTCGATCACAACTCAAGGAAAGAGGACATCATATCAATGTGTTTTCCAGTTCAGTCTATGTAAGAGTTTTTAGTGAGAGCTTTGTAAATTGGAGCTAACATTTCGAGGCTTATGTAAAACCAAGAAGGTAACGGAAAAAAAGTAATTGCCTTGAATTTTTGTTATTATTTACATTTATTTGCCACTGCAGCTATATCTGTTTCCAAACAGATACACAAATCGAATTATAACAGCAAAAGAAATATGGGCTCATACCAGAAAATTGTGTTTTGTTCGGGATACTTAATAATTAAACAACTCGTGCTCTGTTAAAGATTTGTTGCATTTACTCGATCAAAGTATACATATCAGTTTTTTATATTTACCTAACCTTCGTCCTTGGAAGTTATATTGATGGTAAGGATTAACTTTTTATTTAATTTGAATTGCCCTAATAAGGGTCATGCAAGAAAATGGAAAAATCTAAACTAGCTTATAGAAAAGGTTGACAACTTATAGGCACATGCAAAACAACATTCCAAAGGAAATCATATCTACATTTTAGTTACTCAATAATGTATTATTATTCATCATGTTTGAAAAAAATAAAAAAATCTAACCCTAAGACCTCATTTACCTGTTTCTCAAGCCACCAAATAACATAGTGATAAAGACTTCAAAAATAAGTATGCATTAGAGATAGATAAACATATCTTATGAAATCACATTTCCACGTCATTATTTAGATGTCTACTGTCAAAACAGAAATAAAAATCATTTTTTCATGAAATGTATCTGATCTACCGGATTCGAACCAGTGACCTAAGGATATTCTGCATCTACTACAGTCCTCCGCTCTACCAACTGAGCTAAGGTCGGATTTATATGATAATTCTTGCATGTATATATAAGTATACAATATATAATCAACAGTTTCGTATCTTTCACACGAGTGATAGAATTGTTTTCCCAAAATCATTCCAAAACTAAAACAGACTTCTAGGTGTAACTCTCTTAATTTCTTAAATATATAGACAAAATATTAATCAAAATTTATATGAGGAGGATTACAATTAAACATATATTAAAAGTTTATTTTTCTCTGATAATAGTTGGAAATACTTATATCCATGATGGTTTTTTTGAATGATTCCAGGATGAAAAGTATACTAATAAGTTTATGTATATTCCCAATTTCAAACAATGCCAAAGGAGACAACAACATAAATAACTCACTGGATTTAATTATCACAGTGCTATATTTCATACAGAATATTGGCTGTGAAACATGTCTAAAAGAAACAAAATCTAGGTCGGGTTTTATATAAGTCAACCCTAGTTTCTAACAAGAAACCAGATGTTATATTAAGCTATCAGATTTTTGATTTCATCATAGACCTTTCAAAAGATAAAATATATATCCAAAATAGTACTGAACTGGTTTGGAATAATTGTTTATAAGGGATGAACAAAATATATCCGACCTACTGGATTCGAACCAGTGACCTAAGGATTTGCTGTGTCAACTACAGTCCTCCGCTCTACCAACTGAGCTAAGGTCGGTTTTATTATATAGTACTTCATATGTATACAAGATGAAACATATTTTTTGATCAAACCTTATGTTATATATGTAATGAGCATTGTATAAAAATTCAAAAAAATCACAAGTGATGGCTTTCGGTATTGTTTTTTAGGTTTCTGCATTTTATTAAAAAAAATGTATGTACGATTCTCGTTTCAAATGTTGTTTCAGTTGTACTTTAATCAAAAGCGAGAATTTTAAGAACTTAAATTCCTACGAGCAAAAGCTACATTATAAATAGTGATCCCAAAAATTAGCATTTCGACATTTAAATTTTATATTTATTAAACCAAGTCCAAAGAATTTTAAAAACTTGTAAACCCCAATTTATAAAACCAGAAATTTGTGTTTTTTTCGGGATACTTAATATTTAAACAACTCGTGCTCTGTTAAAGATTTGTTGCATTCACTCGATCAAATTATACATATCAGTTTATTATATTTTCCTAACCTGCTTCCTTGGAATATTTATTGATGGTAAGGATCTATTGTTTATTTAATTTAAATTTCCTTAATAAGGGTCATGCAAGAAAATGGAAAAAGCTTAATTAGATTATAGAAAAGGTTGACAACTTATAGGCACATGCGAAAAAATATTCCAAAGGAAATCGTTTCTACATTTTAGTTACTCAATAATGTATTATTATTCATCATGTTTGAAAAAAAAATCTAACCCTAAGACCTCATTTTTCTGTGTCTCAAGCCACCAAATAATATAGTGATAAAGACTTCAAAAATAAGTATGCATTAGAGATAGATAAACATATCTTATGAAACCACATTTCCAAGTCATTATTTAGATGTATACGGTCAAAACAGAAATAAAAATCATTTTTCATGAAATGTATCCGACCTATCGGATTTGAACCAGTGACCTAAGGATATGCTGCATCTACTACAGTCCTCCGCTCTACCAACTGAGCTAAGGTCGGATTTATATGATAATTCTGCATGGATATATACGTATACAATATAGAATCAACAGTTTCGTATCTTTCACACGAGTGATAGAATTGTTTTCCCAAAATCATTCCAAAACTAAAACAGACTTCTAAGTATAAGCTTCATTAGAATTCTCTTAATTCTTAAATATATCTACAAAATATTAATGAAAATTTATATGAGGAGGATTACAATTAAACATATATTAAACGTTTATTTTTCTCTGATAATAGTTGGAAAAACTTATATCCATGATGGTTTTTTTAAATGATTCCAGGATGAAAATTATACTGTATATTCCCAGTTTCAAACCATGCCAAAGGAGACAAAAGCATAAATAACTCACTGGATTTCATTATCACAGTGTTATATTTCATAAAAAATATTGGCTGTGAAACTTGTCTAAAAGAAACAAAATCTAGGTCGGGTTTTAAATAAGTTAACCCTAGTTTCTAACAAGAAACCAAATGTTATATTACGCTATCAGATTTTTGATTTCATCATAGATCTTTCAAAAGATAAAATATATATCCAAAATATTACTGAAATGGCTTGGAATAATTGTTTAAAAAGGATGAACAAAAAATATCCGACCTATCGGATACAAACCAGTGACCTAAGGATTTGCTGTGTCAATTACAGTCCTCCGCTCTACCAACTGAGCCAAGGTCGGTTTTATTATAGAGTACTTCATATGTATACAAGATGAAACATATTTTTTCATCAAACATTATGTTATATATGTAATGAGCAATGTATAAAGATTCAAATTAATCACCAATGATGCCTTTTGGTATTGTTTTTTAGTTTTCAACATTTTATAAACAAATTTATGTACAATTCTCGTTTCAAAATGTTGTTTCAGTTGTACTTTAATCAAAAGCGTAAATTTTAAGAACTCAAATTCCTACGGGCAAAATCTACAATATTAATAGTGATCCCAAAAATTAGCATTTCGACATCTAAATTTTATATTTATTAAACCAAGTGCAAAGAATATTAAAAACTTGTAAACCCCAATTTATAAAACCAGAAAATTGTGTTTTGTTTGGGAAACTTAATATTTAAACAACTCCTGCTCTGTTAAAGATTTGTTGCATTCACTCGATCAAATTATACATATCAATATTTACCTAACCTTCTTCCTTGGAAGTTATATTGATGGTAAGGATCTATTTTTTATTTAATTTAAATTGCCCTAATAAGGGTCATGCAAGAAAATGGAAAAAGTTAAACTAGCTAATAGAAAAGGTTGACAACTTATAGGCACATGCAAAACAATATTCCAAAGGAAATCATATCTACATTTTAGTTACTCAATAATGTATTATTATTCATCATTTTTGAAAAAAATAAAATAATCTAACCCTAAGACCTCATTTACCTGTTTCTCAAGCCACCAAATAACATAGTGATGAAGACTTCAAAAATAAATATTCATTAGAGATAGATAAACATATCTTATGAAACCAAATTTCCACGTCATTATTTACATGTCTACTGTCAAAACAGAAATAAAAATCATTTTTCATGAAATGTATCAGACCTACCGGTTTCGAACCAGTGACCTAAGGATATTCTGCATCTACTACAGTCCTCCGCTCTACCAACTGAGCTAAGGTCGGATTTATATGATAATTCTTGCATAGATATATAAGTATACAATATTGAAACAACAGTTTCGTATCTTTCACACGAGTGATAGAATTGTTTTCCCAAAATCATTCCAAAACTAAAACAGACTTCTAAGTATAAGCTTCATTAGAACTCTCTTAATTTCTTAAATATATCTTCAAAATATTAATGAAAATTTATATGAGGAGGATTACAATTAAACTTATATTAAACATTTATTTTTCTCTGATAATAGTTGGAAAAACTTATATCCATGATGGTTTTTTAAAATGATTCCAGGATGAAAATTATACTAATTAGTTTATTTATATTCCCAATTTCAAACCATGCCAAAGGAGACAACAACAAAAATAACTCACTGGATTTCATTATCACAGTGCTATATTTCATACAGAATATTGGCTGTGAAACATGTGTAAGAGAAACAAAATCTAGGTCGGGTTTTATATAAGTCAACCCTAGTTTCTAACAAGAAACCAAATGTTATATTACACTATCAGATTTTTGATTTGATCATAGACCTTTCAAAAGATAAAATATATATCCAAAATATTACTGAACTGGTTTGGTATAATTGTTTAAAAAGGATGAACAAAATATATCCGACCTACCGGATTCGAACCAGTGACCTAAGGATTTGCTGTGTCAACTACAGTCCTCCGCTCTACCAACTGAGCTAAGGTCAGTTTTATTATATAGTACTTCATATGTATACAAGATGAAACATTTTTTTTGATCAAACCTTATGTTATATATGTAATGAGCATTGTATAAAAATTCAAATAAATCACAAGTGATGGCTTTCGGTATTGTTTTTTAGGTTTCTGCATTTTATTAAAAAAACATGTATGTACGATTCTCGTTTCAAATGTTGTTTCAGTTGTAGTTTAATCAAAAGCGAAAATTTTAAGAACTCAAATTCCTACGAGCAAAAGCTACATTATTAATAGTGATCCCAAAAATTAGCATTTCGACATTTAAATTTTATATTTATTAAACCAAGTCCAAAGAATTTTAAAAATTTGTAAACCCCAATTTATAAAACCAGAAATTTGTGTTTTTTTCGGGATACTTAATATTTAAACAACTCGTGCTCTGTTAAAGATTTGTTGCATTCACTCGATCAAATTATACATATCAGTTTATTATATTTTCCTAACCTGCTTCCTTGGAATATTTATTGATGGTAAGGATCTATTGTTTATTTAATTTAAATTTCCCTAATAAGGGTCATGCAAGAAAATGGAAAAAGCTTAATTAGATTATAGAAAAGGTTGACAACTTATAGGCACATGCGAAAAAATATTCCAAAGGAAATCGTTTCTACATTTTAGTTACTCAATAATGTATTATTATTCATCATGTTTGAAAAAAAAAAATCTAACCCTAAGACCTCATTTTTCTGTGTCTCAAGCCACCAAATAATATAGTGATGAAGAATTCAAAAAGTATGCATTAGAGATAGATAAACATATCTTATGAAACCACATTTCCACGTCATTATTTAGATGTATACTGTCAAAACAGAAATAAAAATCATTTTTCATGAAATGTATCCGACCTATCGGATTCGAACCAGTGACCTAAGGATATTCTGCATCTACTACAGTCCTCCGCTCTACCAACTGAGCTAAGGTCGGATTTATATGATAATTCTTGCATGGATATATAAGTATACAATATAGAATCAACAGTTTCGTATCTTTCTCACGAGTGATAGAATTGTTTTCCTAAAATCATTCCAAAACTAAAACAGACTTCTAAGTATAAGCTTCATTAGAATTCTCTTAATTCTTAAATATATCTACAAAATATTAATGAAAATTTATATGAGGAGGATTACAATTAAACATATATTAAACGTTTATTTTTCTCTGATAATAGTTGGAAAAACTTATATCCATGATGGTTTTTTTAAATGATTCCAGGATGAAAATTATACTAATTAGTTTATGTATATTCCCAATTTCAAACCATGCCAAAGGAGACAACAACATAAATAACTCACTGGATTTTATTATCACAGTGCTATGTTTCAAACAGAATATTGGCTGTGAAACATGTCTAAAAGAAACAAAATATAGGTTGGGTTTTATATAAGTCAACCCTAGTTTCTAACAAGAAACCAAATGTTATATTACGCTATCAGATTTTTGATTTCATCATAGACCTTTCAAAAGATAAAATATATATCAAAAATAGTACTGAACTGGTTTGGAATAATTGTTTAAAAAGGATGAACAAAATATATCCGACCTACCGGATTCGAACCAGTGACCTAAGGATTTGCTGTGTCAACTACAGTCCTCCGCTCTACCAACTGAACTAAGGTCGGTTTTATTATATAGTACTTCATATGTATACAAGATCAAACATATTTTTTTATCAAACCTTATATTATATATGTAATGGGCATTGTATAAAAATTCAAAATAATCACAAGTGATGCCTTTCGGTATTTTTTTTAGTTTTCTGCATTTTATAAGAAAATATATGTACAATTCTCATTTCAAATGTTGTATCAGTTGTACTTTAATCAAAAGCATGAATTTAAGAACTCAAATCCCTATGGGCAAAAAGCTACATTATTAATAGTGATCCCAACAATTAGCATTTCGACATCTAAACTTTATATTTATTAAACCTAGTGCAAAGAGTATTAAAAACTTGTAAACCCCATTTTCTAAACCCAGAAAATTGTGTTTTTTTCGGGATTCTTAATATTTAAATAACTCGTGCTCTGTTAAAGATTTGTTGCATTCACTCGATCAAATTATACATATCAGTATTTTATATTTACCTAACCTTCTTCCTTGGAAGTTATATTGATGGTAAGGATCTATTTTTTAATTAATTGAAATTGACCTAAAAAGGGTCATGCAAGAAAATGGAAAAAGCTAAACTAGCTTATAGAAAAGGTTGACAACTTATAGGCACATGCAGAACAATATTCCAAAGGAAATATATCTACATTTTAGTTACTCAATAATGTATTATTATTCATCATGTTTGAAAGAAAACATACTAAGCTAACCCTAAGACCTCATTTACCTGTTTCTCAAGCCACAAAATTATAATGATGAAGACTTCAAAAATAAGTATGCATGAGAGATAGATAAACATATCTTATGAAACCACATTTCCATGTCATTATCTAGATGTCTACTGTCAAAGCAGAAATAAAAATCATTTTTCATGAAATGTATCTGACCTACCGGATTCGAACCAGTGACCTAAGGATATTCTGCATCTACTACAGTCCTCCGCTCTACCAACTGAGCTAAGGTCGGATTTTTATGATAATTCTTGCATGGATATATAAGTATACAATATAAAATAAACAGTTTTGTATCTTTCACACGAGTGATAGAATTATTTTCCCAAAAGCATTCCAAAACTAAAACAGACTTCTAAGTATAAGCTTCATTAGAACACTCTTAATTTTTCAATTCATCTACAAAATATTAATGAAAATTTATATGAGGAGGATTACAATTAAACTTATATTAAATGTTTATTTTTATCTGATAATAGTTGGAAAAACTTATATTCATGATGGTTTTTTTTAATGATTCCAGGATGAAAATTATACTAATTAGTTTATGTATATTCCCAATTTCAAACCATGCCAAAGGAGAAAACAACATAAATAATTCACTGGATTTCATTATCATAGTGCTATATTTCATACAGAATATTGGCTGTGAAACATGTATAAAAGAAGCAAAATCTAGGTCAGGTTTTATATAAGTCAAACCTAGTTTCTAACAAGAAACCAAATATTATCTTACGCTATCAGATTTTTGATTTCATCATAGACCTTTCAAAAGATAAAATATACATCCAAAATAGTACTGAACTGGTTTGGAATAATTGTTTAAAAGGATGAACAAAATATATCCGACCTACCGGATTCGAACCAGTGACCTAAGGATTTGCTGAGTCAACTACAGTCCTCCGCTCTACCAACTGAGCTAAGGTCGGTTTTATTATATAGTACTTCATAAGTATAGAAGATGAAACATATTTTTATATCAAACCTTATATTATATATGTAATGGGCATTGTATAAAAATTCAAATTAATCACAAGTGATGCCTTTCAGTATTGATTTTTAGTTTTCTGCATTTTATAAGAAAATATATGTACAATTCTCGTTTCAAATGTTGTATCAGTTGTACTTTAATCAAAAGCATGAATTTAGAACTCAAATCCCAACGGGCAAAAAGCTACATTATTAATAGTGATCCCAACAATTAGCATTTCGACATCTAAACTTTATATTTATTAAACCTAGTGAAAAGAGTATTAAAAACTTGTAAACCCCATTTTCTAAACCCAGAAAATTGTGTTTTTTCGGGATACTTAATATTTAAAGAACTCGTGCTCTGTTAAAGATTTGTTCCATTCAATCGATCAAATTATACATATCAGTTTTATATATTTACCTAACCTTCTTCCTTGGAAGTTATATTGATGGTAAGGATCTATTAATTAATTAATTTAAATTGACCTAGAAAGGGTCATGCAAGAAAATGGAAAAAGCTAAACTAGCTTATAGAAAAGGTTGACAACTTATAGGCACATGCAAAACAATATTCCAAATGAAATCATATCTACATTTTAATTACTCAATAATGTATTATTATTCATCATGTTTGAAAAAAATAAAATAATCTAACCCTAAGACCTCATTTACCTGTTTCTCAAGCCACCAAATCATATAGTGATGAAGACTTCAAAAATATGTTTGCATTAGAGATAGATAAAAATATCTTATGAAACCACATTTCCACGTCAATATTTAGATGTCTACCGTCAAAATAGAAATAAAAATCATTTTCATGAAATGTATCCGACCTACCGGATTCGAACCAGTGGCCTAAGGATATTGTGCATCTACTACAGTCCTCCGCTCTACCAACTGAGCTAAGGTCGGATTTTTATGATAATTCTTACATGGATATATAAGTATACAATATAAAATAAACAGTTTTGTATCTTTCACACGAGTGACAGAATTATTTTCCCAAAATCATTCCAAAACTAAAACAGACTTCTAAGTATAAGCTTCATTAGAACTCTCTTAATTTTTCAATTCATCTACAAAATATTAATGAAAATTTATATGAGGAGGATTACAATTAAACTTATATTAAACGTTTATTTTTATCTGATAATAGTTGGAAAAACTTATATTCATGATGGTTTATTTAATGATTCCAGGATGAAAATTATACTAATTAGTTTATGTATATTCCCAATTTCAAACCATGCCAAAGGAGAAAACAACATAAATAATTCACTGGATTTCATAATCATAGTGCTATATTTCATACAGAATATTGGCTGTGAAACATGTCTAAAAGAAACAAAATCTAGGTCGGGTTTTATATAAGTCAACCCTAGTTTCTAACAAGAAACCAAATATTATCTTACGCTATCAGATTTTTGATTTCATCATAGACCTTTCAAATGATAAAATATACATCCAAAATAGTACTGAACTGGTTTGGAATAATTGTTTAAAAGGATGAACAAAATATATCCGACCTACCGGATTCGAACCAGTGACCTAAGGATTTGCTGTGTCAACTACAGTCCTCCGCTCTACCAACTTAGCTTTGGTCGGTTTTATTATATAGTACTTCATTTGTATACAAGATGAAACATATTTTTGATCAAAACTTATATTATATATATAATGAGCATTGTATAAAGATTCAAATTAATCACAAGTGATGCCTTTCGGTATTGTTTTTTAGTTTTCTGCATTTTATAAGAAAATATATGTAAAATTCTCGTTTCAAATGTTGTATCAGTTCTACTTTAATCAAAAGCATGAATTTAAGATCTCCAATCCCAACGGGCAAAAAGCTACATTATTAATAGTGATCCCAAAAATTAGCATTTCGACATTTAAACTTTATATTTATTAAACCTAGTGCAAAGAGTATTAAAAACTTGTAAACCCCATTTTCTAAACCCCGAAAATTGTGTTTTTTTGGGATACTTAATATTTAAACAACTCGTTCTCTGTTATTGATTTGTTGCATTCACTCGATCAAATTATACATATCAGTTTTATATATTTACCTAACCTTCTTCCTTGGAAGTTATATTGGTGGTAAGGATCTACTTTTTAATTAATTTAATTGATCTAAAAAGGGTCATGCAAGAAAATGGAAAAAGCTAAACTAGCTTATAGAAAAGGTTACAAGTTATAGGCACATGCAGACCAATATTCCAAAGGAAATATATCTACATTTTAGTTACTCAATAATGTATTATTATTCATCATGTTTGAAAAAAACAAACTAAGCTAACCCTAAGACCTCATTTACCTGTTTCTCAAGCCACAAAATTATAATGATGAAGACTTCAAAAATAAGTATGCATGAGAGATAGATAAACATATCTTATGAAACCACATTTCCACGTCATTATTAGATGTCTACTGTCAAAACAGAAATAAAAATCATTTTTCATGAAATGTATCCGACCTACCGGATTCAAACCAGTGACCTAAGGATATTCTGCATCTACTACAGTCCTCCGCTCTACCAACTGAGCTAAGGTCGGATTTATATGATAGTTCTTGCATGGATATATAAGTATACAATATATAATCAACAGTTTTGTATCTTTCACACGAGTGATAGAATTGTTTTCCCAAAATCATTCCAAAACCAAAACAGACTTCTAAGTATAATCTTCATTAGAATTCTCTTTATTCTTAAAAATATCTACAAAATATTAATGAAAGTTTATATGAAGAGGATTACAATTAAACTTATATTAAACGTTTATTTTTCTCTGATAATAGTTGGAAAAACTTATATCCATGATGGTTTTTTTAAATGATTCCACGATGAAAATTATACTAATTAATTTATGTATATTCCCAATTTCAAACGATGCCAAAGGAGACAACAACATAAATTACTCACTGGATTTCATAATCATAGTGCTATATTTCATACAGAATATTGGCTGTGAAACATGTCTAAAAGAAACAAAATATAGGTTGGGTTTTATATAAGTCAACCCTAGTTTCTAACAAGAAACCAAATGTTATATTACGCTATCAGATTTTTGATTTCATCATAGACCTTTCAAAAGATAAAATATATATCCAAAATAGTACTGAACTGGTTTGGAATAATTGTTTAAAAAGGATGAACAAAATATATCCGACCTACCGGATTCGAACCAGTGACCTAAGGATTTGCTTTGTCAACTACAGTCCTCCGCTCTACCAACTGAGCTAAGGTCGGTTTTATTATATAGTACTTCATAAGTATAGAAGATGAAACATATTTTTTTATTAAACTTTATATTATAGATGTAATGGGCATTGTATAAAAATTCAAATTAATCATAAAGTGATGCCTTTCGGTATTGTTTTTTAGTTTTCTGCATTTTATAAGAAAAAATATGTACAATTCTCGTTTCAAATATTGTATCAGTTGTACTTTAATCAAAGGCATGAATTTAAGAACACAAATCCCTACGGGCAAAAAGCTACATTATTAATAGTGATCCCAACAATTAGCATTTTGGCATCTTAACTTTATATTTAAAAAACTAGTGCAAAGAGTATTAAAAACTTGTAAACCCCATTTTCTAAACCCAGAAAATTGGGGTTTTTTTCGGGATACTTAATATTTAAACAACTCGTGCTCTGTTAAAGATTTGTTGCATTCACTCGATCAAATTATACATATCAGTTTTATATATTTACCTAACCTTCTTCCTTGGAAGTTATATTGATTGCAAGGATCTATTAATTAATTAATTTAAATTGACCTAGAAAGGGTCATGCAAGAAAATGGAAAAAGCTAAACTAGCTTATAGAAAAGGTTGACAACTTATTGGCACATGCAAAACAATATTCCAAAGGAAATCATATCTACATTTTAGTTACTCAATAATGTATTATTATTCATCATGTTTGAAAAAAAATAAATAATCTAACCTTAAGACCTCATTTTTCTGTGTCTCAAGCCAACAAATAATATAGTGATGAAGAATTCAAAAATAAGTATGCATTAGAGATAGATAAACATATCTTATGAAACCACATTTCCACGTCATTATTTAGATGTATACTGTCAAAACAGAAATAAAAATCATTTTTCATGAAATGTATCCGACCTATCGGATTCGAACCAGTGACCTAAGGATAATCTGCATCTACTACAGTCCTCCGCTCTACCAACTGAGCTAAGGTCGGATTTATATGATAATTCTTGCATGGATATATAATTATACAATATAAAATAAACAGTTTTGTATCTTTCACACGAGTGACAGAATTGTTTTCCCAAAATCATTCCAAAACTAAAACAGACTTCTAAGTATAAGCTTCATTAGAACTCTCTTAATTTTTCAATACATCTAAAAAATATTAATGAAAATTTATATGAGGAGGATTACAATTAAACTTATATTAGACGTTTATTTTAATCTGATAATAGTTGGAAAAACTTATATTCATGACGGTTTTTTTAATGATTCAAGGATGAAAATTATACTAATTAGTTTATGTATATTCCCAAATTCAAAAAATTCCAAAGGAGACAACAACATAAATAACTCACTGGATTTCATTATCATAGTTCTATATTTCATACAGAATATTGGCTGTGAAACATGTCTAAAAGAAACAAAATCTAGGCCGGGTTTTATGTAAGTCAACCCTAGTTTCTAACAAGAAACCAGATATTATCTTACGCTATCAGATTTTTGATTTCATCATAGACCTTTCAAAAGATAAAATATACATCCAAAATAGTACTGAACTGGTTTGGAATAATTGTTTAAAAAGGATGAACAAAATATATCCGACCTACCGGATTCGTACCAGTGACCTAAGGATTTGCTGTGTCAACTACAGTCCTCCGCTCAACCAACTGAGTTTTGGTCAGTTTTAATATATAGTAATTCATATGTATACAAGATGAAACATATTTTTTGATCAAACCTTATATTATATATGTAATGAGCATTGTATAAAGATTCAAATTAATCACAAGTGATGCCTTTCGGTATTGGTTTTTAGTTTTCTGCATATTATAAGAAAATATATGTAAAATTCTCGTTTCAAATGTTGTATCAGTTATACTTTAATCAGAAGCATGACTTTAAGATCTCAAACCCAACGGCCAAAAAGCTACATTATTAATAGTGATCCTAAAAATTAGCATTTCGACATCTAAACTTTATATTTATTAAACCTAGTGCAAAGAGTATTAAAAACTTCTAAATCCCATTTTCCAAACCCCGAAAATTGTGTTTTTTTCGGGATACTTAATATTTAAACAACTCGTGCTCTGTTAAAGATTTGTTGCATTCACTCGATTAAATTATACGTATCAGTTTTATATATCTACCTAACCTTCTTCCTTGGAAGTTATATTGATGGTAAGGATCTATTTTTTAATTAATTTAAATTGACCTAAAAAGGGTCATGCAAGAAAATGGAAAATGTTAAACTAGCTTATAGAAAAGGTTGACAACTTATAGGCACATGCAGAACAATATTCCAAAGGAAATATATCTACCTTTTAGTTACTCAATAATGTATTATTATTCATCATGTTTGGAAAAAAAACATACTAAGCTAACCCTAAGACATCATTTTCCTGTTTCTCAAGCCACAAAATTATAATTATGAAGTCTTCAAAAATAAGTATGCATGAGAGATAGATAAACATATCTTATGAAACCACATTTCCACGTCATTATTTAGATGTCTACTGTCAAAAGAGAAATAAAATAAAATTTCATGAAATGTATCCGACCTACCAGATTCGAACCAGTGACCTAAGGATATTCTGCATCCACTACAGTCCTCTGCTCTACCAACTGAGCTAAGATCGGATTTATATGATAATTCTTGCATGGATATATAAGTATACAATATAGAATCAACAGTTTTGTATCTTTCACACGACTGATAGAATTCTTTTCCCAAAATAATTCCAAAACTAAAACAGACTTCTAAGTATAAGGTTCATTTGAACTCTCGTAATTTTTAAATATATCTACAAAATATTAATTAAAATTATATGAGGAGGATTACAATTAAACTTATATTAAACGTTTCTCTTATAATAGATGGAAAAACTTATATCTATGATGTCTTTTTTTTTAATGATTCCAGGATGAAAATTATGCTAATTAGTGTATTTATATTCCCAATTTCAAACCATGCTAAAATAGTCAACAAAATAAATAACTCCACTGGAATTTATTATCACAGTGCTTTATTTCATACAGAATATTGGTTGGGAACTATGTCTAAAAGATACAAATTCTAGGTCGGGTTTTAAATAAGTCAACACTAATTTCTTACAAGAAACAAAACGTTATATTACGCTATCAGATTTTTGATTTCATCATAGATCTTTTAAAAGATAAAATATATATCTAAAAAGTACTGTACTGATTTGGAATAATTTTTTTAAAAGGATGAACAAAACATATCCGACCAACTGGATTCGAACCAGTGACCTAAGGATTTGCTGTGTCAACTACAGTCCTCCGCTCTACCAACTGAGCTAAGGTCGGTTTCGTAATATAGTACTTCATATGTATACATATGTACACATGAAGAAAACTATTTTTTGATCAATCCTTATATTATTTATAACTAGCATTGTATAAAGATTTTAATTAATCACAAGTGATGCCTTTCCGTATTGTTTCTCAGTTTTCTGCATTTTATAAAAAATGTCTATACAATTGTCGGTTCAAATGTTGTTTAACTTGTAATTTAATCAAAAGCATGAATTTCAGAACTGAAATACGTACGGGCAAAGGCTTGTTTATTAATAGTGATCCCCACAATTAGCATTTTGACATATAAACTTTATATGTATTAAACCTAGTGCATAGAGTATTAAGAACTTGTAAACCACATTTTCTAAAACCATAAAATTGTGTTTTGTTCAGGATACCTAATATGTAAACAACTCGTACATTGTTAATGATTTGATGCATTCACTCGATTAAATTATACATATCAGTTTTATATATTTACCTAACCTTTTTCCATGGAAGTTATATTGATGGTAAGGATCTATTTTTTATTTAATTTAAGTTGACCTAATAAGGGTCAAATAAGAAAATGGAAAAAGCTAAACTAGGTTATAGAGAAGGTGGACAACTTATAGGCACATGCAGAACAATATTCTAAAGGAAATCATATCAACATTTTAGTTACTCAATAATGTATTATTATTCATCATGTTTGAAAAAATATATAATAAGATAACCCTAACACGTCATTTACCTGTTTCTGAAGCCACCAAATTATGAAGATGAAGACTTCAAAAATAAGTATGCATTGGATATAGATAAACATATCTTATGAAACCACATTTTCACATCATTAATTAAATTTCTACTGGCAAAATAGAAATCAAAATCATTTTCATGAAATGTATCTGACCTACCGGATTAGAACCAGAGACCTAAATATATACTCCATCAACTACTGTCCTCCGCTCTACCAACTGAGCTAAGATAGGATTTTATATGATCGTTCTTTCATGGATATATAAGAGTATACAATATAGAACCAACAGTTTTGTAGCTTTCATACGAGTGATAGAATTCTTTCCCCAAATCATTCCAGAACTAAAACAGACTTCTAAGTATAAGCTTCATTCGAATTGTCTTAATTATTTTATGTAGCTACAAAATATTAATGAAAATTCAAAAATGAGGAGGATTTAAATGAAACTTCTAAGAAACGTTCATTTTTCTCTGATAATTGTTGGAAAGTTTTTTATCCATAATGGTTTTTTTTGGTATGATTCCAGGATTAAAAATTATGCTAACTAGATTATGTATATTCCCAATATCTGACCATGCCCAAGGAGACAACAACATCAATAACTCCAACTGGATTTCATTATCATAGTGCTATATATTTCATACAGAATATTGGTTGTGAAACATGTCTGAAAGAAACAAAATCTAGGTCGGTTATAAATAAGTCAACCCTAATTTCTAATAAGAAACCAAAAGTTATTTTATGCAATCTGATTTTTGATTTCATCATAGACCTTTTAAAAGAAAAAACATATATGCAAAATAGTACTGAACTAGTTTGGAATAATGTTTTTAAAAAGGATGATCAAAAAAATGTTCAAGCTACCGGATAGAAACCAGTGACCTACGAATTTGCTCTGTCAACTACAGACCTCCGCTGTACGAACTGAGCTAAGGCCGGCTTTATTATATAGTACTTCATATGTATAAATGATGAAACATATTTTTTATTCAAACCTTATATTATATATGTACCAAGCATTGTATAAAGATTTAAATTAATCACAAGTGATGCCTTTCGGAATTGTTTTTCAGTTTTCTTCATTTTATTAAACATGTCTTTACAATTCTCGGTTCTAATGTTGTTTAAGTTGTACTTTAATCAAAAGCATGAATTTCAGAACTCAAATCCCTACGGGCAAAAGCTACATTAACAATATTGATCCTAAAAATTAGCATTTGGACATCTAAACTTTATATTTATTAAACCCAGTGCAAAGAGTATTAAAAACCCTTAAACCCTATTTTCTATAACCAGAAAATTGTGTTTTTTTGGGATACCTACTATTTAAACAACTCATGTTCTGTTAAAGATTTGTTGCATTCACTCGATCACATTATACATATCAGTTTTATATATTCACCTAACCTTTTTCCTTGGAATTTATATTGATGGTAATGATCTATTTTTATTTAATTTAAATTTACCAAATAAGGGTCATGCAAGAAAATGTAAAAACCTAAACTATCTTATTAAGAAGGTTGACAACTTATAGGCACATGCAGAAAAATATTCCAAAGGAAATCCTATCTACATTTTAGTTACTCAATATTGTATTATTATACATCATGTTTGAAAAAAATATAATACGCTAACCCTAAGACCTCATTTACCTGTATCTCAAGCCACCAAATTATAATGATGAAGACTTCAAAAATAAGTATGCAATAGAGATAGATAAACATATCTTATGAAACCACATTTCCACATCATTATTTAGATTTCTACTGTCAAAACAGAAATAAAAATTATTTTCTTGAAATGTATCCGACCTACCGGATTCGAACCAGTGTGACCTAAGGATATTCTGCATCAACTACAGTCCTCCTC
Source organism: Hirschfeldia incana (assembly GCA_026261945.1). NCBI lineage: Eukaryota > Viridiplantae > Streptophyta > Magnoliopsida > Brassicales > Brassicaceae > Hirschfeldia > Hirschfeldia incana. The sequence goes on from JABCMI010000030.1 coordinate 1,906,639, forward strand.
TCTACCAACTGAGCTAAGGTCGGATTTATATGATAATTCTTGCATGGATATATAAGTATACAATATAGAATAAACAGTTTTGTATCTTTCACACGAGTGATAGAATTCTTTTCCCAAAATCATTCCAAAACTAAAACAGACTTCTAAGTATAAGGTTCATTTGAACTCTATTAATTTTTTAATATATCTACAAAATATTAATGAAAATTTATATAAGGAGGATTACAATTAAATTTATATCTAGCGTTTATTTTTCTCTGTTAATAGTTGAAAAAACTTATATTCATGATTGTTTTTTAATGATTCCAGGATGAAAATTATACTAATTAGTTTATGTATATTCCCAATTTCAAACCATGCCAAAGGAGACAACGACATAAATACCTCACTGAATTTCATTATCACGGTGCTATATTTCATACAGAATATTTGGCTGTGAAACAATTCTAAAAGAAACAAAATCTAGGTCGGGTTTTAAATAAGTCAACCCTAATTTCTAACAAGAAACCAAATGTTATATTACGCTATCAGATTTTCGATTTCATCATATACCTTTCAAACGATAAAATATATATCCAAAATAGTACTGAACTGGTTTGGAATAATGTTTAAAAACGGTGTTTTCTCTCAATAGAGGCGACAGCGGAGGCGATTTTCTTCTAGGGTTCTCATATGATATCGGGATGGTGGGATCCGGGGATTGGATTACGAAATCAGATCGAGGTGGGATTGGGATTACTGGATCTTCAAATATCGGGTCGGGATATCTTGGATTGGAGAATCTGGTCGGATATCGACGGAGTTAATGGCAAGAGGAGTAATCGGGTGGTGAAGATTTTGGAAAATATTGGATTATCTAGGCAGAGAATGGCGATTTTGATCATTATACCGATCATATCACAATGGCATAAAGGTGAGATTTTTGGGATGGTTGTGATCCCTTTTCACACAACAATTGATTCCTCTTATCTTCAATATGGAAATTGGGAGATACAATTTTTACAGAATGGAGAGTTTTTGGGGATTTTAAGATCCCTAGACAGATCATCAATCTTAATCCTTTCCTCTTTACATTTTGAATTGATTAGAGATTATGATTTGCGGATGTTTTTGGAAACTTGGCAACATTATAAAAGACGTAGCGAGATGAACCTTTTCCTCATCAATTTCTTACATCTCTTTGTTCTAAATTCAGTGTTTCATAAAGGTCTTATCTTTTTTGGTTCCAATATGTCTCAGGGACGACTCATGGGGTCTAAAGGGGATGAGAGGAATGGTGAAGGAAATCGTAAGAGATTGAAGGTGTCGGTAGCTCATTTTGACAATTCGGCCTTGATCAAGTCGTGCTCGAGGGTACTTCTGGGGAGGTGCATGAACCCGGCTGCGCAGGAGATGCCAGCTCTGCTCACAAAAATGTCCAAGATTTGGAAATTGGAGGGTCGCGTAACAGGAAAGGATCTTGGAATGGGAAAGTTCCAATTTGTTTTTGAGAGGGAGGAAGACATGGAAGGGGTACTAAGGCTTCAGCCGTACCATTTTTATTACTTGATGCTTTCTTTGGCTAAGTGGCAAACAAAGAGATCTCCTAACTATCCATCGGAGATTCCTTTTTGGGTATGAGTGCTGGACGTGCCGACGGAGTTCAGGACCGTCTATACTTTTAAAACAATTGGTAGGGCTATAGGAAAGGTGGAGGCTGTAGATCTCGACCAGATGCGGGTTTTGGTGATTGTCGACGCGTTTAAGAACTCTATTTCGAGACCTCAATTGACTTCAAGGGTGGCGAGTACTATAAGGAAGAGGAGTATCTTCTCCCTCTAAGATACGAAAAGATGTTTGGTTATTGTGAGCTGTGTGGGAGTATGTGTCATAAGAAAATCAAGTGCTCACTGTATAAGGGTGGTGGTAATCGAGATGAAAGGACAGAGAATCACAATGGAAATGGGGGATGGCATGAAGCAGGTAAACATGATGATCACGCGAGGAGCTATAAGGGAGTTGTGATTAACGGAAATGGCAGTGGTAATAACCATGGTGGTGACAGGAAAGGACAAGACTACTACAACAAGGGCAAGGGAAAGATGGTGGAGGGGAGTAACACAAAGTGGGTACGTACTACGGATCGCAATAATAGGAAGACGCAGAGGGAAGGAGGAGATTTTTGGGGAGATGGGGAAGGTTCACACAGATCTGTTTCACAGGAAGGTGGAAGGGATGGAAACTCAGGAGCACCTATTTTTCATGGTAGTTCTCAACCGGTTCAACAGGTTGAAAACAATGGGCAGAGACAGGAAGGGGAGATTGAGGTGGTGGAGGAGACAATGCCTTCACAAAGTTTCCAAGAGCAGTTGCTTATGACACAAGCTACGGGTTCAGTGATGGTGTCGAATTCGGCTGATACAGAGCAGGGATTAAGACAGGTAAAAAGTCTTCAGGAGAGTCATGCTTCTGATACTAAAGAGGAGGATATGGAATGGGATGAGATTTGGGAGCATTGTCGAGAGCACGGCCTTGACTTTGATGATGCTGCTGATCTTCCGGATCTTACGGAGGAGGAAGAAGCGGAGCTGAAACAAGCTCTAGAGGAAGGAGATATGGCGGAGGATATAGAGGAATTGGGAGAGAAACAGGAGGCTATGGAGGAAATGGAAGAGAGAAAGGAGGAAAAGGATGGAGAGACTGGAGAGGCTGAGAAGAAGCAGGTACCCAAGAAAAGATCTATCAAGCCTTCGCCGAGTAACGTTGCGAGTAGTAAGTTGAGGATGGCAAGAGCGTTAGCTTCCCCTCCCAAAAAAGCTCCGAAACAGAGGATGCGATTTGGTGATGGTAAGGGTTCCTCAAACCCGATGACAAGTCAGCCAAAGACCTAAGTTTCATGAATCATACAACCTTTCAGGAGGTCTTCTCCCTGCATAACTGGGTTCTGTCTGTGGTTTCTTTTTTATTTTGTTGTTTAATAAGCTCCATGAGCATTTGTACTTTACTTCTGTTGCTGAGCCTATTGGCTTACTGTCTTTCTTTCCTTGTTTTCACTTGGCATGCTGGTGATGGATTCATCCAGTATGCGCTTTGGAATAAAATTGGCTTTACTAGTGCTCAGGTTATTGGTTTTGGGTACATGTATTTACTATGTTATAACTTCCGTTCCTGTTGTCTGTTTGGATGGTATTGCGGATTGGATGATGTATTTTCTTCACTAATCTATACCCACGAAGTCAGGAAGGATTATGGGTGTATGTGGTTGATCTGGAATAGCAGAGCACAAGAAGTGTTCTGGTTTGGACACTTAGGTCTTTGTATGGAACAAGAAGTAGAGTATGGTTGCTATTTGTTTGATACTTTGCAAAGTTATCTTTACGGTGGTTTTGCATTAGTATTTGTTGGAGATCTGTTTCAGGTAATCTACCTGACAAGGAGTAGAATCGAGGACTTTGGTTTTTATTGGAATAATTGGATATTCATTGATCGGATTCTGACCTCATACAATCAGAACTGGTTAAGTTTGAGAACCGGCTATGGTATGGTTTACCTGATCCCGATATTGTGGTTGGCCTCTTCATCCCGACCACAAAAGGAACAGAGAGTGTGTTACGTCGACTCTTATGAGGTTCAGAATATTTTCATTTTTTTGAATTATTCAGGAGCAGGAGTTTCGAGTGATTGCAACCTATGTTGTTTAAATCAATTGAGTTTAGAGATCCGGTTATGTCTGGAGAACCGACGACTATCTGGGCTCATCACCATTCCCATAAAGTCAATCATTAATAATTGGTATAGGAGGGCTTTTGTAATGTTATTTGTTCAAAGGGTTCCTTTAGACCCGTTTCTTAGCTCTCACGAGCAATTTTTGATTGTTTTTTTTTATGAAGGTTCTCAGTTGGAATTGTAGAGGTATGGGAAGTAAATGGACGATTAGTTATCTTAGGAAAATATGGTATCAACATAAACCAGATTTCCTCTTTCTATCAGAAACAAAACAAGATTTTGATTTTGTCCAAGGGTTTCAATCTCATTTTGGATATGATAATGTAATTACGGTGGATCCGAATGGATCGAGTGGAGGATTGGCTCTGTACTATAATAATGAGTTTAACATCAATATACTTGATACTAGGGCGAGGATGATTGATGTAGAGGCAGAGACGCTGGGATTTTCTTTTATGACCTTTGTATACGGGGATTCAGTTCAGAATTTAAGGGAGCAAGTGTGGGAAAGATTAACTCGATATGGTATTTCCAGGGACGATCCTTGGTTCATCATTGGCGATCTCAATGAGATCACAGGAAATCACGAAAAGGAAAGAGGCCCTTTACGTAGTGCAGAGTCATTTACATCTTTTAACAATATGATACGAAATAGTGGACTTTTGGAATTCCCGGCAAAGGGAAACAAATTATCTTGGCAAGGGAGGAGGAAAGTTAATGGCAAATCAACGATGATTCGGTGCCGTCTAGACCGCGCTTTGGCAAACGAAGAATGGCACACCATGTTCCCAAACTCACACACAGAATACTTGAAATTGGTCGGCTCTGATCATAGGCCGATAGTGGCATATCTAGAGGATAAAGTTACTAAACGTAAAGGGCAGTTCCGGTTTGACAAGCGATGGCTCGGACGAGACGGATTTATGGAATCTATAACCAGATGTTGGACAAAGGAAACGAGGAACACAGGGGGTAAAGGGGAAATGTCGTGTCACAGATTATCAACTGTCGGCACGAGATCTCTACCTGGAATAAAAATAACCCCCCATATGGAAAAGAGAAAATAGCGGAGCTTCAAAAGGCTCTGGAGGAAGTCCAAACAGATGATAATAGATCACAACAGGATATTTTAGAGGTGTCTCAAAAATTACAAGAGGCGTATAAGGATGAAGAGGAGTATTGGCAACAAAAGAGTCGGAATACATGGAATACAGCAGGAGACCTCAGTACAAAAATTTTTCACGCTTTAAGGAAACAGCGGCGGACTTGTAATCGGATTGTGGGATTATATGATAGTAAAGGAAATTGGGTAGTGGACGACAGTGGCATTGAGAAGGTTGCAGTGGACTATTTTGATGAGCTATTTTGCACTACATCGCCTTCGGAATTTGATGAGTTTCTAGATGAAGTTCAACCATCTATTTCTCAGCAATTGAACCGGCGACTTGTACAATTGGCTTCGGAAGAAGAGGTGAGACAAGCTTTGTTTTTGATTCACCCGGAAAAGGCACCGGGGCCGGATGGAATGACAGCACTCTTCTTTCAACATTCATGGCACATCATTAAAAATGATATTATGGATTTGGTCAATCACTTCTTGACCACATGAAAGATGGATGAGCGCCTAAACATCACAAAATATTTGTTTGATTCCTAAAACGGTGAGGCCGACAAGGATGACAGAACTTAGACCAATAAGTCTTTGTAATGTAGGATACAAAATTATTTCCAAGGTATTGTGCCAACGGCTAAAGGCTTGTCTCCCAACCTTGATCTCGGAAACACAGTCGGCTTTCGTGGCTGGGAGATTAATTTCTGACAATATTCTTATTGCACAAGAAATGTTTCATGGCTTAAGGACCAATAAAGCTTGCCAAAATAAGTTTATGGCCATTAAAACGGATATGAGTAAAGCTTATGACAGAGTGGAATGGGGTTTCATTGAGGCCTTACTTCAAAAAATGGGGTTTGAGGATCATTGGATTCAAATGATGATGGAGTGTATCTCCTCAGTTCAATATAGAGTCCTTTTAAATGGTCAACCGAGGGGGCATATAATTCCAAAGAGAGGATTACGACAGGGAGACCCATTATCCCCTTATTTATTCATTATGTGCACGGAGGCTTTAATAGTTAACATTAAAAAGGCGGAAATTGGTAAACAGTTGACAGGAATCAAAGTAGCAAGGGCTTGCCCGCCAATATTGCATCTGCTTTTTGCAGACGATTGTCTATTCTTTTGTAAAGCGCAAAAGGAGGAATGTCAGGTCATTTTATCAATCCTTAAGGAGTACGAGAAGGTTTCGGGTCAACAGATTAATTTTCAAAAGTCATCAATTCAGTTTGGACATAAGATTGATGAGGATACCCACCAGGAACTCATAGACATCTTGGGAATACAAAATAGGGGAGGAATGGGAACATACCTAGGAATTCCAGAGAGTTTAGGTGGATCAAAAGTACAAATTTTTGGCTTTGTTCAGGAACGATTAAATAAAAGAGTTAATGGATGGACCTTTAAATTATTTTACGAAAGGAGGAAAGGAAGTCATTATTAAATCAGTGGTAACGGCTTTACCTAACCATATTATGTCTTGCTACCGAATTCCAAAAACGGTAATGAAGAAGCTTACGAGTGCAGTCGCTCAATTTGGGTGGAGCTCCAGTGGGAGCACAAGGGGGTTACACTGGAAATCTTGGGATAAGGTTTGTTTCCATAAGGATGATGGAGAATTGGGTTTTCGAGACCTGACGGATGTTAACACAGCTATGCTTGGAAAGCAATTATGGAGATTTTTAGAGAAACCAACCTCTCTATTTCTCGGGTTTTTAAAGGTCGGTATTTTAGGAATACTTCACCCCTAGAACCGGCCAGATCATACTCGTCCTCCTATGGCTGGCGTAGTATAATCTCCGCTAGATCTCTGGTTAGCAAAGTACTAATCAAACAGGTGGGATCAGGATCTTCCATTTCGGTATAGAATGACCCCTGGCTCCCAACCAACCGCCCGAGACCAGCAAATAAAAAACAACATGTTCTCTTACCTGATCTCACGGTCGATTCACTCATTGATAACTCGACGCGTACCTAAAATTCATTGGCGCTACAGGAAATAATGGATCCTGAGGATGTAAAGATTGTTGAAAGTATTCCTTTAAGCAGGTTACAAATAACAGATCGAGATGGGTGGCACTTTACAAAGAATGGCAAATATACGGTTAAATCAGGATACCAACTAGAACGAGCTTATCCAGATAGAGGGGTTACGTTAATTGAATTTGGCCCAACAGTTACGGATCTTAAAGCACATTGCTGGAAAGTGCGTTGTCCCCCAAAGATGAAGCACTTTCTGTGGCAGTTGTTGTCAGGATGCATAGCTGTTAAGAAAAAATTAAAGGCAAGGGGACTTAAGGGGGATATTGGTTGTGATAGATGTGGAGCATCGGAGGAATCTATCAATCATGTATTTTTTGAATGTCCACCAGCAGTTCAGGTGTGGGCACTATCGAGGATCCCTTCGCACCCGGAATATTTTCCAGGACAGTCTCTATTCACAAATATGGATTATTTATTCTGGAGAATAAAACCGGTACTGGAGGAGCATTTTTTTGCGTGGATACTTTGGTACATTTGGAAAGGGAGGAATAATAAGGTTTTTAGCAATTTGGACATAGACCCAACGATTACTCTTAATCTGGCTATGACCGAATCGACACTTTGGATAGATGCCCAACAATCTATGATTCAAAAGCCTCATACTTTACTGCCAACCGAGACGGAGTTACCGGTTAGATCAGGAAGATGGTGTTTTACGGATGGATCTTGGAAATCGGGAGACACTTTTTCCGGTCACGGATGGTATAGCACTCTAGAAGGATTTGAGGGATTATTAGGAGCTCGCAATACCAGGGCAAGTCAATCACCATTACACACGGAGGTTGAGGCACTGATATGGGCAATGGAATGTATGAGGAACTTACGGCAATATAATGTTACTTTTGCAACGGATTGTTCTCAATTGGTGAAGATGGTTTCGGAACCAGAAGAATGGCCGGCGTTTGCAACCTACTTGGAAGACATCAGATGTCTTAAAAGACATTTCCATAGCTCGAAGATTATTCATATACCAAGGACGAAAAACAAGAAGGCGGATAGCTTAGCACATGGTGTGAGGCAACAGACGTCGTTTACCGTCCATATGGATACAGAGCAACCCCATTGGTTTACAGAGTCCACATGAGTCTGTAATCTTGTTGACAAAAAAAAAATTTTTAAAAAGGATGAACAATCAATATCCGACATACCGGATTTGAACCAGTGACCTAAGGATTTGCTGTGAACTACAGTCCTCCGCTCTACCAACTGAGCTATGGTCTGTTTTATTATATATTCCTTCATTTGTATACAAGATAAAACATAATTTTTGATCAAACATTATAATATATATGTAACGAGCATTATATAAAGATTCAAATTAATCACAATTATGCCTTTCGGTATTATTTTTTTTCAGTTTTCTGCATTTAATAAAATATGTCTGTACAATTCTCGGTTTAAATGTTGTTTAAGTTGTACTTTAATCAATAGCGTGAATTTCAGAACTCAAATCCGTATGGGCAAAAGCTACATTATTAATATTGATCCCAAAAATTAGCATTTCAAAATCTAAACTTTATATCTATTAAAATTAGTGCAAAGGGTATTAAAAACTTGTAACCCCATTTTGTAAACCCCAAAAATTGTGTTTTGTTCGGGATACCTAATATTTAAACAACTTGTGTTTTGTTAAAGATTTGTTGCATTCACTCTATCACATTATACATTTCAGTTTTATATATTCACCTAACCTTTTTCCTTGGAATTTATATTGATGGTAAGGATCTATTTTTTATTTAATTTAAATTGACCTAATAAGGGTCGTGCAAGAAAATGTAAAAACCTAAACTAACTTATTAACAAGGTTTACAACTTATAGGCACATGTAGAATAATATTCCAAAGGAAATCATATCTACATGTTAGTTAATCAATAATGTATTATTATTATACATCATGTTTGAAAAAATATAATACGCTAAACCTAAGACCTCATTTACCTGTTTCTCAAGCCACCAAATTAGAATGATGAAGACTTCAAAAATAAGTATGCATTAGAGATAGATAAACATATCTTATGAAACCACAATTCCAAATCATCATTTAGATGTCTACTGTCAAAACAGAAATAAAAATCATTTTCGTGATATGTATCCGACATACAGTATTCGAACCAGTGACCTAAGGATAATCTGCATCTACTACAGTCCTCTGCTCTACCAAGTGAACTAAGGTCGGATTTAAATGATAATTCTTGCATGGATATATAAGTATACAATATAGAATGAACAGTTTTGTAGCTTTCACACGAGTGATAGAATTATTTTCCCAAAATCATTCAAAAGCTAAAACAATATAGAATCCTTAGGTGTTGCACGACTTAATGCACGCTAGGAGCAATCCAAACCTTCCAGGAACCTTTCTACCTCCATCATGAAGAAACCCACAGACATTATTGAGCCCATGGAGATAGAAACAGAAAACCTAGGAAGAGTTCTCAGAAAAAGGAAAGAGAAGATTGTCAAGCATTATAAAAGAGAAGCTAACGAGAAGGAATTGTCAAACATCAGAAAGAGAGTTCTGAGAATACCTAAAGAAAAACCCTTTGAAGAAGCCTACTTTTCACATAGATTGTGGATGTTTTTCAGGGAAACCAAGGAGACAGAAGAAGACATCAGGAGGATGTTTCACCAAATCAGAGAAAGTTTGAAGGAGGAGATCACACTGGAAAAGAAGAGCGATCCAAGGAAGTTCACAATACCATCCTCAGATAGAGGTATTAAGTTCCCTCGTGCTCTCTGCGACACATGATCTGGAGTCAGCATCTTACCCAAGATCATGGCATACCATCTAGGTCTGAAGATAGAGCCTACTGAAGAAACATTCATCTTCGTGGATTGTTCTCAGCAGGATTCTGGAGGCATAGTTTGAAATCTTGAGGTACAGATTGGTGATGCGATCACCCCTACAGATTTCCACGTCCTGGATGTCAAGCTCAACTTCAAGACATCTCTACTACTTGGAAGAGCCTTCTTAGCCACAGTTGGAGCTGTTTGTGACCTAAAATCCAACAAGCTCTGCCTAACCCTAATTGACCCTACCACCCACTATGATCTGGTCCAAGTCATCAAGATTCCAAGGAAGGAGAGCCTAGCACTCGTAGCAGCATGCTTTTGTTCACACGAGTATGATTCAATGGCCGAATACGAGATAAAGCAGGACGTATCGACCGACGGAGGCAACAACCCATCGACCGATACCGTTCCACCAAAGAAGACAGATGCCCGAATCTTGGCATCGATCGATAAGCTATTCAAGGAGGCCGACGAGGAGTTTCCAGACGGCGATTTCAAGATAGACAGTTGGGATAACAATCATTACATCCCCGCACTGGCTATGGACACTACCAACGAGGAATATAACGAAGATTATGAGGAAGAACGAGTCATAGAGTACAGATTCCTTCGTGAAGAAGAAGAAGAAGATAGATTTCCTTACCACATCTTCAGATTTCAAGGCATCGATCGATAAAGGCCAACCTTCATCGACCGACACACACCAACAGAGATCAATCAAAAGACCTTATCAACCATCAAGCGATACTACAGACTTTGTATCACTCTACACACCACGTGATGATACAAGAGATGGAGACTACTCAACTGAAAGTTGGGCAAGCGACTATCACAAGAGTTTTGTAGTGGATTTAGCACCACTGATTCATTCAACCCAACCAGAATCAGTCTCATCGACCGATACGGCACAACATCAATCGATCGACACTCTTCAAAAGCAATCGACCGATGCACCTACCATACCATCGACCGATGCACCTACCATACCATCGACCGATACAACCACTACACCATCCGAGGTAAAAACACATAATTTAGATTTTGGTTATCTAACTCCGGATGAGTTTGGTATTTTCAGGGATCCAAATGGCCATGCACGAGAATTGGATGGACGAATCATCCACATCTCCCCAGAAGACGACATCATTCAGACAGCCCATGGATCAGTTATACTACCCAAACAGCAACCCATCAACACAGAAGACACGCACCATCAGCCAACCAATGCCAATACATCAGCCAAGCAAGATGGTGACAAAGACGATCATCTCACCTTAGAGGATCCAGAATTCCAACGAGCATCGACCGATAAGTCATATGTTCTATCGATCGATATGCATCGAAAATTTGGGAAACAAGCTTACAAATATGGAGTTCGTCATTTCTTTTGGAAAAAGAAAGACGAGTATGGAGTCTACAGAGATGAATCTGAGTTTGCTAGAGGAGAGAATGAAGACATCATTCTTGTTTTCAAAGAAGACCTGGAGAAATTGCTGAATAGAGCTTGAATGTTTGAACGCTCTTGTTTTTATTTACCTGAACATACAGATCTTTTTGCTCAAGGAGAACCAAGAGGCAAGCAATATACGGAAGCTAAAGTCCAGAGTATGATCGATGAAGCAAAGATTCCTTATATTTGGGAATTTCCAACAGAAATCGAGAAGATTCGATCATCACTTCAAGGAGATATCAAATGGCTTCAGAGTGATAATTGTTCGTGCCTAGAACGGTTCAGGAGACAATAAAGAGAGAAGTGGGACGAACAAAGACGTTCTTTTATTAGATCAGGACTGAAAGGTTACAAAGAGGTAAAAAGGAGTGACAAGCTAGCCGGAGCTCGTAGAGCGTCCGGTAGAATACAAGGCGGCGAGTATCTAAGCAGGGAAGCCCTAGAACTAGCCGTTGTAGTGAGTCTGTCTGAGTGTGAATGTCCTTCTGCTTGCGCGCTCCTCTTCTTTTATAGTTCTTGTTAAGTCATTCGCCCTAATTCGTCGATGCCTTGTTGGGCTTTGGGCCTTGCTAGTAGCCCGAGTAGGGACGTCTCTTTCGTCCTCGTCTGTCTCTCGTACTAGCTTTCTGACTAGTCCGTCTAGTCCCTCTCGAGACAACTGACCCATAAGGTGGGATTGTTTCCTACTAGTGGCGCGAGATCAGACGTCTCTTTCGTCCTTGTTTGACTCTTATACCCGTTGTCCGACTCGCTCGTCCTGTCCCTTTCAAGACAGTGAACCCGGTCGGGTAGGAACGTCAGCTGGACTTCTTCATTCGATTGGCCTTGTAAAGGGGCTCGGCCCATCTCCTACAATAAGTCCCCCCAGGTCTACTCAAGAGTAATATGGAGGCTCTTGGGTGGATTTCAAGTCCTGGTTCGTTCGTATGAAGAATTCCGGCGTGAGTGTGCCACGTCTTTGTTCGTTTTACCCGTCCGGCTTATCATGCTTCTAGACGTCGTACTAGCTGAGCGACGTACTAGTCGTTTGTTACATACTGTCATCTTTGGTGATGCGACTTGAGGCGCAATGACGAAGTTTTGCTTGTTCGCGCGGCTTATCATGCAGTCGAGTGACGTGCTGACCGCGCGAAATACCATCTCGCGACCTTAAGAGCTCCGTTTTGCCCGTGCAGCTTATCACACTTCCGTGCGGCTTATGTGGGACGTAGCAGTCGTGCGGCTGGGAGCGTCTTTATGTGGCTTTGTCGGATGACATCTTTGGTTGGTTTGCGGGCGCTTTCAGCTGTGCGGCTAGGAACGCCTTTAAGTGGTGTGGCTGAGAGAGTTCCCAGTCGTGTGGCTGGGAGCACTTCTAGTCGCATGTCAGGAATGTTCCGTCCGGTTAGGAGCGTCCTTATCTGGTTAGGAGCGTTTCTACTCGGCCGGCTAAGAATGCTTTGATCTCGGCCGGCGCTTCTACTTCGCCGGCTAGTGACGCTCTCGTCTCTGTTTCATTCTCGGTTAAGAGTGGACTGGTTTTGACAATTAAACCGGGTATTCAATTTAATCCTGACTCAAAACAAACCGGTGGCAACGAGTAAACCAGGTCCTGGTTGAGATGCTGAGCAGGCTTTAGGGTTTCTTCTAGCGGCTGACGGGCTTTTCAGGCCTGTTTAGGCGCAATCATTGCGTCTAGGGAAGAGTGCCTGGGATTTTACTATAAAAGGGGGTATTTCTCTCTTTGTCGTCATTCTTCTCTGCATCTCAGGTACTTCTTTCTCTCCCTTCTCTCTACTTTTGTTTTCTTGTGCTTTTTTCTCTCTAAGTCCCGTCAGCCGCCAACCCTGCCGATCTGGATACGACCGGCATAGTTCTGAGTCAGCCTATTGCTGTTGGGAAAGTCATGGCTTCGGGTAATAGGTTGTCTCGCGAGGCGAAAGGAAAAGGGGTAGCCTCTTCAGGTAGTCCGGCTAAGAGCGTTTCTTCTGATAGAAACCAGGCGGTTGTTCCCGTACGGCTTATGGGGGACGCCATCCGAGCCGCGGATGTAGAGAGTGCGCGGAGCAGATTGAGCGCGGCGGTTAGGAGGTCGGATCACGAAGAAACAGTTGTAGAAGCCGGCAAAGGTGGGAGCGATTTTATTCGGACGGCTTCTAAGGATGAAGGTGGATCAGATCGCGCGACTTCCGAGAATGAGGGGAGGTCGGGAGAGGCGGCCGGATCCGTTAACAAAGACGAGGGAGAGCAGAGCGGTTCCACGTCCGCTGCTTCAGGGGGTGCGATCAATTCTTCTGACAAAGGCACGAGCGATCGGAGCGACTCAAATCGTGCGGCTAGCGAGTCTGAGCGGGAAGACGGAGAAGGCGTCGATCATAATCAGGCTGGTGAAGGTTCCAACTCGTCGAGTCCGACCCCTCAGGAATTATGGATGAGACACCGGTTCTCCAGGTTCGATCTGATTGAATGCAGACCGACTATGTATTGCTTGGATGGGACTTTCGAAGATCTACCTGCGCTTCCTCGTGAACTTAAACGCGACCCTTGGGCTGAAGGCCAGCGGTGGGAGAATGTATTTGGAACATGCTCCACTCACGGTTCTGTAAGAGGGATGTTGTCGCGGTTTGGGTGGAAAGGTGTTACTTACGTGATTCCTTCACCGGAACAAAGACCTTGGTCCCCTCCGATTGGCTATCACTGCGTGTACGAATCATACTTTGGGGACAATGCAAAGCTATGGTTTCTGATTCCCCGGTTGATCACCTCGTACGTCAGGAGGCGTGAGATGCCGATCAGCCAGCTGAAGATCGGATCGGTTAGGAACGCTGTTGTGTTAGCTACGTTGGCGGCCGAGATCGACGTTCCTATGAGTGTCAGAGTGTTTGAGGAGTTGACCTCTTAAGAGGGATGGAAGTGGCTTAAACTCAGCTAAGATGCGCTCCTGCTACAATGTGCTTACGGGAGCACCTATTAAGACGCCGAAGTGGCAACGCTCATACTTCTTCGTGAAGGCTGATAGATACGCTTTCGCAGAGGGTCTTGAAGACGACTTCCCTGAATTATGGAATACGGCGATTGGTAGAGACACGTATGCCGTCATGCCGCCTTTTGTAGCTGATTTTCTAACCTTGTTTGTTTATCTTTGCAGGTCTTCACCCCAATATGATCGCTTACCCGGAGAAGTTCTTTGAGATAGCACAAGAGGTGGCGACACAAAGTCATCTTAATTGGCCTGAGCTGAGTCGTGAGTGGATCCGTCGACGGCAAGCGCAGATAGAAAGAGGTAATTTTGCTCATCCTTTCTCGTTATCCAAAGACGCAGCTGCCTTTGATAAGACAGGTTCTAATGACCCCTCTTCCTTGTTTTTTTTTTGCAGTTGATTGGGATTCGAGGCAGCCGTTGGTGGTTGGAACGCGCAAAGGCCGTTTGTCTTTGTTTACAAGGAAACAGCAGAAGCTTCTTAACCAGGCGAAGAAGATGTCGGCGAAGGCGGATCTGAGCGAGCTTCTTAAGGGTAAACTCCAAGTGCTGAAGAAAGCGAGCATTGGAAGCGCAGCGGCTAGCAGTGGACGGGTCGACGCTTCCCCAAAAGGGGATTCCAACCCGGGCGGCCAGCACGTTGACGCAGAGCGAACGGCTTCTGTGTCGAAGAAGAGGAAGTCGGCGGTGGACGGAGTTGATGCTTCCCTCCAGAGCGATCCTGATCCGAGCGGCCAGCCTGTCGAGCAGCCAGCTTCTGTTGCAAAGAAGAGGAAGACTGCGAGTAAGGTGGGCCGGTCTTCTGCGAAGTCTTCTTCTCCAGAGGAGTCTTTGAGAAATTCTAAAACAAGCGGACAAGAGGGGAAGAAGAGGTCGCGCGGAGGCTCTGTGGAGGACGGTTCAGGTGGAGCGGCTTCAGGGGATCAAAAGAAGAAAAAGTCAAAGAAGAGTAAGACGAAGAAAACTCGTCAGTCTCCTGTTCCCGAGACCGGTACGGCTGATTTGCCATCGGACCTCCCGGTTGCTGATACTGGAGGGGGAACAAAGTCGTCCAACGCAGCTCTTTCTCCTCCGAATCCAAGCGGTCGTCTTCGGGTCAGTCGTTCTGAAGGTTCTCATGAGGATAGACCGTTGCTCGAGTTTTCGGACTCTGTGAACTTTTCGTACAAGGAGTTGACTCCGCTGATATACAACCCGGAGAAGTGTGCTGAACTTACTCAACAGATCATAGGTGGACTCAAGGAGATGCCTTCGTACAAAGACCTCGTTTTCAGCAAGCAATACGCCGAAGCTGCAATGGCGAGCAGACAGGTACGCGTTCTTATCGATTCTTATGCATGATTTTAGCCGTGTAACCCCACTTTCTTTGGATCTGACGGATTTGTGCTTGACTGTTTTCCTTTAGGCCGACGGGAGCCTCAATGTTCTAGTGGAGACATATGATAGGACTCTGAAGCAGACGATGGTTCAGCTTGGAGCTGCGGATAAGCTTGCTCGAACCAGACTTGGTGTCATAGATCGGATGAGAGCTGATAACTTAAGGGAGAAAGGGATCCTTAGGGAGAAATTCGAAGGACTTCAGGCGACTCTCAAGGCTGATCGTGCTGAGAAGAGAGTGCTTTCGCGCGAGAAGGAGAGCCTCGAGAAAGCTTACGCGGCGTTGGAGAAAGAGAAGGCGGAACTTAAAGCTGAGAAAGATGCTGTTGCTCAGAGATTGATCTATGAGACGAAGCGCCTTCGAGATTCTCGCGACTTCGAGGTCTCACGCGAGAGAGAGCGTGTTCAGGCCGCGATGGCTGAGAAGTTCGGCCGCTGTGCTGACCGTGTTCGCGCTTACCTTGGGCAGCGTGATCTTTTGGACAAGGAGCAGAGTTTGCTTAATCAGGCGTCAGGAACAAAGAAGTGCCTTGAAATAATCAAGAAAGTGGAGTTGGGGATTACGGACGATCTGATCAAACTCTTTAGTGATGAGGAGGCGGAGCATGCTGCTAAGATAGCCGGGTTGGGCGCGGCTTCTTTGTCCGACGAGGACCTCACGCTTTCTCCACTTGTCCTTCCTGCGGGGACGGTAAGCGATGGGTGTCCGGCGACGCTCAATCCGTACGGTTCAAATGTCAACTTAATCGGAGCAGAGGAGGCTTCTCAGCTTCAAAGCGGATTGGCTGTTCAGTTAGTGAAGGATCCGGCTCCCACAACACTTCCTTCGGAGAATGTGGGGCAAGACTTGGAGGCCGAGCCGGCCAAGGAGATGCAGGTCGACGGCGAAGCAGTCGAGGTCTCAGACTCTTCTTCTGAAGAGGATGCAGAGGACGAGGATGGCGGAGGGGCCGATTCACTTTCTTCGTTACTTGTCAGGAACGAAGAGTTGTCTAGCGGACAAGGGGGAACATGCTTAGAGTCGGTTGATCGAGATGTGCCACCTGAAGGGGTCGGAGAAGAGGAGACTGCTCCCGAGGACGGAGGAGAGACGCGGCTTATCGTGGATGATCCTGCTTCGGAGGTCGTTCCTGATCCTGTTGTCTCGAAGGAGCCTTCTGCTTGATTCATGTTATTGTTGTTGTAATGCTATCTACTTTTGAGGACCCTTCTCCTTATGTTCCTTTTAAGACTTTGTTGGTTTCTTTCTTTTCGGACATGGATTGTTCTTTTGATCTCTTTTCTTTTTGAAGTGCTGCGTTTGTGCCTGTTTTATCTATGATCTTTTGTAATGAAATATGACCAAGTGTTCAGGATCCTTTTCTTAAGCTCTTTTGGTTGCGTCTCGGTTGAGGCGATGCGTTTTTGCCAGGAACAAGTATTGTCGAAACCGAGTGACTCAGCGGGTTCCAAGCTTATTTAGGCAGACCTCTGCTTGTCTACTCGGTTGATGGTCTGTACTTCACTCCGGAGTCGATCAATGTCTAAGACATAGGTGACGCGCGGCTGGCTGGTCTCTTTAGCCAAGTGTTCGATTGGAACATGGTCGATTAGGGGGGGTGCGAGTGCTAGGATATAGATATCGCAACGATCTTGTTAGATCTCAACAAAGTTTGGACTTGTGTGTTGTTACAGCTGCGCCGGCTAAGGCTGCCTACGTACCTCGGGAGAGGATCAAGCCATTCGTAGTTCGATTTACCCGAGTAAAAGTGGCGGTTTTAATGCGCATTTACTCGGTCGAGTAGAAGTGACTCTAGGGTGCATCTACTCTTTTTTTTTACGAAAGATGGTATCCATCTAACGTGCTGTCGGAACCGGAAGGGTAAAAAGGACGTCAGTCGTTGTACTCGTCCGACTCTCCAGTGCTTTACGGGTAGTAGCGACGAAGGTGTTTGGAGTTCCAAGACCTCGGGACTTCGTCGCCTTGGGAGGTTTGGAGGCGGTAGACGCCGGGTTTAATGACCTTAACGATTTTATAGGGTCTTTCCCACCTCGCGCCTAGCTTTCCGGCCTTCACTTCCTTAGTGCTATCAAACACTTCGCGTAAGACGAGATCACCGAGTTCCAAAGGTCGTGCTCGGACCTTGTTGTTGTAGTATCGTTCGACTTGGTGTTGATAGTTTTGGATCCGGAGCAGAGCCTGGTCGCGTCGTTTTTCGAGTTCGTCGAGAGCATGAAGGAGCATCGACTCGTTGAGCTCGATGTGTGCCGGCATCTGGGAGCGTCGGAGACTAGCGACGTTCACCTCCCCAGGAGCCATGGCTTCGACGCCGTACGCAAGAGAGAAAAGTGTAGATTTAGTCGCCCCCCTCGGTGTCGTGCGATGGTTCATGGCTCCACAGGACTCCGTCGAGCTCATCGGCCCAGTGGCCTTTCTTCAGGTCAAGGCATTTCTTGATGTCGTCCATGATTAACTTGTTAGATGATTCGGCTTGGCCGTTCCCCTGCGGATGTTTGGGAGTCGAAAGGCTTAAACGGATGTTCCACTTTCTGCAGAAGTCTTTGAAATTTCCCGACATAAACTGAGAGCCGTTATCGGTGACGATCTCGTATGGGAGGCCGTAGCGACAGATGATGTTCTTCCATACGAAACAGCAAACCTCCTTATCCGTCACCTGTGCGTAGGCTTTGGGCTCGATCCATTTGGTGAAGTAATCGGTAAGGACCAAGACAAAACGACGCTGGCGTGAACAAACCATGGGGCCTATGTTATCCATAGCCCAACGCATGAAAGGGTAGGGTGGGGTGGACATTTGTTGGAGCTCAGTCGGACTGTGGATCGCCGGTGCATGACGTTGGCACTTATCGCAACGTCTAGCGTAAGACTCGCAATCGGCGTTTAGCGTTGGCCAGAAGAAGCCTTGGTTTCTGACTTTGAGCGCTAATGCCCGTCCGCCTGAATGGTTGCCTCATGCACCTTCGTGAATCTCAGCAAGAACACGTCGAACCTCGTCTCCGTCGATGCATCGGAGGGCGACTTTGCTTGCGTTGTAACGAAAGAGGTCGTCTCCGATGAGTGCGTAGTGAGCCGCGCGCCTCTTAAGTCTTCTAGCCTCCCATTTCTCTTCTGGCAAAATACTGTTGGTAAGAAAATCGATGAACTCCATTCTCCAGTCCGCGGGTTGTGACGTCGCGTCGACGGTAGCGATTAGGGGAGGCGTCTCGACGTGAATGTTGATGCTCGGCTCTTCAATGCGGTGGATCGGGATGGTCCGCTTCACCTGGTCGCGCAGGGCGTCGGCGCAGACATTGTCGCCGCGCGGGACCTTGGTAAGCTCAAAGAACTCGAACTCTTTCGCGAGCGCCTGGACGACACGTAGGTAAGCATCCATGTGGTCGTTGCGGGCGTCGTAATCGCCGTTAAACTGACTGGCCACTAACTGCGAGTCGCAATAGGCGCTCAGACGTGTGGCGTTGACCGCCTTCGCGAGTCGCAAGCCCGCAATCAGTGACTCGTATACGACTTCATTGTTCGATGCTGGGAAGCCGAAGCTGAACGACTGACGAATTAACTCACCGGTTGGGGATTGAAGTTGCACTCCGGCGCCAGAACCCTTGTTTGTGGAGGATCCGTCGACGTGAAGAATCCAGTTCTGGTTGGGAAGCTGCAGGTCCAGCTCGAGTTCCGGTGCTAGCTCGATTAGGAAGTCGGCTAAGACTTGACCCTTTGCTGCGGTTCGATTTTTGAAGGTGATATATAACTCGCTGAGTTCGACGGCCCATTTCGTTAGTCTCCTGGCTCTATTTGTGTTCTTGAGGACGATGCGAAGCGGTTGGTCCGTGAGTACCTCGACCAAATGTGATTGGAAATATGGACACAGCTTCCGGGCGGCTTCGACCACTGCGAGTGCCATCTTTTCGAGGGTCGGATATCGGGTCTCAGGCCCTGTCATCTGTCTGCTGGTGTAGAAGATCGGCTTCTGCTCCCCTCGGTCTTCTTTGATGAGGACGCTGCTAACCGCGGCGCTAGAAACGGTGATATAGAGGGACAGAACATCTCCTTCTTCGGGTTTAGCGAGAATCGGTGGAGTGGTATGGTACTTCTTTAGCTGGGAGAACGCCTCTTCACACGCTTCGTCCCAAATAAATTTCTTGTTACCACGCAAGAGATCATAGAAGGGGAAACACTTGTCGGTCGACCGGGAGATGAAGCGGTTCAGAGCTGCAATGCGTCCCGTTAGCCGCTGAACTCCGCGGCTGTTCTTTGGACTTGGTAGGTTGAGTACTGTGGATATTTGCTTTGGATTAGCCTCGATGCCCCGCTGGGTGACGATATAGCCGAGAAACTCTCCTGATGAGACTCCGAACGTGCACTTAGCTGGATTGAGCTTCATCCCGTACTTATTGAGGACTTCGAAACAGTCGCGCAGGTGGCCGAGGTGGTCTTTAGCGTGGAATGACTTGACAACCATGTCGTCTATGTAGACCTCCATGGTTTTGCCTAGCTTGTCAGCAAACATTCGGTTGACAAGTCGCTGGTAGGTGGCTCCGGCGTTCTTCAAGCCGAATGGCATGACTTTATAGCAGTACGTCCCCCTGTCCGTGATGAAAGCTGTATTTTCACGGTCGTCGGGGTGCATCATTATCTGATTGTAGCCGGAAAATGCGTCCATAAAGGTGAGCATTTCGTTCCCCGCAGTCGACTCGACTAGTCGGTCGATGCTAGGGAGCGGGTAACTGTCCTTAGGGCACGCCTTGTTGAGATCGGTGAAGTCGACGCAGACGCGCGACTTTCCATTCTTCTTTTTGACTACTACGGGGTTGGCTAACCATTCGGGATAACGGACTTCGGTGATTGAACCCGCCCCTAGTAGTCGCTCAACTTCCTCGTTCACCGCTTTCGTTCTATCGGGTCCCAACTTCCGCCTCTTCTGACGGACTGGTTTGAATGCGGGATCGACGTTCAACTCATGCGTGGTGATTGCTGGGTCGATTCCCTTCATATCTGCCATAGACCAAGCAAAAGTTGACATATTCTCTTTGAGGAAGGCGAAGATTGCTTGTTGGACGTCGTCGGCCAGGTACGCTCTGATGCGTACTGTTCGACTCGGATCGGAGTCATCGACGGGAATCTCGAGGACTTCCTCCTTCTGAGGGCAGACTTTCGTAGTCGACGGGGAGACCGCATTGACAAGGGAAGACGACTGTTGCAGTTTAACGGTCGCGATCAGGAGGTCTCGCGCGGCTCGCTGGTCGCCGCGGATAGTTCGGATTGCTCCGTCGACTCCGGAAAACTTGAGGCACTGGTGGTATGTAGATAGAACTGCATGCATCGAATGCAACCACGGCGTGCCGAGTATGACATGATAGGGTGCTTTAGTGCTTACTACAGCGAATTTAACCGACCGAGTCACTCCACCCGCACGAACTGGAAGTCGAATGGTGCCGAGGATTGTTTCCGAAGAGCCGTTGAAGCCGGTTAAGGTCCGAGCGGACGGTTTGACGTCGGAGAAGTCGATTCCCATTTTGACGAGTGTCTCGCGGAAGATAAGGTCGACTGAGCTTCCCTTGTCGATGAGCACTTTTGTGACGTCGAACTCACCGATCCCAAGGACGACGAGCAGGGGATCGTTGTGCGGAATGTGGATGCCGTGCAAGTCGTCTGGGGAAAAGCTGATAGGGTGATGACTTGGGGACTTCACGGGCCATCGCTGCGACGTCGTAGCCTGTCAGCGGTATTCCTTGACGGAGCGGATGGAATCACCGCAAGGAGGGGAGCCACCCATGATGATGTTAAGCCTTGGTCGTGAGGCGGCTCTCTTGACATCCAAGAGTGTGCGAAGGTCAGTTGAGACTTCGTGGTCGATCGGCTCCTGGGGTATCGTCTTGGGGGGACGCTCGAGCCGACGACGTAGGTCGGTGGGTTTCGATTGATTGAGTTGGACACGCAAGTCGACCGAGTTAGCATTAAGCTTACCTCTGAGGTCAGTAATAGGATTGATCGGCGACTGCGGAGGGCTTGACTTTGAAGCCGCGCTGCTTCGGCGTCGCGTCTTGCAGTTAATGAGTCGGGAACGGAGATCGTCCTTCCTGACGTTTTGAGCCGCCTTCCTCTTGAGGACGTTCCTGAGTTCCTCTGAGTGGACCGTATGGTCGTCCTCGTCATCTGATGACTCGGACGGCTGGGAACGTATAACCTCGATACGTTGGCGGTTTGCTGGTTGATCCTCGTCTGCGGAAGAGGCTTCATTATCCGCGTCGTCACTAGGTTTGTCGTCGCCTCTACGTTTGTAGCTGGCTTTGCCGCTCGACTGTCGCTGCGCACGCTTGTCTTTGTTTTTCGACCAGATTTTTCCGGACTTCGGCTTAGACTTAGGAGGCGTGACCTTCAAGTCGCCGCTTTCGACGCTCGCGAGGAACTGGGCGTACAATGTCTTGCATTCAGTGGTGTCGTGCCCTTTCACGTCATGAAATTTGCAATGTTTGGTGAGGTCGGTTCCTCGTGAGGTTCCGGCCGCAGCAGGTGGAGCGGGTTGAGTCGCACAGACGGGGTTAGTCGCGGTAACGGCTACGGCGGTCTCGCGGTTGTACACGTTCCTAGGCTCGCCCCGCACGGTGAAGCTGGTGACTGGTTTGTTGTTCTCGTCGACGACAAACATGAGACCACTCTTAGAGGCGTTCTTATCACCAGGGGCGTGTTGACGCGGCTCCGGCTTTGAGTCAGCGGCTTTAGCTGTCGCCGGCTTGGATGTGCTTTGCTATCCCGTTATGGCTTTCGTGTCTTCCTCCATGCGGACGAAGTTATGGGAGCGCGCTATAGCATCATGTAGTGACGTAGATGGGCTGCGGTACAGATCTTCTCGGAATTTCGAGTCGACTTGAAGCGTGTTCATGAGAGCGTCGATGGCGATGTGGTCGGGTATGTCGATCTTGGAGACAACCGACTTGAAGCGTTCCATGAACTCTCGGAGGCTCTGATCCTTGGACTGCTTAAGGTTCCATAGGCTGGACGCCGTAGCCTCGCGCCTCGTAAAGATTATATAGATCTTCAGGAAGGCGGACGTGAGGTCCCTGAAGCTGTGGATAGAGTTCTCTGCTAATCCAGAGAACCAGGTCAGGGCTTGGTCGTGGAGCGTCTCCACGAACAGTTGACAGTACGCGGCGTCCTTCTCTTCGTCGGGTAAACGTGCCCGCGCCATCGCTATATTGAACGCCGTTATGTGCTTGACGGGGTCGCCACCCGGCTTGTACTGCGGGGGACGTATCTTTTCAATCTTCCTGAAGTTGACATTCGTAAGGGTGCGGCTAAACGGGGTACGCTCCGTGGAGGTGAGGACGCTCTCGATCTGAGGAGCCGCACTGGTCACCTTGTGAATGGTGGAACTCATCTGCTGGAGGTTGAGTTTGAGTTCGGCGATTTCGCGGACCGTCGCGGGGTCTGGACCAGGATGGGCGGTTTTGGCTGCAAGGGCATCGCTAGGATCTGACCCTTCCGAGACGTGGTCGGCTACTAGCGCCGTTAGGTTTGAGTTGAAGAGATGACGTCGGAAGGGGTGAGTGTTGCTCGTTGGGCCGACCGGAGCGGCTGTAAGTGCTGCTATCAGGTTAGCGAGCTGTGCCTGAGTCGCCTTCTGGATCTCGTCTTGTTGTGCGAAGCGCGTCAAGACGGAGTTCATGAAGTCGGCCCGAAGAGGGGTTATGGGTTCTAGGGTCGGAGCGGCCTCCTCCCCGGAAGCGACAGAGACGTTGTCATCGTCAGGCATGCCTAGATCTACGATAACGTTACTTTGTTCTATGCCCCACGGTGGGCGCCAATTGTTCGTGCCTAGAACGGTTCAGTAGACAATAAAGAGAGAAGTGGGACGAACAAAGACGTTCTTTTATTAGATCTGGACTGAAAGGTTACAAAAAGGTAAAAAGGAGTGACAAGCTAGCCAGAGCTCGTAGAGCGTCCGGTAGAATACAAGGCGGCGAGTATCTAAGCAGGGAAGCCCTAGAACTAGCCGTTGTAGTGAGTCTGTCTGAGTGTGAATGTCCTTCTGCTTGCGCGCTCCTCTTCTTTTATAGTCCTTGTTAAGTCATTCGCCCTAATTCGTCGATGCCTTGTTGGGCTATGGGCCTTGCTAGTAGCCCGAGTAGGGACGTCTCTTTCGTCCTCGTCTTTCTCTCGTACTAGCTTTCTGACTAGTCCGTCTAGTCCCTCTCGAGACAACTGACCCGTAAGGTGGGATTGTCTCCTACTAGTGGCGCGAGTTCAGACGTCTCTTTCGTCCTTGTTTGACTCTTATACCCGTTGTCTGACTCGCTCGTCCTGTCCCTTTCAAGACAGTGAACCCGGTCGGGTAGGAACGTCAGCTGGACTTCTTCATTCGATGGGCCTTGTAAAGGGGCTCGGCCCATCTCCTACAATAATGATCTTATTCACCACAAGAAAGACGCCCTACAAGAGGAGGTGCATACACTTCGCCAAGAGCTGGAATCACATAAGAAGCTATCAACCAATACGGAAACACCACATCGATATATATGTGTTCTTCATCGTCAACAACCTACACCAAACAAGAGATCGACGCCATTCTCAGCAACATCTGCAAAGATCTTGATAAAGCAGAAGAACGCAACAGTAATGCTCTGGAAGACAAATGTCAAGAATTCAACAGCAATATCACCTCATTCAGGAATCGCATGACCAGCATGTGGACAGCTATGGGTAACATCATAAACACACTACATCACATGAAGGAGATGATTAAATCGATCTACAACAACAACAGAAAGATCATTGATGAGATGATATTACCTATTAAAAATCTTCTGCAAGAAGTTGAAGATGGACAAATGGAGTTATACACTCAGAAGCTTTGCGAAAGCTATAGGTAGTCAATATTGACCGATTCACAGCCAAGTACATCGACCAATACAGACGCACCAGAGTTCTGCACCAAAGATGAAATGGAAAAGATGGTTTAAAATCTTTACACACTCATAGAAGAAACCGGCGATTCATCATACCGACAATTTGATGAGCTGTGGTTTCCAGTACAGAGCGACGTCAAACGAATGGAGTTCACCATAGAGAACCTTCAGAAGGAGATCAAGATCATCCAGAGGCAGCTCGCTGACCAACCTGCACCATTGGGATCGACCAATATGCCAGCCAGCACATCGACCGACAGACCAGAACCAGTATAGATCGACATCGACATTCCAAGATCGATCGATAAGCACCTCTTACGAAGGAAAACCTATGAGCAACTCAACGCAATGCAAGAACAGCTCAGTGACCTATCAGAACACGCCCATCCAACATTCAGATGTAATAAGTTCTACATTGAGAATCATGATACAAGGCAAGACATTATACACAATGAGGTAACCACATTGAAGGAGAGATTGACCATAGGAGATGAAGCCACAAGAAGCTTTTTCACTACATGGTTTGGAGAGAAACAAGAAGATAATGAGGAGACTTGTTACCCAGCCAGTTTCTGCAACTCACCTCACTAGCCACAATACCACCATAGTCAAGCTAAAAGACTATAATAAAGCGCTGAGTGGGAGGCAACCCTTTGTTAGGTACTTTCTTACTTAGTTATTTTTATTTTTTTTTACTTTCGTATTTGTTTTAGTTTTCAGTTACATCCTAGACGATTACCATCTCTATCGACCGATAGGATCCTGTCGACATCGCTCGACATAGACCTATCCTTGCCGATCGACCTAGATGACTCACTATCGATCAATACGAAATCCCGGTCAGGTATATCGTTCTAATTTTCGATATCAGTTATTTACATATGATTTATTTATACCCTAATCCCGACTACTTATACACTGGGGACAGTGTATGATTTAAGTCTGGTGGGAGATTACTGATGCTACTCTATCTTTTTGATTTCATTAAATGTTTCCAAAAATGGTTTTATTGAGTCAAGAAAGGGACAAGGATATTTCAAAAAAAAATTATTTTTCTCTAACCACTCTTTAGCACCATTCTTAGATTTGCTGATTGCAGAAAGTACTATTGATGCTAAAGTGGATCACTTGTCACTTATGACAACACTTTTCATGATTGTTAGGAAGAATCAAAGCTGATTTCCAACCTAACCTGACAATCTATTGCTTGTCTTGGGGCTTGGTATACAAGGGATCGGAATCCTCCTGCAAGTCTGGAAGGTAATATTCTATGTGCTTCTGATTCTCTTCCTTCTCTCTCTTCGGCATCCTCTTGAAAGAAAGAAAGAAAAGATTTGTATAAAAGATGTGATATGATTTCTTGAGAAGTATAGGGATAGGAGTGTCTCATGCGACCCCATTATTCTACTTGAAAAGAATGATCAAAAGCGAGGAATATGAGTGTCTCCTGCGACCCCATTATTTGCTTATTCTAAAAAGATGAATGTGTTGCTAGTCAATGAGATGATACAAAGATTAGCCTTAGTGGCATCAATGTTCACTGAATTTGAAACTATAAGGATTCAGAGAAGAGAGAAAAAGGGGGAAGAAAGGAATCAGAGAAGACTGCATGTGTGTTCAGAACTTGCTTGAGTTGAATCCATGTGTTCCTTGATCGATACTCCCAAGGTAAAGCCTGCACCTTTATTTTATGCATAAATGATATCAGTAGAGGGGATAGACAAACAGGATTGCTAAGTTGATTGGCTAGATGAATTTGGTAGCTAAGCTATGATATGGTATAATGTACTCTTGTAGTTAATAGATATAAGATGTGGCTTGCAACAAAGTAGAGGTGATGATTAAACGATAAGATTTAATTGAGTCCCTGCTATTTTCAAAACTTCTTTAAAAGACTACCTATTGTGTTTGCTTGAGGACAAGCAAAAGGTTAAGTCTGGGGGAGTTGATATACCATGATTTTGACCCACTTTTACCTATGATACTTATATGATTTTACTATATATATATATATATATATATATATATATATATATATATATATATCTATGTTTTGGAGTCTATTAGGTATGTTTTCAGGTTCATGAGCATTTTGGAGTAAAGTGACTTAGGTGCCATTATGGAGCTTAAATGAGAGTTTTCCCGAGATAACTATAAAGATAAGACAAGAAGGTCGATATCTAGAGATACATATCGATCGATACACATCATGTGTAATCGATCGACAACGCATCCATAGAAGTTAATGACGAGATACCCCATCGATCGATATACGCATAGTACTATCGATCGATATCGAGTGTGTAGAAGAAGGATAGTTATCTCAGCCGACTTGAAGCCCAAGATATCTCAATATTACAATAATACCCCTGGCGAGTTTTTAACCTAATTGAACTCATATTTATAGTTATGCCTATGTGTTTTGGAAAAGTGTGCTTTTCTAATGTTTCATTTGTTCTAAGTACTTTTTATCTATTAATCAAAAGTATTCTTTTCATCTTGTTCTCTATTCATCAAATGTTATAGAATTCTAAGATCTAAAAGAAGATACAAAGAGATTTGTTATTTAGAGGAACGTAATTGTTTAGTCTTCTATCTTATGAATTTCTATTATTACCTTGATGTTATGAATCACTTGGCTAGTCTGAGTAGATTCTTTTGTTAGATTTAGGGTTAAAATAGTTATGAGGGATTAGCCCCAACTATAGATTGTTGAGTTGTGATACTCATTATCATGATGAACCCTAATGCTTATTCTAGAGTAGCTAACAAGAATATGATCTTGGAAGTGATTTAACTCACAGATCATTATCCTGAAATCATCTAGCATAAGCTAAGATCCTCTAGGGATAGTCGAGAGCCGGTCTATGATCTTGATGGCCATTTATTAAACTCGACCTGAAGCTATATCGATCGATACTCCAATAGAGTAATAGATCGACGACAAACCATATCGATCAATATCGCTGTCAAAACATCAATCGATATTGTCGGCAGTCAGATCAATGGAATCTACTCATTAGATAAATCTAAGAGTTAAAGTTCTTTAGTATCATGCAAGCAACTTATTAAAACATCTACAGCATTA
Source organism: Hirschfeldia incana (assembly GCA_026261945.1). NCBI lineage: Eukaryota > Viridiplantae > Streptophyta > Magnoliopsida > Brassicales > Brassicaceae > Hirschfeldia > Hirschfeldia incana. The sequence goes on from JABCMI010000030.1 coordinate 1,934,064, forward strand.
TAATCCTGATTATCTGAATAGCAACCTTGAATCTAACTACTTTCTCTAATTATTTAAACATAAACCCAATTCTCTTAAGCAACTTATCCATGCTCACAACTACAATTTACTTTTAAACCTAATCAACCTAGCATAATCGTAAGGATTACATCGTTTTGTTCCTTAGCTCCTTGTGGATTTGATTCCTAAGTACTACAACTGAACCTCTTATTTGAGAGAGTAATTAGCTCCTTAGGGTAATTTGAGTGATATCATAAGCTAACCTTAAAACCTCATTTACCTGTTTCTCAAGCCACCAAATTATAATGATGAAGTTTTCAAAAATAAGTATGCATTAGATATAGATAAACATATCTTATGAAACCACATTTCCACGTCATAATTTAGATGTCTACTGTCAAAACAGAAATAAAAATCATTTTCATGAAATGTATCCAACCTAATCTGAACCCGTGATCTAAGGATATTCTGCATCCACTACAGTCATCCGCTCTACTAACTGAGCTAAGGTCGGATTTATATGATAATTCTTGCATGGATATATAAGTATACAATATAGAATCAACAGTTTTGTTTCTTTCACACGAGTGATAGAATTATTTTCCCAAAATCATTCCAAAAATTTATGTACAATCTCGGTTGAAAAGGTTGTTTATGTTGTACTTTAATCAAAAGCATGAATTTCAGAACTCAAATCCCTACCGGTAATTGCTAAATCATTAATTTTGATCCCAAAAATTAGCATTTCGACATCTAAACTTTATATTTATTAAACCTAGTGCATTGAGTATAAAAAACTTGTAAAACTCATTTTTTTAAACCAGAAAATTGTGTTTTGTTCGGGATACCTAATATCTTAACAACTCGTGCTCTGTTAAAGATTTGTTGCATTCACTCGATCAATTTATACATATCAGTTTTATATATTTACCTAACCTTCTTCCTTGGACGTTATATTGATGGTAAGGGACTATTTTTTATTAAATTTAAGTTGACCTAATAAGGGTCATGCAAGAAAATGGAAAAAGCTAAACTAGCTTATAGAGAAGGTTGACAACTTATAGGCACATTCAAAACAATATTCTAATTGAAATAATATCAACATTTTAGTTACTAAATAATTTATTATAATTCATAAAGTTGAAAAAAAATATAATAAGCTAGCCATAAGACCACGTTTAACTGTTTCTCAAGCCAACAAATTATAATGATGAAGATTTCAAAAATAAATATGCATTAGAGATAGATCTTATGAAACCACATTTCCACATCATTATTTAGATGTCTACTGTTAAAAAAGAAACAAATATCATTTTCATGAAATGTATCCGACCTACCGGATTCGAACCAGTGACCTAAGGATATTCTGCATCCACTACAGTCCTCTCTACCAACTGAGCTAAGGTCAGATTTATATGATAATTCTTGCATGGGTATATAAGTATACAATATCAACAGTTTTGTAGCTTTCACACGAGTGATAGAATTATTTTTCCAAAATCATTCCAAAACTTAAACAGACTTCTAAGTATAAGCTTCATAAGAACTCTCTTAATTTTTAAATATATTGACAAGAAATTAATGAAAAGTTATATGAGGACGATTAAAAATAAACTTTAAACATTTTTTTTCTCTGTTAATAGTGGGAAAAACTTGTATCCATGATGGTTTTTTTAATGATTCGAGGATGAAAATTATGCCAATTAGTTTATGTATATTCCCAATTTTAAAACACGCCAGAGGAGACAACAACATCAATAACTCCATTGCATTTCATTATCACAGTGCTATATTTCATACAGAATATTGGCTGTGAAACATGTCTAAAAGAAACAAAATCTAGGTCGGGTTTTAAATATGTCAGTCCTAATTTCTAACAAGAAACCAAATGTTATACTACAATATCAGATTTTCAATTTCATCATAGACCTTTCAAAAGATATACTTTATATTTTTTTAAACCTAGTGCAAAGAGTATTACAACCTTGTAAACCCCGTTTTCTAAAACTGTATGTTTTGTTCAAGATACCTTATATTAAAACAATTTATGTTCTGTTAAAGATTTGTTGCATTAACTCGATCAAATTATACATATCAGTTTTATATATTCACCTAACCTTTTCCCTTGAAATTTATATTGATGGTATTTTTTATTTAATTTAAACTGACCTAATAAGGGTCATGCCAGAAAATGGAAAAAGCTAAACTTGCTTACTGAGAAGTTTGACAACTTATAGGCACATGCAGAAGAATATCCAAAATCATATCTACATTTGAGTTACTCAATAATGTATTATTATTCATTATGTTTGAAAAAATATAATAACCTAGCCCAAAAACCTCATTTACCTGTTTCTCAAGCCACCAAATTATAATGATGAAGATTTCAAAAATAAGTATGCATTTGAGATTGATAAACATATATTATGAAACCACATTTTAACATCATTATTTAGATGTCTAATGTCAAAATAGAAATCAAAATCATTTTCATGAAATGTATCCGACCTACCGGATTCGAACCAGTGACCTAAGGATATTCTGCATCCAATACAGTCCTCCGCTCTACCAACTGAGCTAGGTCGGATTTATATAGTAATTCTTGCATGGATATATAAGTATACAATATAGAATCAACAGTTTTATTGCTTTCACACGAGTGATAGAATTCTTTTCCCAAAATCATTCCAAAACAAAAACAGACTTCTAATTATAAGCTTCATTAGAACTCTCTTAATTTTTTAATGTATCTACAAAATCTTAATGAAAATTTAAATGAGGATGATTTAAATTATACTTAAAATAGATTTTCATTTTTCTCTGATAATTGTTGGAAAAACTTATATCCATTATGGGTTTTTTTGCATGATTCCAAGATTAAAATTATGCTAATTAAATTATATATATTCCCAATTTCAAACCATGCCAAAGGAGACAACAACATCAATAAATCCACTGGAATTCATTATCTCAGTGCTATATTTCATACAGAATATTGGCTGTGAAACATTTCTGAAAGAAAAAAAATCTAGGTCGGGTTTTACAAAACCCTAATTTCTAACAAGAAACCAAATGTTATTTTACGCTATTATATTTTTGATTTCATCATAGACCTTCTAAATTATAAAATATATATGCAAAATAGTACTGAACTAGTTTGGAATAATGTTTTTAAAAGGATGAATAAAAAATATCCAACCGACCAGATTCGAATTAGTGAGCTAAGGATTTGCTGTGTCAACTACAGTCTCCGCTCTAACAATTGAACTAAGGTCGGTTTTGTAATAATATATTTGATATGTATAGATGATGAAACATATTTTTTGATCAAACCTTATATTATCTATATATATATAATTAGCATTGTATAAGGATTTAAATTATTCACAAGTGATGCCTTTTGGTATTGTTTTTCAGTTTTCTGAATTTTATAGAAAAATGTATGAACAATTATTGGTTCAAATGTTGTTTAAGTTGTACTTTAATGAAAAGGACAAATTCAGCACTCAAATCTGGACGGGCAAAGGCTACATTATAAATAGTCATTACTCGATATTAGTTTTATATATTCACCTAAACCTTTTCCTTGAAAGTTATATTAATGGTAAGTATCTTTTTTTTATTAAAATTGACCAAATATAGGTCATGCGAGAAAATGGAAAGGGCTAAACTAGCTTATTTAGAAGGTTGACAACTTTGAGGCACATGCAGAAAAATATTTTAAGGGAATTGATATCTACATTTTATTTGAACAAAGATAATAAGCTATCCCTAAGAGCTCATTTACTTGTTACTCATGCCAACAAAATTATAATGATGAAAATTTGAAAATTAAATATGCATTAGAGATAGATAAACATATCTTATGAAACCACATTTTCACATCATTATTTAGACGTCTACTGACAGAATAGAAATAAAATAATTTTGCAGAAAATGTATCCTACGTACCGGATTCGAACCAGAGACCTAAGAATATTCTGTGTCCACTACAGTACTCCACTCTACCAATAAAGCTAATGTCGGATTTATTTGATAATTGTTGCATGGCTATGTAAGTATACAATATATCAACAGTTTTGTAGCTTTCACATGAGTGCTAGTATTATTTTCCAAAAATCATTTCAAAACTAAAACAGACTTCTAAGCTTCATTAGAACTCTCTTAATTTTTTAATATATCTACAAAATATAAATGAAAATTTCTATGAGGAGGATTTAAATTAAACTTTAGTAAACTTTCAGTTTTCTTTGATAATGGTTGAAAAAACGAATATCCATAATTTTTTTTTGCATGATTCCAGGATTATAATTATTCTAATTAGATTATGTATCTTCTCAATTTCAGACCATACCAATGGAGACAAGAACATCAATAACTCCACTGGATTTCATAATCATAGTGCAATATTTCATACAGAATTTTGGTTGTGAAACATGTCTGAAAGAATCAAAATCTAGGTCAGGTTTTGAATAAGTCTACGCTAAATTCTAACAAGAAACCAAATGTTATTTTACGTTATTAGATTTTAGATTTCTTCATAGACCTTTTAAACGATAAAATATATTTGAAAAATAATAGTGAAATGGTTTGGATTAATATTTTTAAAAAGAAAGAATAAAATATATCCGACCTACCGGATTCAAACCAGTGACCTAAGGATTTGCTGTGTCAACTACAGTCCTCCGCTCTACCAACTGAGCTAAGGTCGGTTTTTTAATATAGTACTTCATATGTATAGATGATGAAACATATTTTTTGAACAGTACTTATATTATATATATAACGAGCTTTGTAAAAGGATATAAGTGAATCAATAGTGCTGCCTTTGGTTATTGTTTTTCAGTTTTCTGTAATTTATAAAAGAAATTACTCAAAATGACACATAGTATAACTCCTATATTTCTGTATTTACTAGAATAACTTACAAGGGAAACAAAATAACCAAAATTCCCATTTTAATAATATGAATAACTCTTTAATCGTGTAAAAAAAAGAAATATAATGTCTCCACTTCTCTCTCTCTCTCTCTCTAGCAGGAAACATTAACAGAAAAAAAAAGAAAGAAACTCGCGACTTCTATCTCCTATCTCCGACAGCTCCATCTCCGTCACCACTTTCGAAGGTCACGGATTAGGCCTGGGTATCCGGATTCTCTGGTCGGGTCCTATCGGTTACGGGTCTTTCAGATCTTGGAAATTTAGACACATATAGGTACCTATAATTTTTCACGTCGGTTACAGGTCGGGTCTTGTCAGGTCCGGGTTGGTCCGGGTCTATAATTTCAATACCTGTAAAATTAAAATACCTATAATTTTTTTTGGGTTCATATCGGTTGCAGATCGAGTTCCGATATTAAGGAACTGAAAAATACATTACATACCCAAACTCACTCAAATTTAATCAATATTTGTCATCTCTATCTAAATATTTACATAATAACTTAAATTAAAATATTAATAATAAACATAAAACATTTTGAAACTCTAAATTTTATATCTTAAAACTTCATATAACTAAATATGTTACAAAATAATAATAAATATTGTTAACAAAAGATATTTTAACTAAGTAAAAAATAATATATATAAAACAAAACACAAAAAAATCATAGTTTTGAATATACATGTTTTTAAGTCAGGTACAAATCGGTTCTTATCAGGTCGGATATCATCTGTCCGGGTCTATTCGGGTTGGTTCTCTTTGGCTCCGGGTATATTCGGGTAAAAGAAATTTAGACCCAAAAGGTATTTATAAACTTTTGGTTCGGGTTCAGGCCGGGTATTTATAGACCGGTTCCGGGTCGGGTCATGGGTCCATGTTTAAATGCCCAAGCCTATTACATATGTTATCAATTCTGAACACCCCAATCTCATCTCGTCTTCCTGTCTGTGTAGTGGACGAACCCTAACTCCACACAACCGATTTAAGTCACCACCACCCTCGATTCGCTGAAACTGGAACTCGTAAATTCTAAATCCATCTTAATTTTGTTTGTTGTTCTTTGTTGTTATTATTATTTGATTGGTTGCAATTTTAATTTTGAAACCCTAGTTTTCAAATCCCCTTTTCCCCTGAAATTGAACTCAAAAAACTGTATATGCATGTAAAATCGACTAACTATTGAGTTCATAGATTAGCAATACAATATTCTTTTTAATTGAAAAACATTTGTTCTATATAACACAGCAATGACTATTGAAACTTTGTACTGACGGTAGCTGGTTGTGTTTGTTGTTTATTGCAAGATGGCCTCATCTGCCATCCTATCATTAGAATGTATCCTCCGCGCTTATACAAAGTTGGGAAAACACCAATTCAGAACAGGATCATGAATCATAGCTGATTTTTTTTTTGAATATTTAGATGGGTTACGAAGAAGCTGTAGATGCTATTTTGGTGGTGTAGTTTTGTTTTGCTATTTGCTTATTTGCTTATTGTAGGTTACAGCTCACAATTTGCCATACTTGGATTAGTTGATTAAAATCCTCACTGCAAAAATAGAAAACATCGATGTAAGTGCAGCTGACAAAGTTAGTAAAGCATTAGAAGCTACTATGGATGATAAGGTGGATGCTAGAATTGATGTACGTATTTAATTTTTGTTCTCTGCAATGACTTTGTTCTCTGTTTCTTATATATTCTTTTTTACTAATTCCCGTTATATATTATTCAGTCATGGATGGTTCAAAAATAAATTCACTAAATGGATTGCCAATACAATGTGTGGGAAAAAGGAGAATAAAGCTAAGAAGATGATGGAGAAGGAGGATCTTGGGTGTAACTTTGATGGCTTGAATGATCAGATTATAACACCATTACGGATGTGACTGAGACAGCTGAATAAATTAGTCTTCTGTTTTGGGTTTTTGGCTACTGAATAACGTATGTATTACTTGATGGTTTTTCGCTTTAGACAGATTTAGTACTTTTCTGGTTTTTGGCTTTAGTCGGATGTATTACATAATTATATATATGCAGGTTTTACAAATTTATTTTGTTGGCTTGTTGTTTTCATGTTGTTGTCTTGCTAATTGAAAATGTTTTTTCAGATGTTCTGGAAAAAAAACAATTGAAATACCATGTAATGCAACACCAAAGAGAATACCAACTAATACAGAGCACCAACCAAAATACAATCTAATGACATAATTCTCAAACTAAATCGAATACTCATCACTTAAGAATACATGTTGTAGAATTGTGTCACACCTGGTTTCAAATTATATATGTGTGTTCTTTTGTGGGCCGCTTCTTGTCTGCAAATTTTTCCAACATAGATTTATGTCATATGATTATTTTGGTCTTTAAAAAAACAAATCATCGACTGAAAGCTGGTTGTTATCCCAGGCACTACACTCGAGATTGGTCCTTACCCAATAGTTATCCCTCCCACGGTTTCCTTTAACCACCCTGGTTTTACTTCTTTTAGTAAAAACCACCTTTAGTTTTCCCCCTTCTTTTTGAATCCTTTCCCTTTTTGGGGTTTATCTTTCGGTCCACCCACGACTCTGCCTTTTATCCACCGGGTTCTCTTCCCCGACTTGGGTCGGAGGGACCGCCACCGCCTCCGTCCGACAATGCAGCTTCAGGGAAGATACTTAGCTGTCACCGGCGACCTCACCGTACTGAGCTTTTGACTTTGGAGAACTTTCTCGCTGCACTGCTCTGTTTAGGAATGGATCTTACTGTCAAGTAGATCAAAGATTCTCTCTCTCAGTGCTATTACTGCTCTCAACGACCTCATTACTCTTTGTTGTTGAAGTATTTACTGATGTATGCAGTGAGATCCCATCTCTGTCTCGACGGTTGCATAGCATTTAAGAATCTCTGCTTATTTAAGACCTGTTTCAGCCAGATCTAATGTCTCGTCGGTACTCACGCAACAAGAAGGAAAAGTGGGTGGAAGAACCAAGAACACAACCGAAACGCCCTCCGGTATGCATCCCAGCAAACAACAATGAAAGCCTCATCGCTGCTAATCGTCTTACCCTCATTGGTCGGGTCACTAACCCTCAGACCCAAAGACCACGTGCTGTGGTGGATTTCTTACCATAAGTGTGGCATCTCGAAGGAAGGGTCCATGGAAGAGATTTAGGAGCTGACAAGTTTCAGTTCAAGTTTGAAACCGAAGAAGAACTAAGCATGGTGTTGCGCAACGGACCCTACCATTACAAGCGGTGGATGTTACTTATTCAAAGATGGGAGCCAGTGGTCTCAGATCACTTCCCATATAATATCAGCTTTTGGGTGAATATACTTGGAATTCCGCTACATTACTGGGACAAACAGATAGTGGATACTATTGCTGATGCTCTAGGCAACTGCTCAGAGAGAGACTATGAAGGAGCGAGCCTCAGATTCACTGCGAACGGTCTACTCCCGTTGGAAATGACCATGGATCTACTCCTCCCCTATGGTGATGTTACTGAGGTGGAGCTGGAATACACCAAACTTGAGAAACATTGTTTTCAATGTCATTCTCTACTGCACGAGAAGGATGATTGCCCTCTACTTCGGAGAGGAGATCAGCACGTTGAACCCTATAAGCTGGGTATTAACCAACGTAACGCTCTGATGCGTATTGAGGCTGACAAATGAAGAAATGAAGAAAGGAGGGGATACTCTCAACCTACTGAAGCTCGTCGCTTGATGGAGGCTGCCTATCATCATAGAGCCCCAAATCGTTATGACAACCGAAGATCAGAACATTCCTTGTCTGTCTCTCGCTCTAATAACTACTCTGAAGGAGCTAAATGATATCAGGCTGCGCGTCGAACTCGTCACCATTCTGATTATTCACGGACTCGCTCCAATCTCATATATCCTCCTCGAGAGGTCACTCCAGAAAAACGCACTACTACCGGAGAATCCAGATCTCTGGGAAGGAACCTGAATGACAGATTAGCAGGTTTAGAGGTAGTAGAGAGACACGGGGAACAGCACGGGTCCCAAGCATCCCACACACCTCCACGGGGGATTGGAGTACCTCACCTGGCTGCTGGGATCAGTGGGGGCTCAAAAGAGAGAAGATCCGCTCTTGATCGAGTCTCTGAGCTTCACCCTGTCTCTACTGATCATACTAACCTAGCTGTAAAGATTGGTCATCCTGTGGAACGGCTCTCGCCCCTTGATCGCATAACACCGGTGCATTCGCGATCTACTGAGTGACAAAACTCTGCTGGTAATAGCGGTAACTCGAAGGAAAATATCAGCTTTGGATCGAATCTCAGAACCACGCCCACCGGCTCTAGCAAGGTTTGGTGGAACGTCTAGCTTGGAGTCTGGACGGTTACAGGAAGTTGAGATTCAGTATGTAGGAGAAGAAGAAGAAATTCTCCTTGATCAACGACTATCCAAACCCTTACGGAGGCACAAACGCATCACATGAATAACAACATAGAGGAGGCTGTTGAGGAAACTATTAGAGAAGATCTGGCACCTAATAGACTCCACCCTTCCCTGCGGATTGGAGCTCTTGTATTACCCAAAGTCAGTGAAAAAAAGGAAATCAGCTCCCATAGTAAAAACTAAGGTAGGAAGCTCGAAGACAACTACTAAGGCCAGCTCTGCTAAGACGGGTGGGACATGTGAGGCTGCGAAGACACAAGGTGCTAAGGCTCAGGGTGCTAAGAAGATCTCCCGCAGCCTTTGCCATGGGGTCAGTTTGAAGAAAGTGAATGCAGCTCGGTCTATGAACCCACCTCTTAAGAAGTTATGCTTGGAGAAGGACACGGGAGAGCCGAGTAATGCAGCACCTCGTACAAGAAGTTCTAATACGGTGCCAATACCGTCTAGCTTGGGTGGAACGAAGGGGGATTTTCGGCCTCCTCTTCCTCCTCTTCCTTAGCGATTTGTAGCTGGAATTGTCAAGGACTGGGGAACCCCTCGACAATTCGACGACTCAAGGATATCAACCGTAAGCTCAAGCCTTATATCATGTTTCTCATAGAGACGAAACAGCAAGACCCCTTTGTCAAGGAAAAGCTCCAATCTCTAGATTTCTCTAATTATTTTTCTGTACCACCAGTGGGGCTTAGTGGTGGATTGTCTTTGTTTTGGAGAGATGCAGTGACACTGAATGTACTCAAAGCTTCTCCAAATATTATAGATGCAGAAATAAAATTTAAAGGAACCTCTTCTTATGTGTCTTTCATTAATGGAGCTCCGAAAGTCGGGAACAGATCTCAATTTTGGGGTAGTGTATCTCAACTTGGCAGAGAGATTGATGTGCCATGGCTATTAACAGGAGACTTTAATGACATTCTCAACAATGAAGAGAAAGTTGGTGGACCAGAACGATGGGAATGATCCTTTACAGCTTTTCGATCTTTTGTGTCCCAGAATGGTCTGTGGGACCTTAAGCACTCCGGCAATCACCTCTCATGGCGAGGAAATCGACACAGCCTTTTCATTCGTTCACGTCTGGATAGATCTATGGCTAATTGAGGCTGGTCCGAAGCTTTTCCGATGGGAAGGAGTGTATATCTCTGGTTCGAAGGCAGCGACCGTAGACCACTTCTCACGTACTTCAACAACTCTAGGACCAGGCGCAAAGGCCTTTTCAGGTTTAATCGTACCCTGCCAGAGAATGAAGAGGTAACAAAGCTGATAGAAGAGGAATGGCACCAGGACCCTCTACGATCAGTCATTGCTAATCTTAATGTGTGCCGACAGGGAATCATCCAATGGACTAAGGAGAGGAACTTAAAAAGCAACCAACTGATCGCGGAATCCCAGTCCAAACTTGATGCTTTACTGTCCACAGCTGTTCCGGATTTACCTTGTATTGAGGCTGTAACCAAGATCCTAACAGATGCTTATAAAGAAGAAGAGGCTTTTTGGAGACAGAGGAGTAGGATTCAATGGTTACGGAATGGTGATCGAAACACTGGGTTCTTCCATGCGGCTACTAGACAGAGACGGATGCAAAACACCTTCACAGTTTTAGAGGACAGCAATCGAACGCCAGTAAATGAAGAGGATCAAATCGCAAGTGTGGTGGCTGCGTACTTCAATGATATTTTCTCCAGTAATGGCAATCTAGATTTTTCCCTGGTCGATAGGGTGATTGAAAAGAAGATATCTCCAGAGATGAATGACTACCTGATCACCATACCAACAACAGAGGAAATCAGAGACGCAGCTTTCTCCATCAACGGAGGAAAGGCACCCGGACCAGACGGCTTCTCAGCTAAATTTTACCAGGCCTACTGGCATATCATTGGAGTGGATGTGTCCCGAGATATTCGAAGTTTCTTCAAGACTGGTGTGCTCAACCCCCAGCAGAACGAAACACACATAAGGTTGATTCCAAAGATATCAGCACCTCGGAAAGTTACGGAATACAGGCCCATAGCCTTGTGCAATGCCCACTACAAAATCATTTCCAAGATATTGACGAGGAGATTAAAACCACTCCTGCCGGGTCCAATACTCAATCAGCTTTTGTCTCCGGCAGAGCCATCACGGATAACGTCCTCATTGCGCAGGAGACTCTCCACTTCCTACGCACTTCAGATGCTAGAAAATATTGCACCATGGCCATTAAAACGGACATGAGCAAGGCTTATGATCGGATAGAGTGGGGTTTTTTGGGGGCTGTTCTCTCCAAATTTGGCTTCAGTGATACATGGATTTCTTGGATCATGGCGTGTGTGGAGACGGTTTCCTATTCCTTCCTTATCAACAGGACTCCACAGGGTTCAGTTTTTCCCTCCCAAGGACTGCACCAAGGCGACCCCCTTTCCCCTTACTTATTTATATTGTGCACTGAGTTGCTGGCTGGACTGTGCGAGAAAGCTCAGAGACAAGGAAAATTATGTGGTATATGTGTGGCTCGAGGATGTCCTTTGATCTCTCATCTCCTATTTGCAGACGACACCATGTTTTTTTTGCAAATCAAGTCCTGGATGTGTGACAGCACTTAAGGAGATCATTAGTTCCTACGAGAAGGTGTCGGGCCAACAGATTAACTACACCAAGTCGTCCATCATCTTTTCAACGAAGACGCCACCGGAGGTTAAAATCAGGGTCAAACAGGAGCTACATATTGAGGCGGAAGGTGGCATTGGGAAGTATCTCGGATTACCGGAACTCTTCGGGAGGAATAAAGGAGATATCTTCGCCTCCATCTTGGATCGCATAAGGCAACACATCCGACACTGGTCTACAAAGTTCCTCTCCGGAAGGGGAAACAGTTTCTTCTCAAGGCGGTGCTGGCCGCTATGCCGAGCTACGCTATGTCTTGTTTCAAACTTCCCTCCTCACTTTGTAAGCAAATCCAATCACTGTTAAACCGTTTCTGGTGGGATGCCAACCCGGAGAAGCGGAAAATGTGTTGGGTGGCTTGGTCTACGCTTACGCTGCCTAAATGTGCGGTTGGACTTGGATTACGTGACCTTGAAACCTTCAATGACGCGCTCCTTGCCTAGATAGGATGGAGGATTCTTCGCAACCCAAACTCTCTGGTGGCGCAGGTCCTTCTAGACAAATATTGTAAGGATACTCCCTTTTGGGAGTGCTCAGCGACTACCTCTGCTTCTCATGGTTGGCGAAGTATTCTAGCTGGACGAGAGATCTTGAAGCTGGGAATAGGTTGGGAAGTGGGTAACGGGGAGTCTATTAAGCTCTGGGCGGAACCGTGGCTATCTCTGGACTCGCCCACAAGGCCCATCGGCCCCCCGAATGAAGGACAGACTCAATTAACAGTGAGTCATCTGTTATGTCCCCTTACCAATTCGTGGCGCAGGGAGGAGGTGCAGCGTATTCTCCCCCAGCACGAGACTCAGATCTTCAGTCCTATCACCAGCTCAGTGTCTCATCAAGACAGACGAATCTGGCTCTATGACATATCTGGTGAATATACCACAAAATCAGGATATAATCTTGCAAGCACTTCAGAGATGGACTTGAACGTCCAACCACTTGATTGGCAGAAATGCATTTGGTCGATTAAGGCCTCCCCCAAGATCAAAGACTTCCTGTGGAAGGTGGCGAAAAAAGCAATCCCAGTCAGTGCCAATTTAGAAACAAGAGGATACCCGACCTTTCTATGCAAACGCTGTGGTGGGATAGAAGATGACCTCCACACTTTCCTCCTATGCCCTCACGCTCAGGAGGTGTGGACGCTGGCTCCGATCTCTCCAGTACCTTAGGTGACAATACCTTCCTTTCACTACTTACTGAAAACGGGACCACAGTATATCACGCTACCACCCGTTGGTTTCTAGAATTTGGTCTAGCCCTGGTTATTATGGAGATTGTGGAAATCTAGGAACTTGCTGGTGTTTGAAAATAGGTATCTCTCAGCTCAAGATGTGGTCACCTTTGCAATACTTGATGCGAAGGAATAGCAAATGGCTTAAACAGTTCAATTGACTGTTTCTTCACTACCACGGCTCACAACGAGGGAGACCCCTTCAATCCCTAATGTAGAGTGTGAAAGGTTGGTTTGCTTTGTAGACGCAGCATGGGACGCTACTACCATAAACTGTGGTTTTTCAGGAATCTTTAAAGGTAGAGAGATGGAGAAGCAACAAAACTTTCAGAACACAAGGCGAGGGGTCGGGTCAGCGTATATCACGCTACCACCCGTTGGTTTCTAGAATTTGGTCTGGCCCTGGTTATTATGGAGATTGTGGAAATCTAGGAACTTGCTGGTGTTTGAAAATAGGTATCTCTCAGCTCAAAATGTGGTCACCTTTGCAATACTTGATGCGAAGGAATAGCAAATGGCTCAAACAGTTCAATTGACTGTTTCTTCACTACCACGGCTCACAACGAGGAAGACCCCTTCGATCCCTAATGTAGAGTGTGAAAGGTTGGTTTGCTTTGTAGACGCAGCATGGGACGCTACTACCATAAACTGTGGTTTTGCAGGAATCTTTAAAGGTAGAGAGATGGAGAAGCAACAAAACTTTCAGAGCACAAGGCGAGGGGTCGGGTCAGCGGTTGTCGCGGAGGCACTGGCGGTTAGAGAGGCTGTCTTGCAGGCTTTTGTTACCAAGGCAGTCTCCCTCCAAGTTTTCTCAGACTCGCAGATCTTGATAAAACTGCTCAAAGTCGAGGGATCAAGGAAGGAACTGCACAATATCCTTGTCGACATTTACTACTATAGCAACCGTCTAATGACTTGCTCTTTCTATCAAATTTCTCGATTATGTAATGTGGAGGCTGACTTAGTTGCAAAGTCAGCTCTTATGTCTGTTAACTCTTCCTCCCCTAGTGGGGGATAAACCTCTTTTATGCAATGAAATCATAGTTTGATCAAAAAAAAAAAATTTTGGTCTTTCTTGTGGTTGACGGATTATGTTTTGGCAAAAGGTACGCTAGTTTAAATTTGTGTTCTCTGAAATCAACATCGTAATCCTTACATATGATTTTCACTGAATCTTCATATCTACTTTCCTCGTTAGCTACAAGTAATTTACTACCGTCATCATTATCCATTTCAAAGAATAATTTTTTTCTTTTAAATTTTTACTTTCCGCAGACGAAAAAGATGAGATTAATGTTTTTCCAAGAAATAAGGATTGCAACAAGGGATTAAACCACCGTGAAAAAGAACTACTTGATAAGGAAAAAAAAGAGATGACTACAACAACAAAATTTTCCATATTTATGATTTTAATTAATAAACCAGATTCGAAATCAATGTAAACCAGTTCGGAATTAAATTTGGTTTACATAAATCAAGTTTTCCGTCAATAAATCTGCTACAACATAAATTAAGTTTTCCGTCAATAAATCTGCTACAGCATAAATTAAGTCTAACATAAGAAAATAAATCAGTCCATAAGAAAATAATTTGACCATATAAATCTACTATCTATAACAAATCAGCTACCTCATTCAACAGACATATGCTTAAACTCTATTTTCTAATCAAATCAGACAATAAAATCTGCTGTGTGGAAAAAATATGACATTTTTAAGAAAGTCTAACACCACTATAATGGTAGACATTTTCCTACACGGATTTTATAAACAGTCTTATTACTTGATAGATTTTTCTTTTTTGAAAATAAATATGCTGTCGATCAAATATTAAGGTACTTTGGTTTTTTTTTTTTTTGTAACTATGTTCAAGGGCAATTTCGACACAATTAATTTGTGTCATTTTAATAATTTTTTAAAAATATGAATCACTCTAGTAATAACACAATTAATTTGTTTCATTTTAGTAAACTTCCCACAAAAAAATGTATGAAGAATTTTCGGTTCAAATGTTGTTTAAGTGTTACTTTAATCAAAAGTATGAATTTCAGAACTCAGGCAAAGGCTACATTACTAATAATGATTCCCACAATTAAAATTTCAACATCTAAACTTTATATTTATTAAACCAAGTGTGCAAATTATTAAAAACTTGTAAAACCCATTTTCTATAACCAGAAAATTGTGATTTATTCAGGAAACCAAATACCTAAATAATTCGTGTATTGTTAGAGAATGTGATGTATCCACTCGACCACAAATTACAAATCAATTTTACATATTCACCTTACCTTTGTCCTTGAAAGTTATATTGATGCTACGGATCTATTTTTATATTTAATAAAATTTGACCAAATAAAGGTCATGCAAGAAATTGAAATGGATAAACTAGCTTATTGAGAAAGTTGGCAACTTATAGGCACATTCATAATAATATTCGAACGGAAAATATATCTTCAATTCATTTACTCAATATTGTATTATCATTCTAAGACATCATTTACCTGTTTTTCAAGACACCAAATTATAATGATGAAGACTTCAAAAATAAGTATGCATTAGAGATAGAAAAATATATCTTATGAAACCACATGTTCACATCATTATTTAGACATCTACTGTCAAAACATAAATGAAATCATTTTCAAAAAATGTAGCTGACGTACCGGATTTGAACAAGCGACCTAAGGAAATTATTCATCCACTACATTCCTCTGCTGTACCAACTAAGCTAAGGTCGGATTTGTATGATAATTCTTGCATGGATATATATATACAACATTGAATAATTATTTTTGCAGCTTTCACATGAGTGATAGAATTCTTTTCGTAGAATTTTTCCATAACTAAAGTAGACTTCTAAGTATAAGCTTCATCATAACTCTCCAATTTTTTTAATGTATTCACAAATATTGATTAAAATGTTTTTTAGGAGGATTTAAATATTCTCATAATAAATTTTCATTTTCCTTCAGATAATTTTGGCAAAGGTTCTATCTATATTGGTTTGTTTTTTTCTTGATTTCAGGATGAAAATTTGTGTAACTAGGTTATGTATATTCCCAAATTCAGACCATGGAAAAGGAGACAACAACATCGATAAATACACTGGATTTAATTATCTTAGAGAAATCTTTCCTTCAGAATATTGGTTGTGAAACATGTCTAAAGAAACAAAATCTTGGTCGGTTTTAAATAAGTGTATCCTAAATACAAACAAGAATCCAATTGTTATTTACGCTATTAGATTTATTGATTTCATCATAGAAATTTTAAATGATATAATATATAAGCAAACTAATACTGAACTACTTTGGAATGATTATTTTAGGGTGATGAGGTTGTGTCGAGGTTTAGGGTGATGGTCGATCGATCCTTGTAGTTGACGGGTCGATCGATCAGTCAGCAGAAGTGAAACTGCTCCGTCTCCTTTTTTCTTATTGAATCGAGGTGTATCAATTGCTTCCAGCGTTTAGCTGTGATCGTTTGACGTCGGCTCTTGACGACCGAGCGGTCTAATCTGATGCGCTGAGTTGAAGCGACAGCTCGGGTGGCGCGGAGGACGAAGTAGCAATTCAGACTTTACTATTCATGAAGCCCAAACTTTTTGTTATAAGTAGGGTTCTCTTCTTCTTTTCTTCTCACTTCTTTTTAGACCTAAAAAAGGTGCCTCTTTTTTCTCTTTTCTTTTTGTTCTTTTTCGCCATCTTCTTCCTCTCATCCTCTCTTTTCCCACACTTATTATTCGGTGCTGTTACTGTGCAGGGGGAGGAGCGATGATATCCGATCGACCGAAGATCGTCATATCCAATAAGAGGGAAGTGATCACGCCGAAAAGGTATCCTTCTCCCTATATCTCCTTCTGTCGGCGAACTTCTCCTCTTTCTCTCTCTTATTTTTTTATAATTTGTGGATCGTCGTTGTGCAGGGGGAGAATGATGGGAGCCGACAGATCAAAGTTCTCTTCATCTGAAAAAGAAAAAGCTGTTGAAGCTAGCACGCCGGATGAAAGACCCGAGGCAACGAACATTGTCTCTGATCGGGACCCCGACGGGGGTAAGAGTCGCTCGCCGATCGATGATCCCGGAATGAAGAGATCAGTAGGAGATGGCCGCGCGACGGAGGAGATCGGTAGGAGCGGAGTGGTTGCGAGCGATGGAGGTCCTGATGGGAGGAATTGTTGGGGTCAAAAATTATCACGACAAAGTTAGTACAAAAACGTTCGATGAAACATTTAGATATTAATTCTTTACGAGAAAAAGATCAGGTCTTTACAAAAAATCTACGACTAAATTATAACTTTGATAAGAACACGGTCAAAGAAAGACTCGGCCTGATCATCGTAAAGAAACTAGGAAACAAGCTCGGTCACCGTAACGACCAAGCTTCGTATGGAGCATATGCGCATCAACCGTTTTCTGAAACGTCTAAAGTCTTCCAAAACGACGATACGACGTAAAACTATGCATTCTCGACTATCCTTGTAGCGATCCTCCGCAAGCCACGGCTAACCACTTCTTGATTTCTTGATCAGCTTGGTTTACGATTAAGCAGCGGAAAATTAACTTTATCGGAGAAATCGTAACAAATGTCTCGAACCAAAGAAAGCGGCCCAAAGGGTCCTAAACTCGATTCAAGGCCAACTTACGATTTCTTAAATCTCATGAACCTTGCAACGGTTTATTCTTGGAGATAAACATCAGTTTCCGCAGATAAATAGAATGTTTCCGTAGATAAATGGAAAGTTTTTACAGATAATCATGAAGATCGGAAAAACTGGAATATCTCCATTTTTCAGACTATGACGGCTTAAGGGCAAAAGAGGAAGGCATAAACCGACCTTGGAGGGAGTATATAAGGAGCGCAAGGGCGAGAGGCATAAGGGAGAATCGAGCTGCGACTCAATTAGGGTTTAGCCGCCTTCGGGTATTAGACTAGGAATCTCGCCGACAGCTTTCGTAGCCAAATCGCTCGTACCTTGTTGTAACGCTCATACGCAGATTCGGAATAAATCCTTCTTTCGCACTTTTTTACGATTTCTTATTTTTTATCATCATTTATTTTGTTTTCTGATTGCTTGACGTGTGGTTTCTCAGATATCCATGACCTCTGAAAATTTTGGGTTTTCCTAGTTTCCTAATTTATATGATTTATTGACAGTGCGAATTTCGATTCCCACAGTTTGGCGCTAGAAGGAGGGAGGGGGGGGGGGTTACGGATCAATCTTACTCGCAAAAACCGCTCAACAATCAGAAACAGGATGAAAATCTCAACTTGTCGACGTTATTTCGTTCAAAGGGGGGAGCGGCGGTCGCACAGACCAAGTCTCGCGACGACCTCCTTGTTATCGAATTAACAATCCACGACATCGATGTCGCAAGGGTACTGATTGAGACCGGAAGCTCGGTTAACATCATCTTTAAAGAAACCCTTGCAAAGATGAAAGTCGATCTATCTCGGGTTACGGAGGATCCCTGTCCACTTGTGGGACTTTCGGGAGAGCCTACCGTCGCCTTAGGATCGATCAGCTTTGCTGTCAAAGCTGGAACGACAGTGAGACTCACAAAATTCTTGCTCGTGGATCACCCGGCATCATATAACGCCATCATGGGAACTCCATGGATGAATTCCATGAGAGCGATTCCCTAAACTTATCATATATGCCTAATATTTCCAACTCCCTGCGGAATTGAAACAATTTGGGGAAATCCAAGAATATCGTGAGTATGTTTTTCTGCGGAACTCAAGCGAGGAAAGCCCGATTCGGAAGTAGTTCCTAGGAAAACAACAAAATTGTTTCGGACGAAGATGCTCAGGATGTAGCGGAACTCTTTTGGCAGTCTCAAAAGGCAGAAGCCCTAGAAGAAAAACGTGAACCAACCTGCGAACCCGTTACATTCCCAGAACGATGCGTCGAAATCGGAGCCAATCTCTGCGAGCCTTTGAAGACAAAACTCATAGCGTGTCTGAAGAAGAATCTACATACTTTCGCATGGGCCGCGGAAGATATGCCGGGAACCGACATTGACATAACCTGCCATGAGTTGAATATCGACCCGACATTCAAACCAATCAAGCAAAAGAGACGAAAGTTGGGACCTGAACTGGCGACCGCAGTCAACGAAGAAGTCGAGAAACTCCTGAAAGTAAGGTCCATAACTGAAGTCCGATATCATGATTGGCTTGCAAATCCCGTCGTGGTCAAAAAAGAGAATGGAAAGTGGCGAGTATGGGTCGATTTCACTGATTTCAACAAAGATTGCCCGAAAGACAGTTTCCCCCTGCCACACATTGACCGATTGGTGGAGGCAACCGCAGGAAACGAACTCTTGTCCTTTATGGATGCATTTTTGGGATACAACCAAATCATGATGAATCCCGATGATCGCGAGAAAACAGCATTCATTACAGATCGTGGGACTTATTGTTATAAAGTAATGCCTTTCGGCCTTAAAAATGCTGGTGCGACGTATCAAAGACTCGTCAATCAAATTTTCTCTAAGCATCTTGGAAAAACTATGGAGGTCTACATCAACGACATGCTCGTAAAATCCCTCCACGCAGATGACCACGTCGCCTCTCTCGAGGAGTGTTTCGCTCAGTTGAACTTACACAACATGAAACTCAATCCGGCTAAATGCAGATTCGCTGTAGCATCAGGCGAATTCCTCGGTTACCTAGTAACTCATCACGGAATCGAAGCCAACCCCAAACAGATCGGTGCACTCATCGGAATGGCATCCCCTTAAAACAAGCGAGAAATACAAAGGTTGACCGGAATAGTCGCGGCACTCAACCGGTTCATATCATGCTCAACGGATAAATGTTTACTTTTCTACGATGTCCTGCGAGGAAACAAGAAACTTGAGTGTTAAGACGAATGCGAGAACGCTTTCAAACAGTTAAAATATTACTTGGCGACCCCTCCAGTACTCGCAAAACCCGTGGAAGGAGAACCCATGTTCCTCTACATAGCTGTATCAGCAACAGTCGTGAGTGGTGTTTTGATCGGGGAAGAACATGGAGAACAGAGGCAAATTTTCTACGTAAGCAAATCACTGTTGGACGCCGAAATGCGGTACCCTCTGATGGAAAAATTAGCATACGCAGTCGTAACATCATCGTAAAAGTTGTGGCCGTATTTTCAATCCCATACCATCGTTATCTTTACAACTTTCCCTCTCTGGACTATCTTGCACAGTCTGAGCCAGTCGGGAAGGTTAGCCAAATGGGCCATCGAACTCAGCGAATACGATATAGATTATCGACCCAGGACCAGTGCGAAGTCCCAAGTACTCTCTGATTTCTTGGTAGAGCTACCCACAAGGGCCATGACTAACGAAGAGTCATGGTATCGGCATTCGTCTTACGTCGCCGACCGGAGAAATCCTCGAACAATCATTTAGATTGGAATTTCATGCATCAAACAACGAAGCAGAATACGAGGCCCTTATTGCAGGATTACGATTAGCCCACTGATTAAATATAAAAAATGTCCATGCCTACTGTGATTCTCAGCTGGTCGCAAGCCAGTACAGCGGGGAATACGAGGTAAGGGATGAAAGGATGGACGCATATCTTATGCTGGTTCAAAATTTGTCCCAAGACTTCAACCACTTTGCCCTCACACGAATCCCTCGCTTCGAAAATACACAAGCCGACGCCCTCATGGCTCTAAACCCTAAACCCTAAACCCCCCCCCCTGTCGTCATCAATCTCATTCAAAATGATGACGAGGAAGAAGTCGCAGCTCAATCGGATCAATCGGATGAGAAATCCAAACAGCCCGAATACGGCTGCGACACACCGTGGTTGGAAACGATACGAGCATATATTATTGACGGAAAATTACCCCACGAAAAATGGGCGGAAGTTCGGACCAAAGCCGCACGTTACGTAACAGTCGACAGAGAAATCTAAAAATGGAGATTCTCCGTACCACTCATGACATGTCTGGAAGGGGACAAGGCTAGGAAAGTGATGGAAGAGGTCCATTCCGTATCCTTCGGAAATCATTCCGGGGGAAGGTCCCTTGAAGTGAAAATCAAACGCCACAGATATTACTGGCCAACGATGATCGAAGATTGCGTCAAGTTCACACGAAAGTGCGAAAAATGCCAGAGGCACGCTCTGACCATACGGCAACCCGCGGAAGAACTCTCTTCCATCACCTCACCGTATCCTTTCATGCGCTAAGCCATGGATATCGTAGGGCCTCTTCACAACTCTAAGCAAAAGCGTTTCCTGTTGGTCCTAACGGATTTCTTTTCAAAATGGGTAGAGGCCGAATCTTTTAGGGTATTTTCTGGTACAAGCGATTCGTGCTCAGCCTACGGAACGATAGGAGGAAGGAGACAAGTAGTCGTAATGCTTTCTCCTGCTTCAGTGGATGATGAACCAAGAGATCCTGCTCTTAGGATACTGCCATAAGGGTATGGGCCAGTATACGTCGTCAAGGTCTTTGTTCTAGCAAGGGATATTGGCCATTAGGCAAGGGATGCCTATCTGTGGCAAGGGCCACAGGGTCTATGATGAGGGCCGCAAGGTCTTCATGATGTATGGTAAATGGTTCCTGGTTCTGAAGATGTCTCCTAGGTTCCGAGTCGTGGAACCATGGAAGGATTGGGGATTTATAGCTGCATCCCACAGTGGGGATTGCCTACGTACCCCTCAGAAGAGGATCAAGCCATTCGTAATTCATATATTGTGGGCGCGTAGCCTAGATGGGCACGTGGCCTGGTGGGCACGTGGCCTTGATGAGCACATGGCCTTGTGGAGGCGCGTAGCCTGATGGGAGCACATAGCCTTAGAAGCACGTGGCTCTGTAGTTGATAGGAGTCATCTATTGTAGAAAGCGCGTGGCTGGAATAGATAATGGGATCGTCGGGATGCTGCAGTGAGCATGGAGCTTCGGTATGCTTCATGGAGCATGGGGTGTCCCTGCTGATGAGCTGGAGATCGTAGCCTGGATGAACATGTAGAGTTGTAGGCATGCTACAATGAGCATAGGACGCCATCTTGCTGGTTATAATCTCAGGGATTCATCCTCCATAGATATATCGGTGAAAATAGTCTTTTAGGTCAATTCTTGCCTCGGTAGCCATTGAATTGACCATGGGAGTTTATGTCTTCTGTAGATGGACGTCTTCCTCTACTGTGGATATGCAGCAATGATTATAGAGCATCATCTAGCTGGTAGATCTTGTCAGGAGTCGGTGTCTCGAAGAGGATGGTCTTCTCGACATGAAATAATACATAAGCGGCTGTCGAGCTTGTCCTCTCTGTGTCTGGACGTGTTCCTCTCTCTTCTAGGGTTTATTAACCCTATATTTATAGTCTAGGTCGTGCCTCATCTGTAAGATTTGGTAATATTCAATATATCCTTAGATAATAGAATATTACCATTTTTCTTAATGGCGATTAAATATCTTGGAATGTTTCCTCTTTCTCCTCTTAGATGTAAGAAGATTCGACCATAACATGGTAAATATGAATATTTACCATGTCTTGAAGTTTTCCTTTTTACTCAGAGGCAAGGGTCGGACCTGGACCCTAGACCCAGGACCCTGGACCCTTCTCGGAGAAGGATCTAGAAATCAAGGGCCCATTCGGAAGCTGGAGAAAACTCAGGTCTGGGATATTTTCCCCCAACAGTTTGCCCCTTATTCCTTGATTATCTTGTGAGAATCAAGGGATAACATGTGATCTTGGACCTTGATAGTCTTTTCTTGAGCTGGAGAAGGGTTGGAACCTTGTCATGAAATGAGGAATTGCTTGGACTGATGTAGCTAGACTTTCAGACGTGCTTAAATGGATGTGCTTGGTCTGTGTGACGAGGACCAGGCGGGTCTAGTTGCACTCTCAATTCTGATAGTCTGCATATGGGAGTCCCGAGATGCTTGTGTTGCTCCTGGAACCAAACTCGACCTTGGTTAAAGTAGGACTTCCGTTTGTATTCCTCAAGGACTCTTTGGGTTCATGAGTCGTGTGGAGAAATGTATGAGTCGGGATCCATGATTTCTGAGAAGGAAAATCTCGGCGAGGATAGAAGAACAGATATGTTTAATATGACCCGGAGGCTAGAGCTGAGGATCCTCATTGTTGGTTCCATTGGCCTTGCTTGCACCTTTTCTCAAGATTGTCTCTTGACTGGGACCATTCGTGGCTACCTGGCCTTAGGTTCTTTGAGAGAACATAATCTTTGGGATAATATTCAGATTTAGGACTCGGCTTATGTCGATGCGTCGTCTAGTCGAGGAACTTAAATCAGGTCGCAAGGACTTCATGGTGTCTTTGAGGCGGGAGGATGCTTCAATGATTAGGTAGGTTTCTAGGAGGGGTCATAACCTTAGAAAGATATCAGCGTCTAGGACCTGGGCCCTGTTGGTGACTCGACTGAAACCTGAAATCGTTGAAGAAGCATTAGATCTTGTAATCCAATATTAAAAACCTGAGTTTTAGTTTTAGGAATTTAAGATCTTTGCAAGGAACCCAGAAGTTCTAGCTTGATTTGAACCCTTAGGTTCTTGGACCCTGGAACTCGGAAGTTCTCAAGGTCTTGGACCCTTAGGTTCTTTACCTAGGCCCTAAGGCCGTTTTATTGAACCCGGAGGTCTGCTCATCTAACCTTGAGGTTTCTGAGTGTTTTGGGTTTAATCTTTTAGTCCTAGGACCACGATTAAACTTAAGAGATACTTCGAACCCGGAGGTCGATACTTTTGAATCCTAAAATCTTTGGTAAACCCGAAGTTTAGTATCAGGACTTGGAAGTCCTTGAACCCGAAGGTCCTTTAGACTCGAAAGTCTTTGATCCACCCTTAAGTGATCTTTTTAAATCCAAAGATTCCTTATAGGCCCGGAGGCTGTACCAAATGATATACCATGATTTTGACCCACTTTTACTCATGGTATTTACATGATTTTACTATATATATATATCTATGTTTTGGAGTCTTTTAGGTATGTTTTCAGGTTCAAGGGCATTTTGGAGTAAAGTGACGTTTTAGGTGCCATTTGGAGCTTAAAGGAGAGTTTTCCCGAGATGACTTGAAGATCAGACGTCGAGGTCGATATCCAGAGTTACATATCGATCGATACACATTACGTGTAATTGATCGATGACGCATTTGAAGAAATGACGACGAGATACTTCATCGATCGATGTACACATAGGAACATCGATCGATATCGAGCGTGCAGAAGAAGGAAGAATATTCTCAATCGACTTGAAGCCCAAGATGTCTCAATATTACTATAATGCCCCTGGCGAGTTTTTAACCTAATTGTACTCAATATTTATACCTTTGCCTATGTGTTTTGGCAAAGTAAGCTTTTACAACATATCATTGTTCTAGCACTTCTTACTTATCAACAAAGTATTCTTTTTATTTCTGTTCTCATCTAAGGCTATAGGATCCCAAGTTTAGAAGAAAGATACAAATAGATTTGTTATCACGAGGAACTTGATTGTTCGGTCTTCTAAATGAATCTCTATTATTACCTAGGTGCTATGAATCACTCAGTCATGTCTGAGTAGATTCCGTTGTTAGATTTAGGGTTCAAATAGTTATGAGGGATTAGCCCCAACTATGGACTGTTGAGTTGTATACTCATTATTCTGATGAACCCTAATGCTTATTCTAGAGTAGCTAACTAGAATATGATCTTGGAATTGATTTAATCCATAAATCAGTCTCCTGACATCATCTTGAATAAGCTAAAATCCTCTAGGGATAAGCGAGAGCCGGTCTATGATCTTGGTGAACACATATTCGATTCGATCTAGAGCTATATCGATCGATACTCAAATAGAGTAATCAATCGACGAAACACATATCGATCGATACAAGCTGTCAAACATCGATCGATATTGTCGGCGGACAGATCAATAGATAAGTCTAGTAACGACAGTTATTGGCCAAATCTAAAGAGTCGAAGTTCTTTAGTATATGCAAGCAACTCATTAAAACACCCATAGCATTATAATCCTGAACTAGCTGAATAGTAACCTTAAATCTAACTATTTCTCTTATTACTTACAACCCTAAAACATTCTCTTGAGCAATTAATCATTGCTCACAACTGCAATTTACATTTAAACCATTTCAACCTAGCTTAGTCACTAAGGATTACTATCTTTTGTGTTCCTTCGCTCCCCGTGAATTCGATCCCTAAGTACTACATCTGAACCTCTTATTTGAGAGAGTAATTCACTCCTAGGGTAATTTTAGTGAGATCAAATTTGGTGCCATTGCCGGGGAGCTAAGATCACCATTAGATTTAATCTGATTAGGTCTAGGTTACTTAAATTTCTGCTAAATCACCTTCTGACGCAAATTTTTTTTTGATTTTCAGGTACATGCCCAGCAATACCAGAAGCAACAAGAATCATCAGCTTGTGTACTCAGAAGACCTTAACAGTTTGGAGCGTAGCATCCGCAAGAATTTACGTTCCACATCGATCGACATTACCTCTACTTTGTCGACCGATACACCGACATCGATCGACATCAACACCCGTTCGTCGACCGATACTGCTCTACCACAGTCGACCGAGACACCTTCTTTGTCGACCGATACTCGCCGCACTTCATCACTCGACCACCGACCGTCGACCGATACTCTTCATCCGACATCGATCGATATAGATCACCTAACATCGATCGATACTACCCGACGAGCCATGGTAGCGCCTATTATTCTCAGAACCGATGAGAATGGAGACCTGCGTGATCAAGATGGTCACCTGCGTAATGCAGCAGGTCAGAAGCTGAATGCTCAAAAGGAAATCATTCCTGAGCAAGACACTACAGACTTCATCAAACCTGCAGATGAAACCAACGGAGCTAGAACCCTGGCTGATTACAACCGTCCAGATCAGTTCTATACCAACCGATCAGCCATCCGCCCTCCTGCTATTCAGAGAGGAGATTTCGAGCTCAAGCCACAATACTACGGTCTCGTAGGACAGATACCCTTCTGTGGGTTATCTCATGAGCATCCTATGGACCATCTGGAAAGATACGAAGATATTATATCTTCCATCAAAGCTAACGGAGTCCCTGAAAACTATCTTTTCTGCAAGCTTTTCAAATACTCTCTATCACGAGAAGCTTTGCAGTGGCTGCGACAACTACCACCAGGTTCCCTCACCACCTGGAAGGACATCAAGAACGCATTCCTGCTTAACTTCTTTGATGAGTCACGTGCTGAGGACTGGAGAAGGAAAATTGCTACATTCACTCAGGAACCTGGAGAGTCTTTCAAGGATACCTGGAACAGATTCAAGTCCTACCAGCGCGACTGCCCACATCATGGATACAACAACGTGCAACTACTCTGCACCTTCTACAGAGGCATTGCTCTAAAGTATCAAATGGCTCTGGACACTGCTAGTGAAGGAAATTTCAGCACAAGGAATCCACATGACGCTGTGAAGTTAATTGATAACTTGGCTTCAAGCAACAGCACGAAGAATGCCGTCAAAGCAAAATCTGTATCATTCCTTGGGAAGGAACAGATTAATGAATTTCAATCACTGCTGGATAATGTTCAGAAGCTGCTTAACAAGCAGATTTGCTTAGTTGATGATGCAGAAACCGCAGAGGATCAAGTAGACGAAGATGTGAACTGGATCAGTGGAGTTGGATTTCAGAGATCTGGAAACCAAGGAGGAAACATAAACTTCTCAGGACAGAGGAGCAACTACAGTTCGCAGAAACCTTCCTACAATAGCAGCAACCCCAACAACAATAGGAGTTACGGAAACTCATTTTACACCAATCCACCCCCACCCACCAAGGAAAGCAAGCTAGAAGAAATGCTAGAAAGAGTTCTACAGACACAACAGAAACTACAGGTGGATTTCAACGGGAAGATTGACTCTGTCTACACTACTCTGAATTCAAAGCTTGATACTTTGAATACATATGTGAAGAAAGTGGAGACTCAAGTAGTTCAGACAGGAGAGGCTTTGAAGAAACAAGAAGCCTTGGCAAGAGCACCAGGAGAGCCTACTACTCACCACCACGTCAATGCCATCATAGATGATGATTTCTGGGAGGAAGTTCCCCATAAGCTGCAAAATTCGACAGATGACGCCTCGTCCGAAGCCGGATTTGATTCATATCGATCGACATCATCGGCTCGACATCGATCGATATCACCAAAAGTAAAGCGATCGATAAACTTTGACGAATATCGATCGATAGACTTCGAGGAACCCTCCAACGTGTGCAATTCAATCAAAATCATGTCACACGAAGCCTTTGCAGCCAAACACCCACAACCACCCACCGGTATGGACGTCAACCGATCTTCGGACCCCATCGATCGATATAGAGACCTTTCCATCGACCGATCCGGAGACACCAATATCGACCGACACACAGCAGTAGCTATCGATCGATATACTATCCCCCACCGCCGAGTGCAACTACCAAAAATCGATGTAGCACGAATTAATGCATTCCGGGAGCAATCCAAACTTTCCAAATCCCTTCCTACAGCCATATTAAAGAAACCCACAGACATCATTGAACCCATGGAGCCAGAAAAGGAAAACCTAGGAAGAGTCTTACGAAAAAGGAAAGAAAAGATTGCAAAGCACCTTAAAAGGGGAGCTAATGAAGCAGAGATGGAAAACTTCAGGAAACGAGTTCTAAGGATCCCTGCAGAGAAACCCTTTGAAGAAGCCTACTTTTCACACAGATTGTGGATGTTCTTCAGAGAGACCAAGGAGACAGAAGAAGACATCAAGAGAATGTTTCACCAAGTTCGTGACAGCTTGAAGAAGAGGATCACACTAACAAAGAGGAGCGATCCAGGGAAATTCACAGTACCATGTTCCATCAGGGGCATTGAATTTCCTCGTGCCTTATGTGATACAGGATCAGGAGTCAGCATCATACCTAAGATCATGGCAGACCACCTACATCTGAAGATAAAGCCTACTGATGAGACATTCATCTTTGTGGATTGTTCTCAACAAAACTCAGGAGGCATAATTCGAAAACTTGAGGTACAGATTGGAGACGCCATCATCCCTACAGACTTCCACGTCCTCGATGTCAAGCTAAACTTCAAAACATCCCTACTACTTGGAAGAGCTTTCCTAGCCACCGTCGGAGCCGTTTGTGACCTAAAGTTCAACAAGCTCTGCCTAACCCTAATAAGTTCCACCACCCTCTGTGATCCCATCCAGGTCATCAAGTTACCAGGCAAGGAGACCACAAAAGTCGTAGCAGCTTGTTTCTGTTCCCATGAGTACAATTCCATGGCTGAGTACGAAACCAATCCGGTTACATCGACCGATGAGAGCAACATCCCATCGCCCGATACCCATACCATCTCATCGACCGACGTGGCTAACACCACATCGATCGATAGACAGCCCTTTTGGAGGAACAACACTGAAACCCTAGCTTCAACAGACAGACTTATTGTGGAGTTTCCAGATAGAGATTTCGAGCCAGCTACATCAGAACCGGACGACTACATACCTTTAGAGGAGGAATATGATGAAGATTAAGAGGAAGAACGAGCTACAGAGTACAGATTCATTTGTGAAGAAGAAGATGGACACACTTCCCACAGCTTCAGATTCAACGCATCGACCGATGTAAGCAAGCCTTCATCGACCGATATGCCACCAAGACGATCGCTCAAACGACCTTATCAACCATCAAGCGATCCTATCGATTTTATATCCATTTACACACCATGTAAGGATATAAGAGACGGAGACTACTCAATTGGAAGTTGGGCAAGCGACTACAATGAGAGTTTTGCAGTAGAGGCAATTCCACTGCAATATGCAATTCAGCCTGAGGAAGTCCCATCGACCGATACGTTTCAACAACAATCGATCGACAACTGTCAGCCAAAATCGACCGATGCGCCTTCTACACCATCGCCCGATATTACCACTACACCATCCGAGGTACAAATAAATAATATTGATTTTGGTTATCTAACTCCGGATGAGTTTGGTATTTTCAGAGATCCAGAAGGCAATGCACGAGCAATGGATGGGAGAATAATCCCAATCACAAAGAAGGACATAGGAGACATCCTTCAAACCGCCAACGGATCCATAAACCTCTTCAAACAACTACCTCACACCCATGTCCATCAGCACCATCAGCACACCAGCACAACCATAGTATCCAACCAGGACGGAGCTATAGCTGATCATCTCAACACGGAGGATTCAGAATTTCAGCACATATCAATCGATAGACACAACCGTCTATCGTTCGATAAGCACCGTGAGATGGGCAGACGAGCTTTCAAAGATGGAATTCGACGCTTCTCATGGGAGAAGAAGGATGAATTTGGAGTTTACAGAGATGAATCTGGGCATGCAAGAGGAGTCAACGGAGACATCATCCATGTTTCCAAGGCATCCATAGAGGAGTTACTTAACAGAGCATCACTCTTTGATTGGTCTTGCTTTTGTTTAACCATACATGCAAATCACTTCAACAAGATAGAACCTACAGAGAAGCTCTACACAGAAGCTGAAGTCCAACAAATGATCTATGAGGCCAAGAGTCCTTACATCTGGCAAACCTCTTACTTTCCATATGAAATCGAGAAAGCCCGATCAGAACTACAATCTGAAATCAACTGGATTCAGAATGCTTATGATCTTCAGAAACAAAAGAAGAACGCCCTTGAAGAAGAAGTATCCATTCTAAGCTCGAAGTTGGACACCTACAGGAAGCCATCGACCAATGCTGAACGAAATCCATCGACCGATATTGATCATACACCATCTATCGATGCAGGCCTACGCACATCGAACGATAGACGTTTGCAGAACACCTACAGCAAAGAAGAAATCACTAATCTCATCCGCAACATCTATCACGACATCAAACGAGAAGAGGCAACCACCACCAAGGATCTAGAAGACAAATATCAGCAGCTCAGCAACAACTTCACCTCATTCAGGGAACACACATCAACAATGGCAGATACCATGGATCACATCATCAAGGCTCTACACCACACACACCAAACGATGAAATCCTTCTACACCAGCAAGAAGAAAATAACTGATGAGATGATCCCACCAATAGAAAGTCGACTACAGGAGGTTGAAGATACATTGAGAGAACTCTGCGAGGATTACAGACGCTCAGCATCGACCGATGTGACACCTAGTCCATCGTCCGATATGAACAACAGCGAGTTCTGCACCAACGCTGATTTGGAGAAAACAGTTCAAGATCTCTTCACCATGATTCAAGAGGTTGGAGATTCTTCCTACCAAAGCTTTGAGGAACTATGGTTTCCAGTGCAAAGCGGCGCCAAGAGCATGGAGAATACTATAGAGAACATCCAGAAGGAAATCAAGACCATCTATAGACAACTCGCGGATAGACCAGCACCATTAGCATCGACCGATATACCAGACAGGACATCGACCGACAGACCTACACCAGAGTCGATCGATATGGACTACCCGAGATCGATCGATAGGCTCATGGTACGAAGGAGAACATTTGAGAGACTCAATGACATACAAGAAGAACTCGGTGATCTATCCCAACACACCTACCCAACATTCAGAAACCACCAGTTCCACATTGAGAGCAATGCAGAAGGTCTAGAACGTCTGCGCAACGAGGTCAATGAATTAATGGAGAAACTAACCAGAGGAGATAAAGCCACAAGAAGCTTCTTCACCACTTGGTTTGGAGAGAAACATGGAGAGAACACGGATGAGGCTTGCTATTCAGCAAGTGTCATGAACTCAACTCACTAGCCTCAACACTACCATAGTCAAGCTAAAAGACTATAATAAAGCGCTGAGTGGGAGGCAACCCACTATTAGGTATTTTCTTACTTAGTTAAATCTGATTTATGTTTTTATTTTTTCGTTTTTTCGTTTTTGTTTTTAAGTTTTTCAGATTATAGACGATTACCATCCCTATCGACCGATACGATCCTGTCGACATCGCTCGACATATTCCTATCCTTATCGATCGACATAGACGACTCACTATCGCTCGATACGTAACCACGGTCAGGTATATCGTTCTAATTTTCGATATCAGTACATTCCTTATGATTTATTTATGTCCTAATCCGACTATTATACACTGAGGACAGTGTATGATTTAAGTCTGGGGGGAGATTACTGATGCTACCTTACCTTTTTGATTTCACCAAAATGTTTTCAAAATTGGTTTTATTGAGTCAAGAAAGGGACTAGGATATTTTTCAAAAATTTTCTTTTTATCTAACCACTCTTTAGCACCATTCTTAGATCTGTTGATTGCAGAAAGTACTATAGATGCTAAAGTGGATCAACTGTCACCTATGAAAACACTTCTCATGATTGTTTGGAAGAACCAAAGCTGATCTCCAACCTAACCTGACAATCTATTGCTTGTCTTGGGGCTTGGTATACAAGGGATCGGAATCCTCCTGCAAGTCTGGAAGGTAATAGTCTGTGTGCTTCTGATTCCCTTCCCTCTCTCTCTTCAGCATCCTAAGGAAAGAGATAAATTATTTGTATAAAGATGTGATATGATATCTTGAGAAGTAGAGGGGTAGGAGTGATTCCTGCGACCCCACTATTCTACTTTAAAAGATTCATCAAAGCGAGGGGTAGGATTGATTCCTGCGACCCCACTATTCGCTTATTCAAAGGTATGTGTTACTAAGTCAATGAGATAACGCAAAGATAGCCTTTGTGGCAATCAGTGTTCATCAAAATTTAAAACTATGAGGATCCACAGAAGAGAGATAAAAGGGGGAAGAAAGGGATCAGAGAAGACTTGCCTGTGTGTTCAGAAACTTGCTTGAGTTGAGTCCATGTGTTTCTTGATCGATATCCCCAAGGTAAAGCCTGCACTTTTATTTTTATGCATAAATGAGATCAGTAGAGGGGATACACAGACATGATTGTTAAGATATTTGGCTAGGAGATTTAGTTGCTAAGCTAGGATACGGCATAATGTACTCATGTGATTAATAGGCATAAGATGTGGCTTGCAACAAAGTAGAGGTGATGATCCTAAAGTTAAGATTTAAATTGAGTCCCTGCTATTTTCAAACTTCTTTCTAAGACTACCTGTGTGTTTGCTTGAGGACAAGCAAAATGTTAAGTCTGGGGGAGTTGATATACCATGATTTTGACCCACTTTTACTCATGGTATTTATATGATTTTACTATATATATATATATCTATGTTTTGGAGTCTTTAAGGTATGTTTTCAGGTTCAAGGGCATTTTGGAGTAAAGTGACGTTTTAGGTGCCATATGGAGCTTAAAGGAGAGTTTTCCCGAGATGACTTGAAGATCAGACGTCGAGGTCGATATCCAGAGTTACATATCGATCGATACACATTACGTGTAATCGATCGATAACGCATTTGAAGAAATGACGACGAGATACTCCATCGATCGATGTACACATAGTAACATCGATCGATATCGAGCGTGCAGAAGAAGGAAGAATATTCTCAATCGACGTGAAGCCCAAGATGTCTCAATATTACTATAATGCCCCTGACGAGTTTTTAACCTAATTGTACTCAATATTTATACCTTTGCCTATGTGTTTTGGCAAAGTAAGCTTTTACAACATATCATTGTTCTAGCACTTCTTACTTATCAATAAAGTATTCTTTTTATTTCTGTTCTCATCTAAGGTTATAGGATTCCAAGTTTAGATGAAAGATACAAAGAGATTTGTTATCACGAGGAACTTGATTGTTCGGTCTTCTAAATGAATCTCTATTATTACCTAGGTGCTATGAATCACTCAGTCATGTCTGAGTAGATTCCGTTGTTAGATTTAGGGTTCAAATAGTAATGAGGGATTAGCCCCAACTATGGACTGTTGAGTTATATACTCATTATCCTGATGAACCCTAATGCTTATTCTAGAGTAGCTAACTAGAATATGATCTTGGAATTGATTTAATCCATAAATCAGTCTCCTGACATCATCTTGAATAAGCTAAGATCCTCTAGGGATAAGCGAGAGCCGGTCTATGATCTTGGTGAACACATATTCGATTCGATCTAGAGCTATATCGATCGATACTCAAATAGAGTAGTCGATCGACGACACACATATCGATCGATACAAGCTGTCAAACATCGATCGATATTGTCGACAGACAGATCAATAGATAAGTCTAGTAACAACATTTATTGGCCAAATCTAAAGAGTCGAAGTTCTTTAGTATATGCAAGCAACTCATTAAAACACCCACAGCATTATAATCCTGAACTAGCTGAATAGTAACCTTAAATCTAACTATTTCTCTAATTACTTACAACCCTAAAACATTCTCTTGAGCAATTAATCATTGCTCACAACTGCAATTTACATTTAAACCATTTCAACCTAGCTTAGTCACTAAGGATTACTATCTTTTGTGTTCCTTCGCTCCCCGTGAATTCGATCCCTAAGTACTACATCTGAACCTCTTATTTGAGAGAGTAATTCAATCCTAGGGTAATTTGAGTGAGATCACCAAACTCGAGGGTTCTTTATAGGCCCGGAGGCTCTATAGACCCTAGGATCGTATTAAACCCGTAGGTTTAATAGACCCTAAGGTCTCAATGAACCCGGAGGTTCGAGGACCTTGAGGTCTCAGTGAACCCGGAGGTTCGAGTACCCTGAGGTCTGAGTGAACCCAAAGGTTCGAGGACCCTGAGGTCTCAGTGAACCCGGAGGTTCGAGGACCCTGAGGTCTCAGTGAACCCAAAGGTTCGAGGACCCTGAGGTCTCAGTGAACCCGGAGGTTCGAGGACCCTAAGGTCTCAGTGAACCCAGAGGTTCGAGGACCCTGAGGTCTCAGTGAACCCGGAGGTTCGAGGACCTTGAGGTCTCAGTGAACCCAAAGGTTCGAGGACCCTGAGGTCTCAGTGAACCCGGAGGTTCGAGGACCCTGAGGTCTCAGTGAACCCAAAGGTTCGAGGACCCTGAGGTCTCAGTGAACCCGGAGGTTCGAGGACCCTGAGGTCTCAGTGAACCCGGAGGTTCGAGGACCCTGAGGTCTCAGTGAACCCGGAGGTTCGAGGACCCTGAGGTCTCAGTGAACCCAAAGGTTCGAGGACCCTGAGGTCTCAGTGAACCCGGAGGTTCGAGAACCCTGAGGTCTCAGTGAACCCAAAGGTTCGAGGACCCTGAGGTCTCAGTGAACCCGGAGGTTCGAGGACCCTGAGGTCTCAGTGAACCCAGAGGTTCGAGGACCCTGAGGTCGTATTGAACACAGAGGTTCTTGACTCGGAGGCCTTTATTGAATCCAGAGATTCTAGACCCGGATGTCGTATTGAAGCCAAAGGTTCTTGACCAGGAGGTTGTGGAACCTTGAGGTTCTTTGGACTCTTAGGTCTGTGGAACCCTGAAGTTCTTTGGACCCTTAGGTCTAAGGGACCTTGAGGTTCTAGGGACCCTTAGGTCTTAAGAACCCTGAAGTTCTTTGGACCCTTAGGTCTATGGAACCTTGAGGTTCTAGGGACCCTTAGGTCTTAGGAACCCTGAAGTTCTTTGGACCCTTAGGTCTATGGAACCTTGAGGTTCTAGGGACCCTTAGGTCTTAGGAACCCTGAAGTTCTTTGGACCTTAGGTCTATGGAACCTTGAGGTTCTAGGGACCCTTAGGTCTTAAGAACCCTGAAGTTCTTTGGACCCTTAGGTCTTTGGACCCGAAGGTCTTTGGACCCGAAGGTCTTTGGTAAACCCGAAGGTCTTTGGACCCGAAGGTCTTTGGACCCGAAGGTCTAGGGAACCTTGAGGTTCTAGGGACCCGAAGGTCTTTGGACCCGAAGGTCTTTAGACCCGAAGGTCTAGGGAACCTTGAGGTTCTAGGGACCCAAAGGTCTTTGGGCCCGAAGGTCTTTGGACCCGAAGGTCTTTGGACCCGAAGGTCTTTGGACCCTTTGATCTTTGGACCCGAAGGTCTCTGGATTTTTATGCTTTTGGGGAGTCTTTTTGATCGCTCTCTGCTGCCTAGAGGCGCGCCACTCTCGATCTAAATTGAGAAGTCGCACTGTGCTACCCGTGGGCATAGGCCATTCTCGAAAATCTCAATGCTGCACTCTACCTTTCTGCAGAAAGGTCACTCTCAGACTTACTGTGGTCTGGAATGGGTCCCCCCGCAAGGTTCTTTCAACCCAGACACACTACCTTCCACGTCTGGATAGGTATTAAATTGTTTGTGCTTAACCGGTTATTTGCACTTTGCTCTTTGCATATCAGCCGCCAGAATCTGATTACAGTACTTGGCCGTGTACGTCATGCCCCTGCGTGCATTTAGCTTATAGCGTTTTTCACGAGGGTTTGAGTGGCACTAGTACGTGGTCCCCGCATAATTCTTGGCTATAGGCCTTTACGCGGGGCCCTATCGTGCAGATATCGGCTCAGGGCTGATCAGACCCCTTCAATATCTGTCTGCACCTATGGTGAGTAGCCTCACCAGCTAGGGGGCTAACTAAGATCTGAGGTCCCTAGGGTCCTGGTCCAGCTGCCCCATTAAGTATTTAAATATATAATAGTAGTAATAATAATTTAGAAATGATAGAGTTTGTGGTGCAAGGCGTTCCAGAAGTTGGGTTGGACCTTGTCCTTGTTGTCTTGCAGCTTATAGGCTCCTGCCCCTTGCACCTCAATTACCTTATAAGGGCCATCTCGTCCAGGGGGTGTTTTCCGGCTGATTTGTCCTTGTGTGGTCGCAGACTCGCCTTAGGACCCAGTCTCCTTTCTGGAGGGTTCTGAACCTGACCTTTTTGCTGTACACGTAATATAGGGTTCGCCATGATCGGAGGTCCCTTGGAGCCTGATCCAGCTAGTATGTCCCTATATTTATTTTTGTTGATGTCCCACTTATATGCAATTGCATAGGTTCGCTCCCGGAACTTCGGAGTCGGAGCCGGAGCTTCAAGGTCGGAGCCGGAGCTTTGAGGTTGGAGTCAGAACTTCGGAGTTGGAGCCGGAACTTCGAAGTTGGAGTCGGAACTTCGGAACTTCAGAGTTGGAGCCGGAGCTTTGAAGTTGGAGTCGGAACATTGAAGTTGGAGTCGGAACTTCGGAACTTCAGAGTTGGAGTCGGAACTTCTTCACGTGGGCATTTGAATATCGGGGTCCTGCTCGAACGACTCTGAAGACCTAGATCTTGTTTACTCCCAACTGTTTGCCCCTTATCTTTCGATTTCATTGGTGAAGTCGGGAGATAACATGTTTGCTTTGGTAAGCCAGAGTTGGTCTATCTCTTGAGGCTTGTTGTGAGCAGGACGTCGCTTCTCCAATGCCCATTTTTCAGGGTTCTTCTTAGGCATGGGCCGTGCTGAACCTGGGGCAGAGTCGTCTTTCCTACAGCAGACCGGGGTCTGTAGTAGGTATCTATAGGCGCTGAACCTGACTGGAGATGATATTGCAGGGTTTGGGACCCTGATCTTTTATCTCGGTGGACGAGTAGATTTGCTTTCAGGCCCATGTGGATCTCTTCTAGTGATGTAAGGTTTGATGGAGACGGACTTGTTGATGCTTCGGTGAGCGTTGACATTCATCCGTTGGATACAGGATCCTTGGACCTGTAGCAGGACCTTTGGAGGAACGAAGGCCTTATTCTCTCATTTCTTGGGGTGACGAGCTCCTTTATTGGTGTAAGGTCTTTGTGGAACGTGGCCTTCAAGTAGTCTTGTTGTTTGGCTGGCAAAGACCACTGGTGTCTGATGCAGGTGACCTGCTGCCCCTTTGGAAGAGGGAATTCTTGATCCCAGGCAGGAAGGATCCGTCTTTTTAGAGCAGGGCCTTGGTGGTATATAGCCATGTTTTTGCCAGATCCGAATGGTGTATAACCAGGTCAAGCAGGGATTACTTGATTTACCTCAGTAAGTATGTCCTTGGTTATGCCCCAAATGATTGGATGTTGGCTAGAGCGTGATCTTCTGAAGGGCCTACATCCTGGAAAAGAAATATTCTCCTGCCCATGTTTTCCTCTCTCTTTGCTTGGTTTCTTGGGGACGTACATGATCCTGGGCAGGAGGAGTTGTTGGGGCGTAGTGATATGTTGAATGGGAACTCGTAGTTCCTGCTGATTCTCCTTTGTAATTGCATTGGCTTCGGAGGGTCTTCGGGTTTTGCATTTGAGGATCCGAGGACTGTAAGGGATTCTTTTAATGCCCCAGAGTTTAACTCTTGTTCCGCTATCTCAAGCCCGGAGGATGAATTGACTTAACGCAGTATCACGCTCTGTCCACTGGAGTTGGACCTCTCTCGATGTTGGATGGATGAAGGATAAAGTTGAGACTGCACCTGTCACCTTTTATGAAACCGTTCGAAACCTGGTCCTTCTCGAAACCCGATGACTATGGAGATATCCTCTTGGAGCTTGTAGGTTATGGGATTCTTCCTCTTGAAACATGGATTTTCGTGGGCTTCATCCCCCTGAACTCATAGGTTGTGGAATTGACTCTATTGGCGCCCGGAAGCTCTGGCATATGTCCTTCTGAAACAAGGGGGCGGTAAGACATATCCTCTTTAAATCTGGAGGTTAGAGGTGAAGTAGCAATACTGAGTCGTCCTTGAGCTTGGATAGCGGGGTCCTAGATAAAAATTGACCCGAGGCAGGAATGGACCGCTCTGGAGCAGGATCCTTCGTTTGGATAGCATAGGTTTACCCGGCTGGGAATGCTTCCTTGCATGGATTAGCGCCTTTTACTGCAGATTAGGACGTGGTTAATCCATTCCTACTGTTGACCTTTTGTGCGTATTGCTTTGCTCCTATTCGTTGGATCTCCTCGTTTTGTAGGTGTCGTGTTGTGACTTCTCCTAGCTGCTCTCTGCTCCCACTTGGATGAGCCACTCTCAGCGTTTTCTGGATGTCACTTAACGGCTTGTCACTTTTTCTTGGATCCTCCTTGTTGTGGACAAGCCAACGAGATTTCTTGATGCGTGTTGCCCCTCGGGTTAACGCTCTGCCCCAGCTTTCCTTGTGATCGTGTCTTCCGTTAGAGGTTCCAGAAGACATGTGGCCTTTGGAAATCTAGAGAGACATGTGGCTTTAGCTTCCTTTAGAAGTACATTAGGGTACATCACCAGGAAAAGAGGTAGTAAGGTGATCGGAGCTTGCTTTCTTTTAAGGTGAACAGCTGTAGACCCGGAACCTAG
Organism: Hirschfeldia incana; assembly: GCA_026261945.1. Taxonomy (NCBI): domain Eukaryota; kingdom Viridiplantae; phylum Streptophyta; class Magnoliopsida; order Brassicales; family Brassicaceae; genus Hirschfeldia; species Hirschfeldia incana. The sequence continues at coordinate 1,972,423 of JABCMI010000030.1, forward strand.
ATTAGGACCTGAGTCCAGAATCTGGAAGCTGGGATCCAGGACCCGGAAGTTCGGATGTCTCCTTTGGCTGAGGAGTAGCGGGAGCAAGAGTTATCCTACTTCTTTTACACGGTTCTGAATGAGTGGAGGATATGACGACCATCAAGCTGTGATGTTGAACTAGCTTTTCCTCTGGATCCTTGGCAGGAGGCAAAGCGGCGGTTTACCCAGCACTTGGGCAAGGTTCCTCATGCTTTTGGTTGGTTCGTAGCATTTCCGCAGGAACTCCGTGGAATTCACCGAATTTTGAAAGGCGCTCTCTAGCTATTCTACCGCCTAGATGCTAGAACCTAGAAAGAAGGATGGTTCCATGTTACCTTTTAGTGGTCGCACGGTATGCATGAAGTACTCCTGGGAACCCTTCTTTTGGCTCCTCCTTTGGGATTCGTCAATGTATCAACTCGGATGGAAGGCGTTGTGCCCTCCTTGAGTACTTTTCCCCTCGTCACATGGGGTGGAGTAGGTGCGTTCCATGTGCCTAGATCCTGCTAGATTGTTGCCAGTGGGTTGCACGTCGATATTTGATGTTGATGAGGACTGCTCCTATTCGGGATCGTCGAATCCAAAGGTTGCAAAAGTCTACTTGGATTTAAGGTCCGGAACTAGCAGGGACCAGAGACTAAAGGGATTTGATTATTGGTTGGGACCTGGAATCAGCGAGGACCAAAGACTGTAGAGGTCGGATCTTTGGTTGGGACCTGGAACCAGCAAGGACCAGAGACCATAGGAGACTGATTTGTGGTTTAGGTCCGAGATCTGCATGGAATAGCAGGATCTCATAGGTGGTTCCTTCATATGACCTTGCTGCTGCTGTTATCATAGTGCTGTCCTTTGTAGGAGAGTTGTTTCCAGCCATGTGGGCCACGGATGCGATGAGAAGAAGTTGTTCCTTGCCCCTGGGTGGCTGGGATGGAGACCTTTTGCAGGAATAAAGGGAATATCCCTTCCACCTATCACCATCGTCACGTAGTTTAGGAGTGCCCCTCCTTCTAGCGCCAAACTGTTAGGGTATTTTCTGGTACAAGCGATTCGTGCTCAGCCTACGGAATGATAGGAGGAAGGAGACAAGTAGTCGTAGTGCTTTCTCCTGCTTCAGTGGATGATGAACCAAGAGATCCTGCTCTTAGGATACTGCCATAAGGGTATGGGCCAGTATATGTCGTCAGGTCTTTGTTCTAGCAAGGGATATTGGCCATTAGGCAAGGGATGCCTATCAATGACAAGGGCCACAGGGTCTATGATGAGGGCCGCACGGTCTTCATGATGTATGGTAGATGGTTCCTGGTTCTGAAGATGTCTCCTGGGTTCCGAGTCGTGGAACCATGGAAGGATTGGGGATTTATAGCTGCATCCCATAGTGGGGATTGCCTACGTACCCCTCGGAAGGGGATCAAGCCATTCATAGTTCATATATTGTGGGCGCGTAGCCTAGATGGGCACGTGGCCTGGTGGGCACGTGGCCTTGGTGGGCACATGGCCTTGTGGAGGCGCGTAGCCTGATGGGAGCACATAGCCTTAGAAGCACATGGCTCTGTAGTTGATAGGAGTCATCTATTGTAGAAAGCGCATGGCTGGAATAGATAATGGGATCGTCGGGATGCTGCAGTGAGCATGGAGCTTCGGTATGCTTCATGGAGCATGAGGTGTCGCTGCTGATGAGCTGGAGATCGTAGCCTGGATGAACATGTAGAGTTGTAGGCATGCTACAATGAGCATAGGACGCCATCTTGCTGGTTATAATCTCAGGGATTCATCCTCCATAGATATGTCGGTGAAAGTAGTCTTTTAGGTCAATTCTTGCCTCGGTAGCCATTAAATTGACCATGGGAGTTTATATCTTCTGTAGATGGACGTCTTCCTCTACTGTGGATATGCAGCAATGATTATAGAGCATCATCTAGCTGGTAGATCTCGTCAGTAGTCGGTGTCTCAAAGAGGATGGTCTTCTCGACATGAAATAATGCATAAGCGGCTATCGAGCTTGTCCTCTCTGTGTCTTCACGTGTTCCTCTCTCTTCTAGGGTTTATTAACCCTATATTTATAGTCTAGGTCGTGCCTCATCTCTAAGATTTGGTAATATTCAATATATCCTTAGATAATAGAATACTACCATTTTTCTTAATGGCGATTAAATATCTTGGAATGTTTCCTCTTTCTCCTTTTAGATTTAAGGAAATTCGACCATAACATGGTAAATATGAATATTTACCATGTCTTGAAGTTTTCCTTTTTACTCAGAGGCAGGGTTCGGACCTGGACCCTAGACCCAGGACCCTGGACCCTTCTCGGAGAAGGATCCAGAAATCAAGGGCCCATTCGGAAGCTGGAGAAAACTCAGGTCTGGGATATTTTTCCCCAACAGAATCATACGCAAGTATAACAGACATTCAAGTCGAAAATTTCATATGAGACATGGAGTCCCATACGAAATAGTAACAGATAACGGATAACCGTTCAGTTCTACTCGCTACAAAGCATTTTGCGAAAAATGAAAGATCCGACTAAACAAATCAACTCCCAGATATCCGCAGTGCAACGGGCAGGTAGAAACGATCAATAAAACTGTCCTCCACGGACTTAAGAAACGTTTGGATGAAAAGAAAGGAAGATGGGCAGATGAACTCGAAGGGTTCCTCTGGTCGCATCGCACGACCCCGAGGCGCGCAATCGGAGAAAAGCCCTTCGCCCTCGTATACGGGACAGAATGCATGATCCCTGTAGAGGTCGAATTTCATGGAGTTCGAAGAAGACTTCTCCCGGAACGGGAAGAAATCAACAATGCCATGCTATTGGATAGCCTCGACCTCGTCAACGAGCAACGAGATCGAGCCCTAATCCAAATCCAAAACTATCAACACGAAGTAGAAAAATACTATAACTCCAACGTCCGAAATCATCGGTTCAACGTAGGAGACTTAGTAATCCGACAAAACGCAGGAAAATTGGGAGCAAACTGGGAAGGACCATACAGGGTCATAAAAATAATCCGACCTGGTTCCTACGAAATAGCCAACATGCAAGGTGTGAAGATTCCAAGAACTTGGAACATCACGCATCTCAAAAAATACTACCACTAAAACATCGCAATCACTGAACTACGAGACGGCTTGATCTCCGAAAGGAGTACGTACGCAGTTTGTCGAAAGAAAACCCCAGCTGTTCTTCTCTCTAAAAAAAGGGGGGGGGGAATAGGTGCGTGTACATATACTCGTATACTCAACCATGAAAATATATTCTTATGTCCAACCTGGTTCAAGACATTGAAACACTAGAAATCAAGAACCAATAAAGGAAAAAAAACATAAAGCATTGCAAGACGTCGCAAACGCCCAAAGATGATTTTTCCTCAAACAACAACTCATTAAACTCTTCTCCAAAAACTTGCTCCAATAGTAAAACGGTAGTATCTACCACCAAGTTCGTTGCTGATTACATCGAACTCCTAACGTCCTAAACAGACCAAGTCGTCCTAGAAAAACGACTCTCATACATCCGACACAAGGATAATAGCGCTATAAAAGAACCTATCGAGTCGGTTAGAGAGATGCCCGGTTCCAACCAAACGAATCGTATAAGTCGAGAACCTATCGCGGACTATAAATTGGTATGGGATCAGGTTGAAAATATAACGGGATATCAAAGATATGAGATCCTAAAACATGCCTCTGTGCGTATGTCAAAAGTCTTCGTGACGCTCTACATCACGGAAAACTCACAGACTTCGAATGCCACACTACCGAAGCCCGATAGGCCGACAAGGCCCAATCAATTGGTAAGGGAAACTAGGTCAAGTCACCCGAGCAGGGAGTATAAAAGGAGAGGAGAGAGCAAAGGAGAAGGGATCGACACTTAGACATAACACACTTGGCGGCGAGATTAGAGTTTTTGTCCGTACAATCATCTCTCTGTTTGTTGAACTTTTCCAGTTAAACGCTCTCCTAGGTCCGGCTTGTTTCCTTATTTCTCCACCTTTGTAATCTCACTCTGAAATCTAATAAATACCCCTGTTCAACCCATTTGAAGTTATTCGCGCCCAACCTGAGTCGTCGTCTGACGACGAAAGCTGTACCAAAGAAGTTCTCGAGTCGTCAGACCTGCGAGAATTCCTTAAGAGAAAGGCAACTCAGGAGATCGGGAAACCCCCTGGTGCTTCCGATCTCAGGTCGAAGCTTTACCCTAAAAGGTTGAAGCACGCGTCCCCCGATGAAGCTCCTGTTTCTGATCTGCGAGAGCGACTGAGCCAAAGAAGGCGACTTACGCGCGAAGCTGAACAGTAATAAAGCCGATCAACCGGAAGAGAGTAAAGATCTCCGCGACGTTCTCCTCAAGAAGCAGTCAAGCACAAGACCACGAATCAATGTAATCATGGGAGGAACGCCGCCTTGCGGAGACTCGGTGCGGTCTGTGAAGGGTCATCGCCGACAAGCAGAAACGTCTCAGCATTGGCCGCAGAAGCCTCCCAACGATCCCAAGATCTCTTTCTCTCCGGATGATTTGTTCGGAGTTAGCTTGCCTCACAACAATCCACTGCTCGTCGTCTTAGCAATCGATAAGTACGACGTTACTAAGGTGCTTATCGATACCAGAAGCTCGTTGGATATCATTTTTCAAGAGACTCTGGTCAAGATGGGAATCGATCTAAAGGACGCGAAACCATCATCGAGAACACTCACTGGCTTCAATGGTTCCTCCGAGGTAACCCTCGGAACCATCCGTTTTACGGTCCAAGCAGAGGGAGTGACTAGAGTGGTCAAGTTCTTGGTAGTCAGCACAAAGACTCCTTATCACGTGATTCTCGGGACCCCGTGGCTACATTCAATGCGAGTATCGCATCCACGTATCATCAGTGCGTCAAGTTCCCGGGAATTGACGGAACAATTAAGTCTATTCGCGGAGACCAGCGTGCAGCCCGAGATCTCCTGATTGCGACCATCAAGCTACAGCACTCACAATCCCTCGTCAATTCGGTATCACCACCAATAAGCAAGGTATGCCCTCAGAAAGAAGAAGTACTCGAGGTGCCGGATGACGACTCGGATCCGAGCAAAGTTCTCCGCATCGGTGCGTATCTCTCCCACGAAATGAAGCTCAAGATTATAGATTTCCTAAAGCAGAATCTATCGACCTTCGCATGGTCGGTGTCCGACATGCAAGGAATTGATCCCGCGATCACGACCCACGAATTGAACGTAGACCCGAACATCAAGCCAATTCGTCAGAAGAGGCGGAAGTTGGGTCCCGAGAGATCGAAGGCAGTCATTGAGGAGGTTGAACGCCTACTCAACGCCGGATCAATTACTGAAGTCAGGTACCCGGAATGGTTAGCCAATCAGGTCGCCGTGAAGAAAAAGAATGGCAAGTGGCGTATGTGTGTTGATTTCACGGACCTTAACAAAGCTTGCCCGAAAGATAGCTATCTGTTGCCGAACATCGATCGATTAGTCGAGTCCACTACCGGGAACGAAATGCTTACCTTTAAGGACGCCTTCTCGAGATACAATCAGATAATGATGCATCCCGATGACCGAGAAAAGACCTCGTTCATCACCGACCGAGGAACCTACTGTTACAAGGTAATGCCTTTCGGGTTAAAGAATGCTGGAGCGACGTATCAGTGGTTGGTCAAACGCATGTTCGCCAAACAGCTCGGGAAGACAATGGAAGTTTACATTGACGACATGCTAGTCAAATCTTTCCGAGGAGACGATCATCTGCCTCACCTAAAGGAATGTTTCGAAATCCACAACGCATACAAGATGAAGCTTAATCAGACCAAATGTACCTTTGGCGTTTCGTCCGGAGAGTTCCTCGGATACATCGTAACACAGAGAGGAATTGAAGCAAATCCGAAACAGATCTCAGCCTTCCTCGATCTTCCAAGTCCTAGAAACTGCCGAGAAGTCCAGCGACTGACCGGCAGAATCACAGCTCTCAACAGGTTTATCTCATGATCAACCGATAAATGCCTTCCCTTCTACGATCTCCTCCGAGGGAACAAGAAATTCCTCTGGGATGATAAGTGCGAGGAAGCATTTACTCAACTCAAACCCTACCTTACATCTCCCCCGATCTTAGCCAAGCCGAACGTAGGCGACGTCTTATCTCTGTATATCGCTGTATCCTCTGCTGCTATCAGCAGTGTCTTAATCAAGGAAGACCACGGGGAGCAAAGGCGGGTATTCTACATGAGCAGGCGGATGACCGGACCCGAGACCCGACATCCAACGCTCGAGAAGATGGCTTTGGCAGTGGTAGAGTCAGCGAGAAAATTCCGTCCCTATTTTGAATCTCATTCAGTGAAGGTTCTAACCGATCAACCGCTGAGAACCGTGTTGCAAAACACGAATAGAGCAGGCCGACTAACCAAGTGGGCGATCGAGCTTGGTGAGCTCGACATCACTTACAAGTGCCGAACAGCTGCCAAAGCTCAGGTTCTCGCAGATTTTCTCGTGGAATTATCTCCCGAATTGGCCCAGGATCTCGAAGTACCCGATACAAATTGGATTCTCCACGTCGACGGTTCCTCGACGAACAAAGGCTCAGGAGCAGGAGTCCAACTCCAGTCTCCAACGGGGGAACTCATCAGACAGTCATTCAGCCAAACGACTAAGCGCGTACTGTCACTCGCAACTCGTCGCAAGTCAATTTAGTGGGGAGTACAATGCACGAAATGACAGGATGGACGCTTACCTTCGAGTTGTCCAAGCACTAGCAAAGGAGTTCGAATTTTTTGAGCTAACAAAGGTCCCCCGCAGAGAGAACGTATGCGTCGACGCTTTGGCAGCACTCGGAAGCAAGCTTCGTGACCAAGTCAAGAGAACTATCCCGATCCATCGGATTGAGATACCGAGCATCAACATCTCGGCGGAGGCAATGGACTTTGTCACTGCAGTCTCCGAGATAACGTCCCAGTCAGAGACTAGCGGCGACGTCGAGATGACCGATCAATACCAAGCAGCAAACGACTAGAGAGTAGAGTTCATCGAGTATCTCACAAACGGAGCGGTTCCGACTGATAAATGGGCTGCGAGACGCCTCCAGAGACATAGTCCACACTATGTCATCATGGAAGGGGAACTCCACTGAGTAACCGCTAGTAAAGTCCTGCTCAAGTGCGTTTATGGTGAGCAAACGAGGTTGGTCATGGCTGAGACTCACGAAGGAGCCGGTGGAAACCACTCCGGAGGACGAGCACTCGCCCTAAAGATCCGAAACGTAGGATTCTTTTGGCCAACACTGAACACGGACTGCGAAGCATATGCTCGGAAGTGCAAGAAATGCCAAAGGCACGCTTCGAGCATTCACAGCCCTACAGAGCTATTAAGAACCTCAGCAGCTCCATACCCATTCATGCGATGGGGAATGGATATCATTGGGCCGATGCCGAACTCTCGCCAGCGTCGTTTTGTTCTAGTTCTAACCGACTATTTTACCATGTGGATCGAAGCCGAAGCTTTTGCTCAAGTAACCGAGAAAGAAGTTCGAGGTTTTGTTTGGAAAAACATAATTTGTCGTCACGGTTTACCTTACGAAATCGTGACGGACAATGGTTCTTGGTTCATCTCAGGAGGATTCAAGGATTTCTGCAGCAAGTGGGATATCAGGCTAAGTATGTCAACGCCGAGATATCCCCAGGGGAATGGACAGGCCGAGTCATCGAACAAAATCATCATTGATGGAATCAAGAAACGTCTCGACCTAAAGAAGGAACATTGGGCCGACGAACTCGACGGCGTTCTTTGTTCGCACCGAACAACCCCAAGAGGCGCGACCAAATCAACCCCATTTTCCCTTGCTTACGGAATGGAGGCGATGGCTCCCGCAGAAGTTAATGTCACAAGTCTTCGCCGAGCAAAGATGCCCCAGTACGTCGAGCTTAACCGCGAGATGCTGCTGGATGCTCTCGACGAGCTCGAAGAGAAGCGAGACCAAGCCGTACTTCGAATCCAGAATTACCAAAATCAGATCGAGAGTTATTACAACAAGAAAGTCCGAAGACCCCTCGAACTCGGAGACTTAGTCCTGCGAAAAGTCTTCGAGAACACCAAGGAGCTAAATGCTAGAAAGCTCGGGGCAAACTGGGAAGGACCTTACAAGATTACCCAAGTCGTCAAATCAAGAGTTTATCGACTTGAGACTTCCCGCGGAGAGGCAGTCCCACGAGCCTGGAACTCAATGCACCTTCGTCGTTTTCATTCGTAAAAACGAATCAATACTTATTCTACCGAACAAATGACTACCGTCACAGTTTGCTCGTAAAAAAAAAAAAAAAAAAAAAAAAAAAAAAAAAAAAAAACCAGTAGATGCACGCTACGGTCACTTCTACACGTCCGAGCAATGACCTACGTCACTTTTGCTCGGGCAAACCGAACTACGAAAGGCTTGATCCTCCTCGGAGGTACGTAGGCATCCCCTCTACGGGGTCCAGCCCCAACAAAAACAAAAACCAAAATTTAGACTCGGCAATTCGTCCCACTTGTTCTATCAAGACAAGCATTACGAACATTGTCTCGAGCAAACGATCCCAGCCCCTTACCAAACAAGCGGCGCACGGGTACTCGCCCCGATCAATCGCTCAGATCCTGATCAGGTCTCGAGCAAAGGGAAATAGGAGTCCGAGTCACCGATGCAACCTGCATTGACTGACTCATCGAGAACTTTTGAAACCTTATCACGGATGAAGAACAAAGGGTTGGCCGACCAAGTTTCTCTCATTCACTGTGTAGCGTTTGGATACATTTTCCTTGTAAAACTTATCAATAAAATTCCTGCTGTTGCTTATTCCATTAAATCTCGTATGATTAATCGGGTTCACAAGCGTCTAATCGGCAGAAGAAAAATTTTCCTAAGGCATCAACAACTATCTTTGAGGTGCCTAAGTTTTTTAAAAAAATGCTCGAAAATAAGACAAGTCTTAACATAAAAGCAAAAGGGGATAAAACCCCGAGTTTCAACAACAAAGCCCACACGGGCAAACAACAAAAGGCATTAAAAGGTTCAAAGGCTTCAAAGAGCCATAGCCGAAATAAAAAATACAACAACAATGAGTTCATCCATCAAGGGCCGGATGATCCTTGCTTCCATCGGTCCTTCCCACCTCTCCTTCCTCAGGACCCGAGACGCGCCCAAACGGTCGACTCGACGTCTCTTCTTGTTTTTGAACAGCCAAAGGTTCTGCACCATCTCCCTCTGAGCGATGCCTCGACTTCTCGCCTTTGGATTTGGATTTGGATTTGGATCCCGTCTCCGAATCGTCAGAACTGGAACCTGTCAGACCGGCGGCTTTGAGGGCGGCCTTAGATGGAGACTCGGCCTGATCATTGTAAAGAAACTCGGAAACAAGCTTGGTCGCTATAACGACCAAGCTCCATACAAAGCTCCATACGAAGCTCCATACGAAGCTCCATAAGTGCCAAGATGGCAACAATTCCGAGCAGAGCCTTACAAGCTCTTACCTTGTTGTAACGCTCATACGCATATTCGGAATAAATCCTTCTTTCGCACTTTTTTATGATTTCTTATTTTTTATCGTCTTTTATTTTGTGTTTTGATTGCTTGACGTGTGGTTTCTCAGATATTCGGGACCTCTGGGAAATTAGGGTTTTCCTAGTTTCCTAATTTATACGATTTATTGACGATGCAAATTCCGGTTCCCATAGGAATGCGGTTGGTTTGTCTTTCAAAGCTCTTCGTTTGACCCCGTTCATCTATCAAAACGATGGGCGGTGGAGAGCTTCGGGATCTTTCGCCAACATTTGCTCGGCCTTCCGTGGTATATGGACAGGATTGGAATGATGTTCAATCGACCCAGTCGACTTTCCAGAGTGTGTCTTTGGTGTTGAAGGAACGCGGAGCCCACAGTGTCGCGTTTGTCATACCACGACCTGATCAGCGGCCATGCTCCCCTCGGGTCGGCTTTCAATGCGTTTATGAGTCTTTCTTTTAGAAAGATTCAAAGCTATGGTTCCCAATTCCTCGCCTGATTACCTCTTATTGTGCGCGTCGTGAAATAGCTTTGACCCAGTTGATGACGGGGGCTGTAAGAATTGATGTTGCCGTGATGGTGATGGCAGCGGATATCGATGGATCGATGTATGTTCTAGGTTTCGAAGAGTTGACGCAGAACCAACCGAAGCCGAGTGGTTTCTGCACTGTGCAAATGCGTTCGGCATTTCACATCTTGACCGGTCATCCCTCTGGGAAGAAATGTTGGCAACTTTCTTATTTTTATTTTAGGCCGGTAGTTTATCCAATACCAAACGACCGATATATATATTTCTGCAGTTCCCCTTCCGAATACAATTGGTCCGCATGATACCTTTTATTCGGATCTCTCGAAGATTGTGGTGTTCAATCAGCAAACATGTGGGAATTTCAATCATGAGAGGATCAGTCACCAGCGGGAATGTATCGCGAAAGGTACTCTACCAAAGGCTTGTTTGATTTATTAGTCATTACTTTTTCCTCATATCAGTTGGCTCTTTTTTCGTTGTAGATGATTGGACGCAGGACGTTCCGTGTGTGACAAACACGGGGAAGAGGATAAAACTTCCACTCATCAGAATACGTCGAAGGCGTATCCGAGTTATGGCGAGATGTTATGCGCCCAACTCGGGGGCAAGAACTTTGGTTCTACGTCTGCGTCCAAGGGAAAAATCTCGAGCTTGCTAAGGAAGCGGCTGACAGCGTGAAAAAAAGTCAAGGCAACGGATCCGTTTATCATAAAACTAAGTATTCCGACGATTTACGCTTCGACGGAAGAGCTGACTGAACCGGCTTCAGGCGAAAGCCTCTCGAAAAAGAGGAGGAAAAAAAAGAAAAGCAAATCTTCGGTTGGGTTGGGTGACGAGAAAGACTTGGCTGGAGAAAATCGAGTGGAGGACGATCGCTCGGCTGCCGAGGGGGACCGTCTCGACGATCTGACTGAAAGGGAACCCATCGAGTCGCCTTGCGCGAAGAGGAAAGAGCCGGCTGGCGGAGCTTCTCCCGGCCTTGGCAAAGGAGAAGATAGCTCCTTGAGGAGATAGCTCTGCCGGCTTCTCGTTTGCTGCCTTGGGGAGGATCAATCCCTTCGTCCGATAGGCTGGTATCAGCTACGTCTGTGTGTTGGTCCTTTCGTCATAACAAGGATGTACCATTCGCAAGTGATCCCTGCGCGTGTGCTGAGCTCGCGCGCCAACTCCCGGGTAGTTCGCACTTGATGCCGGAAATCTCGGAGCTTGCATTTCTGGCCAGGTCCATCAAGTCTGCCCAAGCTGACGTAGAGGTTGTTAAGATTTGTTTCCTTATTTTTCATAGCTTTCCTTGTGTGCGCGATTGATTATTGTGCTCTCTTTTCCTTGTCTTTGTGTAAATCTTCGCAGGCTGCTATCCGGAGAAAACAACTCATTTTAGACTATGAATCGGCGTTACGGAGGATGGCTTTAGATTTCACCAAGTCAGGGGTTGCGATTGAGACCAAGGATGTGGATCTTGAGGATCTTAAGAGACCCGCTCTCGACAAATCTAGGAAAATAGTCGAGGAGCGAACATGTTACCAACGCGAGCGCAAGGAAGCTAAACTTGAGTCTGACGGCCTTAAAACGAGTTGGAGGCTGCTCAGAGCAAGATCGTCCAGTTAGAGGCAGAAGCTAAGGTGCATCTTCGTAATCTTACGTCCCTTACGAGTTGTATTTCGGTTGCCGCGAGCGATCGTTTGGACAAATTTAGGAGGTACATGGCCGATCAAGAAAAACGTGAGAAGACACTTTTCTTCCATAGCGAGGCTTCGGGGGACTTTGGGTTAGATGGATATGTTGAAAGAGTTTGGTATGTCTATTCCAAAGACTCTAAACAACACTTTGACTATTGACGAGGCAAGTTTAACGAAGGAGCTGGAGGAAATCACCGTTGAGGTCATCACAGAAGAAGACCTCGTTCTCCCCCGCTTCCCGGGTCTTGAGTCAATCCTGAAGTCGTACCAGGCTGGCTCAAGTTCAGGGGGAGTTGATCCGGTCACTACGTTTGGTCCAGACCCTGTTTCGGAGGCTTTGACCGAGGATCGAGAGCCTGCGATTGCAGATTCGACGGGTGCAGAAAACACTGGAGTGTTGGGTGCCTCCGCCGCGGGTTCAGTTGCGAGGGACTAGGCTTCGGGTGGTCGGCTGTTCCAGTTGTTGTTGTTCTATTAATTATCTTTCTGTTTTTTTTTGTGGTATTCGAACTGCGTCTCTGATTGCTTCGAAGGGTTGTTGTATTCTTAGCTTTTACTCTCAGATGTTGACTTTGCTTGCCTTTGATGCTTTTGATCGAATTTTTTATGCTTTGTTCCTTTTCATTGGAGATCGATTTGCCATGTTCCATGCAGGTTGAAACTTGTATATCCAAGTGCCGAGGAGAGACAATACCGATCGATCGGTAACTTGTCTTCGGCCGGACTCTTATTCCTTCTTACAGGAGATGTCGAATAGCAGATCTTTCGATTGACGACATCTGACTTGAGCTTACTCGTATGCGCTTGAGTTGATTGATCCAAAGGTGGTATGCAATTCGAATGTTGGTCGATGGCATTTGTAGGTTGTGTGATACCACTCAAATTACCCTAAGGAGTTAAGTACTCTCATCAAAAAAGGTTCAATCGTAGTACTTAGGGATTGAATCCACAAGAAGCTAGGGAACCAATTAAATCTAGTTAAGTTATTAATTCTAAGGTTTTGGTTTTCAAATTTTTTAAAAGTAATTAGCAATTATAATGAGCAAGACGATTTCTCGTCTAACAATATGATTGGGTTGTAATTTATTGGAAAGGTATTAGTCACAGGGTTGCTATTCAGGTGTTGGAGATTATAAATCCTATAGATGCCTAACAGTTGCATGCATGATAATTCAGAGCTCAATCGCTTAACACAGTGATCAGGGTCTCGCAGTATTTCACTGGTTAACTAACTAGAATCTCATGTCTCAACTCTCGTTTATTGACAAAAGAAAGTGTCTATCGATAATTCTATAGGGATATCGATCGATACACCTTTCACGATATCGATCGATTGTCGATGGACAATATCGATCGATAATCCTATAGGGATATCAATAATACACCTTTCAGGATATCGATCGATTGTCGATGGACAATATGGATCGATATGCTTCTAGCTAAGCCTAGCCGCGAGAAGATAAATGCTCACTACTTGATCAGCTCTCGCTCTACTCTAAAACAAGCATTAGAAACAACCTATCAATTCATATCACAACTTAGCAGATCTATAGTTTGTGGCTAATCTCTCTAACCTATTTGAACCATGAATCTAACAAGAGAACTACTCAGACATAGCTAAGCAATTCATAATAAAAATGAATAAACAAAAGTGCATTAGATAGAAATAGAAAACAATGGAGTTCCAATCACAATCTCTTTATGATCTTCTCTTTTCTCTCTTTGAAAGTCTGAAAACAAAAGTAACAAAAGCTCTCAGTTCTGCCCTAAAACACTTTGGCAAAATAAATATCTCTACTAGGTTAAAAACTCATCAAGGGTAATCTCATAATTTGGTGAATCCTTGGTTTTAGGGTTGGCTGGTTCTGAGTCTCTCATATCGTGTCTTGACATCGATCGATGGTACAGTGTGTACATCGATCGATATCAATCTTCACTCTTCAAGGCGTCTCTTCTACATCGATCGATGTCATTGGATGTGCTTCGCTCGATATCTTCCACTTTGTATCGACCTCGAATAACTAGCTCGGATGAAATGACTTTTAAGCTCATAAATGCTCCATAATCATCACTTTACTCCAAGTAACGCCTGAACCTGAAAACATACCTGATAGAGTATACATAATAATAATAATAGCGATAAAACATATATATTTATATATATATATATATATATATATATATATATCTTGGATGAAAACGGGTCAAATCCAAGGTAAATCATTGTGCGATGAGCAATCATTCGGTCTATCCGAAAGTGATATGCAAGCGTTCGCACAACGCGTTTGTGACCAAGTTAATTGTATTGTGATGCGTAGTCATTCAAGTTGACCGAAAGTGACGTACAAGCGTTCAGGCGACGCCTCTGCGACCAAGGCAATGGTGTTGTGATGTGCAGTCACTTGAGCTGATCGAGGGCGACATAGGCGTCTTTGAAAACATACCCGTTCATATCGACATTGTATATTTTTGGTTTGGGTTATAGCTAGACCTTGTGATAGGCTGCCAATGTAACCCGAGAGGGATAAGGCAATTCATAGTTCGGAAAGTTTAGTCATTCGCTAGGATAAAAAAAGTGACGTAAACCAGTTCATTCGGCATTGGGGCAGAAGTGACTTGGTGTTATATGCCGGTAGATATTCTTTCAGATCCAATCGGAAGTAACAGTAGATTCTTTCAGTTTCTTTTATTTCGTATCGCTTGATCGCGATGACTAAATATAATTCTTCCGAAGATTGGCAGCGTTCCACGCCCTTGGTACAGGTTCACCGGTCGAGGTCCCCAAACGGTAGACACCCGGTTTAACGATTTTGATTATCTTGTAAGGACCTTCCTAGTTGGTCCCAAGTTTTCCTTCTCTTCGTTCTTTTGTGTTCTCAAACACTTTGCGGAGCACCAAATCGTTTAGTTCCAACGGTCGGGCTCGAACTTTCTTATTGTAGTAGGATTCGGCGAGGTGTTGGTAGTTCTGAATCCGGAGGAGCGCTTGGTCTCTTCTTTCTACAATCACGTCGAGGAGCATCTCCTCGTTTAGTCCTTTGTTTTCTGGCATCTTTTTCAGACGAAGGCTAGTTACGTTGACTTCAGCCGGAGCCATAGCTTCGACTCCATAAGCCAGAGAAAATGGTGTCTGACCGGTCGCGCTTTGTAGGGTTGTTCAGTGTGACCAGAGCACTCCATCCAGCTCGTCAGTCCAGTGACCTTTTTTGAGGTCCAGACATTTCTTGATACCGTCAAAGATTGTTTTGTTGGTGGCTTCGGCTTGACTGTTGCATTGTAGATAGTGAGGTGTCGCTGTGTTTAGGCGGATTCCCCACCGTTCCAGGAAACTGCGAAAGTCGTTTGATCTTAACTGAGAGTCTTTGTCTGAGACGATTTCGTAGGGAAGGTCGTGCATGCATATGATGTTCTTCCAAATGAAATTTTGAACTTCTTTGTTGGTGTTATGAACGAGGGCATTGTGATATACCATGATTTTGACCCACTTTTACTCATGGTATTTATATGATTTTACTATATATATATATCTATGTTTTGGAGTCTTTTAGGTATGTTTTCAGGTTCAAGGGCATTTTGGAGTAAAGTGACGTTTTAGGTGCCATTTGGAGCTTAAAGGAGAGTTTTC
This sequence comes from Hirschfeldia incana, assembly GCA_026261945.1. Taxonomy (NCBI): domain Eukaryota; kingdom Viridiplantae; phylum Streptophyta; class Magnoliopsida; order Brassicales; family Brassicaceae; genus Hirschfeldia; species Hirschfeldia incana. The sequence goes on from JABCMI010000030.1 coordinate 1,987,780, forward strand.
CCTAGATGACTAGAAGATCAGACATCGAGGTCGATATCCAGAGTTACATATCGATCGATACACACTTCGTGTAATCGATCGATGACGCATTTGAAGAAATGACGACGAGATACTCCATCGATCGATGTACACATAGTACCATCGATCAATATCGAGCGTGCAGAAGAAGGAAGAATATTCTCAATCGACTTGAAGCCCAAGATGTCTCAATATTACTATAATGCCCCTGACGAGTTTTTAACCTAATTGTACTCAATATTTATACCTTTGCCTATGTGTTTTGGAAAAGTAAGCTTTTACAACATATCATTGTTCTAGTACTTCTTACTTATCAATAAAGTATTCTTTTCATCTTAATTCTGTTCTCATCTAAGGTTATAGGATTCTAAGTTTAGAAGAAAGATACAAAGAGATTTGTTATCACGAGGAACTTGATTGTTCGGTCTTCTATATGAATCTCTATTATTACCTAGATGCTATGAATCACTCAGTCATGTCTGAGTAGATTCCATTGTTAGATTTAGGGTTCAAATAGTTATGAGGGATTAGCCCCAACTATGGACTGTTGAGTTGTATACTCATTATCCTGATGAACCCTAATGCTTATTCTAGCGTAGCTAACTAGAATATGATCTTGGAGTTGATTTAATCCATAAATCAGTCTTCTGACATCATCTTGAATAAGCTAAGATCCTCTAGGGATAAGCGAGAGCCGGTCTATGATCTTGGTGAACATATATTCGATTCGATCTAGAGCTATATCGATCGATACTCCAATAGAGTAATCGATCGACGACACACATATCGATCGATACAAGCTGTCAAACATCGATCGATATTGTCGGCAGACAGATCAATAGACGAGACTAGTAACAATAGTTATTAGCCAAATCTAAAGAGTCGAAGTTCTTTAGTATATGCAAGCAACTCATTAAAACATCCATAGCATTATAATCCTGAACTAGCTGAATAGTAACCTTGAATCTATTCTCTTATTGATTACAACCCTCAAACATTCTCTTGAGCAATTAATCATTGCTCACAACTTGCAATTTACATTTAAACCATTTCAACCTAGCTTAGTCACTAAGGATTAACATCTTTTGTGTTCCTTCGCTCCCCGTGAAATCGATCCCTAAGTACTACATCTGAACCTCTTATTTGAGAGAGTAATTCACTCCTAGGGTAATTTGAGTGAGATCAAATTTGGCGCCGTTGCCGGGGAGCTAAGATCGCCATTAGATTTAATCTGATTAGGTCTAGGTTATTTAAATTTCTGCTAAATCACCTTCTGACGCAAAAATTTTTTCTTTATTTTCAGCTACATGCCCAGCAATACCAGAAGCAACAAGAATCATCAACTTGTGTACTCAGAAGACCCCCACAGCTTGGAGCGTAGCATCCGCAAGAACTTACGTTCCACATCGATCGACATAACCTCTACTTGGTCGACCGATACACCGACATCGATCGACATCAACACCCGTTCATCGACCGATACTGCTCTACCACAGTCGACCGAGACACCTTCTCTGTCGACCGATACTCGCCGCACTTCATCGCTCGACAACCGACCGTCGACCGATACACTTCATCCGACATCGATCGATATAAATCACCTTACATCGATCGATACTACCCGACGAGCCATGGTAGCGCCTATTATTCTCAGAACCGATGAGAATGGAGACCTGCGTGATCAAGATGGTCACCTGCGTAACGCAGCAGGTCAGAAGCTGAATGCTCAAAAGGAAATCATTCATGAGCAAGACACTACAAACTTCATCACACCTGCAGATGAAGCCAACAGAGCTAGAACCCTGGCAGATTACAACCGTCCAGATCAGTTCTATACCAACAGATCCACCATCCGCCTGCCTGCTATTCAGAGAGGAGATTTCGAGCTCAAGCCGCAGTACTACGGTCTCGTAGGACAGATACCCTTATGTGGGTTATCTCATGAGCATCCTATGGATCATCTGGAACGATACGAAGATATTATATCTTCCATCAAAGCCAACGGAGTCCCTGAAGACTATCTTTTCTGCAAGCTTTTCAAATACTCTCTATCAGGAGAAGCTTTGCAGTGGCTGCGACAACTACCACCAGGTTCTCTCACTACCTGGAAGGACATCAAAAACGCATTCCTGCGTAACTTCTTTGATGAGTCACGTGCTGAAGACTGGAGGAGAAAAATTGCTACATTCACTCAGGAACCTGGAGAATCTTTCAAAGATACCTGGAACAGATTCAAATCCTACCAGCGCGACTGCCCACATCATGGATACAACAACGTGCAACTACTCTGCACCTTCTACAGAGGCATCGCTCTAAAGTATCAAATGGCTCTGGACACTGCTAGTGAAGGAAATTTCAGCACAAGGAATCCACATGACGCTGTGAAGTTAATTGATAACTTGGCTTCAAACAACAGTACGAAGAACATCATCAAAGCAAAATCTGTCTCATTCCTTGGGAAGGAACAGATTAGTGAATTTCAATCACAGCTGGATAATGTTCAGAAGCTGCTTAACAAGCAGATTTGCTCAGTTGAGGATGCAGAAACCGCAGAGGATCAAGTAGACGAAGACGTGAATTGGATCAGTGGAGCTGGATTTCAGAGATCTGGAAACCAAGGAGGAAACAGAAACTTCTCAGGACAGAGGAGCAACTACAGTCCGCAGAAACCTTCCTACAACAGCAGCAACCTCAACAACAACAGGAGTTACGGAAACTCATTCTACACCAATCCACCCCCACCCACCCAGGAAAGCAAGCTAGAAGAAATGCTGGAAAGAGTTCTACAGACACAACAGAAGCTCCAGGTGGATTTCAATGGGAAGATTGACTCTGTCTACACCACTCTAAATTCAAAGCTTGATACTTTGAATACCTATGTGAAGAAAGTGGAGACTCAAGTAATTCAGACAGGAGAGGCTTTGAAGAAACAAGAAGCCTTGGCAAGAGCACCAGGAGAGCCTACTACTCACCACCACGTCAATGCCATCATAGATGATGATTTCTGGGAGGAAGTTCCCCAGGATGAGCTGCAAAACTCGACAGATGAAGCCTCGCCCGAAGCCGGATCTGACTCATATCGATCGACATCATCGGCTCGACATTGATCGATATCACCAACAGCAAAGCGATCGATAAACTTTGACGAGTATCGATCGATAGACTTCGAGGAACCCTCCAACGAGTGCAATTCAATCAAAATCATGTCACACGAAGCCTTTGCAGCCAAACAACCACGACCACCCACCGGTATGGACGTCAACCGATCTTCAGACCCCATCGATCGATACAGAAACCTTTCCATCGACCGATCCGGAGACACCGATATCGACCGACACACAGCAGTAGCCATCGATCGATATACTATCCCCCACCGCCGAGTGCAACTACCCAAAATCGATGTAGCACAACTTAATGCACTCCGGGAGCAGTCCAAACTTTCCAAATCCCTTCCTACAGCAATATTGAAGAAACCCACGGACATCATTGAACCCATGGAGACAGAAAAGGAAAACCTAGGTAGAATCTTACGAAAAAGGAAAGAGAAGATTGCAAAGCACCTTAAAAGGGGAGCTAATGAAGCAGAGATGGAAAACTTCAGGAAACGTGTTCTAAGGATCCCTGCAGAGAAACCCTTTGAAGAAGCCTACTTTTCTCATAGATTGTGGATGTTCTTCAGAGAGACCAAGGAGACATAAGAGGACTTCAAGAGGATGTTTCACCAAGTTCGTGAAGATAGAGCCTACTGATGAGACATTCATCTTTGTGGATTGTTCTCAACAGAACTCTGGAGGCATAATTCGAAATCTTGAGGTACAGATTGGAGATGCCATCATCCCAACAGACTTCCACGTCCTGGATGTCAAGCTAAACTTCAAGACATCACTACTACTTGGAAGAGCTTTCCTAGCCACCGTCGGAGCCGTTTGTGACCTAAAGTTCAACAAGCTCTGCCTAACCCTAATAAGTTCCACCACCCTCTATGATCCCGTCCAGGTCATCAAGCCACCAGCTAAGGAGACAACAAAAGTCGTAGCAGCTTGTTTCTGTTCCCATGAGTACGATTCCATGGTTGAATACGAAACCAATCTGGTTACATCGACCGATGAGAGCCACATCCCATCGCCCGATACCAATACCAACACATCCACCGACGTAGCTAACACCACATCGATCGACGTAGCTAACACCACATCGATCGATAGACAGCCCTTTTGGAGGAACAACGCTGAAACCCTGGCATCAACGCCCGATTTTGAGCCAGCTACATCAGAACCGGACGACTACATACCTCTAGAGGAGGAATACGATGAAGATTACGAGGAAGAACGAGCTACAGAGTACAGATTCATTCGTGAAGAAGAAGATGGACACCCTTCCCACACCTTCAGATTCAACGCATCGACCGATGTAAGCAAGCCTTCATCGAACGATATGCAACCAAGACGATCGCTCAAACGACCCTATGAACCATCAAGCGATCCTATCGACTTTATATCCATATACACACCATCTAAGGATATAAGAGACGGAGACTACTCAATTGGAAGTTGGGCAAGCGACTACAATGAGAGTTTTGCAGAAGAGGCAATTCCACTGCAATATGCAATTCAACCTGAGGAAGTCCCATCGACCGATACGTTCCAACAACAATCGATCGACAACCGTCATCCAACATCGACCGATGCACTTGATACAGCATCGCCCGATACGACCACTACACCATCCGAGGTACAAATAAATAATATTGATTTTGGTTATCTAACTCCGGATGAGTTTGGTATTTTCAGAGATCCAGAAGGCAATGCACGAGCAATGGATGTGAGAATTATCCCAATAACAAAGAAGGATATAGGAGACATCCTTCAAACCGCCAATGGATCCATAAACCTCTTCAAACAACTACCTCACACCTTTGTCAATCAGCAGCATCAGCACATCAGTACAACCACAGTATCCAATCAAGACGGAGCTTCAACTGATCATCTCAACTCGGAGGATTCGGAATTTCAGCACATATCGATCGATAAACATAATCGTATATCGTTCGATATGCACCGAGAGATGGGCAGACGAGCTTTCAAAGATGGAACTCGACGCTTCTTATGGGAGAAGAAGGACGAATTTGGAGTTTTCAGAGATGAATCTGGGTTTGCTAGAGGAGTCAATGGAGACATCATCCATGTTTCAAAGGAATCCATAGAGGAGTTACTTAACAGAGCATCACTATTTGATTGGTCTTGTTTTTGTTTGCCCATACATGCAGATCACTTCAACAGAGCAGAACCTAAAGAGAAGCTCTACACAGAAGCTGAAGTCCAACGAATGATCTATGAGGCCAAGAGTCCTTACATCTGGCAAACCTTTACCTATCCACATGAAATGGAGAGAGCACGATCAGAACTCCAATCTGAAATCAACTGGATTCAGAGCGATTATAATCTTCAACAACAAAAGAAAGACGCCCTAGAAGAAGAAGTATCCACTCTCCGTTCACAACTGAAAACCGACGTGCCACCATCGACCGATGCTGGACAGATACCATCGACCGATCCTCATCCTACACCGTCGACCGATGCAGACCAACGCACATCGACCGATAGACGTTTGCAAAAAACCTACAGCAAAGAAGAAATCACTAATCTCATCCGCAACATCTATCAGGACATCAAACGAGAAAAGGCAACCACCACCCAAGATCTGGAAGACAAATATCAGCAGCTCAGCAACAACTTCACCTCATTCAAGGAACGCACATCAATAATGGCAGATACCATGGATCACATCATTAAGGCTCTACACCACACACACCAAACGATGAAATCCTTCTACACCAGCAAGAAGAAAATACCTGATGAGATGATCCCACCAATGGAAGATCGAATGCAAGAGGTTGAAGATACATTGAGAGCACTCTGCGAGGACTACAGACGCGCAGCATCGACCGATATGACACCTAGTCCATCGCCCGATATGAACTCTAGCGAGTTTTGCACCAGAGCTGAAATGGAGAAGACAGTTCAAGATCTCTTCACCATAATTCAAGAGGTTGGAGATTCTACCTACCAAAGCTTTGAGAAACTATGGTTTCCAGTGCAAAGCGACGTCAAGAGCATGGAGTACACTATAGAGAACATCCAGAAGGAAATCAAGATCATCTCAAGACAACTCGCGGATAGACCAGCACCATTAGCATCGACCGATATACCAATCAGGACATCGACCGACAGACCTACACCAGTGTCGATCGATATGGACTACCAAAGATCGATCGATAGACTCATGGTACAAAGGAGAACATTTGAGAGACTCAATGACATAATAGAAGAACTCGGTGATCTATCCCAACACACCTATCCAACATTCAGAAACCACCAGTTCCACATTGAGAGCAATGCAGAAAATATAGGACGTCTGCGCAACGAGGTCATTGAATTAAGGGAGAAACTAACCAGAGGAGATAAAGCCACAAGAAGCTTCTTCACCACTTGGTTTGGAGAGAAACATGGAGAGAACACGGATGAGGCTTGCTTCTCAGCAAGTGTCATGAATTCACCTCACTAGCCTCATTACTACCATAGTCAAGCTAAAAGACTATAATAAAGCGCTGAGTGGGAGGCAACCCACTATTAGGTATGTTCTTACTTAGTTAAATCTGATTTATGTTTTTATTTTTCGTTTTTCGTTTTTGTTTTTAAGTTTTTCAGATTCTAGACGATTACCATTCACATCGCTCGACATATTCCTATGCTTATCGATCGACATAGACGACTCACTATCGCTCGATACGTATCCACGGTCAGGTATATCGTTCTAATTTTCGATATCAGTACATTCCTTATGATTTATTTATGCCCTAATCCGACTATTATACACTGAGGACAGTGTATGATTTAAGTCTGGGGGGAGATTACTGATGCTACCTTACCTTTTTGATTTCACCAAAATGTTTTCAAAATTGGTTTTATTGAGTCAAGAAAGGGACTAGGATATTTTTCAAAAATTTTCTTTTTATCTAACCACTCTTTAGCACCATTCTTAGATTTGTTGATTGCAGAAAGTACTAAAGATGCTAAAGTGGATCAACTGTCACCTACGACAATACTTCTCATGATTGTTTGGAAGAGCCAAAGCTGATCTCCAACCTAACCTGACAATCTATTGCTTGTCTTGGGGCTTGGTATACAAGGGATCGGAATCCTCCTGCAAGTCTGGAAGGTAATAGGCTGTGTGCTTCTGATTCCCTTCCCTCTCTCTCTTCAGCATCCTAAGGAAAGAGAGAAATTATTTGTATAAAGATGTGATATGATATCTTGAGAAGTAGAGGGGTAGGAGTGATTCCTGCGACCCCCTTATTCTACTTTAAAGGATTGATCAAAGCGAGGGGCAGGATTAATTCTTGTAACCCCATTATTCGCTTATTCAAAAGTATGTGTTACTAAGTCAATGAGATAACATAAAGATAGCCTTTGTGGCAATCAGTGTTCATCAAAATTTGAAACTATAAGGATCCAGAGAAGAGAGATAAAAAGGGGGAAGAAAGGGATCAGAGAAGACTTGCCTGTGTGTTCAGAAACTTGCTTGAGTTGAATCCATGTGTTTCTTGATCGATATCCCCAAGGTAAAGCCTGCACTTTTATTTTTATGCATAAATGAGATCAGTAGAGAGGATAAACAGACAGGATTGTTAAGATATTTGGTTAGGAGATTTAGTTGCTAAGCTAGGATATGGCATAGGGTACTCATGTGATTAATAGGCATAAGATGTGGCTTGCAACAAAGTAGAGGTGATGATCCTAAAGTTAAGATTTAAATTGAGTCCCTGCTATTTTCAAACTTCTTTCTAAGACTGCCTGTGTGTTTGCTTGAGGACAAGCAAAAGGTTAAGTCTGGGGGAGTTGATATACCATGATTTTGACCCACTTTTACCCATGGTATTTATATGATTTTACTATATATATATATATCTATGTTTTGGAGTCTTTTAGGTATGTTTTCAGGTTCAAGGGCATTTTGGAGTAAAGTGACGTTTTAGGTGCCATTTGGAGCTTAAAGGAGAGTTTTCCCTAGATGACTAGAAGATCAGACATCGAGGTCGATATCCAGAGTTACATATCGATCGATACACACTTCGTGTAATCGATCGATGACGCATTTGAAGAAATGACGACGAGATACTCCATCGATCGATGTACACATAGTACCATCGATCAATATCGAGCGTGCAGAAGAAGGAAGAATATTCTCAATCGACTTGAAGCCCAAGATGTCTCAATATTACTATAATGCCCCTGACGAGTTTTTAACCTAATTGTACTCAATATTTATACCTTTGCCTATGTGTTTTGGCAAAGTAAGCTTTTACAACATATCATTGTTCTAGTACTTCTTACTTATCAATAAAGTATTCTTTTCATCTTAATTCTGTTCCCATATAAGGTTATAGGATTCTAAGTTTAGAAGAAAGATACAAAGAGATTTGTTATCACGAGGAACTTGATTGTTCGGTCTTCTAAATGAATCTCTATTATTACCTAGATGCTATGAATCACTCAGTCATGTCTGAGTAGATTCCATTGTTAGATTTAGGGTTCAAATAGTTATGAGGGATTAGCCCCAACTATGGACTGTTGAGTTGTATACTCATTATCCTGATGAACCCTAATGCTTATTCTACCGTAGCTAACTAGAATATGATCTTGGAGTTGATTTAATCCATAAATCAGTCTTCGGACATCATCTTGAATAAGCTAAGATCCTCTAGGGATAAGCGAGAGCCGGTCTATGATCTTGGTGAACATATATTCGATTTGATCTAGAGCTATATCGACCGATACTCCAATAGAGTAATCGATCGACGACACACATACCGATCGATACAAGCTGTCAAACATCGATCGATATTGTCGGCAGACAGATCAATAGACGAGACTAGTAACGATAGTTATTAGCCAAATCTAAAGAGTCGAAGTTCTTTAGTATATGCAAGCAACTCATTAAAACATCCATAGCATTATAATCCTGAACTAGCTGAATAGTAACCTTGAATCTAACTATTTCTCTTATTGATTACAACCCTCAAACATTCTCTTGAGCAATTAATCATTGCTCACAACTTGCAATTTACATTTAAACCATTTCAACCTAGCTTAATCACTAAGGATTAACATCTTTTGTGTTCCTTCGCTCCCCGTGAAATCGATCCCTAAGTACTACATCTGAACCTCTTATTTGAGAGAGTAATTCACTCCTAGGGTAATTTGAGTGAGATCACATTGGCTTCGACCCACTTCGTGAAGTTTTCCGTCATGATCAGGACGTAGCGACGTTGAATGGAACTTGTCATTGGTCCTACGAGATCCATTTCCCAACGCATAAACGGGTATGGAGCAGTCGTGGTCCGTAGAAATTTGGTAGGACTTTGAATGTTCGACGCATGCCTTTGGCATTTGTCGCACCTGCATGCAAATGCTTCACAATCAGCGATCTTAGTTGGCCAGTAGAAACGTTGGCCTTTAACTTTGAGAGCCAACGCTCGACCGCCAGAATGGTTCTCTGCTGCTCCTTCGTGGATTTCGACCATGGCTAGTGATGCTTCTTCTTTGCCGAGGCACATCAACAGAACCTTAGCGGACGTCCAACGATGTAGCCTTATGTCGATGAGAATGTAGTTTGCGCTCTTAGTATTTCAGTCGACGGGCTTCCCATTTGTTTTCTGGAATTGATCCGTTTTGGAGAAACTGGATAAAGGGGATTCGCCAGTCGGGCGGCATATCATCGGGTTGATCGCTCGAGTTACTTGTATCCATATCCTCTGTTGGGTCGATCGCTGTTATGTATTCGCATTTGTCGTGCGACCCGGTGATGCGCTTGGGTTATCAATATGTTGGATCGGAATGGTCTGTTTCACCTGATCACGCGGGCTGCTCCCTAACGCTACCAATGCATCTGCACAGACGTTTTCGCCAAAAGTGATCCCTGTAAGTCAGAAAGACTCGAACTCTATGGCCAGGTTTTGCACAACTTTGAGGTAAGCGTCCATTCTCTCGTTTTGGCGTCGTAGTCGCCGCTGAACTGGTTAGCAACCAATTGAGAGTCGCAGTACGCATGAACATGCTTTGCCTAGACTACCTGTGCGATGCGTAATCCGGTGATGAGATATTCGTACTCGGCTTCGTTGTTAGATGCTTTGAAATCGAGTCGAAAGGATTGCTGGAGCAACTCGCCTGTTGAGGACTGAAGGTGTATGCCGACACAGGAGCCTTTGTTTGAAGACGATCCATCAACGTGCAGAATCCAAGTAGCGGTTGGTGGCATCAAATCTTGCTCGAGTTCCGGCGTGAGCTCAATGATAAACTCGGCTAGCACTTGCAATTTCGCAGCTGCTCTGCTCTGAAAGGTAACATCATATTCCCCGAGCTCGATGGACCACTTTGAAAGTCTTCCCGAGTGATTGGAGTTTTGATTGCAGCGGCAATTTTGTCAAGACGGCGATCGAATGAGATTGGAAATAAGGCCGAAGCTTCCTTGCGGAAGTAATAACTGCCAGTGCCATCTTTTCGAGGGTTGAGTATCGTGTTTCTGCATCGATCATGCGTTGACTGGTATATAATATCGGCAGTTGCTCGCCTCGATCGTCTTTGATGAGCACACTAATCACAGCCACAGTGGAAACCGCAACGTAAAGATATAATGTGTCGACTTTGTCTGGCTTGGTCAAAACGGGTATTGTCGTGAGATAGTGTTTGAGTTGTTTGAATGCTTCTTCGCAGCGATCGTCCCAAATGAATTTCTTGTTACCATGTAACAGCTCGTAAAATGGAAGGCACTAATCAGTCGATCGCGAGATGAATCGATTAAATGCGGCGATTTGACCAGTCAAACGTTGCACCTCTCGACTATTCTTGGGGCTGGTGAGGTTCACGATGGCGGTTATCTGCTTTGGATTTTCCTCGATCTCCCGTTAAGTCAATATGTAATCAAGGAATTCTCCAGACGTAACGCCGAAACTGCATTTCGTTGGATTGAGCTTCATATCGGTCGCCTTTTGAGATTTCACCAACATATCGTCAATGTAAACTTTCATTGTTGCGCCCAATTGCTCGGCAAACATTTTGTTGACGAGACGTTCGTATGTTGGGCCGACATTTTTGAGACCGAAAGGCTTGACTTTGTAGCAGTATATCCTGCGATGGGTGATGAAGGCCGTTTTCTCTTGATCGTCTGGATGCATCATTATCTGGTTATAGCCAGAGAAGGCATCCTTGAACGACAGTAACTCGTTGTCAGCTGTTGATTCCACGAGTCGATCGATATGAGGGAGGGGGAAGCTGTCTTTGGGACACGATTTGTTGAGGTCGGTGAAGTCGACACATACTCTCCACTTGCCATTTTTCTTCTTGACGACGACGGGATTTGCCAGCCATTCGTGATACTTTACTTCCTTGATAGAGCCCACGTCTGCAATCGATCGACCTCTTTGTTGACGGCGTTTGATCGCTCGGGGCCGAGCTTGTGTCATTTTTGGCAAACTGGTTTAAATGTCGGGTCGACATTGAGCTCGTGCGTGGTGATGTTGGTCTTGATTCCTTTCATGTCAGCGGTGGACAAAGCTAAAGTAAAGACGTTATCTCGGAGAAAAGAAATTATTTCATCTTTCATTTCGCCAGGAAGGTAGGCGCCGATACGGACGATTTTTGTTTGGTCGTCGTCGATGGCTACTTCGAGAATCTCCTCCTTGAAAGGGTAGATTTGTTGAGTTGGTTTGGAGACCGCGTTGACGTGGGAAGTCGCTTTTCGGTTTGTCACCTCCCCAACAAGGAGATCGCGAGCGGCGCATTTATCACCCCGAAGAGTGATTAGTCGACCGCCATGACCGGGGAATCTGATGCACTGGTGATAGGTGCAAGGGACGGCCTTCATCACACTGATCCAAGGTGTACCTAAGATTGCGCTATAGGGAGCCCGAACATCGACCACGGAGAATTTTGACGTTTTTGGCGATGCTGTCAGCATAGACGCGTAAGCGTATCGTACCAAGCATTGTTTCGGTCGATTCGTTGAAGACTATCAATGATCGTGCTGAGGGTTTCATGTCGTTGAGGCTTATTTCCATCTTGAAAAGTGTGCTTTTAAAGATGAGATCGACCGAGCTACTGGTATCCACCAAAAATTTGGTCACCGTGCAGTCGCTGATTTCGATGTCGACAAGAAGCGAGTCGTTTTGTGGCATGTGGACGCCAACTGTATCTTCGAAGAAAAGGTGATTTGGGGGCTAAGCTCGGGGGTGGTGGGCCACTGTTTAGCTGTTATTGCCTTCCGGCGGAACTCTTTCACAGACCTGACGGAGTCGTTGCAAGGGGGAGATCCTCTAATGATCATGTTCAAGTGATGAGTTCGCCATTGTCCCTCCTTCTCTGTTTGCACCGTTTGCTCAGCCTTGAGAGAGTCAAGACGCATGCGCAAATCCGGAGTCTTGCGTTGAGACGGGACGATCGGCTCTGATTCTGCTGTGGAACGGTCGGTTTTGCACCGTTTGAGTTTCTCGCAAAGATCTGGGATCTTGGAGTTGAGCTTGACTCGTAGGTCAGTCGTCTCCGCCTCGTCGAACTTACTTTTTGACCATGGCTCCCGTTTGAGTTTGTCCCATTGGTGAGAATTTTCCATTCGCTTGGCTTCTAGAAAATGTCAGGCGTCGGTGGCGTTGAGCTTTCTTACCAGTGATTGATCTCAGTTGGTGTGTCGTCCACTTCCATGTGTGTGCTATCGGTGGAAGTGAGGCTCTCAACCGTACGCGTAGACTTTTGATGGAGCAACTGTCGTAAGACGTCTTCGGGTTTTTCTGTCGTTGATGGCCTTGGGGACGGCATGGTTCGGACAGTGACGATCTTTTGCCTAGAGTTTGACTTTTCCTCATCGGAGGTCTAATCATCATCACAATGCGACTGGTCGCCGTCATCCGCCTGAGGAAAGTTTTCTTCCTTCTTCTCGTTGGACCTCTTCTTCTTATCCTTACTTTTGCTCCAGCTTATACCATTTTTGGCCTTTTTTTGGTAGCTCGCTTTTCTGGTAACCATCGCTAGTGGATGCGAGCCACGCTTCGTAGAGGTGTCTGCACTCCTTGGTGTCATGGCCTCTCATGTAATGGTGCTCGCATAACTTTTTTTTGTCATACGAGCTCTTGGAGTTAGTGGGAGCGCCTTTGTGTGGCTGCGGTGTTTTATTCTCGGCTTCACGTCCCCACACGTTCCAACCTGGCTCACGGACTGCAGCATTTTTGCCCGATTGGCCGTCCTTGACGACGGGATAGACGGCTCCTTTCCTCTTGTAAGGAGAGTGTTTTCGCAGCTCCTGAGTGTCAGACGCCTTGGCCACCGCCGCCTTTTGGGCCTGCTGCTGCGTTGCTTGGTGTGCTCGCCTGTCTTCGTCCATCTTGACAAAGTTCTTCGAGTCGTGCAGAGCATTCTCGATGGTAATTGATCCAAAGTGTGTTGGTCAGCGCTTCGACAGTAGTATGATCAGGAGCAGGGACTTGGGACAGTACTCCCTTGAACTTTTCCATGAAGTCCTTGAGACTCTCAGTCGATGATTGGGATAACTTCCACAGGTTGGCCATGGAGGCTCCTTGACAAGTCCACATGATGTAATTCTTGAGGAAAACTGCAGATAGGTGGTGGAAGCTGTCGATCGATCCTTCTTTTAAGTTCGAGAACCAATCGAGGGCGGGTCCGGAGAGACTCTCGACTAAGAGTTGGCAAAGACCTGTGTCCCTATCTTGGTCGAAAAAGTTATTCCCACCCATAGCGATGTTGAAAGCCGTCATGTGGTCGGTCGGATGTGAATCCCCTTTGTACGGAGGGATGCGGAGTTTCTCCGCCCGTTGGATCTTGACTTTCTTTATCCGATCGGTAAACGGGTTGCACTTGGTGGAGGCAAGGACGTGTTCGAGCTCAGGTGCGGACGTCTTGACATGGTCGATCTTAGAGTGTATATCTTTCAAAGAGAGTTGCAGGTCGACGATCTGGCGGCTAGTGAGAGAGTCCGAACCGTTGGTCGTTTGAACGGTCTCGCCTTTCGTAGGGTTTGCGCCGTCCGCTGGTTGTTCGGTCCTAAGGGTAGGATTTGTGGTTGCGAACAACCTCCTTCAAGCGGTTTCTTCTTCGCCGATTGCGCCGTCTAGGGTTCCAAGGGTGGCGACGAGGGTGGCCAGGCATTTGTTCGTAGCTTTGTTGGTTTCTTCGTGTTGAACAAAAAGTGCCATGATGGCCTGCAACATCTCGGGGACAGACAGGTTTGGGGCGACCGGCGTAGCGGATGCCGGAGTGACAGAGGCTGACGGTCGGTCGCCATTAGTGGGTGTGTCGTCGGGATTCATACTGTCTTTACAAATTTTACTCTGTAAGGCCCCATGGTGGGCGGCAACTGTTGAATACGAGTTTAATAAGTCGAATGAAAGGGAAATAAACTAGGTTTGGTGGGTCTTGCAAACATGATTTATTCACAGTATGAGTTAAGCGAACGAGGTTACAAAAGGATTAGGGAAAGAAAGTAAAGGTGGGAGCGTTGTTGAAAGGCTCCGACAGAACACTAAGCAAAGCGATCGGTTGTAAATCCTAGATCTTATCGTTAGTCTCTTGGTGTCTGTTTTCGGATCCCTTTCTTGTTCCCTTGTGTCTTCCTTTTATATTCTTAGTCCGTCTCACTTTCGTTTGCCCTAAAGCTATTTCACCCTAGAAGTATGGCCCAATTCCGTGTTAAAATGGGCTTTTTAGTCGAACGAGACTTTATCGAGCCGAAGTCGATCCAGTGGGTCGATCGGTCGAGAGATCAAGCTGATTGTTAAGTTTTCGAGCCGATCAACCCGCTAGCCGAGCAGGCGTTGTCTAGTCTTTTGCTGTTAGCAGGCCGAATCCTATTGTTCGATGGGCCTTGTGGAGGGATGCCAAATTCCTCTCCAACAATTTCCCCATTATATTGTTAGCTTATGTTTCCCTTGTTTATTGTTTGTTTAATGATATAAAGCCACCCCTTGTGATCAATTAAGTTAAAGGAGAGCTTAGTGCTCTTTCTTCATTATTCTCTTGATACTCTCCATTCTTTGATCACAATAGTCTCATTCTCTCCCATACTCTCCAAACTATTATTCTCTATCACTTATAATCTCAGCAATCTTGCTTACTCTTTTTGACACTCATACTCATACCAACTCTCATTCTATCTTGTTCTTTCTGAACCAGAAGCTCATCCTCACCATATACTCTTCATTTCATATTTATTCTCACACGATGTCCGTAAGCATGTTATTGACTAAAATTAGAATATATTATAATCAGAGGAAAAGAACCCCATTCTCGTATAAAATTAAGACCGCAACTCATTAGCAGACGGATAGGAAAAACAGAAATTTCTAATATTATAAGACAAAACATCGGTCAACAAAATATAGACAGCAAGTGATGTGTATGAATCACCTTATAATATAAAGAAAAGGTATATTCTCTTCTTAGTGTGCCACGTCATCAAATAGATGACTCCCATGCTGACAGGTGTCCACATTCTTAAACGCGTTGTATTATTTATCATTTGTTTTTGCTTGACTTGGGCTTCTGGTAAGTCAAATATTTAGACGTTTTTATTGTGTAAAGCCCGATAGCCTAGCAAAGGACGAAGACATCGAAGTTCACTATTCGCGTCTCTTCTCTGCCAGGGCGACCTCTGAACTTCATCGCTAAATTTGAAACGGTTGGAGTTATGTGTTCTTCATTTGATGTTAAAACCTTATTAATTCAATCGACCACGACGAGGCTTTGAATGCGAGTTAGGTTTGTTGATTTGGTGCACCTGCTAGTATATATATAGGTATGTATTCATCACATCGAACGCATCCTCTCTTTGTATATCCTTTACTAAACTTACACTTAAAAAATATGAGTATTGGTAGCAGTTCGTGGTAGCACGAATTCACGAACTGCTACTAAAACTGATTCTAACTTTCTCGTAGCGTTAAATTAATGCCGTTAAAATATTTCATTAACCGGGAAATGTTTTTGGAGGCAAAATGAGTATAGTAGCTGTTAAATATTTTTGGAGGCAAAATACTTAACTGTTTTTTTTTTTGCTTTTTCCGCCATTCCTTTTCCGCCATTTTTAGATCAGATCATGCAAAACAGAAACCCAAGTTTCTATTCATATTCATTTATGTCAAAATAGAAACCACTCTAAACGAAAATCAGAAAGAAAAAAAAAATAAAAACAAGAAAAATGTTGGGGATGGATTGTACCCATCCTCAAAGCCCATCGAACAAAGGCCCAACCGAGTTAGCAGCTCGGCTTCCAGCCGAGGAGTCGCTATTCGACGCTTACGGCTCGACTGCGGACTCCTTTCAACCGAGAAGGGAACAGCCCGCGGAGTGAAGTCAAGCCCGATAGGCCGACAAGGCCCAATCAATTGGTAAGGGAAACTAGGTCAAGTCACCCGAGCAGGGAGTATAAAAGGAGAGGAGAGAGCAAAGGAGAAGGGATCGACACTTAGACACAACACACTTAGCGGCGAGATTAGGGTTTTTGTCCGTACAATCATCTCTCCGTTTGTTGTACTTTTCCAGTTAAACGCTCTCCGAGCTCCGGCTTGTTTCCTTATTTCTCAACCTTTGTAATCTCACTCCGAAATCTAATAAATACCCCTGTTCAACCCATTTCAAGTATTGTTTACTTCTCTTGAGACCAAACTCACCTTAAACAATTGGCGCCCACCGTGGGGCTGAACAGATTCAGTGTTTTTTAGTTTGGTATGACGTCCACAGGTCCAAATCCTGGTTCCTCTGGAGAGGAGCCGGAACTCACACCTCCTCCGCCTCCTCCCCTTCCCTCGTCGGATTTCATGAGTGAACGGCTCACCACCATCGTTGCTGCCCTTAGCGTACCACCTACCAGCGGCCTTCCGTTTCGACGACAGCTCTTCGATACAAACCCTCCTACTCCAAAGGACGGTATAGCGGCAAACCAAGCCGAGCAGGTCAGAACCCTAGCAGCTGAGACTCCTCCGGCGATATCCGACCAGGCGACTATCCGAGAAATCGTTGAGTTAAAGTTCAACCTTCAACAAATTAGCTCGAGGATTCACCAAGCGACAAGCGTAGCACCCGAGATAGACAGCGTTATCGCCTCGACTTTGCGGACTCCTTTCACTAAGGAGTTAACTAGAGTCAAGCTCAGGAAGATGGATAAGTTGAAGTTACCCGACTATAAGCCCGGAGGAGACCCAGTCGAGCATCTGACAGCTTTCAACATAGCCATGGCGAGAGCTCGGCTCTCTTCAGAAGAAAAGGACGCTGGCTATTGCCAACTCTTCATCGAGACGCTGAACGAGCAAGCCCTGACGTGGTTCTCCGGACTCGACGAGGATTCGATCAGCAGCTTCAAGGAGCTTTCCTCAGCTTTCCTTAAGACGTACATCATGTTTACAAAGCGAGAGGCCACAGCTTCAAGTCTCTGGAACTTGAAGCAGAAGAAAGATCAGAGCCTCCGCAACTACATGGAGCGGTTCAAGTCGATCGTGTCAAGAATCAACATCCCCGATAATATTGCTATCGACGCATTGATGAACACCCTCCAAATAGACTGCAAATTCCGAGAAGACCTCTATCGGAGCCCTACCGTATCCCTGCAGGATGCCATTGCTCGGTCCCATAACTTCATCTGTATGGATGAAGACACCAAGGCCATTCTGAGCAAGCACAATGTTGCGAAGCAGTCGGCGACCAAGAACGCCGCCAGCACTCACGTCGAACCGCGTCAGCATGCTTCCTCAAATAAAAACAACCAAAAGGGGGGTCTCCTTTACGTGGTCGATGAAAATGGGAAGAAGTGGAACACGTTTCACCAAGAAACGGATTCTCCGGATGAAACATCCCGAGCAATCGCAGCAACCGCACCAGCTCAAATTGATGTTGTGGCAGTGTGATAACCCGCCATTCAGGATAAAAATGGTTGAGGAAGTCAAGGTCGGGATATGGAACCAAGCTTTTGGGAGATTATATATTTGGAGGAATGTTAATTTTTGATCACACAATACTTAGCATGGTTCGCAGAAGACAGAAGATTGGTCGAGCATCAACTTGATGATCGAACCGCAGGCGGTACGGGCCAACCGAGAAGTTCGAAGTACGATGTGGACAAGCAATGGATCATGAGTGAACCATGAGACGACGTAAGCTGCTCTACCTTTCTTAGATGTGTCTCAGATTGATCAGACGAAGATTTTGGAAGCATCACATTTTTGGAAGAACGACGGTTTAGAAGCTCGACGTTTCAGAAACCCGACGTTTCTTAGCGACGAAGTTTTCTGCAAAACTTCACATATATCATCAGAATATTATTTCAGAGATATTATAAGTTCGAAGCACGACGGGAGTAAGCACGACGGGAGCACGACGGGAAAACCCGAAGTTGGACAAAAACCCTAATTTCGGTTTTACAAAATTTCTGGAGGAAGCCGGAGGCTCGGGAAATATTTTTAGAGGATCTCAGTATTCATCTGGAGTTTCTTAAAAATATTCAGAGAATCAGAACGGGAGCGGAAAAATATTTGGGATTGATCGCGGGACGAAAATTCATCAGAAAGACCGAAATCGCGCAAATCGACCGGGAAGCTCGAGGTGGCTCGATCTAAGGGATAAGAATGTGGTGTCAACCTTACAACCAGCTGAGTGTCAAGAGAAGCTTGAGGTGTCACCGTGCATGAGAGCAGAACATGCAGCATGACATGTTGAAGCACGAAGTGTCGCGATATCTGCAACCACGCATGCTGATCGACACACAGGGAGCGGTGTGTCGCGACGCATGCACTCTATCCATTCTGATGGGAATCTGGTCGTCCAGGCAGGAGAAGAGGTGTCACTTTGCATGAGTTTGGTCCATGCTGAAGGACATGTGGAGCACGAGGTGCCGCCGTGCATGCAACCGGAGACATGCGAGCCGACACACGTGCTGCCACTAACTTTGATCTGATTCGCTGAGGTATTCTATAAATACCCAACCCCTCTGCTCGTTTTCATTCATCATTCACACACCAAAATCACACCAGAACGTGGTTAGAGAGGGAGAGAGAAAGTAGAAAAAAGAAGTAAGAGGTTCCGATCTTTTTCGAGGATTTTAGAGAGTTTTCGAGATCAGTTTCTCTACTGATTTTGAATGAGTGTCTGGGGAAGGTTCTGCCCATATCATCTCGTCCAAGGGAGTTATTTTCTTTCATGATCAAGTGGAGGTGCTGCCCAAGATCAGTTTAGTTCTACGGGTTCAGATCAGTCGAAGTTCTGAAGTACCGAAAGTCCGAAGAACTGTCCAGAAGCTAGGGGAGATTCTGTTCAAGTTGAGTTCAGTCCAGACCAGTATCAGGGGAGGTTCTGTCCAAGTCAAGATCAGTCCAGTCCAGTCCATTCAAGTCGTCCATTGGATTTTGGCTAAGTCCTCTCCGATCAACCAGCTGCTTATCGACAAAGAACACTGTGAGTTGGCTTATTTGAATTCCACTTGGAATTTAGGGTAGTTTTGTGAGTTGGTTTGTGTGAATTCCACTTGGAATTTAGGGTAGTTTTGTGAGTTGGTTTTGTTTGAGTTCCACTTGGAACTTAGGATAGATCGAGTCTGCATATAGATTATAGATTAGAATGATCACGGTATTGCATGGTAGAGTCCTTAGGGTTATTTTGTTTACGAATTGGAACTCAGCTTAGCATGGGCTAAGTTGAGATGGAACGGAATTAAGATTGAGTTAATAACCTGATTAGGACTAGGGCTAGGATGCATCATGTTTTCTATTCTTGTGTGTTGATTTGATTGAGTGCAGGTTCCCCTTAACTTTAATGATAGTTTATCAGCAGGAGGCTGAACTATCTGGGTAACGGTTTGATTGAGTTTGTGATTGTTGTTTTAGGTTAGTCAGCTCTAGGTAAGGGAGTGACTAACCGGTTGATTTGATTAGTTATGATATTATTGTTAGTGTTGTAGAGTAGAGAGTCTTGATAGAGTCTAGGACTTTATCTTTAGGTTAAGTTCTAGATTGAGTTTGTGTTGTGTGAGTGTGCCGACAGTATGTGTGTAACCCGCACATACTAGGCTTGTTTAGGGATGATTAGTGTTTCCTCAGCCTCGTACCCAGCGGGTTTAAGGAAACACCTTATTCGCTGGATCGGGAAGACTCAGAGAGACGGGATCATGGCCTAGGGCTGAGTTATTACACGACGGTGTAATGTGGCAGTGACCCGAAGGACTGTGGGCTGTTGCGCGGTGACCCGAAGGACTGTGGGCCGCGGTCGGTTGAAAGTTCCTTCTTCTGGCCTTTGTGGTAGGGAGATAGGATATTGCCGATGTTGAGGAGGAACACGAAGTCACCATACCCCGGGTTAGAGTGTTGTGTTGTGTTAGAGTGTCGTGTTTAGTTAAATCGAGTCATAGTTAGATGGCATCTTGTTTTTTGTGGTTGTGGTTGATTGATTTGCTTGCAGGTTTCTAACATTGACTTCGAATTCTGGATATGGTACCAGATCCGGCTTGGTGTCTCTTTGGTTAGTGTAGACCCGAAGCTGATTGTATATTGTTTGGGTGATTGCTTGTGAAGGGTGGTGGATATTGAAGCTATGCGGTATCATTGGTTAGCCAATCATGTTCTTGTCTGATTGTTGATCGACTGGTTAATGATACTTGTATAGTCTAAGTGTTTAACACTACATGAGTATTGAACTCAGGCGTATATATGGTTAACTAGGGATTGGTTGTTGACTTGTTTGTATGCAGGTTCCCGTTACTTGAAGTTAGATAACGGCAGGAGGCCATATCTAACTTAGTAACGGTTTGTTTATTTAATGTTGGATTTGATTGATTGCATGATAGGATAGATTGCTTGTTATTTTGGGTTGTCTGGGCTAGTTTCTAGGTTTGGGTAGAGGTAACCAGCTCACTGAGTAACATTAGGTTACTCACCCAACTCCGTTGTCCCTTTTTGCAGGTAGCTTTAGTGTTGGATGACCGTGTAGCTCGGAGCTGGACGTTAGGACCACCGGAGTAGATTTGCATGCCTTTTGTAAACGGTATTTTGGATTTGCATTAGTTGACTCGTTTTTGGCGTTAGGCCGGGACCGGTCTCGATTTATATCTATATATGGATATTTCTTTGAATTAATAAAGTATTGGTTTTATATGCGCATCATGAGTACTCTGATATGTGACTAGTCCGGTCTAACACAACGTTAGGTCGTCGTACGGGTTGAAAAGTCTTAGGCCTCGACCTAAAGGACAACGTTAACTCTTGGTACGGGTTGCAAAGCCTTATGCCTTGAGTTAGCGGGACGAGTTAGTGGATGAACTGGTCTAAGCTGCGGAGTAAATTCTGCAACTCTGACCGGATTGTTCCTAACCCGTCATGTAGCGCTTCCGGACCATGGTGTTGGGTTGGACGGTCAGTCATGTTCTTGTTTGATTGTTGGCTGGCCGGTTGGCTTTTCTTCTCCAATCCTTGGTGTTAGTTGGTTGATCGGTCATGTTCTTGTTTGATTGTTGGCCGGTGGATCAACCTATGTCTAAGACGGTTCGGGGGTGTTACAGATGTGGTATCAGAGCATGGTTACGTCCATGCTTCCGGAACTCATGAATTAATCGGTTTTCAAATATTTTTATCGAGTCAAAAAGAGTCACAAAAGGCATTAGGGAATCCGGTCACGTCCAGCGGTAAGATTTGTGGTTTTAGGATTAGATAGTGGAGTTTAGAATTGCTAGGTTGCTTAGATAGAATTGTTAGGTTGCTAGTTAGCATTGCTAGGTTGTTTGGTTAGCTTTGCGGTTTGTTTGCTTGTTAGTTAGTTAATTAACTTGCGTGTGAGTGTTCTTTTGAGTTGCAGCTTGTAAGTGTGTTCGTTGATCGGCACTTTAATGGTGGAAACCTTAAAGTGTAGAGAGTTCAAGGCCAAAAACCCAAAGAGAAAGAATGATGACAGTTTCAGAGGGACTGGACAGTGGTATGGACTGGACAAGTGGGAACGAGACTTCAGTGGAAACTACTTCATCAGCATTAGAGAAAAGAGAGTTTCAGAGTGTTACGGCAGAGCGACGATCATGATCCAGCAATCATTCAACTGAAAAAATTACGAAGACGAGTGTGGAGACCTTGAGGAGGACACTCAAGAAACTTTGATGGACAGATTATAGCGACATGGGGATGAGTTCATTATGAGAGAAGCATCATGATAGAGAAAGTTCAGAACCAGAAGTCTGGAAGGAGACCAAAGAAACCGAAAAGGACACCTCAAGGGCAAACCAATAAAGAAGCATATCAAGTGATCAAGACCAGCGAGACAAAGTGATCCAAGGAGAAATTGTCATCAAGAAGAGGAACATGTCATGAAGCTGAGCGTTTGAACCACTAAGAATTCGAGGACGAATTCTATTAAGGGGGGAAGAATGTGATAACCCGCCCTTCAGGATAAAAATGGTCGAGGAAGTCAAGGTCGGGATATGGAACCAAGCTTTTGGGAGAATATATATTTGGAGGAATGTTAAGTTTTGATCACACAAAACTTAGCATTGTTCGCAGAAGACAGAAGATTGGTCGAGCATCAACTTGATGATCGAACCGCAGGCGGTACGGGCAAACCGAGAAGTTCGAAGAACGATGTGGACAAGCAATGGATCATGAGTGAACCATGAGACGACGTAAGCTGCTCTACCCTTCTTAGATGTGTCTCAGATTGATCAGACGAAGATTTTGGAAGCATCACATTTTTGGAAGCACGACGGTTTAGAAGCTCGACGTTTCAGAAACCCGACGTTTCTTAGCGACGACGTTTTCTGCAAAACTTCACATCTATCATCAGAATATTATTTCAGAGATATTATAAGTTCGAAGCACGATGGGAGTAAGCACGACGGGAAGCAAGCACGACGGGAGCACGACGGGAAAACCCGAAGTTGGACAAAAACCCTAATTTCGGTTTTACAAAATTTCTGGAGGAAGCCGGAGGCTCGGGAAATATTTTTAGAGGATCTCAGTATTCATCTGGAGTTTCTTAAAAATATTCATAGAATCAGAACGGGAGCGGAAAAATATTCGGGATTGATCGCGGGACGAAAATTCATCAGAAAGACCGAAATCGCGCAAATCGACCGGGAAGCTCGAGGTGGCTCGATCTAAGGGATAAGAACGTGGTGTCAACCTTACAACCAGCTGAGTGTCAAGAGAAGCTTGAGGTGTCACCGTGCATGAGAGCAGAACATGCAGCATGACATGTTGAAGCACGAAGTGTCGCGATATCTGCAACCAGTGCATGCTGATCGACACACAGGGAGCGGTGTGTCGCGACACATGCACTCTATCCATTCTGATGGGCATCTGGTCGTCCAGGCAGGAGAAGAGGTGTCACTTTGCATGATTTTGGTCCATGCTGAAGGACATGTGGAGCACGAGGTGCCGCCGTGCATGCAACCGGAGACATGCGAGCCGACACACGTGCTGCCACTAACTTTGATCTGATTCGCCGAGGTATTCTATAAATACCCAACCCCTCTGCTCGTTTTCATTCATCATTAACACACCAAAATCACACCATAACGTGGTTAGAGAGAGAGAGAGAAAGTAGAAAAAAGAAGTAAGACGTTCCGATCTTTTTCGAGGGTTTTAGAGAGTTTTCGAGATCAGTTTCTCTACTGATTTTGAATGAGTGTCTGGGGAAGGTTCTTCCCATATCATCTCGTCCAAGGGAGTTATATTCTTTCATGATCAATTGGAGGTGCTGCCGAAGATCAGTTTAGTTCTACGGGTTCAGATCAGTCGAAGTTCTGAAGTACCGAAATTCCGAAGAACTGTCCAGAAGCTAGGGGAGATTCTGTTCAAGTTGAGTTCAGTCCAGACCAGTATCAGGGGAGGTTCTGTCCAAGTCAAGATCAGTCCAGTCCAGTCCATTCAAGTCGTCCATTGGGTTTTGGCTAAGTCCTCTCCGATCAAACAGCTGCTTATCGGCAAAGAACACTGTGAGTTGGCTTGTTTAAATTCCACTTGGAATTTAGGGTAGTTTTGTGAGTTGGTTTGTGTGAATTCCACTTGGAATTTAGGGTAGTTTTGTGAGTTGGTTTTGTTTGAGTTCCACTTGGAACTTAGGATAGATCGAGTCTGCATATAAATTATAGATTAGAATGATCACGCTATTGCATGGTAGAGTCCTTAGGGTTATTTTGTTTACGAATTGGAACTCAGCTTAGCATGGGCTAAGTTGAGATAGAACGGAATTAAGATTGAGTTAATAACCTGATTAGGACTAGGGCTAGGATGCATCATGTTTTCTATTCTTGTGTGTTGATTTGATTGAGTGCAGGTTCCCGTTATCTTTAATGATAGTTTATCAGCAGGAGGCTGAACTATCTGGGTAACGGTTTGATTGAGTTTGTAATTGTTGTTTGAGGTTAGTCAGCTCTAGGTAAGGGAGTGACTAACCAGTTGATTTGATTAGTTATGATATTATTGTTAGTGTTGTAGAGTAGAGAGTCTTGATAGAGTCTAGGACTTTATCTTTAGGTTAAGTTCTAGATTGAGTTTGTGTTGTGTGAGTGTGCCGACAGTATGTGTGTAACCCGCACATACTAGGCTTGTTTAGGGATGATTAGTGTTTCCTCAGCCTCGTACCCAGCGGGTTTAAGGAAATACCTTATTCGCTGGATCCGGAAGACTCAGAGAGACGGGATCATGGCCTAGGGCTGAGTTATTACACGACGGTGTAATGTGGCAGTGACCCGAAGGACTGTGGGCTGTCGCGCGGTGACCCGAAGGACTGTGGGCCGCGGTCGGTTGAAAGTTCCTTCTTCTGGCCTTTGTGGTAGGGAGATAGGATATTGCCGATGTTGAGGAGGAACACGAAGTCACCATACCCCGGGTTAGAGTGTTGTGCTGTGTTAGAGTGTCGTGTTTAGTTAAATCGAGTCATAGTTAGATAGCATCTTGTTTTTTGTGGTTGTGGTTGATTGATTTGCTTGCAGGTTTCTAACATTGAGTTCGAATTCTGGATATGGTACCAGATCCGGCTTGGTGTCTCTTTGGTTAGTGTAGACCCGAAGCTGATTGTATATTGTTTGGGTGATTGCTTGTGAAGGGTGGGGGATATTGAAGCTATGCGGTATCATTGGTTAGCCGATCATGTTCTTGTCTGATTGTTGATCGACTGGTTAATGATACTTGTATAGTCTAAGTGTTTAACACTACATGAGTATTGAACTCAGGCGTATATAGGTTAACTAGGGATTGGTTGTTGACTTGTTTGTATGCAGGTTCCCGTTACTTGAAGTTAGATAACGGCAGGAGGCCATGTCTAACGTAGTAATGGTTTGTTTATTTAATGTTGGATTTGATTGATTGCATGATAGGATAGATTGCTTGTTATTTTGGGTTGTCTGGGCTAGTTTCTAGGTTTGGGTAGAGGTAACAAGCTCACTGAGTAACATTAGGTTACTCACCTAACTCCATTGTCCCTTTTTGCAGGTAGCTTTAGTGTAGGATGACCGTGTAGCTCGGAGCTGGACGTTAGGACCACCGGAGTAGATTTGCATGCCTATTGTAAACGGTATTTTGGATTTGCATTAGTTGACTCGTTTTTGGCGTTAGGCCGGGATCGGTCTCGATTTATATCTATGTATGGATATTTCTTTGAATTAATAAAGTATTGGTTTTATATGCGCATCATGAGTACTCTGATATGTGACTAGTCCGGTCTAACACAACGTTAGGTCGTCGTACGGGTTGAAAAGCCTTAGGCCTCGACCTAACGGACAACGTTAACTCTTGGTACGGGTTGCAAAGCCTTATGCCTTGAGTTAGCGGGACGAGTTAGTGGATGAACTGGTCTAAGCTGCGGAGTAAATTCTGCGACTCTGACCGGATTGTTCCTAACCCGTCATGTAGCGCTTCCGGACCATGGTGTTGGGTTGGACGGTCAGTCATGTTCTTGTTTGATTGTTGGCTGGCCGGTTGGCTTTTCATCTCCAATCCTTGGTGTTAGTTGGTTCATCGGTCATGTTCTTGTTTGATTGTTGGCCGGTGGATCGACCTATGTCTAGGACGGTTCGGGGGTGTTACAGGTAGGATCATCAAAAACTCCCCCAGGTCTCACTAAGTCGTGCAAGCTACACGGAGTCAAGGGCCACGATACCTCGGAATGTAAGACACTCTTTGCACAGTTCCCCTCCTCGATCGAAAGCGGTGAGCTTAAGATCCCCTCTTCGAAGCCTAAGAGTGAGAGCAGTTGGAGCAGGAACAAAGACCGAAAGAACCAGAGGAAGAATCAAGGCAAGTCTAAGCAGAATAACCCAAAACCGAAGGAGTCCGAGCAGGCGCCTCAGCGGGACGACGACGATGACGTCTCGGCAGACGAAGATCAACAAGCGGTCAGGCAAAGGATCGAAGTTATTCGCGCCCAACCCGAGTCGTCATCTGACGACGAAAGCTGTACCGAAGAAGTTCTCGAGTCGTCAGACCTGTGAGAATTCCTTAAGAGAAAGGCAACTCCGGAGATCGGGAAACCCCCTGGTGCTTCCGATCTCAGGTCGAAGCTTGACGCTAAAAGGTTAAAGCACGCGTCCCCCGATGAAGCTCCCGTTTCTGATTTGCGAGAGCGACAGAACGCCAAAGTAGGGGACTTATGCGCGAAGCTGAACTGTAAAGCCGATCAACCGGAAGAGAGTAAAGATCTCCGCGACGTTCTCCTCAAGAAGCGGTCAAGCACAAGACCACGAATCAACGTAATCATGGGAGGATCGCCGCCTTGGGAAGACTAGGTACGGTCTGTGAAGGGTCATCGCCGACAAGCAGAAACGTCTCAGCGTTGGCCGCAGAAGCCTCCCAACGATCCCAAGATCTCTTTCTCTCCGGATGATTTGTTCGGAGTTAGCTTGCCTCACAACGATCCACTGCTCGTCGTCCTAGCAATCGATAAGTACGACGTTACTAAGGTGCTTATCGATACCGGAAGCTCGGTGGATATCATTTTTCAAGAGACTCTGGTCAAGATGGGAATCGATCTAAAGGACGTGAAACCATCATCGAGAACACTCACTGGCTTCAACGGTTCCTCCGAGGTAACCCTCGGAACCATCCGTCTGACGGTCCAAGCAGAGGGAGTGACTAGAGTGGTCAAGTTCTCGGTAGTCAGCACAAAGACTCCTTATCACGTGATTCTCGGGACCCCGTGGCTACATTCAATGCGAGCAATCGCATCCACGTATCATCAGTGCGTCAAGTTCCCGGGAATTGACGGAACCATCAAGTCTATTTGCGGAGACCAGCGTGCAGCCCGAGATCTCCTGATTGCGACCATCAAGCTACAGCGCTCACAATCCCTCGTCAATTCGGTATCACCACCAATAAGCAAGGTATGCCCTCAGAAAGAAGAAGTACTCGAGGTGCCGGTGGATGACTCAGATCCGAGCAAAGTTCTCTGCATCGGTGCGTATCTCTCCGACGAAATGATTCTCAAGATTATAGAATTCCTAAAGCAGAATATATCGACCTTCGCATGGTCGATGTCCGACATGCAAGGAATTGATCCCGTGATTACGTCCCACAAATTGAACGTAGACCCGAACATCAAGCCAATTCGTCAGCAGAGGCGGAAGTTGGGTCCCGAGAGATCGAAGGCAGTCGTTGAGGAAGTTGAACGCCTACTCAACGCCGGATCAATTACCGAAGTCAGGTACCCGGAATGGTTAGCCAATCCGGTTGTCGTGAAGAAAAAGAATGGCAAGTGGCGTATGTGTGTTGATTTCACGGACCTTAACAAAGCTTGCCCGAAAGACAGCTATCCGTTGCCGAACATCGATCGATTAGTCGATTCCACTGCCGGGAACGAAATGTTTACCTTTATGGATTCCTTCTCGGGATACAATCAGATAATGATGCATCCCGACGACCAAGAAAAGACCTCGTTCATCACCGACCGAGGAACCTACTGTTACAAGGTAATGCCTTTCGGGTTAAAGAATGCTGGAGCGACGTATCAGCGGTTGGTCAACCGCATGTTCGCCAAACAGCTCGGGAAGACAATGGAAGTTTACATTGACGACATGCTAGTCAAATCTTTCCGAGTAGACGATCATCTGGCTCACCTAAAGGAATGTTTTGAAATTCTCAACGCATACAAGATGAAGCTTAATCCGGCCAAATGTACCTTTGGTGTTCCGTCCGGAGATTTCCTCGGATACATCGTAACACAGAGAGGAATTGAAGCAAATCCGAAACAGATCTCAGCCGTCCACGATCTTCCAAGTCCTAGAAACTGCCGAGAAGTCCAGCGACTGACCGGCAGAATCGCAGCTCTCAACAAGTTTATCTCCAAATCAACCGATAAATTCCTTCCCTTCTACGATCTCCTCCGAGGGTACAAGAAATTCCTCTGGGATGATATGTGCGAGGAAGCATTTACTCAACTCAAACACTACCTTACAACTCCCCCGATCTTAGCCAAGCCAAACGTAGGCGACGTCTTATCTCTGTATATCGATGTATCCTCTGCTGCTATCAGCAGTGCCTTAATCAAGGAAGACCGCGGGGAGCAAATGCCGGTATTCTACATGAGCAGGCGGATGACCGGACCCGAGACCCTATATCCAACGCTCGAGAAGATGGCTTTGGCAGTGGTAGAGTCAGCGAGAAAACTCTGTCTCTATTTTGAATCTCATTCAGTGGAGGTTCTTACCGATCAACCGCTGAGAACCGTGTTGCAAAACACGAATAGAGCAGGCCGACTAACCAAGTGGGCGATCGAGCTTGGTGAGCTCGACATCACTTACAAGTGCCGAACAGCCGCCAAAGCTCAGATTCTCGCAGATTTTCTCGTGGAATTATCTCCCGAATTGGCCCAGGATCTCGAAGTACCCGATGCAAATTGGATTCTCCACGTCGATGGTTCCTCGACGAACAAAGGCTCAGGAGTAGGAGTTCAACTCCAGTCTCCAACGGGGGAACTCATCAGACAGTCATTCAGCTTCGGTTTCCCAGCTTCAAACAATGAAGCAGAGTACGAGTCGCTCATCGCGGGACTTTGTCTCGCAAAAGCAGTTAAGGCCAAACGACTAAGCGCGTACTGTGACTCGCAACTCGTCGCAAGACAATTTAGCGGGAAGTACGATGCACGGAATGACATGATGGACGCTTACCTTCGAGTTGTCCAAGCACTAGCAAAGGGTTCGAATTTTTCGAGCTAAGAAAGGTCCCCCGCGGAGAGAACGTATGTGCCGACGCTTTGGCAGCACTCGGAAGCAAGCTTCGTGACCAAGTCAAGAGAACTATCCCGATCCATCGGATTGAGAAACCGAGAATCGACATCTCGGCAAAGGCAATGGACTTTGTCACTGCAGTCTCCGAGATAACGTCCCAGTCAGAGATTAGCGGCGACGTCGAGATGACCGATCAAGATCAAGCAGCAAACGACTGGAGAGCAGAGTTCAATCGAGTATCTCACAAACGGAGCGGTTCCGACTGATAAATGGGCTGCGAGACGCCTCAAGAGACGTAGTCCACACTATGTCATCATGGAAGGGGAACTCCACCGAGTAACCGCTAGTAAAGTCCTGCTCAAGTGCATTTATGGTGAGCAAACGAGGTTGGTCATGGCTGAGACTCACGAAGGAGACGGTGGAAACCACTCCGGAGGACGAGCACTCGCCCTAAATATCCGAAACGTAGGATTCTTTTGGCCAACAATGAACACGGATTGCGAAGCATATGCTCGGAAGTGCGAGAAATGCCAAAGGCACGCTCCGAGCATTCACAGCCCTACCGAGCTATTAAGAACCTCAGCAGCTCTGTACCCATTCATGCGATAGGGAATGGATATCATTGGGCCGATGCCGAACTCTCGCCAGCGTCGTTTTGTTCTAGTTCTAACCGACTATTTTACCAAGTGGATCAAAGCCGAAGCTTTTGCTCAAGTAACCGAGAAAGAAGTTCGAGGTTTTGTTTGGAAAAAGATAATTTGTCGTCAGGGTTTACCTTACGAAATCGTTACGGACAATGGTTCTCGGTTAATCTCAGGAGGATTCAAGTATTTCTGCAGCAAGTGGGATATCAGGCTAAGTACGTCAACGCCGAGATATCCCCAGGGGAATGGACAGGCCGAGTCATCGAACAAATTCATCATTGATGGAATCAAGAAAAGTCTCGACCTAAACAAGGGACATTGGGCCGACGAACTCGACGGCGTTCTTTGGTCGCACCGAACAACCCAAAGTGGCGCGACCAAATCAACCCCCTTTTCCCTTGCTTACGAAATGGAGGCGATGGCTCCCGCAGAAGTCAATGTCACAAGTCTTCGCCGAGCAAAGATGCCCCAGTACGTCGAGCTTAACCGCGAGATGCTGCTGGATGCTCTCGACGACCTCGAAGAGAAGCGAGACCAAGCCCTACTTCGAATCCATATTACCAAAATCAGATCGAGAGTTATTACAACAAGAAAGTCCGAGCAAGACCTCTCGAACTCGGAGACTTAGTCCTGCGAAAAGTCTTCGAGAACACCAAGGAGCTAAATGCTGGAAAGCTCGGGGCAAACTGGGAAGGACCTTACAAGATTACCCAAGTCGTCAAACCAGGAGTTTATCGACTTGAGACTTCCTGCGAAGAGGCAGTCCCACGAGCCTGGAACTCAATGCACCTTCGTCGTTTTCATTCGTAAAAACGAATCAATACTTATTCTACCGAGCAAATGACTACCGTCACAGTTTGCTCCGTCACAGTTTGCTCGTAAAAAAATGAAAAGAAAAAAAAAAAAAAAAAAACCGAGTAGATGCACCTTACGGTCACTTCTACACATCCGAACAATGACCTACGTCACTTTTGCTCGGGCAAACCGAACTACGAAAGGCTTGATCCTCCTCGGAGGTACGTAGGCATCCCCTCTACGGGGTCCAGCCCCAACAAAAACAAAAACCAAAATTTAGACTCGGCAATTCGTCCCACTTGTTCTATCAAGACAAGCATTACGGACATTGTCTCGAGCAAACGATACCAGCCCCTTACCAAACAAGCGGCGCACGGGTACTCGCCCTGATCAATCGCCCAGATCCTGATCAGGTCTCGAGCAAAGGGAAATAGGAGTCTGAGTCACCGATGCAACCTGCATTGACCGACTCATCAGGAACTTTTCAAACCTTATCACGGATGAAGAACAATGAAGAACAAAGGGTTGGCCGACCATGTTTCTCTCATTCACTGTGTAGCGTTTGGATACATTTTCCTTGTAAAACTTATCAATAAAATTCCTGCTGTTGCTTATTCCATTAAATCTCATATGATTAATCGGGTTCACAAGAGTCTAATCGACAGAAGAAAAATTCACCTAAGGCATCCACAACTATCTTTGAGGTGCCTAAGGTTTTAAAAAAAATGCTTGAAAATAAGACAAGTCTTAACATAAAAGCAAAAGGGGATAAAACCTCGAGTTTCAACAACAAAGCCCATCCGGGCAAACAACAAAAGGTATTAAAAGGTTCAAAGGCTTCAAAGAGCCGTAGCCGAAATAAAAAATACAACAACACTGAGTTCATCCATCAAGGGCCGGAGGATCCTTGCTTCCATCGGTCCTTCCCACCTCTCCTTCCTCGGGACCCGAGACGCGCCCAAACGGTCGACTCGACGTCTCTTCCTGTTCTTGAACAGCCAAAGGTTCTGCACCATCTCCCTTTGAGCGATGCCCCGACTTCTCACCTTTGGATTTGGATTTGGATTTGGATCCCGTCTCCGAATCGTCGGAACTGGAACCTGTCAGACCGGCGGCTTTGAGGGCGGCCTTAGACGGAGAATCGGAAAGGACAATCGTAGGTTTCGCAACCTGATCCGGTTGGGGAGCCACTTCTTGAGGAACTTGAGCTTCAGGGATCGGCACTTGACCGGGTTGATGACTGGAGGATCCAACCGAGATAATGCGACCATCAGCAACATCTTCGGCACGAGGGACCCTTTCGACACAAGGAGTCCGGAGAGCATCCGCAGTCTCTGAATCTATCAGGTGGAGATTCGACCCATACGGGTTGATCTGTTTCCACACGTCTTCAACCAGAAATTGGGACTTCAGGACTAAAGGAGATAGACGCAAGAAGTCCTCAGGAATCTCCTTCACTTCCAAGCGAGCCGCTTCCGCCTTGAAATGTTCCTCTTGTTCGGTATAGGTGTCGATGGTTTCTTGCGGAATGTCGATCCCCGAATCCCTTATCTGTTCAAGGCATTTCCTCGTCCCATAGGCCTGTCGGTACAGACACCGAGCATCGTCATACTGGTCCCGCTGAGTCTCGCGAAGCTGAATCCGATGGAAACACCTTTCAGCTTTTGCTATCATTGCGATCATTACCCGAATTCTCTCGTGGGTAACCTCGTACTTACGGGACATCCTTAGCCGACTAGTCTCCTCCGAGAGCCTCAGCGACACAGCAGCCTTAGCCTTGATGAGCTCTGAGTTCTCACCTTTGAGCTTGTCCACAACCGTTTCCAGGTCTTTCAGTGAACCATTGCACATTTCCAGCTCTTCCAAGTCGGAAGTCCTCGTCACGTCGAAATCTCTCTGGATCTCTCTAGCTCGGGCAACCGCCTCTTCCTTCTGGCGAGTAACGACCTGAAGAGCTTCCTTGTGCTCCAGTTCAACTCGCATCCTCTCCTCCTCATCCTTGCGGATCTGCTCTCGGGCCTCCCTCAGAGCGGAATTGTACTTCCCGATGAGTATGTTCCAGTCGCCGTGGTTCTGCTCGGAAACAGAGAGGGTTTAGCAAACCGCACTTTTGGAAATGAGAAGTAAAAAAAAAAAGAGAAAAGAAAGGGGAAACCAGTTACCTTTACCGACGAACTGGAAGCTTGTTTGTACTCATCTTGAAAGATCAGATCTTTCGCTGGGGGCATTAGATCGGGACCACCTTTGAGCGACAGCATCAAGCGTCTGCAATCCTTGGGATAGAAGGAGAGAGGGAGCTCCCGATTGAACTCAAAATGGAACTTGTCGGTGGAAGGCTCTCTGAGACGGTCAGGAACCCGAGCTCCCGGTCCTTTCGTCGAGAGGCCCTGCCGTCTCTCGAGTAACGGATCTTGTCGCCTCCTAGGGGAAGCCGAATTGCCAGATCCCCCAGCAGAAGTGCCTTCGTTAATCGGGGTCCCGGGCAGATCTTTCCGACCAGACTGCCTCTTCAGCGCTCTGGCTCTATCGGCCAGCGTTACGTTGTCAAGATCGTCCGAGACCAAAGCCTCCGATGAAGTTCTCGGAGCGAGAATATTAAGCTCATCTTCACTAACGGAAGATGCGCGGGTTGTTCCATCAACCTTCTTCCTCTTTTTCCTTAGAGGAACCTCCTCCGGGGATGGATCTTCGGTATCCGGGACGGCAATAGTCAACGCCCCAGCGTCAGCGTCAGTACGCTTCCTCTTTTTCTTTTTATCTTTCTTCTTTGAAGGACGCTCTACAGGCGTCTCTTCGGGAAGCGCCTCCACATCCTCCTGTTGCTCGGGGACCTCCTCATCGTCATCTCTTTCCGAAGGGACAGACGACTTCTTCTTCTTTTTTGAAGACCTTTTCTTGGCATTTCCACCAGAAGCAGCGATGACATCTCGTGCCTCGGCCGATCTGGAGCCCTTGCGGTTTCTGCGGAAGCAGCGACGACATCTCGTGCCTCGGCCGATCTGGCGCCACCTCTGGGCTTCGCTTTCCTGGCACTTTTCTGAGCAGCCACAATCTTACTAAGGTCCGGAAGCTCCTTCATTTGTCTGGCCCGGTTTATTTCCTTTTTCTCGGCAGGAGTAAAAATAGACAACCTCTTGTTCAATGGTTCCTTGACGTAAGGAACAAAGTTAGAAATCCAATCCTCTCCGAAGAAGAAACAACAATCAATTCACAATCCGCAATCTATCAATGAGGAAGAAAGGAATGAGAAACTCACGATTAGTGATCCGATCAAGCGCTCTCCAGATTCTGTCCCAAGTGAAGTTATCCCAGTGGTCTTGCTTTTGCGAGGCGACTGTTCGGGCACTGTTTTTCCAATCCTCCGAGTAAGTGGAAACGTTTGAATGAGCAACTGCAAGCCAACAAAGGAAACAAAAAGACATAAGGTCAGATAAACCCGCACAATGGAAGTTAATGGGTTAGTAAATGTACCAAAATCTGCATTCCACAAAATGCGATATTTGGAACTCGGCGGTTCCTCGAAGGCCGATCTATTGGACTTTATATAAAAGTAGTGCCTCTGCCAATCCGTGGTTTTCGTAGGACCCCGGGCGACGACGTTGTAACTCGGTCGCTGCCTTATCGAGATGATGCCATCTTTCTAGATGGAAACCGACGTAAACTCTTCAAAGGCCCTGACACTTAATGATGTCCCGGCCTCTGCTGCGACGACAGAAGTCGCGACCATTAAACGGATCGCACCGTTTATAAGTTGGCTCAGAGCGATTCCTCGTCGGAAGGCATATGCGGTGACGATCCGAGGAATCGGGAGCCAAAGCTTCGTGTCGCCTTGGAAGTAAGACTCGTAGACGCATTGGTACCCTCTCAGCGGAGACCAAGGTCTCTGATCCTTCCTTGGAATGATAAAGGTTACTCCGACTGCGCTTAGACTTCGGAGAAGGGTTTCCACTGATCTAGTCGTTGATCGGGTCTCTTCGATATTCGCCCAGCCCTAACCAGCCACGATAGACGGACGGACCCTTGATCTCTCTAAAGGACCCTCATCGGAGAACAGATTTCCGGGATAAAAACTTCTCGGAACCATCGTGGCGTCAACCGCATCCTGGCCATCGCCATCTCCTCGAAATTGACCTCTCGCCTCCGCGACGAGCAAACATTGGGTACGATCCAGATTCACTGTATCCGTCATTGCCTCATGATGGATCTCATCAGCTGGATCCTCGGAAGAACTCCGAACAGAGGCCACCTGTTTTCCTTTCTCTGCTCGGGATAGTCGGTAGGACGACGACATCTCGGACAATCGATTTCTAAGCAAAGCTAAGAGAGAGAAGTAGAGTAGAGAGAGAAAGTATCTTTCAGACGCGGAGAGAAATTGAAGAAATGAGAGAGGGAAGTGCTATTTATAGAGAGGGACGGGCTCTCGGATCAAGGTGCCATTATTGCGCCTAAAATTGCCTAAATGGGCCTAATTATTGTGCGCGCGTACCGGCTCGCTTCCTCGGTCATAATCTTTAAACCCATCAATCACTCCGGTCCGGATTCTCGGTCTAACGTTCCAAAGGAATTCCTGATTGCACCGGTTCATGACCCCACCGAAGAACTCTCTCTCGAGAGCAACCGAGAAAATCCACGAAAGGAAGCTATTCAGATTACTTGGAATACGCCTTTTGTTCTCCAAGCTAATAAAACCAAATTCATTGAAGACTGATCATTCGATTCATCAATAAACTGGGGGGGGGGACTTACTGTTGGGGATGGATTGTACCCATCCTCAAAGCCCATCGAATAAAGGCCCAACCGAGTTAGCAGCTCGGCTTCCAGCCGAGGAGTCTCTACTCGGCGCTTACGGCTCGACTGCGGACTCCTTTCAACCGAGCAGGGAACAGCCCGCGGAGAGAAGTCAAGCCCGATAGGCCGACAAGCCCAATCAATTGGTAAGGGAAACTAGGTCAAGTCACCCGAGCAGGGAGTAGAAAAGGAGAGGAGAGAGCAAAGGAGAAGGGATCGACACTTAGACACAACACACTTAGCGGCGAGATTAGGGTTTTTATCTGTACAATCATCTCTCCGTTTGTTGAACTTTTCCGGTTAAACGCTCTCCGAGCTCCGGCTTGTTTTCTTATTTCTCCACCTTTGTAATCTCACTCCGAAATCTAATAAATACCCCTGTTCAACCCATTTGAAGTTATTCGCGCCCAACCCGAATCGTCGTCTGACAACGAAAGCTGTACCGAAGAAGTTCTCGAGTCGTCAGACCTGCGAGAATTCCTTAAGAGAAAGGCAACTCCGGAGATCGGGAAACCCCCTGGTGCTTCCGATCTCAGGTCGAAGCTTGACGCTAAAAGGTTGAAGCACGCATCCCACGATGAAGCTCTCGTTTCTGATCTGCGAGAGCGACTGAATGCCAAAGTAGGCGACTTACGCGCGAAGCTGAACCGTAATAAAGCCGATCAACCGGAAGAGAGTAAAGATCTCCGCGACGTTCTCCTCAAGAAACGGTCAAGCACAAGACCACGAATCAACGTAATCATGGGAGGAACGCCGCCTTGCGGAGACTCGGTGCGGTCTGTGAAGTGTCATTGCCGACAAGCAGAAACGTCTCAGCGTTAGCCGCAGAAGCCTCCCAATGATCCCAAGATCTCTTTCTCTCCGGATGATTTGTTCGGAGTTAGCTTGCCTCACAACGATCCACTGCTCGTCGTCTTAGCAATCGATAAGTACGACGTTACTAAGGTGCTTATCGATACCGGAAGCTCAATGGATATCATTTTTCAAGAGACTCAGGTCAAGATGGGAATTGATCTAAAGGACGTGAAACCATCATCGAGAACACTCACTGGCTTCAACGGTTCCTCCGAGGTAACCCTCGGAACCATCCGTCTGACGGTCCAAGCAGAGGGAGTGACTAGAGTGGTCAAGTTCTCGGTAGTCAGCACAAAGACTCCTTATCACGTGATTCTCGGGACCCCGTGGCTACATTTAATGCGAGCAACGCATCCACGTATCATCAGTGCGTCAAGTTCCCGGGAATTGACGGAACCATCAAATATATTCGCGGAGACCAGCGTGCAGCCCGAGATCTCCTAATTGCGACCATCAAGCTACAGCGCTCACAATCCCTCGTCAATTCGGTATCACCACCAATAAGCAAGGTATGCCCTCAGAAAGAAGAAGTACTCGAGGTGCCGGTGGACGACTCGGATCCGAGCAAAGTTCTCCGCATCGGTGTGTATCTCTCCGACCAAATGAAGCTCAAAATTATAGATTTCCTAAAGCAGAATCTATCGACCTTCGCATGGTCGATGTCCGACATGCAAGGAATTGATCCCGCGATCACGACCTACGAATTGAACGTAGACCCGAACATCAAGCCAATTCGTCAGAAGAGGCGGAAGTTGGGTCCCGAGAGATCGAAGGCAGTCGTTGAGGAAGTTGAACGCCTACTCAACGCCGGATCAATTACTGAAGTCAGGTACCCGGAATGGTTAGCCAATCCGGTCGTCGTGAAGAAAAAGAATGGCAAGTGGCGTATGTGTGTTGATTTCACGGACCTTAACAAAGCTTGCCCGAAAGACAGCTATCCGTTGCCGAACATCGATCGATTAGTCGAGTCCACTGCCGGGAACGAAATGCTTACCTTTATGGACGCCTTCTCGGGATACAATCAGATAATGATGCATCCCGACGACCGAGAAAAGACCTCGTTCATCACCGACCGAGGAACCTACTTTTACAAGGTAATGCCTTTCGGGTTAAAGAATGCAGGAGCGACGTATCAGCGGTTGGTCAACCGCATGTTCGCCAAACAGCTCGGGAAGACAATGGAAGTTTACATTGACGACATGCTAGTCAAATCTTTCCGAGGAGACGATAATCTGGCTCACCTAAAGGAATGTTTCAAAATCCACAACGCATACAAGATGAAGCTTAATCCGGCCAAAAGTACCTTTGGCGTTTTGTCCGGAGAGTTCCTTGGATACATCGTAACACAGAGAGGAATTGAAGAAAATCCGAAACAGATCTCAGCCGTCCTCGATCTTCCAAGTCCTAGAAACTGACGAGAAGTCCAGCGACTGACCGGCAGAATCGCAGTTCTCAACAGGTTTATCTCCCGATCAACCGATAAATGCCTTCCCTTCTACGATCTCCTCCGAGGGAACAAGAAATTCCTCTGGGATGATAAGTGCGAGGAAGCATTTACTCAACTCAAACCCTACCTTAGAACTCCCCCGATCTTAGCCAAGCCGAACATAGGCGACATCTTATCTCTGTATATCGCTGTATCCTCTGCTGCTATCAGCAGTGTCTTAATAAAGGAAGACCGCGGGGAGCAAAGGCCGGTATTCTACATGAGCAGGCGGATGACTGGACCCGGGACCCGCCATCCAACGCTCGAGAAGATGGCTTTGGCAAAGGTAGAGTCAGCGAGAAAACTCTGTCTCTATTTTGAATCTCATTCAGTGGAGGTTCTTACCGATCAACTGCTGAGAACCGTGTTGCAAAACACGAATAGAGTAGGCCGACTAACCAAGTGGGCGATCGAGCTTGGTGAGCTCGACATCACTTACAAGTGCCGAACAGCCGCCAAAGCTCAGGTTCTCGCAGATTTTCTCGTGGAATTATCTCCCGAATTGGCCTAGGATCTCGAAGTACCCGATGCAAATTGGATTCTCCACGTCGACGGTTCCTCGACGAACAAAGGCTCAGGATCAGGAGTCCAACTCCAGTCTCCAACGGGGGAACTCATCAGACAGTCATTCAGCTTCAGTTTCCCAGCTTCAAACAATGAAGCAGAGTACGAGTCGATCATCGCGGGACTTCGTCACGCGAAAGCAGTTAAGGCCAAACGACTAAGCGCGTACTGTGACTCGCAACTCGTCGCTAGTCAATTTAGCGGGGAGTACGATGCACGGAATGACAGGATGGACGCTTACCTTCGAGTTGTCCAAGCACTAGCAAAGGAGTTCGAATTTTTCGAGCTAACAAAGGTCCCCCGCGGAGAGAACGTATGTGCCGACGCTTTGGCAGCACTCGGAAGCAAGCTTCGTGACCAAGTCAAGAGAACTATCCCGATCCATCGGATTGAGAAACCGAGCATCGACATC
Source organism: Hirschfeldia incana (assembly GCA_026261945.1). Classification (NCBI taxonomy): domain Eukaryota; kingdom Viridiplantae; phylum Streptophyta; class Magnoliopsida; order Brassicales; family Brassicaceae; genus Hirschfeldia; species Hirschfeldia incana. The sequence goes on from JABCMI010000030.1 coordinate 2,026,586, forward strand.
TCAGCGGAGGCAATGGACTTTGTCACTGCAGTCTCCGAGATAACGTCCCAGTCAGAGACTAGCGGCGACGTCGAGATGTCCGATCAAGATCAAGAAGCAAACGACTGGAGAGCAGAGTTCATCTAGTATCTCACAAACGGAGCGGTTCCGACTGATAAATGGGCTACGAGACGCCTCAAGAGACGTAGTCCACACTATGTCATCATGGAAGGGGAACTCCACTGAGTAACCGCTAGTAAACTCCTGCTCAAGTGCATTTATGGTGAGCAAACGAGGTTGGTCATGGCTGAGACTCATGAAGGAGCCGGTGGAAACCACTCCGAAGGACGAGCACTCGCCCTAAAGATCCGAAACGTAGGATTCTTTTGGCCAACAATGAACACGGACTGCAAAGCATATGCTCGGAAGTACGAGAAATGCCAAAGGCACGCTCCGAGCATTCAAAGCCCTACCGAGCTATTAAGAACCTCAGCAGCTCCGTACCCATTCATGCGATGGGGAATGGATATCATTGGGCCGATGCCAAACTCTCGCCAGCGTCGTTTTGTTCTAGTTCTAACCGACTATTTTACCAAGTGGATCAAAGCCGAAGCTTTTGCTCAAGTAACCGAGAAAGAAGTTCGAGGTTTTGTTTGGAAAAACATAATTTGTCGTCACGGTTTATCTTACGAAATCGTGACGGAAAATGGTTCTCAGTTCATCTCAGGAGGATTCAAGGATTTCTGCAGCAAGTGGGATATCAGGCTAAGTACGTCAACGCCGAGATATCCCTAGAGGAATGGACAGGTTGAGTCATCGAACAAAATCATCATTGATGGAATCAAGAAACGTCTCGACCTAAAGAAGGGACATTGGGCCGACGAACTCGACGGCGTTCTTTAGTCGCACCGAACAACCCCAAGAGGCGCGACCAAATCAACCCCATTTTCCCTTGCTTACGGAATGGAGGCGACGGCTCCCGCAGAAGTCAATGTCACAAGTCTTCGCCGAGCAAAGATGCCCCAGTACGTCGAGCTTAACCGCAAGATGCTGCTGGATGGTCTCGACGAGCTCGAAGAGAAGCGAGACCAAGCCCTACTTCGAATCCAGAATTACCAAAATCAGATCGAGAGTTATTACAACAAGAAAGTCCGAGCAAGACCCCTCAAACTCGGAGACTTAGTCCTGCGAAAAGTCTTTGAGAACACCAAGGATCTAAATGCTGGAAAGCTCGGGGCAAACTGGGAAGGACCTTACAAGATTACCCAAGTCGTCAAACTAGGAGTTTATCGACTTGAGACTTACCGCAGAGAGGCAGTCCCACGAGCCTGGAACTCAATGCACCTTCGTCGTTTTCATTCGTAAAAACGAATCAATACTTATTCTACCGAGCAAATGACTACCGTCACAGTTTGCTCGTAAGAAAAAAAAAAACCCAGTAGATGAACCCTACGGTCACTTCTACATATCCGAGCAATGACCTATGTCACTTTTGCTCGGGCAAACCGAACTACGAAAGGCTTGATCCACCTCGGAGATACGTAGGCATCCCCTCTACGGGGTCCAGCCCCAACAAAAACAAAAACCAAAATTTTGACTCGGCAATTCGTCCCACTTGTTCTATCAAGACAAGCATTACGGACATTGTCTCGAGCAAACGATACCAGCCCCTTACCAAACAAGTGGCGCACAGGTACTCGCCCCGATCAATCGCTCAGATCCTGATCAGGTCTCGAGCAAAGGGAAATAGGAGTCCGAGTCACCGATGCAACCTGCATTGACCGACTCATCGAGAACTTTTCAAACCTTATCACGGATGAAGAACAAAGGGTTGGCCGACAACGTTTCTCTCATTCACTGTGTAGCGTTTGGATACATTTTCCTTGTAAAACTTATCAATAAAATTCCTGCTGTTGCTTATTACATTAAATCTCGTATGATAAATCGGGTTCACAAGCGTCTAATCGGCAGAAGAAAAATTTGCCTAAGGCATCCAAAACTATCTTTGAGGTGCCTAAGGTTTTTTTAAAAAAAAAATACTCGAAAATAAGACAAGTCTTAACATAAAAGCAAAAGGGGATAAAACCCCGAGTTTCAACAACAAAGCCCACCCGGGCAAACAACAAAAGGCATTAAAAGGTTCAAAGGCTTCAAAGAGCCGTAGCCAAAATAAAAAATGCAACAACACTGAGTTCATCCATCAAGGGCCGGATGATCCTTGCTTCCATCGGTCCTTCCCACCTCACCTTCCTCGGGACCTGAGACGCGCCCAAACGGTCGACTCGACGTCTCTTCCTGTTCTTGAACAGCCAAAGGTTCTGCACCATCTCCCTCTGAGCGATGCCCCGACTTCTCGCCTTTGGATTTGGATTTGGATTTGGATCCCGTCTCCGAATCGTCGGAACTGGAACCTGTCAGACCGGCGGCTTTGAGGGCAGCCTTAGACGGAGAATCGGAAAGGACAATCGTAGGTTTCGCAACCTGATCCGGTTGGGGAGCCACTTCTTGAGGAACTTGAGCTTCAGGGATCGGCACTTGACCGGGTTGATGACTGGAGGATCCAACCGAGAGAACGCGAACATCAGCAACATCTTCGGCACGAGGGACCCTTTTGACACAAGGAGTCCGGAGAGCATCCGCAGTCTCCGAATCTATCAGGTGGAGATTCGACCCTTACGGGTTGATCTGTTTCCACACGTCTTCAACCAGAAATTGGGACTCCAGGACTAAAGGAGATAGACACAAGAAGTCCTCCGGAATCTCCTTCACTTCCAAGCGAGCCGCTTCCGCCTTAAAATGTTCCTCTTGTTCGGCATAGGTGTCGATGGTTTCTTGCGGAATGTCGATCCCCGAATTCCTTATCTGTTCAAGGCGTTTCCTCGTCCCATAGGCCTGGCTGTACAGACACCGAGCATCGTCATACAGGTCCCGCTGAGTCTCGCGAAGCTGAATCCGATGGAAACACCTTTCAGCTTTTGCTATCATTGCGATCATTACCCGAATTCTCTCGTGGGTAACCTCGTACTTACTTGACATCCTTAGCCGACTAGTCTCCTCCGAGAGCCTCAGCGACACAGCAGCCTTAGCCTTGATGAGCTCTGAGTTCTCACCTTTGAGCTTTTCCACAACCGTTTCCAGGTCTTTCAGTGAACCCTTGCACATCTCCAGCTCTTCCAAGTCGGAAGTCCTCGTCACGTCGAAATCTCTCTGGATCTCTCTAGCTCGGGCAACCACCTCTTCCTTCTGGCGAGTAACGAACTGAAGAGCTTCCTTGTGCTCCAGTTCGACTCGCTTCCTCTCCTCCTCATCCTTGCGGATCTGCTCTCTGGCCTCCCTCAGAGCGGAATTGTACTTCCCGATGAGTATGTTCCAGTCGCAGTGGTTCTGCTCGGAAACAGAGAGGGTTTAGCAAACCGCACTTTTGTAAATGAGAAGTAAAAAAAAAGAAAAAAGAAAGGGGAAACCAGTTACCTTTACCGACGAACTGGAAGCCTGTTCGTACTCATCTCGAAAGATCAGATCTTTCGCCGGGGGCATTAGATCGGGACCACCTTTGAGCGACAGCATCAAGCGTCCGCAATCCTCGGGATAGAAGGAGAGAGGGAGCTCCCGATTGAACTCAAAATGGAACTTGTCGGTGGAAGGCTCTCCTAGACGGTCAGGAACCCGAGCTCCCGGTCCTTCCGTTGACAGGCCCTGCCGTCTCTCGAGTAACGGATCCTGTCGCCTCCTACAGGAAGCTGAATTGCCAGATCCACCAGCAGAAGTGCCTTCGTTAATCGGGGTCCCGGGCAGATCTTTCCGACCACACTGCCTCTTCAGCGCTCTGGCTCTATCGGCCAGCGTTACGTTGTCAAGATCGTCCGAGACCAAAGCCTCCGATGAAGTTCTCGGAGCGAGAATATTAAGCTCATCTTCACTAACGGAAGATGCACGGGTTGTTCCATCAACCTTCTTCCTCTTTTTCCTTAGAGGAACCTCCTCCGGGGATGGATCTTTGGTATCCGGGACGGCAATAGTCAACGCCCCAGCGTCAGCGTCAGTACACTTCCTCTTTTTCTTTTTATCTTTCTTCTTTGAAGGACGCTCTACAGGCGTCTCTTCGGGAAGCCTCTCCACATCCTCCTGTTGCTCGGGGACCTCCTCCTCGTCATCTCTTTCCGAAGGGACAGACGACTTCTTCTTCTTTTTTGAAGAGCTTTTCTTGGCATTTCCACCAGAAGCAGCCCTTGCGGTTTCTGCGGAAGCAGCGACGACATCTCGTGCCTCGGCCGATCTGGTGTCACCTCCGGGCTTCGCTTTCCTGGCACTTGTCTGAGCAGCCACAATCTTACTAAGGTCCGGAAGCTCTTTCATTTGTCTGGCCCGGTTTATTTCCTTTTGCTTGGCAGGAGTAAAAATAGACAACCTCTTGTTCACTGGTTCCTTGACGTAAGGAACAAAGTTAGAAATCCAATCCTTCACGAAGAAGAAACAACAATCAATTCACAATCCGCAATCTATCAATGAGGAAGAAAGGAATGAGAAACTCACGATTAGTGATCCGATCAATCGCTCTCCGGATTCTTTTCCAAGTGAAGTTATCTCAGTGGTCTTGCTTTTGCGAGGCGACTGTTCGGGCACGGTTTTCCCAATCCTCCGAGTAAGTGGAAACGTTTGAATGAGCAACTGCAAGCCAACAAAGGAAACAAAAAGACATAAGGTCAGATAAACCCGCACAATGGAAGTTAATGGGTTAGTAAATGTACAAAAATCCGCATTCCATTAAATGCGATATTTGGAACTCGGCGGTTCCTCAAAGGCCGATCTGTTGGACTTTATATAAAAGTAGTGCCTCTGCCAATCCGTGGTTTTCGAAGGACCCCCGGCGACGACGTTGTAACTCGGTCGCTGCCTTATCGAGATGATGCCATCTTTCGAGATGGAAACCGACGTCAACTCTTCAAAAGCCCTGACACTTAATGATGTCCCGGCCTCTGCTGCGACGACAGAAGTCGCGAGCATTAAACGGATCACACCGTTTATAAGTTGGCTCAGAGCGATTCCTCGTCGGAAGGCATAAGCGGTGACGATCCAAGGAATCGGGAGCCAAAGCTTCGTGTCGCCTTGGAAGTAAGACTCGTAGACGCATTGGTACCCTCTCAGCGGAGACCAAGGTCTCTGATCCTTCCTCGGAATTATAAAGGTTACTCCGACTGTGCTTAGACTTCGGAGAATGGTTTCCAATGATCTGGTCGTTGATCGGGTCTCTTCGATATTCGCCCAGTACTGACCCGCCACGATAGACGGACGGACCCTTGATCTCTCTAAAGGTCCCTCATCGGAGAACAGATTTCCGGGATAAAAACTTCTCGGAACCATCGTGGCGACAACCGCATCCTGGCCATCGCCATCTCCTCGAAATTGACCTCTCGCCTCCGCGACGAGCAAACGTTGGGTACGATCCAGATTCACTGTATCCGTCATCGCCTCATGATGGATCTCATCAGCTGGATCCTCGGAAGAACTCCGAACATAGGCCACCTGTTTTCCTTTCTCTGCTCGGGATAGTCGGTGGGACGACGACATCTCGGACAATCGATTTCTAAGCAAAGCTAAGAGAGAGAAGTAGAGTAGAGAGAGAAAGTACCTTTCAGACGAGGAGAGAAATTGAAGAAATGAGAGAGGGGAGTGATATTTATAAAGAGGGACGGGCTCTCGGATCAAGGCGCCATTATTGCGCCTAAAAAGGCCTAAATGGGCCTAATTACTGTGCGCGCGTATCGCGTAGTCGCGCCGGTTCACTTCTTCGGTCATAATCTTTAAACCCATCAATCACTCCGGTCCGGATTCTCGGTCTAACTTTCCAAAGGAATTCATGATTGCGCCGGTTCATTACCCCACCGAAGAACTCTCTCTCTCTCTCGACAACAACCGAGAAAATTCACAAAAGGAAGCTATTCGGAATACTCGGAATACACCTTTTGTTCTCCAAGCTAATAAAACCAAATTCATTGAAGACTGATCATTCGATTCATCAATAAACTGGGGGGCTTACTGTTGGGGATTGATTGTACCCATCCTCAAAGCCCATCGAACAAAGGCCCAACCGAGTTAGCAGCTCAGCTTCCAGCCGAGGAGTCGCTATTCGGCGCTTACGGCTCGACTGCGGACTCCTTTCAACCGAGCAGGGAACAGCCCGCGGAGAGAAGTCAAGCCCGATAGGCCGACAAGGCCCAATCAATTGGTAAGGATAACTAGGTCAAGTCACAGGAGAGACCAAAGGAGAAGGGATCGACACTTAGACACAACACACTTAGCGGCGAGATTAGGGTTTTTGTCCGTACAATCATCTCTCTGTTTGTTGTACTTTTCCGGTTAAACGCTCTCCGAGCTCCGGCTTGTTTCCTTATTTCTCCACCTTTGTAATCTCACTCCGAAATCTAATAAATACTCTTGTTCAACCCATTTCAAGTATTGTTTACTTCTCTTGAGACCAAACTCACCTTAAACAAAAAAGAAAAAAAAAGGGTTCATATGGTTAGTGATGGGCCTAACTCACACCCAAAAGCTAGCTCAAGAGTGGAGGATTGCCTATACACTTATATAATGCCCAAGGATCACATCTTTTATCGATGTTGGACATCTAATAGCCCCTCTCGAGATGTGGATGGGAAGCGGTCCAACACGAAAACAGCCCAAGCCCAACATCTCGAAATACCACAGCAAAAGCTAGCTCAAGAGTGGAGGATTGCCCATACACTTATATAATGCCCAAGGATCACATCTTTTATCGATGTGGGACATCTAATAAGGATTGAAGTCGATTTGCGTGGATCCTCATTATCACTGAAATTAGGGTTTATAGCCTTTGATCAGTGTTGATTCTTCTGGCTAGGTTTCTCTTACCGGTACCGATCTTCGCGATCTCAAAGCCCAGAATCGTGATAACGATCCTCCCCTTCGTCCACCAGTAACAAAAACCCTTCGATGAACTCTATGAACTCGGCTTCATCTCCGGTTATTTTATCCAGTTATTGTCATCGTAAGCTGGTGGTAGATGCGTAACCGAGCTCGCCGGAGACTTTACGGAGGTGAAACCAAATCTCATCTTAGAGAAATTATCAAAGAGAGAGACAAGGTTCGTATCTCCTCCTACAAACTGTTCGATGAAATGTCCAAATAGTTACATACTCTGTTTCTAACTGTGTCTTTCCTTTCTCTATTTCTGCTGCAGAGAATAGCTCAGATTTTGAATCAGATTGCTTAGATGAACGTGTTGCTTATAGATAAGAAACATTTGTATTGATATAAGGCTTTTGTAGTAGCTCAAAAGTCCACTCGTTGCTTCTGGTTTGGGTGAGAATTCTCCATCTTGCTTCCATCTCCCTTCTCACTCCTCAGTGCTTTCTATGGCTCTGTTCACTTATAGGTTTTTCTTTGAATGGTTCTGACAAGCACCAAGGAATAAATAAAAAGACTTTTATTAATGTGTGTTAACAGGATATGGGGAAGAAAGTGATGGTGATTTGTTTAGAGACATCAGTAACGATGGCAGAAAGATCTAATGTGAGTTTCCGTTTATAGTAATAATAGTGCGCAGAAAAGCTTTGATTTTTCTTCTTATCAAGGTTAAGTGTTGGAGTTTGTTTTGTTGCAGAGAGATGGTGCATCACTTTCAACACTCATCATGTCCATGCCTGGGAAAAACAAAGTCGTTATACGAGCTGTCTCTTTTGACAACAAACAACATGTTTCCAATGAAGAAAGTGGTGGTGGTATGTACTAACTTTCCTTTATCTTTTGATGGATACATGGGGATGATGAGTGTTGAATGTCTCTATATGAGGAATATATTGATTAATGAGAAGCTTTATCAATTGAAAGAATTGGATTTTCAGTCCAAGTTTTCACTCATGTGTACGTTATGTCTTGTGTGTTCGTGCTATTGATCAAAGGTTACTGCTATTTCTCCACTTGATTTTATCTGTTTTTATCCTGATGTGAGGCTTAATATCAGCTTATCTGTTGTATTGAGTTTTGGTCTTATATGCTGCTGTGTTTTTGTGTGACTAAGTTAACTTTTGCTAACGATTTGTGTGAAATGTTTACATGGAAGTAACATGCGTGAATGATTGTGTGTATTAGGATGGTTTTGACTTTTATTTGTAGTTTTCAAAGTTTCATATTGTTCGGTTATACTCTTCTCTGTTTCTCTACAATGTTATGACTTTTGTTCATAATTTGACAGAGTGGGTTTTATATTTGTTTTGAGTTTACAGGAAGACAGAGACGAGAATAATTTGCATATGAAGTAACTCACACGGAGCTTCAAAAATCAGATTGTGACGTTGAAAACCATATTATATGTGCAACTTTGTTATACCATTACAAGTTAAAAAAGAACCCATTTCACAGACTTAATGCATTAATGAAATAGTACTTTTTATGTATTTTAGATAATTTATGCAATAAAAAGGTTAAATGTATTTTTGGATATTTATGCTTAAAATTATGATATCATTCCTATTTTCTAATTTTAGGGATATATAATTTCAACAAAGTGACTAGATAGATTTCTTTTTAACCCCTAAACCCTAATTATATTTTTAACCCTAATTATAATCATAGAATCTAAAATTCAAACTTTAATTTCTTTATGAAATACAGTTCAATATAAATATACTAATGCAAACCAGATCCATCTAATACCCTAAACTCTAAAATTAAAATTTAAATGATATTCTAAATACTAAATAAAATATTTTCAGATTTTAAACCTAAAATTTAAACTTAAATAAAAAGTAATATGATAGAAAAATAAAACACTATTTATCAATTAGAAAAAAACAAAAATAGCATTTTGTAAATCAAGTTCTAAACCCTAAAGAGGCCCTAAACCCTAACCATATAACTTAAATTCCATTTTATACATAATTTTTTGCATACGAAGTCATAAATTTAATATTTTCAAACTTATGATATAGATTTAAACTTAAATTCCAAATATATTCTGAAACTCAAATCCTAAGCTTAATTATAAATCTTAACTCTAAACTCTAAACCCTAAACCACATCCTCACATAAGAGTATGACCTTCTTCTATGTTTTGGATATTTAATGGAAAATATGATGTTTTTATGATTTGCTTGTATTTTATTTGAGTATAAACCCCAAACCTTATTTTCTAAACTACAAACTCTAAACCCAAAGTACTATACCACAAATCAAACTTGTATTATTAGTTTTATTTGACTTTAAATTGCTTATAAATGTGAAATCTAATCATTTTGTTAATTACATATCATTAGTTTTATAAATTTAAATAAATAGTTTAATTTAGAAATAATTTAATAAAAAAATTTATATCAAAAATTAGTCAAACATATAATTACAATTAATAACATAATTATCAAATGAAATAACAGTTTTAATAAAATGAGTAATCTTAACCATAGATTGACTTTAATCAAATGACTATTAATGAAGGATTTTGGTTATCCTCGTAGTTCTTTCTTATTGGTAGGTACTTTTAGGAGAAGGATTGCTTTTCTGAGAAAAAAGAAACATTGCCATCGACCAATAATGTAACTCTACACAGATCACAATTTTCTACCGTTGGATTAGAATTAATCCAACGGACCAAATGTAATTTAATTTTTTTCCTTCTTTTCTTCTCTGTTTTTTTTTTCTTCTCGACATCTCATCGTTTCCCATCTCATCTCAGGTCCAAAAAAACTGTAATCTTTTCTGCATCTCTCTACAGGTTTCTCTGTCAATCTCCTCTCAGTCCCGAGCTCTTCTACTGATTCGAAGTGTTACTTACAGATCTCTGGTCTCGAGAATCGCTTTACTCACTCAGAGAACCAGATCTGTGTCAAGTCTGAAGCGGTTGAGTTTGAAGCCTCGATTTTGTGTCCTACATACCTTGTAAACGTTTGAAGCGGTTGAGTTGTTGTTTAAAATCTCAGACTTTATCGTGTTGGATTATTCTGAGTTCTCATGAATGCCTTATGTTTCTTATTTTTCTTTGGTGGTAGCTTCATGGAGAGCTTGATTCTGGAAGAAGACAGAGGAAGAGGACGACTACCGGTTGTCTTATTTTTTTTCTTATTTTCTTATTTTTCATCTGAGTTTGATATTGGACTGAGCAAATTTGTTTTTTTTTTACCTACAGTTAGCGGCTGGGATATTAGATGGAGCTGGAGTCGAGCAAGATAGAAGAGAGGAGATGGAAGAGGCGACATGAGAAGCTTGATGGAGTTGGTTCAGAGACAATGGTGAAGTTACAGGTGGCTGTTCATAACTCATTGTAAACCGAGCAAGAAGAAGAAGAAGAAGAGAAAGACGAAGAAGGAGAGAAGACAGAGACGCAAGGAGGAGAACGGAGTAGGAAGATGACGACGGCGTAGATTAGGATTAGGATTAGGTTTTGGTTTAATACTATAATGAATTCTGGTTTATTTGGTTTTCTTATCCTGGTTTAGTTGTATATTTATTTGTAATATAATTTTAATTAATAAATATTTTTTTAATTAATAATTAATTTTCAATTTTAAATATTTATTTAATTGATTAATTGAATTAATTAATTAATTTTAATTAGTTAATTTAAATATATTAATTTATATTATAGCATTATATTCATGTTATCATAAAATATTATATAGCACTATAAAAAAATTATGAAAACCAAATTAATAGCACAAATCATATGATAAAAAAGGCTATCGTATAGCTTATTATTAACGCTATAATATGTCTATTTATCATAGCTCATGGAAATACGCTACGATATAGGGGGGGGGTCTATTCTAGCTGCGTCTGTCAAAGCGTTTACAAAAACGCTACGAAAGCTCTATAATAGCGTTTTTCGAGTGCTATCGATACCAATATTTCTTGTAGTGTTATTAATCGGTGATATGGCTAATTCGAAAGTATCTCTCTCCGAGTTGAAGACCGGCAGGTGTCCCTCCGTCGTCGTAGTTATAAATTAAAAGACTTTACTTGTATTCACTTCGTTAAAGAGTTGCTTACAAAGGTTTCAACTATATATATAACTTCTCTTGTTAACCCTAGTTCCCTTAACATTGGACCACTAGACACGTGTCTCATAGCTACACACACTCCACAGCTCTTAACACTTCGTAACGGCTAGATAAAGCTATATCAAAGTTCTCTCTAGCTGGTGTCCTTGTCTTCTTGCTCTATCTTTGTACGAATGCTTCATTACTTCCTTTCAGAGTTGTTGTTGGGCCAATACTCTTCTATCTTCTGTTAGTGGCTCAAGTGTTGATCCACTAAGGCCCATTATGGTCTGTTTACTTACATCCTCCCGCAAACTGATGGTGGGCGGTGCACCAACACTCAGTTTGGCTCGTAAGCTCTGAAAGGAATGTCGAGGAAGAGACTTTGTAAATATATCGGTGAGTTGTAGAGCAGAAGGTGTGTGTTGAACCTCCAAGACACCAAGAGAAACCCTTTCACGGACATAGTGATAGTCGGTTTCAAAATGTTTTGAACGACCGTGAAGGACAGGATTAGCTGTTAGATGAACTGCAGAGAGATTGTCGCAGCGAAGAACAGCAGGTTTGGGTTGTATGATCTTCATATCCCGGAGAACAAAGGAAATCCAAGTGAGCTCAGAGGCAGTGCTCGCAAGAGACTGATATTCAGCCTCTGTTGAGGACCGAGAGACAGTTGGTTGCCTTTTGGCGGACCATGAGACAATGTTTGTGCCAAGCATGACACAGAAACCACCAGTAGACCTTCTTGTATCTCTGCACCCTATCCAATCACTGTCACTATAAGCAATAATATCCATACAAGAGTTGTTGTTTAAATGAATTCCCATAGAAGAAGTTCCACGAAGATAGCGAAGGGTTCTCTTTAGTAAATTAAAGTCTGCTTCGGTGGGAGAATGCATCCTTTGACAAATAAAATTTACTGCAAACTGAATGTCAGGTCGAGTTATAGTGAGGTTCTGCAGTTTTCCAGCAAGACTCCAGTAGTAACTAGGTTCAGAGAAAGGACGAGTATCCTCATAAAGCTGATCGAGACGCTGAGGCAGAGGAGTATGAACAGGGTTACACGCATACATGTTTGCATAATGTAGGATCTCCTCTGTGTATTTTCCCTGTGATAGGAAAAGACCAGACTCGGTTCGTTGAGCTTGAACACCCAAGAAGTAATGAAGATTCCCCATATCTTTCATTGAGAAACAACTGCTTAACTCAGTGATGAGAGACTTGAACAGAGACGGATTGGAGCCGGTGAAAAGAATATCATCCACATACAGCAATAGGACTAGTGTGTCTCCTCGATGGTGATACACAAATAGCGAAGGATCAGCTTTGCTACAGACAAAACCAAACTCAAGGAGATAGTTGCTGAACTTATCAAACCAAGTCCTTGGGGCTTGTTTGAGACCATATAGAGCCTTCTTCAAAGAGCACACATGATGTGGTTTAGTACTATCTTCAATCCCTGGTGGTTGTATCATATATACCTCCTCTTGAAGATCCCCATGAAGGAAGGCATTTTTAACATCAAGTTGAGTTATATCCCAACGTTTCGAGGTTGTAACAGCAAGAACTATTCGAATAGTAGAAGTCCGAACCACTGGACTATAGGTCTCCATGACATCGACCCCAACCTCTTGATCAAATCCTTAGTAACAAGCCTCGCTTTAAGCTTATTAAGTGATCCATCAGCATTTAGCTTAACTGTAAAGACCCATCTGCAGCCAAGTATACGCATCTCCTCTATTGCTTCCTTTAAAACCCAAGTATTGTTTTCATAAATAGAGTCAAGTTCCTCCATCATCGCTTGACGCCACCCAGGATGAGCTAAAGCTTCAGCAATAGTCTTTGGTATGGAAGGAATTTTTTTATTTGCAACCAAAGCATAACGTGGATTGGGTTTTGTAATACCAGCATGTGATCTCGTCGTCATAGGATAACTCGATCTTGCTACTTCTGAAGATTCTGGAGCAGGTTGCTGTTCTCTGATCAAAGGTCTTACAGATGGTATCTCTTCCTCAGGAAAGTCAGCAGCAGCATTGTGATCAGTAGAGATTGTTGGAGACGCAACATGAGTAACAGGACCCATAGGGATGGAACCATCATGTTGAGGATACTCTGTGACCGGAGGTGGTACCGTAGGAAGATAAACAGGAGAAGTAGAATACGCTGTACCATCTTGCCAAGCTTTAAGCAGACCAGTGTTGTGTTGAACCAGAAGATGCTTGTACTGCCCAGTAAAGGGAAACGTTTGTTCATCAAAGATGACATGGCGAGAGATGTAGACCCGACCAGACGGTGGATGTAAGCACCTATATCCCTTGTACTGAGAATGATAACCCATAAAGACACATTGTAGAGATCGTGGCTCGAACTTGTGTTGAGTGTAAGGTCGAAGACATGGAAAACAAGCAGAACCAAAAATCCTGAGAAAGGAGTAGTCTGGTGCTTTATGAAGCAAAACCTCTGAGGGACTTTTGTTGTTTAACACAGAGGAGGGAATCAAGTTACTTATTAAGTTGGCAGAGTAAAAGGCTTCAACCCAATATTTAAGTGGTGCGTGGCTTTGAAACAACATGGAGAGACCAAGTTCAGTGAGATGTCGATGTTTTCTCTCAGCAATACCATTTTGCTGAGGGGTGGAGGGACATGAAATGAGATGAACAATCCCTTGATCTCTGAAATGATTCCAGAATCTGGTACTCATAAACTCGCCACCTCCGTCGCTTTGAAAAACTTTCAGCTTTTTATTAAACTGATTCTCAATTTGTTTTTGAAAGACAAGGAACACATCACAAAAATCAGACTTGGCTTTAAGAGGTATTATCCATGAATAGCGACTAAAGTCATCAACAAACACAACATAGTACTTGAAGCCTTGAACTGATACAACTGGAGAGGGTTCCCACAGATCACAATGTATGCGATCTATGGGTTCCTTGACGCTAGACTCTGAAATAAAAAACGGTAACTGACTACTCTTTCCCATTTGGCAAGGTCCACAAACAGGAGATGTGCTGCTCTTATTGACTACTATTGCCTTGCTGTGCTTGAGGAGCTGAAGAATCTGAAAGTTTGCATGTCCCAGTCGCTGATGCCACACCATATCACTAGCTGCACACTGACGATTGGAGAAGTAAGCCACAAACTCCTTCTTCTCCAGCGCATACAAGCCTTTACTTCTTGGTCCCTTTGTCACCACCTTCTGAGTATCGAGGTCGATTACATAGACAGCATTAGAGTCAAAGAACACCCCACAGGGGTAATCATCACACAGTTTTGAAACAGATAATAATGACTTCGGCATTGATGGACATATAAGTACATCATTGAGGGGAAGACTACCTGTCTCAGTGGTGAGCGTTGTGGAACCAACGTGGGTAATAGGAAGGAAGTTTCCATCAGACACCATTACATGCTCAGAACCATTATAAGGGACATCGTTCTGTACCTGAGCTGTAGTAGAAGTCATGTGAGCAGTAGCTCCAGAGTCTGCGATCCATTCTCTACCACTTGAATCGGAGATCGGAAAAGCAGACAAGGCCTGAGGAACATCTTCAATCTGATAAGAATTATCAAAGTGATTCCAACAACAAAGAGCAGAGTGACCTGTGCAGCCACAGATCTGACAGACAGGGCGATTGTTGTTGTTGTTGTTACTGACTTGTTGAGTAAAACCCCTACCACGTGTAGAGTAACCACCACGACCAGAATAACCTCCACGACCACGAGAGTAATTGTTGTTGCCTCTTCCTCTGTTCGAGTTGTTGTAGTACCCCCGTTGATTTTGAAAGGCCATGTTGGGTGTAACGTCAGAGGCTTTTTCATATGACTGAAGTCGAGCATCAAATCCAGAGACCTCAGAGATAATATCATTCAAGGTTGGAGCAGGGAGACGAGACACAAAGCTTTGAATAACAGTAATTATTAGATCATATTCCCGTCCAAGACCGTTGAGAAACGAGAAGATCTTCCAAACGACAATATGTAGGAAAATATTTATCTTTCTTGTTCATCAGTTGAAGAGAGCGTCTAAGCTCAAACTCACGAGCGATAGTAGTGTAGCCATGACCAGAGACCTTGAAGAGGAGCTGAGTGACAATGAGGATGAGGCTGCTGATGAAGAGGACCAGGACCAGAACCAGAAGGACCAGGAGCTAGCCAAAGTCGTGGGGTTTGGTTCAAGACAAGGAGATCAAGATAAACCAGCTTGTTGGTTTAATTTAATTGCAATGTAATGGGTTTTAGTTATTTGGTCTTTTATTTAATTAAAACAAGAGAAAGTTAGGATTAGTAAACGAGTTTTAATTAGGATTAGAAGGAGATTTCGAAATTCTTAACCAAATTGGTTAAGGATTAGGTTAGAAGTTGTTTCCTGATTTCTTAAGACTTGTAAGCAACTTGCTTTGTTTTTCATTCAACTTTTAATCTAAAAACTTTCAAATAAAGTTGTTTCAAGTCTCTAGCTTTCTCTGTTCAGCTCAAGAACATTGATCTCACTAAGAGAAGGAATTCCTAGTGAACCATCTTAGACAATACAAGGTGATCTTGTGTCTTTGAGTAGCAAAACAGCTTCAAAGCAATTCATAACTCTTTAGCAAAGTTCATCATCATCATCTATCATATATCCACAAGCCTTGAAGCAGATTGAGTCTTTGATTATCTGTTTGCAAGGATTATCAAAGCATTAACTCACCTACAAGAGATCCAGGGAGAGACAGCCATTCCAGGGCTGCACCAAGTGGTATCAGAGCCTCTTGAAGGTTAGGGTTTGAAGTTTTAAACAAGGAGCACGAAATCTATCATTTAACAAGCTGTATGATATGTCTGGATATGAAGAAGAGCTTACAATTCCAGTATTTTATGGGAAGATTGATACAGAGGCATACCTTGATTGGGAAAAGAAGATGGAGTTTCTCTTTGGACTCCAATACTACACTGAAAAGAAAAAGGTATGTCTAGCAGTCAATGGACTCTGTGGAAGTGCATTCTCATGGTGGCAGAGAGTTTCTCAGACTAGGAGATTTGAAAAAAAATCACAAATTACTTCATGGGTTGAGATGAAGACCTTGATGAAGAAGAGGTTTGTCTTGTAGTGGAAACTTCCTGAACTAAAACCAGGAGCAGCAACAAAGCTTACTACTGTAGATAAGCCTGCCTGTTTGTCTGAATTGCCATCAAAACCAGCTGAGAGAATATATGTGGTTCCTGATCTATCATTGGAAAGAGAGGAGTAAAAGCTGCAAGCTTCTATATTAGCTTCACCAAAAAGACGGAAAAACGGCCGATTGGTACCTGAACTAGGGTCATATTGCCTAATCAATACCCAAACTTTTTGACTGTGCGTATTTGTACCTGAACTAACAAAACTTTGAAATTGATACCTCAACTTATAAAAATCGGCTTTTATGTACCTATGACTGACACTGTGTCAGGTAATCGGTAAACTAATCGGTCATTATGCTGATGTGGAATTATTTTTAGAAAAATTAAGTTAGTTTAATGAAACGACATCGTATAGCAAAAAAAAAAGCGTCTTGTGCGATTCGAACCCGAGTTGGAAAGAAATAGTGTACCCTTATTAACCACTTGTGCCAAGGAAGATACATTGTTAACTACTACCACCACAACTATATAAAATGTATTCTACGAGATTTTAAGATGATACATGTTTCTGAATTAGTTTGAAAGACATGTTTGATTATGATTTTAGACATTTAAGTAGCATTGAGCTGTAGACAAAAAAAATAACAGTAAGCTACTTATATGAAGACATTCTTAACAATTTTTAATTAGCAATAAGCATCATTACATTCATTCTAGTCCAAAAGCATCATCAAACTACCATAGACTCCATTACATATCAGTAACAGAGCCAAAAACCTACACAATCCGATAGCAAGAACACTCCAAACCTTGCTAAAACATCCTAGCCGACATTTAAAACACCCTAACAACAAGGAACTAAAGACAGAAGTTTAACTTGGTTGGCTTTGTTGGCTTGGTCCTTCTCCACTGTCCATGCCACTTGTGGTTTTAGTCTTTGCCTTCTTTGGCTTCCTAGGCTTGTATGGAACACCTCCATTAGTGCAGGTCAGTGAGTTATGTTCCATCAAACCACATCTGTAGCATTGCATTTTTCGTCCATGATTGGTGACCTTCTTCCCCTTTTTTGGTTCTCGTTTATCCCCTTCTTTCTCTTTTCTGGCTTCTTATTCTGACCCTTAGAAGGCTCTCTCGGTGGTGCTGTCATAGTTGATTCACCTGATTTCTTCCAAAACTTGAGACCATTCATTGCTGAAATGGTATCATTATATTGTGCCATTCATTTGCTTGTCCAATACCAGTCAGAGATGTAGTTTTCTACGTTGAGCTTTTTTAACAACACCACCTTCAAGGCGTGTCTACACGGTATCCCAGTCAAGTCCCACCTTCGACAAGTACAAGTCCTCAGCCGCATATGAACTTTATGGGCTATCCCATTCTCAATCACCTCATAAGTTCCATTAGTGCTAGGAATTGCCACACTACAATACTTCCTTTCTTTCTCTTCTGCTGCAATGACCTTATCAACTTTCAGACTGTGCCTCTTATTCCATTTCTCAGCCTTCTGTTTCCTAAGTGAAATCCGCACCATTGTCTGCCTCCTCATCGTCTCTAACATCTCAACCAAGGGCAGTGCTCGTGCTTTCTCAATAGCATTGTTGTAAGACTCTGAAAAGTTGTTAAGTGCATCTTCACATGATGATTTGGTGCCAAAAAAAGCACGGCTACAGCTTCTGGGATTCCTCTGTTTGAAAGCTTCATAGAATTCAACATCATATGCCTTCAATTTCTTCATGCCTACCTTGTAGTCAGCCTCATTAAAACTGTGAACAATCTCCCAAAATAAAGTCTTCATCTGCGGTTTTTTCGAGTGATATCGCCTCAAATTTCCGTAAATGTGTCTTGCACACATTCGGTGCTCGACTTTAGGCAACTCCTTCTCCACAGCTATTAATAACCCCTGAAATATAGAAAAAATATGAAATCAGTGTAAGCCTTTCCTGAAAATTAGTGTAAAACTAACATTAAATCAGTCAAACCTTTTGTCTATCTGAAATCAATGTGAAACCATCACCATCACGAAGATCAAGATCTTCTTTCAGCTTCTGTATAAACCATAACCAACTCTCTGTATCCTCTACTTGCACACAAGCCCATGCGATAGGGTATATCTGATTATTAGCATCTCTTCCAATAGCAGCAAGCAATTGACCTTTGGTGTCAGATTTTAGGAAACATCCATCGATACCAAAAATAGGTCGGCAATGCGCTTTCCATGTTTTCTTTAGTGCAGCAAAGCAAACATAAAATCTGTCAAAGACCTCAAATTGATCTTCCCTTATAGCTGTTCTAACATCCACAGTGGAACCATCGTTTGACCTGACACATAAATTTAAATAAATATTTTATAATAAACATGAGTATGGCACTTGAATTTAACAATATGAAAAAGACTTACTCAAGTATTTCAAGCTTGTAGTCCTTTATCCTTGCAAATTGTTCATCGTACTCTGCTTGGATCATATCTAAAGCCTTCTTCTTCGCCTTCCTACACTGATCGTCCGTTGCCAGCAAGTTGTAACGCTCCTCAATCTTCGCTTGAATGACTTTTGGTTTCATAGCAGGCTGATTCCTGATCTCATTGACTATTAACTTAGCAATAACACCTTCTGACAATAACCTACACCGACCATCTTTGGTGCAAGTGTGTTCCTCCTGGAAAGTCTTCACCATCCACTGGTTCACTGACTTCTCAAATGAACAATAAATTCTCCATAGACAAGGTTCTTTACTAACAACAGCACATCGAGCCTCACCTTTAATAGCCCCTGATTTTGTCGTCTTGATATTCCAGCCACCCATCAGAGCATATTCCAAAACAGCCTCTTTAAACTCTTCAATACTTACAAATACTTGTCTTATTGCTAACTCACCACTTCCCCTCTTCCATCGTTCGTAATATATGGGATTTTCCTCATCTTCTTCACCGTCAGATGGAGGAGGAGTCCGTACCATGTCACCATCCACCTCATCCTCATCATCTACAATGTCAGCAATTATATTCTCAACACGAGACTCTTCAGCACACACCTCATTAAACCCGTCTCTCAGATTATCAGCTGCCTCTTTACCATTCTCATGACCAGTATCATCGCCACTCTCATCACCACTCTCATCACCATCTTCATCTATCTCCATGTATATATCAATATACCCAGTAGAATTTGCCATTTCACACATCTTTTCAAAACTAGGACTGCTATCACATAATATCTTCAGGTCAGAAAGATCTTCAGCCGGCAACTTATACCAGAATCTTTGTCTAGATAATGGAACAGTCAGAGCATTCCTCAAGCCGAGAAACAGTGCATGCGGCTCCGAATCAAGTACCATTTTTCTTCCTCTGATATAAACCACAGATGGATCATCACCAGCCTCAAACTTTCCTCCATACCATACATTAAAACAAACAACTGGGTCACTGAAATTAACAAAAAAAAAAATACAGGGTATTAGTCACAATCATTTAATCGAACACCATGTATGCATAAAATAAAAATTCTTCTTACACTAGCAAATCTTCAACAAATGGTAATAAAATCGGTCTAGCTATCATATAGTCATACTAGAATAGAAATATATGCATAAAGATTAAGATTTTTCAAACTTTTTTTTAACTCAGAAAATAAATTTTACCTCATTTTCGAAGGACTAAAACGAGTTTTGATTTTGATGTATTAAACTCGCTCTCTTTCTCCAAACCAAGCTACGCTTCACAATCTCTCTCCTGAATTTTTCTAGGGTTCATCGAATTGGAAAAGGATATGAGAGAGGAATGTCGGGGAGGATGGAGAGTTTAATTTATTAGCTAATAAAAGTTTATCGAAAGGTTGTATATTAGTTGTTGTTGATGTTACCAATGAATATCCCTTGGCACAAGTGGTTAGTAAGGGTACTATTTCTTGTTCCCACCAGGGTTCAAATCGCACAAGACGCTTTTCTTTTTTTTTCTACACGACGTCGTTTTATTAAACTAACTTAATTCCTGTAAAAATAATTCCACATCAGCATAATGACCGATTAGTTTACCGATTACCTGACACAGTGTCAGTCGTAGGTACATAAAAGCCGATTTTTATAAGTTGAGGTATCAGTTTCAAAGTTTTGTTAGTTCAGGTACAAATACGCACAGTCAAAAAGTCTGGGTATTGATTAGGCAATATGACCCTAGTTCAGGTACCTATCGGCCGTTTTTCCCCAAAAAGACAGATTGAGGAGAGTCATGAAACTGAACCAGAACCAACAACATTTTGTCTAAAACTAGAGGAGGAGGCACAAGTTGCAGAAGATGAGTGTGGCCACGTGCCTGACCAAAGAAAACAAGAAGAAAAAGTTCCTGAAGGGTCATCTAAAGCTCTTGAATTGGTGCTTTCTACTGTTGAGAAAGGTGATAACTTTAATAGTTTAACTTGTGAATTTCTGATCAGACCTATGGTATGTCTTCAACTTAGCTTAGTGGAGCATCTGAGAGTTGTCAAGGACTGCAACATGTCGTTTTTGAACAAGGAGGAAGCTTGAGTGTTGGTAGAAGAAGTAACAATTTTCGGGGTCAAAAAACAGTTTCATACAAGCTTGATTTGCAGGGTTCATTCACTCCTAAAGAACAAGATTTGAGGTCAAATCTTTTTGAAGGGAGAGAGGATGGAGTGATTCTAACTAGCTGCAGTAAACATAGAGGAAGAACAGGAGGCAACACATCCTTTATCAGCTTCATAACTGATCAGAACAAGCTGAGAAGAGATAAACATGAACTGGTGGTGGTTAAAGAGAAGCCAGAACTGGAGGATGAGTATGGGGACAAAACCACACGACCACCTGACCAGAAGAAGGTTAAACTGAGAGTACATGGTCTCATGTTAATGTGCAGGACGTGTGTAGCATCATCTTGGAGAGAAGCAGACAGCTTTAAACTCAACAAAGTGGAGGAATCATCTACCTTAGAAGCTACATGCCTTGAGAAAAGTTACAAGATGTTACTGAGACATGAGAAAGGATTGCAGAGCTATGTATTTGACCCTGGAAAGATTGGAGAAGTGAGGATATCTCTCAAGGCCATATCATGCAATCTGGTGTTGAGTGATCAAGGTTCTATCATCATACAGAGCTTGGATTTGAGGTCAAATCCTTTTTAAAGGAGGAGGGGATGGTGTAGCCATGACCAGAGACCTTGAAGAGGAGCTGAGTGACAATGAGGATGAGGCTGCTGATGAAGAGGACCAGGACCAGAACCAGAAGGACTAGGAGCTAGCCAAAGTCGTGGGGTTTGGTTCAAGACAAGGAGATCAAGATACACCAGCTTGTTGGTTTAATTTAATTGCAATGCAATGAGTTTTAGTTATTTGGGCTTTTATTTAATTAAAACCAGAGACAAATAGGATTAGTAAACCAGTTTTAATTAGGATTAGAAGGGGATTTCGAAATTCTTAACCAAATTGGTTAAGGATTAGGTTAGAAGTTGTTTCTTGATTTCTTTAAGACTTGTAAGCAGTTTGCTTTGTTTTTCATTCAACTTTTAATCTAAAGGCTTTCAAATAAAGTTGTTTCAAGTCTCTAGCTTTCTCTATTCAGCTCAAGAACATTGATCTCACTAAGGGAAGGAATTCCTAGTGAACCATCTTAGACAATACAAGGTGATCTTGTGACTTTGAGTAGCAAAACAGCTTATGAGCAATCCATAGCTCTTTAGCAAAGTTCATCATCATCAATGATCATATATCCACAAGCCTTGAAGCAGATTGAGTCTTTGATTCTCTGTTTGCAAGGATTATCAAAGCATTAACCCACCTACAAGAGATCCAGAGAGAGACAGCCATTCCAGGGCTGCACCAGATAGAGCTCTTGTTGTAGTTGTCAGCTAACGAGAGCCACACATCACTGGACGTAGAGAGACAGTGCACCGTACCAAGAAATTCTTCAGTAAGAGTGCCAAAGATCCAAGATTTGACAAGTTGATCCGTACACATCCTAGATTCAAAACGAGGGTTTGGGGTTTGAACGTTGACCACGGTTGTTACCTCTTCTGGAGGAGATGGAATCTGACCAGTGGCAAAGCCCAACAACTTCTGACTATGGAGGAGAGACTCCATTTGAGTCTTCCATAGAAGATAGTTACTGTCACTCAGTTTAATAGTGACAGAACTTGTGATATGAAGACCAGTAGGAAACGGGTATGGATCTTGTTCAGCCATTACAGCACCTGTTAGGGTTATATGAGCTCTGATACCATGTGAATTAAAAGGAACAAAGAGAACTTTAACTGAAAGACTTTACTTGTATTCACTTCATTAAAGAGTTGCTTACAAGGGTTTCAACTATATATACAACTTATCTCTTGTTAACCCTAGTTCCCTTAACATTGGACCACTAGACACGTGTCTCATAGCTACACACACTCCACAGCTCTTAACACTTCGTAACGGCTAGATAAAGCTATATCAAAGTTCCCTCAAGCTGGTGTCCTTGTCTTCTTGCTCTGTCTTTGTACAAACGCTTCATTACTTCCTTTCAGAGTTTGTCGTTGGGCCAATACTCTTCTATCTTCTGTTAGTGGCTCAAGTGTTGATCCACTAAGGCCCATTATGGTCTGTTTACTTACAGTAGTTAGGTTGGGTAGTTCAATCCTCTCAAACATTAAGCAAACCCTATAACATATTAGTGACAGCAGACAAAATATTGAGGCTTCATCTAATCTCTTTGCAACCCCTT
This sequence comes from Hirschfeldia incana, assembly GCA_026261945.1. Taxonomy (NCBI): domain Eukaryota; kingdom Viridiplantae; phylum Streptophyta; class Magnoliopsida; order Brassicales; family Brassicaceae; genus Hirschfeldia; species Hirschfeldia incana. The sequence continues at coordinate 2,049,376 of JABCMI010000030.1, forward strand.
TGCTTCTTCATACAGTTTATTTTCTGTTTATCTGTAACATCCTCATCCTCAAGATTCTTGATATTATCCTCTTTCTTTTTGTGACAATAGTATTTCTTTTTTAGCCGCACCAAACCGGAATTGAGTTTGTATCCACGCCAAATCATACCCAGACAATCAGAGCTTTGGTTCGATTCCAATTCTTCACCGGAGACAACCAACGAAACCCAGGTGCACAGTCTGAGTCTTTTCATATTTATCAATATTAAATTCACTATTTTGTGAAAGCCATTATATATATATTTTTTTGGCTTTCATTGATGTTAAGAACATCAGTGTATGTTTTTCATATTACTGGTCACTGTTAGTATGAGAGCTGTGCTAGCTTTAGTTTAAAATCTACACTTGTGTATGCAAGTGCTTTTCATTACCTTTTGGTAAGAAAAATCTCTGAGTCTCTTCTTAGCTAGGTTTTGTTCTTGGCCTTCAGGGGGATCAGCAATCAATGTCAAGGAAACACATGTGTGTGCTTATCTCCAGCTTTAATTACCAATGCTTATACCTTTGTCTCTGTACAAAACGCAGCCGCGTTAGACAAAGAAACGAGGAGAAGAGAAAAGAAAGGAATGAGGAGTAGAAAAGAAAACAATACAAGTGAAGGATCTTATAAATTCCAGCTGATTATTTAAAATGGCTTAAAAAAAGCTTTATCACTGAAAATCCTACCAAATAATTAATTTAATATTTTTTTTAATATTTACAATTGAGAATTTACTTTTAAAATAAATATAAATTCACAAACATTGTTAACTTCGGTTTCATATATACTATTACATATAAGATTCTGTACAACGCAAGTAAAAAAGATTTTGTATAATAAAATTAGTGTAAAGATTATATGTTATAACTTAGTCAGTTTTTTTTATTTCAAACGTTCTAATTAACTATATCGATGACATGGTTAACTTTGTTTTCATATATAAGATTACATACTTCTACAAGTTTCTAACAAACACGTGTATTATAAATAGAAACAATAATTTCATTTTATTTATCTGTATAGAAATATTTTGACTTATAATGAAACAAAAATTTATTTTTTCATCATGAAAATCATTAGTTTTTTTTAAATGGTATAGAAATAAAAATTCAATTCATGAAACAACAATATATCTAAGAGAAAGAATAAGTTAACTCTACTTACTCCAATTGACGGTAACTGTTTAAAAAAAAACTATTGATTATTGTTTTTTACGACATTAACATAGAATTACAAAAAAGAGAATTAATGCTTGCTTTGTCGGTTAATATTTCTTTTAGTTAAGAATTAATAGTAAAACAAATAGTTAAGATTATTGTACAAGATTATGAAAGTTAATGCTTGCTTTGTCGGTTAATATTTCTTTTAGTTAAATATATAATTATTTACGTTTTTCAATGTTTATTTGATAAGGACCAAGAAATGATGTCACAGTTTCCTCAACTCTTGAATGATTTCGATTACTAATCCTTCCCTTTGCTATTGTTGTTGTTGCTGTTAGCTTAAAAGTGTTATGATGTCTCATGTTTAAGAACTGTATCACCTGTTTTTCTTTCAATAAATTATCTCTTTATCAAGCTTCTTGGGATCCAATTATGTTTCAGACTCTCATATATATAATGAGGTTCTTTTCTCTCCTCTAAAGGTGTACACGTCGACATGTCATAAAGATTGTGGGTCCTATTAATTGTCTGGTTTAATTTGGTCGAATGGGTTAAGAGTTTGGTTTGATTTGAGTCTTTAGCTTTTGGTCTGATAAATCTGTGAAACAATGCGTTTTGTGTTCCATCTGATTAGGGCTCCGACGTTATTCTCCTCCTAGAACTCAACCTCACCGTCTCGGCTTTTCATAATTTATATCATTACCTTCTATGTTGTTGTTTCTTGACCTCCCATGTGGTTCAATGTATTTGTTTTAATTCTGCCATAATTGTTAATCACATTAAATCCAGAATACATGTCGACGCCTCCGTTTCCTTCATCTCAAATCTATAAATATGAGCCGGTTGAGAGATCAGAAACGCAACGCCAATTGTTATTTTGTGAAATTCTGTTTGTATATGCTATGTTTATACTAACTAAATCATTGTATCTGGATTGTTAGATAGGTTATAGAAGCATCGTCTCTTCTCGACAGAGATCATTGAAGCCTTGAAAGCCATCACATACAGTTTGTACACTAACTGTTGTAAGGTTGATATTCTAGGTCCCAAACATACAGCTTGTTCAGCTTTGACGTCGTGCACAGTATGGCGTCTTCCATATCCCCGCTAATATGGAAGGTATATATTTCTTTTCTCTCAGGAATACATAAATAACTTATGAGGCTTATCCTCTTATCATTTCTATGTGCAATGAACAAAAAGAACCAGATCATTATCATAGGTGGTGCCAGTATGAGAGTGTGGCATGAGAAGATGAGCAGTAATTGCTTGAGATCGTGGGGGATGCTGGTGTTTTGCTTCTTCAAAGAGAGATCCCAGACTCAATCAACATTCAAGTTGCTAAGGTTCGTATCAAGTTTCTTACCAATCTTGATTTTCTTCAAAGGACGCATCTTTAAGTTTAGATATAACATTTGGATCTGGAATGTAGATTGATCATATATTCTCTCTGTTTCTATCAGATTGATCTTTTAAAATTTTCACACTTTTTAATAAAACATATTAAAATTTAGCTATAAATGCATTGTTTTCTGTAATTTTATATTTCATGTATTTTTAAACCAATAAGCTTTTACAAATTGCAATTAATGTTTTTGAACTTCACAATTTTTCTTTATTATTTTACAAAAATTGTATTGGAAATATAAAACCTCAATCTTTTTGAAACAATTTTGTTTTCTCTGGAACATCAATCTTTTAAGAACGGAGACATTATTTTTTTTTTTTTTTTTTTGATGATCCAGGTCTCCGGTTCGCTAATTGGACGACCGACTATCCACCCGAAGGCGGTCCTGGACGCTGCGCCCCGCATGTTAAATTTGCGCAGTGGCCGGGGTTCGAAGCTGGGTGGCGGGTGCCTCAGCCGAGGTTCCTTTACCACCAGGCTACGAAGCCCGGTTATTTTTTTTTTATTTTTTGGAACCATCAAGTTGAGATTGCCATTGGAACATTATGTTTAGTTGAACTGAGGTTGGTGCGGGATGTGTTGCAGAAGAGAGCAATTGTTCTTGTCATCCTTGACGTGGGAGGAATGTATACACCAACCCCTAATGAGTTATTGGATTCAGTCGGCGGCATGGGTCTCAGCCAATTCTTGCGAGGCATCTATGATAGACAGGACACTTCGCAACCATTGTCTTACCCTGGATTCCAAGAGGATTCGACACTATGAAGGTGTTATGCAACTATGGTTCTCAACTAGATAGATATAGTAGTTTTCAAAATTACAACTCTTTCAACTTCTTGTAGCCATTGGCTGTAAAAATTACTTTTTCTTGATAAATTTTGCATATTATTCAAAAAAAAAAGTGTGAGACACTGATCATGGTGTGTTTAAATGTCAATTGCAAGTTCTGCGAAAAGGCGTTTGGCAGATTACATACTTTTTTAAGAGAATTGGCGTAACGATGAGATAAGTGGAGTTTGAATTCTGAAATGTTATAAAAATCTGTTGATGACGACTCTATACAGATTATCATGTTCTTCTGTTTTTTTTTTTTTTGTGCACCTATCATGTTCTTGTGTTTTATAATCAACATTTCTCTTAAGTTTATAGTGGGCTGTGTATATTATTAAGCAAAACCACATTGTGTTGTCGTGATCACAATCCTCTTAATATTTTCAACTATATGTTTCCACCTTTGGGCTTCTTCTAATTAGTTTATTCCTAATTATCTGATGAAGAAAAAGGTTATATCTTTTTCAATTCAAATAACAAAAAAAAGACACTGAAGTGTTAGCACAAAATAAAACCATCGGTCAAATTATAATACTTTTTCGTTGCCGGCCATTGACTTCATATACATTTTCGTTTAATGAAATATACAAGCTTAGACATTCTACACACACAATCACTCACTCCCCTTTTTCTCACACTTCTTCAACCTTTTTCATCTACAACAGCACATCGTATGTTTTCCCCTCATCAATATAAAATACATTTAACTTTGATTTCAAAACTACAGCAACACATGTAATTTCCCAGTTCTATGAATTAAAATATGAGGAGACTTTCTCTCCTAGACGAGCTTTTCGAGAGCGGTCCTTAACCAGTAGTTCGTTGACTTTCCCCTAAAGCTACTACCTTTTACCCGCAAGATTTTGTTCAAAATTTCAAATTTCTTTCCTTTCTGGGATTATCTTTTGGTCCGAAGAACGTTTTGAAGGATTGCACACCGGGTTCTTCCCCCGACTCCTGTCAGAGGGACCGCCGACCGGCCTTTCTTCTTCCCGGCGACGCCGATAGACATGCCTGCCAACCTGTTCCATCGTTGCCCTGCTCCTATGATTCTCTCTGTGCTTGTAAATGGGTGTTTGGCGGAGCTTTTGCTCTGTCTGAGTTGACTACTGGGGATTCCTGGTTTTGCATTATCTCTACGATAGTGCTACAGATAGCTAAGCACTTTGTCGAAAGGTGATTTCAATACAGACTTCGGGGGATTCCCTTAAGTTGTAGAAGCATTGTCCCCTTCTAATTCAGCTTATTACTCTCGCTTAGACTCTGAGGCTTGTCAAGACTTGCCACTAAAATGGCTCACCGCAGAATCTCTTTAGTGGAGAAAGGAAAGGGTCTTGCTTTTGATTCCCAACTCCCCCTCTGCACTGCTAGGGTTAAAGCCCTGAAACCTGACAATACTGACCTACTGCGCAAACACTCACTTACACTCATTGGTCGGGTGACAAATAAATCAGCACAAAAAGTCTGGTCCCTAATTCCCTTCTTTACAGAGCACTGGAAAACAGAGTTCAAACATGTGGATGCAGATCTAGGAAATGGATTATTCCAATTCCAATTCGAGAGTGAAGCAGATTTACAAACGGTTCTGGAGCAAAGGCCGTATCACTATGCCCGTTGGATGGTCATTCTACAGCGATGGGAACCTACAATTTCACCCTCTTTCCCCTCGCTAATTCCTTAATGGATTAAAGTCCAGGGCCTTTGGACAGAACCAATGCTAAAAGTCATTGGAAAAGATATAGGTCTGTATGAAAAGGCGGAGATCACCAATCTGACAGCGAGAATGCGAGTCCATGTTGATGGCCTACTTTCACTAATTAAACATTATGTGGTGGAATTCTCCAATGGCGAAGTTCAAACCACCTTGGTTTATGAAAGACTCGACAAGCACTGTGCAAAATGTCTGAAATTTGATCACGAAATCAAAGACTGCTTGGTGGCTAGAGCTGAAGAACGAGCAGAAAGTGACACCGGAGAGGAGTCAAATAAGCGTTCAGCTTCTCTCACAGTAGGTGCTGCAGCTTCAGTGGGGGGGGGAATCCTATACCTCAGACCACTTGGATCAAAGTAGACGAGAGCAGCCCCAGAACAATCGAGCTTTCCAGTTCTCAGCTTCTAATACAGGAGGAGACTATCGAAGTAAACAAAACAAAGATCTGAGAGACAGACTGCCTCACAAAGAGTTTAAATCCCAGACTCAACACTGGCAGGAGAAAGGACACAATAGGAGAACTAATCAAGCAAGAGAGAGCTCAAGACGTGATGGCCGGTTTTTTCGCACTTTGCTCCCAGCATATCAGCCGCCATAATCTTATTACAGTACTTGGCCGTGTACGTTATGCCCCTTGCGTGTGTTTAGCTCATGGTGTTTTTAACGAGGGTTTGGATAGCATTTAGTACGTGGTCCCCGCATAACTCTTGGCTATAGGCCTTTACGCGGGGCCATGTTGTGCAGACATTGGTGCAGGGCTGATCAGACCCCTTCCATATTTGTCTGCACCTTAGGTGAGTAGCCTCACCAGCTAGGGGCTAACTAAGATCTGGGGTCCCTAAGGTCCCGGCCCAGCTAGTATGCCCCTTTAAGTATATTGGTATTCCCTTAACTCCGTTTAGTCGAAACCAAGTGTATTTTATAAGCCTAGTCCGAAGGCGTTCTCGTTATACATAGGAGTAGGAAAACCAAAATACTCTAATATATAGTATAATAATATATATAAAGCTTGATCCGAAGATCTTTGCTTTTAGAAATGGTAGAATTTAAGGTGCAAGGCGTTCCAGCAGTTGGGTTGGACCTTGCCTTTTCTGTCTTGCAGTTTTTAGGCTTCTGCCCCTTGCACCCCTATTACCTGGTAAGGGCCCTTCCATCCGGGGGCGAGTTTTCCGGCTGATTTGTCCCTCGTGTGGTTGCAGACTCGCCTTAGGACCCAATCTCCTTCTTGGAAGGTTCTGGATCTCACCTTCTTGTTGTAACTCTTGGCTACTTTTATTTGGTAAGATGCGTTCCTAAGGCGGGCTGCTTCTCTTTTTTCCTCTAGTAGGTCTAGACTTAGGTACATCAGCTCGTCATTCTCTTTTGGAGTTAGGATGTTGGAGATCGTGGTCTTAACGGGCACCTCGGTAGGTATCGCTGATTCGGTGCCATAGACGAGTGAGAAAGGGGTTTCTTGGGTAGCCGTCTTCGGAGTTGTCCGATAGGCCCAGAGAACTCCGTGTAATTCCTCTTCCCATTGCCCATGAGCCTTCTCCAAGCGCTTCTTGAGCATGTTTACCACCGTTTTGTTGGTTGACTCTACTTGTCCGTTCGATTGGGGATGTCGCGGTGCTGAATATGAGAGTTTGATGTCCATTCTTTGCAGAAGTCCTGGAAGTCGTTGCTGGTAAATTGGGGTCCATTGTCGGTGACAATCTCCTGAGGTGCTCCGAAGCGGGTAATTATGTTCGTCCAGATGAATTTTCTGATCTGGAGATCTGTGATCTTTGCCAGGGCTTTGGCTTCTACCCATTTCGTTAAAAAAATCGGTCATTACTATCATACCCATGGTAGCTTCCCTTGCTTCTTTGGGGATATCCACAGCTATCATGCGCTGCTTGTACTGGGCGACGTGGTTGTCGGGATCTCCAGTCCCTTCGTAATCTTGATGCTCAGGAAAGAAAACATGCGAGGCATCTCGACTGAAGCAATCTCTTTCACGAAAGGTGTGTCGGAGTAAGACTTAGGATTGCTTCCTCGGATAGGGGGAGCTACTCCGGGGAGCCTTTCCACCATAGATTGGATGGTACCGAATCTTTCGGAAACCACCTTCTCTAAGTAAGCAGCAAGAGCTGGATCTGAGATCTCGGGATTATCGGATGAGTATTCCTCAACGTCCGTGTCGGAATCGTCATTCTCTTCTTCCCGGGTTGTATCTCGAGCAGCGTCTCGGTTATCGGATCCATTGTTTAAGACGTTAGGCTGCAGTGGTGTTTCCTCATCGTCGTGAGGCATGCTGAGCGAAGCCATAGATCGAACTCTGGTTCTGAACCGCTTTCGCTTGTTCCCGACTGCTCCGAGGGATTGATTCTCTCGTCGGAGAACAAGGTTCTCGGCTTCCATAGCGTCTAGCTTCTCGACGCTCTATTCAAGTTGCTTGGAGTGTTCTCCAAGTTGATCTTTTAGGTTTTGAACTTCTTGGACGAGTTCCAGACCTGCAGGTGCGGCTTCCTGAGCCTTGTGGAGGTCGGTGATTTGGCTTTGAAGAATTTCAAGCCGGCTGAAGAGCTCCTGCTCCTTCGGGGTTGGTTCAGCTTGGTTGGAATTGTCTTCCTATGTCATCGTCACGTAGTTGAGTTACTCCCCTCCTTTTAGCACCAAGCTGTAATGTTATTTTTGTATAGGGTCGTTTGAGTACTACGGAACACTGGAAGACTAGAGAATTGATATGAGTTTATATGTGTTTAGAAGAGAAATCGAGGCAAAGAGACGTGTATTATTGAGTATATGTGGGATTACAACGTTTGAGGTGTATGAACCCTAGTTCTATCGCCTAACTCTCTAGTCTCTAAGCCTCAGAATGTCGATCCCTTGTTCTAGGGTTTGGGCTCCCCTTTTATAGTTGATGTATGTCGGCTGAAGTAGGGCGAACTCCCTAATATTTGGAAATATAGAAGTTTCCCCATGATTTGGGAAACTTCCATATTGTTGCGGAGGGTCGGACCCTGGTTCCTTTCGGCAGGGGATGGACCCTGGGGCCTTCGAGTAGAGGCTGGACCATGGGTCCTTCTTAGGAGAAGGGTCTAGAAATCAAGGCCCTTTTGGAGGCTGGAGAAATCTTTAGCCTTGAATATTTTTCCCCAACAGTGCCATCACTGCTTGGAACATGGCCCAGCAGCGAAACAGCCAGAAAGTAATACAGCAAAAGAAGTGTGAGCTTGACGCTGCCCTCTCCAGCCCACTTAATGACACGACTCTAATACAGGAGATCTCAGCTAAGTTAAATGCAGCTTACCTCGCTGAAGAAGAGTATTGGAGGAAGAGAAGCAGGTTGCTTTGGCTAAAGCTTGGTGATCGCAATACGGGCTACTTTCACGCCACAACAAAAATCAGGAAACGTGTTAACGCCTTCTCTCTTTTGGAACGGGAAGATGGGCAGATGGTGTGTAAAGAGGAGGAAATTGTCCAGGTTATCGGTGAATATTTTGATAAGCTTTTCACCTCTACACAGGGACAGAGAGAGGATACTGTGAGGAAAGCTCTCAATCCTATTGTCTCTGAAGGAGACAACAAAATTATCTCTTCCATTCCCTCTGCTGAAGAGATTAAGGAAACCGCCTTCTCAATCAATGCCGATAAAGCTCTGGGACCGGATGAATTCTTTGCGGGGTTTTTCCATACTCCTTGGAAGGATATAGGGCCTGATATCATCAGCAAAATTCATGCTTTCTTTTTGGGAGAGGAGCTGCCAGAGAATATTAACGATACACATATAAGGCTCATCCCGAAGAAAACTACTCCGCAAAAGGTTGCTGACTATCGCCCCATCGCGCTGTGCAATGTGTATTACAAGATATATTCCAAGCTCATCACACGATGATTACAGCCCCTTATGGCTAAGTTGATCTCTTAAAATCAATCGGCGTTTGTCCCGGGGAGAGCAATAGGGGATAATGTGCTCATAACACATGAGGTTCTCCACTTTCTCATGACCTCTAAGGCGGAGAAAAGATACGCTATGGCTGTCAAAACTGACATGAGTAAAGCCTACGACCGCCTTGAATGGGAATTTATTGCTCTTGTACCTCAGCGGCTGGGATTCCACCCGAAGTTCATAAGATGCATCATGCAGTGCCTCTCTATTGTTACATACTCCTTCCTGATTAACGGCTTGCCGAGAGGGAAGGTAGTACCGACTCGAGGAATCCGCCAAGGCGATCCTCTCTCTCCCTACATTTTTATAATGTGTAGCGAGGTGTTGTCGGGATTATGTAACAAAGCTCAAGAAGAAGGGCTTCTCTAAGGCTTTCGGGTTGCTCGCGGTTGCCCCCAGATTAGTCACCTATTCTTTGCGGACGACACGATGTTTTTCTTAAATGCTGATAAGAAGAACTGTGCCACTTTACAGTCCATCCTGAGACAGTATGAAGAAGCTTCGGGGCAGTCAATTAATAAAGATAAGTTTGCCATTACTTTTTCCCAAAAAGCCCCAGCCTCCTTGAAGCAAATGGTTAAATGAGTATTGCAAATCACCAAAGAAGGCGGTGCGGGAAAGTATCTAGGGCTCCCGGAGAGCTTTGGAAGGAAAAAGAAAGAACTATTTTCCTCAGTGGTTGGTCGTATTAAACAGAAGGCAAAGGGCTGGTCAAATAAGCATCTCTCAGCTGCGGGTAAATTAGTTACGATCCAGAGTATCCTATCGGCGGTACCGACGTACGCAATGACTTGTTTCGTGCTCCCGGTTTCTCTCTGTAAACGGATCAAAAGTCACATGGTTCTGGTGGGATAGCAATGAAAGCACCAAGAAAATGGTGTGGTTTTCGTGGGAAAATAAGGCTAAGCCAAAGGCGATAGCAGGATTGGGATTCTGAGACTTTCAAAATTTCAATACCGCCTTACTTGCCAAGATTAGCTGGAGATTGAACCAAAATCCTGACTGTCTCCTCGGAAAAGTGCTAAAAGGGAAGTACTATGCTGATCGTAACCTGTTAGAAGTTCATGCAACCTCTGCTATTTCTCATGGATAGAGGAGTGTTGTGAAAGGGCGAGATCTCCTTGTTCAGAAGCTGGGATGGGTGATTGGAAACGGATGCTCGATCAACATTTGGGAAGCTCCGTGGCTAAGTTTAAAAGAGCAGAGAAGGCCAATGGGTCCGCCAGCGGAACTTTATACTGGCCTCAAAGTTGCAGATTTGCTCCATCCGATATCTAATGAATGGAATAGAGAACAGATCCAGCTTCTGTGACCTGATTATGAAGAAATTATCCTGCGTCTGAAGCCAAGCTTAATTGGGGCTCCGGATAAGCTGATTTGGCTCGGAACAAAGTCTGGAGATTATACGTCAAAGTCTAGGTATTTTGCATTTGCTGATGAAGAGGTCTTTCCAATGGCTGGTCATGGTGGGGGAGTTATTAACTGGAAGAAAAACGTTTGGAACCTCCCATGTTCACCAAAAGTGAAGATGTTTGCTTGGAAAATATTTAAAGGAGCTCTACCGGTGGGAGAGTGATCTCACTCAAATTACCCTAGGAGTGAATTACTCTCTCAAATAAGAGGTTCAGATGTAGTACTTAGGGAACGATTTCACGGGAAGCGAAGGAACACAAAAGATGTTAATCCTTAGTGACTAAGCTAGGTTGAAATGGTTTAAATGTAAATTGCAAGTTGTGAGCAATGATTAATTGCTCAAGAGAATGTTTGAGGGTTGTAATCAATAAGAGAAATAGTTAGATTCAAGGTTACTATTCAGCTAGTTCATGATTATAATGCTATGGATGTTTAATGAGTTGCTTGCATATACTAAAGAACTTCGACTCTTTAGATTTGGCTAATAACTGTCGTTACTAGTCTCGTCTATTGATCTGTCTGCCGACAATATCGATCGATGTTTGACAGCTTGTATCGATCGATATGTGTGTCGTCGATCGATTACTCTATTGGAGTATCGATCGATATAGCTCTCGATCGAATCGAATATATGTTCACCAAGATCATAGACCGGCTCTCGCTTATCCCTAAAGGATCTTAGCTTATTCAAGATGATGTCAGGAGACTGATTTATGGATTAAATCAATTCCAGGATCATATTCTAGTTAGCTACGCTAGAATAAGCATTAGGGTTCATCAGGATAATGAGTATACAACTCAACAGTCCATAGTTGGGGCTAATCCCTCATAACTATTTGAACCATAAATCTAACAATGGAATCTACTCAGACATGACTGAGTGATTCATAGCATCTAGGTAATAATAGAGATTCACTTAGAAGACCGAACAATCAAGTTCCTCGTGATAACAAATCTCTTTGTATCTTTCTTCTAAACTTAGAATCCTATAACCTTAGATGAGAACAGAATTAAGATGAAAAGAATACTTTATTGATAAGTAAGAAGTACTAGAACAATGATATGTTGTAAAAGCTTACTTTGCCAAAACACATAGGCAAAGGTATAAATATTGAGTACAATTAGGTTAAAAACTCGTCAGGGGCATTATAGTAATATTGAGACATCTTGGGCTTCAAGTCGATTGAGAATATTCTTCCTTCTTCTGCAAGCTCGATATCGATCGATGGTACTATGTGTACATCGATCGATGGAGTATCTCATCGTCATTTCTTCAAATGCGTCATCGATCGATTACACGAAGTGTGTATCGATCGATATGTAACTATGGATATCGACCTCGATGTCTAATCTTCAAGTCATCTCGGGAAAACTCTCCTTTAAGCTCCAAATGGCACCTAAAACGTCACTTTACTCCAAAATGCCCTTGAACCTGAAAACATACCTAAAAGACTCCAAAACATAGATATATATATATAGTAAAATCATATAAATACAATGAGTAAAAGTGGGTCAAAATCATGGTATATCAACTCCCCCAGACTTAAGCAAACACACAGGTAGTCTTAGAAAGAAGTTTGAAAATAGCAGGGACTCAATTTAAATCTTAACTTTAGGATCATCACCTCTACTTTGTTGCAAGCCACATCTTATGCCTATTAATCACATGAGTACACTATGCCATATCCTAGCTTAGCAACTAAATCTCCCAACCAAATATCTTAACAATCATGTCTGTCTATCCCCTCTACTGATCTCATTTATGCATAAAAATAAAAGTGCAGGCTTTACCTTGGGGATATCGATCAAGAAACACATGGATTCAACTCAAGCAAGTTTCTGAACACACATGCAAGTCTTCTCTGATCCCTTTCTTCCCCCTTTTATCTCTCTTCTCTGGATCCTCATAGTTTCAAATTTTGATGAACACTTATTGCCACAAAGGCTATCTTTGCGTTATCTCATTGACTTAGTAACACATACTTTTGAATAAGCGAATAATGGGGTTACAAGAATTAATCATGCCCCTCGCTTTGATCAATCCTTTAAAGTAGAATAATGGGGTCGCATGAATCACTCCTACCCCTCTACTTCTCAAGATATCATATCACATCTTTATACAAATAATTTCTCTCTTTCCTTAGGATGCTGAAGAGAGAGAGAGAAGGGAATCAGAAGCACACAGACTATTACCTTCCAGACTTGCAGGAGGATTCCGATCCCTTGTATACCAAGCCCCAAGACAAGCAATAGATTGTCAGGTTAGGTTGGAGATCAGCTTTGGTTCTTCCAAACAATCATGAGAAGTATTGTCGTAGGTGACAGTTGATCCACTTTAGCATCTATAGTACTTTCTGCAATCAACAGATCTAAGAATGGTGCTAAAGAGTGGTTAGATAAAAAGAAAATTTTTGAAAAATATCCTAGTCCCTTTCTTGACTCAATAAAACCAATTTTGAAAATATTTTGGTGAAATCAAAAAGGTAAGGTAGCATCAGTAATCTCCCCCCAGACTTAAATCATACACTGTCCTCAGTGTATAATAGTCGGATTAGGGCATAAATAAATCATAAGGAATGTACTGATATCGAAAATTAGAACGATATACCTGACCGTGGATACGTATCGAGCGATAGTGAGTCGTCTATGTCGATAGATAAGGATAGGAATATGTCGAGCGATGTCGACATGATCGTATCGGTTGATGGGAATGGTAATCGTCTATAATCTGAAAAATTTAAAAACAAAATCGAAAAACAAAAAATAAAAACATAAATAAGATTTAACTAAGTAAGAAAATACCTAATAGTGGGTTGCCTCCCACTCAGCGCTTTATGATAGTCTTTTAGCTTGACTATGGTAGTAATGAGGCTAGTGAGGTGAATTCATGACACTTGCTGAGTAGCAAGCCTCATCCGTGTTCTCTCCATGTTTCTCTCCAAACCAAGTGGTGAAGAAGCTTCTTGTGGCTTTATCTCCTCTGGTTAGTTTCTCCCTTAATTCAATGACCTCGTTGCGCAGACGTTCTATATCTTCTGCATTGCTCTCAATGTGGAACTGGTGGTTTCTGAATGTTGGATAGGTGTGTTGGGATAGATCACCTAGTTCTTCTTGTAAGTCATTGAGTCTCTCAAACGTTCTCCTTCGTACCATGAGTCTATCGATCGATCTCGGGTAGTCCATATCGATCGACACTGGTGTAGGTCTGTCGGTCGATGCCCTGACTGGTATATCGGTCGATGCTAATGGTGCTGGTCTATCCGCGAGTTGTCTGGAGATGTTCTTGATTTCCTTCTGGATGTTCTCTATAGTGTACTCCATGCTTTTGACGTTGCTTTGCACTGGAAACCATAGTTTCTCAAAGCTTTGGTAGGAAGAATCTCCAACCTCTTGAATTATGGTGAAGAGATCTTGAACTGTCTTCTCCATATCAGCTATGGTGCCAAACTCGCTGGAGTTCATATCGGGCGATGGACTAGGTGTCATATCGGTCGATGCAGCGCGTCTGTAGTCCTCGCAGAGTTCTCTCAATGTATCTTCAACCTCTTGCAGTCGATTTTCCATTGGTGTGATCATCTCATCTGTTATTTTCTTCTTGCTGGTGTAGAAGGATTTCATCGTTTGGTGTGTGTGGTGTAGAGCCTTGATGATGTGATCCATGGTATCTGCCATTGTTGATGTGCGTTCCTTGAATGAGGTGAAGTTGTTGCTGAGCTGCTGATATTTGTCTTCTAGATCCTCGGTGGTGTTTGCCTCTTCTCGTTTTATGTCCTGATATATTTGCGGATGAGATTAGTGATTTCTTCATTGCTATAGGTGTTCTACAAACGTCTATCGATCGATGTGCGTTGGTCTACATCGGTCGACAGTGTGTTATGAGCATCGGTCGATGGTGTGTGGCCAGCATCGGTCGATGGCTTCCGGTAGATTTCCAACTTCGAACGGAGAGTGGATACTTCATCTTCTAGGACGTCTTTCTTTTGTTGTTGAAGATCATAAGCGCTCTGAATCCAGTTGATTTCAGATTGGAGTTCTGATCGTGCTCTCTCTATTTCATGTGGATAGGTAAAGGTTTGCCAAATGTAAGGACTCTTGGCCTCATTGATCATTCGTTGGACTTCAGCTTCTGTGTAGAGTTTCTCTTTAGGTTCCGCTATGTTGAAGTGATCTGCATGTATGGGCAAACAAAAACAAGACCAATCAAATAGTGATGCTCTGTTAAGTAACTCCTCTATGGCTTCCTTTGAAACATGGATGATGTCTCCATTGACTCCTCTAGCAAACCCAGATTCATCTCTGAAAACTCCAAATTCGTCCTTCTTCTCCCATAAGAAGCGTCGAATTCCATCTTTGAAAGCTCGTCTGCCCATCTCACGGTGCATATCGAACGATATACGATTGTGTCTATCGATCGATATGTGCCGAAATTCTGAATCCTCCGTGTTGAGATGATCAGCTGTAGCCCCGTCTTGATTGGATACTGTGGTTGTACTGATGTGCTGATGCTGCTGATTGACAGGGGTGTGAGGTAGTTGTTTGAAGAGGTTTATGGATCCATTGGCGGTTTGAAGGATGTCTCCTATGTCCTTCTTTGTGATTGGGATGATTCTCCCATCCATTGCTCGTGCATTGCCTTTTGGATCTCTGAAAATACCAAACTCATCCGGAGTTAGATAACCAAAATCAATATTATTTATTTGTACCTCAGATGGTGTAGTTGTCGTATCGGGCGATGCTGTAGCAGGTGCATCGGTCGATGTGAGCTGACGGTTGTCGATCGATTGTTGTTGAAACGTATCGGTCGATGGGACTTCCTCAGGTTGAATTGCATATTGCAGTGGAATTTCCTCTACTGCAAAACTCTCATTGTAGTCGCTTGCCCAACTTCCAATTGAGTAGTCGCCGTCTCTTATATCCTTAGATGGTGTGTATATGGATATAAAGTCGATAGGATCGCTTGATGGTTCATAGGGTCGTTTGAGCGATCGTCTTGGTTGCATATCGGTCGATGAAGGCTTGCTTACATCGGTCGATGCGTTGAATCTGAAGGTGTGGGAAGTGTGTCCATCTTCTTCTTCACGAATGAATCTGTACTCTGTAGCTCGTTCTTCCTCGTAATCTTCATCGTATTCCTCCTCTAGAGGTATGTAGTCGTCCGGTTCTGATGTAGCTGGCCGAAATCTCTATTTGGAAACTCCACAATAGGTCTGTCTGTTGATGCTAGGGTTTCAGCGTTGTTCCTCCAAAAGGGCTGTCTATCGATCGATGTTTTGTTAACTACGTCGGTCGATGAGATGGTATTGGTATCGGGCGATGGGATGTTGCTCTCATCGGTCGATGTAACCGGATTGGTTTCGTATTCAGCCATGGAATCGTACTCATGGGAACAGAAACAAGCTGCTACGACTTTTGTGGTCTCCTTAGCTGGTAGCTTGATGACCTGGACGGGATCATAGAGGGTGGTGGGACTTATTAGGGTTAGGCAGAGCTTGTTGAACTTTGGGTCACAAACGGCTCCGACGGTGGCTAGGAAAGCTCTTCCAAGTAGTAGTGATGTTTTGAAGTTTAGCTTGACATCCAGGACGTGGAAGTCTGTTGGGATGATGGCATCTCCAATCTGTACCTCAAGATTTCGAATTATGCCTCCAGAGTTCTGTTGAGAACAATCCACAAAGATGAATGTCTCATTAGTAGGCTCTATCTTCAGACGTAGGTGGTCTGCCATGATCTTAGGTATGATGCTGACTCCTGATCCTGTATCACATAAGGCACGAGGGAATTCAATGCCCCTGATGGAACATGGTACTGTGAACTTCCCTGGATTGCTCCTCTTTGGTAGTGCGATCCTCTTCTTCATGCTGTCACGAACTTGGTGAAACATCCTCTTGAAGTCCTCTTATGTCTCCTTGGTCTCTCTGAAGAACATCCACAATCTATGAGAAAAGTAGGCTTCTTCAAAGGGTTTCTCTGCAGGGATCCTTAGAACACGTTTCCTGAAGTTTTCCATCTCTGCTTCATTAGCTCCCCTTTTAAGGTGCTTTGCAATCTTCTCTTTCCTTTTTCGTAAGACTCTTCCTAGGTTTTCCTTTTCTGTCTCCATGGGTTCAATGATGTCCGTGAGTTTCTTCAATATTGCTGTAGGAAGGGATTTGGAAAGTTTGGACTGCTCCCGGAGTGCATTAAGTTGTGCTACATCGATTTTGGGTAGTTGCACTCGGCGGTGGGGGATAGTATATCGATCGATGGCTACTGCTGTGTGTCGGTCGATATCGGTGTCTCCGGATCGGTCGATGGAAAGGTTTCTGTATCGATCGATGGGGTCTGAAGATCGGTTGACGTCCATACCGGTGGGTGGTCGTGGGTGTTTGGCTGCAAAGGCTTTGTGTGACATGATTTTGATTGAATTGCACTCGTTGGAGGGTTCCTCGAAGTCTATCGATCGATACTCGTCAAAGTTTATCGATCGCTTTGCTTTTGGTGATATCGATCGATGTCGAGCCGATGATGTCGATCGATATGAGTTAAATCCGGCTTCGGACGAGGCTTCATCTGTCGAGTTTTGCAGCTTATCCTGGGAACTTCCTCCCAGAAATCATCATCTATGATGGCATTGACGTGGTGGTGAGTAGTAGGCTCTCCTGGTGCTCTTGCCAAGGCTTCTTGTTTCTTCAAAGCCTCTCCTGTCTGAACTACTTGAGTCTCCACTTTCTTCACATAGGTATTCAAAGTATCAAGCTTTGAATTCAGAGTTGTGTAGACAGAGTCAGTCTTCCCGTTGAAATCCACCTGGAGTTTCTGTTGTGTCTGTAGAACTCTTTCCAGCATTTCTTCTAGCTTGCTTTCCTGGGTGGGTGGGGGTGGATTGGTGTAGAGTGAGTTTCCGTAACTCCTGTTGTTGTTGGGGTTGCTGCTGTTGTAGGAAGGTTTCTGCAGGCTGTAGTTGCTCCTCTGTCCTGAGAAGTTTCTGTTTCCTCCTTGGTTTCCAGATCTCTGAAATCCAGCTCCACTGATCCAATTCACATCTTCGTCTACTTGATCTTCTGCGGTTTCGGCATCCTCAACTGAGCAAATCTGCTTGTTAAGCAGCTTCTCAGCTGTGATTGAAATTCACTAATCTGTTCCTTCCCAAGGAATGAGACAGATTTTGCTTTGACGATGTCCTTCGTACTGTTGCTTGAAGCCAAGTTATCAATTAACTTCACAGCATCATGTGGATTCCTTGTGCTGAAATTTCCTTCACTAGCAGTGTCCAGAGCCATTTGATACTTTAGAGCGATGCCTCTGTAGAAGGTGCAGAGTAGTTGCACGTTGTTGTATCCATGATGTGGGCCGTCGCGCTGGTAGGACTTGAATCTGTTCCAGGTATCCTTGAAAGATTCTCCAGGTTCCTAAGTGAATGTAGCAATTTTCCTTCTCCAGTCTTCAGCACGTGACTCATCAAAGAAGTTACGGAGGAATGCATTTTTGATGTCCTTCCAGGTAGTGAGGGAACCTGGTGGTAGTTGTCGCAGCCACTGCAAAGCTTCTCCTGATAGAGAGTATTTGAAAAGCTTGCAGAAAAGATAGTCTTCAGGGACTTCGTTGGCTTTGATGGAAGATATAATATCTTCGTATCTTTCCAGATTATCCATAGGATGCTCGTGAGATAACCCACAGAAGGGTATCTGTCCTACGAGACCGTAGTACTGCGGCTTGAGCTCGAAATCTCCTCTCTGAATAGCAGGAGGGCGGATGGCGGATCTGTTGGTATAGAACTGATCTGGACGGTTGTAATCTGCTAGGGTTCTAGCTCCATTGGTTTCATCTGCAGGTTGGATGAAGTCTGTAGTGTCTTGCTCAGGAATGATTTCCTTTTGAGCATTCAGCTTCTGACCTGCTGCGTTACGCAGGTGACCATCTTGATCACGCAGGTCTCCATTCTCATCGGTTCTGAGAATAATAGGCGCTACCATGGCTCGTCGGGTAGTATCGATCGATGTAAGGTGATCTATATCGATCGATGTCGGATGAAGAGTATCGGTCGACGGTCGGTTGTCGAGCGATGAAGTGCGGCAAGTATCGGTCGACAGAGAAGGTGTCTCGATCGACTGTGGTAGAGCAGTATCGGTCGACGAACGGGTGTTGATGTCGATCGATGTCGGTGTATCGGTCGACAGGGTAGAGGTTATGTCGATCGATGTGGAACGTAAGTTCTTGCGGATACGCTCCAAGCTGTGGGGGTCTTCTGAGTACACAAGTTGATGATTCTTGTTGCTTCTGGTATTGCTGGGCATGTACCTGAAAATCAAGAAATTTTTTTTGCGTCAGAAGGTGATTTAGCAGAAATTTAAATAACCTAGACCTAATCAGATTAAATCTAATGGCGATCTTAGCTCCCCGGCAACGGCGCCAAATTTGATCTCACTCAAATTACCCTAGGAGTGAATTACTCTCTCAAATAAGAGGTTCAGATGTAGTACTTAGGGATCGATTTCACGGAGAGCTAAGGAACACAAAAGATGTTAATCCTTAGTGACTAAGCTAGGTTGAAATGGTTTAAATGTAAATTGCAAGTTGTGAGCAATGATTAATTGCTCAAGAGAATGTTTTAGGGTTGTAATCAATAAGAGAAATAGTTAGATTCAAGGTTACTATTCAGCTAGTTCAGGATTATAATGCTATGGATGTTTTAATGAGTTGCTTGCATATACTAAAGAACTTCGACTCTTTAGATTTGGCTAATAACTGTCGTTACTAGTCTCGTCTATTGATCTGTCTGCCGACAATATCGATCGATGTTTGACTGCTTGTATCGATCGATATGTGTGTCGTCGATCGATTACTCTATTGGAGTATCGATCGATATAGCTCTAGATCGAATCGAATATATGTTCACCAAGATCATAGACCGGCTCTCGCTTATCCCTAGAGGATCTTAGCTTATTCAAGATGATGTCAGGAGACTGATTTATGGATTAAATCAATTCCAAGATCATATTCTAGTTAGCTACGCTAGAATAAACATTAGGGTTCATCAGGATAATGAGTATACAACTCAACAGTCCATAGTTGGGGCTAATCGCTCATAACTATTTGAACCCTAAATCTAACAATGGAATCTACTCAGACATGACTGAGTGATTCATAGCATCTAGGTAATAATAGAGATTCATTTAGAAGACCGACAATCAAGTTTCTCGTGATATCAAATCCCTTTTATCTTTCTTCTAAACTTAGAATCCTATAAACGTAGATGAGAACAGAATTAAGATGATAATAATACTTTATTGATAAGTAAGAAGTACTAGAACAATGATATGTTGTAAAAGCTTACTTTGCCATAACACATAGGCAAAGGTATAAATATTGGGTACAATTAGGTTAAAAACTCGTCAGGGGCATTATAGTAATATTGAGACATCTTGGGCTTCAAGTCGATTGAGAATATTCTTTCTTCTTCTGCACGCTCGATATCGATCGATGGTACTATGTGTACATCGATCGATGGAGTATCTCGTCATCATTTCTTCAAATGCGTCATCGATCGATTACACGAAGTGTGTATCGATCGATATGTAACTCTGGATATCGACCTCGATGTCTGATCTTCAAGTCATCTCGGGAAAACTCTCCTTTAAGCTCCAAATGGCACCTAAAATGTCACTTTACTCCAAAATGCCCTTGAACCTGAAAACATACCTAAAAGACTCCAAAACATAGATATATATATAGTAAAATCATATAAATACCATGAGTAAAAGTGGGTCAAAATCATGGTATATAAGAGAGAGACTTGTTGAAAGACATATCACGACTGATCCTGCTTGTAAACGCTGTGGAGAATTGAATCTATTGCTCATCTCTTGTTCCAATGCCGTTTTGCTCAACAGGTTTGGTGTCTAGCCCCTTTTGACTCAGAGCTGGAATTCAGAGGAATAATAGATTTAGAAGCGAACTGGTCCCGACAGTGCGATGCGAACTTTCTACCACCAGCAGGAGTCATCGGGTTCTTTGGCCCCCTGGATCCTTTGGTCTCTCTGGAAAGCCTGCAATATATTTATTTTCGAAGGCCAATCTGCAACCCCTGAAGATACTCTGTCTACAGCGATCTCCCAAGCACGAGAATGAAACTCTATGATGAAGATTCTTGAGGCAACAAATCCGAACATCAATGCACGACCTGCACCTCCGCTCCTCACATCTTCGGTGGTGATTAGATCTGATGCAGCCATGGATAGGCAAAGAGAGAAGGCAGGTCTAGGATGGGCGATATTCTCAAGCACTGAGATACAAAGTTTCAAGAAGTTTTCTTCTTTTGTTTCTTCGCCCTTGCAGGCCGAAGGTCGTCACTGCTTCTCCCTGGGTATCACCTCCATCAGATTTGAATATGACACAGCTCAGCTAATTAAATCACTCAATTCTGGAAACTCTGTCTCTGAGCTATACGGGATAGTTTCTAATATTATCTCCTTTGTCTGTAACTTCGAGAGCGTTAGCTTTGTTTGGATCCCTCGTGAGAGGAATGTGTTAGCTGATAGCTTGGCAAATGGAGTAGAGTTGGAGCATATTTACTCCATATTCACTTTTACTCCATTTTAGAGAAAAATGAAGTTTTACATTGGAGATGCTCTAAGTCTCCATCTAATCAAGATGATGTAATTAAGCATGAACAAAATATTTGTAAATTTTGATTTGATTCATTATCTTCTTTGAAATCAATTTTTTTTTTTGAAAAAATCGTTAGATATGAATATGTTAGATACCTGTGACTCGATTAACGAAGGTGAAATAGTATCTCTCTCCAAAAAAACATGTTATGAATTAATTATGTGGTGGATGGTGAGATAGTTAATTCTCCCATGTAACTGCTGCTTTTAATTAATTATGTGGTGTTAAAAAAAAAACATGTAATTTCCCAAGATCTGCGTGCTTGCGCGGGGCTACACCATTATTAGAATTTTAATTAGCTACTAGATCTCGAGGGTGTTTGATCATTAGGGGTATACATTTTTAATGTTAATCATATATTAAAATGTTTTTTTTGTCGGCAAGATTAAAACGTTTATTTAACTATTTTAAATATAATAAGTTTATAGTTTATATGTTGTAATTAATCAAATATTTAAAACTGTCATATATATTTGTTTTCTCATTATATATTTATCATATTGTATTTGTATTTATATATTGAACAAATTAATAATTCATTAAACAACTTGTGATATTATTCTGATTTAAATTTATATTCAGTTTTGAGCCGCCAACCTTCAAAACCAAATTTCCTTTTACCAAATTTTTTATGTGTATTCATTTCAGATCAATATATTATCATATATCAGATCAATATATTATCATATATAAAAATACTAAGATATGTCAATTTTTATACATGTATTATATAGTTTTCGAAGGTTAAGTCGTTATGTAATCGTATAATATTTTAGCATAAATATTTTATATTTATGAAACTGGGTTTTTACAAATATGTCAACTTAATATAATGTTATCATATTTAGTTCAATATAATAATTTCACTTAATATGAACTAATATTATTATAAAATAGATAAAAAGATAAACTTTTGAAATTAGTATATAATATTATTTCATATTTAATTTCGAAATTAGTGAAAATATTTAAATATAACTTTTGAAAATTAAGATCTTGTTAAAAAATTTAAACAGAATTTTTAGAAATATATTTATATTTAAAATGGAAAAATATCAAAAAGAAATTGAGATTAACATATTTTAAAACTGAGAAATTGTCAAAACTACCATTTATATTGTATCACATAACTACTTTTACCATTAAATTTTAAATAAGCAAAATACTTTTGTACCCTCCGTTACATCTCTGTAATGAGCTCCATACGATTCGCCGATCTCCGGCGAACTCCACAATCTACCGGCAAACTGGGTGATCTACCGTGAACTCGGTGATCCCCGGCAAACTCTGGTTACCTCCAGCAAATACGGCGATATAACAACCACAATTTTATCTAGACAGCCGTCAAAATGGTGCTTCTTCGACAACACTGTGTGAGACTCTGAGCAAGACTGAGAGAGCGATAGTCATGAAGATTAATGAGGAAGAAGAGGACTTCACATATATTGAAACCATACCTCTTTAATCAAGGAACGATTCCTTATGTCTGTCACAAAAAAAAAGTTTGTTCTTTCTCTCATTCTCTCTCTTTGTCTCGTTACATTCACTCTCGCAAACGGAGCGATCCCGTCCGTCCATCAAGCTGAAGGTGATCCTGTATCCTCCAAACGGTCATCACCTGGATTTTCAAGATCTGAATTCAACAAGAAGGCTTCTCAGATCAGTATACATATCCACGAAACGTCTCACAAGACCACGAGACTCTCTAAATGTGTGGTTCAGACTTTGATTCTTCGAATGGTGTACTTAGTCTTTAGGATATGTTTGGATTCTTACAAGATTGAGAGAATTGATGCCAGAGACATCGTAGTGACTGCAACTGAAACTTTTGTTGAATCATAGTAGAATTAGGCTTTAGGATGTTTGGATCCAACGAGATTGAGACATTGTTTCTAATAGCTGTCTTGCAATGAATGAAACTTGCAATGATTCCTTAATTAAAACATTGTTTCTAATAGATGTTGATGAATCGTGGTGCAAAAGAAAAAAATGATACGTTTGATTTCTAGCAAAACTGAGACAGTTTTGGACAACTATCTTGTAAGGAAAGAAGCTTGCAATGATTCTAGAATACATTCTAGTGATTGAAACTGAAGTTAGTCTTACTTCTAACATTAGCTGGTTAGTACAGTGGCAAAACAATTGTCCATTTTCAATCACCGGCTGTCTATATACGGGAGCTAACAGCATTGATCAGGAATGATATCACGGGGCTGAACATGGCTCTCTCTGATCTGCAGACCATTCACATGACAAATTTGGTCACTACTGAGATGTTTGTGATGACTTGAAAGCCAGACTTATGGGAGCTACAAAGCAGTCTGATCAAGATGTTCTTACTCGAAGCTAGATTAGTCGTCCAAGACTTATGGTGGTTTCTTGAAGCCTTGTGCTTTCTTGGCTGAAAGGGGATCCAAAGGAGCTGGTGTAGCCGTAGAATGGCTGTCTCTCCCTGGATCACTTGAAGAGGGCGTGGATGGATAAAAGGTGATGGAGATGGTCTTCTCCTCAGAGCTATGGGATGCTCTAAAGATGTTTCTTTCTACTCCACAGACACAGGATCACCCTGCTTAGTGTCTAGGATGGATTACAGAGATAATCCTTGCAAACAGAGAATCAAAAACTCAATCTGTATCAAGGCCTGTGGATTGATGTGGGACACAAGAGATATGGCTCTTCTCTTGATACTCCAAGGCTTCTGATCTAGATATGACACACCAAATCAGAGAACCCAAGCTGGATATTACACACCAGCAGAATTGAGAGAAAACTTAAAACAAAATTTTTTTATTGATAATTGAATGGTCTCCTTGACAAGGAGAGTTTAGCACTGATGCAATCTCAGGTTTCCTCCCAGGTTTCTTCTCAGCTGTTAGTGAGCATAGCATATAAGTTTGTTTCCCTGTTTTCCAGACTTTATTTGTTGATAGATCAGGAACTAGCTGGATTTTATCTCCCGCCTCTGATGGAACCACATACCAGCGTCCAAACTGATCCAAAGCAAGTAACTTTGTTTCCTTTGAAGTTTCTAGGTCAGATCTGTCCCAGCTTTGCTTGCTGCCACGTTCTCTCATGTTCTGATTGAAGATTTTGGCTGCTAGGTCATCCAGTTGTTGTTCACTAAAGATTAAGGTCTGGTTTCCTGCAACTCTCTTCCTGGTTGCTTGTTTAGCCTTATCTCCTTGCTTCCTATGAGAAGACATTGAAGATTGCTGGATTGATGGTGGAATTTGTGTTCCTAGGTAAAGATCATCAAACCCTAAACCCCCAACCAGGCTCTGATACCACTTGGTGTAGCCCTGGAATGGTTGTCTCTCCCTGGATCACTTGAAGGGGGTGTGGGTGGATGAAAGGCGATGGAGATGGTCTTCTCCTTAGAACTATGAGCTGCTCTAAAGATGTTTTGCTGGTCCTGAGACACAGGATCACCCTGCCCCGTGTCTAGAATGGATCACAGAAGGTCACTCTTCTTATTGTGATATAAGTTGTTCACTAAGAACAATGATAAGAAAGTCTCCAAAGAGACGGTTATTGAGCCAACAAAGCTTCAGTTTATTCAATCAATGGTTAATGATACATGGAGGCTCATATTTAACATAAATAAGAAAGCAAAAACGAAATCCTAAGCTAGAGAACCAAAACCAAATTGGTTTAGTAGTAAAAATCATATCACAATCCTATTGCTAATTGGTTTATAAATCACCAAACTCATTCCTAATTGGTTTACACTTAATAAAATCATAAATTAACTTAAAATAAACCATTTTGGACGTGTCTAATCTTCTTGGACCAATCATAATCCAAGTTGGCTTGTTTTTCCATTTTTTGGGCCGATAAAGGCCTTTTTCGAACAACTCTAGCTTGGGCTCAATCCATCATGCTCCAGGTCCGACCAAGTACCTCCATAAGCTCATTTTATTGATAATGATGATCCTGATGTTCCATTTCCAGCTCAGATTCTTCATCTTTGATTTCCAACTCATTTCTTGCCTATGTCGGTTTGACCAGTCCATTTCTCGATCACATTGCATCTCCCATTCCATTTCCTGTCCAACAATCTTCCCTCCATCCATTTCCTGGTCAATCAGATTGCATACTAGGCGTCCATGATTGACCAAAGTCATTTCTATCTTTATAAAGACCTCATCAAGGCCCATAACTTTCTCTCGGTCCAATACTTCATGAATCATGCCAATAAGCTCTCTAATAAGCCCATTAGGTCGTGCTGTGACCCACTGCCTTTCTGGTACATGGATTGGCTTCCAGAACTTGAGTTTAAAGCTGATCCAGGTTGCACCAGGAGCTCCTCTGGTGAGTATTCCTTTTTTATTTCCTGTCTTGGTACTTTTCAGTTTTGTGCATTTGTTTATGAAGCAGATTATTTTTTATTCTTTTTAGAATTGTTATTCAAAAAAATATGTTTTAGCGAGGCGTATATTACATGACTATTACTCAAGAAAATCAACATGCTTCCATGACTGTTCTCTGATCATGTCCAGTTTAGCTTTGCTTAGTTTTAACTCAGATTATTGATTATTCCTACATTTGTGTTGCATAGCGCTCCGTTGGAAGAATTACTAGGGTATATGCATAGTAAATGTATTTTTGCCTTGTTGTCAACCATGGCTTGAAATTAGTTAGTAACAGTAAATGTATTTGGACCCTTAGCGCTCAGATCCGCAACTCTCAGCTGCTTTTCTCCAATGTTGCTGCTTCCAGACGTCCCGTGACGGTTTGATATACCATGATTTTGACCCACTTTTACTCATGGTATTTATATGATTTTACTATATATATCTATGTTTTGGAGTCTTTTAGGTATGTTTTCAGGTTCAAGGGCATTTTGGAGTAAAGTGACGTTTTAGGTGCCATTTGGAGCTTAATGGAGAGTTTTCCCGAGATGACTTGAAGATCAGACATCAAGGTCGATATCCAGAGTTACATATCGATCGATACACACTTCGTGTAATCGATCGATGATGCATTTGAAGAAATGACGACGAGATACTCCATCAATCGATGTACACATAGTACCATCGATCGATATCAAGCGTGCAGAAGAAGGAAGAATATTCTCAATCGACTTGAAGCCCAAGATGTCTCAATATTACTATAATGCCCCTGACGAGTTTTTAACCTAATTGTACTCAATATTTATATCTTTGCCTATGTGTTTTGTCAAAGTAAGATTTTACAACATATCATTGTTCTAGTATTTCTTACTTATCAATAAAGTATTCTTTTCATCTTAATTCTGTTCTCATCTAAGGTTATAGGATTCTAAGTTTAGAAGAAAGATACAAAGAGATTTGTTATCACGAGGAACTTGATTGTTCGGTCTTCTAAATGAATCTCTATTATTACCTAGATGCTATGAATCACTCAGTCATGTCTGAGTAGATTCCATTGTTAGATTTAGGGTTCAAATAGTTATGAGGGATTAGCCCCAACTATGGACTGTTGAGTTGTATACTCATTATCCTGATGAACCCTAATGCTTATTCTAGCGTAGCTAACTAGAATATGATCTTGGAATTGATTTAATCCATAAATCAGTCTCCTGACATCATCTTGAATAAGCTAAGATCCTCTAGGGATAAGCGAGAGCCGGTCTATGATCTTGGTGAACATATATTCGATTCGATCTAGAGCTATATCGACCGATACTCCAGTAGAGTAATCGATCGACGGCACACATATCGATCGATACAAGCTGTCAAACATCGATCGATATTGTCGGCAGACAGATCAATAGACGAGACTAGTAACGACAGTTATTAGCCAACTCTTCGAAGTTCTTTAGTATATGCAAGCAACTCATTAAAACATCCATAGCATTATAATCTTGGACTAGCTGAATAGTAACCTTGAATCTAACTATTTCTCTTATTGATTACAACCCTCAAACATTCTCTTGAGCAATTAATCATTGCTCACAAACTGCAATTTACATTTAAACCATTTCAACCTAGCTTAGTCACTAAGGATTAATATCTTTTGTGTTCCTTCGCTCCCCGTGAAATCGATCCCTAAGTACTACATCTGAACCTCTTATTTGAGAGAATAATTCACTCCTAGGGTAATTTGAGTGAGATCAAATTTGGCGCCGTTGCCGGGGAGCTAAGATCACCATTAGATTTAATCTGATTAGGTCTAGGTTATTTAAATTTCTGCAAATCACCTTCTGACACAAAATTTTTTTCTTGATTTTCAGGTACATGCCCAGCAATACCAGAAGCAACAAGAATCATCAACTTGTGTACTCAGAAGACCCCCACAGCTTGGAACGTAGCATCCGCAAGAACTTACGTTCCACATCGATCGACATAACCTCTACCTTGTCGACCGATACACCGACATCGATCGACATCAACACCCGTTCGTCGACCGATACTGCTCTACCACAGTCGACCGAGACACCTTCTCTGTCGACCGATACTCGCCGCACTTCATCGCTCGACAACCGACCGTCGACCGATACTCTTCATCCGACATCGATCGATATAGATCACCTTTCATCGATCGATACTACCCGACGAGCCATGGTAGCGCCTATTATTCTCAGAACCGATGAGAATGGAGACCTGCGTGATCAAGATGGTCACCTGTGTAACGCAGCAGGTCAGAACCTGAATGCTCAAAAGGAAATCATTCCTGAGCAAGACACTACAGACTTCATCCTACCTGCAGATGAAGCCAACGGAGCTAGAACCCTGGCAGATTACATCCGTCCTGATCAGTTCTATACCAACCAATCCGCCATCCGCCCTCCTGCTATTCAGAGAGGAGATTTCGAGCTCAAGCCGCAGTACTACGGTCTCGTAGGACAGATACCCTTCTGTGGGTTATCTCATGAGCATCCTATGGATCATCTGGAAAGATACGAAGATATTATATCTTCCATCAAAGCCAACGGAGTCCCTGAAGACTATCTTTTCTGCAAGCTTTTCAAATACTCTCTATCAGGAGAAGCTTTGCAGTGGCTGCGACAACTACCACCAGGTTCCCTCACTACCTGGAAGGACATCAAAAACGCATTCCTGCGTAACTTCTTTGATGAGTCACGTGCTGAGGACTAGAGAAGGAAAATTGCTACATTCACTCAGGAACCTGGAGAATCTTTCAAGGATACCTGGAACAGATTCAAGTCCTACCAGCGCGACTACCCACATCATGGATACAACAACGTGCAACTACTCTGCACCTTCTACAGAGGCATCGCTCTAAAGTATCAAATGGCTCTGGACACTGCTAGTGAAGGAAATTTCAGCACAAGGAATCCACATGACGCTGTGAAGTTAATCGATAACTTGGCTTTAAGCAACAGCACGAAGAACATCGTCAAAGCAAAATCTGTCTCATTCCTTGGGAAGGAACAGATTAGTGAATTTCAATCACAGCTGGATAATGTTCAGAAGCTGCTTAACAAGCAGATTTGCTCAGTTGAGGATGCAGACACCGCAGATGATCAAGTAGACGAAGATGTAAACTGGATCAGTGGAGCTGGATTTCAGAGATCTGGAAACCAAGGAGGAAACAGAAACTTCTCAGGACAGAGGAGCAACTACAGCCCGCAGAAACCTTCCTACAACAGCAGCAACCCCAACAACAACAGGAGTTACGGAAACTCATTCTACACCAATCCACCCCCACCCACCCAGAAAAGCAAGCTAGAGGAAATGCTGGAAAGAGTTCTACAGACACAACAGAAACTCTAGGTGGATTTCAACGGGAAGATTGACTCTGTCTACACCACTCTGAACTCAAAGCTTGATACTTTGAATACATATGTGAAGAAAATGGAGACTCAAGTAGTTCAGACAGGAGAGGCTTTGAAGAAACAAGAAGCCTTGGCAAGAGCACCAGGAGAGCCTACTACTCACCACCACGTCAATGCCATCATAGATGATGATTTCTGGGAGGAAGTTCCCCAGGATAAGCTGCAAAATTCGACAGATGAAGCCTCGCCCGAAGCCGGATTTGGTTCATATCGATCGACATCATCGGCTCGACATCGATCGATATCACCAAAAGCAAAGCGATCAATAAACTTTGACGAGTATCGATCGATAGACTTCGAGGAACCCTCCAACGAGTGCAATTCAATCAAAATCATGTCACACAAAGCCTTTGCAGCCAAACATCCACGACCACCCACCGGTATGGACGTCAACCGATCTTCAGACCCCATCGATCGATACAGAAACCTTTCCATCGACCGATCCGGAGACACCGATATCGACCGACACACAGCAGTAGCCATCGATCGATATACTATCCCCCACCGCCGAGTGCAACTACCCAAAATCGATGTAGCACGACTTAATGCACTCCGGGAGCAGTCCAAACTTTCCAAATCCCTTCCTACAGCCATATTGAAGAAACCCACGGACATCACTGAACCCATGGAGCCAGAAAAGGAAAACCTAGGAAGAGTCTTACGAAAAAGGAAAGAGAAGATTGCAAAGCACCTTAAAAGGGGAGCTAATGAAGCAGAGATGGAAAACTACAGGAAACGAGTTCTAAGGATCCCTGCAGAGAAATCCTTTGAAGAAGCCTACTTTTCTCACAGATTGTGGATGTTCTTCAGAGAGACCAAGGAGACAGAAGAAGACATCAAGAGGATGTTTCACCAAGTTTGTGACAGCTTGAAGAAGAGGATCACACTACCAAAGAGGAGCGATCCAGGGAAGTTCACAGTACCATGTTCCATCAAGGGCATTGAATTCCCTCGTGCCTTATGTGATACAGGATCAGGAGTCAGCATCATACCTAAGATCATGGCAGACCACCTACGTCTGAAGATATAGCCTACTGATGAGACATTCATCTTTGTGGATTGTTCTCAACAGAACTCTGGAGGCATAATTCGAAATCTTGAGATACAGATTGGAGATGCCATCATCCCTAACAGACTTCCACGTCCTGGATGTTAAGCTAAACTTCAAAACATCACTACTACTTGGAAGAGCTTTCCTAGCCACCGTCGGAGCCGTTTGTGACCTAAAGTTCAACAAGCTCTGCCTAACCCTAATAAGTCCCACCACCCTCTATGATCCCGTCCAGGTCATCAAGCCACCAGCTAAGGAGACCACAAAAGTCGTAGCAGCTTGTTTCTGTTCCCATGAGTACGATTCCATGGCCGAGTACGAAACCAATCCGGTTACATCGACCGATGAGAGCAACATCCCATCGCCCGATACCCATACCATCTCATCGACCGACGTAGCTAACACCACATCGATCGATAGACAGCCCTGTTGGAGGAACAACGCTGAAACCCTAGCATCAACGGACAAACCTATTGTGGAGTTTCCAAATAGAGATTTCGAGCCAGCTACTTCAGAACCGGACGACTACATACCTCTAGAGGAGGAATACGATGAAGATTACGAGGAAGAACGAGCTACAGAGTACATATTCATTCGTGAAGAAGAAGATGGACACCTTTCCCACACCTTCAGATTCAATGCATCGACCGATGTAAGCAAGCCTTCATCGACCGATATGCCACCAAGACGATCGCTCAAACGACCCTATCAACCATTAAGCGATCCTATCGACTTTATATCCATTTACACACCATCTAAGGATATAAGAGACGGAGACTACTCAATTGGAATTTGGGCAAGCGACTACAATGAGAGTTTTGCAGTAGAGGCAATTCCACTGCAATATACAATTCAACCTGAGGAAGTCCCATCGACCGATACGTTTCAACAACAATCGATCGACAACCGTCAGCCAACATCGACCGATGCACCTGATACAACATCGCTCGATACGACCACTACACCATCCGAGGTACATATAAATAATATTGATTTTGGTTATCTAACTCCGGATGAGTTTGGTATTTTCAGAGATCCAGAAGGCAATGCACGAGCAATGGATGGGAGAATCATCCCTATCACAAAGAAGGACATAGGAGACATCCTTCAAACCGCCAATGGATCCATAAACCTCTTCAAACAACTACCTCACAACCCTGTCAATCAGCATAATCAGCACATCAGCACAACCACAGTATCCAATCAAGACGGAGCTACAGCTGATCATCTCAACACGGAGGATTCAGAATTTCAGCACATATCGATCGATAGACACAACCATATATCGTTCGATATGCACCGTTAAATGGGCAGACGAGCTTTCAAAGATGGAATTCGACGCTTCTTATGGGAGAAGAAGGACGAATTTGGAGTTTTCAGAGATGAATCTGGGTTTGCTAGAGGAGTCAATGGAGACATCATCCATGTTTCAAAGGAAGCCATAGAGGAGTTACTTAACAGAGCATCACTATTTGATTGGTCTTGTTTTTGTTTGCCCATACATGCAGATCACTTCAACAGAGCGGAACCTAAAGAGAAACTCTACACAGAAGCTGAAGTCCAACGAATGATCTATGAGGCCAAGAGTCCTTACATCTGGCAAACCTTTACCTATCCACATGAAATGGAGAAAGCACGATCAGAACTCCAATCTGAAATCAACTGGATTCAGAGCGCTTATGATCTTCAACAACAAAAGAAAGACGCCCTAGAAGACGAAGTATCTACTCTCTGTTCGAAGTTGGAAACCTACAGGAAGCCATCGACCGATGCTGGCCACACACCATCGACCGATGCTCATCACACACCGTCGACCGATGCTGACCAACGCACATCGAACGATAGACGTTTGCAGAACACCTACAGCAAAGAAGAAATCACTAATCTCATCCGCAACATCTATCACGACATCAAACGAGAAGAGGCAAACACCACCGATGATCTAGAAGACAAATATCAGCAGCTCAGCAACAACTTCACCTCATTCAAGGAACGCACATCAACAATGGCAGATACCATGGATCACATCATCAAGGCTCTACACCACACACACCAAACGATGAAATCCTTCTACACCAGCAAGAAGAAAATAACTGATGAGATGATCCCACCAATGGAAGATCGACTGCAAGAGGTTGAAGATACATTGAGAGAACTCTGCGAGGACTACATACGCGCAGCATCGACCGATATGACACCTAGTCCATCGCCCGATATGGACTCCAGCGAGTTTTGCACCAGAGCTGATATGGAGAAGACAGTTCAAGATCTCTTCACCATGATTCAAGAGGTTGGAGATTCTTCCTACCAAAGCTTTGAGAAACTATGGTTTCCAGTGCAAAGCGACGTCAAAAGCATGGAGTACACTATAGAGAACATCCAGAAGGAAATCAAGATCATCTCCAAACAACTCGCGGATAGACCAGCACCATTAGCATCGACCGATATACCAATCAGGACATCGACCGACAGACCTACACCAGTGTCGATCGATATGGACTACCCGAGATCGATCGATAGACTCATGGTACGAAGGAGAACATTTGAGAGACTCAATGACATACAAGAAGAACTCGGTGATCTATCCCAACACACCTATCCAACATTCAGAAACCACCAGTTCCACATTGATAG
The DNA here is from genome assembly GCA_026261945.1 of Hirschfeldia incana. Lineage (NCBI taxonomy): Eukaryota > Viridiplantae > Streptophyta > Magnoliopsida > Brassicales > Brassicaceae > Hirschfeldia > Hirschfeldia incana. Next base: position 2,081,946 of record JABCMI010000030.1, read on the forward strand.
CAATGCAGAAGATATAGAACGACTGCGCAACGAGGTCAATGAATTAAGGGAGAAACTAACCAGAGGAGATATAGCTACAAGAAGCTTCTTCACCACTTGGTTTGGAGAGAAACATGGAGAGAATACGGATGAGGCTTGCTACTCAGCAAGTGTCATGAATTCACCTCACTAGCCTCAACACTACCATAGTCAAGCTAAAAGACTATAATAAAGCGTTGAGTGGGAGGCAACCCACTATTAGGTATTTTCTTACTTAGTTAAATCTGATTTTTGTTTTTATTTTTTCGTTTTTCGTTTTTGTTTTTAAGTTTTCAGATTATAGACGATTACCATCTCTATCGACCGATACGATCATGTCGACATCGCTCGACATATTCCTATCCTTATCGATCGACATAGACGACTCACTATCGCTCGATACGTATCCACGGTCAGGTATATCGTTCTAATTTTCGATATCAGTACATTCCTTACGATTTATTTATGCCCTTATCCGACTATTATACACTGAGGATAGTGTATGATTTAATTTTGGGGGGGGGGGGGAGATTACTGATGCTACCTTACCTTTTTGATTTCACCAAAATGTTTTCAAAATTGGTTTTATTGAGTCAAGAAAGGGACTAGGATATTTTTCAAAAATTTTCTTCTTATCTAACCACTCTTTAGCACCATTCTTAGATTTGTTGATTGCAGAAAGTACTATAGATGCTAAAGTGGATCAACTGTCACCTAAGACAATACTTCTCATGATTGTTTGGAAGAACCAAAGCTGATCTCCAACCTAACCTGACAATCTATTGCTTCTCTTGGGGCTTGGTATACAAGGGATCGGAATCCTCCTGCAAGTCTGGAAGGTAATAGTCTGTGTGTTTCTGATTCCCTTCCCTCTCTCTCTTCAGCATCCTAAGGAAAGAGAGAAATTATTTGTATAAAGATGTGATATGATATCTTGAGAAGTAGAGGGGTAGGAGTGATTCCTGCGACCCCATTATTCTACTTTAAAGGATTGATCAAAGCGAGGGGCAGGGTTAATTCTTGTAACCCCATTATTCACTTATTCAAAAGTATCTGTTACTAAGTCAATGAGATAACGCAAAGATAGCCTTTGTGGCAATCAGTGTTCATCAAAAATTTGAAACTATGAGGATCCAGAGAAGAGAGATAAAAGGGGGAAGAAAGGGATCAGAGAAGACTTGCCTGTGTGTTCAGAAACTTGCTTGAGTTGAATCCATGTGTTTCTTGATCGATATCCCCAAGGTAAAGCCTGCACTTTTATTTTTATGCATAAATGAGATCAGTAGAGGGGATAGACAGACAGGATTGTTAAGATATTTGGTTAGGAGATTTAGTTGCTAAGCTAGGATATGGCATAGTGTACTCATGTGATTAATGGGCATAAGATGTGGCTTGCAACAAAGTAGAGGTGATGATCCTAAAGTTAAGATTTAAATTGAGTCCCTGCTATTTTCAAACTTCTTTCTAAGACCACCTGTGTGTTTGCTTGAGGACAAGCAAAAGGTTAAGTCTGGGGGAGTTGATATACCATGATTTTGACCCACTTTTACTCATGGCATTTATATGAATTTACTATATATATCTATGTTTTGGAGTCTTTTAGGTATGTTTTCAGGTTCAAGGGCATTTTGGAGTAAAGTGACGTTTTAGGTGCCATTTGGAGCTTAAAGGAGAGTTTTCCCGAGATGACTTGAAGATCAGACTTCAAGGTCGATATCCAGAGTTACATATCGATCGATACACACTTCGTGTAATCGATCGATGACGCATTTGAAGAAATGACGACGAGATACTCCATCGATCGATGTACACATAGTACCATCGATCGATATCAAGCGTGCAGAAGAAAGAAGAATATTCTCAATCGACTTGAAGCCCAAGATGTCTCAATATTACTATAATGTCTCTGACGAGTTTTTAACCTAGTTGTACTCAATATTTATACCTTTGCCTATGTGTTTTGGCAAAGTAAGCTTTTACAACATATCATTGTTCTAGTACTTCTTACTTATCAATAAAGTATTCTTTTCACCTTAATTATGTTCTCATCTAAGGTTATAGGATTCTAAGTTTAGAAGAAATATACAAAGAGATTTGTTATCACGAGGAACTTGATTGTTCGGTCTTCTAAATGAATCTCTATTATTACCTAGATGCTATGAATCACTCAGTCATGTCTGAGTAGATTCCATTGTTAGATTTAGGGTTCAAATAGTTATGAGGGATTAGCCCCAACTATGGACTGTTGAGTTGTATACTCATTATCCTGATGAAACCTAATGCTTATTCTAGCGTAGCTAACTAGAATATGATCTTGGAATTGATTTAATCCATAAATCAGTCTCCTGACATCATCTTGAATAAGCTAAGATCCTCTAGGGATAAGCGAGAGCCGGTCTATGATCTTGGTGAACATATATTTGATTCGATCTAGAGCTATATCGACCGATACTCCAATAGAGTAATCGATCGACATCACACATATCGATCGATACAAGCTGTCAAACATCGATCGATATTGTCGGCAGACAGATCAATAGACGAGACTAGTAACGACAGTTATTAGCCAACTCTTCGAAGTTCTTTAGTATATGCAAGCAACTCATTAAAACATCCATAGCATTATAATCTTGGACTAGCTGAATAGTAACCTTGAATCTAACTATTTCTCTTATTGATCAACCCTCAAACATTCTCTTGAGCAATTAATCATTGCTCACAAACTGCAATTTACATTTAAACCATTTCAACCTAGCTTAGTCACTAAGGATTAATATCTTTTGTGTTCCTTCGCTCCCCGTGAAATCGATCCCTAAGTACTACATCTGAACCTCTTATTTGAGAGAGTAATTCACTCCTAGGGTAATTTGAGTGAGATCACGGTTCTTGATTATGAACCCACTATCTGCGACATGGCTGTCTTCCGTTACCTGTTATGGTATTTTTGTGTAGGGTCGTTTTAGTACTACGGAACACATGAAGATTTGAGTAAAGAGAAGGGAAATCGAGGCAAAGAGATGTATTATTTGAGTCTTTGTGTGGGATTACAACGTTTAGGTGTATAAACCCTAGTTCTATCGCTTAAACTCTCTAATCTCTAGGCTTCTAAAAGTTGATCCCTTATTCCAGGGTTTGGGCTCCCCTTTTATAGTAGATGCATGTCGGCTGAAGTTGGACGAACTCTTTAATAATCGTGGAAATAGAAGTTTCCCCATGATTGGAAAACTTCCATTTTATTTCGAGGGATCGGACCCTGGTTCCTTCTGGCAGGGGCTGAACCCTGGAACCTTCTAGAAGGGGCTGGACCATGGGTCCTTCTTTGGAGAAAGGTCTGGAAATCAAGGGCCCCTTCGGAGGCTGGAGAAAATTTAGGCCTTGGATATTTTTTTCAGATGAACTTTCTGATTTGGAGATCCGTGATCTTTGCCAAGGCTTTGGCTTCCACCCACTTTGTGAAATAGTCGGTCATGACCAGGAGGAAGACCTTTTTCCCCGGTGCCATAGGGAATTTCCCCCATGATGTCTATGCCCTATTTCCGGAAAGGCCAAGGAGAGCTCAAGGATTTGAGGTTCTCTAGTGGCAGGTCGGAGATTGGTGCGTGTTTTTGGCATTGGCTGCAGGTCTTAGCTTGCTTAAGGGAGTGCTTCGCCATGGTTGGCCAATAGTAGCCAGTCCTTCTTGCTCTGAGCACCAGACTTCGTCCATTGGAATGGGAACCGCATTCCCCTTCATGGAGCTCTTCTAGTATTCTTGCGGCTTCTCTATGAGTTAGACACTGTAGGTAGTGCCCTGAAAAAGATCTCCTATATAGTTTTCCTTCTAAGATGCAATATCTGGCTGCTTGCCTCTTGATCTTGCGACTCTCATCTCGATCCTCGGGTAGGACATCGTTCTTTAGATAGTTGGTGATGGGAGTCATCCAGGTTTCTCCTTTGTCTACTATTGATACCTCTTCTGGTTCTGCTTCCTTCTCTGTTGCTTGCCATTGTAGTACCAACAAGGAAATACTCATATGATCCTCGGTTTCCGGGGCGGAACCTAGGTTTGCTAGAGCGTCAGCTTGGGAGTTTTGCTCCCTACGGATCAGAGTGAGTTTGCAGTTTTCAAATTGGTCAAGCAGGCGTTTGGCCACTGATAGGTATCTGATCATGTTCGGATCCTTTGCCTGGTAGTCACCTTGGACTTGGCTAATGATGAGCTGCGAGTCGTCGAAGACCTGAATGTCTTTTACTCCCATTTGTCTGGCTAATGTCAGCCCTGCTATTAATGATTCGTACTCTGCTTCGTTATTGGTTGCTTTAAAGTTGCAACACACGGCCCTTGAAGCTGACTCTCCTGTGGGGGAGGTTATGACTAATCTTACCGCCGGACCTCTTACATTGCTTGAACCATCAACGTGCAATGTCCATTGGCCTTTATCCACCTCTTTATCTTGGAGTGTAACTTCTTGATCCAAGCCTGGAAGCATGGAGGGAGAAAATTCAGCCACGAAGTCGGCTAGGACTTGTGACTTGATGGCGGTAGCTGGGCGGAAGACCACATCATATTCCCCCAATTCTATGGCCCACGTTGCCAATCGTCCAGACACCTCGGGCTTATGAAGGACCGCTTTAATACGGAACGAGGTGACTACTACGACTTGATGAGCCTGGAAATAGGGACGCAATTTCTGAGCTGCCACGACCAGGGCGAGGGCTAGCTTCTCTAGATGGCTGTAGTGGGTCTCTACGTCTAGCATAGAATTGCTCGCATAATAGATAGGGTGTTGTATTCTTCCTTCCTCTCTTACGAAGACCGTACTAACCGCATGCTCAGATACGGCTAGGTAGAGTAATAGGACCTCTTCTTCCAAGGGCTTGGATAAGAGTGGTGGAGTAGTGAGATAGGCCTTAAGGTCGGATAGCGCAGTGTCGCACTTCTCTGTCCACTGGAAGTCCTTGGGGTTCTTCAGTGTTTCGAAAAAGGCGTGAGACTTGTCAAGAGCCTAGAGATGAACCTGTTGAGGGCTGCCATTCTTCCTGTCAGTCTTTGAACCTCCTTAACGTTTCGAGGGGAAGGTATCGCTTGGATGGCCCTTATCTGCTCTAGGTTTACTTATATTCCCCTATGAGTGACTATATACCCCAAAAATATCCCGGAGCTTACTCCAAATGAGCATTTGAAAGGGTTGAGCTTCATATTGTACCTTCTAAGGGTGGCGAACGCCTGTTGAAGGTGCGAAATATGATCTTCGGAGTCTACAGATTTTACCAACATGTCGTCGATATACACTTCCATGGTTTGGCCTATCTGATTAGAAAACATCATGTTGACGAGCCTTTAATAGGTGGATCCGGCATTCTTTAATCCGAAAGGCATAACCTTGTAGCAGTAAATTCCCCTGGAAGTCATAAAAGATGTCTTCTCCTGGTCCTCTAAGTGCATCAAAATTTGGTTGTACCCGGAGAAAGCATCCATGAAGCTCATTAGGTGATGTCCAGCAGTTGCATCAACTAGCTTATCTATATGAGGCAGAGGGAAAGGGTGTTTGGGACAGGACTTGTTGAGGTCCGTGAAGTCGATGCAAACTCTCCACTTCCCGTTCTTCCTTCTTACGACTACCACATTAACAAGCCAGTCAGGGTACCGTACCTCTCTTATGAATCCGGCGTCGAATAGGTTCTTGACTTCCTCATTGATAATCTCGTCCCTTTCGGGAGAAAATTTCCTCTTTTTCTGTCTGACTGGGGGATGCTTTGGATTTACTTGAAGTTGGTGCATCCCTGGCATGTCCTCGTGGGACCAAGCAAAGCAATCGGATTTGGACCTCAAGAAGTCAATCAACCTTCGTCTTAGGTCCTTCGAGAGCTTAGAGCATATCATAAGATTCTGTTCCGAATTTCCTTCCACCAGGGGGACCTCGTCCATTCCTTCAACCTTTGGTTCTTCGGTATGAGGATCTGGAGGTCCCTTCTGTAATTGCTATAAGACCTGGGTCTTTCCCTTTAGGATGGTCTGATAGCAGGACCTAGAATTTTCTTTGTCTCCCTTAATGGCCTTTACGCCCCAAAGAGTAGGGAACTTTACCAATTGATGGAGGGTTGAAGGTACGGCTCCAATGTCATGGATCCAAGGCCTTCCAAATATCACGTTGTAGGATGAAGGGCAGTCGGTGATTATGAACTTAGTGGTTTGGTTTATTCCTTCAGCATAGACTGGGAGAAAGACCTCTCCTTCGGTTTGTTTCACTTCTCCACTGAATCTCACGAGTGGGGTCGCTTTTCTGGTCAGGTTCTTGGGATCTAGCCCCAGATCAGTGTAGGTCGAGTGAAAGATGATGTTGCTGGAGCTTCTGTTATCCACCAGTATTCGCTTGAACAAACAGTTGGCTATGACCAGCGAAATGACCAGGGCATCGCGGTGAGGAGCTAGGACCCTTTCTTGCTCCTTTGCAGTGAAGCTAATCTCGTCTGTTCCCAAGAGTGGGAGCTTAGGAGTCTCGATCTCTTGACCGTTCTTGGCATTGCAGATACTCTTTTTGGCTGCAGCGCTGCTGAATCCACTTACTTATGATCCTCCAGAGATGACGTGGATCACTCGATCTTGCTGCGGGGGTAATTCGGGAACAGCTTCGTTAGGAAGGCCGGGACCTTCCTTGTTCCAGAGGTTTCTGCGTTTATCCGAGAGGAATTCCCTTAGATAATCACTCTTAAGAAGTTCAGCAACTTCTATCCTTAGGGCTATACAATCTTCGGTGGTATGGTCATGATCGTTGTGGAACTCACACCACCTTTTGACGCTTTGATTAGCATCGGGAGATTTCATCTTAGGAGGCCATTTAACATGTGGACCCATCTGCCGTAGGACTCCGATGAGCTCTGGTTTGCATATTGCAAGATGAGAAATATTGGGCCAAGTAGACACCATCATTCCCTCGGATCGGGGTAGAGGGCGGTTCTGATACCTGCCCCTGCTCGAGTTACTAGACTCCTTGGAAGGTCTAGAGTGGATGGTCTCGTCACGATCGTCCCTTGGGGGGTCTGAGGACTTCTGATCCTATTTGGAGGAGGCCTTAGCCCTGCTCGCGACGTCCTCTTCCCATCTCACTTGACCCAGGCGCGGGATAACACGTCCGCCATGCCCCCACCCCTATATTTTGTTAGCTCTTTATAGAGATCTCCTTCTGGAAGCAGGCCCTCCTTGAAAGCTGAGACGACTATGTCAGCATTGCACTCGGGGATGGAGACCTTCTCCTGGTTAAAGCGAGCTATATAGGAACGTAAGGGCTCATTCCTGTGTTGTAGGACCTCGTACATGTCATCCGATCTCTTCTTTAGGTGACGACTACTGGCGAATTGTTCCACGAACTTATCACTGAGGGCCGCAAATGATTTGATGGATCCCGTGGGGAGATTGATGTACCACTGATATCTTGCATAATTGCATTGTTTTATCTTTTCATTTGCATACATTTTCATCATGTAGATTAGGTTTTAGCCATGATTAGGGTGCGTTTCGCATACATGAGTCCTTATCAGGTATTGGAGCATCATTTGGGGCTTTTGGAGACTTTGGGATGCATTTGGAGCTCAAAAGATGTGAAAAGGAGGATGATTGGACGAGAGAGGCGTGGAGCGACCTGCTGAGGTCGCTGTAGGACCTCGCTCCATCTGGAGTGACCTCGACGACCACCCCTGGAGCGACCACACCGAGTCGCTCGCTTCAACACGGCTCGGAGACGAAGAAAACAGCCCGGAGCGACCCCTCACAGCGACTATCCGAGGTCGCTCCCGAGCCCAGAGCGACGTGCTGGAGCGACCTGCGGAGGTCGCTGCGTGTTTTCTTATTTGCGATTTCTTTTCATTCAAGGACTTATTTGCAATTACTTATGTCGTCTGGCACCCTGAAAAACCTAAGTTTAAGACCTATTGTAGCCACTTTTGGCCCGATTATCTTTTGTTGAAGAGAAAAACAAGAAAATACTCTTGGAAAGTTCATCTTTTGGATTCATTGTTCTTTTGTTATTGTTTCTAATTGATTTCTTGTGTTCATCTACATGTTTAATCTGAAATCCAGTATGGGTTTAAGGTTTCTCATGAAGATTAGTGAGTAGTTCTCTTTTGAATTCATAGGTTAGGGAGATTAGGGTGATTAGGTTAGATCAAGGATGTTTTTAATATAAATCGATCTCAAACCTTGTTAGTAGAGTGTTCTTACAGCCTCTTTTGATCTGATCATTCAAAAGTTGATCTCTAGACAATTCCCACCCAAAAGGTGTTCGTTGAAATGTCTGAGACAACTCTACTGAACTCTTAATGCATTTTACCAAAGACATTTGTTGTTAAGAGTGTTAGGATAGCTAATAAACATGTTCTTAATGATTGCTTTCATATCATTCAACCAAAGAGATTTGATGTTTGAGATGTGTTAGCAAATGAGCATTTATCTAGACATAGAGCTTGCTTAGGATTGTGTTTAGGGTTAAGGTTAATTGTTTGATTCATCATTTGCCATCCTTGCTTGATACTTAATCACCCAAAGTCATATTCCCATGCCCATGAGTTCTCTTTTATCATATTTAAGAAAGTCTTTCATTTACTGCTTTTGGTTCATAGCATTAGTTAATGTTTAAAATCATATTGAATATTTGGTTGCATTTAGATTAAGTAAGTGCTTGCATTCTTAGTGCTTGAAATCCCTCAAAACTGGTTCGACATATTACTTTCACTTTACTATCATTTGGCTTAGGAGTCACATAACTTTTATTATCAAATTGGCGCCGTTGCCAAATTCTGAGTAGATTTGAACATTGGGATTTAGTATCTTGCTTGAGACTAAATCATTTTTATTTCACAGATTACTGATTCTCCTATTTCACTTCCTTTTTGATCTACAGGTGTATGAACTTGAGGAGCAGGGGTCCAATAAACCTAGTTCCAAGAGCAGACGACATCAGAGCTTTAGAAAGGGAGTGTGCTAGAAAGAGGAGACAAGAGGAGTTCCAAGCGAACATTCAAATGGCTGAACAAGAAGCTAATGGTTCACCAGCTCGACCTATTGGTGCCTATGACCGCCCAACTAACCAAGGTCACCTGTTGGGAATCAGAGCAACAGCTGTTGCAGCCAACAACTTTGAAATCAAGTCAGGGTTGCTCAACACGATTGAGAACAACAAGTTTCATGGCCTAGCTGCAGAGAACCCATTCGACCACTTGGACAGCTTTGATAGGTACTGTGGCCTATCCAAAACCAATGGTGTATCAGAAGATGCGTTCAAGCTCAAGCTTTTCCCTTTCTCTTTGGGGGACAAAGCTCGTCAGTGGGAGAAATCTCTGCCATGTAGCTCTATCACCACTTGGGATGACTGTAAGAAGGCATTCCTGGAAAAGTTCTTTTCTACTTCTAAGACTGCTGGCTACAGAAATGAGATATCTGGTTTCAAACAGAAGAACTTGGAAGGATTCAGTGAAGCATGGGAGAGGTTCAGTGGCTACCTAGCTCAATGCCCACACCATGGTTTCAACAAAGGAAGCTTACTCAGCACATTCAACAGAGGTGCTCTACCTGAGTACAGAGGCAGATTGGACACTGCAAGTAATGGGAGTTTCTTGGACAGAACAGAGGCTGAGGCAGAGAAACTGGTTGAGAACATGGTCAAGAGTGATGCAGTCTACAGTGTGGATCATGACAGAGCTGATAGGTCAGAAGACAAGCAGACAAGATGGGAGATAAAAGCTTTGCAGGATAAGATTGACATCCTCATTGCTGATAAGGCTACTCAAGAGCAGCTGCACTTCGTTGGTAACCCACAGCAGGAGACACCACCTGCTGTCAATGAGGTTGAAGGTCTGGAAGGTCAAGAAGAGTTGTGTTTTATCAACAACAATGGTACTTGGTACAAGAAGGAGCCAAACTTTCAGTATAACAACTACCAGCAGAGACCTTATTCCAACAACCAGCAGGGTGGCTATCAGCCTAGGAACAACCAGCAAGGTGGATATCAGCAAAAGCAAAACACTCCACCAGGTTATTCCAACCAGGGTCAGAATACTCCTCAGCAACAGGCTGCTCCATCTAGCTCTACACCCCAAGCAAGCAGCACCGATGCACTTCTGAAACAAATCTTGGAGTCACAGACTAGAAGCGAGAAGCATGTTAGCTATGAGCTGAAGAACCTTCACAACAGGATTGATGGAAGCTACAATGATCTCAACAACAAGTTCAGAGCTTTGGAGAGCCAATTTGCTTCCATGAACACTCAGCAGAATCGTCAACAAGGCTCCCTACCTGGAAAACCTGAGCAGAATCCCAAGGAAGCCAAAGCTATCACACTTAGGAGTGGTAAGGAGTTACCTCCTAGAACTCTCACCAAGGATGCTGAGAAACTAGGTGAGGGGGTGGCCATCAATATGGATGATGAAGTGGTGATTGTTGATGAGAAGACTAATGATGAGGTTTTGGAGAAGATTGTGGAAGCTAAGGGTAAAGGGAAGGTTGGAGAAGAGAAGAAGTCAGTAAAAGATGGTGAAGCTGTTCCTCCAGCAAAGGAGAGTGCTTTTGTTCCTCCACCCTATGAGCCCAAACTCCCATTCCCTGGTAGGTTCAAGAGACAGCTGCTGGAGAAGTACAAAGCCTTGTTTGAGAAGCAGATGAGTGAGGTTCAGATCACAATGCCTATCATTGATGCTTTCATGCTGGTTCCTCAATACAGTAAGTTCGTGAAAGATGTTGTAGCTGCAAAGAAGAAAGAGATGGAAGGTATGATGATCCTTACTCATGAGTGCAGTGCCATAATCCAGAGGCTTGATGTTCCAAAGAAGTTAGAGGATCCAGGATGCTTCACACTTCCTTGTGCTATTGGACCTATGATGTTTGAAAAATGTCTCTGCGATTTGGGAGCCAGTGTGAGCTTGATGCCTTTGTATGTTGCTAAGAAGCTTGGTTTCACTCAGTACAAGAAGTGTAGACTCTCTCTAGTGCTAGCTGATCGTTCATTGAAGTACCATGTTGGTATCTTGGAGGACCTCCCAGTGATGGTTAGAAATTGTGAAATTCCTACAGATTTTGTGGTACTTGAAATGGGTGAAGAAGATCAGGATCCTTTAATCCTTGGAAGACCTTTCTTAGCTACAGCAGGAGCTATTGTTAATGTGAAAGAAGGCAAGATTGATCTCCACTTGGGTACAGGGAACATTCTCCACTTTGACATCAAGGAGGTGATGAAGAAACCAGTCATGCAGGCACAAATCTTCTACATAGATGAGATGGATGCCCTTGCTGATGAGCTACTTGAAGAGCTATCAATTGAGGATCCTTTGCAGCATGCCTTAACCATTGAGAGAGATGATGAAGTGGTTGAGAACCTGGCTAGTACTGCATATGGACTGATGCTGGATTCACACAAGGGGTTTGATGATAAAGATCAGTTTGAGGAGCTGCCACAAGAGGTTCATCAAGAGGCTGCAATCACTAAGCAAGAGGACATCCAGCAAGATGATTGGAGTGAGCTCAAGGCACCAAAGGTGGAACTAAAACCTCTTCCCCAAGGTCTAAGGTATGCATTTCTTGGTCCCAATGAAACATACCCTGTCATTATGAGTAGTGAACTTACTGAAGCTGAATTATCTGAACTTTTGAAAACACTTAAAAAGTTTAGAAAGGCAATAGGTTACTCACTTGATGACATAAAAGGAATATCACCATCTTTGTGCATGCATAGGATACATCTTGAGGATGAATCAATGACTTCTATCGAGTATCAAAGAAGGTTAAATCCTAACCTGAAGGATGTTGTAAAGAAGGAGATTCTTAAACTCCTAGATGCTGGGGTTATTTACCCTATTTCCGATTCAAAATCGGTATCTCATGTGCATGTTGTCCCAAAGAAAGGTGGAATCACTGTGATTAAAAACGACAAAGATGAATTGATACCAACAAGAACTGTCACAGGTCACAGAATGTGCATTGATTATAGAAAACTGAACTCTGCATCTAGAAAAGATCATTTTTCATTGCCATTTATTGATCAGATGCTTGAGAGACTTGTAAATCATCCATTCTATTGTTTTCTTGATGGATATTCTGGTTTCTTCCAAATCCCCATATACCCAAATGATCAAGAGAAAACGACATTCACATGTCCTTATGGTACCTTCGCATATCGAAGAATGCCATTTGGACTATGTAATGCTCCAGCCACCTTTCAAAGGTGCATGATGTCAATTTTCTCTGATCTGATTGAGGATGTTGTGGAGGTGTTTATGGATGATTTCTCTATCTATGGATCTTCGTTTTCTGCTTGTTTGTCAAATTTGTGCAGGGTCCTACAGAGATGTGAAGACACTAACCTTGTACTGAACTGGGAGAAGTGCCACTTCATGGTTAAGAAAGGGATTGTGCTTGGACACAAGATTTCAGAGAAGGGGATTGAGGTGGACAAAGCTAAGATTGAGGTTATGGTTAGCTTGCCTCCACCTAAGACAGTGAAAGATATCAGAAGCTTCCTTGGACATGCTGGGTTCTACAGGAGGTTCATCAAAGACTTCTCTATGATCACTAGACCTTTGACCAGATTGCTTTGCAAGGAAGCTACCTTCAGCTTTGAAGTAGAGTGTCTTGAGGCCTTCAGGAAGCTGAAACATGAACTCATCAGTGCCCCCATAGTTCAGCCACCTGATTGGGATCTCCCCTTTGAGATCATGTGTGATGCTAGTGATTATGTTGTGGGAGCTGTGCTTGGGCAGAAGAAGAATGGAAAAACTCATGTAATCTACTATGCAAGCCAGACCATGAATGAAGCTCAGATGAGGTATGCCACCACAGAGAAGGAAATGCTAGCCATTGTCTTTGCCTTTGAGAAGTTCAGAAGCTACTTGGTGGGATCTAAGGTCATTGTCTACACTGATCATGCTGCTTTGAGACACCTTCTAGCCAAGAAAGATGCAAAACCCAGACTTTTGAGGTGGATCTTATTGCTTCAAGAGTTTGATTTGGAGATCAGAGACAAGCCAGGAGTTGAGAATGGTGTAGCTGATCACTTGTCCAGGCTGAAAGTAGAGTGTGGAGTACCTATTGATGAAGGACTTCCGGAAGAGCAGATCATGGCTATTGGAGGATTGATGGCACTTTGTGAAACTGGTAGAAAGCTTGAGGAAGTGAAGGGAACTGAAGAGAAGGAACCTTGGTATGCTGATTTGGTGAACTACTTGGCTACATGAAAAGAGCCTTTGAATCTTGTGGGCTATGCTAAGAAGAAGTTTTACAAGGATGTGAAGAGGTACTACTGGGATGAGCCTTATCTCTACACTCTCTGCAAAGATCAACTCTATAGGATAGTGGTGGCTAATGAGGAGATAGATGGGATCCTTACTCAGTGTCATGGATCATCATATGGAGGCCATTTTGCTATCTTCAAGACTGTTGCAAAAGTGTTACAAGCTGGATTCTGGTGGCCACACATGTTCAAGGACACACAAGAATTCATTTCAAAATGTAATTCATTCCAAAGGAGAGGAAACATCACAAGGAGAAATGAGATGCCTCAAAATCCAATCCTTGAAGTTGAGGTATTTGATGTATGGGGCATTGACTTCATGGGGCCATTTCCATCATCATATGGTAACAAGTTCATCCTTGTAGCCGTTGACTATGTCTCAAAGTGGGTAGAGGCCATTGCAAGTCCCACTAGTGATTCTGGAGTTGTGTTGAAGATGTTCAAGAATGTCATTTTTCCATGGTTTGGAGTCCCAAGAGTTGTAATCAGTGATGGAGGTTCTCACTTCATAAACAAGGTGTTTGAGGGACTTCTCAAGAAGAATGGTGTGAAGCATAAGGTATCATCTCCTTACCACCCTCAGACAAATGGTCAAGCTGAGATTTCTAACAGACAGATCAAGTCCATCTTGGAGAAGATTGTTGGGATCACAAGGAAAGATTGGTCAGCAAAGCTTGATGATGCACTTTGGGCTTATAGGACAGCTTACAAGACTCCCTTGTGAACCACACCATTCAACCTTGTGTATGGAAAAGCTTGTCATCTTCCAGTGGAGCTTGAATATAAGGCATTATGGGCAGTAAAGTTGTTGAACTTTGACATCAAGGGTGCCAAGGAGAAGAGGCTTCTTCAGTTACATGAGCTTGATGAGATAAGGATGGATGCTTTTGAGAACTCCAGGATCTACAAGGAAAAGACTAAGGCTTTCCATGACAAGCATATCCTGAGGAGAGAGTTTAATGAAGGAGATCAAGTCCTTCTACACAACTCCAGTGTGAAGTTGTTTCCAGGAAAGCTAAAGTCAAGGTGGTCCGGTCCTTTCATGGTTAAGGAGGTTAAACCTTATGGAGCAATAGTTCTATGGAGTGCTGATGGAAGTTATTTCACAGTGAACGGGCAAAGGGTTAAGCTCTACATGGCGGAAAAACCTAAGGAAGATGGGGTTTCAACTCCACTTCATGATCCTACCCCAGCCTAATCAAATGGAGGCCAAGTCAAGCTTGAGACTTAAAACAAGCTCACTTGGGAGGAAGTCCCATGTATATCCTTTGTTACATATTGCATTAGCACTTTTATTTTCTTTTTCTTTCATCTTATTGCATAAAAAAAAAAGATATGGGAAAGTGAAGTTGTGTGCAGATTTGGTCGACTTGATGTGAAGAAAAGGAACGCGTCGGAGCGACGTAACCGGAGCGAGGTCGAGCAGTCGCTCCAGCTGGGAGCGACGTAACCAGAGCGACGTGCTCAAGTCGCTCCAGCTGGGAGCGACCTTCATGAGAAACCTTGGAGCGACCCATCCAAGTCGCTCGCTTTGACACGCGACGGAGAGACGCAAAATCGCCTCGGAGCGACTTCTCCCCAGCGACCCCGCCAAGTCGCTCCAGGCCCGGTTCAGGTAAGTAATCTAAACTTTTTAACCCGGTTCGACTCGATTAAACCGGTTTACACCACTCAAAACGAACCGGACGACCCCTAGACCTACCCAGAACCCACGACACTCACCCTCCCCACTCTCCTCTCATCTCACAAACTCTCAAACTCTCTCAAACACTCACTCACCAAAAATCTCCATAACTCTCTCAAATCCCCACCAAATCAACTGATTCTTGTTTCTAAACCCTCACTTTCGCCCCAGTAGCCTCTCTCCCATAATCTACTCGCTATTTACATTCATCAGAGCAAGGTAGGAACTTTCTAAACTCAATTTCGTAGGTCCATGAACCCTAGAAATTGAAAATCGAATTTTGGTCTCTTTCTTGCTTGATTATGGTGAAATTGGCTAGGGAAAGTATATATATCAAGTTGGGTTGTAGATTTCATGGTGGAATTGAGATTAATTTGAACTTTACCAAATTAGGGTTCATGGATTTGGGGATTTTCGAAATTGAACTAAAAAGATGGTGTTTGTGATTGAGTTTGGTGTGTTGTGATGTGTAGAGACTTGTTTCAATCAATTTTCTCATCCTTCAGCCTTTATAGAGAGAAATTTTACTATCTTGTATTTTTCTAAACTTTATTGGATGAAGATTGTGATTTCCTTGCTTGTGACTTGGTGAATTTGTGCTTAATGTATCTAAATGGTTGCTTTGGATTAACTTGAGCTTAAGTTGTTGTTCATTTAAGAGTTAACTTGCAATCCTATGTTCATTTTGCCAAGTCTTCTTCTTCCTTTACTTACTCCTTTTCGAGCTTTGAATTTTTCAGGTACCAATGGTTAGGAAAACAAAGGCAGTGTTGCAAGCTGAGAAGGAGGCACAAGATGCGGAAGATTGGTCACAAAGAGGGAAGTCGCTTGACACTGAAACCGCTGAAACAGAGACTGCGAGGACTACTAGGCAGCGAACCCTTGCTGCAAGGAAGTCCACTGAGAAAGAAAAGAGAGCGGTAACGACTCTTGCTGCGAGGAAGTCGACTGAGCAAGGAAAGAGAGCGGAAACGACTCAGGTTGCAAGGAAGTCGACTGGACAAGGGAAGAGAGCAGGAAAGAGTATTGCAACTCCCACTGATGAGGAAAGTGAGGAAGGTGAAGAAGAGTCAGAAGAAGAGCCTGCACCTGCGAAGAAAGCAAAGATGACAAAAGGAAAAGGTGTTGCTGTTGGAAGGGACAGGGAGAAGACTCCAACTCCAGAAGAGCTGTATGATCATCTGATGAATGGGATGGGGTGGCAGGCAACAAGGTTTGCCGACCTTGAGCTGCTAAAGGCACTAGAGATCGATTCTGATATGGAGGAAATGTTGGGGCATCTGAAAATGCCAAAGCTTCTCAGCATGGCTTATCCCACCTACAAGGAGCTCACATGCCAGTTCTTGTCCACACTGGAAGTCATCCGCCACGAGTCCAGACATGTGAGGCAAGGATGGGGGAAAATCAAGTTCAGGATTAATGGAAGGGAATACAA
This sequence comes from Hirschfeldia incana, assembly GCA_026261945.1. Lineage (NCBI taxonomy): Eukaryota > Viridiplantae > Streptophyta > Magnoliopsida > Brassicales > Brassicaceae > Hirschfeldia > Hirschfeldia incana. Next base: position 2,098,336 of record JABCMI010000030.1, read on the forward strand.
CATGAGCTTCAGGGACATAGGGACAGTCATGGGATTCAGAGATGCAGAGGAGAGTACTCTTCCAAGGTGCGCGGGCCTCCCAAAGAAACTGTGGGAATTGATTACTGGCATTAAGCACAGCACTGGCGCTGACAAGAACTCCTACATACGACACCCTACAGTGCGCTACCTCCACAGGCTGCTTGTTCATCTCTTCTATCCACGGAAACAGCATGGTAATGTCACCGAAGAAGATCTCCGCCTTATCTGTCCTGCTATCAGTCCCTACACTACACCGGGACAGTTACCCCTTCCCAACACAGACATCTATGATAAATTTGGGATGGTAGGTTTCTTTGTGAGCCGTCTAGAGCACTACAGGGATTGGGCTTGGACCACGACGGATAAGGAGCCAAAGATAGGGATTGGAGGAATGATCACACCTCTCCTACAGTTTCAGAATATCCACTTGGGAAAAGGTGGAGTTGGTCCTAAGCTCATTGATGGAGCCTACTTGAGGATAGCCACCTATTTCAGTGGGATGTATGAGGGCTCCTACGTCTATTACTATCGCATGCCAGGAAGGAAAGCTGAGGTACTCCTCCCAAACCAGGACCTGACGAACTTGATCATACCTGTAGTTATAAGCTTTAACCTTTCCCCAGCAGACTTCCTTGGGGAACATGGGACCCTCGATCCCATTGTTGTAATGCGTGGACCTACAGGACCTAGAGAGTCGAGAGAGACTGCACCAGAGAGACCTGCTGAGGAAACTCCTCAACCCGTCTACGGCCAGCCGCGCTACTCCTTCCAACCATACGACGGAGTTCTTCCACATGGCGCTCTTCGCGATGCTCATGAGCACATTGGTCGACTGCAGCGATGGAACAAGGCTCAGGACAGGACAATTGAGAAGCTAAAGGATAAGTGTAAGGCGCTCAGTAGGACGGTAAAGCACCAAGCAAAGTCCACATCAAAGATTCTGAGGAAGATGGCTGATGTGTTGACGAGGGGAGCCATAGCGGGATGCAGCAGAGCAGATTTCGAGTTCCCAGACGCTCCATTACCCAGGCGTCCACATCACCCTGCGAGCCTTTCCTTTCCCCTCACTGAGAGACAGCAGCAGCGCCGGAACAGAAACCCTCCCATCCTACCCTCCACCTCAGGAAATAAATCTCCTTCTCTAGCATCTTCAGATGACGGCATTGAGGTTGAAAAGGTCCAGAGTCAGCGCTGGTATGGGGATTACACTTCCGCTCCTGGAGGTTTAGGAGGTTACTACACCACTTTCCCTCCTGACGACGATGACGCTGGGGCATCTGCCTCGACTCACCACCCATAGAAGGTAACCCACACTTTTTCCCTTGTAAATACCAATTTTTCTTGCATTTATAGTTCGTTTGAGTATCTCCTTCGACTTAACAACACAGAGACTGTGTGAATTAAGTTTGGGGGAGGTACCATGTATTTGATCACGTTTGCTTTGATGTTTAAGAGTCTCATGCATTTGTTTTCTCATTCATATATGTATAGAAAAACCAAAAAAAATAAAAAATATAAAAAAATATATATATATATATATAAAAAAATCATTTAGATTGCATTCACTTGCATTTTTAGGAGAGTCTAGAGCATATAGGTTGCATTTCACTTGCGTTGGGAGCAATGATTTAAAAAGCCTTGTAAAGATCACTTTCGCGCTTGATTGATAATGCACCTCTTGAAAAAGCCTTGTAAGCTTCGAGCCTTGAAAAACTCTTCCTGAAACTTGTTTATTGCTAAACTCAGTCTTTGAAAGCCAACTACAACTCTATTTGAACTAAATCAACTTAATGCCTCTTGCTTATGGTCCTTTGTGTACTGAATCATGGCTATACACATTTGAGATGTCACATCCTTTTTGCCGATCTTTTTGACAATCTCAAATGGTAGACCACTCCCCAAAAAAACCCTTACCTCCTTTTAAACCTTCATTGAATTGATGAGTGACGCCTTTTTCGGAAAGCCTTACATGTGCATAATGTTGAGAGTATCGGGAACGACAATGTTTGATCTTCATTTCTTGCTAGATTGGATACTCCATTGTCTAGCCATAGGATTGGGGGAGAGTGTTGTGAACTCTAGATTGAAGGAAATGAATAGACTCTTGTACTTAAGTGTTTGATCTTCTTGGAATAGATAGAAACTCCTTGCTCAATTTTGAAATGTCTTGGCCCCCAAAATAAAATAAAAAAGAAAATAATAATAATAATAATAATAATAATAATAATAATAATAATAATAATAATAATAATAATAATAATAAGGGGCTAGCAAGTTTGTTGTGAGCTAAGATGTGAGTTTAAAATTGTGAAAATTTCCTTGTAGATTTCAAAATGAAAAGAGTCTTGTGTAGAAAAAGGTTTTGGGATGTTATGGTGAGAGATGTGAGATGGGGTGAGCATTTGGAAATCGTTATGTGGATTGGTATGTTTGAGTAAAGGGTAGAACAATGGAGATTGAGCATTGTATGCATGAGTTGATCCCTTTCTTAGATATATTATGTGCAATGTCAAGGCTACTATTCTTGAGAGAGAACCACTTAAAGCATTATGATTTGATCCTCTTGATTCACTTGAATAAAAAGCCTACCCTCACCCAAATGATTTGGACCATTTGACCATTTGCAAGAATTCACTTGATGTTGTGCTTAATGAATGTGAGAGTTGGCTGATTTGATTGTGTGAATGCTTGACAATGAGTGTAAGGATAAAAAGAGTAAGGATAGGCCTAGAGAAACTAGAGTGCAATAAGGGAGGTTGCTATTTTGTTGGATTTGGAGTAAAATCTAATCCTTTGAGTGTTTCTTTTGGCTATGAGCTCCCACCTTCAAACCTCTTTCCCTATGAGTTCTAGAAAGTTCACTTGTGGACAAGTAAAAGAACAAGTTTGGGGGAGTTGATATCTTGCATAATTGTATTGTTTTATCTTTTCATTTGCATACATTTTCATCATGTAGATTAGGTTTTAGCCATGTTTAGGGTGCGTTTCGCATACATGAGTCCTTATCAGGTACTGGAGCATCATTTGGAGCTTTTGGAGACTTTGGGATGCATTTGGAGCTCAAAAGATGTGAAAAGGAGGATGATTGGACGAGAGAGGCGTGGAGCGACCTGCTGAGGTCGCTGTAGGACCTCGCTCCATCTGGAGCGACCTCGACGACCACCCCTGGAGAGACCACACCGAGTCGCTCGCTTCCACACGGCTCGGAGACGAAGAAAACAGCCCGGAGTGACCCCTCACAGCGACTATCCGAGGTCGCTCCCGAGCCCAGAGCGACGTGCTGGAGCGACCTGTGGAGGTCGCTGCGTGTTTTCTTATTTGCGATTTCTTTTAATTCAAGGACTTATTTGCAATTACTTATGTCGTCTGACACCCTGAAAAACCTAAGTTTAAGACCTATTGTAGCCACTTTTGGCCAGATTATCTTTTGTTGAAGAGAAAAACAAGAAAATACTCTTGGAAAGTTCATCTTTTGGATTCATTGTTCTTTTGTTATTGTTTCTAATTGATTTCTTGTGTTCATCTACATGTTTAATCTGAAATCCAGTATGGGTTTAAGGTTTCTCATGAAGATTAGTGAGTAGTTCTATTTTGAATTCATGGGTTAGGGAGATTAGGGTGATAGGTTAGATCAAGGATGTTTTTAATATAAATCGATCTCAAACCTTGTTAGTAGAGTGTTCTTACAGCCTCTTTTGATCTGATCATTCAAAAGTTGATCTTTAGACAATTCCCACCCAAAAGGTGTTCGTTAAAATGTCTGAGACAACTCTACTGAACTCTTAATGCATTTTACCAAAGACATTTGTTGTTAAGAGTGTTAGGATAGCTAATAAACCTGTTCTTAATGATTGCTTTCATATCATTCAACCAAAGAGATTTGATGTTTGAGATGTGTTAGCAAATGAGCATTTATCTAGACATAGAGCTTGCTTAGGATTGTGTTTAGGCTTAAGGTTAATTGTTTGATTCATCATTTGCCATCCTTGCTTGATACTTAATCACCCGAAGTCATATTCCCATGCCCATGAGTTCTCTTTTATCATATTTAAGAAAGTCTTTCATTTACTGCTTTTGGTTCATAGCATTAGTTATTGTTTAAAATCATATTGAATATTTGGTTGCATTTAGATTAAGTATGTGCTTGCATTCTTAGTGCTTGAAATCTCTCAGAACTGGTTCGACATATTACTTTCACTTTACTATCATTTGGCTTAGGAGTCACAAAACTTCTATTATCAGCCACTGGAGGGCAGGACCAGTCAAGGTTGACCCAAATGCTTTGCACATGGTAGCTTCCCTTGCTTCTTTGGGGATAGCAACAGCTATCATGCGTTGCTTATACTGGGCGACATGGTTGTCGGGATCCCCAGTACCTTCGTTCATCTTAATGCTTGGGATGGAGAACTTGCGAGGCATTTCAACCGAAGCAATCTCCTCCACGAAAGGTGTGTCGGAGTAGGACCTAGGGTCGCTTCTCCGAATAAGGGGAGCTACTCCGAGGAGCCTCTCCACCATAGATTGGATGGTGTCGAGTCTCTCGGATACGACCTTCTCCAGGTAAGCAGCTAGAGCTGGATCTGAGATATTGGGGTTATCGGGTGAGTATTCCTCACCCTCCGTGTCGGAATCGTCATTCTCTTCCACCCGGGTCGTGTTTCGAGCAGCCTCTTGGTTATCGGATCCATTGTTTGCGATATTAGGCTGCTGAGGCGTTTCCACGTCGTTACGGGGGGTGTTGAGTGAAGCCATAGGTCGGATTCTGGCTCCGAACCGCTTCCGCTTGTTCCCGACTGCCTCGAGGGATTTATTCTCTCATCGGAGAGCGAAGTTCTCCGCTTCCATAGTGTCTAGCTTCTCAAAGCTCTGTTGAAGTTGTTTGGAGTGTTCTCCAAGTTGGTCTTTTAGGTTTTGAACTTCTTGGATAAGTTCCAAACCTACAGGCGCAGTTTCCTGAGCCTTGTGAAGGTCGGTGTTTTGGCTTTGAAGAGTTTCAAGCCTGGTGAGGAGCTCCTGCTCCTGCAGGGTTGATTCGGCTCGGTTAGAATCGTCTTCCAGTGTCATCGTCACGTAGATGGTTACTCCCCTCCTTCTAGCGCCAAACTATTATGATATTTTTGTGTAGGGTCGTTTTAGTACTACGGAACACATAAAGATTTGAGTAAAAAGAAGGGAATTCAAGGCAAAGAGATGTATTATTTGAGTCTTTGTGTGGGATTACAACGTTTAGGTGTATAAACCTTAGTTCTATCGCTTAAACTCTCTAATCTCTAGGCCTCTAAAAGTCGATCACTTGTTCTAGGGTTTGGGCTCCCCTTTTATAGTAGATGCATGTCGGCTGAAGTAGGGTAAACTCTTTAATAATCGTGGAAATAGAAGTTTTCCCATGATTGGAAAACTTCCATTTTATTTCGAGAGGTCGGACCCTGGTTCCTTCCAGCAGGGGATGGACCCTGGAACCTTCTAGCAGGGGCTGGACCATGGGTCCTTCTTTGGAGAATGGTCTGGAAATCAAGGGCTCCTTCGGAGGCTGGAGAAAACTTAGGCCTTGGATATTTTTTTTCAACATTACCAAGCTCAGCAGCTTCATTTCGACAGCGCCACCATGATCAGGAGGCTAAAGGCTACTATTCAATCTTTTGAAGGGTATATGAGTTTTGTTACTAAGAAGAGTGCTAAGTATGCTCAGATTGTTGAGTCTAGGAAACTGCTGAAGTGTTCAATCTGAGACAATGTTGAGCAAGTCCGGAAAATTGGTGATGACGTGGAGATAAACTTCAAGTAGAGATATTTTAGGAATTATAATATTAGATTGAGAGTTATCTTGTAACAAGATCAGCTCGTCTAGGATATAAAGGACGAGTCTGAGCCTCGATTAGGTAAGCGTTTTTGAGAGAAAAACTTAATATTACTGAGAGATAGGTTGGGTCGATCTTAGTCTCGAGTAAGGTAGAAGTTGTTCAGTTTTGATTCACGTGCTGTGAAGTCAAGTAAATCTGGTTAGACTGATTGTGTGTAATTTGTCTAAAGAACTTCTAATAAAAGTAATATGCATAAGTTGTTGAGATTGTTTCTGTGTTCCTTGTTCTTTTATTGGTATCAGAGCCGGTCACCTACCTAGATCTAAATATCTATAACAGGTTGAGATCCTACGAGGAATATGGAAACACCAGAGTTTATGGCAGTTCATAAATCACTCATGTTGGATGAAAACAACTTTGGACACTGGAAGGTACGCATGAAACATCAGCTCAAAGGGGTTGAGGAGGATGTTTGGACTGTTGTTGAAACTGGATGGACAGATCCAACGGTCTTCAATGAAGATTATGAGGAGATACCTAAACCCAAAAATAAGTGGATGAAAGCAGAAAAGACTGCATCAAGACTCAATGCAAAGGCGCTACCAGAAATCTTCAACGCCATTAGTTCAGATCAGTTTAAATATGTGCAAGGATGTTGTTCAGACAAGGATGCGTGGGACATACTTTTGGATTATTATGAGGGAACGTCCACTGTTAAAAGGGTAAGACTAGATTACTTGGAATCTCAGTTCGAGAATTTAAGAATGGCTGAGGAAGAATTCATCACAAGTTTTAGCTCAAAGTTGAGCTCTATTGCAAATGATGCAATCGTCCTTGGTAAGAACTTTAAAGATAAGAAGTTTGTCAAGAAGATGATACGATGTCTTCCAGAGAAGTTTGCATCTTATAAGGCATTGTTCAAAGTTGGGATGAATACAGACGAGATGAAGTTTTCACAGTTGGTTGGGATTCTTAAAGCTGAAGAGATGGAAGCAACTACCTGTCCAACCAAGATAGGAAAACAAAACAGTTTTTGCTGCTGAGAAGGAAAGTGACAAATTTCAGGTTCTTCATGAAAGTCTGAATCTCAAATTGGACGAGTGTATTGAATTGCTGACACAAAAATTCAAGGAGGCTTTAAAGCAATTCGAGAAAGACCACATAAGGAACTCTAACTCACATGAGTTTTGTGCTAGTAAAAGGAGCAAGAAGTGTGATTGTCAGTGCCATGATGTGTGCAAGGGACAATCTGAGGTTGAACGTCCATATCTTCAGAAGAGAAGTGATGAAAAGATTAATCTTGTAGCTCTTGTTGGAAAACAAAGTGATGAAGAAGTTGAACTTGATTATGATTCAGACAGTGATAGAGAGATAGATGTGAAGGTTGAATATCGTAAGCTCTATGACAGCTGGGTTGAATTGAGCAAAGATAACTTGAATCTGACCAAGAAGAAGACGCAACTAGAAGCTAAGATTAACATGATGGAGATGGAAAATCCTACAACATTGATGTTAGAGACGTCAACATGTTCAATGAAGGATGACGGGTCGAACAAGCCGACAAAAGCTGGACAGAAAAATACAAGTGAACTGGAATCACAGATAAACAGATTATCAGATCTTTTGTCAAAAGAAAAAGAGAACAGTGGAAATCTTGAGCATAATTTGAATGAAAATCACAAGAAGATCAGGATGTTGAGCAAAGGAACAAAGGACTTGGATACTCTTCTTGCCATGGGACAACCTGTAAAACAGAAGGTCAAAGAAGGTTGTTACTTCTGTGGGAAACCTGGACACATACAGAGATACTGCTATGCTTTGGAAAGAAAGATTGAGTCAAGGAGGGCTGGAGAACGTAGACTCAACAACGGATGTTATTCTTGTGGGAAACGTGGACATACTCATCAATTTTCCTATGAGCGAATCAACAATATCAAGAAGGCTTGGAGCGAAACAAATGTTATATTAAGCCAAGAAACTATTATGGGGTATGGATTTGAAAATCAGATTTGTATTCCAAATGTAAGGAGACTAGCAGTGTTCAAGAGCTTATGGGCAACATAGCATGTTCAGAAAAATTGGGATGCACATATGTCAACAGAAGATGTGTTAATACTGAAATTGTTTGAGGTATACTCAGGCATGTTAATGAAATGAATGCTCTATGCTTGGCATGAGCATGATGGGGTTCTATGAGATGTGATAAAGCGATTATATGTTATGGAGATTTTCAAAGAGTTTTGTCACTCAAGCAGGGGGAGACTGAAGAGTTGTTTCAGTTTGAAGTTACTCAGTTAAGGGGGAGTTAACTGCAATTGTTAGCTAGTACGCTTGAGTTGTAAAACTCAGTGAAAAGGGGGGAGATTGTTGAGTCAAGGAAACTGCTGAAGTGTTCAATCCGAGACAATGTTAAGCAAGTCCGGAAAATTGGCGATGACGTGGAGATAAACTTCAAGTGGGGATATTTTAGGAATTATAAAATTAGATTGAGAGTTATCTTGTAACAAGATCAGCTCGTCTAGGATATAATGGACGACTCTGAGCCTCGATTAGGTAAGCGTTTTTGAGAGAAAACATAATATTACTAAGACATAGGTTGGGTCGATCTTAGTCTCGAGTAAGGTAGAAGTTGTTCAGTGTTGATTCACGTGCTGTGAAGTCAAGTAAATCTGGTTAGATAGATTGTGTGTAATTTGTCTAAAGAATTTCTAATAAAGTAATATTCAAAAGTTGTTGAGATTGTTTTTGTGTTCCTTGTTCTTTCACAGATTGCTGCTGAGGAAGTGCCCAAGAGTCTCTACTGCCTTGGTGTTCATCTCCCTACTGAGTGGTTTCAAAACTCTGAGTTACAGGAAAAGCTTATTAATATATTTATAGACCTTGTAAATTAGTTTATAAACACTTATAAATAAATGTATAAAGTCTTATAAATAGCTTCTAAGTTCTTGTAAATAGTTTTATAAACTCTTTTAACTAATTTTATAAAAAAGTATAAATGGTTATATAATATGTGTTTTATAAACTTTATAGATGGTTAATACAAGGTTTTATAAGCTCTTATAAAATTATTAATGGTTTTTTAAACCTTTATAGATAGTTATATAAATATTTGTATGGTTTTAGAAACCTTTATAATTTTTATAAACCCTATATAAACTCTTCAAAACCCATTAAAACCTTTTATAAACCCTTACAATTCTTCTATAAACTTTTATAAACTTATTTGAACCCTTTCTAAACTTTATAAACCCTTATAAGTTCTGTATAAAATATTTATTAACACCTGTAAGTGATTTTTTAAACCCTTTATATATTCTTATTAGCCTGTAATAGCTGATTGTGATTTTTTAAACCTTTTATAGGTGATGGAGACGAACCTGTAATAGCTGATTGTGATGGATGTCCTTCATGGAGGTGATTTCGTGATGACCTAGAAGAGGAACACCTTGACGTCATATTCTCTGTCTGGGACCCTAGATCTAATACGGGTGGACGTTATCACATCTCCTCAACATGTTGGTTAATATCAATTGCTGTTATCGTGTACGTGTACGCCATGAGAGGTCCGAAGTCCGAGAGCTCTTATGCCACTGAGACGGGAAACCCGGATAGATAAATCCCAAGCTAGGAATCCTACTGTGGATTCGAAGAATGGGTAAACAAAGGTGTAGGAGATGATCACGAATGAAGAAGGTCAACTCGAAAACCAGAGTTCGTATGCAAAGCTCTTTCGTATGAACTTAGCAAAGTAACTTGGGAGTTAAGTAATAGGGTAAGAAAGCTTTATTGATTCATTGTATGATCTCTAAAGCTCATCGTGAGATTAAAATATATAGCGAACTAAACCGTCTATGAAAAAAGAAACACATAAATCCATGATGAAAAGGAAAATTAACTTAAAATTAGATAACGATGAAAATCTTGTAACTTTACCTGTCACAAAGCTAAGATTCCATCACTGCCTGAATGGAAACTAAAGCAGCAACTGATTGATCTAAAAGACACTAATCCTGAAAGACGCTCTCAAATCGAAAACAACACAGACAGGACAAGATAAGATCAGAGTTAATTAAACAAAAAAAAGGCAACAAACCTTGCAGAAAACACAGAAGAGCAGACTTGAAATGAAGAACTTGGACGGAGACGGCGTATCTGAACGGAGACGGCGTATCTGAACGGAGACGGTGGATTCACGAGAAAAAGAGATGAGCTGAAGATAAGCTAAAGGCAATATTGTAATCTACACGTTAATGAAAGTGATATTTTTGAAAATGCTCTTTGATTGATGGTAAAGTTGAAAGTGGAATCAAATAAAGTGTATAAGTAGAATTTCTCTTTCAAAAAGATGAAATTATCCAAAAACCCGGAAACCAAACCAGAACCGAATTGGACCCAATTTTTTTAAAAAATATTAGATGGTTTTCAACTTCACTATCTGAACCAACCGAAAACCAAAATAACCAAACCAAACTTTATAAATATCTGAATTGCTAAATTTAATGTATCCTAAATATCCAGAACTGAAAACCCCAAAGAATAAAAAAAAATACCCGAAAATAAACTGAATGCTGAGGCGTAATTGTTTATCTACATTTAAATGGTGGGAAGAAAACATTCTATTTGTACAAATTTTTAACTCCTCTTAGCGGTGTACATATATAGTCCATAGACTAATTAAAAATATAAGCAATGTTTTCATATTTGACCTTAACATGCAATCAAATTGGTAAACATGGTGACCTATATATGATTAATCTGGTTCATATTTAATAAATTCTGTTAATTAAAAATTCAAGAAAATTCAAAAACCCGTCATTGACCCGTGATTTGATGCTGTTTGACTTAGTAAAAAATCCAAAAAAATACTGATTGCATTTCTTAAAAAAAAATTGATTTACTTTTAAATAATACATAAAACTGAAGAAAATATTTTCAAGTTGTTTATTAGCTTAACTTTTAGCCAAAACTTTCTTTTTGATGGCGAAAAAATAAAAATTCAAATAAAATCTTTAAATATATTTTTAAATAAAACAAGAATATATTATTTTTTATTTTAAAATAGTAATGATATTATTTTTTGTATATATATATATAATATTATTTTATAGATTAGCATTTGAAGAACTATACAGTAACCTACATATAGTTTATTGTTTGCTATAAATTTTGTAATCGTAACTAAACCAACTTGCCAAATTTTATTTTGATTTTAGTGTAACCATATATAGTAGGTGGTTTTATAGCAAAAGGGAAAATCAAATGAATATTTTGCCATTAATAAGGCTATTAGTAATAATCTTATATAGTGAGAGATAAATAAGGCAAGACCAAAAATATTGTTAGTTAATGAAAGTGTCCAAAACAACTTTCATAGGTAGATTTATTAAACTCCTTCCCTCTTAATAAAGTAGACTAGATTATGACCCACCCGGTCGGGCGAGTTTTCATTCTTTTTCAAGCACATGTTATGTTTTTTTAGTGTAAAGAAAACTTGTGCTTTGATTTTTTTTTACATTCTGAAGTTAATCTTTAAAAAAAACAATACATAATTTCTCTGTGAATTTTATTATATTCTGACGTCTAATATATTTCTGTTATGAAATATACCGGTAGTATAGATATAGATATCAATTATTAACACATATATAGGAACTCCAAAGTCAAAATATTGTGTTTGATCAGTTTGAAATGAAAGAATTAGTAACTGAGATGTACGGTATGAAGCGATGTTCAGAAATGAATTTCTTATCAAAATATTTCTATACAATCTGTTCTGAAATATATGTGTACATCGCTGAAACATTAAAACTTGAGCTTGTATAATGTATTCTTGTTCATTTGGCATAGTGGATTGGTTGGTCTTTTATTTTGTGTTATGTTTCTAAAATTCAATCTGATCTTAAAAAGGTTAGAAGAGATAGTCGATAGTTATGTTATGAAACTCTATAGTTTTTTACTAACATATATATATATATATATATATATATATATAAATATATCAGTATAATTTCAGTTATGATACATTTAGTAATAGTTTTGAGGTCCATTATGGTATTTAGTATTCATAAGGTAAGAGGCGTTTAATATAGATATGGAATTGGTTATGGTATCTTTAATTTGTAAGGGATGAGGCATCTATCTATCTATCTATATTATTAAAGTTGAAGTACATTTTGGAGTTGTTTGGAAACAATAATAGCATTCTAAAAAATAATTTGTTTGGAAACATGGATAGCTAATTGTCAATAAATTAATTTTGAAATATTAAAATTTTTAATATAGTTATACATTTCACTTATTAACAAACAAATCTCAACATAAATTCTCTCAGTATCAAATAAATATTTTTCTACCAAAGAACGTAAGTTAATCAACTTCCTCATCCCATGCATTCACTAGCCTTATAATGTTGAATCTGTTGGATAAGCTTGAAGATTACTTGTGTTATAAGTTTCCTATTTATGTTATGATTATCTATGAGAGAATAGGAAATAACGAGTTGTGTTAATCCTAATGAGTTTAGGATAGATAGATACCTATATAATGAGATGATGTGATGTAGCATTACTCATGAGTTTTAGGGATTGAGAGATTGTGAGAAACTTAAGTTTTGAGCTAGTTTCTTAAGCTAATAAGAAGAGATATATTCTTGTTACTTGCATTCTAGAACTATATTTGGTATCAGAGCTTTTCAACGATCATGGGAGACCTCGTTGTGAAGACAGAGAAAGGGAAAGATGGATCTGGATCTTCATCAATTAAGTGTCCGATGCTTACCTCAAGCAACTACACGTTCTGGGCTATGCGAATGAAGATCATGATGAAAGTACATAAAGTCTGGGAAGTGATAGAATCAGATAAACCAAGCGATGACACTGAGAAGAATGATCTGGCGTTGGCTTTGTTAGTACAATCGGTTCCTGAGGCACTTGCGTTACAAGTTGGAGAGCTCGGGACAGCTAAACAGGTTTGGGAAGCCATTAAAACCAGACATGTAGGAGTAGAACGAGTAAAGGAAGCTAGACTGCAGACTTTAACGGATGAATTGATCGTCTGATGATGGAGGAAACAGAGAGTATTGATGACTTCGGAGGAAGAATGTCAGAACTAGCATCTAAGTCAGCCGCTCTAGGAACAACCATTGAAGAACCAAAGCTTGTTAAGAAGTTTCTTATGAGTCTTCCTGACAAGTATATCCAGATTGTTGCATCACTACGACCCACGAATTGAACGTAGACCCGAACATCATTCCAATTCGTCAGAAGAGGCGGAAGTTGGGTCCCGAGAGATCGAAGGCAGTCGTTGAGTAAGTTGAACGCCTACTCAACGCCGGATCAATTACTGAAGTCAGGTACCCGGAATGGTTAGCCAATCCGGTCGTCGTGAAGAAAAAGAATGGCAAGTGGCGTATGTGTGTTGATTTCACGGACCTTAACAAAGCTTGCCCGAAAGACAGCTATCCGTTGCCGAACATCGATCTATTAGTCGAGTCCACTGCCGGGAACGAAATGCTTACCTTTATGGACGCCTTCTCGGGATACAATCAGATAATGATGCATCCCGACGACCGAGAAAAGACCTCGTTCATCACCGACCGAGGAACCTACTGTTACAAGGTAATGCCTTTCGGGTTAAAGAATGCAGGAGCGACGTATCAGCGGTTGGTCAACCGCATGTTCGCCAAACAGCTCGGGAAGACAATGGAAGTTTACATTGACGACATGCTAGTCAAATCTTTCCGAGGAGACGATAATCTGGCTCACCTAAAGGAATGTTTCAAAATCCACAACGCATACAAGATGAAGCTTAATCCGGCCAAAAGTACCTTTGGCGTTTCGTCCAGAGAGTTCCTTGGATACATCGTAACACAGAGAGGAATTGAAGAAAATCCGAAACAGATCTCAGCCGTCCTCGATCTTCCAAGTCCTAGAAACTGACGAGAAGTCCAGCGACTGACCGGCAGAATCGCAGTTCTCAACAGGTTTATCTCCCGATCAACCGATAAATGCCTTCCCTTCTACGATCTCCTCCGAGGGAACAAGAAATTCCTCTGGGATGATAAGTGCGAGGAAGCATTTACTCAACTCAAACCCTACCTTAGAACTACCCCGATCTTAGCCAAGCCGAACATAGGCGACATCTTATCTCTGTATATCGCTGTATCCTCTGCTGCTATCAGCAGTGTTTTAATAAAGGAAGACCGCGGGGAGCAAAGGCCGGTATTCTACATGAGCAGGCGGATGACTGGACCCGGGACCCGCCATCCAACGCTCGAGAAGATTGCTTTGGCAAAGGTAGAGTCAGCGAGAAAACTCTGTCTCTATTTTGAATCTCATTCAGTGGAGGTTCTTACCGTTCAACTGCTGAGAACCGTGTTGCAAAACACGAATAGAGCAGGCCGACTAACCAAGTGGGCGATCGAGCTTGGTGAGCTCGACATCACTTACAAGTGCCGAACAGCCGCCAAAGCTCAGGTTCTCGCAGATTTTCTCGTGGAATTATCTCCCGAATTGGCCCAGGATCTCGAAGTACCCGATGCAAATTGGATTCTCCACGTCGACGGTTCCTCGACGAACAAAGGCTCAGGATCAGGAGTCCAACTCCAGTCTCCAACGGGGGAACTCATCAGACAGTCATTCAGCTTCAGTTTCCCAGCTTCAAACAATGAAGCAGAGTACGAGTCGCTCATCGCGGGACTTCGTCACGCGAAAGCAGTTAAGGCCAAACGACTAAGCGCGTACTGTGACTCGCAACTCGTCGCTAGTCAATTTAGCGGGGAGTACGATGCACGGAATGACAGGATGGACGCTTACCTTCGAGTTGTCCAAGCACTAGCAAAGGAGTTCGAATTTTTCGAGCTAACAAAGGTCCCCCGCGGAGAGAACGTATGTGCCGACGCTTTGGCAGCACTCGGAAGCAAGCTTCGTGACCAAGTCAAGAGAACTATCCCGATCCATCGGATTGAGAAACCGAGCATCGACATCTCGGCGGAGGCAATGGACTTTGTCACTGCAGTCTCCGAGATAACGTCCCAGTCAGAGACTAGCGGCGACGTCGAGATGTCCGATCAAGATCAAGAAGCAAACGACTGGAGAGCAGAGTTCATCTAGTATCTCACAAACGGAGCGGTTCCGACTGATAAATGGGCTACGAGACGCCTCAAGAGACGTAGTCCACACTATGTCATCATGGAAGGGGAACTCCACTGAGTAACCGCTAGTAAACTCCTGCTCAAGTGCATTTATGGTGAGCAAACGAGGTTGGTCATGGCTGAGACTCATGAAGGAGCCGGTGGAAACCACTCCGAAGGACGAGCACTCGACCTAAAGATCCGAAACGTAGGATTCTTTTGGCCAACAATGAACACGGACTGCGAAGCATATGCTCGGAAGTACGAGAAATGCCAAAGGCACGCTCCGAGCATTCAAAGCCCTAACGAGCTATTAAGAACCTCAGCAGCTCCGTACCCATTCATGCGATGGGGAATGGATATCATTGGGCCGATGCCAAACCCTCGCCAGCGTCGTTTTGTTCTAGTTCTAACCGACTATTTTACCAAGTGGATCAAAGCCGAAGCTTTTGCTCAAGTAACCGAGAAAGAAGTTCGAGGTTTTGTTTGGAAAAACATAATTTGTCGTCACGGTTTACCTTACGAAATTGTGACGGAAAATGGTTCTCAGTTCATCTCAGGAGGATTCAAGGATTTCTGCAGCAAGTGGGATATCAGGCTAAGTACGTCAACGCCGAGATATCCCTAGAGGAATGGACAGGTTGAGTCATCGAACAAAATCATCATTGATGGAATCAAGAAACGTCTCGACCTAAAGAAGGGACATTGGGCCGACGAACTCGACGGCGTTCTTTAGTCGCACCGAACAACCCCAAGAGGCGCGACCAAATCAACCCCATTTTCCCTTGCTTACGGAATGGAGGCGACGGCTCCCGCAGAAGTCAATGTCACAAGTCTTCGCCGAGCAAAGATGCCCCAGTACGTCGAGCTTAACCGCAAGATGCTGCTGGATGGTCTCGACGAGCTCGAAGAGAAGCGAGACCAAGCCCTACTTCGAATCCAGAATTACCAAAATCAGATCGAGAGTTATTACAACAAGAAAGTTCAAGCAAGACCCCTCGAACTCGGAGACTTAGTCCTGCGAAAAGTCTTTGAGAACACCAAGGATCTAAATGCTGGAAAGCTCGGGGCAAACTGGGAAGGACCTTACAAGATTACCCAAGTCGTCAAACTAGGAGTTTATCGACTTGAGACTTACCGCAGAGAGGCAGTCCCACGAGCCTGGAACTCAATGCACCTTCGTTGTTTTCATTCGTAAAAACGAATCAATACTTATTCTACCGAGCAAATGACTACCGTCACAGTTTGCTCGTAAGAAAAAAAAAAAAAAAAAACCCAGTAGATGAACCCTACGGTCACTTCTACATATCCGAGCAATGACCTACGTCACTTTTGCTCGGGCAAACCGAACTACGAAAGGCTTGATCCACCTCGGAGATACGTAGGCATCCCCTCTACGGGGTCCAGCCCCAACAAAAACAAAAACCAAAATTTTGACTCGGCAATTCGTCCCACTTGTTCTATCAAGACAAGCATTACGGACATTGTCTCGAGCAAACGATACCAGCCCCTTACCAAACAAGTGGCGCACAGGTACTCGCCCCGATCAATCGCTCAGATCCTGATCAGGTCTCGAGCAAAGGGAAATAGGAGTCCGAGTCACCGATGCAACCTGCATTGACCGACTCATCGAGAACTTTTCAAACCTTATCACGGATGAAGAACAAAGGGTTGGCCGACAACGTTTCTCTCATTCACTGTGTAGCGTTTGGATACATTTTCCTTGTAAAACTTATCAATAAAATTCCTGCTGTTGCTTATTACATTAAATCTCGTATGATAAATCGGGTTCACAAGCGTCTAATCGGCAGAAGAAAAATTTGCCTAAGGCATCCACAACTATCTTTGAGGTGCCTAAGGTTTTTTTAAAAAAAAATACTCGAAAATAAGACAAGTCTTAACATAAAAGCAAAAGGGGATAAAACCCCGAGTTTCAACAACAAAGCCCACCCGGGCAAACAACAAAAGGCATTAAAAGGTTCAAAGGCTTCAAAGAGCCGTAGCCAAAATAAAAAATGCAACAACACTGAGTTCATCCATCAAGGGCCGGATGATCCTTGCTTCCATCGGTCCTTCCCACCTCACCTTCCTCGGGACCTGAGACGCGCCCAAACGGTCGACTCGACGTCTCTTCCTGTTCTTGAACAGCCAAAGGTTCTGCACCATCTCCCTCTGAGCGATGCCCCGACTTCTCGCCTTTGGATTTGGATTTGGATTTGGATCCCGTCTCCGAATCGTCGGAACTGGAACCTGTCAGACCGGCGGCTTTGAGGGCAGCCTTAGACGGAGAATCGGAAAGGACAATCGTAGGTTTCGCAACCTGATCCGGTTGGGGAGCCACTTCTTGAGGAACTTGAGCTTCAGGGATCGGCACTTGACCGGGTTGATGACTGGAGGATCCAACCGAGAGAACGCGAACATCAGCAACATCTTCGGCACGAGGGACCCTTTTGACACAAGGAGTCCGGAGAGCATCCGCAGTCTCCGAATCTATCAGGTGGAGATTCGACCCTTACGGGTTGATCTGTTTCCACACGTCTTCAACCAGAAATTGGGACTCCAGGACTAAAGGAGATAGACACAAGAAGTCCTCCGGAATCTCCTTCACTTCCAAGCGAGCCGCTTCCGCCTTGAAATGTTCCTCTTGTTCGGCATAGGTGTCGATGGTTTCTTGCGGAATGTCGATCCCCGAATCCCTTATCTGTTCAAGGCGTTTCCTCGTCCCATAGGCCTGGCTGTACAGACACCGAGCATCGTCATACAGGTCCCGCTGAGTCTCGCGAAGCTGAATCCGATGGAAACACCTTTCAGCTTTTGCTATCATTGCGATCATTACCCGAATTCTCTCGTGGGTAACCTCGTACTTACTTGACATCCTTAGCCGACTAGTCTCCTCCGAGAGCCTCAGCGACACAGCAGCCTTAGCCTTGATGAGCTCTGAGTTCTCACCTTTGAGCTTTTCCACAACCGTTTCCAGGTCTTTCAGTGAACCCTTGCACATCTCCAGCTCTTCCAAGTCGGAAGTCCTCGTCACGTCGAAATCTCTCTGGATCTCTCTAGCTCGGGCAACCACCTCTTCCTTCTGGCGAGTAACGAACTGAAGAGCTTCCTTGTGCTCCAGTTCGACTCGCTTCCTCTCCTCCTCATCCTTGCGGATCTGCTCTCTGGCCTCCCTCAGAGCGGAATTGTACTTCCCGATGAGTATGTTCCAGTCGCAGTGGTTCTGCTCGGAAACAGAGAGGGTTTAGCAAACCGCACTTTTGTAAATGAGAAGTAAAAAAAAAGAAAAAAGAAAGGGGAAACCAGTTACCTTTACCGACGAACTGGAAGCCTGTTCGTACTCATCTCGAAAGATCAGATCTTTCGCCGGGGGCATTAGATCGGGACCACCTTTGAGCGACAGCATCAAGCGTCCGCAATCCTCGGGATAGAAGGAGAGAGGGAGCTCCCGATTGAACTCAAAATGGAACTTGTCGGTGGAAGGCTCTCCTAGACGGTCAGGAACCCGAGCTCCCGGTCCTTCCGTTGAGAGGCCCTGCCGTCTCTCGAGTAACGGATCCTGTCGCCTCCTACGGGAAGCTGAATTGCCAGATCCACCAGCAGAAGTGCCTTCGTTAATCGGGGTTCCGGGCAGATCTTTCCGACCACACTGCCTCTTCAGCGCTCTGGCTCTATCGGCCAGCGTTACGTTGTCAAGATCGTCCGAGACCAAAGCCTCCGATGAAGTTCTCGGAGCGAGAATATTAAGCTCATCTTCACTAACGGAAGATGCACGGGTTGTTCCATCAACCTTCTTCCTCTTTTTCCTTAGAGGAACCTCCTCCGGGGATGGATCTTTGGTATCCGGGATGGCAATAGTCAACGCCCCAGCGTCAGCGTCAGTACGCTTCCTCTTTTTCTTTTTATCTTTCTTCTTTGAAGGACGCTCTACAGGCGTCTCTTCGGGAAGCCTCTCCACATCCTCCTGTTGCTCGGGGACCTCCTCCTCGTCATCTCTTTCCGAAGGGACAGACGACTTCTTCTTCTTTTTTGAAGAGCTTTTCTTGGCATTTCCACCAGAAGCAGCCCTTGCGGTTTCTGCGGAAGCAGCGACGACATCTCGTGCCTCGGCCGATCTGGTGTCACCTCCGGGCTTCGCTTTCCTGGCACTTGTCTGAGCAGCCACAATCTTACTAAGGTCCGGAAGCTCTTTCATTTGTCTGGCCCGGTTTATTTCCTTTTGCTTGGCAGGAGTAAAAATAGACAACCTCTTGTTCACTGGTTCCTTGACGTAAGGAACAAAGTTAGAAATCCAATCCTTCACGAAGAAGAAACAACAATCAATTCACAATCCGCAATCTATCAATGAGGAAGAAAGGAATGAGAAACTCACGATTAGTGATCCGATCAATCGCTCTCCGGATTCTTTTCCAAGTGAAATTATCTCAGTGGTCTTGCTTTTGCGAGGCGACTGTTCGGGCACGGTTTTCCCAATCCTCCGAGTAAGTGGAAACGTTTGAATGAGCAACTGCAAGCCAACAAAGGAAACAAAAAGACATAAGGTCAGATAAACCCGCACAATGGAAGTTAATGGGTTAGTAAATGTACAAAAATCCGCATTCCATTAAATGCGATATTTGGAACTCGGCGGTTCCTCGAAGGCCGATCTGTTGGACTTTATATAAAAGTAGTGCCTCTGCCAATCCGTGGTTTTCGAAGGACCCCCGGCGAC
This sequence comes from Hirschfeldia incana, assembly GCA_026261945.1. Lineage (NCBI taxonomy): Eukaryota > Viridiplantae > Streptophyta > Magnoliopsida > Brassicales > Brassicaceae > Hirschfeldia > Hirschfeldia incana. Next base: position 2,117,999 of record JABCMI010000030.1, read on the forward strand.
GACGTTGTAACTCGGTCGCTGCCTTATCGAGATGATGCCATCTTTCGAGATGGAAACCGACGTCAACTCTTCAAAAGCCCTGACACTTAATGATGTCCCGGCCTCTGCTGCGACGACAGAAGTCGCGAGCATTAAACGGATCACACCGTTTATAAGTTGGCTCAGAGCGATTCCTCGTCGGAAGGCATAAGCGGTGACGATCCAAGGAATCGGGAGCCAAAGCTTCGTGTCGCCTTGGAAGTAAGACTCGTAGACGCATTGGTACCCTCTCAGCGGAGACCAAGGTCTCTGATCCTTCCTCGGAATTATAAAGGTTACTCCGACTGTGCTTAGACTTCGGAGAATGGTTTCCAATGATCTGGTCGTTGATCGGGTCTCTTCGATATTCGCCCAGTCCTGACCCACCACGATAGACGGACGGACCCTTGATCTCTCTTAAGGTCCCTCATCGGAGAACAGATTTCCGGGATAAAAACTTCTCGGAACCATCGTGGCGACAACCGCATCCTGGCCATCGCCATCTCCTCGAAATTGACCTCTCGCCTCCGCGACGAGCAAACGTTGGGTACGATCCAGATTCACTGTATCCGTCATCGCCTCATGATGGATCTCATCAGCTGGATCCTCGGAAGAACTCCGAACATAGGCCACCTGTTTTCCTTTCTCTGCTCGGGATAGTCGGTGGGACGACGACATCTCGGACAATCGATTTCTAAGCAAAGCTAAGAGAGAGAAGTAGAGTAGAGAGAGAAAGTACCTTTCAGACGAGGAGAGAAATTGAAGAAATGAGAGAGGGGAGTGATATTTATAAAGAGGGACGGGCTCTCGGATCAAGGCGCCATTATTGCGCCTAAAAAGGCCTAAATGGGCCTAATTACTGTGCGCACGTATCGCGTAGTCGCGCCGGTTCACTTCTTCGGTCATAATCTTTAAACCCATCAATCACTCCGGTCCGGATTCTCGGTCTAACTTTCCAAAGGAATTCATGATTGCGCCGGTTCATTACCCCACCGAAGAACTCTCTCTCTCTCTCGACAACAACCGAGAAAATTCACAAAAGGAAGCTATTCGGAATACTCGGAATACACCTTTTGTTCTCCAAGCTAATAAAACCAAATTCATTGAAGACTGATCATTCGATTCATCAATAAACTGGGGGGCTTACTGTTGGGGATTGATTGTACCCATCCTCAAAGCCCATCGAACAAAGGCCCAACCGAGTTAGCAGCTCAGCTTCCAGCCGAGGAGTCGCTATTCGGCGCTTACGGCTCGACTGCGGACTCCTTTCAACCGAGCAGGGAACAGCCCGTGGAGAGAAGTCAAGCCCGATAGGCCGACAAGGCCCAATCAATTGGTAAGGATAACTAGGTCAAGTCACAGGAGAGACCAAAGGAGAAGGGATCGACACTTAGACACAACACACTTAGCGGCGAGATTAGGGTTTTTGTCCGTACAATCATCTCTCTGTTTGTTGTACTTTTCCGGTTAAACGCTCTCCGAGCTCCGGCTTGTTTCTTTATTTCTCCACCTTTGTAATCTCACTCCGAAATCTAATAAATACCCTTGTTCAACCCATTTCAAGTATTGTTTACTTCTCTTGAGACCAAACTCACCTTAAACAAAAAAGAAAAAAAAAAGGGTTCATATGGTTAGTGATGGGCCTAACTCACACCCAAAAGCTAGCTCAAGAGTGGAGGATTGCCTATACACTTATATAATGCCCAAGGATCACATCTTTTATCGATGTTGGACATCTAATAGCCCCTCTCGAGATGTGGATGGGAAGCGGTCCAACACGAAAACAGCCCAAGCCCAACATCTCGAAATACCACAGCAAAAGATAGCTCAAGAGTGGAGGATTGCCCATACACTTATATAATGCCCAAGGATCACATCTTTTATCGATGTGGGACATCTAATAAGGATTGAAGTCGATTTGCGTGGATCCTCATTATCACTGAAATTAGGGTTTATAGCCTTTGATCAGTGTTGATTCTTCTGGCTAGGTTTCTCTTACCGGTACCGATCTTCGCGATCTCAAAGCCCAGAATCGTGATAACGATCCTCCCCTTCGTCCACCAGTAACAAAAACCCTTCGATGAACTCTATGAACTCGGCTTCATCTCCGGTTATTTTATCCAGTTATTGTCATCGTAAGCTGGTGGTAGATGCGTAACCGAGCTCGCCGGAGACTTTACGGAGGTGAAACCAAATCTCATCTTAGAGAAATTATCAAAGAGAGAGACAAGGTTCGTATCTCCTCCTACAAACTGTTCGATGAAATGTCCAAATAGTTACATACTCTGTTTCTAACTGTGTCTTTCCTTTCTCTATTTCTGCTGCAGAGAATAGCTCAGATTTTGAATCAGATTGCTTAGATGAACGTGTTGCTTATAGATAAGAAACATTTGTATTGATATAAGGCTTTTGTAGTAGCTCAAAAGTCCACTCGTTGCTTCTGGTTTGGGTGAGAATTCTCCATCTTGCTTCCATCTCCCTTCTCACTCCTCAGTGCTTTCTATGGCTCTGTTCACTTATAGGTTTTTCTTTGAATGGTTCTGACAAGCACCAAGGAATAAATAAAAAGACTTTTATTAATGTGTGTTAACAGGATATGGGGAAGAAAGTGATGGTGATTTGTTTAGAGACATCAGTAACGATGGCAGCAAGATCTAATGTGAGTTTCCGTTTATAGTAATAATAGTGCGCAGAAAAGCTTTGATTTTTCTTCTTATCAAGGTTAAGTGTTGGAGTTTGTTTTGTTGCAGAGAGATGGTGCATCACTTTCAACACTCACCATGTCCATGCCTGGGAAAAACAAAGTCGTTATACGAGCTGTCTCTTTTGACAACAAACAACATGTTTCCAATGAAGAAAGTGGTGGTGGTATGTACTAACTTTCCTTTATCTTTTGATGGATACATGGGGATGATGAGTGTTGAATGTCTCTATATGAGGAATATATTGATTAATGAGAAGCTTTATCAATTGAAAGAATTGGATTTTCAGTCCAAGTTTTCACTCATGTGTACGTTATGTCTTGTGTGTTCGTGCTATTGATCAAAGGTTACTGCTATTTCTCCACTTGATTTTATCTGTTTTTATCCTGATGTGAGGCTTAATATCAGCTTATCTGTTGTATTGAGTTTTGGTCTTATATGCTGCTGTGTTTTTGTGTGACTAAGTTAACTTTTGCTAACGATTTGTGTGAAATGTTTACATGGAAGTAACATGCGTGAATGATTGTGTGTATTAGGATGGTTTTGACTTTTATTTGTAGTTTTCAAAGTTTCATATTGTTCGGTTATACTCTTCTCTGTTTCTCTACAATGTTATGACTTTTGTTCATAATTTGTCAGAGTGGGTTTTATATTTGTTTTGAGTTTACAGGAAGACAGAGACGAGAATAATTTGCATATGAAGTAACTCACACGGAGCTTCAAAAATCAGATTGTGACGTTGAAAACCATATTATATGTGCAACTTTTTTATACCATTACAAGTTAAAAAAGAACCCATTTCACAGACTTAATGCATTAATGAAATAGTACTTTTTATGTATTTTAGATAATTTATGCAATAAAAAGGTTAAATGTATTTTTGGATATTTATGCTTAAAATTATGATATCATTCCTATTTTCTAATTTTAGGGATATATAATTTAAACAAAGTGACTAGATAGATTTATTTTTAACCCCTAAACCCTAATTATATTTTTAACCCTAATTATAATCATAGAATCTAAAATTCAAACTTTAATTTCTTTATGAAATACAGTTCAATATAAATATACTAATGCAAACCAGATCCATCTAATACCCTAAACTCTAAAATTAAAATTTAAATGATATTCTAAATACTAAATAAAATATTTTCAGATTTTAAACCTAAAATTTAAACTTAAATAAAAAGTAATATGATAGAAAAATAAAACACTATTAATCAATTAGAAAAAACAAAAATAACATTTTGTAAATCAAGTTCTAAACCCTAAAGAGGCCCTAAACCCTAACCATATAACTTAAATTCCATTTTATACATAATTTTTTGCATACGAAGTCATAAATTTAATATTTTCAAACTTATGATATAGATTTAAACTTAAATTCCAAATATATTCTGAAACTCAAATCCTAAGCTTAATTATAAATCTTAACTCTAAACTCTAAACCCTAAACCACATCCTCACATAAGAGTATGACCTTCTTCTATGTTTTGGATATTTAATGGAAAATATGATGTTTTTATGATTTGCTTGTATTTTATTTGAGTATAAACCCCAAACCTTATTTTCTAAACTACAAATTCTAAACCCAAAGTACTATACCACAAATCAAACTTGTATTATTAGTTTTATTTGACTTTAAATTGCTTATAAATGTGAAATCTAATCATTTTGTTAATTACATATCATTAGTTTTATAAATTTAAATAAATAGTTTAATTTAGAAATAATTTAATAAAAAAATTTATATCAAAAATTAGTCAAACATATAATTACAATTAATAACATAATTATCAAATGAAATAACAGTTTTAATAAAATGAGTAATCTTAACCATAGATTGACTTTAATCAAATGGCTATTAATGAAGGATTTTGGTTATCCTCGTAGTTCTTTCTTATTGGTAGGTACTTTTAGGAGAAGGATTGCTTTTCTGAGAAAAAAGAAACATTGCCATCGACCAATAATGTAACTCTACACAGATCACAATTTTCTACCGTTGGATTAGAATTAATCCAACGGACCAAATGTAATTTAATTTTTTTCCTTCTTTTCTTCTCCGTTTTTTTTTTCTTCTCGACATCTCATCGTTTCCCATCTCATCTCAGGTCCAAAAAAACTGTAATCTTTTCTGCATCTCTCTACAGGTTTCTCTGTCAATCTCCTCTCAGTCCCGAGCTCTTCTACTGATTCGAAGTGTTACTTACAGATCTCTGGTCTCGAGAATCGCTTTACTCACTCAGAGAACCAGATCTGTGTCAAGTCTGAAGCGGTTGAGTTTGAAGCCTCGATTTTGTGTCCTACATACCTTGTAAACGTTTGAAGCGGTTGAGTTGTTGTTTAAAATCTCAGACTTTATCGTGTTGGATTATTCTGAGTTCTCATGAATGCCTTATGTTTCTTATTTTTCTTTGGTGGTAGCTTCATGGAGAGCTTGATTCTGGAAGAAGACAGAGGAAGAGGACGACTACCGGTTGTCTTATTTTTTTTCTTATTTTCTTATTTTTCATCTGAGTTTGATATTGGACTGAGCAAATTTTTTTTTTTTTTACCTACAGTTAGCGGCTGGGATATTAGATGGAGCTGGAGTCGAGCAAGATAGAAGAGAGGAGATGGAAGAGGCGACATGAGAAGCTTGATGGAGTTGGTTCAGAGACAATGGTGAAGTTACAGGTGGCTGTTCATAACTCATTGTAAACCGAGCAAGAAGAAGAAGAAGTAGAGAAAGACGAAGAAGGAGAGAAGACAGAGACGCAAGGAGGAGAACGGAGTAGGAAGATGACGACGGCGTAGATTAGGATTAGGATTAGGTTTTGGTTTAATACTATAATGAATTCTGGTTTATTTGGTTTTCTTATCCTGGTTTAGTTGTATATTTATTTGTAATATAATTTTAATTAATAAATATTTTTTTAATTAATAATTAATTTTCAATTTTAAATATTTATTTAATTGATTAATTTAATTAATTAATTAATTTTAATTAGTTAATTTAAATATATTAATTTATATTATAGCATTATATTCATGTTATCATAAAATATTATATAGCACTATAAAAAAATTATGAAAACCAAATTAATAGCACAAATCATATGATAAAAAAAAGGCTATCGTATAGCTTATTATTAACGCTATAATATGTCTATTTATCATAGCTCATGGAAATACGCTACGATATAGGGGGGGGGGGGGTCTATTATAGCTGCGTCTGTCAAAGCGTTTACAAAAACGCTACGAAAGCTCTATAATAGCGTTTTTCGAGTGCTATCAATACCAATATTTCTTGTAGTGTTATTAATCGGTGATATGGCTAATTCGAAAGTATCTCTCTCCGAGTTGAAGACCGGCAGGTGTCCCTCCGTCGTCGTAGTTATAAATTAAAAGACTTTACTTGTATTCACTTCGTTAAAGAGTTGCTTACAAAGGTTTCAACTATATATATAACTTCTCTTGTTAACCCTAGTTCCCTTAACATTGGACCACTAGACACGTGTCTCATAGCTACACACACTCCACAGCTCTTAACACTTCGTAACGGCTAGATAAAGCTATATCAAAGTTCTCTCTAGCTGGTGTCCTTGTCTTCTTGCTCTATCTTTGTACGAATGCTTCATTACTTCCTTTCAGAGTTGTTGTTGGGCCAATACTCTTCTATCTTCTGTTAGTGGCTCAAGTGTTGATCCACTAAGGCCCATTATGGTCTGTTTACTTACATCCTCCCGCAAACTGATGGTGGGCGGTGCACCAACACTCAGTTTGGCTCGTAAGCTCTGAAAGGAATGTCGAGGAAGAGACTTTGTAAATATATCGGTGAGTTGTAGAGCAGAAGGTATGTGTTGAACCTCCAAGACACCAAGAGAAACCCTTTCACGGACATAGTGATAGTCGGTTTCAAAATGTTTTGAACGACCGTGAAGGACAGGATTAGCTGTTAGATGAACTGCAGAGAGATTGTCGCAGCGAAGAACAGCAGGTTTGGGTTGTATGATCTTCATATCCCGGAGAACAAAGGAAATCCAAGTGAGCTCAGAGGCAGTGCTCGCAAGAGACTGATATTCAGCCTCTGTTGAGGACCGAGAGACAGTTGGTTGCCTTTTGGCGGACCATGAGACAATGTTTGTGCCAAGCATGACACAGAAACCACCAGTAGACCTTCTTGTATCTCTGCACCCTACCCAATCACTGTCACTATAAGCAATAATATCCATACTAGAGTTGTTGTTTAAATGAATTCCCATAGAAGAAGTTCCACGAAGATAGCGAAGGGTTCTCTTTAGTAAATTAAAGTCTGCTTCGGTGGGAGAATGCATCCTTTGACAAATAAAATTTACTGCAAACTGAATGTCAGGTCGAGTTATAGTGAGGTTCTGCAGTTTTCCAGCAAGACTCCAGTAGTAACTAGGTTCAGAGAAAGGACGAGTATCCTCATAAAGCTGATCGAGACGCTGAGGCAGAGGAGTATGAACAGGGTTACACGCATACATGTTTGCATAATGTAGGATCTCCTCTGTGTATTTTCCCTGTGATAGGAAAAGACCAGACTCGGTTCGTTGAGCTTGAACACCCAAGAAGTAATGAAGATTCCCCATATCTTTCATTGAGAAACAACTGCTTAACTCAGTGATGAGAGACTTGAACAGAGACGGATTGGAGCCGGTGAAAAGAATATCATCCACATACAGCAATAGGACTAGTGTGTCTCCTCGATGGTGATACACAAATAGCGAAGGATCAGCTTTGCTACAGACAAAACCAAACTCAAGGAGATAGTTGCTGAACTTATCAAACCAAGTCCTTGGGGCTTGTTTGAGACCATATAGAGCCTTCTTCAAAGAGCACACATGATGTGGTTTAGTACTATCTTCAAACCCTGGTGGTTGTATCATATATACCTCCTCTTGAAGATCCCCATGAAGGAAGGCATTTTTAACATCAAGTTGAGTTATATCCCAACGTTTCGAGGTTGTAACAGCAAGAACTATTCGAATAGTAGAAGTCCGAACCACTGGACTATAGGTCTCCATGACATCGACCCCAACCTCTTGATCAAATCCTTAGTAACAAGCCTCGCTTTAAGCTTATTAAGTGATCCATCAGCATTTAGCTTAACTGTAAAGACCCATCTGCAGCCAAGTATACGCATCTCCTCTATTGCTTCCTTTAAAACCCAAGTATTGTTTTCATAAATAGAGTCAAGTTCCTCCATCATCGCTTGACGCCACCCAGGATGAGCTAAAACTTCAGCAATAGTCTTTGGTATGGAAGGAATTTTTTTACTTGCAACCAAAGCATAACGTGGATTGGGTTTTGTAATACCAGCATGTGATCTCGTCGTCATAGGATAACTCGATCTTGCTACTTCTGAAGATTCTGGAGCAGGTTGCTGTTCTCTGATCAAAGGTCTTACAGATGGTATCTCTTCCTCAAGAAAGTCAGCAGCAGCATTGTGATCAGTAGAGATTGTTGGAGACGCAACATGAGTAACAGGACCCATAGGGATGGAACCATCATGTTGAATAGCGATTATCAGAGGAACACATCACAAAAATCAGACTTGGCTTTAAGAGGTATTATCCATGAATAGCGACTAAAGTCATCAACAAACACAACATAGTACTTGAAGCCTTGAACTGATACAACTGGAGAGGGTTCCCACAGATCACAATGTATGCGATCTATGGGTTCCTTGACGCTAGACTCTGAAATAAAAAACGGTAACTGACTACTCTTTCCCATTTGGCAAGGTCCACAAACAGGAGATGTGCTGCTCTTATTGACTACTATTGCCTTGCTGTTCTTGAGGAGCTGAAGAATCTGAAAGTTTGCATGTCCCAGTCGCTGATGCCACACCATATCACTAGCTGCACACTGACGATTGGAGAAGTAAGCCACAAACTCCTTCTTCTCCAGCGCATACAAGCCTTTACTTCTTGGTCCCTTTGTCACCACCTTCTGAGTATCGAGGTCGATTACATAGACAGCATTAGAGTCAAAGAACACCCCACAGGGGTAATCATCACACAGTTTTGAAACAGATAATAATGACTTCGGCATTGATGGACATATAAGTACATCATTGAGGGGAAGACTACCTGTCTCAGTGGTGAGCGTTGTGGAACCAACGTGGGTAATAGGAAGGAAGTTTCCATCAGACACCATTACATGCTCAGAACCATTATAAGGGACATCGTTCTGTACCTGAGCTGTAGTAGAAGTCATGTGAGCAGTAGCTCCAGAGTCTGCGATCCATTCTCTACCACTTGAATCGGAGATCGGAAAAGCAGACAAGGCCTGAGGAACATCTTCAATCTGATAAGAATTATCAAAGTGATTCCAACAACAAAGAGCAGAGTGACCTGTGCAGCCACAGATCTGACAGACAGGGCGATTATTGTTGTTGTTGTTACTGACTTGTTGAGTAAAACCCCTACCACGTGTAGAGTAACCACCACGACCAGAATAACCTCCACGACCACGAGAGTAATTGTTGTTGCCTCTTCCTCTGTTCGAGTTGTTGTAGTACCCCCGTTGATTTTGAAAGGCCATGTTGGGTGTAACGTCAGAGGCTGTTTCATATGACTGAAGTCGAGCATCAAATCCAGAGACCTCAGAGATAATATCATTCAAGGTTGGAGCAGGGAGACGAGACACAAAGCTTTGAATAACAGTAATTATTAGATCATATTCCCGTCCAAGACCGTTGAGAAACGAGAAGATCTTCCAAACGACAATATGTAGGAAAATATTTACCTTTCTTGTTCATCAGTTGAAGAGAGCGTCTAAGCTCAAACTCACGAGCGATAGTAGTGTAGCCATGACCAGAGACCTTGAAGAGGAGCTGAGTGACAATGAGGATGAGGCTGCTGATGAAGAGGACCAGGACCAGAACCAGAAGGACCAGGAGCTAGCCAAAGTCGTGGGGTTTGGTTCAAGACAAGGAGATCAAGATAAACCAGCTTGTTGGTTTAATTTAATTGCAATGTAATGGGTTTTAGTTATTTGGTCTTTTATTTAATTAAAACAAGAGAAATTTAGGATTAGTAAACGAGTTTTAATTAGGATTAGAAGGAGATTTCGAAATTCTTAACCAAATTGGTTAAGGATTAGGTTAGAAGTTGTTTCCTGATTTCTTAAGACTTGTAAGCAACTTGCTTTGTTTTTCATTCAACTTTTAATCTAAAAACTTTCAAATAAAGTTGTTTCAAGTCTCTAGCTTTCTCTGTTCAGCTCAAGAACATTGATCTCACTAAGAGAAGGAATTCCTAGTGAACCATCTTAGACAATACAAGGTGATCTTGTGTCTTTGAGTAGCAAAACAGCTTCAAAGCAATTCATAGCTCTTTAGCAAAGTTCATCATCATCATCTATCATATATCCACAAGCCTTGAAGCAGATTGAATCTTTGATTATCTGTTTGCAAGGATTATCAAAGCATTAACTCACCTACAAGAGATCCAGGGAGAGACAGCCATTCCAGGGCTGCACCAAGTGGTATCAGAACCTCTTGAAGGTTAGGGTTTGAAGTTTTAAACAAGGAGCACGAAATCTATCATTTAACAAGCTGTATGATATGTCTGGATATGAAGAAGAGCTTACAATTCCAGTATTCTATGGGAAGATTGATACAGAGGCATACCTTGATTGGGAAAAGAAGATGGAGTTTCTCTTTGGACTCCAATACTACACTGAAAAGAAAAAGGTATGTCTAGCAGTCAATGGACTCTGTGGAAGTGCATTCTCATGGTGGCAGAGAGTTTCTCAGACTAGGAGATTTGAAAAAAAATCACAAATTACTTCATGGGTTGAGATGAAGACCTTGATGAAGAAGAGGTTTGTCTTGTAGTGGAAACTTCCTGAACTAAAACCAGGAGCAGCAACAAAGCTTACTACTGTAGATAAGCCTGCCTGTTTGTCTGAATTGCCATCAAAACCAGCTGAGAGAATATATGTGGTTCCTGATCTATCATTGGAAAGAGAGGAGTAAAAGCTGCAAGCTTCTATATTAGCTTCACCAAAAAGACGGAAAAAACGGCCGATTGGTACCTGAACTAGGGTCATATTGCCTAATCAATACCCAAACTTTTTGACTGTGCGTATTTGTACCTGAACTAACAAAACTTTGAAATTGATACCTCAACTTATAAAAATCGGCTTTTATGTACCTATGACTGACACTGTGTCAGGTAATCGGTAAACTAATCAGTCATTATGCTGATGTGGAATTATTTTTAGAAAAATTAAGTTAGTTTAATGAAACGACATCGTATAGCAAAAAAAAAAAAGCGTCTTGTGCGATTCGAACCCGAGTTGGAAAGAAATAGTGTACCCTTATTAACCACTTGTGCCAAGGAAGATACATTGTTAACTACTACCACCACAACTATATAAAATGTATTCTACGAGATTTTAAGATGATACATGTTTCTGAATTAGTTTGAAAGACATGTTTGATTATGATTTTAGACATTTAAGTAGCATTGAGCTGTAGACAAAAAAAATAACAGTAAGCTACTTATATGAAGACATTCTTAACAATTTTTAATTAGCAATAAGCATCATTACATTCATTCTAGTCCAAAAGCATCATCAAACTACCATAGACTCCATTACATATCAGTAACAGAGCCAAAAACCTACACAATCCGATAGCAAGAACACTCCAAACCTTGCTAAAACATCCTAGCCGACATTTAAAACACCCTAACAACAAGGAACTATGACAGAAGTTTAACTTGGTTGGCTTTGTTGGCTTGGTCCTTCTCCACTGTCCATGCCACTTGTGGTTTTAGTCTTTGCCTTCTTTGGCTTCCTAGGCTTGTATGGAACACCTCCATTAGTGCAGGTCAGTGAGTTATGTTCCATCAAACCACATCTGTAGCATTGCATTTTTCGTCCATGATTGGTGACCTTCTTCCCCTTTTTTGGTTCTCGTTTATCCCCTTCTTTCTCTTTTCTGGCTTCTTATTCTGACCCTTAGAAGGCTCTCTCGGTGGTGCTGTCATAGTTGATTCACCTGATTTCTTCCAAAACTTGAGACCATTCATTGCTGAAATGGTATCATTATACTGTGCCACTCATTTGCTTGTCAAATACCAGTCAGAGATGTAGTTTTCTACGTTGAGCTTTTTTAACAACACCACCTTCAAGGCGTGTCTACACGGTATCCCAGTCAAGTCCCACCTTCGACAAGTACAAGTCCTCAGCCGCATATGAACTTTATGGGCTATCCCATTCTCAATCACCTCATAAGTTCCATTAGTGCTAGGAATTGCCACACTACAATACTTCCTTTCTTTCTCTTCTGCTGCAATGACCTTATCAACTTTCAGACTGTGCCTCTTATTCCATTTCTCAGCCTTCTGTTTCCTAAGTGAAATCCGCACCATTGTCTGCCTCCTCATCGTCTCTAACATCTCAACCAAGGGCAGTGCTCGTGCTTTCTCAATAGCATTGTTGTAAGACTCTGAAAAGTTGTTAAGTGCATCTTCACATGATGATTTGGTGCCAAAAAAAGCACGGCTACAGCTTCTGGGATTCCTCTGTTTGAAAGCTTCATAGAATTCAACATCATATGCCTTCAATTTCTTCATGCCTACCTTGTAGTCAGCCTCATTAAAACTGTGAACAATCTCCCAAAATAAAGTCTTCATCTGCGGTTTTTTCGAGTGATATCGCCTCAAATTTCCGTAAATGTGTCTTGCACACATTCGGTGCTCGACTTTAGGCAACTCCTTCTCCACAGCTATTAATAACCCCTGAAATATAGAAAAAATATGAAATCAGTGTAAGCCTTTCCTGAAAGTGTAAAACTAACATTAAATCAGTCAAACCTTTTGTCTATCTGAAATCAATGTGAGACCATCACCATCACGAAGATCAAGATCTTCTTTTAGCTTCTGTATAAACCATAACCAACTCTCTGTATCCTCTACTTGCACACAAGCCCATGCGATAGGGTATATCTGATTATTAGCATCTCTTCCAATAGCAGCAAGCAATTGACCTTTGGTGTCAGATTTTAGGAAACATCCATCGATACCAAAAATAGGTCGGCAATGCGCTTTCCATGTTTTCTTTAGTGCAGCAAAGCAAACATAAAATCTGTCAAAGACCTCAAATTGATCTTCCCTTATAGCTGTTCTAACATCCACAGTGGAACCATCGTTTGACCTGACACATAAATTTAAATAAATATTTTATAATAAACATGAGTATGGCACTTGAATTTAACAATATGAAAAAGACTTACTCAAGTATTTCAAGCTTGTAGTCCTTTATCCTTGCAAATTGTTCATCGTACTCTGCTTGGATCATATCTAAAGCCTTCTTCTTCGCCTTCCTACACTGATCGTCCGTTGCCAGCAAGTTGTAACGCTCCTCAATCTTCGCTTGAATGACTTTTGGTTTCATAGCAGGCTGATTCCTGATCTCATTGACTATTAACTTAGCAATAACACCTTCTGACAATAACCTACACCGACCATCTTTGGTGCAAGTGTGTTCCTCCTGGAAAGTCTTCACCATCCACTGGTTCACTGACTTCTCAAATGAACAATAAATTCTCCATAGACAAGGTTCTTTACTAACAACAGCACATCGAGCCTCACCTTTAATAGCCCCTGATTTTGTCGTCTTGATATTCCAGCCACCCATCAGAGCATATTCCAAAACAGCCTCTTTAAACTCTTCAATACTTACAAATACTTGTCTTATTGCTAACTCACCACTTCCCCTCTTCCATCGTTCGTAATATATGGGATTTTCCTCATCTTCTTCACCGTCAGATGGAGGAGGAGTCCGTACCATGTCACCATCCACCTCATCCTCATCATCTACAATGTCAGCAATTATATTCTCAACACGAGACTCTTCAGCACACACCTCATTAAACCCGTCTCTCAGATTATCAGCTGCCTCTTTACCATTCTCATGACCAGTATCATCGACACTCTCATCACCACTCTCATCACCATCTTCATCTATCTCCATGTATATATCAATATACCCAGTAGAATTTGCCATTTCACACATCTTTTCAAAACTAGGACTGCTATCACATAATATCTTCAGGTCAGAAAGATCTTCAGCCGGCAACTTATACCAGAATCTTTGTCTAGATAATGGAACAGTCAGAGCATTCCTCAAGCCGAGAAACAGTGCATGCGGCTCTGATATAAACCACAGATGGATCATCACCAGTCTCAAACTTTCCTCCATACCATACATTAAAACAAACAACTGGGTCACTGAAATTAACAAAAAAAAAAATACAGGGTATTAGTCACAATCATTTAATCGAACACCATGTATGCATAAAATAAAAATTCTTCTTACACTAGCAAATCTTCAACAAATGGTAATAAAATCGGTCTAGTTATCATATAGTCATACTAGAATAGAAATATATGCATAAAGATTAAGATTTTTCAAACTTTTTTTTAACTCAGAAAATAAATTTTACCTCATTTTCGAAGGATTAAAACGAGTTTTGATTTTGATGTATTAAACTCGCTCTCTTTCTCCAAACCAAGCTACGCTTCACAATCTCTCTCCTGAATTTTTCTAGGGTTCATCGAATTGGAAAAGGATATGAGAGAGGAATGTCGGGGAGGATGGAGAGTTTAATTGATTAGCTAATAAAAGTTTATCGAAAGGTTGTATATTAGTTGTTGTTGATGTTACCAATGAATATCCCTTGGCACAAGTGGTTAGTAAGGGTACTATTTCTTGTTCCCACCAGGGTTCAAATCGCACAAGACGCTTTTCTTTTTTTTTCTACACGACGTCGTTTTATTAAACTAACTTAATTCTTGTAAAAATAATTCCACATCAGCATAATGACCGATTAGTTTACCGATTACCTGACACAGTATCAGTCGTAGGTACATAAAAGCCGATTTTTATAAGTTGAGGTATCAGTTTCAAAGTTTTGTTAGTTCAGGTACAAATACGCACAGTCAAAAAGTCTGGGTATTGATTAGGCAATATGACCCTAGTTCAGGTACCTATCGACCGTTTTTCCCCAAAAAGACAGATTGAGGAGAGTCATGAAACTGAACCAGAACCAACAACATTTTGTCTAAAACTAGAGGAGGAGGCACAAGTTGCAGAAGATGAGTGTGGCCACGTGCCTGACCAAAGAAAACAAGAAGAAAAAGTTCCTGAAGGGTCATCTAAAGCTCTTGAATTGGTGCTTTCTACTGTTGAGAAAGGTGATAACTTTAATAGTTTAACTTGTGAATTTCTGATCAGACCTATGGTATGTCTTCAACTTTGCTTAGTGGAGCATCTGAGAGTTGTCAAGGACTGCAACATGTCGTTTTTTGAACAAGGAGGAAGCTTGAGTGTTGGTAGAAGAAGTAACAATTTTCGGGGTCAAAAAACAGTTTCATACAAGCTTGATTTGCAGGGTTCATTCACTCCTAAAGAACAAGATTTGAGGTCAAATCTTTTTGAAGGGAGAGAGGATGGAGTGATTCTAACTAGCTGCAGTAAACATAGAGGAAGAACAGGAGGCAACACATCCTTTATCAGCTTCATAACTGATCAGAACAAGCTGAGAAGAGATAAACATGAACTGGTGGTGGTTAAAGAGAAGCCAGAACTGGAGGATGAGTATGGGGACAAAACCACACGACCACCTGACCAGAAGAAGGTTAAACTGAGAGTACATGGTCTCATGTTAATGTGCAGGACGTGTGTAGCATCATCTTGGAGAGAAGCAGACAGCTTTAAACTCAACAAAGTGGAGGAATCATCTACCTTAGAAGCTACATGCCTTGAGAAAAGTTACAAGATGTTACTGAGACATGAGAAAGGATTGCAGAGCTATGTATTTGACCCTGGAAAGATTGGAGAAGTGAGGATATCTCTCAAGGCCATATCATGCAATCTGGTGTTGAGTGATCAAGGTTCTATCATCATACAGAGCTTGGATTTGAGGTCAAATCCTTTTTAAAGGAGGAGGGGATGGTGTAGCCATGACCAGAGACCTTGAAGAGGAGCTGAGTGACAATGAGGATGAGGCTGCTGATGAAGAGGACCAGGACCAGAACCAGAAGGACTAGGAGCTAGCCAAAGTCGTGGGGTTTGGTTCAAGACAAGGAGATCAAGATAGACCAGCTTGTTGGTTTAATTTAATTGCAATGCAATGAGTTTTAGTTATTTGGGCTTTTATTTAATTAAAACCAGAGACAAATAGGATTAGTAAACCAGTTTTAATTAGGATTAGAAGGGGATTTCGAAATTCTTAACCAAATTGGTTAAGGATTAGGTTAGAAGTTGTTTCTTGATTTCTTTAAGACTTGTAAGCAGTTTGCTTTGTTTTTCATTCAACTTTTAATCTAAAGGCTTTCAAATAAAGTTGTTTCAAGTCTCTAGCTTTCTCTGTTCAGCTCAAGAACATTGATCTCACTAAGGGAAGAAATTCCTAGTGAACCATCTTAGACAATACAAGGTGATCTTGTGACTTTGAGTAGCAAAACAGCTTATGAGCAATCCATAGCTCTTTAGCAAAGTTCATCATCATCAATGATCATATATCCACAAGCCTTGAAGCAGATTGAGTCTTTGATTCTCTGTTTGCAAGGATTATCAAAGCATTAACCCACCTACAAGAGATCCAGAGAGAGACAGCCATTCCAGGGCTGCACCAGATAGAGCTCTTGTTGTAGTTGTCAGCTAACGAGAGCCACACATCACTGGACGTAGAGAGACAGTGCACCGTACCAAGAAATTCTTCAGTAAGAGTGCCAAAGATCCAAGATTTGACAAGTTGATCCGTACACATCCTAGATTCAAAACGAGGGTTTGGGGTTTGAACGTTGACCACGGTTGTTACCTCTTCTGGAGGAGATGGAATCTGACCAGTGGCAAAGCCCAACAACTTCTGACTATGGAGGAGAGACTCCATTTGAGTCTTCCATAGAAGATAGTTACTGTCACTCAGTTTAATAGTGACAGAACTTGTGATATGAAGACCAGTAGGAAACGGGTATGGATCTTGTTCAGCCATTACAGCACCTGTTAGGGTTATATGAGCTCTGATACCATGTGAATTAAAAGGAACAAAGAGAACTTTAACTGAAAGACTTTACTTGTATTCACTTCATTAAAGAGTTGCTTACAAGGGTTTCAACTATATATACAACTTATCTCTTGTTAACCCTAGTTTCCTTAACATTGGACCACTAGACACGTGTCTCATAGCTACACACACTCCACAGCTCTTAACACTTCGTAACGGCTAGATAAAGCTATATCAAAGTTCTCTCAAGCTGGTGTCCTTGTCTTCTTGCTCTGTCTTTGTACAAACGCTTCATTACTTCCTTTCAGAGTTTGTCGTTGGGCCAATACTCTTCTATCTTCTGTTAGTGGCTCAAGTGTTGATCCACTAAGGCCCATTATGGTCTGTTTACTTACAGTAGTTAGGTTGGGTAGTTCAATCCTCTCAAACATTAAGCAAACCCTATAACATATTAGTGACAGCAGACAAAATATTGAGGCTTCATCTAATCTCTTTGCAACCCCTTTGCTTCTTCATACAGTTTATTTTCTGTTTATCTGTAACATCCTCATCCTCAAGATTCTTGATATTATCCTCTTTCTTTTTGTGACAATAGTATTTCTTTTTTAGCCGCACCAAACCGGAATTGAGTTTGTATCCACGCCAAATCATACCCAGACAATCAGAGCTTTGGTTCGATTCCAATTCTTCACCGGAGACAACCAACGAAACCCAGGTGCACAGTCTGAGTCTTTTCATATTTATCAATATTAAATTCACTATTTTGTGAAAGCCATTATATATATATTTTTTTGGCTTTCATTGATGTTAAGAACATCAGTGTATGTTTTTCATATTACTGGTCACTGTTAGTATGAGAGCTGTGCTAGCTTTAGTTTAAAATCTACACTTGTGTATGCAAGTGCTTTTCATTACCTTTTGGTAAGAAAAATCTCTGAGTCTCTTCTTAGCTAGGTTTTGTTCTTGGCCTTCAGGGGGATCAGCAATCAATGTCAAGGAAACACATGTGTGTGCTTATCTCCAGCTTTAATTACCAATGCTTATACCTTTGTCTCTGTACAAAACGCAGCCGCGTTAGACAAAGAAACGAGGAGAAGAGAAAAGAAAGGAATGAGGAGTAGAAAAGAAAACAATACAAGTGAAGGATCTTATAAATTCCAGCTGATTATTTAAAATGGCTTAAAAAAAGCTTTATCACTGAAAATCCTACCAAATAATTAATTTAATATTTTTTTTAATATTTACAATTGAGAATTTACTTTTAAAATAAATATAAATTCACAAACATTGTTAACTTCGGTTTCATATATACTATTACATATAAGATTATGTACAACGCAAGTAAAAAAGATTTTATATAATAAAATTAGTGTAAAGATTATATGTTATAACTTAGTCAGTTTTTTTTTATTTCAAACGTTCTAATTAACTATATCGATGACATGGTTAACTTTGTTTTCATATATAAGATTACATACTTCTACAAGTTTCTAACAAACACGTGTATTATAAATAGAAACAATAATTTCATTTTATTTATCTGTATAGAAATATTTTGACTTATAATGAAACAAAAATTTATTTTTTCATCATGAAAATCATTAGTTTTTTTTAAATGGTATAGAAATAAAAATTCAATTCATGAAACAACAATATATCTAAGAGAAAGAATAAGTTAACTCTACTTACTCCAATTGACGGTAACTGTTTAAAAAAAAACTATTGATTGTTGTTTTTTACGACATTAACATAGAATTACAAAAAAGAGAATTAAT
This sequence comes from Hirschfeldia incana, assembly GCA_026261945.1. Taxonomy (NCBI): domain Eukaryota; kingdom Viridiplantae; phylum Streptophyta; class Magnoliopsida; order Brassicales; family Brassicaceae; genus Hirschfeldia; species Hirschfeldia incana. The sequence continues at coordinate 2,136,529 of JABCMI010000030.1, forward strand.
GCTTGCTTTGTCGGTTAATATTTCTTTTAGTTAAGAATTAATAGTAAAACAAATAGTTAAGATTATTGTACAAGATTATGAAAGTTAATGCTTGCTTTGTTGGTTAATATTTCTTTTAGTTAAATATATAATTATTTACGTTTTTCAATGTTTATTTGATAAGGACCAAGAAATGATGTCACAGTTTCCTCAACTCTTGAATGATTTCGATTACTAATCCTTCCCTTTGCTATTGTTGTTGTTGCTGTTAGCTTAAAAGTGTTATGATGTCTCATGTTTAAGAACTGTATCACCTGTTTTTCTTTCAATAAATTATCTCTTTATCAAGCTTCTTGGGATCCAATTATGTTTCAGACTCTCATATATATAATGAGGTTCTTTTCTCTCCTCTAAAGGTGTACACGTCGACATGTCATAAAGATTGTGGGTCCTATTAATTGTCTGGTTTAATTTGGTCGAATGGGTTAAGAGTTTGGTTTGATTTGAGTCTTTAGCTTTTGGTCTGATAAATCTGTGAAACAATGCGTTTTGTGTTCCATCTGATTAGGGCTCCGACGTTATTCTCCTCCTAGAACTCAACCTCACCGTCTCGGCTTTTCATAATTTATATCATTACCTTCTATGTTGTTGTTTCTTGACCTCCCATGTGGTTCAATGTATTTGTTTTAATTCTGCCATAATTGTTAATCACATTAAATCCAGAATACATGTCGACGCCTCCGTTTCCTTCATCTCAAATCTATAAATATGAGCCGGTTGAGAGATCAGAAACGCAACGCCAATTGTTATTTTGTGAAATTCTGTTTGTATATGCTATGTTTATACTAACTAAATCATTGTATCTGGATTGTTAGATAGGTTATAGAAGCATCGTCTCTTCTCGACAGAGATCATTGAAGCCTTGAAAGCCATCACATACAGTTTGTACACTAACTGTTGTAAGGTTGATATTCTAGGTCCCAAACATACAGCTTGTTCAGCTTTGACGTCGTGCACAGTATGGCGTCTTCCATATCCCCGCTAATATGGAAGGTATATATTTCTTTTCTCTCAGGAATACATAAATAACTTATGAGGCTTATCCTCTTATCATTTCTATGTGCAATGAACAAAAAGAACCAGATCATTATCATAGGTGGTGCCAGTATGAGAGTGTGGCATGAGAAGATGAGCAGTAATTGCTTGAGATCGTGGGGGATGCTGGTGTTTTGCTTCTTCAAAGAGAGATCCCAGACTCAATCAACATTCAAGTTGCTAAGGTTCGTATCAAGTTTCTTACCAATCTTGATTTTCTTCAAAGGACGCATCTTTAAGTTTAGATATAACATTTGGATCTGGAATGTAGATTGATCATATATTCTCTCTGTTTCTAAAAGATTGATCTTTTAGAATTTTCACACTTTTTAATAAAACATATTAAAATTTAGCTATAAATGCATTGTTTTCTGTAATTTTATATTTCATGTATTTTTAAACCAATAAGCTTTTACAAATTGCAATTAATGTTTTTGAACTTCACAATTTTTCTTTATTATTTTACAAAAATTGTATTGGAAATATAAAACCTCAATCTTTTTGAAACAATTTTGTTTTCTCTGGAACATCAATCTTTTAAAAACGGAGACATTATTTTTTGGAACCATCAAGTTGAGATTGCCATTGGAACATTATGTTTAGTTGAACTGAGGTTGGTGCGGGATGTGTTGCAGAAGAGAGCAATTGTTCTTGTCATCCTTGACGTGGGAGGAATGTATACACCAACCCCTAATGAGTTATTGGATTCAGTCGGCGGCATGGGTCTCAGCCAATTCTTGCGAGGCATCTATGATAGACAGGACACTTCGCAACCATTGTCTTACCCTGGATTCCAAGAGGATTCGACACTATGAAGGTGTTATGCAACTATGGTTCTCAACTAGATAGATATAGTAGTTTTCAAAATTACAACTCTTTCAACTTCTTGTAGCCATTGGCTGTAAAAACTACTTTTTCTTGATAAATTTTGCATATTATTCAAAAAAAAAAGTGTGAGACACTGATCATGGTGTGTTTAAATGTCAATTGCAAGTTCTGCGAAAAGGCGTTTGGCAGATTACATACTTTTTTAAGAGAATTGGCGTAACGATGAGATAAGTGGAGTTTGAATTCTGAAATGTTATAAAAATCTGTTGATGACGACTCTATACAGATTATCATGTTCTTCTGTTTTTTTTTTTTTGTGCACCTATCATGTTCTTGTGTTTTATAATCAACATTTCTCTCAAGTTTATAGTGGGCTGTGTATATTATTAAGCAAAACCACATTGTGTTGTCGTGATCACAATCCTCTTAATATTTTCAACTATATGTTTCCACCTTTGGGCTTCTTCTAATTAGTTTATTCCTAATTATCTGATGAAGAAAAAGGTTATATCTTTTTCAATTCAAATAACAAAAAAAAAGACACTGAAGTGTTAGCACAAAATAAAACCATCGGTCAAATTATAATACTTTTTCGTTGCCGGCCATTGACTTCATATACATTTTCGTTTAATGAAATATACAAGCTTAGACATTCTACACACACAATCACTCACTCCCCTTTTTCTCACACTTCTTCAACCTTTTTCATCTACAACAGCACATCGTATGTTTTCCCCTCATCAATATAAAATACATTTAACTTTGATTTCAAAACTACAGCAACACATGTAATTTCCCAGTTCTATGAATTAAAATATGAGGAGACTTTCTCTCCTAGACGAGCTTTTCGAGAGCGGTCCTTAACCAGTAGTTCGTTGACTTTCCCCTAAAGCTACTACCTTTTACCCGCAAGATTTTGTTCAAAATTTCAAATTTCTTTCCTTTCTGGGATTATCTTTTGGTCCGAAGAACGTTTTGAAGGATTGCACACCGGGTTCTTCCCCCGACTCCTGTCAGAGGGACCGCCGACCGGCCTTTCTTCTTCCCGGCGACGCCGATAGACATGCCTGCCAACCTGTTCCATCGTTGCCCTGCTCCTATGATTCTCTCTGTGCTTGTAAATGGGTGTTTGGCGGAGCTTTTGCTCTGTCTGAGTTGACTACTGGGGATTCCTGGTTTTGCATTATCTCTACGATAGTGCTACAGATAGCTAAGCACTTTGTCGAAAGGTGATTTTAATACAGACTTCGGGGGATTCCCTTAAGTTGTAGAAGCACTGTCCCCTTCTAATTCAGCTTATTACTCTCGCTTAGACTCTGAGGCTTGTCAAGACTTGCCACTAAAATGGCTCACCGCAGAATCTCTTCAGTGGAGAGAGGAAAGGGTCTTGCTTTTGATTCCCAACTCCCCCTCTGCACTGCTAGGGTTAAAGCCCTGAAACCTGACAATACTGACCTACTGCGCAAACACTCACTTACACTCATTGGTCGGGTGACAAATAAATCAGCACAAAAAGTCTGGTCCCTAATTCCCTTCTTTACAGAGCACTGGAAAACAGAGTTCAAACATGTGGATGCAGATCTAGGAAATGGATTATTCCAATTCCAATTCGAGAGTGAAGCAGATTTACAAACGGTTCTGGAGCAAAGGCCGTATCACTATGCCCGTTGGATGGTCATTCTACAGCGATGGGAACCTACAATTTCACCCTCTTTCCCCTCGCTAATTCCTTAATGGATTAAAGTCCAGGGCCTTTGGACATAACCAATGCTAAAAGTCATTGGAAAAGATATAGGTCTGTATGAAAAGGCGGAGATCACCAATCTGACAGCGAGAATGCGAGTCCATGTTGATGGCCTACTCCCACTAATTAAACATTATGTGGTGGAATTCTCCAATGGCGAAGTTCAAACCACCTTGGTTTATGAAAGACTCGACAAGCACTGTGCAAAATGTCTGAAATTTGATCACGAAATCAAAGACTGCTTGGTGGCTAGAGCTGAAGAACGAGCAGAAAGTGATACCGGAGAGGAGTCAAATAAGCGTTCAGCTTCTCTCACAGTAGGTGCTGCAGCTTCAGTGGGGGGAGGGGAATCCTATACCTCAGACCACTTGGATCAAAGTAGACGAGAGCAGCCCCAGAACAATCGAGCTTTCCAGTTCTCAGCTTCTAATACAGGAGGAGACTATCGAAGTAAACAAAACAAAGATCTGAGAGACAGACTGCCTCACAAAGAGTTTAAATCCCAGACTCAACACTGGCAGGAGAAAGGACACAATAGGAGAACTAATCAAGCAAGAGAGAGCTCAAGACGTGATGGCCGATCTTCTCATCATGAGTATTCTAATAGGACTCTGCCTGGGCAGCCAAGTAGGAGTTTCTACAGAGAAATATCTAGGAAGTCACCTGAAGCTAGAGACAGTGGATCGTCGGCAGCAAAGAGTATCCGTGTAAAATCAGATAGGGGGATTCCCCTCCCGGAAAATAATATCGATATTCCATAGGAAGCTTTAAGGGAAGCTGTGGGAGAAGTGTGAAATGCCATGCTCCAGTATACAAAACGTGCAGATCCTACGAAGAGGGAAGCAACGCTGGAGCGTTTTCGTCAAGCTGAAGAACTTGGTGAGATGGAAGACAGATGGTGAGAACATCACTAAATGCTGCTGCAGACAGGATAATAACGCAAGCTGCAGAAACTCCAGAAAGGGTTCCAGTGATTCAGCGCCTAGGTCCAAGCTCAATCTCACCCTCCAATATCCCTTTAAGACCGCTAGAGCCTTCTCCTAACTCTCAAGAAAGATTACCGGCTCCTCTTAGACTAGGAAACCAAGCTATTCCACATTTGGAGAATCATGATAATAATACAAAGTTAATGACAGAGGGATCAAGCGGTCAAAGACCAGCCTCCCTGAGACTGGGCCCAGCAAGGAAGACTCCTGTGAGCATTGACACATATGCCCCTCCAGTAAGCTCCAAAAGAAAACCAGGTCGACCCCCTGGCAGGAAGGCTCAGGTGACTACAAATCTTCCTCTAGTTCCACCAGCTAAGAAAAGAAGAGTTCCTCAGGTGAAAGGCTCTCCAGCTCGACGAAAAACTCCACTGTCGACAGCTCCTTCTAGGAAAGCCAAGACAAAAACTGGAACTGCTTCTCTTAGGGAATCGGGTTCTGTCACAAGCTCTGAGAACCGTCCACTCTGTAACATGATACCAGCTACTTCGAGGCGTCGGATGGATTTCAGATTCCTTATGATCATCATATTCTGGTCCCTCCTACGGGGCATTGAGCTTAAGGGCTTGGTCTGTTTTGGAAGGAGGGAGTTCAAATCACTATACTAGCTGCTAATGCTCATGTAATTGATACAATGGTGGAATTTGAAGGAAAAAGCTTTTATTCTTCTTTTGTTGATGGAAGTACTGACAGAATTCAAAGAAATAACCTGTGGGCGAATCTATTGTCTCTGTCACAAGCAAGGGAGGCACCATGGTTCGTAACAGGCGATTTTAATGATATCTTATCAAATGACGAAAAGGAGGGCGGTACGGTGAGACCAGAGGGTTCTTTCTCAGATTTGAGAACATTCTTTTCAGAAGAAGATCTTTTTGATCTGCAGATTCGGGTGAGAGCTTATCGTGGAGAGGAGTAAGAGGTACTCACCTAGTCAAATGTAGGTTAGATATAGCAGTTTCAAATACCTTATGGGCGGAAGATTATCCGACTGCTCGCTGCCAGTATCTTGAGCTTGAGGGCTCTGATCACAGGCCCTTTCCATCCTTCTTTGATAAGGGAGCACGGAGAAGACGAGGTTTACTCCGTTATGATAGACGACTGTGCAAAAATGATGAGGCAAACAATTTAATCTCTGATACTTGGCGTGAAGCTCATCATGCTCCTGTTAGCGAAAAGCTCATGTCCACTACGAGTGCCTGTTATGATATTTTTGTGTAGGGTCGTTTGAGTACTACGGAACACTAGAAGACTAGAGAATTGATATCAGTTTATATGTGTTTAGAAGAGAAATCGAGGCAAAGATACGTGTATTATTGAGTATATGTGGGATTACAACGTTTGGGGTGTATGAACCCTAGTTATATCGCCTAACTCTCTAGTCTTTATGCCTCAGAATGTCGATCCCTTGTTCTAGGGTTTGGGCTCCCCTTTTATAGTTGATGTATGTCGGCTGAAGTAGGGCAAACTCCCTAATATTTGCGAATATAGAAGTTTCCCCATGATTTGGGAAACTTCCATATTGTTGCGGAGGGTCGGACCCTGGTTCCTTTCGGCAGGGGATGGACCCTGGGGCCTTCGAGTATAGGCTGGACCTTGGGTCCTTCTTATGAGAAGTGTCTGGAAATCAAGGGCCCCTTCGGAGGCTGGAGAAATCTTTAGCCTTGGATATTTTTCCCCAACAGTTTGCCCCTTATTCCTTGATTGCTTCGTGGGAATCAAGGGATAACATGTGATCTTGGACCTTGGCATTATTTCTTCAAGTAGGAGAAGGGCCGAAGTCATAATTCGAGTTGAGGTTCAAAGCACGATGGTTTGGACGGAATGTGCCTTACAGAAAGAAATTAGGATCAAAGCCCGGTTGTGAATGTGCTAGGTCGGCTGAGTATCCCGACAATGGTTTTTGGAAATTTTCCGAATGAGGATTTACGGCTGATTTCCTAGTTTTCTATTTTTTCCATCTTCTTTTCTTCTTTCCATTTGCGCGACAGAAAAATGGGAAATTATTTCGGGTATATATTCGGATACCCCAATGCCCTTGAATAGCACAAACCTAGGGCTTTCCCATTCTTCTTTACCCTGAGCCAATGTCGAACGACCCTGCTTTCATGGGATCATCCTTAGCTTTCGGTGTTTGGGGACACGTTAGACCCCGACGCTTATTTGGTGATCCCTTTGACTCCCTAGTTTTGACCCCGAGCGTGGTCTCGAAGGTGGATGACGGAAGGACTCCCATGGCTCATATTCGCCCACGTCACTTTCGTTCCTTCGATGCCTTGGGTGAAGACGAGGATGGTCCGAAGTCGGACATTGGGAAAGAGGATCTGACCGAGATGCGTCGCAGATATTCCCTTCCTGATATGATGGGAATGAGGTGTGCGGGAGAATTTGAACGAGCTCCTGACGGTTGAAGGGGCGAGATAGCAATCTTTGAGGCTTATTTAGAGGTCGGTTTTAGGGGTGGCATCCCCTCTTTGATTGCGGAGGTGGCATCATACTTTGAGTGTTCTCCTTTGCAGCTTATGCCCGCTACATGACGTACTTTGATGGCTATTCAGGTGTTAGGAGAGCTTCACAGCATTCCCTTTGGATTGCCTGAGGTTCTGTACTCTTACTCATTTGTTCCCTTATCGAGCAAAGAGGGCTTCTATCAGATATGGTCCCACGATGGTGAGCCTTTGGTAGATGAGCCTTCTCGGGGTATTCGTGGTAGTTTTCCTACGCACGATTCTTGGGATATGAGGTACGTGTTCATGAAGGTTGAAGGCGATCCTTGCTATCCTTGCATCTTGCGTCCAGTGGGTAAGTTATTTCTATCTCCCCAGACACAGGTATCATGTTTATTAAATTTTCCTGGGCTTTCGCAAAGGTGGCTCGACCGGTTTTTCAGGCAGGTGAGACTTTGGCGAAGTGGGCGCAAGGTATTCCTAGGCGCTTTCGTTGGATTCTGTTCCTGATGCATCTGATATCTCTGCGTCATAGCCGTATTTGGGGTAATGGAGTTCTTTCTCTCTCTTTTTCTTTCCTTTTTATGGCGTAGTCGTAACTTAGTGATATATTGATTTTCCAGGCGGGATCCCTATGGCTTCAATATTGTCGGTGTATGAAGAATATTGCAGAGCTAGGCCTCAGAAGAGGAAACCTTGTGCTTCGTCTCCCTCTATCCCCTCGGCCGCGGCTTCCTTGGCTCCGAGGAACGTTAGGGGAAACAGGTTTCCCAGTTTAGGTCGGCGTGTTCCCCCGCACGAGGAGATTCTTTTTCTCTGGAGGCAGCTCCGGGAATTGATCTCCAACCAGGCTCTCACCGTGCAAAGGGCTTGGGAGCAAGCTCGCTGGGATCCTGTGAGAGGGTGGTCGGAAAGGGATGTCGACCAGCGTAGGTCATTCGGAGGATCCGGCCGATGGGGACCTATTGGAGGGCCTATCCGGAATTTGGCGAGCAATGAAGGTGGACTTGGCGCTTTTCCTCCGTTCCGTCGGGAGCCGCACCTTTAATTAACTAGCAATACTTATGTTTTTCTTGCTTTATGTCGCTGTCTTTCTGCTGAATTCTTAATGGCTTTCCTCCTTTCGAATAAGAACCCTTAATAGTTAATAATACTTATTGCTTTTTTTGCCTCTATTCCACCTTTTGTTTATCAAGCTTGTATCTTGCACCAAGATCGCCTTTTGATAGGAATGTTTGCGGCTATGCGGCTTTCGAGTCGTGGTTGTTTGACAAGATGATTGAGCGATTCAAAGGAGGGATCAGTCCCTGTTTTGAATTCGTCGTCTGGATCCTGAATCCTGTTAATGATTAGATCAAGACCTGAAATCATTTGACAAAGCATTAGATCTTGTAATCCAATCTTAAAAACATGATTTTTAGTTTTAGGAATGTAAGATCGTTGCTGGGAACTAGAGAGTTCCAGCTTGATTTGAACCCTGAAGTTCTCGGACCCTTGAACTCGAAAGTTCTTGGGGTCTAGAACACTTAGGTTCCTTACCTAGGCCCTGAGGCCGTTTTTCAACCCGGAGGTTTGTCTATTGAATCCTGAAGTTTTGGTTAACCTATGGGTCCTGGGACCTTGGTTTTAACTTAGGGGATATTCCAAACCTGGAGGTTAATACCTCTGGATCCTAAGATCTTTGGTAGTTCCACTGGGTTGGTATCATGATTTTTGAAATCCTTGATCCTAAGGGTCTTTTAGACTTGAAAGCCTTTGATTTTTTAGGTGATCTTTACGAATCCGAAGATTCCTTAAACTTGAACCCGGAGGTTCTAGACCGTGATGACAACATTGAATCATGAGAGATTCGAGACCCCGGAGTCGTTTTGAACCCTGAGGTTCTTGACCCGGAAGCTGCGGACCTTAAAGTTTTACGAAACCTTGGGATTCTTCAGACCCCGAGGTCTTGTGGAACTCTGAGGTTTTTTGAACCCTGTGGTCTTGGACCCTTAGGTCTGTGGAACCCTGAGGTTCTTTGGACCCTTGTGGGAACCGAAATTCGCACTGTCGATTTTAGTTAAGTTTTATCGAAGGAAAACTAAGTAAACCTAGTTTTCCCTGAAGGCTCGGATTCTCTGCGACAACCAAACGAAATTGATAAAAAGAAAATAATGCGGAAAAGTTGCGCTAAGGCGTTTATTAAACTGATGGTAAGATGAATACAATATTCTTCCGAAAAAAAAAAGGAAGTAGAGATACGCTGAAGAGGAAACAACGGAAATATAGGAGACAAGACGTTCTAAGTCTTGCTCCGCTAGTCTAGCCTCCTAAGTCCTAAGTTCCCTAAGCTAGCAGGAATCTCTCTAAAACCCTAGATTTCGGATCTGGTCTCTCTCTCGGTGATTTTCGCTCTGCCCTCCTTTGTCTTCCTAAGCTCCTTTATATACTCCTTCCTATGACGGTCTATTCTCCTCCTGGGCCGCAAGGCGGGCTTTTTCCATTTTCGTCGACCTTCATGTTTATCTTCGGGAAACTTGACATTTATCCTTCCGGAAACTTAGGATTTATTTTGTTGCGTAAATCGCCGTACCTATCTTAGATAATCGTAAACGGGTTGTCCGATCGCGTTTGGTCCCTTTCGGGCCGTTTCGAGGACTTCCGCTGTTTTTTACGATTTCTTCGGAAGATCTCCAATCCTTCGTAGAGTTGAGATGTGTGGTGTCTTAGATAACCATCATCGTTTCGTATGAACGATTTAAGATCTTTCTTTCCGTTGATATCTTACGAGTTTCCGAAGTGTTATCGACGGTTTTTAATTCAGAGTAAGAACGGGAGCTTTGTATGCGGAATCCTAATGATTCATTCCGCGAGGACTTGGGAAGGACTCAAGGCGCAGATTACTGATGGTCGGGGCCTGGAACTCGTGCACGGAAGATTGTCGTTCGAGGACCCGAGGCAGCACGGGCGCTAGGCGCCCGGCGCCTAGAGGCAAGCACGGGCGCTAGGCGCCCGGCGCCTAGAGGCAAGCACGGGCGCTAGGCGCCCGGCGCCTAGAGGCAAGCACGGGCGCTAGGCGCCCGGCGCCTAGAGGCAAGCACGGGCGCTAGGCGCCCGGCGCCTAGAGGCAAGCACGGGCGCTAGGCGCCCGGCGCCTAGAGGCAAGCACGAGCGCTAGGCGCCCGGCGCCTAGAGGCAAGCACGGGCGCTAGGCGCCCGGCGCCTAGAGGCAAGCACGGGCGCTAGGCGCCCGGCGCCTAGAGGCAAGCACGGGCGCCTAGGCGCCCGGCGCCTAGAGGCAAGCTCGGGCGCTAGGCGCCCGGCGCCTAGAGGCAGCACGGGCGCTAGGCGCCCGGCGCCTAGAGGCAAGCACGGGCGCCTAGGCGCCCGGCGCCTAGAGGCAAGCACGGGCGCCTAGGCGCCCGGCGCCTAGAGGCAAGCACGGGCGCCTAGGCGCCCGGCGCCTAGAGGCAAGCACGGGCGCTAGGCGCCCGGCGCCTAGAGGCAAGCACGGGCGCCTAGGCGCCCGGCGCCTAGAGGCAAGCACGGGCGCTAGGCGCCCGGCGCCTAGAGGCAAGCTCGGGCGCTAGGCGCCCGGCGCCTAGGGGCAGGCTGCGGTCTGCTTGTTTCCTTCGGTTTGCGGGTGTTCGTATGCATTCTTCGGAGGATTTTTCGTACGACAAATAGTCTTAGCCGTTGATTTCGAGATAACCGTTTTTGACCCCAACAGTTAGCCCCCCAGCGTGGAAGACGCGAGAGCGATTTTGCGCGCGGAAGATCTTATGTTTGAAAAATCGAAATCTTCGGCTATGAATATTTTATTCCGAAAAATCCCACTATCCTTTGATTTCTTATAAGTAGTACTCCACCCCCTCTCATTTCTCACCCACCTTCCCCTTCTCAATTCTTAGAAAGTATGGCTTCCTCTCTAAACGAAAAGAAAGATTCCGACGTCGAAATGAGCGAGGCCAACCAAGTCTCGCCGGCGCGAGAGGTTCCTGCCCTTACGCAGACGTTTGTCGAGGGGTTCAGTTCTTTTCAGGAGAAGATGGAGCGACGCCGTGCCTTGATGGAGTCCAGAGTGGCCGGTCCTAGTGCTTCTCCCGTTTCGACTCCTGGACCCGACGTTGTTTTAGCTCCAGATTCCACGGTTTCGGTTCCTGAGAATGTTGTTTCTCCATCCTCTACGATTCCGGCCCCTGAACCCGATATCCCTTCGCCTGCCGGAGAAACTGTTGTTCCGGAGCAAGCGCTCGGCGTCCAGGCTCGCCCAGACGGCTCTTCTTTGGCGCCAATACTGGTTTCAGAGGATGCGGCGGAAGTCATGCCTCCCCCTCCGGAAAAGAAGAGGGAGATCGTTCTAGGACTTCCCGCATCCAGTGCTGTTCCGCCATCGAAGGGACGTTCGAGAGCTGGAGCTACTGGATCAGCGAAGAGGAAAAGGTGTGCAAAGAGCGAGGAAGGCGAAGTTTCGGCAAAGCTAACGCACCACCGCTCTAAGGTATTTTCGTGAGATCCCCTTTTCTTTCACTGACTCTTTCGATTCTCACGTTTCTTTTGTGCAATCAGTTTGTGTCGCTGATCGACGGGATGCTTGGAGATTGCGGATTGGAGGTCACACGTTTGTCCCAGGAGCTGGATTCGTCGCGAGAGGCCCTGAAGCGTACCGAGGCTGTGCTTCAATCGATCGAGAGCACTCATGCCGCCCAGATATCGACGCTCGAAGCTAGGATCAGCGATCTCGAACGTGACTTGGGAAAGACTGTGAGTTCTCTGCTCAAGGCGAAGGAGGAGAAGAAGAGCAAGTCCTCGGAGGTCCGACGTCTCAGGAGGAGGATTCAGCGCTTCGAGGAGACGGGAGCTTGCACTACGACGGAGCTTACCGACCCATCCTCTTCGGCAGCCCTGGTTCCGGACTCAGAGGTCCAGGGTACCGGATTCGTCGCGGACAAAGGCGGTGAGGAGGTCGGTGCAGGCGATGGCGAGGCTGCTCTTGCTTCGGGCGAGTCGGCGGACGAAGGCGGCGTTCCGGAGGACGCCTAGGTTGATCAATCCCTTGAAGGGATTTTTATTTTGATTGTATTTCGGCCGTTGGTTGGCCATTATGTATGGTTTCGGGACTGGCCGTTGGTGGCTTTGAATCCCTGCCCTTTTAGGGCATTGTAATGAACTTGCTGTTTGCGTTTAAGAAATATTTTGTGTTTAGAACTTCTGTTTGTCAAAGTTAGAGGGGCAGGATATGAGTTGTCGTCTCATTCCTGCCTCCCTGATGATCACCGAATCTGTTGCTTGTACAAAGCGAGATTTTCCTGCGGTTTACGACTTACGCGAAAATTCGTGGAAACGCACAGATTCGAGTGAAGAGACAAGTTTTGGGATCTCGCGTCGTTGACGCTTTGCCTGTGAGATGTTAGGATACCAGCAAGGCTGGGTTTAGGGCAAGACCTAGGTTTACTCTCAGACTAAGGCTGTGCGATGACAAATCGGCTTTCGTTTTGCCTGTTTGTGATTTTAACCTGATTCGTACCGTTTTAAAATCCGCGAAGTGGTATCGGCTTATATGATTTGTCTGGGCACGAATCGAGCTACTTCCTTTACGAAGTGCTGAACCAAATTTGGAGTTTTTGTATAGCGCGCTATGGGATCCTTGTCGGATGTAAAAGAGCCTACCCTTAGGTGGCTTGTCTGTTTAGGACGTTAGAGTTCGTTTGTTGTGATCAGCAACAACGATATGATGCCGTTTAGAAGGCGTGTGAAGGTTTTATTCGAAAAACGAATGTTCAGGCACGAAGCGACGTCTCGCAGTGCTTTGAAGTTTGTTTTTCTTATGCCATAAAGGATTATAGACTTTTAGGAATCGCGGAGCGTTTCCGGATGGTAGTTTATGATGTATTTAGTGGATACTGGATCCGTTATTGAGGCTGTTAAGCGATTTGATTGTAGAAAGTTTTCGAAAGTTAGGTTTTTTCCGAAAATTGTGGGAATGTACGAGTGCACGCACCCCATCCCCCCCCTTTTAAATCGGGGGGATAGCTGAACCCGCCGGTTGGCGGGTTGCCTACGTACCTCTTTCGAGGATCAAGCCACCTCGTAGTTCTGTTATCCACGTTTTATGTTCTAGTGGTAGTATTTCTTGAGATGCATCGCATTCCAAGTTCTCGGGATTTTTACGTCTTGCATGTTTGCGATTTGATACGAACCTGGTCGGACGACTTTTATGATTTTGTATGGTCCTTCCCAGTTCGCTCCCAGTTTTCCTGCGTTTCGTTCGGCAGTGTTTTGGAAGACTTTACGTAAAACCAGATCACCTTCTTTGAATCTGCGATGGCGTACGTTCGCGTTGTAGTATTTTGCGGCGGCTTGCTGATAATTTTGAATCCGGATGAGGGCTTGGTCGCGACGCTCGTTGACGAGATCAAGATTATCCAGTAGCATGGCGTTGTTCAGGTCTTCTCGTTCGGGAAGAAACCTCCCCCGTACGCCGGGGAATTCGACTTCCGCCGGAATCATGCATTCTGCTCCGTAAACGAGAGCGAAGGGAGTTTCCCCCGTTGCTCGTCTTGGAGTGGTTCGATGAGACCAAAGGACTCCTTCGAGTTCTTCCGCCCACCGTCCTTTCTTGGCTTCTAAGCGCTTCTTGAGTCCGTCCAGGACGGTTTTGTTTATGGTTTCAGCCTGTCCGTTGCACTGCGGGTATCTGGGAGTTGACTTGTTAAGTCGTATTTTCCATTTCTCGCAGAACGCCTCGAATCGTGTGGAAATAAACTGAGACCCGTTGTCCGTTACGATTTCGTATGGGACGCCGTGTCTGGTTATGATGTTTTTCCAGACGAAATTCTCGACTTGTACGTCCTTGATGCTTGCGTAGGACTCTGCTTCCACCCATTTCGAAAAGAAGTCCGTGAGGACCAGTAGGAAACGTTTCTGTTTCGATTTGTGTAGAGGTCCGACGATATCCATTGACCATCGCATGAATGGATACGGAGATGAGATAGAGGAGAGGATTTCTGCGGGCTGATGAATTGTCGGAGCGTGCCGCTGACACTTCTCGCATTTCCGAGCGAACTTCTCGCAATCCTTTACCATAGTGGGCCAATAGAAACCGTGGCGTTTTATTTTCGTTGCGAGAGATCTTCCGCCGGAGTGGTTTCCGCACGATCCGGAATGAATCTCTTCCATAATTTTTCTCGCCTTCTCTCCTTCTGCGCAAGTCATGAGAGGTCCGGAGAATCGCCATTTGTAGATTTCGCCTTCCACGGTTACGTATCGTGCTGCCTGGACTTTGATTTTCCGGGCTGCCCATTTTTCCGCGGGTAAGGTGCCATCTACGATGTAGGCTCTGATAGGTTCTAGCCAGGGAGCGTCGCAGCCGTAGTCTGTTTGGTCTGCGTCGTCTTCCGGCTGGTCTTCGTTTTCTTCGGCGCCTTCGATCTGCGCTCTGATCAGGTTGGCGATTACCGGTGGTCCGATGCTCGGGTGCTCGATGAATTCGACGGGGATTATTCTCTTAAGCCCCGGATCTGAGCTTGAGGCTAGAGCAGCTAAAGCGTCGGCCTGGACGTTTTCCGAGCGGGGAATCCTGGTTAGCGCAAATTGCTGAAAATCGTTGGCCAAGTCTTGGACGACCTTCAGATATGCGTTCATCCTTTCGTCCCTTGCTTCGTATTCTCCGCTGAATTGATTTGCGACTAACTGAGAGTCGCAGTAAGCGTGAATATTTTGAATCTTCAGTCCGTGGGCTAGTCGTAGGCCAGTAATTAGCGCCTCGTACTCTGCTTCGTTGTTTGATGCGTGAAAATCTAAGCGGAATGATTGCTCGAGGATTTCCCCCGTTGGTGAAGTGAGTCGGATCCCGATTCCGGATCCTTGCTTGGATGAGGATCCGTCAACATAGAGATCCCACGTTGAACCAGGCTCCTTGTTAGTTAAATCCGCCGTGGGTAATTCTACCAGGAAATCCGCGAGTACCTGCGATTTCGTGCAGGTTTTTGGTCGATATTCGATATCGTACTCGCTTAGTTCGATTGCCCACTTCGCGAGTCTACCAGACTGGCTTGGACTGTGTAGAACCGTCCGTAGCGGGAAAGTGGTAAGTACCACGATGGTATGAGATTGGAAATACGGTCTAAGTTTTCTCGCCGAGGTTATAACGGCGAGTGCCAACTTTTCCATTAGCGGATACCGAGTTTCGGCATCCAGCAACGTTTTACTAATGTAAAAGACTGGCTTCTGTTCTCCGAATTCTTCTTGAATCAGAACACCACTGACTGCTGACGCGGACACTGCGATGTAGAGGAACAAGGGTTCTCCGACTACGGGTTTCGCGAGGATTGGAGGTGTGGCCAGATATTGTTTCAGCTGTTGGAAAGCTTTCTCGCAATCCTCTGACCACTCGAACTTTTTGTTCCCCTTCAAAGTTTCGTAGAAAGGGAGGCACTTATCCGTGGACCGCGAGATGAACCGGTTTAAGGCCGCGACTCGTCCGGTCAGCCTTTGAACTTCCCGCTTGGTTCTCGGGGAGGCCATCTCTATCAGTGCGTTGATTTGTTTTGGATTAGCCTCTATTCCGCGGAATGTTACGAGGTATCCGAGAAATTCGCCCGATGCTACGGCGAATCTGCATTTAGCTGGATTCAGTTTCATGTTGTGTTGGTTTAATCTCTCGAAGCATTCCTCTAGATGGAGTACGTGGTCGTGTTCGTCGAGAGATTTTACCAGCATATCGTCGATGTATACTTCCATGGTTTTTCCGAGTTGTTCAGCAAACATTCGATTGACGAGCCGTTGATATGTGGCGCCGGCGTTCTTTAGGCCGAAAGGCATTACTTTGTAGCAATAGGTTCCTCTGTCGGTAATGAATGCTGTCTTCTCGCGATCGTCGGGATTCATCATGATCTGATTGTATCCGGAGAACGCATCCATGAATGATAGAAGTTTGTTTCCCGCGGTTGCTTCGACTAGACGGTCGATGTGCGGGAGCGGAAAACAGTCCTTCGGACATGCTTTGTTGAGGTCAGTGAAATCAACGCACACCCGCCATTTCCCGTTCTTTTTCTTGACGACGACGGGATTGGCGAGCCAGTCGGGATATCTTACTTCTGTTATCGATCCGACTTTGAGGAGCCTTTCGACTTCCTCATTAACCGCGGTCGCTCGTTCAGGACCTAGCTTTCGCCTCTTTTGTTTCACGGGTTTATGAGTTGGATCGATGTTGAGTTCGTGACATGTTATGTTGATGTCGATTCCCGGCATATCTTCCGCAGCCCAGGCGAACGTATTTAGGTTCTTCTTGAGACATGCGATGAGTTCTGTTTTTAAAGGATCGCGAAGATTGGCCCCAATCTCCACGCATCGTTCTGGGTTAATCTCGTCGAGGCAGACCGAAATCACTGGTTCGCAAGTGGGCTCACGCTTCCCTTCCAGGGCTTCAGCTTTTCGCGACTGCCAGATGATTTCTGGAGGGTCTTGCGACGCTGGTTCGTGGGTTGCTTGCTTTTTTGAGTTAGTTTCGGGCTCGGAGTTTTTTCGTTTTAACCCTGCGGCCAAACAGACTTGCGGCGTCTTACGATCGCCTTGTATTGTTTCGACTCCGAGGAGGGATGGAAATTTGAGGCACAGGTGGAAAGTCGAGGGTATTGCTTGCATGGAATTTAACCACGGAGTTCCGACGATTGCGTTATACGCTGCAGGACCGTCGACTACCAAAAATTCCACCATCTTTGTGACGCTCCCGGCTCTGACCGAGAGATCGACCGAGCCGAGGGTCATTGTGATGTTTCCTGAGAGTCCGATTATCGGATTGGGATCGTTCGTGATAATGCTTAGGTCGAGTCCCATTCTCTCGAGAGTGTTTTTATATATAATATTTGTCGAGCAACCGGTGTCGACCAATATTCTTGCTACGTCGATGTCCTGGATCGTTAGTCTGATGACGAGGAGTTCGTCATGAGGTTTGGCTTGACTAGCCGTTGCTCCGTCCCCGAATGACACGATGTTGCGGACAGGCGATGTGGCCATGCTGTCGTTATCAATCGTAGGTTTTTGAGTAAGAGAATCCGACCCCCCCTCCTTCTAGCGCCAAACTGTGGGAACCGAAATTCGCACTGTCGATTTTAGTTAAGTTTTATCGAAGGAAAACTAAGTAAACCTAGTTTTCCCTGAAGGCTCGGATTCTCTGCGACAACCAAACGAAATTGATAAAAAGAAAATAATGCGGAAAAGTTGCGCTAAGGCGTTTATTAAACTGATGGTAAGATGAATACAATATTCTTCCGAAAAAAAAAAGGAAGTAGAGATACGCTGAAGAGGAAACAACGGAAATATAGGAGACAAGACGTTCTAAGTCTTGCTCCGCTAGTCTAGCCTCCTAAGTCCTAAGTTCCCTAAGCTAGCAGGAATCTCTCTAAAACCCTAGATTTCGGATCTGGTCTCTCTCTCGGTGATTTTCGCTCTGCCCTCCTTTGTCTTCCTAAGCTCCTTTATATACTCCTTCCTATGACGGTCTATTCTCCTCCTGGGCCGCAAGGCGGGCTTTTTCCATTTTCGTCGACCTTCATGTTTATCTTCGGGAAACTTGACATTTATCCTTCCGGAAACTTAGGATTTATTTTGTTGCGTAAATCGCCGTACCTATCTTAGATAATCGTAAACGGGTTGTCCGATCGCGTTTGGTCCCTTTCGGGCCGTTTCGAGGACTTCCGCTGTTTTTTACGATTTCTTCGGAAGATCTCCAATCCTTCGTAGAGTTGAGATGTGTGGTGTCTTAGATAACCATCATCGTTTCGTATGAACGATTTAAGATCTTTCTTTCCGTTGATATCTTACGAGTTTCCGAAGTGTTATCGACGGTTTTTAATTCAGAGTAAGAACGGGAGCTTTGTATGCGGAATCCTAATGATTCATTCCGCGAGGACTTGGGAAGGACTCAAGGCGCAGATTACTGATGGTCGGGGCCTGGAACTCGTGCACGGAAGATTGTCGTTCGAGGACCCGAGGCAGCACGGGCGCTAGGCGCCCGGCGCCTAGAGGCAAGCACGGGCGCTAGGCGCCCGGCGCCTAGAGGCAAGCACGGGCGCTAGGCGCCCGGCGCCTAGAGGCAAGCACGGGCGCTAGGCGCCCGGCGCCTAGAGGCAAGCACGGGCGCTAGGCGCCCGGCGCCTAGAGGCAAGCACGAGCGCTAGGCGCCCGGCGCCTAGAGGCAAGCACGGGCGCTAGGCGCCCGGCGCCTAGAGGCAAGCACGGGCGCTAGGCGCCCGGCGCCTAGAGGCAAGCACGGGCGCCTAGGCGCCCGGCGCCTAGAGGCAAGCTCGGGCGCTAGGCGCCCGGCGCCTAGAGGCAGCACGGGCGCTAGGCGCCCGGCGCCTAGAGGCAAGCACGGGCGCCTAGGCGCCCGGCGCCTAGAGGCAAGCACGGGCGCCTAGGCGCCCGGCGCCTAGAGGCAAGCACAGGCGCCTAGGCGCCCGGCGCCTAGAGGCAAGCACGGGCGCTAGGCGCCCGGCGCCTAGAGGCAAGCACGGGCGCTAGGCGCCCGGCGCCTAGAGGCAAGCTCGGGCGCTAGGCGCCCGGCGCCTAGGGGCAGGCTGCGGTCTGCTTGTTTCCTTCGGTTTGCGGGTGTTCGTATGCATTCTTCGGAGGATTTTTCGTACGACAAATAGTCTTAGCCGTTGATTTCGAGATAACCGTTTTTGACCCCAACAACCCTGAGGTCTTTGCACCCTTAGGTCTATCGAACCCTGAGGTTCTTTGGACCCTGAGGTCTTTGGAACCTGAGGTCTTTGGACCCTTAGGTCTGTGGAACCCTGAGGTTCTTTGGACCCTGAGGTTTTTGGACCCTTAGGTCTGTGGAACCCTGAGGTTCTTTGGACCCTAAGGTCTTTGGACCCTTAGGTGTGTGAAACCCTGAGGTTCTTTGGACCCTGAGGTCTTTGGACCCTGAGGTCTTTGGACCCTGAGGTCTTTGGACTTTATGCTTTTGGGGAGTCTTTTTGATCGTACTCTGCTGCCCGGAGGCGCACCACTCTCGATCTAAATTGAGAAATCGCACTATGCTACCTTGAGGCGCATGCCATTTTCGAAAGTCTCAATGCTGCACTCTACCTTTCTGCAGAAAGGTCACTCTCAGATTTACTGTGGTCTTGGGTGGGCCCCCCTGCAAGGTGACTTCAACCCAGACACACTATCTTCCACGTCTGGATAAGTATTAGATTGTTTGTGCTTAACCGGTTTTTTCGCACTTTGCTCCCAGCATATCAGCCGCCATAATCTTATTACAGTACTTGGCCGTGTACGTTATGCCCCTTGCGTGTGTTTAGCTCATGGTGTTTTTAACGAGGGTTTGGATAGAATTTAGTACGTGGTCCCCGCATAACTCTTGGCTATAGGCCTTTACGCGGGGCCATGTTGTGCAGACATTGGTGCAGGGCTGATCAGACCCCTTCCATATTTGTCTGCACCTTAGGTGAGTAGCCTCACCAGCTAGGGGCTAACTAAGATCTGGGGTCCCTAAGGTCCCGGCCCAGCTAGTATGCCCCTTTAAGTATATTGGTATTCCCTTAACTCCGTTTAGTCGAAACCAAGTGTATTTTATAAGCCTAGTCCGAAGGCATTCTCGTTATACATAGGAGTAGGAAAACCAAAATACTCAAATATATAGTATAATAATATATATAAAGCTTGATCCGAAGATCTTTGCTTTTAGAAATGGTAGAATTTAAGGTGCAAGGCGTTCCAGCAGTTGGGTTGGACCTTGCCTTTTCTGTCTTGCAGTTTTTAGGCTTCTGCCCCTTGCACCCCTATTACCTGGTAAGGGCCCTTCCATCCGGGGGCGAGTTTTCCGGCTGATTTGTCCCTCGTGTGGTTGCAGACTCGCCTTAGGACCCAATCTCCTTCTTGGAAGGTTCTGGATCTCACCTTCTTGTTGTAACTCTTGGCTACTTTTATTTGGTAAGATGCGTTCCTAAGGCGGGCTGCTTCTCTTTTTTCCTCTAGTAGGTCTAGACTTAGGTACATCAGCTCGTCATTCTCTTTTGGAGTTAGGATGCTGGAGATCGTGGTCTTAACGGGCACCTCGGTAGGTATCGCTGATTCGGTGCCATAGACGAGTGAGAAAGGGGTTTCTTGGGTAGCCGTCTTCGGAGTTGTCCGATAGGCCCAGAGAACTCCGTGTAATTCCTCTTCCCATTGCCCATGAGCCTTCTCCAAGCGCTTCTTGAGCATGTTTACCACCGTTTTGTTGGTTGACTCTACTTGTCCGTTCGATTGGGGATGTCGCGGTGCTGAATATGAGAGTTTGATGTCCATTCTTTGCAGAAGTCCTGGAAGTCGTTGCTGGTAAATTGGGGTCCATTGTCGGTGACAATCTCCTGAGGTGCTCCGAAGCGGGTAATTATGTTCGTCCAGATGAATTTTCTGATCTGGAGATCTGTGATCTTTGCCAGGGCTTTGGCTTCTACCCATTTCGTAAAAAAATCGGTCATTACTATCATACCCATGGTAGCTTCCCTTGCTTCTTTGGGGATATCCACGGCTATCATGTGCTGCTTGTACTGGGCGACGTGGTTGTCGGGATCTCCAGTCCCTTCGTAATCTTGATGCTCAGGAAAGAAAACATGCGAGGCATCTCGACTGAAGCAATCTCTTTCACGAAAGGTGTGTCGGAGTAAGACTTAGGATTGCTTCCTCGGATAGGAGGAGCTACTCCGGGGAGCCTTTCCACCATAGATTGGATGGTACCGAATCTTTCAGAAACCACCTTCTCTAAGTAAGCAGCTAGAGCTGGATCTGAGATCTCGGGATTATCGGATGAGTATTCCTCAACGTCCGTGTCGGAATCGTCATTCTCTTCTTCCCGGGTTGTATCTCGAGCAGCGTCTCGGTTATCGGATCCATTGTTTAAGACGTTAGAATGCAGTGGTGTTTCCTCATCGTCGTGAGGCATGCTGAGCGAAGCCATAGATCGAACTCTGGTTCTGAACCGCTTTCGCTTGTTCCCGACTGCTCCGAGGGATTGATTCTCTCGTCGGAGAACAAGGTTCTCGGCTTCCATAGCGTCTAGCTTCTCGACGCTCTATTGAAGTTGCTTGGAGTGTTCTCCAAGTTGATCTTTTAGGTTTTGAACTTCTTGGACGAGTTCCAGACCTGCAGGTGCGGCTTCCTGAGCCTTGTGGAGGTCGGTGATTTGGCTTTGAAGAATTTCAAGCCGGCTGAAGAGCTCCTGCTCCTTCGGGGTTGGTTCAGCTCGGTTGGAATTGTCTTCCTATGTCATCGTCACGTAGTTGAGTTACTCCCCTCCTTTTAGCACCAAACTGTAATGTTATTTTTGTATAGGGTCGTTTGAGTACTACGGAACACTGGAAGACTAGAGAATTGATATGAGTTTATATGTGTTTAGAAGAGAAATCGAGGCAAAGAGACGTGTATTATTGAGTATATGTGGGATTACAACGTTTGAGGTGTATGAACCCTAGTTCTATCGCCTAACTCTCTAGTCTCTAAGCCTCAGAATGTCGATCCCTTGTTCTAGGGTTTGGGCTCCCCTTTTATAGTTGATGTATGTCGGCTGAAGTAGGGCGAACTCCCTAATATTTGGAAATATAGAAGTTTCCCCATGATTTGGGAAACTTCCATATTGTTGCGGAGGGTCGGACCCTGGTTCCTTTCGGCAGGGGATGGACCCTGGGGCCTTCGAGTAGAGGCTGGACCATGGGTCCTTCTTAGGAGAAGGGTCTAGAAATCAAGGCCCTTTTGGAGGCTGGAGAAATCTTTAGCCTTGGATATTTTTCCCCAACAGTGCCATCACTGCTTGGAACATGGCCCAGCAGCGAAACAGCCAGAAAGTAATACAGCAAAAGAAGTGTGAGCTTGACGCTGCCCTCTCCAGCCCACTTAATGACACGACTCTAATACAGGAGATCTCAGCTAAGTTAAATGCAGGTTACCTCGCTGAAGAAGAGTATTGGAGGAAGAGAAGCAGGTTGCTTTGGCTAAAGCTTGGTGATCGCAATACGGGCTAGTTTCACGCCACAACAAAAATCAGGAAACGTGTTAACGCCTTCTCTGTTTTGGAACGGGAAGATGGGCAGATGGTGTGTAAAGAGGAGGAAATTGTCCAGGTTATCGGTGAATATTTTGATAAGCTTTTCACCTCTACACCGGGACAGAGAGAGGATACTGTGAGGAAAGCTCTCAATCCTATTGTCTCTGAAGGAGACAACAAAATTATCTCTTCCATTCCCTCTGCTGAAGAGATTAAGGAAACCGCCTTCTCAATCAATGCCGATAAAGCTCTGGGACCGGATGAATTCTTTGCGGGGTTTTTCCATACTCCTTGGAAGGATATAGGGCCTGATATCATCAGCAAAATTCATGCTTTCTTTTTGGGAGAGGAGCTGCCGGAGAATATTAACGATACACATATAAGGCTCATCCCGAAGAAAACTACTCCGCAAAAGGTTGCTGACTATCGCCCCATCGCGCTGTGCAATGTGTATTACAAGATATATTCCAAGCTCATCACACGATGATTACAGCCCCTTATGGCTAAGTTGATCTCTTAAAATCAATCGGCGTTTGTCCCGGGGAGAGCAATAGGGGATAATGTGCTCATAACACATGAGGTTCTCCACTTTCTCAAGACCTCTAAGGCGGAGAAAAGATACGCTATGGCTGTCAAGACTGACATGAGTAAAGCCTACGACCGCCTTGAATGGGAATTTATTGCTCTTGTACCTCAGCGGCTGGGATTCCACCCAAAGTTCATAAGATGCATCATGCAGTGCCTCTCTATTGTTACATACTCCTTCCTGATTAACGGCTTGCCGAGAGGGAAGGTAGTACCGACTCGAGGAATCCGCCAAGGCGATCCTCTCTCTCCCTACATTTTTATAATGTGTTGCGAGGTGTTGTCGGGATTATGTAACAAAGCTCAAGAAGAAGGGCTTCTCTAAGGCTTTCGGGTTGCTCGCGGTTGCCCCCAGATTAGTCACCTATTCTTTGCGGACGACACGATGTTTTTCTTAAATGCTGATAAGAAGAACTGTGCCACTTTACAGTCCATCCTGAGACAGTATGAAGAAGCTTCGGGGCAGTCAATTAATAAAGATAAGTTTGCCATTACTTTTTCCCAAAAAGCCCCAGCCTCCTTGAAGCAAATGGTTAAATGAGTATTGCAAATCACCAAAGAAGGCGGTGCGGGAAAGTATCTAGGGCTCCCGGAGAGCTTTGGAAGGAAAAAGAAAGAACTATTTTCCTCAGTGGTTGGTCGTATTAAACAGAAGGCAAAGGGCTGGTCAAATAAGCATCTCTCAGCTGCGGGTAAATTAGTTACGATCCAGAGTATCCTATCGGCGGTACCGACGTACGCAATGACTTGTTTCGTGCTCCCGGTTTCTCTCTGTAAACGGATCCAAAGTCACATGGTTCTGGTGGGATAGCAATGAAAGCACCAAGAAAATGGTGTGGTTTTCGTGGGAAAATAAGGCTAAGCCAAAGGCGATAGCAGGATTGGGATTCTGTGACTTTCAAAATTTCAATACCGCCTTACTTGCCAAGATTAGCTGGAGATTGAACCAAAATCCTGACTGTCTCCTCGGAAAAGTGCTAAAAGGGAAGTACTATGCTGATAGTAACCTGTTAGAAGTTCATGCAACCTC
Source organism: Hirschfeldia incana (assembly GCA_026261945.1). NCBI lineage: Eukaryota > Viridiplantae > Streptophyta > Magnoliopsida > Brassicales > Brassicaceae > Hirschfeldia > Hirschfeldia incana. The sequence goes on from JABCMI010000030.1 coordinate 2,160,233, forward strand.
TGCTATTTCTCATGGATAGAGGAGTGTTGTGAAAGGGCGAGATCTCCTTGTTCAGAAGCTGGGATGGGTGATTGGAAACGGATGCTCGATCAACATTTGGGAAGCTCCGTGGCTAAGTTTAAAAGAGCAGAGAAGGCCAATGGGTCCGCCAGCGGAACTTTATACTGGCCTCAAAGTTGCAGATTTGCTCCATCCGATATCTAATGAATGGAATAGAGAACGGATCCAGCTTCTGTGACCTAATTATGAAGAAATTATCCTGCGTCTGAAGCCAAGCTTAATTGGGGCTCCGGATAAGCTGATTTGGCTCGGAACAAAGTCTGGAGATTATACGTCAAAGTCTAGGTATTTTGCGTTTGCTGATGAAGAGGTCTTTCCAATGGCTGGTCATGGTGGGGGAGTTATTAACTGGAAGAAAAACGTTTGGAACCTCCCATGTTCACCAAAAGTGAAGATGTTTGCTTGGAAAATATTTAAAGGAGCTCTACCGGTGGGAGAGTGATCTCACTCAAATTACCCTAGGAGTGAATTACTCTCTCAAATAGGAGGTTCAGATGTAGTACTTAGGGAACGATTTCACGGGAAGCGAAGGAACACAAAAGATGTTAATCCTTAGTGACTAAGCTAGGTTGAAATGGTTTAAATGTAAATTGCAAGTTGTGAGCAATGATTAATTGCTCAAGAGAATGTTTGAGGGTTGTAATCAATAAGAGAAATAGTTAGATTCAAGGTTACTATTCAGCTAGTTCATGATTATAATGCTATGGATGTTTAATGAGTTGCTTGCATATACTAAAGAACTTCGACTCTTTAGATTTGGCTAATAACTGTCGTTACTAGTCTCGTCTATTGATCTGTCTGCCGACAATATCGATCGATGTTTGACAGCTTGTATCGATCGATATGTGTGTCCTCGATCGATTACTCTATTGGAGTATCGATCGATATAGCTCTCGATCGAATCGAATATATGTTCACCAAGATCATAGACCGGCTCTCGCTTATCCCTAAAGGATCTTAGCTTATTCAAGATGATGTCAGGAGACTGATTTATGGATTAAATCAATTCCAAGATCATATTCTAGTTAGCTACGCTAGAATAAGCATTAGGGTTCATCAGGATAATGAGTATACAACTCAACAGTCCATAGTTGGGGCTAATCCCTCATAACTATTTGAACCATAAATCTAACAATGGAATCTACTCAGACATGACTGAGTGATTCATAGCATCTAGGTAATAATAGAGATTCACTTAGAAGACCGAACAATCAAGTTCCTCGTGATAACAAATCTCTTTGTAAAAGCTTACTTTGCCAAAACACATAGGCAAAGGTATAAATATTGAGTACAATTAGGTTAAAAACTCGTCAGGGGCATTATAGTAATATTGAGACATCTTGGGCTTCAAGTCGATTGAGAATATTCTTCCTTCTTCTGCAAGCTCGATATCGATCGATGGTACTATGTGTACATCGATCGATGGAGTATCTCGTCGTCATTTCTTCAAATGCGTCATCGATCGATTACACGAAGTGTGTATCGATCGATATGTAACTATGGATATCGACCTCGATGTCTAATCTTCAAGTCATCTCGGGAAAACTCTCATTTAAGCTCCAAATGGCACCTAAAACGTCAATTTACTCCAAAATGCCCTTGAACCTGAAAACATACCTAAAAGACTCCAAAACATAGATATATATATAGTAAAATCATATAAATACAATGAGTAAAAGTGGGTCAAAATCATGGTATATCAACTCCCCCAGACTTAACCTTTTGCTTGTCCTCAAGCAAACACACAGGTAGTCTTAGAAAGAAGTTTGAAAATAGCAGGGACTCAATTTAAATCTTAACTTTAGGATCATCACCTCTACTTTGTTGCAAGCCACATCTTATGCCTATTAATCACATGAGTACACTATGCCATATCCTAGCTTAGCAACTAAATCTCCCAACCAAATATCTTAACAATCATGTCTGTCTATCCCCTCTACTGATCTCATTTATGCATAAAAATAAAAGTGCAGGCTTTACCTTGGGGATATCGATCAAGAAACACATGGATTCAACTCAAGCAAGTTTCTGAACACACAGGCAAGTCTTCTCTGATCCCTTTCTTCCCCCTTTTATCTCTCTTCTCTGGATCCTCATAGTTTCAAATTTTGATGAACACTTATTGCCACAAAGGCTATCTTTGCGTTATCTCATTGACTTAGTAACACATACTTTTGAATAAGCGAATAATGGGGTTACAAGAATTAATCATGCCCCTCGCTTTGATCAATCCTTTAAAGTAGAATAATGGGGTCGCAGGAATCACTCCTACCCCTCTACTTCTCAATATATCATATCACATCTTTATACAAATAATTTCTCTCTTTCCTTAGGATGCTGAAGAGAGAGAGAGAAGGGAATCAGAAGCACACTGACTATTACCTTCCAGACTTGCAGGAGGATTCCGATCCCTTGTATACCAAGCCCCAAGACAAGCAATAGATTGTCAGGTTAGGTTGGAGATCAGCTTTGGTTCTTCCAAACAATCATGAGAAGTATTGTCGTAGGTGACAGTTGATCCACTTTAGCATCTATAGTACTTTCTGCAATCAACAGATCTAAGAATGGTGCTAAAGAGTGGTTAGATAAAAAGAAAATTTTTGAAAAATATCCTAGTCCCTTTCTTGACTCAATAAAACCAATTTTGAAAATATTTTGGTGAAATCAAAAAGGTAAGGTAGCATCAGTAATCTCCCCCCAGACTTAAATCATACACTGTCCTCAGTGTATAATAGTCGGATTAGGGCATAAATAAATCATAAGGAATGTACTGATATCGAAAATTAGAACGATATACCTGACGGTGGATACGTATCGAGCGATAGTGAGTCGTCTATGTCGATAGATAAGGATAGGAATATGTCGAGCGATGTCGACATGATCGTATCGGTTGATGGGAATGGTAATCGTCTATAATCTGAAAAACTTAAAAACAAAATCGAAAAACGAAAAATAAAAACATAAATAAGATTTAACTAAGTAAGAAAATACCTAATAGTGGGTTGCCTCCCACTCAGCGCTTTATGATAGTCTTTTAGCTTGACTATGGTAGTAATGAGGCTAGTGAGGTGAATTCATGACACTTGCTGAGTAGCAAGCCTCATCCGTGTTCTCTCCATGTTTCTCTCCAAACCAAGTGGTGAAGAAGCTTCTTGTGGCTTTATCTCCTCTGGTTAGTTTCTCCCTTAATTCAATGACCTCGTTGCGCAGACGTTCTATATCTTCTGCATTGCTCTCAATGTGGAACTGGTGGTTTCTGAATGTTGGATAGGTGTGTTGGGATAGATCACCGAGTTCTTCTTGTAAGTCATTGAGTCTCTCAAACGTTCTCCTTCGTACCATGAGTCTATCGATCGATCTCGGGTAGTCCATATCGATCGACACTGGTGTAGGTCTGTCGGTCGATGCCCTGACTGGTATATCGGTCGATGCTAATGGTGCTGGTCTATCCGCGAGTTGTCTGGAGATGTTCTTGATTTCCTTCTGGATGTTCTCTATAGTGTACTCCATGCTTTTGACGTTGCTTTGCACTGGAAACCATAGTTTCTCAAAGCTTTGGTAGGAAGAATCTCCAACCTCTTGAATTATGGTGAAGAGATCTTGAACTGTCTTCTCCATATCAGCTATGGTGCAAAACTCGCTGGAGTTCATATCGGGCGATGGACTAGGTGTCATATCGGTCGATTCAGCGCGTCTGTAGTCCTCGCAGAGTTCTCTCAATGTATCTTCAACCTCTTGCAGTCGATTTTCCATTGGTGTGATCATCTCATCTGTTATTTTCTTCTTGCTGGTGTAGAAGGATTTCATCGTTTGGTGTGTGTGGTGTAGAGCCTTGATGATGTGATCCATGGTATCTGCCATTGTTGATGTGCGTTCCTTGAATGAGGTGAAGTTGTTGCTGAGCTGCTGATATTTGTCTTCTAGATCCTCGGTGGTGTTTGCCTCTTCTCGTTTTATGTCCTGATATATTTGCGGATGAGATTAGTGATTTCTTCATTGCTATAGGTGTTCTACAAACGTCTATCGATCGATGTGCGTTGGTCTGCATCGGTCGACAGTGTGTTATGAGCATCGGTCGATGGTGTGTGGCCAGCATCGGTCGATGGCTTCCGGTAGATTTCCAACTTCGAACGGAGAGTGGATACTTCATCTTCTAGGACGTCTTTCTTTTGTTGTTGAAGATCATAAGCGCTCTGAATCCAGTTGATTTCAGATTGGAGTTCTGATCGTGCTCTCTCCATTTCATGTGGATAGATAAAGGTTTGCCAAATGTAAGGACTCTTGGCCTCATTGATCATTCGTTGGACTTCAGCTTCTGTGTAGAGTTTCTCTTTAGGTTCCGCTATGTTGAAGTGATCTGCATGTATGGGCAAACTAAAACAAGACCAATCAAATAGTGATGCTCTGTTAAGTAACTCCTCTATGGCTTCCTTTGAAACATGGATGATGTCTCCATTGACTCCTCTAGCAAACCCAGATTCATCTCTGAAAACTCCAAATTCGTCCTTCTTCTCCCATAAGAAGCGTCGAATTCCATCTTTGAAAGCTCGTCTGCCCATCTCACGGTGCATATCGAACGATATACGATTGTGTCTATCGATCGATATGTGCCGAAATTCTGAATCCTCCGTGTTGAGATGATCAGCTGTAGCCCCGTCTTGATTGGATACTGTGGTTGTACTGATGTGCTGATGCTGCTGATTGACAGGGGTGTGAGGTAGTTGTTTGAAGAGGTTTATGGATCCATTGGCGGTTTGAAGGATGTCTCCTATGTCCTTCTTTGTGATTGGGATGATTCTCCCATCCATTGCTTGTGCATTGCCTTTTGGATCTCTGAAAATACCAAACTCATCCGGAGTTAGATAACCAAAATCAATATTATTTATTTGTACCTCAGATGGTGTAGTTGTCGTATCGGGCGATGCTGTAGCAGGTGCATCGGTCGATGTGAGCTGACGGTTGTCGATCGATTGTTGTTGAAACGTATCGGTCGATGGGACTTCCTCAGGTTGAATTGCATATTGCAGTGGAATTTCCTCTACTGCAAAACTCTCATTGTAGTCGCTTGCCCAACTTCCAATTGAGTAGTCGCCGTCTCTTATATCCTTAGATGGTGTGTATATGGATATAAAGTCAAAAGGATCGCTTGATGGTTCATAGGGTCGTTTGAGCGATCGTCTTGGTTGCATATCGGTCGATGAAGGCTTGCTTACATCGGTCGATGCGTTGAATCTGAAGGTGTGGGAAGTGTGTCCATCTTCTTCTTCACGAATGAATCTATACTCTGTAGCTCGTTCTTCCTCGTAATCTTCATCGTATTCCTCCTCTAGAGGTATGTAGTCGTCCGGTTCTGATGTAGCTGGCTCGAAATCTCTATTTGGAAACTCCACAATAGGTCTGTCTGTTGATGCTAGGGTTTCAGCGTTGTTCCTCCAAAAGGGCTGTCTATCGATCGATGTTTTGTTAACTACGTCGGTCGATGAGATGGTATTGGTATCGGGCGATGGGATGTTGCTCTCATCGGTCGATGTAACCGGATTGGTTTCGTATTCAGCCATGGAATCGTACTCATGGGAACAGAAACAAGCTGCTACGACTTTTGTGGTCTCCTTAGCTGGTAGCTTGATGACCTGGACGGGATCATAGAGGGTGGTGGGACTTATTAGGGTTAGGCAGAGCTTGTTGAACTTTGGGTCACAAACGGCTCCGACGGTGGCTAGGAAAGCTCTTCCAAGTAGTAGTGATGTTTTGAAGTTTAGCTTGACATCCAGGACGTGGAAGTCTGTTGGGATGATGGCATCTCCAATCTGTACCTCAAGATTTCGAATTATGCCTCCAGAGTTCTGTTGAGAACAATCCACAAAGATGAATGTCTCATTAGTAGGCTCTATCTTCAGACGTAGGTGGTCTGCCATGATCTTAGGTATGATGCTGACTCCTGATCCTGTATCACATAAGGCACGAGGGAATTCAATGCCCCTGATGGAACATGGTACTGTGAACTTCCCTGGATTGCTCCTCTTTGGTAGTGCGATCCTCTTCTTCATGCTGTCACGAACTTGGTGAAACATCCTCTTGAAGTCCTCTTATGTCTCCTTGGTCTCTCTGAAGAACATCCACAATCTATGAGAAAAGTAGGCTTCTTCAAAGGGTTTCTCTGCAGGGATCCTTAGAACACGTTTCCTGAAGTTTTCCATCTCTGCTTCATTAGCTCCCCTTTTAAGGTGCTTTGCAATCTTCTCTTTCCTTTTTCGTAAGACTCTTCCTAGGTTTTCCTTTTCTGTCTCCATGGGTTCAATGATGTCCGTGAGTTTCTTCAATATTGCTGTAGGAAGGGATTTGGAAAGTTTGGACTGCTCCCGGAGTGCATTAAGTTGTGCTACATCGATTTTGGGTAGTTGCACTCGGCGGTGGGGGATAGTATATCGATCGATGGCTACTGCTGTGTGTCGGTCGATATCGGTGTCTCCGGATCGGTCGATGGAAAGGTTTCTGTATCGATCGATGGGGTCTGAAGATCGGTTGACGTCCATACCGGTGGGTGGTCGTGGGTGTTTGGCTGCAAAGGCTTTGTGTGACATGATTTTGATTGAATTGCACTCGTTGGAGGGTTCCTCGAAGTCTATCGATCGATACTCGTCAAAGTTTATCGATCGCTTTGCTTTTGGTGATATCGATCGATGTCGAGCCGATGATGTCGATCGATATGAGTTAAATCCGGCTTCGGACGAGGCTTCATCTGTCGAGTTTTGCAGCTTATCCTGGGAACTTCCTCCCAGAAATCATCATCTATGATGGCATTGACGTGGTGGTGAGTAGTAGGCTCTCCTGGTGCTCTTGCCAAGGCTTCTTGTTTCTTCAAAGCCTCTCCTGTCTGAACTACTTGAGTCTCCACTTTCTTCACATAGGTATTCAAAGTATCAAGCTTTGAATTCAGAGTTGTGTAGACAGAGTCAATCTTCCCGTTGAAATCCACCTGGAGTTTCTGTTGTGTCTGTAGAACTCTTTCCAGCATTTCTTCTAGCTTGCTTTCCTGGGTGGGTGGGGGTGGATTGGTGTAGAATGAGTTTCCGTAACTCCTGTTGTTGTTGGGGTTGCTGCTGTTGTAGGAAGGTTTCTGCGGGCTGTAGTTGCTCCTCTGTCCTGAGAAGTTTCTGTTTCCTCCTTGGTTTCCAGATCTCTGAAATCCAGCTCCACTGATCCAATTCACATCTTCGTCTACTTGATCTTCTGCGGTTTCGGCATCCTCAACTGAGCAAATCTGCTTGTTAAGCAGCTTCTCAGCTGTGATTGAAATTCACTAATCTGTTCCTTCCGAAGGAATGAGACAGATTTTGCTTTGACGATGTCCTTCGTACTGTTGCTTGAAGCCAAGTTATCAATTAACTTCACAGCATCATGTGGATTCCTTGTGCTGAAATTTCCTTCACTAGCAGTGTCCAGAGCCATTTGATACTTTAGAGCGATGCCTCTGTAGAAGGTGCAGAGTAGTTGCACGTTGTTGTATCCATGATGTGGGCCATCGCGCTGGTAGGACTTGAATCTGTTCCAGGTATCCTTGAAAGATTCTCCAGGTTCCTAAGTGAATGTAGCAATTTTCCTTCTCCAGTCTTCAGCACGTGACTCATCAAAGAAGTTACGGAGGAATGCGTTTTTGATGTCCTTCCAGGTAGTGAGGGAACCTGGTGGTAGTTGTCGCAGCCACTGCAAAGCTTCTCCTGATAGAGAGTATTTGAAAAGCTTGCAGAAAAGATAGTCTTCAGGGACTTCGTTGGCTTTGATGGAAGATATAATATCTTCGTATCTTTCCAGATTATCCATAGGATGCTCGTGAGATAACCCACAGAAGGGTATCTGTCCTACGAGACCGTAGTACTGCGGCTTGAGCTCGAAATCTCCTCTCTGAATAGCAGGAGGGCGGATGGCGGATCTGTTGGTATAGAACTGATCTGGACGGTTGTAATCTGCCAGGGTTCTAGCTCCATTGGCTTCATCTGCAGGTTGGATGAAGTCTGTAGTGTCTTGCTCAGGAATGATTTCCTTTTGAGCATTCAGCTTCTGACCTGCTGCGTTACGCAGGTGACCATCTTGATCACGCAGGTCTCCATTCTCATCGGCTCTGAGAATAATAGGCGCTACCATGGCTCGTCGGGTAGTATCGATCGATGTAAGGTGATCTATATCGATCGATGTCGGATGAAGAGTATCGGTCGACGGTCGGTTGTCGAGCGATGAAGTGCGGCAAGTATCGGTCGACAGAGAAGGTGTCTCGATCGACTGTGGTAGAGCAGTATCGGTCGACGAACGGGTGTTGATGTCGATCGATGTCGGTGTATCGGTCGACAGGGTAGAGGTTATGTCGATCGATGTGGAACGTAAGTTCTTGCGGATACGCTCCAAGCTGTGGGGGTCTTCTGAGTACACAAGTTGATGATTCTTGTTGCTTCTGGTATTGCTGGGCATGTACCTGAAAATCAAGAAATTTTTTTTGCGTCAGAAGGTGATTTAGCAGAAATTTAAATAACCTAGACCTAATCAGATTAAATCTAATGGCGATCTTAGCTCCCCGGCAACGGCGCCAAATTTGATCTCACTCAAATTACCCTAGGAGTGAATTACTCTCTCAAATAAGAGGTTCAGATGTAGTACTTAGGGATCGATTTCACGGGGAGCGAAGGAACACAAAAGATGTTAATCCTTAGTGACTAAGCTAGGTTGAAATGGTTTAAATGTAAATTGCAAGTTGTGAGCAATGATTAATTGCTCAAGAGAATGTTTTAGGGTTGTAATCAATAAGAGAAATAGTTAGATTCAAGGTTACTATTCAGCTAGTTCAGGATTATAATGCTATGGATGTTTTAATGAGTTGCTTGCATATACTAAAGAACTTCGACTCTTTAGATTTGGCTAATAACTGTCGTTACTAGTCTCGTCTATTGATCTGTCTGCCGACAATATCGATCGATGTTTGACTGCTTGTATCGATCGATATGTGTGTCGTCGATCGATTACTCTATTGGAGTATCGATCGATATAGCTCTAGATCGAATCGAATATATGTTCACCAAGATCATAGACCGGCTCTCGCTTATCCCTAGAGGATCTTAGCTTATTCAAGATGATGTCAGGAGACTGATTTATGGATTAAATCAATTCCAAGATCATATTCTAGTTAGCTACGCTAGAATAAACATTAGGGTTCATCAGGATAATGAGTATACAACTCAACAGTCCATAGTTGGGGCTAATCCCTCATAACTATTTGAACCCTAAATCTAACAATGGAATCTACTCAGACATGACTGAGTGATTCATAGCATCTAGGTAATAATAGAGATTCATTTAGAAGACCGAACAATCAAGTTTCTCGTGATAACAAATCCCTTTTATCTTTCTTCTAAACTTAGAATCCTATAAACGTAGATGAGAACAGAATTAAGATGATAATAATACTTTATTGATAAGTAAGAAGTACTAGAACAATGATATGTTGTAAAAGCTTACTTTGCCATAACACATAGGCAAAGGTATAAATATTGGGTACAATTAGGTTAAAAACTCGTCAGGGGCATTATAGTAATATTGAGACATCTTGGGCTTCAAGTCGATTGAGAATATTCTTTCTTCTTCTGCACGCTCGATATCGATCGATGGTACTATGTGTACATCGATCGATGGAGTATCTCGTCATCATTTCTTCAAATGCGTCATCGATCGATTACACGAAGTGTGTATCGATCGATATGTAACTCTGGATATCGACCTCGATGTCTGATCTTCAAGTCATCTCGGGAAAACTCTCCTTTAAGCTCCAAATGGCACCTAAAATGTCACTTTACTCCAAAATGCCCTTGAACCTGAAAACATACCTAAAAGACTCCAAAACATAGATATATATAGTAAAATCATATAAATACCATGAGTAAAAGTGGGTCAAAATCATGGTATATAAGAGAGAGACTTGTTGAAAGACATATCACGACTGATCCTGCTTGTAAACGCTGTGGAGAATTGAATCTATTGCTCATATCTTGTTCCAATGCCGTTTTGCTCAACAGGTTTGGTGTCTAGCCCCTTTTGACTCAGAGCTGGAATTCAGAGGAATAATAGATTTAGAAGCGAACTGGTCCCGACAGTGCGATGCGAACTTTCTACCACCAGCAGGAGTCACGTCGGGTTCTTTGGCCCCCTGGATCCTTTGGTCTCTCTGGAAAGCCTGCAATAAATTTATTTTCGAAGGCCAATCTGCAACCCCTGAAGATACTCTGTCTACAGCGATCTCCCAAGCACGAGAATGAAGCTCTATGATGAAGATTCTTGAGGCAACAAATCCGAACATCAATGCACGACCTGCACCTCCGCTCCTCACATCTTCGGTGGTGATTAGATCTGATGCAGCCATGGATAGGCAAAGAGAGAAGGCAGGTCTAGGATGGGCGATATTCTCAAGCACTGAGATACAAAGTTTCAAGAAGTTTTCTTCTTTTGTTTCTTCGCCCTTGCAGGCCGAAGGTCGTCACTGCTTCTCCCTGGGTATCACCTCCATCAGATTTGAATATGACACAGCTCAGCTGATTAAATCACTCAATTCTGGAAACTCTGTCTCTGAGCTATACGGGATAGTTTCTAATATTATCTCCTTTGTCTGTAACTTCGAGAGCGTTAGCTTTGTTTGGATCCCTCGTGAGAGGAATGTGTTAGCTGATAGCTTGGCAAATGGAGAAGAGTTGGAGCATATTTACTCCATATTCACTTTTACTCCATTTTGGAGAAAAATGAAGTTTTACATTGGAGATGCTCTAAGTCTCCATCTAATCAAGATGATGTAATTAAGCATGAACAAAATATTTGTAAATTTTGATTTGATTCATTATCTTCTTTGAAATCAATTTTTTTTTTTTTGAAAAAATCGTTAGATATGAATATGTTAGATACCTGTGACTCGATTAACGAAGGTGAAATAGTATCTCTCTCCAAAAAAAACATGTTATGAATTAATTATGTGGTGGATGGTGAGATAGTTAATTCTCCCATGTAACTGCTGCTTTTAATTAATTATGTGGTGTTAAAAAAAAAACATGTAATTTCCCAAGATCTGCGTGCTTGCGCGGGGCTACACCATTATTAGAATTTTAATTAGCTACTAGATCTCGAGGGTGTTTGATCATTAGGGGTATACATTTTTAATGTTAATCATATATTAAAATGTTTTTTTTGTCGGCAAGATTAAAACGTTTATTTAACTATTTTAAATATAATAAGTTTATAGTTTATATGTTGTAATTAATCAAATATTTAAAACTGTCATATATATTTGTTTTCTCATTATATATTTATCATATTGTATTTGTATTTATATATTGAACAAATTAATAATTCATTAAACAACTTGTGATATTATTCTGATTTAAATTTATATTCAGTTTTGAGCCGCCAACCTTCAAAACCAAATTTCCTTTTACCAAATTTTTTATGTGTATTCATTTCAGATCAATATATTATCATATATCAGATCAATATATTATCATATATAAAAAATACTAAGATATGTCAATTTTTATACATGTATTATATAGTTTTCGAAGGTTAAGTCGTTATGTAATCGTATAATATTTTAGCATAAATATTTTATATTTATGAAACTGGTTTTTACAAATATGTCAACTTAATATAATGTTATCATATTTAGTTCAATATAATAATTTCACTTAATATGAACTATTATTATTATAAAATAGATAAAAAAGATAAACTTTTGAAATTAGTATATAATATTATTTCATATTTAATTTCGAAATTAGTGAAAATATTTAAATATAACTTTTGAAAATTAAGATCTTGTTAAAAAATTTAAACAGAATTTTTAGAAATATATTTATATTTAAAATGGAAAAATATCAAAAAGAAATTGAGATTAACATATTTTAAAACTGAGAAATTGTCAAAACTACCATTTATATTGTATCACATAACTACTTTTACCATTAAATTTTAAATAAGCAAAATACTTTTGTACCCTCCGTTACATCTCTGTAATGAGCTCCATACGATTCGCCGATCTCCGGCGAACTCCACAATCTACCGGCAAACTGGGTGATCTACCGTGAACTCGGTGATCCCCGGCAAACTCTGGTTACCTCCAGCAAATACGGCGATATAACAACCACAATTTTATCTAGACAGCCGTCAAAATGGTGCTTCTTCGACAACACTGTGTGAGACTCTGAGCAAGACTGAGAGAGCGATAGTCATGAAGATTAATGAGGAAGAAGAGGACTTCACATATATTGAAACCATACCTCTTTAATCAAGGAACGATTCCTTATGTCTGTCACAAAAAAAAAGTTTGTTCTTTCTCTCATTCTCTCTCTTTGTCTCGTTACATTCACTCTCGCAAACGGAGCGATCCCGTCCGTCCATCAAGCTGAAGGTGATCCTGTATCCTCCAAACGGTCATCACCTGGATTTTCAAGATCTGAATTCAACAAGAAGGCTTCTCAGATCAGTATACATATCCACGAAACGTCTCACAAGACCACGAGACTCTCTAAATGTGTGGTTCAGACTTTGATTCTTCGAATGGTGTACTTAGTCTTTAGGATATGTTTGGATTCTTACAAGATTGAGAGAATTGATGCCAGAGACATCGTAGTGACTGCAACTGAAACTTTTGTTGAATCATAGTAGAATTAGGCTTTAGGATGTTTGGATCCAACGAGATTGAGACATTGTTTCTAATAGCTGTCTTGCAATGAATGAAACTTGCAATGATTCCTTAATTAAAACATTGTTTCTAATAGATGTTGATGAATCATGGTGCAAAAGAAAAAAATGATACGTTTGATTTCTAGCAAAACTGAGACAGTTTTGGACAACTATCTTGTAAGGAAAGAAGCTTGCAATGATTCTAGAATACATTCTAGTGATTGAAACTGAAGTTAGTCTTACTTCTAACATTAGCTGGTTAGTACAGTGGCAAAACAATTGTCCATTTTCAATCACCGGCTGTCTATATACGGGAGCTAACAGCATTGATCAGGAATGATATCACGGGGCTGAACATGGCTCGCTCTGATCTGCAGACCTTTCACATGACAAATTTGGTCACTACTGAGATGTTTGTGATGACTTGAAAACCAGACTTATGGGAGCTACAAAGCAGTCTGATCAAGATGTTCTTACTCGAAGCTAGATGAGTCGTCTAAGACTTATGGTGGTTTCTTGAAGCCTTGTGCTTTCTTGGCTGAAAGGGGATCCAAAGGAGCTGGTGTAGCCGTAGAATGGCTGTCTCTCCCTGGATCACTTGAAGAGGGCGTGGATGGATAAAAGGTGATGGAGATGGTCTTCTCCTCAGAGCTATGGGATGCTCTAAAGATGTTTCTTTCTGCTCCACAGACACAGGATCACCCTGCTTAGTGTCTAGGATGGATTACAGAGATAATCCTTGCAAACAGAGAATCAAAAACTCAATCTGTATCAAGGCCTGTGGATTGATGTGGGACACAAGAGATATGGCTCTTCTCTTGATACTCCAAGGCTTCTGATCTAGATATGACACACCAAATCAGAGAACCCAAGCTGGATATTACACACCAGCAGAATTGAGAGAAAACTTAAAACAAAAATTTTTTATTGATAATTGAATGGTCTCCTTGACAAGGAGAGTTTAGCACTGATGCAATCTCAGGTTTCCTCCCAGGTTTCTTCTCAGCTGTTAGTGAGCATAGGATATAAGTTTGTTTCCCTGTTTTCCAGACTTTATTTGTTGATAGATCAGGAACTAGCTGGATTTTATCTCCCGCCTCTGATGGAACCACATACCAGCGTCCAAACTGATCCAAAGCAAGTAACTTTGTTTCCTTTGAAGTTTCTAGGTCAGATCTGTCCCAGCTTTGCTTGCTGCCACGTTCTCTCATGTTCTGATTGAAGATTTTGGCTGCTAGGTCATCCAGTTGTTGTTCACTAAAGATTAAGGTCTGGTTTCCTGCAAGTCTCTTCCTGGTTGCTTGTTTAGCCTTATCTCCTTGCTTCCTATGAGAAGACATTGAAGATTGCTGGATTGATGGTGGAATTTGTGTTCCTAGGTAAAGATCATCAAACCCTAAACCCCCAACCAGGCTCTGATACCACTTGGTGTAGCCCTGGAATGGTTGTCTCTCCCTGGATCACTTGAAGGGGGTGTGGGTGGATGAAAGGCGATGGAGATGGTCTTCTCCTTAGAACTATGAGCTGCTCTAAAGATGTTTTGCTGGTCCTGAGACACAGGATCACCCTGCCCCGTGTCTAGAATGGATCACAGAAGGTCACTCTTCTTATTGTGATATAAGTTGTTCACAAAGAACAATGATAAGAAAGTCTCCAAAGAGACGGTTATTGAGCCAACAAAGCTTCAGTTTATTCAATCAATGGTTAATGATACATGGAGGCTCATATTTAACATAAATAAGAAAGCAAAAACGAAATCCTAAGCTAGAGAACCAAAACCAAATTGGTTTAGTAGTAAAAATCATATCACAATCCTATTGCTAATTGGTTTATAAATCACCAAACTCATTCCTAATTGGTTTACACTTAATAAAATCATAAATTAACTTAAAATAAACCATTTTGGACGTGTCTAATCTTCTTGGACCAATCATAATCCAAGTTGGCTTGTTTTTCCATTTTTTGGGCCGATAAAGGCCTTTTTCGAACAACTCTAGCTTGGGCTCAATCCATCTTGCTCCAGGTCCGACCAAGTACCTCCATAAGCTCATTTTATTGATAATGATGATCCTGATGTTCCATTTCCAGCTCAGATTCTTCATCTTTGATTTCCAACTCATTTCTTGCCCATGTCGGTTTGACCAGTCCATTTCTCGATCACATTGCATCTCCCATTCCATTTCCTGTCCAACAATCTTCCCTCCATCCATTTCCTGGTCAATCAGATTGCATACTAGGCGTCCATGATTGACCAAAGTCATTTCTATCTTTATAACGGCCTCATCAAGGCCCATAACTTTCTCTCGGTCCAATACTTCATGAATCATGCCAATAAGCTCTCTAATAAGCCCATTAGGTCGTGCTGTGACCCACTGCCTTTCTGGTACATGGATTGGCTTCCAGAACTTGAGTTTAAAGCTGATCCAGGTTGCACCAGGAGCTCCTCTGGTGAGTATTCCTTTTTCTTTTCCTGTCTTGGTACTTTTCAGTTTTGTGCATTTGTTTATGAAGCAGATTATTTTTAATTCTTTTTAGAATTGTTATTCAAAAAAATATGTTTTAGCGAGGCGTATATTACATGACTATTACTCAAGAAAATCAACATGCTTCCATGACTGTTCTCTGATCATGTCCAGTTTAGCTTTGCTTAGTTTTAACTCAGATTATTGATTATTCCTACATTTGTGTTGCATAGCGCTCCGTTGGAAGAATTACTAGGGTATATGCATAGTAAATGTATTTTTGCCTTGTTGTCAACCATGGCTTGAAATTAGTTAGTAACAGTAAATGTATTTGGACCCTTAGCGCTCAGATCCGCAACTCTCAGCTGCTTTTCTCCAATGTTGCTGCTTCCAGACGTCCCGTGACGGTTTGATATACCATGATTTTGACCCACTTTTACTCATGGTATTTATATGATTTTACTATATATATCTATGTTTTGGAGTCTTTTAGGTATGTTTTCAGGTTCAAGGGCATTTTGGAGTAAAGTGACGTTTTAGGTGCCATTTGGAGCTTAAAGAAGAGTTTTCCCGAGATGACTTGAAGATCAGACATCAAGGTCGATATCCAGAGTTACATATCGATCGATACACACTTCGTGTAATCGATCGATGATGCATTTGAAGAAATGACGACGAGATACTCCATTGATCGATGTACACATAGTACCATCGATCGATATCAAGCGTGCAGAAGAAGGAAGAATATTCTCAATCGACTTGAAGCCCAAGATGTCTCAATATTACTATAATGCCCCTGACGAGTTTTTAACCTAATTGTACTCAATATTTATACCTTTGCCTATGTGTTTTGGCAAAGTAAGCTTTTACAACATATCATTGTTCTAGTATTTCTTACTTATCAATAAAGTATTCTTTTCATCTTAATTTTGTTCTCATCTAAGGTTATAGGATTCTAAGTTTAGAAGAAAGATACAAAGAGATTTGTTATCACGAGGAACTTGATTGTTCGGTCTTCTAAATGAATCTCTATTATTACATAGATGCTATGAATCACTCAGTCATGTCTGAGTAGATTCCATTGTCAGATTTAGGGTTCAAATAGTTATGAGGGATTAGCCCCAACTATGGACTGTTGAGTTGTATACTCATTATCCTGATGAACCCTAATGCTTATTCTAGCGTAGCTAACTAGAATATGATCTTGGAATTGATTTAATCCATAAATCAGTCTCCTGACATCATCTTGAATAAGCTAAGATCCTCTAGGGATAAGCGAGAGCCGGTCTATGATCTTGGTGAACATATATTCGATTCGATCTAGAGCTATATCGACCGATACTCCAGTAGAGTAATCGATCGACGGCACACATATCGATCGATACAAGCTGTCAAACATCGATCGATATTGTCGGCAGACAGATCAATAGACGAGACTAGTAACGACAGTTATTAGCCAACTCTAAAGAGTCGAAGTTCTTTAGTATATGCAAGCAACTCATTAAAACATCCATAGCATTATAATCTTGGACAAGCTGAATAGTAACCTTGAATCTAACTATTTCTCTTATTGATTACAACCCTCAAACATTCTCTTGAGCAATTAATCATTGCTCACAAACTGCAATTTACATTTAAACCATTTCAACCTAGCTTAGTCACTAAGGATTAATATCTTTTGTGTTCCTTCGCTCCCCGTGAAATCGATCCCTAAGTACTACATCTGAACCTCTTATTTGAGAGAATAATTCACTCCTAGGGTAATTTGAGTGAGATCAAATTTGGCGCCGTTGCCGGGGAGCTAAGATCACCATTAGATTTAATCTGATTAGGTCTAGGTTATTTAAATTTCTGCAAATCACCTTCTGACACAAAATTTTTTTCTTGATTTTCAGGTACATGCCCAGCAATACCAGAAGCAACAAGAATCATCAACTTGTGTACTCAGAAGACCCCCACAGCTTGGAACGTAGCATCGGCAAGAACTTACGTTCCACATCGATCGACATAACCTCTACCTTGTCGACCGATACACCGACATCGATCGACATCAACACCCGTTCGTCGACCGATACTGCTCTACCACAGTCGACCGAGACACCTTCTCTGTCGACCGATACTCGCCGCACTTCATCGCTCGACAACCGACCGTCGACCGATACTCTTCATCCGACATCGATCGATATAGATCACCTTACATCGATCGATACTACCCGACGAGCCATGGTAGCGCCTATTATTCTCAGAACCGATGAGAATGGAGACCTGCGTGATCAAGATGGTCACCTGTGTAACGCAGCAGGTCAGAACCTGAATGCTCAAAAGGAAATCATTCCTGAGCAAGACACTACAGACTTCATCCTACCTGCAGATGAAGCCAACGGAGCTAGAACCCTGGCAGATTACATCCGTCCTGATCAGTTCTATACCAACCAATCCGCCAACCGCCCTCCTGCTATTCAGAGAGGAGATTTCGAGCTCAAGCCGCAGTACTACGGTCTCGTAGGACAGATACCCTTATGTGGGTTATCTCATGAGCATCCTATGGATCATCTGGAAAGATACGAAGATATTATATCTTCCATCAAAGCCAACGGAGTCCCTGAAGACTATCTTTTCTGCAAGCTTTTCAAATACTCTCTATCAGGAGAAGCTTTGCAGTGGCTGCGACAACTACCACCAGGTTCCCTCACTACCTGGAAGGACATCAAAAACGCATTCCTGCGTAACTTCTTTGATGAGTCACGTGCTGAGGACTAGAGAAGAAAAATTGCTACATTCACTCAGGAACCTGGAGAATCTTTCAAGGATACCTGGAACAGATTCAAGTCCTACCAGCGCGACTGCCCACATCATGGATACAACAACGTGCAACTACTCTGCACCTTCTACAGAGGCATCGCTCTAAAGTATCAAATGGCTCTGGACACTGCTAGTGAAGGAAATTTCAGCACAATGAATCCACATGACGCTGTGAAGTTAATCGATAACTTGGCTTTAAGCAACAGCACGAAGAACATCGTCAAAGCAAAATCTGTCTCATTCCTTGGGAAGGAACAAATTAGTGAATTTCAATCACAGCTGGATAATGTTCAGAAGCTGCTTAACAAGCAGATTTGCTCAGTTGAGGATGCAGACACCGCAGAGGATCAAGTAGACGAAGATGTAAACTGGATCAGTGGAGCTGGATTTCAGAGATCTGGAAACCAAGGAGGAAACAGAAACTTCTCAGGACAGAGGAGCAACTACAGCCCGCAGAAACCTTCCTACAACAGCAGCAACCCCAACAACAACAGGAGTTACGGAAACTCATTCTACACCAATCCACCCCCACCCACCCAGGAAAGCAAGCTAGAGGAAATGCTGGAAAGAGTTCTACAGACACAACAGAAACTCTAGGTGGATTTCAACGGGAAGATTGACTCTGTCTACACCACTCTGAACTCAAAGCTTGATACTTTGAATACCTATGTGAAGAAAATGGAGACTCAAGTAGTTCAGACAGGAGAGGCTTTGAAGAAACAAGAAGCCTTGGCAAGAGCACCGGGAGAGCCTACTACTCACCACCACGTCAATGCCATCATAGATGATGATTTCTGGGAGGAAGTTTCCCAGGATAAGCTGCAAAATTCGACAGATGAAGCCTCGCCCGAAGCCGGATTTGGTTCATATCGATCGACATCATCGGCTCGACATCGATCGATATCACCAAAAGCAAAGCGATCAATAAACTTTGACGAGTATCGATCGATAGACTTCGAGGAACCCTCCAACGAGTGCAATTCAATCAAAATCATGTCACACAAAGCCTTTGCAGCCAAACATCCACGACCACCCACCGGTATGGACGTCAACCGATCTTCAGACCCCATCGATCGATACAAAAACCTTTCCATCGACCGATCCGGAGACACCGATATCGACCGACACACAGCAGTAGCCATCGATCGATATACTATCCCCCACCGCCGAGTGCAACTACCCAAAATCGATGTAGCACGACTTAATGCACTCCGGGAGCAGTCCAAACTTTCCAAATCCCTTCCTACAGCCATATTGAAGAAACCCACGGACATCATTGAACCCATGGAGCCAGAAAAGGAAAACCTAGGAAGAGTCTTACGAAAAAGGAAAGAGAAGATTGCAAAGCACCTTAAAAGGGGAGCTAATGAAGCAGAGATGGAAAACTACAAGAAACGAGTTCTAAGGATCCCTGCAGAGAAATCCTTTGAAGAAGCCTACTTTTCTCACAGATTGTGGATGTTCTTCAGAGAGACCAAGGAGACAGAAGAAGACATCAAGAGGATGTTTCACCAAGTTCGTGACAGCTTGAAGAAGAGGATCACACTACCAAAGAGGAGCGATCCAGGGAAGTTCACAGTACCATGTTCCATCAGGGGCATTGAATTCCCTCGTGCCTTATGTGATACAGGATCAGGAGTCAGCATCATACCTAAGATCATGGCAGACCACCTACGTCTGAAGATAGAGCCTACTGATGAGACATTCATCTTTGTGGATTGTTCTCAACAGAACTCTGGAGGCATAATTCGAAATCTTGAGATACAGATTGGAGATGCCATCATCCCTAACAGACTTCCACGTCCTGGATGTTAAGCTAAACTTCAAAACATCACTACTACTTGGAAGAGCTTTCCTAGCCACCGTCAGAGCCGTTTGTGACCTAAAGTTCAACAAGCTCTGCCTAACCCTAATAAGTCCCACCACCCTCTATGATCCCGTCCAGGTCATCAAGCCACCAGCTAAGGAGACCACAAAAGTCGTAGCAGCTTGTTTCTGTTCCCATGAGTACGATTCCATGGCCGAGTACGAAACCAATCCGGTTACATCGACCGATGAGAGCAACATCCCATCGCCCGATACCCATACCATCTCATCGACCGACGTAGCTAACACCACATCGATCGATAGACAGCCCTGTTGGAGGAACAACGCTGAAACCCTGGCATCAACGGACAAACCTATTGTGGAGTTTCCAAATAGAGATTTCGAGCCAGCTACTTCAGAACCGGACGACTACATACCTCTAGAGGAGGAATACGATGAAGATTACGAGGAAGAACGAGCTACAGAGTACATATTCATTCGTGAAGAAGAAGATGGACACCTTTCCCACACCTTCAGATTCAATGCATCGACCGATGTAAGCAAGCCTTCATCGACCGATATGCCACCAAGACGATCGCTCAAACGACCCTATCAACCATTAAGCGATCCTATCGACTTTATATCCATTTACACACCATCTAAGGATATAAGAGACGGAGACTACTCAATTGGAAGTTGGGCAAGCGACTACAATGAGAGTTTTGCAGTAGAGGCAATTCCACTGCAATATGCAATTCAACCTGAGGAAGTCCCATCGACCGATACGTTTCAACAACAATCGATCGACAACCGTCAGCCAACATCGACCGATGCACCTGATACAACATCGCTCGATACGACCACTACACCATCCGAGGTACATATAAATAATATTGATTTTGGTTATCTAACTCCGGATGAGTTTGGTATTTTCAGAGATCCAGAAGGCAATGCACGAGCAATGGATGGGAGAATCATCCCTATCACAAAGAAGGACATAGGAGACATCCTTCAAACCGCCAATGGATCCATAAACCTCTTCAAACAACTACCTCACAACCCTGTCAATCAGCATAATCAGCACATCAGCACAACCACAGTATCCAATCAAGACGGAGCTACAGCTGATCATCTCAACACGGAGGATTCAGAATTTCAGCACATATCGATCGATAGACACAACCATATATCGTTCGATATGCACCGTTAAATGGGCAGACGAGCTTTCAAAGATGGAATTCGACGCTTCTTATGGGAGAAGAAGGACGAATTTGGAGTTTTCAGAGATGAATCTGGGTTTGCTAGAGGAGTCAATGGAGACATCATCCATGTTTCAAAGGAAGCCATAGAGGAGTTACTTAACAGAGCATCACTATTTGATTGGTCTTGTTTTTGTTTGCCCATACATGCAGATCACTTCAACAGAGCGGAACCTAAAGAGAAACTCTACACAGAAGCTGAAGTCCAACGAATGATCTATGAGGCCAAGAGTCCTTACATCTGGCAAACCTTTACCTATCCACATGAAATGGAGAAAGCACGATCAGAACTCCAATCTGAAATCAACTGGATTCAGAGCGCTTATGATCTTCAACAACAAAAGAAAGACGCCCTAGAAGACGAAGTATCTACTCTCTGTTCGAAGTTGGAAACCTACAGGAAGCCATCGACCGATGCTGGCCACACACCATCGACCGATGCTCATCACACACCGTCGACCGATGCAGACCAACGCACATCGAACGATAGACGTTTGCAGAACACCTACAGCAAAGAAGAAATCACTAATCTCATCCGCAACATCTATCACGACATCAAACGAGAAGAGGCAAACACCACCGATGATCAAGAAGACAAATATCAGCAGCTCAGCAACAACTTCACCTCATTCAAGGAACGCACATCAACAATGGCAGATACCATGGATCACATCATCAAGGCTCTACACCACACACACCAAACGATGAAATCCTTCCACACCAGCAAGAAGAAAATAACTGATGAGATGATCCCACCAATGGAAGATCGACTGCAAGAGGTTGAAGATACATTGAGAGAACTCTGCGAGGACTACATACGTGCAGCATCGACCGATATGACACCTAGTCCATCGCCCGATATGGACTCCAGCGAGTTTTGCACCAGAGCTGATATGGAGAAGACAGTTCAAGATCTCTTCACCATGATTCAAGAGGTTGGAGATTCTTCCTACCAAAGCTTTGAGAAACTATGGTTTCCTGTGCAAAGCGACGTCAAAAGCATGGAGTACACTATAGAGAACATCCAGAAGGAAATCAAGATCATCTCCAAACAACTCGCGGATAGACCAGCACCATTAGCATCGACCGATATACCAATCAGGACATCGACCGACAGACCTACACCAGTGTCGATCGATATGGACTACCCGAGATCGATCGATAGACTCATGGTACGAAGGAGAACATTTGAGAGACTCAATGACATACAAGAAGAACTCGGTGATCTATCCCAACACACCTATCCAACATTCAGAAACCACCAGTTCCACATTGATAGCAATGCAGAAGATATAGAACGACTGCGCAACGAGGTCAATGAATTAAGGGAGAAACTAACCAGAGGAGATAAAGCTACAAGAAGCTTCTTCACCACTTGGTTTGGAGAGAAACATGGAGAGAATACGGATGAGGCTTGCTACTCAGCAAGTGTCATGAATTCACCTCACTAGCCTCAACACTACCATAGTCAAGCTAAAAGACTATAATAAAGCGTTGAGTGGGAGGCAACCCACTATTAGGTATTTTCTTACTTAGTTAAATCTGATTTTTGTTTTTATTTTTTCGTTTTTCGTTTTTGTTTTTAAGTTTTCAGATTATAGACGATTATCATCTCTATCGACCGATACAATCCTGTCGACATCGCTCGACATATTCCTATCCTTATCGATCGACATAGACGACTCACTATCGCTCGATACGTATCCACGGTCAGGTATATCGTTCTAATTTTCGATATCAGTACATTCCTTACGATTTATTTATGCCCTTATCCGACTATTATACACTGAGGATAGTGTATGATTTAATTCTGGGGGGGAGATTACTGATGCTACCTTACCTTTTTGATTTCACCAAAATGTTTTCAAAATTGGTTTTATTGAGTCAAGAAAGGGACTAGGATATTTTTCAAAAATTTTCTTTTTATCTAACCACTCTTTAGCACCATTCTTAGATTTGTTGATTGCAGAAAGTACTATAGATGCTAAAGTGGATCAACTGTCACCTAAGACAATACTTCTCATGATTGTTTGGAAGAACCAAAGCTGATCTCCAACCTAACCTGACAATCTATTGCTTGTCTTGGGGCTTGGTATACAAGGGATCGGAATCCTCCTGCAAGTCTGGAAGGTAATAGTCTGTGTGCTTCTGATTCCCTTCCCTCTCTCTCTTCAGCATCCTAAGGAAAGAGAGAAATTATTTGTATAAAGATGTGATATGATATCTTGAGAAGTAGAGGGGTAGGAGTGATTCCTGCGACCCCATTATTCTACTTTAAAGGATTGATCAAAGCGAGGGGCAGGATTAATTCTTGTAACCCCATTATTCACTTATTCAAAAGTATCTGTTACTAAGTCAATGAGATAACGCAAAGATAGCCTTTGTGGCAATCAGTGTTCATCAAAAATTTGAAACTATGAGGATCCAGAGAAGAGAGATAAAAGGGGGAAGAAAGGGATCAGAGAAGACTTGCATGTGTGTTCAGAAACTTGCTTGAGTTGAATCCATGTGTTTCTTGATCGATATCCCCAAGGTAAAGCCTGCACTTTTATTTTTATGCATAAATGAGATCAGTAGAGGGGATAGACAGACATGATTGTTAAGATATTTGGTTAGGAGATTTAGTTGCTAAGCTAGGATATGGCATAGTGTACTCATGTGATTAATGGGCATAAGATGTGGCTTGCAACAAAGTAGAGGTGATGATCCTAAAGTTAAGATTTAAATTGAGTCCCTGCTATTTTCAAACTTCTTTCTAAGACCACCTGTGTGTTTGCTTGAGGACAAGCAAAAGGTTAAGTCTGGGGGAGTTGATATACCATGATTTTGACCCACTTTTACTCATGGCATTTATATGATTTTACTATATATATCTATGTTTTGGAGTCTTTTAGGTATGTTTTCAGGTTCAAGGGCATTTTGGAGTAAAGTGACGTTTTAGGTGCCATTTGGAGCTTAAAGGAGAGTTTTCCCGAGATGACTTGAAGATCAGACTTCAAGGTCGATATCCAGAGTTACATATCGATCGATACACACTTCGTGTAATCGATCGATGACGCATTTGAAGAAATGACGACGAGATACTCCATCGATCGATGTACACATAGTACCATCGATCGATATCAAGCGTGCAGAAGAAAGAAGAATATTCTCAATCGACTTGAAGCCCAAGATGTCTCAATATTACTATAATGTCTCTGACGAGTTTTTAACCTAGTTGTACTCAATATTTATACCTTTGCCTATGTGTTTTGGCAAAGTAAGCTTTTACAACATATCATTGTTCTAGTACTTCTTACTTATCAATAAAGTATTCTTTTCACCTTAATTATGTTCTCATCTAAGGTTATAGGATTCTAAGTTTAGAAGAAATATACAAAGAGATTTGTTATCACGAGGAACTTGATTGTTCGGTCTTCTAAATGAATCTCTATTATTACCTAGATGCTATGAATCACTCAGTCATGTCTGAGTAGATTCCATTGTTAGATTTAGGGTTCAAATAGTTATGAGGGATTAGCCCCAACTATGGACTGTTGAGTTGTATACTCATTATCCTGATGAAACCTAATGCTTATTCTAGCGTAGCTAACTAGAATATGATCTTGGAATTGATTTAATCCATAAATCAGTCTCCTGACATCATCTTGAATAAGCTAAGATCCTCTAGGGATAAGCGAAAGCCGGTCTATAATCTAGGTGAACATATATTTGATTCGATCTAGAGCTATATCGACCGATACTCCAATAGAGTAATCGATCGACAGCACACATATCGATCGATACAAGCTGTCAAACATCGATCGATATTGTCGGCAGACAGATCAATAGACAAGACTAGTAACGACAGTTATTAGCCAACTCTAAAGAGTCGAAGTTCTTTAGTATATGCAAGCAACTCATTAAAACATCCATAGCATTATAATCCTGGACTAGCTGAATAGTAACCTTGAATCTAACTATTTCTCTTATTGATCAACCCTCAAACATTCTCTTGAGCAATTAATCATTGCTCACAAACTGCAATTTACATTTAAACCATTTCAACCTAGCTTAGTCACTAAGGATTAATATCTTTTGTGTTCCTTCGCTCCCCGTGAAATCGATCCCTAAGTACTACATCTGAACCTCTTATTTGAGAGAGTAATTCACTCCTAGGGTAATTTGAGTGAGATCACGGTTCTTGATTATGAACCCACTATCTGCGACATGGCTGTCTTCCGTTACCTGTTATGGTATTTTTGTGTAGGGTCGTTTTAGTACTACGGAACACATGAAGATTTGAGTAAAGAGAAGGGAAATCGAGGCAAAGAGATGTATTATTTGAGTCTTTGTGTGGGATTACAACGTTTAGGTGTATAAACCCTAGTTCTATCGCTTAAACTCTCTAATCTCTAGGCTTCTAAAAGTTGATCCCTTATTCCAGGTTTTGGGCTCCCCTTTTATAGTAGATGCATGTCGGCTGAAGTTGGACGAACTCTTTAATAATCGTGGAAATAGAAGTTTTCCCATGATTGGAAAACTTCCATTTTATTTCGAGGGATCGGACCCTGGTTCCTTCTGGCAGGGGCTGAACCCTGGAACCTTCTAGAAGGGGCTGGACCATGGGTCCTTCTTTGGAGAAAGGTCTGGAAATCAAGGGCCCCTTCGGAGGCTGGAGAAAATTTAGGCCTTGGATATTTTTTTCAGATGAACTTTCTGATTTGGAGATCCGTGATCTTTGCCAAGGCTTTGGCTTCCACCCACTTTGTGAAATAGTCGGTCATGACCAGGAGGAAGACCTTTTTCCCCGGTGCCATAGGGAATTTCCCCCATGATGTCTATGCCCTATTTCCAGAAAGGCCAAGGAGAGCTCAAGGATTTGAGGTTCTCTAGTGGCAGGTCGGAGATTGGTGCGTGTTTTTGGCATTGGCTGCAGGTCTTAGCTTGCTTAAGGGAGTGCTTCGCCATGGTTGGCCAATAGTAGCCAGTCCTTCTTGCTCTGAGCACCAGACTTCGTCCATTGGAATGGGAACCGCATTCCCCTTCATGGAGCTCTTCTAGTATTCTTGCGGCTTCTCTAGGAGTTAGACACTGTAGGTAGTGCCCTGAAAAAGATCTCCTATATAGTTTTCCTTCTAAGATGCAATATCTGGCTGCTTGCCTCTTGATCTTGCGACTCTCATCTCGATCCTCGGGTAGGACATCGTTCTTTAGATAGTTGGTGATGGGAGTCATCCAGGTTTCTCCTTTGTCTACTATTGATACCTCTTCTGGTTCTGCCTCCTTCTCTGTTGCTTGCCATTGTAGTACCAACAAGGAAATACTCATATGATCCTCGGTTTCCGGGGCGGAACCTAGGTTTGCTAGAGCGTCAGCTTGGGAGTTTTGCTCCCTACGGATCAGAGTGAGTTTGCAGTTTTCAAATTGGTCAAGCAGGCGTTTGGCCACTGATAGGTATCTGATCATGTTCGGATCCTTTGCCTGGTAGTCACCTTGGACTTGGCTAATGATGAGCTGCGAGTCGTCGAAGACCTGGATGTCTTTTACTCCCATTTGTCTGGCTAATGTCAGCCCTGCTATTAATGATTCGTACTCTGCTTCGTTATTGGTTGCTTTAAAGTTGCAACACACGGCCCTTGAAGCTGACTCTCCTGTGGGGGAGGTTATGACTAATCTTACCGCCGGACCTCTTACATTGCTTGAACCATCAACGTGCAATGTCCATTGGCCTTTCTCCACCTCTTTATCTTGGAGTGTAACTTCTTGATCCAAGCCTGGAAGCATGGAGGGAGAAAATTCAGCCACGAAGTCGGCTAGGACTTGTGACTTGATGGCGGTAGCTGGGCGGAAGACCACATCATATTCCCCCAATTCTATGGCCCACGTTGCCAATCGTCCAGACACCTCGGGCTTATGAAGGACCGCTTTAATACGGAACGAGGTGACTACTACGACTTGATGAGCCTGGAAATAGGGACGCAATTTCTGAGCTGCCACGACCAGGGCGAGGGCTAGCTTCTCTAGATGGCTGTAGTGGGTCTCTACGTCTAGCATAGACTTGCTCGCATAATATATAGGGTGTTGTATTCTTCCTTCCTCTCTTACGAAGACCGTACTAACCGCATGCTCAGATACGGCTAGGTAGAGTAATAGGACCTCTTCTTCCAAGGGCTTGGATAAGAGTGGTGGAGTAGTGAGATAGGCCTTAAGGTCGGATAGCGCAGTGTCGCACTTCTCTGTCCACTGGAAGTCCTTGGGGTTCTTCAGTGTTTCGAAAAAGGCGTGAGACTTGTCAAGAGCCTAGAGATGAACCTGTTGAGGGCTGCCATTCTTCCTGTCAGTCTTTGAACCTCCTTGACGTTTCGAGGGGAAGGTATCGCTTGGATGGCCCTTATCTGCTCTAGGTTTACTTATATTCCCCTATGAGTGACTATATACCCCAAAAATATCCCGGAGCTTACTCCAAATGAGCATTTGAAAGGGTTGAGCTTCATATTGTACCTTCTAAGGGTGGCGAACGCCTGTTGAAGGTGCGAAATATGATCTTCGGAGTCTACAGATTTTACCAACATGTCGTCGATATACACTTCCATGGTTTGGCCTATCTGATTAGAAAACATCATGTTGACGAGCCTTTAATAGGTGGATCCGGCATTCTTTAATCCGAAAGGCATAACCTTGTAGCAGTAAATTCCCCTGGAAGTCATAAAAGATGTCTTCTCCTGGTCCTCTAAGTGCATCAAAATTTGGTTGTACCCGGAGAAAGCATCCATGAAGCTCATTAGGTGATGTCCAGCAGTTGCATCAACTAGCTTATCTATATGAGGCAGAGGGAAAGGGTGTTTGGGACAGGACTTGTTGAGGTCCGTGAAGTCGATGCAAACTCTCCACTTCCCGTTCTTCCTTCTTACGACTACCACATTAACAAGCCAGTCAGGGTACCGTACCTCTCTTATGAATCCGGCGTCGAATAGGTTCTTGACTTCCTCATTGATAATCTCGTCCCTTTCGGGAGAAAATTTCCTCTTTTTCTGTCTGACTGGGGGATGCTTTGGATTTACTTGAAGTTGGTGCATCCCTGGCATGTCCTCGTGGGACCAAGCAAAGCAATCGGATTTGGACCTCAAGAAGTCAATCAACCTTCGTCTTAGGTCCTTCGAGAGCTTAGAGCATATCATAAGATTCTGTTCCGAATTTCCTTCCACCAGGGGGACCTCGTCCATTCCTTCAACCTTTGGTTCTTCGGTATGAGGATCTGGAGGTCCCTTCTGTAATTGCTATAAGACCTGGGTCTTTCCCTTTAGGATGGTCTGATAGCAGGACCTAGAATTTTCTTTGTCTCCCTTAATGGCCTTTACGCCCCAAGGAGTAGGGAACTTTACCAATTGATGGAGGGTTGAAGGTACGGCTCCAATGTCATGGATCCAAGGCCTTCCAAATATCACGTTGTAGGATGAAGGGCAGTCGGTGATTATGAACTTAGTGGTTTGGTTTATTCCTTCAGCATAGACTGGGAGAAAGACCTCTCCTTCGGTTTGTTTCACTTCTCCACTGAATCTCACGAGTGGGGTCGCTTTTCTGGTCAGGTTCTTGGGATCTAGCCCCAGATCAGTGTAGGTCGAGTGAAAGATGATGTTGCTGGAGCTTCTGTTATCCACCAGTATTTGCTTGAACAAACAGTTGGCTATGACCAGCGAAATGACCAGGGCATCGCGGTGAGGAGCTAGGACCCTTTCTTGCTCCTTTGCAGTGAAGCTAATCTCGTCTGTTCCCAAGAGTGGGAGCTTAGGAGTCTCGATCTCTTGACCGTTCTTGGCATTGCAGATACTCTTTTTGGCTGCAGCGCTGCTGAATCCACTTACTTATGATCCTCCAGAGATGACGTGGATCACTCGATCTTGCTGCGGGGGTAATTCGGGAACAGCTTCGTTAGGAAGGCCAGGACCTTCCTTGTTCCAGAGGTTTCTGCGTTTATCCGAGAGGAATTGCCTTAGATAATCACTCTTAAGAAGTTCAGCAACTTCTATCCTTAGGGCTATACAATCTTCGGTGGTATGGTCATGATCGTTGTGGAACTCACACCACCTTTTGACGCTTTGATTAGCATCGGGAGATTTCATCTTAGGAGGCCATTTAACATGTGGACCCATCTGCCGTAGGACTCCGATGAGCT
This sequence comes from Hirschfeldia incana, assembly GCA_026261945.1. NCBI lineage: Eukaryota > Viridiplantae > Streptophyta > Magnoliopsida > Brassicales > Brassicaceae > Hirschfeldia > Hirschfeldia incana. The sequence goes on from JABCMI010000030.1 coordinate 2,189,482, forward strand.
CTGGTTTGCATATTGCAAGATGAGAAATATTGGGCCAAGTAGACACCATCATTCCCTCGGATCGGGGTAGAGGGCGGTTCTGATACCTGCCCCTGCTCGAGTTACTAGACTCCTTGGAAGGTCTAGAGTGGATGGTCTCCTCACGATCGTCCCTTGGGGGGTCTGAGGACTTCTGATCCTATTTGGAGGAGGCCTTAGCCCTGCTCGCGACGTCCTCTTCCCATCTCACTTGACCCAGGCGCGGGATAACACGTCCGCCATGCCCCCACCCCTATATTTTGTTAGCTCTTTATAGAGATCTCCTTCTGGAAGCAGGCCCTCCTTGAAAGCTGAGACGACTATGTCAGCATTGCACTCGGGGATGGAGACCTTCTCCTGGTTAAAGCGAGCTATATAGGAACGTAAGGGCTCATTCCTGTGTTGTAGGACCTCGTACATGTCATCCGATCTCTTCTTTAGGTGACGACTACTGGCGAATTGTTCCACGAATGTTGGGGTCAAAAACGGTTCTCTCGAAATCAACGGCTAAAACTATTTATCATGCGCGGACTTTCCATAAAACAAGCGTCGAGAGCAAGACAAGTCGTATAGCTTAAAGAACCTATGTTAAAGTCGATCGTTCTTGATTTACACGATAAACTTTACGAGAAAACCAAATAAGATTTAGTCGTAAAACTTCGATGATACAATCAAGAAGAACCGAGAGACATTAGGTCCGTAGCTAAGATGACACGACCATACGAAATTATACGGAAGAAACGGGAAGTAATCTAAGTTTGGACAGGCCGAACGACAAAGAATCCGCCTTGAAACTTCAAAGAACCTGTTCTCTCAAACCGCGAGGACCCAGAAAACGAGTAAGATATCAAATCGAAGCCCTCGCCGAGACACACGTGATGCCTCTAGGCGCCGGGCGCCTAGCGCCCGTGCTGCCTCTAGGCGCCGGGCGCCTAGCGCCCGTGCTGCCTCTAGGCGACGGGCGCCTAGCGCCCGTGCTGCCTCTAGGCGCCGGGCGCCTAGCGCCCGTGCTGCCTCTAGGCGCCGGGCGCCTAGCGCCCGTGCTGCCTCTAGGCGCCGGGCGCCTAGCGCCCGTGCTGGTCCTAGCCCCCCGTGATGGTCCTAGACGCCGGGAAACTTCAAAGAGCCCGTTCTCTCAAACCGTGAGGACCCAGAAAACGAGTAAGATATCAAATCGAAGCCCTCGCCGAGACGCACGTGATGCCTCTATGCGCCGGGCGCCTAGCACCGGTGCTGCCTCTAGGCGCCGGGCGCCTAGCGCCCGTGCTGCCTCTAGGCGCCGGGCGCCTAGCGCCCGTGCTGCCTCTAGGCGCCGGGCGCCTAGCGCCCGTGCTGCCTCTAGGCGCCGGGCGCCTAGCGCCCGTGCTGCCTCTAGGCGCCGGGCGCCTAGCGCCCGTGCTGCCTCTAGGCGCCGGGCGCCTAGCGCCCGTGCTGCCTCTAGGCGCCGGGCGCCTAGCGCCCGTGCTGCCTCTAGGCGCCGGGCGCCTAGCGCCCGTGCTGCCTCTAGACGCCGGGCGCCTAGCGCCCGTGCTGCCTCTAGGCGCCGGGCGCCTAGCTCCCGTGCTGCCCGTAGGCGCCGGGCGCCTAGCGCCCGTGCTTGCTCGGGTCTTCGAGCGACAATCTTCCGTGCACAAGTCCCAGGCCCCGGCCGTCAGAAGTCTGTACTTTGAATCTTTCCCGAGTCCTCGCGGAATGAATCATTGAGATTCCGCGTACAAAACTCTCGTTCTTACTCCAATCTAAGATCATCGGAAACACTTCGGAAACTCGTAAGGTATCAACGGAAGGGATGATCTTAAATTCTTCATACGAAACAGTGATGGTTATCCTAAGACACCACTCATCTCAACTCTATGAAGGAATGAAGATCTTCCGAAGAAATTGTAAAAAACAGCGGAAGTCCTAGAGACGGCCCGAAAGGGACCAAACGCGATCGGACAGTCCGTTTACGATTATCTGAGATAGATACGACGATTTACGTTTATCTTTACATAACAAGATAAATGCTAAATTTCCAAAAGGATAAATGTCAAGTTTCCCGAAGATAAATGTCAAGTTTCCCGATAAACATGAAGGCCGACGAAAATGCAAAAAGCCCGCTTCGCGGCCCAAAAGGAGAATAGACCGTCATAAGAAGGAGTATATAAAGGAGCTTTGGGAGAGAAGGAAAGGGGGGCGAAAATCATTAAGAGACTTAGAGAGCAGATCCGAGATTTTAGACAAAGGGAACTTAGAACTTAGGTGGTTAGACTAGCAAGGCATGACCTAGGACGTCTGGCCGCCTCTCGTTCTACCTTCATCTTGTCCGCAGACTTCCGTTCCTTCGGAAGAAACTAACAAACCTTTTACTCAGAGTTCCGCACATAGAAACCCTGGGCGTTATTCTCGACACGCCCGTTTCTATGGCAAACGCTCGTACTAGACGAACTCCGCCAGGCAGTTCGATCTCTTGTTCAAACCCTTCCAACTGAACTACGTCCGACTTGATCCTCGAAAGGGGTACGTAGGCAGCCTTCCTTAAGGTCCAGTCTCAAATCTTAATAAAAACTTTCCGCATTTATTTGATCACTTGTCGTTGGCTGTCGCAGAGAATCCGGACCTTCAGGGAAAGTTGGGTTAACTTGGCTTTCCTCCGTTTTTACTTATCAAAATCGACAGTGCGAATTTCGGTTCCCACAGTTTGGCGCTAGAAGGAGGGGAGGACGGATTACTCTTACTCTTACGGCCACAAAACGCTTGATCAAAGCAATGTCTGGAAATATGAAAGACAAACTCGCAGCTCACATCGACGCTGGTAAAACAACTTCAGCAGTGAATGCTCCTACGACCAACGCTTATGCAAACGGTTATCTAAGATTATCATCTTACGGACAAACGTCCCGAGAACGGACCATCCCTACCAGGTTTGGGTCCTATCAACCATGCGCCCCCGTCCAAAGTTCCTGCAACACGGTCCTCGGGTCCATGAACACAACCCCCCTCGCTCGAAAAAATTCAAAAAATGACTTGGTAGTCGAGACGGATTCCTGCCTGCCGTATACAACGGCTATGGTTAGCTTGAACACCAGTTGCCTTAACTATACGGGGAATCGAAATCCTTTCGGAAAAACCAGCGTCACATCAACGGCTTTTTCTAAAGAAAAATCGTAAAAACGTCTAAGTCCCTAGACGGCCCAAAAGGGGCCCGAATCACGGCTAAACGACACACATACGATTTTAGAGTAGGATCGAGCCCAAGGCTGATATGACGGTCTGATTACCGAGCAGAGTTTCGACTGGAAATGTCTTTTAGAATTTCCCGGAAAAAATAAAGACTTGTTCTCCTGGAGATCGCGAAGAAACCCCAGATTACTCGGGAAATAGAAAGCACGACTGATCGGGTTACCGATCAGCGTTTCTAATGTTAAAATTCGAACACGTTTTACGAAGCACCTTTCGTAAAATAAATCCTCGAAAGTATTTCGCGAGACACCTTTTGCATGATTAAACTCGACAACATTTTACAAAACAGTTTTCGTAAAACTAACTCGATAACATTTTGCAAAATAACTCTCGTAAAATAGAAGGTCAGCAACATTCTAAGAAGCAACTCCTTGCTGGGATCATGATGAAATCGATGTCCAAAAATCTCGGAAAAACAATTAAAGAAACCTCGAAAGACTAAGTGTCGATCGAGAAACCTTTAAAAAAACCGAGAAAAACAGGCAGGTCCCGCAAGGAAGCAGTCCCGGGCGACTAGCACGCCCGTGCAGTCCCTAGGCGCCAGGCGGCTAGCACGCCCGTGCTGTCCCTAGGCGTCGGGCGGCTAGCACGCCCGTGCTGTCCCTAGGCGCCGGGCGGCTAGCACGCCCGTGCTGTCCCTAGGCGATGGGCGGCTAGCACGCCCGTGCTGTCCCTAGGCACCGGGCGGCTAGCGCGCCCGTGCTGTCCGTAGGAGCCGGGCGGCTAGCACGCCCGTGCTGTCCTTAGGCGCCGGGCGGCTAGCACACCCGTGCTGTCCCTAGTCGCCGGGCGGCTAGCACGCCCGTGCTGCCTCTAGGCACCGGGCGCCTAGCGCCCGTGCTGCCTCTAAGCGCCGGGCGCCTAGCTCCCGTGCTGCCTCTAGGCGCCGGGCGCCTAGCGCCCGTGCTGCCTCTAGGCGCCGGGCGCCTAGCGCCCGTGCTGCCTCTAGGCGCCGGGCGCCTAGCACCCGTGCTGCCTCTAGGCGCCGGGCGGCTAGGACGCCCGTGCTGTTTCTAGGCGCCGGGCGGCTAACGCGCCCGCGCTGCGCTGGTCGCCGGACAACAAAACATTCGGCGAACGCGGCAAATCCTCGCGAAACCATCTTTGACGATAGTCCAACCAAATACTTTGCACCTTTCGTAAAATAATCCTAGACAATACTTCACGAGAAAGCTTCTGCACGATTAAACTCGACAACATTTTACGAAACAGTTTCCGTAAAATTAACTCGACAACATCTTGTTGAATAACTCTCGTTAAATAAAAGCTCGGCAATATTTTATGAAACATCATTCATGAAGTATAACAAGATCGCAAGCTTCTTGACCTGACCAGTTCGCTCATAGCTTGACGAAACAAGAAGCCCCACTCAAGTGACATCTTGCCGTTCGTTTTCACTTGTCTACCCACCTTAGCCTTCTTCGAGTTTTGCCTACTTCTCCTCCCTTTGCTTCAACGATTCTGCAACGATTCTGCACTGTTCCTTCGGGTTTCATCAAAAATCGATTCTCGATTCATTGTCAGACTTTTCGAAGACCTTTGACAATGAAACGTTAGAAGAGAAAGAGGAACGGACATGAGGCAATCTCGAGTAATCAACGAGACTAAGGTACGTCCGACTTAGAAAATTTTATCAAGGTTTTAATTTTTTCGTAGGAAAGGAATGAGAACGTCTTGTAAACTGCCGTAAAATTTAGGGAACTTAGAACCTAGGTGGATAGTCTAGCAAGCTAAGTCTTAGGCATTTTCTTCCAGTTTCGTTCTATTGTTCCTTGACTGTCTAGGCAGAACGCGCAAACCGATCTAATCTCTCGGAAAACCGAGAAACGATCGCCACGCATCCTTGGCATACTCATTCTACTTCATAAAGAAAAAATTCCTTTCAAAAGGCAAACGGCACTCTAAGATTCGTCCGAAACGCTAGCGGCATAACGGCATGGTCAAACCGCTACAAACATAGTCTTGAAAACTCTACACCGTCTCTTGTTGCAATCTCGCGACATGAAACTCGTACAATGTCAGACTAATAACACGACGGTGAGCTACAAAATTAACGGAATAACCTTCGGTAAAACTCCACGAGTAATTCGAAGCAACTTTCGCCAAAAGACAAAATCAAAGCGGAAACATTTTCCGTGTAACCCATAACTCGGAAAACTCCGCTAAGATTTGCATGTCTATCTCAACGAACGCTAGTCGGCCATCGGCCGACTACGCCCTTCCATAAAGCCTGAACCTGAATTCGGCATCACCATTAAGGACAATCGTGAACCAATACGACCTTAATGCGAAAGGATCGCAGTCTGATCGTTTACCAACTCCTTGGTTAAACGGCTGAACATAGCCTTCACGCCAAGACAAAACAGCTGAACAATCGCCGCTCCAATCGCCTAAGGGCCAAACGATAATCCACGATTTGTATAAAACTCCAAGTGACCATTTACGTGAGCAACTCTGTCGCATAGCCCAAAAGCGGAAATCATGCGATGAATTTCTCGTAATAAAATCAGTCCTAGCAGCCATATGGTTAACGGAAAAATTTGAACTTAACATCGACTGATTAAGCTCTGTACGCCGCGTAAACAAAGCATGAAAATAAACACTCGTGACAAAGCTCCAAGAGTTATACGAGTCGTCCTTAAAATCCCGGAAGGCCAACACTTCGCAAAACAAAGCGAAGGTAGACGCTTCTCCCTGGGTCAAATATACGCGACCCCTGGTCCTAATTCCTCGATCAAAATTTTATAACTTGCACGTTCAAACTGAAACAACAGTTTCTGACTACGGACATTCGCAAAAAATCTCCAAGCCCGCGAACATTTGAAGTGCGGCACAAAGGAAAATTAACTCGTACACATTTGAAATTTGTAAGCTTGTATAAGCCCACGTTTTTTGAAGAAACCGGATTTTCGAAACTCTTTACAAACACAGAAACCGAATTTTCGAAACTCTTCGTAAACAAACTCGCCAATCGCTAAACGGCCTCAACAATGGATCAAGTATCCACCAAATAAATCGTAAACTATCGCCCAGAAACATTCCGTGATTTCTAAAAAGCCCATAGTCCTTTATGGCATAAGAAAAACAAACTTCAAAGCACTGCGAGACGTCGCTTCGTGCCTGAACATTCGTTTTTCGATTAAAACCTTCATACGCCTTCTAAACGGCATCATATCGTTGTTGCTGATCACAACAAACGAACTCTAACGTCCTAAACAGACAAGCCACCTAAGGGTAGGCTCTTTTACATCCGACAAGGATCACATAGCGCGCTATACAAAAACTCCAAATTTGGTTCAGCACTTCGTAAAGGAAGTAGCTCGATTCGTGCCCAGACAAATCATATAAGCCAATACCACTACGCGGATTTTAAAACGGTACGAATCAGGTTAAAATCACAAACAGGCAAAACGAAAGCCGATTTGTCATCGCACAGCCTTAGTCTGAGAGTAAACCTAGGTCTTGCCCTAAACCCAGCCTTGCTGGTATCTTAACATCTCATAGGCAAAGCGTCAACGACGCGAGATCCCAAAACTTGTCTCTTCACTCAAGTTTGTACGTTTCCACGAATTTTCGCGTAAATCGTAAACCGCAGGAAAATCTCGCTTTGTACAAACGACGGATACGGTGATCATCAGGGAGGCAGGAATGAGACGACAACTCACACCCTGTCCCTCTAACTTCGATAGACAGAAGTTCTGAAAACGCAACATTAATATTTTGTAAAGATTGAGCCGCAGAGTTCAACAGATGCCCTGAAAAAGGCCGGGATTCGAAGCCGCCAACGGCTAGTCCCACAAATGTACATCATGGCCTCTTAACGGCCGAAACACAATCAAAATAAAATCTCCGAAAGGATTGATAAACCTAGACGCTCCCCGGAGCATCACCTTCATCCTCAAAACTCACCCAAAGTAGGAACGGTCTCACCGTCGCCTCCATTGGTCGCACCACCGCTGCATGTTTCATATGCGCCGGCTTCACGATCCTTGACTGCGTAGTCCTGGTCCTCCGAACCCTCCGAATCCGGGACAAGTGTGCACACGGGTTTCAGACCAGCGAGAATCGAGTCGAAGTCCTCTCCGTCAAACTTGCGAGTCCCCGTCTCCTCAAGACTCTGAATCTTCTCTTGAAGACGACGGACTTTCGAGGACATATGTTCTTCTCTTTCTTCACATTGAGCAACGAACTCACGGTCTTTCCGACGTCACGTTCAAGATCGCCAATCAAAGGTGATGAGGATGTCCGCAATGAAATATTCTTAGCCACAAATTTCGACTTTCAACTCATAATCTTCCGCCCGCAAGATCGTCTCCGCATCTTACAGGCTGGGGGGCTAACTGTTGGGGTCAAAAACGGTTCTCTCGAAATCAACGGCTAAAACTATTTATCATGCGCGGACTTTCCATAAAACAAGCGTCGAGAGCAAGACAAGTCGTATAGCTTAAAGAACCTATGTTAAAGTCGATCGTTCTTGATTTACACGATAAACTTTACGAGAAAACCAAATAAGATTTAGTCGTAAAACTTCGATGATACAATCAAGAAGAACCGAGAGACATTAGGTCCGTAGCTAAGATGACACGACCATACGAAATTATACGGAAGAAACGGGAAGTAATCTAAGTTTGGACAGGCCGAACGACAAAGAATCCGCCTTGAAACTTCAAAGAACCCGTTCTCTCAAACCGCGAGGACCCAGAAAACGAGTAAGATATCAAATCGAAGCCCTCGCCGAGACACACGTGATGCCTCTAGGCGCCGGGCGCCTAGCGCCCGTGCTGCCTCTAGGCGCCGGGCGCCTAGCGCCCGTGCTGCCTCTAGGCGACGGGCGCCTAGCGCCCGTGCTGCCTTTAGGCGCCGGGCGCCTAGCGCCCGTGCTGCCTCTAGGCGCCGGGCGCCTAGCGCCCGTGCTGCCTCTAGGCGCCGGGCGCCTAGCGCCCGTGCTGGTCCTAGCCACCCGTGATGGTCCTAGACGCCGGGAAACTTCAAAGAGCCCGTTCTCTCAAACCGTGAGGACCCAGAAAACGAGTAAGATATCAAATCGAAGTCCTAGCCGAGACGCACGTGATGCCTCTAGGCGCCGGGCGCCTAGCGCCATGCTGCCTCTAGGCGCCGGGCGCCTAGCGCCTGGCTGCCTCTAGGCGCCGGGCGCCTAGCGCCCGTGCTGCCTCTAGGCGCCGGGCGCCTAGCGCCCGTGCTGCCTCTAGGCGCCGGGCGCCTAGCGCCCGTGCTGCCTCTAGGCGCCGGGCGCCTAGCGCCCGTGCTGCCTCTAGGCGCCGGGCGCCTAGCGCCCGTGCTGCCTCTAGACGCCGGGCGCCTAGCGCCCGTGCTGCCTCTAGGCGCCGGGCGCCTAGCGCCCGTGCTGCCCGTAGGCGCCGGGCGCCTAGCGCCCGTGCTGCCCGTAGGCGCCGGGCGCCTAGCGCCCGTGCTTGCTCGGGTCTTCGAGCGACAATCTTCCGTGCACAAGTCCCAGGCCCCGGCCGTCAGAAGTCTGTACTTTGAATCTTTCCCGAGTCCTCGCGGAATGAATCATTGAGATTCCGCGTACAAAACTCTCGTTCTTACTCCAATCTAAGATCGTCGGAAACACTTCGGAAACTCGTAAGGTATCAACGGAAGGGATGATCTTAAATTCTTCGTACGAAACAGTGATGGTTATCCTAAGACACCACTCATCTCAACTCTACGAAGGAATGAAGATCTTCCGAAGAAATTGTGAAAAACAGCGGAAGTCCTAGAGACGGCCCGAAAGGGACCAAACGCGATCGGACAGTCCGTTTACGATTATCTGAGATAGATACGACGATTTACGTTTATCTTTACATAACAAGATAAATGCTAAATTTCCAAAAGGATAAATGTCAAGTTTCCCGAAGATAAATGTCAAGTTTCCCGATAAACATGAAGGCCGACGAAAATGGAAAAAGCCCGCTTCGCGGCCCAAAAGGAGAATAGACCGTCATAAGAAGGAGTATATAAAGGAGCTTTGGGAGAGAAGGAAAGGGGGGCGAAAATCATTAAGAGACTTAGAGAGCAGATCCGAGATTTTAGACAAAGGGAACTTAGAACTTAGGTGGTTAGACTAGCAAGGCATGACCTAGGACGTCTGGCTGCCTCTCGTTCTACCTTCATCTTGTCCGCAGACTTCCGTTCCTTCGGAAGAAACTAACAAACCTTTTACTCAGAGTTCCGCACATAGAAACCCTGGGCGTTATTCTCGACACGCCCGTTTCTATGGCAAACGCTCGTACTAGACGAACTCCGCCAGGCAGTTCGATCTCTTGTTCAAACCCTTCCAACTGAACTACGTCCGACTTGATCCTCGAAAGGGGTACGTAGGCAGCCTTCCTTAAGGTCCAGTCTCAAATCTTAATAAAAACTTTCCGCATTTATTTGATCACTTGTCGTTGGCTGTCGCAGAGAATCCGGACCTTCAGGGAAAGTTGGGTTAACTTGGCTTTCCTCCGTTTTTACTTATCAAAATCGACAGTGCGAATTTTGGTTCCCACAACGAACTTATCACTGAGGGCCGCAAATGATTTGATGGATCCCGTGGGGAGATTGATGTACCACTGATATCTTGCATAATTGCATTGTTTTATCTTTTCATTTGCATACATTTTCATCATGTAGATTAGGTTTTAGCCATGTTTAGGGTGCGTTTCGCATACATGAGTCCTTATCAGGTATTGGAGCATCATTTGGGGCTTTTGGAGACTTTGGGATGCATTTGGAGCTCAAAAGATGTGAAAAGGAGGATGATTGGACGAGAGAGGCGTGGAGCGACCTGCTGAGGTCGCTGTAGGACCTCGCTCCATCTGGAGTGACCTCGACGACCACCCCTGGAGCGACCACACCGAGTCGCTCGCTTCAACACGGCTCGGAGACGAAGAAAACAGCCCGGAGCGACCCCTCACAGCGACTATCCGAGGTCGCTCCCAAGCCCAGAGCGACGTGCTGGAGCGACCTGCGGAGGTCGCTGCGTGTTTTCTTATTTGCGATTTCTTTTAATTCAAGGACTTATTTGCAATTACTTATGTCGTCTGGCACCCTGAAAAACCTAAGTTTAAGACCTATTGTAGCCACTTTTGGCCCGATTATCTTTTGTTGAAGAGAAAAACAAGAAAATACTCTTGGAAAGTTCATCTTTTGGATTCATTGTTCTTTTGTTATTGTTTCTAATTGATTTCTTGTGTTCATCTACATGTTTAATCTGAAATCCAGTATGGGTTTAAGGTTTCTCATGAAGATTAGTGAGTAGTTCTCTTTTGAATTCATAGGTTAGGGAGATTAGGGTGATTAGGTTAGATCAAGGATGTTTTTAATATAAATCGATCTCAAACCTTGTTAGTAGAGTGTTCTTACAGCCTCTTTTGATCTGATCATTCAAAAGTTGATCTCTAGACAATTCCCACCCAAAAGGTGTTCGTTGAAATGTCTGAGACAACTCTACTGAACTCTTAATGCATTTTACCAAAGACATTTGTTGTTAAGAGTGTTAGGATAGCTAATAAACATGTTCTTAATGATTGCTTTCATATCATTCAACCAAAGAGATTTGATGTTTGAGATGTGTTAGCAAATGAGCATTTATCTAGACATAGAGCTTGCTTAGGATTGTGTTTAGGCTTAAGGTTAATTGTTTGATTCATCATTTGCCATCCTTGCTTGATACTTAATCACCCGAAGTCATATTCCCATGCCCATGAGTTCTCTTTTATCATATTTAAGAAAATCTTTCATTTACTGCTTTTGGTTCATAGCATTAGTTATTGTTTAAAATCATATTGAATATTTGGTTGCATTTAGATTAAGTAAGTGCTTGCATTCTTAGTGCTTGAAATCCCTCAAAACTGGTTCGACATATTACTTTCACTTTACTATCATTTGGCTTAGGAGTCACATAACTTTTATTATCAAATTGGCGCCGTTGCCAAATTCTGAGTAGATTTGAACATTGGGATTTAGTATCTTGCTTGAGACTAAATCATTTTTATTTCACAGATTACTGATTCTCCTATTTCACTTCCTTTTTGATCTACAGGTGTATGAACTTGAGGAGCAGGGGTCCAATAAACCTAGTTCCAAGAGCAGACGACATCAGAGCTTTAGAGAGGGAGTGTGCTAGAAAGAGGAGACAAGAGGAGTTCCAAGCGAACATTCAAATGGCTGAACAAGAAGCTAATGGTCCACCAGCTCGACCTATTGGTGCCTATGACCGCCCAACTAACCAAGGTCATCTGTTGGGAATCAGAGCAACAGCTGTTGCAGCCAACAACTTTGAAATCAAGTCAGGGTTGCTCAACACGATTGAGAACAACAAGTTTCATGGCCTAGCTGCAGAGAACCCATTCGACCACTTGGACAGCTTTGATAGGTACTGTGGCCTATCCAAAACCAATGGTGTATCAGAAGATGCGTTCAAGCTCAAGCTTTTCCCTTTCTCTTTGGGGGACAAAGCTCGTCAGTGGGAGAAATCTCTGCCATGTAGCTCTATCACCACTTGGGATGACTGTAAGAAGGCATTCCTGGAAAAGTTCTTCTCTACTTCTAAGACTGCTGGCTACAGAAATGAGATATCTGGTTTCAAACAGAAGAACTTGGAAGGATTCAGTGAAGCATGGGAGAGGTTCAGTGGCTACCTAGCTCAATGCCCACACCATGGTTTCAACAAAGGAAGCTTACTCAGCACATTCTACAGAGGTGCTCTACCTGAGTACAGAGGCAGATTGGACACTGCAAGTAATGGGAGTTTCTTGGACAGAACAGAGGCTGAGGCAGAGAAACTGGTTGAGAACATGGTCAAGAGTGATGCAGTCTACAGTGTGGATCATGACAGAGCTGATAGGTCAGAAGACAAGCAGACAAGATGGGAGATAAAAGCTTTGCAGGATAAGATTGACATCCTCATTGCTGATAAGGCTACTCAAGAGCAGCTGCACTTCGTTGGTAACCCACAGCAGGAGACACCACCTGCTGTCAATGAGGTTGAAGGTCTGGAAGGTCAAGAAGAGTTGTGTTTTATCAACAACAATGGTACTTGGTACAAGAAGGAGCCAAACTTTCAGTATAACAACTACCAGCAGAGACCTTATTCCAACAACCAGCAGGGTTGCTATCAGCCTAGGAACAACCAGCAAGGTGGCTATCAGCAAAAGCAAAACACTCCACCAGGTTATTCCAACCAGGGTCAGAATACTCCTCAGCAACAGGCTGCTCCATCTAGCTCTACACCCCAAGCAAGCAGCACCGATGCACTTCTGAAACAAATCTTGGAGTCACAGACTAGAAGCGAGAAGCATGTTAGCTATGAGCTGAAGAACCTTCACAACAGGATTGATGGAAGCTACAATGATCTCAACAACAAGTTCAGAGCTTTGGAGAGCCAATTTGCTTCCATGAACACTCAGCAGAATCGTCAACAAGGCTCCCTACCTGGAAAACCTGAGCAGAATCCCAAGGAAGCCAAAGCTATCACACTTAGGAGTGGTAAGGAGTTACCTCCTAGAACTCTCACCAAGGATGCTGAGAAACTAGGTGAGGGGGTGGCCATCAATATGGATGATGAAGTGGTGATTGTTGATGAGAAGACTAATGATGAGGTTTTGGAGAAGATTGTGGAAGCTAAGGGTAAAGGGAAGGTTGAAGAAGAGAAGAAGTCAGTAAAAGATGGTGAAGCTGTTCCTCCAGCAAAGGAGAGTGCTTTTGTTCCTCCACCCTATGAGCCCAAACTCCCATTCCCTGGTAGGTTCAAGAGACAGCTGCTGGAGAAGTACAAAGCCTTGTTTGAGAAGCAGATGAGTGAGGTTCAGATCACAATGCCTATCATTGATGCTTTCATGCTGGTTCCTCAATACAGCAAGTTCGTGAAAGATGTTGTAGCTGCAAAGAAGAAAGAGATGGAAGGTATGATGATCCTTACTCATGAGTGCAGTGCCATAATCCAGAGGCTTGATGTTCCAAAGAAGTTAGAGGATCCAGGATGCTTCACACTTCCTTGTGCTATTGGACCTATGATGTTTGAAAAATGTCTCTGCGATTTGGGAGCCAGTGTGAGCTTGATGCCTTTGTATGTTGCTAAGAAGCTTGGTTTCACTCAGTACAAGAAGTGTAGACTCTCTCTAGTGCTAGCTGATCGTTCAGTGAAGTACCCTGTTGGTATCTTGGAGGACCTCCCAGTGATGGTTAGAAATTGTGAAATTCCTACAGATTTTGTGGTACTTGAAATGGGTGAAGAAGATCAGGATCCTTTAATCCTTGGAAGACCTTTCTTAGCTACAGCAGGAGCTATTGTTAATGTGAAAGAAGGCAAGATTGATCTCCACTTGGGTACAGGGAACATTCTCCACTTTGACATCAAGGAGGTGATGAAGAAACCAGTCATGCAGGCACAAATCTTCTACATAGATGAGATGGATGCCCTTGCTGATGAGCTACTTGAAGAGCTATCAATTGAGGATCCTTTGCAGCATGCCTTAACCATTGAGAGAGATGATGAAGTGGTTGAGAACCTGGCTAGTACTGCATATGGACTGATGCTGGATTCACACAAGGGGTTTGATGATAAAGATCAGTTTGAGGAGCTGCCACAAGAGGTTCATCAAGAGGCTGCAATCACTAAGCAAGAGGACATCCAGCAAGATGATTGGAGTGAGCTCAAGGCACCAAAGGTGGAACTAAAACCTCTTCCCCAAGGTCTAAGGTATGCATTTCTTGGTCCCAATGAAACATACCCTGTCATTGTGAGTAGTGAACTTACTGAAGCTGAATTATCTGAACTTTTGAAAACACTTAAAAAGTTTAGAAAGGCAATAGGTTACTCACTTGATGACATAAAAGGAATATCACCATCTTTGTGCCTGCATAGGATACATCTTGAGGATGAATCAATGACTTCTATCGAGTATCAAAGAAGGTTAAATCCTAACCTGAAGGATGTTGTAAAGAATGAGATTCTTAAACTCCTAGATGCTGGGGTTATTTACCCTATTTCCGATTCAAAATCGGTATCTCATGTGCATGTTGTCCCAAAGAAAGGTGGAATCACTGTGATTAAAAACGACAAAGATGAATTGATACCAACAAGAACTGTCACAGGTCACAGAATGTGCATTGATTATAGAAAACTGAACTCTGCATCTAGAAAAGATCATTTTCCATTGCCATTTATTGATCAGATGCTTGAGAGACTTGTAAATCATCCATTCTATTGTTTTCTTGATGGATATTCTGGTTTCTTCCAAATCCCCATATACCCAAATGATCAAGAGAAAACGACATTCACATGTCCTTATGGTACCTTCGCATATCGAAGAATGCCATTTGGACTATGTAATGCTCCAGCCACCTTTCAAAGGTGCATGATGTCAATTTTCTCTGATCTGATTGAGGATGTTGTGGAGGTGTTTATGGGTGATTTCTCTGTCTATGGATCTTCGTTTTCTGCTTGTTTGTCAAATTTGTGCAGGGTCCTACAGAGATGTGAAGACACTAACCATGTACTGAACTGGGAGAAGTGCCACTTCATGGTTAAGAAAGGGATTGTGCTTGGACACAAGATTTCAGAGAAGGGGATTGAGGTGGACAAAGCTAAGATTGAGGTTATGGTTAGCTTGCCTCCACCTAAGACAGTGAAAGATATCAGAAGCTTCCTTGGACATGCTGGGTTCTACAGGAGGTTCATCAAAGACTTCTCTATGATCACTAGACCTTTGACCAGATTGCTTTGCAAGGAAGCTACCTTCAGCTTTGAAGTAGAGTGTCTTGAGGCCTTCAGGAAGCTGAAACATGAACTCATCAGTGCCCCCATAGTTCAGCCACCTGATTGGGATCTCCCCTTTGAGATCATGTGTGATGCTAGTGATTATGTTGTGGGAGCTGTGCTTGGGCAGAAGAACAATGGAAAAACTCATGTAATCTACTATGCAAGCCAGACCATGAATGAAGCTCAGATGAGGTATGCCACCACAGAGAAGGAAATGCTAGCCACTGTCTTTGCCTTTGAGAAGTTCAGAAGCTACTTGGTGGGATCTAAGGTCATTGTCTACACTGATCATGCTGCTTTGAGACACCTTCTAGCCAAGAAAGATGCAAAACCCAGACTTTTGAGGTGGATCTTATTGCTTCAAGAGTTTGATTTGGAGATCAGAGACAAGCCAGGAGTTGAGAATGGTGTAGCTGATCACTTGTCCAGGCTGAAAGTAGAGTGTGGAGTACCTATTGATGAAGGACTTCCGGAAGAGCAGATCATGGCTATTGGAGGATTGATGGCACTTTGTGAAACTGGTAGAAAGCTTGAGGAAGTGAAGGGAACTGAAGAGAAGGAACCTTGGTATGCTGATTTGGTGAACTACTTGGCTACAGGAAAAGAGCCTTTGAATCTTGTGGGCTATGCTAAGAAGAAGTTTTACAAGGATGTGAAGAGGTACTACTGGGATGAGCCTTATCTCTACACTCTCTGCAAAGATCAACTCTATAGGAGAGTGGTGGCTAATGAGGAGATAGATGGGATCCTTACTCAGTGTCATGGATCATCATATGGAGGCCATTTTGCTATCTTCAAGACTGTTGCAAAAGTGTTACAAGCTGGATTCTGGTGGCCACACATGTTCAAGGACACACAAGAATTCATTTCAAAATGTGATTCATTCCAAAGGAGAGGAAACATCACAAGGAGAAATGAGATGCCTCAAAATCCAATCCTTGAAGTTGAGGTATTTGATGTATGGGGCATTGACTTCATGGGGCCATTTCCATCATCATATGGTAACAAGTTCATCCTTGTAGCCGTTGACTATGTCTCAAAGTGGGTAGAGGCCATTGCAAGTCCCACTAGTGATTCTGGAGTTGTGTTGAAGATGTTCAAGAATGTCATTTTTCCAAGGTTTGGAGTCCCAAGAGTTGTAATCAGTGATGGAGGTTCTCACTTCATAAACAAGGTGTTTGAGGGACTTCTCAAGAAGAATGGTGTGAAGCATAAGGTATCATCTCCTTACCACCCTCAGACAAATGGTCAAGCTGAGATTTCTAACAGACAGATCAAGTCCATCTTGGAGAAGATTGTTGGGATCACAAGGAAAGATTGGTCAGCAAAGCTTGATGATGCACTTTGGACTTATAGGACAGCTTACAAGACTCCCTTGTGAACCACACCATTCAACCTTGTGTATGGAAAAGCTTGTCATCTTCCAGTGGAGCTTGAATATAAGGCATTATGGGCAGTAAAGTTTTTGAACTTTGACATCAAGGGTGCCAAGGAGAAGAGGCTTCTTCAGTTACATGAGCTTGATGAGATAAGGATGGATGCTTTTGAGAACTCCAGGATCTACAAGGAAAAGACTAAGGCTTTCCATGACAAGCATATCCTGAGGAGAGAGTTTAATGAAGGAGATCAAGTCCTTCTACACAACTCCAGTGTGAAGTTGTTTCCAGGAAAGCTAAAGTCAAGGTGGTCCGGTCCTTTCATGGTTAAGGAGGTTAAACCTTATGGAGCAATAGTTCTATGGAGTGCTGATGGAAGTTATTTCACAGTGAACGGGCAAAGGGTTAAGCTCTACATGGCGGAAAAACCTAAGGAAGATGGGGTTTCAACTCCACTTTGTGATCCTACCCCAGCCTAATCAAATGGAGGCCAAGTCAAGCTTGAGACTTAAAACAAGCTCACTTGGGAGGAAGTCCCATGTATATCCTTTGTTACATATTGCATTAGCACTTTTATTTTCTTTTTCTTTCATCTTATTGCATAAAAAAAAAGATATGGGAAAGTGAAGTTGTGTGCAGATTTGGTCGACTTGATGTGAAGAAAAAGAACGCGTCGGAGCGACGTAACCGGAGCGAGGTCGAGCAGTCGCTCCAGCTGGGAGCGACGTAACCAGAGCGACGTGCTCAAGTCGCTCCAGCTGGGAGCGACCTTCATGAGAAACCTTGGAGCGACCCATCCAAGTCGCTCGCTTTGACACGCGACGGAGAGACGCAAAATCGCCTCGGAGCGACTTCTCCCCAGCGACCCCGCCAAGTCGCTCCAGGCCCGGTTCAGGTAAGTAATCTAAACTTTTTAACCCGGTTCGACTCGATTAAACCGGTTTACACCACTCAAAACGAACCGGACGACCCCTAGACCTACCCAGAACCCACGACACTCACCCTCCCCACTCTCCTCTCATCTCACAAACTCTCAAACTCTCTCAAACACTCACTCACCAAAAATCTCCATAACTCTCTCAAATCCCCACCAAATCAACTGATTCTTGTTTCTAAACCCTCACTTTCGCCCCAGTAGCCTCTCTCCCATAATCTACTCGCTATTTACATTCATCAGAGCAAGGTATGAACTTTCTAAACTCAATTTCGTAGGTCCATGAACCCTAGAAATTGAAAATCGAATTTTGGTCTCTTTCTTGCTTGATTATGGTGAAATTGGCTAGGGAAAGTATATATATCAAGTTGGGTTGTAGATTTCATGGTGGAATTGAGATTAATTTGAACTTTACCAAATTAGGGTTCATGGATTTGGGGATTTTCGAAATTGAACTAAAAAGATGGTGTTTGTGATTGAGTTTGGTGTGTTGTGATGTGTAGAGACTTGTTTCAATCAATTTTCTCATCCTTCAGCCTTTATAGAGAGAAATTTTACTATCTTGTATTTTTCTAAACTTTATTGGATGAAGATTGTGATTTTCTTGCTTGTGACTTGGTGAATTTGTGCTTAATGTATCTAAATGGTTGCTTTGGATTAACTTGAGCTTAAGTTGTTGTTCATTTAAGAGTTAACTTGCAATCCTATGTTCATTTTGCCAAGTCTTCTTCTTCCTTTACTTACTCCTTTCCGAGCTTTGAATTTTTCAGGTACCAATGGTTAGGAAAACAAAGGCAGTGTTGCAAGCTGAGAAGGAGGCACAAGATGCGGAAGATTGGTCACAAAGAGGGAAGTCGCTTGACACTGAAACCGCTGAAACAGAGACTGCGAGGACTACTAGGCAGCAAACCCTTGCTGCAAGGAAGTCCACTGAGCAAGAAAAGAGAGCGGTAACGACTCTTGCTGCGAGGAAGTCGACTGAGCAAGGAAAGAGAGCGGAAACGACTCAGGTTGCAAGGAAGTCGACTGAACAAGGGAAGAGAGCAGGAAAGAGTATTGCAACTCCCACTGATGAGGAAAGTGAGGAAGGTGAAGAAGAGTCAGAAGAAGAGCCTGCACCTGCGAAGAAAGCAAAGATGACAAAAGGAAAAGGTGTTGCTGTTGGAAGGGACAGGGAGAAGACTCCAACTCCAGAAGAGCTGTATGATCATCTGATGAATGGGATGGGGTGGCAGGCAACAAGGTTTGCCGACCTTGAGCTGCTAAAGGCACTAGAGATCGATTCTGATATGGAGGAAATGTTGGGGCATCTGAAAATGCCAAAGCTTCTCAGCATGGCTTATCCCACCTACAAGGAGCTCACATGCCAGTTCTTGTCCACACTGGAAGTCATCCGCCACGAGTCCAGACATGTGAGGCAAGGATGGGGGAAAATCAAGTTCAGGATTAATGGAAGGGAATACAACATGAGCTTCAGAGACATAGGGACAGTCATGGGATTCAGAGATGCAGAGGAGAGTACTCTTCCAAGGTGCGCGGGCCTCCCAAAGAAACTGTGGGAATTGATTACTGGCATTAAGCACAGCACTGGCGCTGACAAGAACTCCTACATACGACACCCTACAGTGCGCTACCTCCACAGGCTGCTTGTTCATCTCTTCTATCCACGGAAACAGCATGGTAATGTCACCGAAGAAGATCTCCGCCTTATCTGTCCTGCTATCAGTCCCTACACTACACCGGGACAGTTACCCCTTCCCAACACAGACATCTATGATAAATTTGGGATGGTAGGTTTCTTTGTGAGCCGTCTAGAGCACTACAGGGATTGGGCTTGGACCACGACGGATAAGGAGCCAAAGATAGGGATTGGAGGAATGATCACACCTCTCCTACAGTTTCAGAATATCCACTTGGGAAAAGGTGGAGTTGGTCCTAAGCTCATTGATGGAGCCTACTTGAGGATAGCCACCTATTTCAGTGGGATGTATGAGGGCTCCTACGTCTATTACTATCGCATGCCAGGAAGGAAAGCTGAGGTACTCCTCCCAAACCAGGACCTGACGAACTTGATCATACCTGTAGTTATAAGCTTTAACCTTTCCCCAGCAGACTTCCTTGGGGAACATGGGACCCTCGATCCCATTGTTGTAATGCGTGGACCTACAGGACCTAGAGAGTCGAGAGAGACTGCACCAGAGAGACCTGCTGAGGAAACTCCTCAACCCGTCTACGGCCAGCCGCGCTACGCCTTCCAACCATACGACGGAGTTCTTCCACATGGCGCTTTTCGCGATGCTCATGAGCACATTGGTCGACTGCAGCGATGGAACAAGGCTCAGGACAGGACAATTGAGAAGCTAAAGGATAAGTGTAAGGCGCTCAGTAGGACGGTAAAGCACCAAGCAAAGTCCACATCAAAGATTCTGAGGAAGATGGCTGATGTGTTGACGAGGGGAGCCATAGCGGGATGCAGCAGAGCAGATTTCGAGTTCCCAGACGCTCCATTACCCAGGCGTCCACATCACCCTGCGAGCCTTTCCTTTCCCCTCACTGAGAGACAGCAGCAGCGCCGGAACAGAAACCCTCCCATCCTACCCTCCACCTCAGGAAATAAATCTCCTTCTCTAGCATCTTCAGATGACGGCATTGAGGTTGAAAAGGTCTAGAGTCAGCGCTGGTATGGGGATTACACTTCCGCTCCTGGAGGTTTAGGAGGTTACTACACCACTTTCCCTCCTGACGACGATGACGCTGGGGCATCTGCCTCGACTCACCACCCATAGAAGGTAACCCACACTTTTTCCCTTGTAAATACCAATTTTTCTTGCATTTATAGTTCGTTTGAGTATCTCCTTCGACTTAACAACACAGAGACTGTGTGAATTAAGTTTGGGGGAGGTACCATGTATTTGATCACGTTTGCTTTGATGTTTAAGAGTCTCATGCATTTGTTTTCTCATTCATATATGTATAGAAAAACCAAAAAAAATAAAAAATATAAAAAAAAAAATATATATATATATATATATATATAAAAAAATCATTTAGATTGCATTCACTTGCATTTTTAGGAGAGTCTAGAGCATATAGGTTGCATTTCACTTGCATTGGGAGCAATGATTTAAAAAGCCTTGTAAAGATCACTTTCGCGCTTGATTGATAATGCACCTCTTGAAAATGCCTTGTAAGCTTCGAGCCATGAAAAACTCTTCCTGAAACTTGTTTATTGCTAAACTCAGTCTTTGAAAGCCAACTACAACTCTATTTGAACTAAATGAACTTAATGCCTCTTGCTTATGGTCCTTTGTGTACTGAATCATGGCTATACACATTTGAGATGTCACATCCTTTTTGCCGATCTTTTTGACAATCTCAAATGGTAGACCACTCCCCAAAAAAACCCTTACCTCCTTTTAAACCTTCATTGAATTGATGAGTGACGCCTTTTTCGGAAAGCCTTACATGTGCATAATGTTGAGAGTATCGGGAACGACAATGTTTGATCTTCATTTCTTGCTAGATTGGATACTCCATTGTCTAGCCATAGGATTGGGGGAGAGTGTTGTGAACTCTAGATTGAAGGAAATGAATAGACTCTTGTACTTAAGTGTTTGATCTTCTTGGAATAGATAGAAACTCCTTGCTCAATTTTGAAATGTCTTGGCCCCCAAAATAAAATAAAAAAGAAAATAATAATAATAATAATAATAATAATAATAATAATAATAATAATAATAATAATAATAATAATAATAATAATAATAATAATAATAAGGGGCTAGCAAGTTTGTTGTGAGCTAAGATGTGAGTTTAAAATTGTGAAAATTTCCTTGTAGATTTCAAAATGAAAAGAGTCTTGTGTAGAAAAAGGTTTTGGGATGTTATGGTGAGAGATGTGAGATGGGGTGAGCATTTGGAAATCTTTATGTGGATTGGTATGTTTGAGTAAAGGGTAGAACAATGGAGATTGAGCATTGTATGCATGAGTTGATCCCTTTCTTAGATATATTATGTGCAATGTCAAGGCTACTATTCTTGAGAGAGAACCACTTAAAGCATTATGATTTGATCCTCTTGATTCACTTGAATAAAAAGCCTACCCTCACCCAAATGATTTGGACCATTTGACCATTTGCAAGAATTCACTTGATGTTGTGCTTAATGAATGTGAGAGTTGGCTGATTTGATTGTGTGAATGCTTGACAATGAGTGTAAGGATAAAAAGAGTAAGGATAGGCCTAGAGAAACTAGAGTGCAATAAGAGAGGTTGCTATTTTGTTGGATTTGGAGTAAAATCTAATCCTTTGAGTGTTTCTTTTGGCTATGAGCTCCCACCTTCAAACCTCTTTCCCTATGAGTTCTAGAAAGTTCACTTGTGGACAAGTAAAAGAACAAGTTTGGGGGAGTTGATATCTTGCATAATTGCATTGTTTTATCTTTTCATTTGCATACATTTTCATCATGTAGATTAGGTTTTAGCCATGTTTAGGGTGCGTTTCGCATACATGAGTCCTTATCAGGTACTGGAGCATCATTTGGAGCTTTTGGAGACTTTGGGATGCATTTGGAGCTCAAAAGATGTGAAAAGGAGGATGATTGGACGAGAGAGGCGTGGAGCGACCTGCTGAGGTCGCTGTAGGACCTCGCTCCATCTGGAGCGAACTCGACGACCACCCCTGGAGAGACCACACCGAGTCGCTCGCTTCCACACGGCTCGGAGACGAAGAAAACAGCCCGGAGTGACCCCTCACAGCGACTATCGGAGGTCGCTCCCGAGCCCAGAGCGACGTGCTGGAGCGACCTGCGGAGGTCGCTGCGTGTTTTCTTATTTGCGATTTCTTTTAATTCAAGGACTTATTTGCAATTACTTATGTCGTCTGACACCCTGAAAAACCTAAGTTTAAGACCTATTGTAGCCACTTTTGGCCAGATTATCTTTTGTTGAAGAGAAAAACAAGAAAATACTCTTGGAAAGTTCATCTTTTGGATTCATTATTCTTTTGTTATTGTTTCTAATTGATTTCTTTTGTTCATCTACATGTTTAATCTGAAATCCAGTATGGGTTTAAGGTTTCTCATGAAGATTAGTGAGTAGTTCTATTTTGAATTCATGGGTTAGGGAGATTAGGGTGATTAGGTTAGATCAAGGATGTTTTTAATATAAATCGATCTCAAACCTTGTTAGTAGAGTGTTCTTACAGCCTCTTTTGATCTGATCATTCAAAAGTTGATCTCTAGACAATTCCCACCCAAAAGGTGTTCGTTAAAATGTCTGAGACAACTCTACTGAACTCTTAATGCATTTTACCAAAGACATTTGTTGTTAAGAGTGTTAGGATAGCTAATAAACCTGTTCTTAATGATTGCTTTCATATCATTCAACCAAAGAGATTTGATGTTTGAGATGTGTTAGCAAATGAGCATTTATCTAGACATAGAGCTTGCTTAGGATTGTGTTTAGGCTTAAGGTTAATTGTTTGATTCATCATTTGCCATCCTTGCTTGATACTTAATCACCCGAAGTCATATTCTCATGCCCATGAGTTCTCTTTTATCATATTTAAGAAAGTCTTTCATTTACTGCTTTTGGTTCATAGCATTAGTTATTGTTTAAAATCATATTGAATATTTGGTTGCATTTAGATTAAGTATGTGCTTGCATTCTTAGTGCTTGAAATCCCTCAGAACTGGTTCGACATATTACTTTCACTTTACTATCATTTGGCTTAGGAGTCACAAAACTTCTATTATCAGCCACTGGAGGGCAGGACCAGTCAAGGTTGACCCAAATGCTTTGCACATGGTAGCTTCCCTTGCTTCTTTGGGGATAGCAACAGCTATCATGCGTTGCTTATACTGGGCGACATGGTTGTCGGGATCCCCAGTACCTTCGTACATCTTAATGCTTGGGATGGAGAACTTGCGAGGCATTTCAACCGAAGCAATCTCCTCCACGAAAGGTGTGTCGGAGTAGGACCTAGGGTCGCTTCTCCGAATAAGGGGAGCTACTCCGAGGAGCCTCTCCACCATAGATTGGATGGTGTCGAGTCTCTCGGATACGACCTTCTCCAGGTAAGCAGCTAGAGCTGGATCTGAGATATTGGGGTTATCGGGTGAGTATTCCTCACCCTCCGTGTCGGAATCGTCATTCTCTTCCACCCGGGTCGTGTTTCGAGCAGCCTCTTGGTTATCGGATCCATTGTTTGCGATATTAGGCTGCTGAGGCGTTTCCACGTCGTTACGGGGGGTGTTGAGTGAAGCCATAGGTCGGATTCTGGCTCCGAACCGCTTCCGCTTGTTCCCGACTGCCTCGAGGGATTTATTCTCTCATCGGAGAGCGAAGTTCTCCGCTTCCATAGTGTCTAGCTTCTCAAAGCTCTGTTGAAGTTGTTTGGAGTGTTCTCCAAGTTGGTCTTTTAGGTTTTGAACTTCTTGGATAAGTTCCAAACCTACAGGCGCAGTTTCCTGAGCCTTGTGAAGGTCGGCGTTTTGGCTTTGAAGAGTTTCAAGCCTGGTGAGGAGCTCCTGCTCCTGCAGGGTTGATTCGGCTCGGTTAGAATCGTCTTCCAGTGTCATCGTCACGTAGATGGTTACTCCCCTCCTTCTAGCGCCAAACTGTTATGATATTTTTGTGTAGGGTCGTTTTAGTACTACGGAACACATAAAGATTTGAGTAAAAAGAAGGGAATTCAAGGCAAAGAGATGTATTATTTGAGTCTTTGTGTGGGATTACAACGTTTAGGTGTATAAACCTTAGTTCTATCGCTTAAACTCTCTAATCTCTAGGCCTCTAAAAGTCGATCACTTGTTCTAGGGTTTGGGCTCCCCTTTTATAGTAGATGCATGTCGGCTGAAGTAGGGTGAACTCTTTAATAATCGTGGAAATAGAAGTTTTCCCATGATTGGAAAACTTCCATTTTATTTCGAGAGGTCGGACCCTGGTTCCTTCCAGCAGGGGCTGGACCCTGGAACCTTCTAGCAGGGGTTGGACCATGGGTCCTTCTTTGGAGAATGGTCTGGAAATCAAGGGCCCCTTCGGAGGCTGGAGAAAACTTAGGCCTTGGATATTTTTTTTCAACATTACCAAGCTCAGCAGCTTCATTTCGACAGCGCCACCATGATCAGGAGGCTCAAGGCTACTATTCAATCTTTTGAAGGGTATATGAGTTTTGTTACTAAGAAGAGTGCTAAGTATGCTCAGATTGTTGAGTCTAGGAAACTGCTGAAGTGTTCAATCTGAGACAATGTTGAGCAAGTCCGGAAAATTGGTGATGACGTGGAGATAAACTTCAAGTAGAGATATTTTAGGAATTAAAATATTAGATTGAGAGTTATCTTGTAACAAGATCAGCTCGTCTAGGATATAAAGGACGAGTCTGAGCCTCGATTAGGTAAGCGTTTTTGAGAGAAAAACTTAATATTACTGAGAGATAGGTTGGGTCGATCTTAGTCTCGAGTAAGGTAGAAGTTGTTCAGTTTTGATTCACGTGCTATGAAGTCAAGTAAATCTGGTTAGACTGATTGTGTGTAATTTGTCTAAAGAACTTCTAATAAAAGTAATATGCATAAGTTGTTGAGATTGTTTCTGTGTTCCTTGTTCTTTTATTGGTATCAGAGCCGGTCACCTACCTAGATCTAAATATCTATAACAGGTTGAGATCCTACGAGGAATATGGAAACACCAGAGTTTATGGCAGTTCATAAATCACTCATGTTGGATGAAAACAACTTTGGACACTGGAAGGTACGCATGAAACATCAGCTCAAAGGGATTGAGGAGGATGTTTGGACTGTTGTTGAAACTGGATGGACAGATCCAACGGTCTTCAATGAAGATTATGAGGAGATACCTAAACCCAAAAATAAGTGGATGAAAGCAGAAAAGACTGCATCAAGACTCAATGCAAAGGCGCTACCAGAAATCTTCAACGCCATTAGTTCAGATCAGTTTAAATTTGTGCAAGGATGTTGTTCAGACAAGGATGCGTGGGACATACTTTTGGATTATTATGAGGGAACGTCCACTGTTAAAAGGGTAAGACTAGATTACTTGGAATCTCAGTTCGAGAATTTAAGAATGGCTGAGGAAGAATTCATCACAAGTTTTAGCTCAAAGTTGAGCTCTATTGCAAATGAAGCAATCGTCCTTGTTAAGAACTTTAAAGATAAGAAGTTTGTCAAGAAGATGATACGATGTCTTCCAGAGAAGTTTGCATCTTATAAGGCATTGTTCAAAGTTGGGATGAATACAGACGAGATGAAGTTTTCACAGTTGGTTGGGATTCTTAAAGCTGAAGAGATGGAAGCAACTACCTGTCCAACCAAGATAGGAAAACAAAACAGTTTTTGCTGCTGAGAAGGAAAGTGACAAATTTCAGGTTCTTCATGAAAGTCTGAATCTCAAATTGGACGAGTGTATTGAATTGCTGACACAAAAATTCAAGGAGGCTTTAAAGCAATTCGAGAAAGACCACATAAGGAACTCTAACTCACATGAGTTTTGTGCTAGTAAAAGGAGCAAGAAGTGTGATTGTCAGTGCCATGATGTGTGCAAGGGACAATCTGAGGTTGAACGTCCATATCTTCAGAAGAGAAGTGATGAAAAGATTAATCTTGTAGCTCTTGTTGGAAAACAAAGTGATGAAGAAGTTGAACTTGATTATGATTCAGACAGTGATAGAGAGATAGATGTGAAGGTTGAATATCGTAAGCTCTATGACAGCTGGGTTGAATTGAGCAAAGATAACTTGAATCTGACCAAGAAGAAGACGCAACTAGAAGCTAAGATTAACATGATGGAGATGGAAAATCCTACAACATTGATGTTAGAGACGTCAACATGTTCAATGAAGGATGACGGGTCGAACAAGCCGACAAAAGCTGGACAGAAAAATACAAGTGAACTGGAATCACAGATAAACAGATTATCAGATCTTTTGTCAAAAGAAAAAGAGAACAGTGGAAATCTTGAGCATAATTTGAATGAAAATCACAAGAAGATCAGGATGTTGAGCAAAGGAACAAAGGACTTGGATACTCTTCTTGCCATGGGACAACCTGTAAAACAGAAGGTCAAAGAAGGTTGTTACTTCTGTGGGAAACCTGGACACATACAGAGATACTGCTATGCTTTGGAAAGAAAGATTGAGTCAAGGAGGGCTGGAGAACGTAGACTCAACAACGGATGTTATTCTTGTGGGAAACGTGGACATACTCATCAATTTTCCTATGAGCGAATCAACAATATCAAGAAGGCTTGGAGCGAAACAAATGTTATATTAAGCCAAGAAACTATTATGGGGTATGGATTTGAAAATCAGATTTGTATTCCAAATGTAAGGAGACTAGCAGTGTTCAAGAGCTTATGGGCAACATAGCATGTTCAGAAAAATTGGGATGCACATATGTCAACAGAAGATGTGTTAATACTGAAGTTGTTTGAGGTATACTCAGGCATGTTAATGAAATGAATGCTCTATGCTTGGCATGAGCATGATGGGGTTCTATGAGATGTGATAAAGCGATTATATGTTATGGAGATTTTCAAAGAGTTTTGTCACTCAAGCAGGGGGAGACTGAAGAGTTGTTTCAGTTTGAAGTTACTCAGTTAAGGGGGAGTTAACTGCAATTGTTAGCTAGTACGCTTGAGTTGTAAAACTCAGTGAAAAGGGGGGAGATTGTTGAGTCAAGGAAACTGCTGAAGTGTTCAATCCGAGACAATGTTAAGCAAGTCCGGAAAATTGGCGATGACGTGGAGATAAACTTCAAGTGGGGATATTTTAGGAATTATAAAATTAGATTGAGAGTTATCTTGTAACAAGATCAGCTCGTCTAGGATATAATGAACGACTCTGAGCCTCGATTAGGTAAGCGTTTTTGAGAGAAAACATAATATTACTAAGACATAGGTTGGGTCGATCTTAGTCTCGAGTAAGGTAGAAGTTGTTCAGTGTTGATTCACGTGCTGTGAAGTCAAGTAAATCTGGTTAGATAGATTGTGTGTAATTTGTCTAAAGAATTTCTAATAAAGTAATATTCAAAAGTTGTTGAGATTGTTTTTGTGTTCCTTGTTCTTTCACAGATTGCTGCTGAGGAAGTGCCCAAGAGTCTCTACTGCCTTGGTGTTCATCTCCCTACTGAGTGGTTTCAAAACTCTGAGTTACAGGAAAAGCTTATTAATATATTTATAGACCTTGTAAATTAATTTATAAACACTTATAAATAAATGTATAAAGTCTTATAAATAGCTTCTAAGTTTTTGTAAATAGTTTTATAAACTCTTTTAACTAATTTTATAAGAAATTATAAATGGTTATATAATATGTGTTTTATAAACTTTATAGATGGTTAATACAAGGTTTTATAAGCTCTTATAAAATTATTAATGGTTTTTTAAACCTTTATAGATAGTTATATAAATATTTGTATGGTTTTAGAAACCTTTATAATTTTTATAAACCCTATATAAACTCTTCAAAACCCATTAAAACCTTTTATAAACCCTTACAATTCTTCTATAAACTTTTATAAACTTATTTGAACCCTTTCTAAACTTTATAAACCCTTATAAGTTCTGTATAAAATATTTATTAACACCTGTAAGTGATTTTTTAAACCCTTTATATATTCTTATTAGCCTGTAATAGCTGATTGTGATTTTTTAAACCTTTTATAGGTGATGGAGACGAACCTGTAATAGCTGATTGTGATGGATGTCCTTCATGGAGGTGATTTTGTGATGACCTAGAAGAGGAACACCTTGACGTCATATTCTCTGTCTGGGACCCTAGATCTAATACGGGTGGACGTTATCACATCTCCTCAACATGTTGGTTAATATCAATTGCTGTTATCGTGTACGTGTACGCCATGAGAGGTCCGAAGTCCGAGAGCTCTTATGCCACTGAGACGGGAAACCCGGATAGATAAATCCCAAGCTAGGAATCCTACTGTGGATTCGAAGAATGGGTAAACAAAGGTGTAGGAGATGATCACGAATGAAGAAGGTCAACTCGAAAACCAGAGTTCGTATGCAAAGCTCTTTCGTATGAACTTAGCAAAGTAACTTGGGAGTTAAGTAATAGGGTAAGAAAGCTTTATTGATTCATTGTATGATCTCTAAAGCTCATCGTGAGATTAAAATATATAGCGAACTAAACCGTCTATGAAAAAAGAAACACATAAATCCATGATGAAAAGGAAAATTAACTTAAAATTAGATAACGATGAAAATCTTGTAACTTTACCTGTCACAAAGCTAAGATTCCATCACTGCCTGAATGGAAACTAAAGCAGCAACTGATTGATCTAAAAGACACTAATCCTGAAAGACGCTCTCAAATCGAAAACAACACAGACAGGACAAGATAAGATCAGAGTTAATTAAACAAAAAAAAGGCAACAAACCTTGCAGAAAACACAGAAGAGCAGACTTGAAATGAAGAACTTGGACAGAGACGGCGTATCTGAACGGAGACGGCGTATCTGAACGGAGACGGTGGATTCACGAGAAAAAGAGATGAGCTGAAGATAAGCTAAAGGCAATATTGTAATCTACACGTTAATGAAAGTGATATTTTTGAAAATGCTCTTTGATTGATGGTAAAGTTGAAAGTGGAATCAAATAAAGTGTATAAGTAGAATTTCTCTTTCAAAAAGATGAAATTATCCAAAAACCCGGAAACCAAACCAGAACCGAATTGGACCCAATTTTTTTAAAAAATATTAGATGGTTTTCAACTTCACTATCTGAACCAACCGAAAACCAAAATAACCAAACCAAACTTTATAAATATCTGAATTGCTAAATTTAATGTATCCTAAATATCCAGAACTGAAAACCCCAAAGAATAAAAAAAAAATACCCGAAAATAAACTGAATGCTGAGGCGTAATTGTTTATCTACATTTAAATGGTGGGAAGAAAACATTCTATTTGTACAAATTTTTAACTCCTCTTAGCGGTGTACATATATAGTCCATAGACTAATTAAAAGTATAAGCAATGTTTTCATATTTGACCTTAACATGCAATCAAATTGGTAAACATGGTGACCTATATATGATTAATCTGGTTCATATTTAATAAATTCTGTTAATTAAAAATTCAAGAAAATTCAAAAACCCGTCATTGACCCGTGATTTGATGCTGTTTGACTTAGTAAAAAATCCAAAAAAATACTGATTGCATTTCTTAAAAAAAAATTGATTTACTTTTAAATAATACATAAAACTGAAGAAAATATTTTCAAGTTGTTTATTAGCTTAACTTTTAGCCAAAACTTTCTTTTTGATGGCGAAAAAATAAAAATTCAAATAAAATCTTTAAATATATTTTTAAATAAAACAAGAATATATTATTTTTTATTTTAAAATAGTAATGATATTATTTTTTGTATATATATATATAATATTATTTTATAGATTAGCATTTGAAGAACTATACAGTAACCTACATATAGTTTATTGTTTGCTATAAATTTTGTAATCGTAACTAAACCAACTTGCCAAATTTTATTTTGATTTTAGTGTAACCATATATAGTAGGTGGTTTTATAGCAAAAGGGAAAATCAAATGAATATTTTGCCATTAATAAGGCTATTAGTAATAATCTTATATAGTGAGAGATAAATAAGGCAAGACCAAAAATATTGTTAGTTAATGAAAGTGTCCAAAACAACTTTCATAGGTAGATTTATTAAACTCCTTCCCTCTTAATAAAGTAGACTAGATTATGACCCACCCGGTCGGGCGAGTTTTCATTCTTTTTCAAGCACATGCTATGTTTTTTTAGTGTAAAGAAAACTTGTGTTTTGATTTTTTTGTACATTCTGAAGTTAATCTTTAAAAAAAATAATACATAATTTCTCTGTGAATTTTATTATATTCTGACGTCTAATATATTTCTGTTATGAAATATACCGGTAGTATAGATATAGATATCAATTATTAACACATATATAGGAACTCCAAAGTCAAAATATTGTGTTTGATCAGTTTGAAATGAAAGAATTAGTAACTGAGATGTACGGTATGAAGCGATGTTCAGAAATGAATTTCTTATCAAAATATTTCTATACAATCTGTTCTGAAATATATGTGTACATCGCTGAAACATTAAAACTTGAGCTTGTATAATGTATTCTTGTTCATTTGGCATAGTGGATTGGTTGGTCTTTTATTTTGTGTTATGTTTCTAAAATTCAATCTGATCTTAAAAAGGTTAGAAGAGATAGTCGATAGTTATGTTATGAAACTCTATAGTTTTTTACTAACATATATATATATATATATATATATATCTCAGTATAATTTCAGTTATGATACATTTAGTAATAGTTTTGAGGTCCATTATGGTATTTAGTATTCATAAGGTAAGAGGCGTTTAATACAGATATGGAATTGGTTATGGTATCTTTAATTTGTAAGGGATGAGGCATCTATCTATCTATCTATATTATTAAAGTTGAAGTACATTTTGGAGTTGTTTGGAAACAATAATAGCATTCTAAAAAATAATTTGTTTGGAAACATGGATAGCTAATTGTCAATAAATTAATTTTGAAATATTAAAATTTTTAATATAGTTATACATTTCACTTATTAACAAACAAATCTCAACATAAATTCTCTCAGTATCAAATAAATATTTTTCTACCAAAGAACGTAAGTTAATCAACTTCCTCATCCCATGCATTCACTAGCCTTATAATGTTGAATCTGTTGGATAAGCTTGAAGATTACTTGTGTTATAAGTTTCCTATTTATGTTATGATTATCTATGAGAGAATAGGAAATAACGAGTTGTGTTAATCCTAATGAGTTTAGGATAGATAGATACCTATATAATGAGATGATGTGATGTAGCATTACTCATGAGTTTTAGAGATTGAGAGATTGTGAGAAACTTAAGTTTTGAGCTAGTTTCTTAAGCTAATAAGAAGAGATATATTCTTGTTACTTGCATTCTAGAACTATATTTGGTATCAGAGCTTTTCAACGATCATGGGAGACCTCGTTGTGAAGACAGAGAAAGGGAAAGATGGATCTGGATCTTCATCAATTAAGTGTCTGATGCTTACCTCAAGCAACTACACGTTCTGGGCTATGCGAATGAAGATCATGATGAAAGTACATAAAGTCTGGGAAGTGATAGAATCAGATAAACCAAGCGATGACACTGAGAAGAATGATCTGGCGTTGGCTTTGTTAGTACAATCGGTTCCTGAGGCACTTGCGTTACAAGTTGGAGAGCTCGGGACAGCTAAACAGGTTTGGGAAGCCATTAAAACCAGACATGTAGGAGTAGAACGAGTAAAGGAAGCTAGACTGCAGACTTTAACGGATGAATTTGATCGTCTGATGATGGAGGAAACAGAGAGTATTGATGACTTCGGAGGAAGAATGTCAGAACTAGCATCTAAGTCAGCCGCTCTAGGAACAACCATTGAAGAACCAAAGCTTGTTAAGAAGTTTCTTATGAGTCTTCCTGACAAGTATATCCAGATTGTTGCATCACTAGAGCAGGTACTAGATCTTAACGCAACTGGCTTTGAGGATATAATGGGACGTATGAAGGTTTATGAAGAACGCCTCAAAAGCACCAAGAAAAATCAGGGGAAACTGATGTATGCAAATCTTGAAAAAAAACAAAATCAGACTACTCAGAGCTCGCAAGAACAATCATATCGTAGTGAGTCATCCAATCGAGACTACAACGATCGATGGAGAGGACGAGGTGGCAGAGCATATAACAGAGGAAGAGGTCGTGGACGCTTTAATGTCGAAAGAGATCTAACAAGATCACATGTTTCCGCTGTGATAAAGTAGGTCATGTAGCCTACAATTGTCCTGATCGTTTGTTAAAGCTACAAGAGGTCCAAGAAACCAAGTCGGACACGCAAGAAGCAGACGAGCTAATGATGCATGAGATAGTATACTTAAACGAGAAAAATATCATACCAAGCAAGTATGAATCAAGTGTTGTAGGAGAAGACATGTGGTATCTCGACAACGGAGCCAGTAATCACATGACAGGGGATCGTCGATACTTTTCATCACTTGATAGTACAATCACTGGAAAAGTGAGATTTGGAGATGATTCAAAGATAGATATAAAGGGAAAAGGTACAATCTCGTTTACAGACATGAACGGAGACTCAAGAAGGATGACCGATGTGTATTTTATTCCAGATTTAAAAAGCAATATCATCAGTTTAGGACAGGCTATAGAAGCTGGTTGCGATGTACGTTTGAGAGGAGAAGAGCTGACAATGCATGATCAATACGGAAAGTTACTTGTTAAGACAACAAGACAGAGAAATCGTCTTTATAAGGTCCGAATGGGCTTAAAAGACACGGAATGCCTTCAACTGAAGACAGAGAGCGAGTCCAGCAGATGGCATGCACGCCTAGGACACATCAACTTCGAAACCCTCAGCTCTATGATTCAAAAGGAACTTGTTGTTGGTATCCCAAGAGTTAACATTGAGAAAAAGATATGTGGTTCCTGTCTGCTTGGGAAACAAGCAAGACTGAGCTTTCCAAAGGCTACACCATATCGGGCATCAAAACCACTAGAGCTACTACACGGGGATCTTTGCGGGCCTATAACACCAAGCACTCTTGCAGGTAACAGATATATCTTTGTTATCGTGGATGATCATACGAGATACATGTGGACAATGTTGTTGAAAACAAAAGACGAAGCTTTCGAGAGATTCAAGAGATTCAAGATAATAGTGGAGCAAGAAACAAACGAAAAGATTCAGACCTTCAGAACAGATCGAGGAGGAGAGTTTGTGTCCAGAGAGTTTGATGCATATTGTGATGGCTGTGGAATTAGAAGACATCTAACAGCCCCATACACACCACAACAAAACGGTGTGGTGGAACATAGAAATCGAACCCTAATGGAGATGGCAAGAAGCATTCTAAAGCATATGGAGATGCCAAACTATCTTTGGGGAGAGGCCATCAGACACTCCACATATCTTCTTAATCGCATAGCCACTCGTTCTTTGTCCGAGAAGACACCATACGAAGCACTCCGAGGAAGGAAGCCGAGCATGAGTCATCTTCGAGTGTTCGGTTGCATAGGATATACGAAGGTCACTGAGACCAGATTAAAAAAACTAGACGACAGATCCCGAATGCTAGTTCACCTGGGAACTGAGCCAGGGTCAAAGGCCTATCGCCTATATGATCCAAGCAAAAGGAAGATAACAGTGAGCCGTGATGTTATATTTGATGAGACAAAAGGATGGAAGTGGAACGAAAAGGGTTCGGAAGCAAGAAAGGATGAGGATTCCGTGGTAATTTTTGGTCATTATGATCAGAAAATAGAAGATGAGAAAACAGAGCCTGAAGATGAGAAAACAGAGCCCACCGTGGCTCCTAGTAAAGAAGAAGAGAGCATTAAAGACGCTGATGAGAGCATCAAAGATACTAGTGATGACGTTGATGAAGAAACAGAGGATGCACCACAGCAACTTAGAAGGTCAGAGAGAGAAGTTAAATGGCCTGCTTTCCTTGATGATTATGTATTGCTAGCAGAGGAACTTGGAGAAGAATTGCTCTTGTTCCTGAATAATGAGCCTAGAAATTTTGCTGAAGCACGAAAATCAAAGGAATGGACAAGAGCTTGTGAAGAGGAGATCGAATCCATCGTTAAAAATATGACATGGGAGCTAGTTGATCTTCCTTATGGAGCAAAACCAATTGGCTTAAAGTGGGTATTCAAGATTAAACGAAATTCTGATGGAACAATTAGTAAATTCAAGGCAAGATTGGTAGCCAAGGGATATGTGCAACAACATGGGATCGACTTCGACGAAGTCTTTGCTCCGGTCGCACGCCTTGAAACTATACGCCTACTAATCAGCTTAGCTGCAACCAACGGATGGGAAGTTCACCACCTCGACGTTAAAACCGCATTCTTACATGGGGAGCTTAAAGAAGTCGTGTATGTGTCCCAACCAGAGGGTTTTGAGGTCAAAGGTAGTGAAGCCAAGGTATACAGACTCAACAAGGCGTTATATGGGTTGAGACAAGCTCCGAGGGCTTGGAACAACAAACTTAACCAGATACTTATGGAGCTCGAGTTTACTAAGTGTTCAAAGGAGCCATCAGTCTATAGAAAGATGGTAAAAGGCGAGCTTCTGGTGGTGGCAGTATACGTTGACGATCTATTCGTAACAGGGACGAGTCTTAAGCTTATCTTTGAGTTTAAGAAAAACATGGCAAGCAAGTTTGATATGAGTTATCTAGGAAAGCTTACATATTATCTCGGTATGGAAGTTCATCAACATGATCGTGGGATCACGTTAAACCAAAGACGGTATGCGGAGAAGATACTTGAAGATGCAGGACTGTCTAAATGTAATCCTTCTCAAACCCCTATGGAGCTTGGACTAAGTTTGTCGAAAGCATTGAAAGGGAAGGAGATTGATCCAACGAGCTTTAGGAGAAATATTGGATGTTTGAGATACTTGTTACACACAAGACCTGATCTATCATTTGTTGTGGGAGTATTAAGTCGTTTTATGCACAGCCCCAGAGAATCACATGGAGTCGCCTTGAAGCAATGTTTGAGATACTTACGTGGGAGTACAAATTACGGTCAAGTGTTTGAAAGATCAACAAGTAGAGTCCCGAGGTTGGTGGGCTATAGTGATAGCAGCTATAACCCAGATCCAGATGATGGAAGGAGCACAACCGGTCACATCTTTTACTTGGGAAAGAGTCTCATTACATGGAGTTCACAGAAACAAGACACAGTTGCGTTGTCTAGTTGCGAAGCAGAGTTCATGGCTGGCACGGAGGCTGCGAGACAAGCAATTTGGCTTCGTGATGTGTTGAGTGAGGTCACCGGATACCCAAGAGAAAAGGTCACCATTAGAATCGACAATCAGTCTGCTATAGCCCTAACCAAAAACCCAGTCTTTCACGGCAAGAGCAAACATATACACTCACGTTACCACTTTATACGTGAATGTGTTGAGAGAGAGTTAATAGAAGTAGAGCATGTGCCTTGAACTGAACAAAAGGCGGATATACTAACCAAAGCATTGGGAAGAATCAAGTTTAAAGAAATGAGAGACTTCATTGGAGTGCAAGAGTTATCACAAAGAGATTTCAAGCTTAGGAGGGAGAATGTTGGATAAGCTTGAAGATTACTTGTGTTATAAGTTTCCTATTTATGTTATGATTATCTATGAGAGAATAGGAAATAACAAGTTGTGTTAATCCTAATGAGTTTAGGATAGATAGATACCTATATAATGAGATGATGTGATGTAGCATTACTCATGAGTTTTAGGGATTGAGAGATTGTGAGAAGCTTAAGTTTTGAGCTAGTTTCTTAAGCTAATAAGAAGAGATATATTCTTGTTACTTGCATTCTAGAACTATAGAATCCTAGAATCTAACCCACGATTTGAGCATGAAAGTGCATTATCAAATCTTCCGATTTCTCACTCAACCTTTATCAACCATTATCAAATCTTCTGATTTCTCACTCAACCCTAGAATCTAACCCATCATCACTTTATCACCCACCGGCAACAACAAAGTACAGGGTTGATCAATTAGAAGATAATAAAAATTCTATATAATCCAATCTGTAACCCATGTGCAAGACATTAAACATGGGAACCGATCAAAAGTTCCATCCTTTGCTTTTAAAATTGCCCAAACAAACATATTCGCTGATCATAAATTTCATATTAACTATTAATTCTAAAGACTCTGTTTTAGCCATGTTAAAATCGATGAAGAACACCTATAGTAGGTGTATTAATTAGCAGACGATAGTTTTGCTAATTACTGTTAATTAATTGTCATTGCGATTCCATTTTATTTTCTAAACATAACTAGATTCTGACCCGTCCTTGAAAAAACGAGTACTTTTTTGTTGTTTTCGATATAAAAATTGGTAATTCTTCATTTTAATTATATAAACTGTGACATGATCAATTTTCAATTATGCGAGTTTGTTAGAGTGTGTACAGTATGACGAAATTTAAAATGTGTCATACAGCCGTTTTATGTTTGTAAATAAGTTAAACAATGTTTGTATCCAAAATTCGTACTTAAGCTATTATATAATTTTAAAAGAATTATAAATTATATAAATTATTGCTAAACATATAAAGTGGCCAATAATATTTTTGTTTAATTCTTATCCTCGTGTAGTTACAAAATTCAAATTCTAATATCAACATTTTAAAATTATTGCAGACTTTAATTTATGTTATCGATATTAAAAAATTATGGAATGTGAAATTGATTATATAAAAACATAAACATTTAATTAGTTAACAGATTTGGATCATATCTAATTTATTTAGAAACGTGGGCTAGTTTGACGAAATTTAAAATGCATCACACCATTTTTTTATGTTTGTAAATAAGTTAAGCAATAGTTGTATATGAAATTCGTACTTGAAATATTATATTATTTTTTAAAAAATATAAACTATATAAAATATTGCTAAACATCTAAAGTGGCTGATAATATTTTTGATTAAGTCTTATCTTCGTGTAGTTACAAAATTTCAATTTCAAATATCAACTTTTAAAAATTATTGCAGATTTTTATTTATGTTATTGATATTTAAAAAGTTTATAAGATATGAAATTGATTATATAAAAAAATAACCCATTTAATTAGGTCCTATTGAAATAAGTCCACTAAACCAAAAGACCACTATACCATTAATGAATTTTATTTTTTAGTCATATCATTAAGGACAATATTGGAAAAATGTAGTGTTTCATTAAGGGTATAAATCAAGAATGTTCCTATTTTAATAGTATTGATTAAGTTTTATTAAAACAATATATTTGTGAATATATACAATGGATAATTTTAAAACTACCACTTTGGTAGTACAACTTTGCAAATCTGCACTTAGGAGAGATACATTTTTATAAATACCCTTTTCATTAATAGCTAAATGACCAGATTAACCTTCTCTTATCTCAAACATTAATCTCATTCTCTAATCTCTCCCTCAGCTCATCGTTCGCCAGAGATCAGCTGAGATCCGCCGTCTCTCTCTCACACGCCGAAGATCCGCCATCGTCTCTTTCTCACACGTCGTCTCTCTCTCACACGCCGAAGATCCGCTGTTATCTCTCTCTCACACCTCGTCTCTCTCTCTCACACGCCGAAGATCCGCCGCCGTCTCACTTTCACACTTCCTCTCTCTCTCACACGTCGTCTCTCTCACACGCCGACGATGTCGAATCCTTCTCCGGTTCAATTTTCTCAGATGGTATGCGTATATCTCCTTTTAATTTTGTCAATTTTATCTATCTCCTTTCAATTGCCTTTTCGTACTTGCTAGTCTTTAATTTTTATTGGAAGTACTTCGTTGTTGTTTTTGATGGACATAGTTACATTTGGTATTGGTATCTCTATTTGAATCGGTATTGCATTTGGAGTACAAGAAAAATCCAAATGTGATAGCTTCTTCTTCACTGAATGTATTCAAAGAGTGATTTATTGTCATTTTAATCATTCCGGGAAAGTGATATTCCGATGGTTAACACTGCATATTGAGTAATTATAATACCTTATAAATCCGAGTTTCATGATTTGTTTGTAATATAACTGATCAAGGGTTTACAAGGATTTATAAAAGAAGCTTGTTATACGAAGAGTTCTTCATCAGATTGTTACTTAGCATCAACATTTCTGTTACTGGTTTTTCCAGGAGCAGCTGCAACATGAAGAAAAAGACGAACATGTGAAAGTTGTGGCAAAGTCAATGAGGTAAGATAATTTATAAGCCTTTATAAGCTTCCCCTGTTGTTCTTTATAGTGGCTTATAAAATTGAAAAAGGTAAAGATGTATACTTAGCATCAGCATTTCTGTTACTAATTTTTTCAAGAGCAGCTGCAACATGAAGAAGAAGACGAGCATGTGAAAGCTGGAGGTGAAGTCAATGAGGTAAGATAATTTATAAGCCTTTATAAGCTTCACATGTAGTTCCTTCTAGTAGTTTATAAAATTGAAAAAGGTAAAGATGTATACTTAGCATCAGCATTTCTGTTACTGATGTTTTTGGAACACAGGAGCAGCCGCAACATGAAGAAAACGAGCATGTGGAAGCTGATGGCGAAGTCAATGAGGTAAGATAATTTACAAGCCTTTATAAACTGATTTATAACGTCTTATAAAATTATCTTTGGAATTTCACAGACTAATTCCAAAAATTTGTGAAATGTTATTCATAAATTACACAGACTAATTCCAACAATGTTGAAGTTCATACTGAAGTCAAGAAGCCCGAGCAAGTTAAAGGAAAACGAGGAAGAGGGAAAAAGGTAAATAACTCTATTTATAACGACTTATAAAATGTAGATTCTTCATGGATCAATTTTTTTATATGATGATAAAATAGGAACAAGAAGAAGATGAAGGGCAGAAGGAAGTTGATGCTGAGGTCGAGAGCCTGTTCAAAAGGTAGGAAGCTCAATTTATAAATAATTATAAAATATTGATTCTTATTTTTCTAACTTTATAAGTCTCTATAAATTTATAAGTCTTTATAAATATTTTTAAAGAATGGTTTGGGTATGTTTACTTTAATGGATCCAAATTTTTATATGATGATAAAATAGGAACAAGAAGAAGATGAAGTGCAGAAGGAAGTTGAGGTCCAGAAGCCTGTTCAAAAGGTAGTTAGCTCAATTTATAAAGACTTATAAAATACTGATTTTTATTTCTTTTAACTTTATAAGTCTTCCTATAAATAACAAGTTATAAGAGATTATAACTTCTTATAAAATATAGATTCTTCTTCGTTTTCTAACTTGAATAACTTATGCTTCTAAGGAAAAATAACTATTTATAATCTTATTATACAAAGCTTGGTTTTTAAAGGTACTAATTAGCACGATCACGACACATGGCGGTTATATATCTTAGATTTCGACATGTGTGCAATATATTTAACATTTATATAATAAGAATGATTTTCCTATTTTCCTATTTCTTTATAAAAAAATAATTTTCCTATTTTCCTACTCTTTGATTTTCCTATTTTCCTACTTTCAAAATAAAGAAAAGATAATTTTCATATTTTCAGTAATAAATTTCGTAAAAATTACTCTGATAATTCATAAAATATCTAACACTAATTTACCTATTTTCCTACTCTCATAATACAGAAAATATAATCTTATTAAAAATATTCGTAATCTTATTATATAAAGCTTGGGTTTTCAAAGTTACTAATTAACATAATCGTGACACATGTCAATTATATATTTAATATTATGACAGTGTTAACTACTAATTTTTATATAAATAGTTAATTAATAGTATTTTTTTCTTTTTATATCCAAATAAAAGAAAATTGTAAAATTTATACAAAACTAATTTTCTTTTTTTTTTAAAAAAAACTATGAACAAATAGAATTATAATAGTTATTTAATAGTATTTTTCATTTTTAAGTTTTAAACAAAATAGTGTTAACGAAAATAAATTTTCTGTACTAATACTTATTTAATAGCAAGCTTCCTTTTTTAAAAAAATAATAAACAAATAAAATTGTATAAGTTATATGAAACAATTTTCCTTTTTAAGAAAATTTTGCTTTTTTAAAAATAATGAAAAACAGAATTATGCAACAAAAATAGTAGTTTAATTTTTTCAAAACAAATTATAAATATCTTAGAATATAAAATATTATTTAAAAGTTTTTTAAAAATTATAAAAACCAGAGAATACGAATTATAAGAACCTGAGAATAAAAAAGATTATTTTATGATAAATTTAAATATTTTACCTTATTAAAATTTTAAGCAAAATAGAGTTGTAAAAAAATCTTATTATTTTCCTATAATCAACCAATTTTCTGTGGAAGTTCCAATAGTCTATGTTTGACTAAGGATTAATGTTTTTACATTATCTGGTCTAGATTTTGAGTTTCAGAGAAGACAAATTATTAGTTTTTTAGCAAAAATGTTTATAGGATATGTTCAGCATTATATTAAATCACATGAACAACGAGAATGATAATTATTTAATATTATTTTTCCATTTTAAGTTTTTAAAAAATATTGTAGATGATAAAGAATTATACACTAATAATTATTTAATAGTAAATTTTATTTTTAATAGTAAATAAATAAAATTGTATAACCTTTGTGAGTATAATTTTCCTTATATGTAAATTCTAACTTTCCTTTTTTAAAATCAGGACAAAATAGAATTATAAATAAAATAGTAGTTTAAAATTTTTAAAAATATTATACGAACGTGAGAACAAAACTGATTATTTTATAATAAATCTATATATTTTTCCTTATTAAAATTCTAAGCAAAGAGAGAGTGGTAAAAATAATCAAATTATTTTTCTATAATTAGTTAATTATTACGAAATTCCCAATAGTCTATGTTTGACTTATAGATTTTTTTACACTATGTGGTCTAGGTTTCGAGTTTTAGTGAAAGTGAATTATCAGTTTATTGATAAAAATGTTTATAGGATATGTTCAGCATTGTGTAAGGAATATCGTATGGTGTGGATTTTATGAAACATCTCATGATAATGTAGTCAGACGCAGATCCTCATAAAAAATGTAGAATTTTTAACTGAAGATACGTCTATTAAACGTTTCTCATAATTTATATTAACGTAATTAATCAGCGTTGCCATAAATAGCTTTTTATATTATCGATATATATATATATATATATATATATATATATATATATTGAAGAATAAGTTAAAAACTAATAGCTACAAAAATTATATTTATTTTTGTTATCTTTATTAAAAATCTTATATATGTATAATTATGAAATTAATTTGTTCTATACAGAAAGTTATAATTTAGGGTTATATGCATATATACTTTCTGGAAATTTTTGTTACTATAACTGTAGATCCAAAGTAAAAAAAAATTGAATAATCATTTTTTTTAAAAACGAGACTCCGAAATATATATCTAATATTTAATATCACATATTTGAAATGAAATTACAAAAACTTCTTAATGATTGTAGCTTCTTCATGTCTATTACAACATATTCTACACATTATTTTCATAAACAGTTATTCACACAATTGAGATTCAGGAATATGGTCTTTAGAATACATATATCACAAGAATCAAATCAGTGTCAAATTACATAAAGTATTAATAGTTTCATTACCTCTAATTGCATGATAAAAATGTTGATCTTTAATGTTATATATTGATACACCAAAGATAATTTCCAATTCACCTATATATTTATATCTATATCCTCTTCTAAAATAGAGAAATTATCTTATAGAGATGAATTAGCTCCAATGTCTGATTATGCAATAGA
Source organism: Hirschfeldia incana (assembly GCA_026261945.1). Taxonomy (NCBI): domain Eukaryota; kingdom Viridiplantae; phylum Streptophyta; class Magnoliopsida; order Brassicales; family Brassicaceae; genus Hirschfeldia; species Hirschfeldia incana. Next base: position 2,231,135 of record JABCMI010000030.1, read on the forward strand.
GTTCCTTTATTTTTAGAGGAAAATATAGAGAGATCATATTTTTGTTTATAAATAAAGAGATAAAAATATCACTCCATTACTTTTCTTCCTTAAAATTTAGAAACTCTATAGCAGAATCATACAATAGGAGATTCACATTTATAAGAGAATTTTATTTTATGAGAAAAGATAGAGAAATATATAGAGTTGAGAATGGGAGATATTTTAAAGATGATTAAACCATACAAACTAAAATATATAAATGCTAACAAATGCACAACTTTTTTTTAGCTATTTCTCTACATTATGTATAAAGTTGCTAATAACTCACTTCACTTATGTGCCATAATTGTTAAAATAGGAGTACTAACATAAACTTATGTGAAAAATAATTCTTATACCTTAAAAAACTTTCACATAATATATAAAAATCATATAATGAAATTGAAATATTAATCAAAACGGTGCAACACACGGGTCCATATCTAGTGTCTTATAAAATGTAGTAATATTGTTCTTGTTACAGCAATGCATTGGGTATTTTTTGTTTAATTGATCCAATTTTTGATATGATGATTAAATAGGAACAAGAAGAAGCTGATGTTGAAGTCGAGAAGCCTGTGCAAAAGGTAATTATCCCAATTTATAACTGCTTATAAAATTTAGATTCTTCTTCGTTTTCTAACGTGAATAACAATGATTCTAAGGAAAATTAACTATTTATAATGCCTTATAAAATGTAGTAATATTGTTCTTGTTACAGTTTGACATTGAAATGAATATGTGTATCTTAAACATGACAGCCAAAACATGGATCTGAAACTATACAAGTGGATCAGAAATGCAAACTGCTGGACATTGGTGGAAAGAAACATGTAGTTGCCAAAGGACGGGTGCATTCAACAGACCCAAATCAAAATGTCCACTTTGTACGATTGGGAGTGTGGGTTGATGCAGTGATGGTAGATGATGCCGTCTTTTGGAGGAAGTCTGAAGAAATCGAGACATTGAAAGATGCACGAGGTTCATCAATTGCATGGCCACTTGATAATTTGGTCATATTACTTTTTTCTTCAAAGGTGAATAACTATGATTGGGTATTTCTGTTAAATGAATTAATTTTTTGATGTTGTGTTAAGAGATGTATGAAGAAGATGAGGGAGAAGATGTTGTTAAGAAGTTAACTCTGCAAATTTTATAAAGCTTTATAGATCGATATTTCTTGGATCTCACAAACCACGTTCTTGTTCAGGGTCTTTCTTGCTTCTTTAAACAGCTCACCAATCTCATCAATCTTCAAAATCTTGACACAAGCCAGTCACATATTATTCCTATGCATGGGTATATTTTCTTTTAAAGATCATCTTAATATGATTCTCCTGATTGATTCTAAACTCAAATAATTAATTTATACTCATAAATTATTATAAAAAATTTTCAAACTCTTATAATATTATTTTTAAACGCTTATAAAATTATCAATAAGCACTTGTAAATGATTTATAACACTTACTAGATCATTATGATTTTTTCAAAGGCTTGTAAATTATTTATAAGACTCATTTTAAATCTTTATTATTGATTTATAAATCATTACAAAATGATGTATAAGCATTTATAGCTGAGTAGTAAAATCTTTTAAATGATTAAAAGCTCTTAGAAATAATTTATAATCCTTTATAAATTTTTATAACTAATTTATAAATCTTTATAAAATAAGTTATAAACCCTTACAAAGCTGGAGGCAAGGAATTGTTTTGCTGCATCAGTTAGAGTCTCAACAGCTTCGGCCATTAAGACACTGGAGGGGAGCTCGAGATAGAGCAAAGCGGAATCGGGAGTCATAGGCATATTGCGGAGAAGTCTACTGCAATACCTCATCCAGGAAGCAACCTCAAACTTGTCAGCAGCCATAAGCACATCTAACAAAGGAGGTGCTGTTGTGACAGTTAGAGAATTTCTTGACACAAAGTTCAAAAGCTCCATCAAAGCACCTTCCTCTGCCATAAACATTAAAACAGAGCATGATAAATCAACATTGTGAAGTTTCTTTACACTGACAATCTTTCATGGACATAAACCGAAACAAACCAATAAGGCTATAAAAGAAGAAGAAGAAGAAACAAACGAGTTAAAAGAAACCTTGTAGAAGAAAGGGCTTTTAGCAGCCAAGATAGGAGGGCTAATATGCAGTTCCTAAACATTAACAACAGTAGAATGATCCATTCCCCAGTTTGGCTCACTAGATGCATCATCATCACCTATAACACAAACCTACAACATTATATTTTTTTCTTAATCAATTTGAATGGCTATGATAAGGAACGACTATGTGTATCACATACCCTCACAAATGGATGATTCTCGGTCGAATTGCACTTCCAATTCCCACGAATCAAAAACCCGAAGCTTTTCACAAAGACTGGAACTAATTTAGAGTCGCATCCTTCGAGCTCGAGCAAACCGCAAAAGAGGTCCAGAACGGAGTCTGATAAACGGCATAGTACCTGAACGGATTGATCGACGATGATGATAGATTCAGAAAACAATTTGAGGTTGTAATCCACGTCAAATCTCGCTGGATAACAGATAACTCGTCGTCAACATCGTCAACATTGTCAGATCTCGCCGAAGAACTCGACAGCATCATTAAATCTCGCCAGAGTACTCGTCAGAATTGGCCAATCTCGCCATATCTGATCATCGGATAAATTAAGTTTCATGGATCTGAGATCTAAAGAAATCGTAGGAAAAGAAGTTATTTTAGATTTATTTAGTTAGGGGTACAATGTTATTTTACCTATTAAAATTTTAAAGGTAAAGTTGATTAGTGTATTTTTGAAAATTTGTATCATGAAAGTGGCATTAGTGACAATTTCTCTATATACAAAATCTGAACTTAACAAAATATTATTTACTCACGGATAATCTCACATATTTTGGCTGCCTAATAACTCACATTATTTTTAAAGGCAACTAAATTTAAAACAAATAAAAATTGAATATTTTTCTATTTGCACATTATTTTTAAAAACCAAGATATAGTATATATTGTTACAAAATATTTTAAACAAAAAGGAAGACAATGTAGATATTCTATTAATGAACTATGTCATCTTACATTGTATAGTTCCATATTTAATACAAAATCTTTAACAAATCATATGTAAAAAATATATATTTTACTTCAAAATTATTTTTAAAAAAATGTTTGAAATAAATTTTTTTATTTTACATAGGTTTAAAACTATTAAAATAGCTTATAAATCTATACTATTAAATTAGTCAAAATTTACTAAGTAAATATTAAGTCTCACGAGCTCAACAATTATAACACTTATAAAATGCACATAAATATAATATGAGAAAGTAGGCATGGACATTGGGTCTTCTGGCTGGGTCATCGGTTCCTTTCGGATCTAGGTTTTTCAGATCCTAAACATTGGGATATAATTAGGTATTTAAAATTTCCTGGTATGGATTCATGTTAATTATTAACGGATCCGGATCCATAATCAAATATCTGTTAAATGTCTAATTTTTAGGTACGTAATGGTCCAAGTTGGTTTGGGTATTTTAACACTCGAAGTACCTGGAAACTCAAAATACTGAAACACAAAATACACAAAAACCCCCAAACAAATACCTGAAAGAAATATTCAAATACTCAAAATAACCCAAATGTTTACCATAAATATGACTTGAGAAATTGAACATACCGAAAATTCTAATACCCAAGTTTAAAAAAAATTTAAAAGTTTACCTGAAATTTGAAACTATAATTGGAAACATGCATTCAAAACTTAAAAAAAAAAAGATCATAATACCAAAAACACATTTCAAATACCATAAACATATCTGAAATACCAAATATACACATATTTTGGATACTGGTCGGGTATTGGGTAGGACCTCGACTCAAACAGAAACAATGGGTCGAAAATAAATTGAATATATAATTTGCCCTTGATCCGGAACCAAACCACAGCTAAATTTTTGGGTTGATTTTAGTTTTTAGTTAGGTTTTTTGGGTCCGGTAAAATATTCAGACTTAAAAAAATATATAAAAAATGTACATAAAAATCCTTATATAAACTAATTTATAAATTATATAATTTAAAATAAATATCTTTCGATGTAATGACTTTGTAACTTAAAAATTTACACCAATTCCAAATATTAATTCACAAATTTTATTTACAATTCAAAGAAGAACTCAAGTTTTCGAAGCGCGGATCAAAATCTAGTTTAATTTAAATATGAAGTCCAACTTAAAAATTCACCTAGGAACAGTTGTGATGTTTTTATTTTAATAAGATAGATAAGATAGATATTAGAAACAAATAAAAATAACTTTTTATGGAAGATTCATTTAAAAAAAAAAAAATCACACATGAAGTTGTGACTTCTCTTTTAATATAATAGATAGATCGAATGTTTTAGTAAAATGGTTATGACAATATGACATGACTTTAGCTCAAATGGTCGGGGAACGGAAGTCGGTACGCTGAAATAGACTAATTAGTAATAATACTATTATGGACATTATGATGATTCATGCCTTGTGTGAAAGTAACTTGCGTCTAGCACCAGCCAAGAAATAAATTAATAAAATTTTACGATGATCACTGGTACGAAAAGATAATGAATATATGCCCGAGATATTTTGATTAAAAAAGTTATGGATTCGGGGTTCTTAGGCAAAGTCACAGCAATGGAGGGAGAACGTATCAAGTGGATTTTATCTGGTTTTCATTGTTTTGCTTGAAAAAAAAGTATACATTTTTTAGTGACAAAAAAACTAAGCTATCCTCTAAAGACCAGATTGTGGCAAGTCTTGTCACAAGGGTAAGCACAGTCGATGAGTTTTGCTCCTCCTCTTTCGAAATACCAATCTCCCACAGCTACTGCAATTCCCTGTTTTTGTAATACAACAAACATCAATAATATTTGGTAATAATAACAAAATTATCACAACTAGCACCCCAAAAATAACATTATTAAATGATTTTTTGCATTTGTGAGCAAAATAGTTCTCCCAGAATAGTTTAGTTATCAAGTCCATAAATATTTAGGCAATAAAAAATGCTATTTCCTCAGAGCAAAATGTAAACAACAATGGTAGCTAAAAGTGTTATTTTGGATGTTTCCCAAAATTTGTATCTTTTTGACTGGTTATGAATCTCAAGACCAATGTGAAAAATATAGTTTTGCCATTTGTATTTGCGGGCTGTTTGTGATTCATCAATAGAAATCATAATAGACCAAAAATGTTGCTTACTTTGTTCTTAACCGCAGGAGAGTTTTTGGAATACCATGTGTCATACCTCTCTGTTTGACAATGAGCAAAGCAAGAGTTAAGAAAGACTCCATTCTTACTTGGCTTTGCGAAACCCTTTACGAAATTCACCATACGGTTCCTGAAACCTGAAACACATAATTTCAAAGGCAAAACAGTAAGAAAGCATTGTTTAGTTGGTTATTCAAAAATCCAGGAGCATTATTCGCTATTGTTCTACCTTGCAGGAAGTGGATCTGAGATGTGCTACACTTGGCGTAGTTAAGTCTACAATCATGCCAACTTCCACTTGGATCTGCAGATTTAGGAGCTATACTCTCTTGGATCTGCACAAATACAATATATTAAATATATATTTTGTAGAAGCCGGAAATCGAATTAAAATAACAGTAATAAATAAACGGGAGATTAAGGAAAAAAACGGATAGAAAATCGAAAGAAACCCGTATAGAAAACGTATCATGGAGTCGAGATTTGAATCTCTTTCCTTAACTCTAAATATTCGCTCCGTAGTGAGACGAAACTGTACGAATACCGAGTCCCAGGATAAAACCATGGTGACGATTCACGCTTCACTCGTGAACGCCCTATCGAACTATAAACTCTACGAAACACTCTCGGTTCTAAGACTTACGCTAAGGGATTTTGATGTTGGTTTTCGATGTGTGAAAGAAGTAAGTATCAAATGAGAGAGGAGGAGACTCGTTTTTAAATGAGACAGAAGAGAGCCACTTTCCGCAACAGCTTCTGCACGTGCGCGGAAATCTCGCGGAGATCGAGGGAAGTTAAGTTTCGAAACGTTATTCCCTGAGACTCGTTCTTCTTGATCTTATCTCGTTTAAATATCTCGAACGGATAAACTACATGACGTTTTTATTTTCTAGACAAACTACTTGTCGTTCCAAAATAAAATGCATGTTGTTTTTACCAAAATAAAATGGCAAAACGTTGAGATTTACTTGGCCCAAAAAGAATATTCTTATTGGGCCGGAGGCCCTCCACCAAGACCCAAGACCCAAGACCCAAGCCCAAGCCCAAGCCCAAGCCCAAGCCCAAGCCCAAGCCCACGCCGAGCCGAGCCGAGCCGAGCCGGACGGACGGCGGCGGCGGCGCGCGCGTGGGGAGCTTTCTCCTCTCTCAAGCTGTGTAACCCATGATAAGGTGGGAACCTTTATATACAGCCTGATTTTGCCTCTTCTCCCCGATGTGGGACTTTGGCATTCTTCTTCATTTAATCCAAACCAGGCTTTTTGCCTAGTGAGCCGCAGGCCCATTTGTATTCATCATTTACCAAATTAATTGGTCCAACAATCCCCCACATGAATAGAAATGACTCTAGACATATGCAGACTATACTAAATGCAGACTCGATAGACTCTAAAAACTATAAAATTACTGACTAGACTTATACTAAAGACTAGACAGACTTATCGAGAGTGTTTGCGAAAACTTCACTGTGTTTGAGTAGGTGGCATTTTTAAGCCTTGAACCACTCATAGTTAATATCTGTCGGGTTTACTTAACCAGAAGGTGAACATGATGTCTTGAACCAGCCGGTGTTTTATGTAGACCGAGACAACAGGCATAACGCAGCTTCATTTTCTCGTAGAACTTAGTTCTCTATTGTGTTCATTGTGGCCCTGAACTATTCCTGGTTTTCATGAGTGAACTTAGAGAATATAGCCTTGTATTCATTCTCCTAGAAACGGCCCCATTTCACACTCATTAGGTGATTGACCATGAAAAGTATTGAGTAATACTCCGCTTTAGAAGCTATGGAATCATTAAAAGCTTATGCGTATCCTTCTTCCATTCGTTAGCACTATCATCTTTAGGAGCTGGGATGAGACTTTTGTGTCTCAAAGTGCTTTGGTTAGATTTTGCTTGATTTTGTTTTCCCTTTGAACCTACGTCTTGGGATCTCCAGTCATGATAGGTAGGGTTGCAGTCAAGCATCCTCATTAGTTATAGGCTTTAAACCCATTCCTTTTGATGATTTAGCAACAACATCTCGTGGCAAACCTTTAGTAAATGGATCCGCTAGGTTGTCAGCCTATTTGATGTAGTCTATTGTGATTACACCAGTTGAGATAAGTTGTCTAATTGTTTTATGTCGTCTTCTAATGTGACGAGATTTACCATTGTAGAGATTATTCTGAGCACGAGTTATAGCTGATTGGCTATCACAATGTATGCATATAGCTGGCACAGGTTTCTCCCACATAGGAATATCTTCCAAAAAATTTCTAAGCCATTCAGCTTCTTCTGCAGCTTTGTCTAAGGCTATGAACTCAGATTCCATTGTGGATCTAGCTAGAACTGTTTGTTTGGTAGATTTCCAAGATATTGCTGCTCCTCCTAGTGTAAAAACATATCCACTTGTGGATTTTGAGTTTTTAGAATCTGATATCCAGTTAGCATCACTGTATCCTTCTAAAACTGCTGGTTCTTTACCATAGTGAAGCCCAAAATCTTTGGTGTAGCGCAAGTAATTGAGTACTCTTGTTATAGCTTTCCAGTGTGTATGACCTGGATTACTTGTATATCGACTGAGTACGTTTACTGCGTGCGCTAGATCTGGCCTTGTACAATTTGTCAAGTACATGAGACTTCCGATCACACGTGCATATTCGTTTTGTGAAACTGCTTCACCTGAATTCTTTGTCAAGTGCATTTGGGGATCTAACGGAGTTTTTGCCATACTACTAGAGTAGTTTTTAAATCTCTCTAATATTGTTTCAGCATACTGAGATTGAGTTAAAGTAATTCCTTTTGAATTTCTTTGTACTTTAACCCCGAGAATAACGTCTGCTAATCCCAAATCTTTCATCTCAAATTTTCCTTTGAGCATGTTTTTTGTTTGATTGATTATGTCTTTATTGCTTCCAATAATGAGCATATCATCTACATATAAACATAGCAAAACATACGCATCTTTGGTAGTTTTGTAGTATATACATTTATCACATTCATTGATTTTGAAACCCATTTGACATCATTGTGTTGTCAAATTTTTCGTGCCATTGTTTAGGAGCTTGTTTAAGCCCATAAAGTGACTTTACAAGTCGACATACTTTGTCTTCCTGTCCAGTAATGACAAAACCCTCAGGTTGTTTCATGTAAATTTCCTCTTCTAAATCACCATTCAGAAAAGCTGTTTTTACATCCATTTGATGGATTTCTAAATCTCTTAAGGCTGCGATTGCTATCATCAGCCTTATTGATGTTATTCTTGTTACTGGAGAATATGTATCAAAATAGTCAAGACCTTCCTTTTGTCGGAATCCTTGAACTACTAGTCTAGATTTGTATTTTCCACCAGGTTTTCGTGTCATTATCCACTTATTTCCTAATGCTTTACAGCCAGGTGGTAAATCTGTTAAATACCATGTATAATTTTGCATGATAGAGTCAAATTCACTCCTAACTGCTTCGTTCCAGAACGGAGCTTCTGGTGAAGCCATGGCTTCTGCCAAAGTTTTTGGAACATTTTCTACTAGAAATGCCATTAAGAAATCATCACCAAAAGATTTTTCCTTTCGAGCTCTTTTGCTCCTTCTAGGTTCATCTTTTTCATTCTCTGAAATATCATTTGTAGAAATCTCAACATTTGTCTCGATTTCTGCATCATTCTTGTTGTTTCTTTCTTCTCTAGTTCGTTTAGAACCTTGTTTTTCTTTGTGAGGAAAAATATTTTCAAAGAAAGATGCATTTCTCGATTCCATAACTGTTTGTTCATGGATGTCTGATATTTCAGATTTATGTACCAGAAATCGATAAGCATTACTATTATGTGCATATCCGATGAAGATGCAATCCACAGTTTTAGGTCCAATAGTGACCTTTTTTGGTGGCGGTACTGCAACTTTTGCCAAGCACCCCCACACTTTGAGGTATTTATACGAAGGTAAATTACCTTTCCATAATTCATATGGAGTTTTGCCAGTTACTTTATGTGGAATTTTGTTGAGGATATAGTTTGTGGTAAGCAGCGCTTCCCCCCACAGGTTCTGGGGACACCCAGATTCCTGCAACATTGCATTCATCATCTCTTTTAGAGTTCGATTCTTGCGTTCAGCAACTCCATTAGATTCTGGTGAGTAAGGAGCTGTAGTTTGATGGATTATTCCATGTTCTTTACAAAATGAATTGAATGGACCATCATACTCACCTCCTCGATCGCTTCTAACTACCTTAATAGTTGTTTTAAGCTGATTTTCGACCTCGAGTTTAAATTCTTTGAATTTTTCTAAAGTTTCATCTTTGCTATGTAAAAGATATACATAACAATATTTTGTGCAGTCATCTATGAAGGTCACAAAGTACTTTTTCCCACCTCTAGTTGGTTTGTATTTTAAATCACATAAATCGGTGTGAATTAAATCTAGAGGTTTATTAGTTCTTTCAACACGAGGTGAGGGAGTTTTTGTGAGCTTAGCCTGTACGCATACTTCACATTTTTCTTTATTTGTTTTGCATTTAGGAATTAGATTTAAATTCATTAATCTTTGTATAGATTTGTAGTTCACATGGCCTAATCTTTCATGCCATATATTAAAAGACTCAACCAAATAAGCAACTGGCTCATTCTTATTCATTGAAACTTTCGGAGCTACAACTTTCGGAGGGACTGTCATTACATTCATCTTGACAAGTCCATCCTTAACATACCCCTTTCCCAAATACATCCCATTCTTCCTAATCACGAGCTTGTCCGCCTCAAGGGTTGCGGCGAATCCATTCTTGCTGAGCAAGGTTCCCGAGACCAGGTTCTTCCTCATGTCAGGCACATGCTTCACATTCGTCAGAGTCACCTGACGTCCAGATGTCATCTTCAGAATCACACTGCCGCGTCCTTCAATCTTGGAGACTGCAGTGTTCCCCATGAACAGCTTCTCCTGAGTCTTGCTCTTCTGATAGGTGCTGAACATCGCCCTATCGGTGCAAATGTGGGTGGTTGCACCAGTGTCGTACCACCATTCCCTGGGGTTGTTGCTTTCAACCATGTTGACCTCAGTCACCACTGCAACAAAGTCCTCCTCAGTGAGATTCGCCCGAGCCTTCTCATCTTTGATCTTTTTGCGACACTCAGAAGTCTTGTGTCCCACTTTGTGACAGTAGTGGCATTTCCCCTTGAACTTCTCCACATTCGCATTGACTTCAATGCCTTTGTTCTTGAAGTTCTTCCCAGCAGCCTTCAAGGCCAAAGCTGTTTTGGAAGGCTTTCCAGGAGAAGCGTGTGCCTTTCCTTTGCCTTTGTGCTCAGCCATGTTGACACTGTGCTCCTTAGCTGTGTCCTTGTCAGCAGCTCGGTTCCTGGATTCCATCTGAAGCCTCGTGATGAGATCCTCAAGACCCATCTTCTTCTTCTTATTCTTCAGGTAGTTCTTGAAATCAGCATAGCTTGGAGGAAGCTTTTGAATGAACATCAGAGTTGTGAATGTCTTGCAGATGGACATTCCTTCAGCAGCGATTTCATGGCAAATGAGCTGAAAAGCTTCCACCTGGTCCATGAGTGGTTTTGAATCCACCATTCTGAATTCATCGAACTTTGCCACCACATACTTCTGACAGCCAGCGTCCTCGCCTCTGTACTTCTTGTCCAAGGATCTCCATAGCTCTTTCGCCGTAGGAATGTCACAGTAGACTTTGTACAATGGATCAATCAGACGACCCAAAATGTACCCTTTGCAGATGAAGTCAGAATGCACCCATATGTCAACACTCGCTTGAGCATGGACATCTTCAACGGTGTAAGGGACGATGGGCTTATCCTCCTGGATGAACTTGTCCAGTTTCATCGTTGACAAGAAGAACATCATTTTCTTCTGCCACGTTTTGAAGCCTTTGCCATCAAATTTGTCAGGCATCAGTCCTTGTGTGAAGAGACTAGGCACAGCTTGAGGAGTAGCCACCACAACAGGCGCATTTGTGGTTCCTTGAACCGAACCGGTTTGGTAAAGACCAGCACCGAAAAGACTACGGCGAGTGGTTTCATCAATTCCCGCAGGAAGGGTAGTGCTTGTTGTTCCTGCACTGGAACTCACGTTTGTCACGCCGGTTGCATCAGTCGCGGTGACATTGAGTGGAGTCTGAGTAGCGGTGGTATCAATGGGGGCGTTGTTGTCGTTAGTCATTTTTCTTCGCTAAAGAAAACATGAAAAAACGGATCAGTACTCCATTCAACAAATAACATATTATTTTTAATCAAAAAATAATAGTCTAAAATCGATTTTCATTTTTGGTGTTTGAACCAAATCATATCGATACATGTCTGAAAAAACGTTTTGCAAACTCGCTTATAAGCATTCGCAGAAACCGTTTTGTGTAGACTTAGAATCTTTCACAAACTCACTTAAGAAAGCGTTTGTGAAAACGATTCATATATAAACGTTTTGAATAAACAAGTATCTAAAACGTTTCGCGGATGATGATATAACCAAACCGCAAAACCGTTTATAGAAAAAAAAAATAGGAAACGTTTCGCGGATAAGCAAATAGCAAATCGCAAACTTCGTCTCTAAACCGTGCTGACATTATCCAATAAAAACGTTTTGCAGTAATGCTAGAAAGCAAAACACAAACCGTTTTGAGATAAGTAAGAAACGTTTCGCGGAAATGGTAAAACCAAATCGCAAACAGCATTCCCAAAAACCGTTTACAAACCTTTAAAACCGTTTTGATAAAACGTTTTTCAATCCGATTAAAAGCTTTTGATAGAAAGCGATTTAGAGTTAAGATTGTAGAAGCCGGAAATCGAATTAAAATAACAGTAATAAATAAACGGGAGATTAAGGAAAGAAACGGATAGAAAATCGAAAGAAACCCGTATAGAAAACGTATCATGGAGTCGAGATTTGAATCTCTTTCCTTAACTCTAAATATTCGCTCCGTAGTGAGACGAAACTGTACGAATACCGAGTCCCAGGATAAAACCATGGTGACGATTCACGCTTCACTCGTGAACGCCCTATCGAACTATAAACTCTACGAAACACTCTCGGTTCTAAGACTTACGCTAAGGGATTTTGATGTTGGTTTTCGATGTGTGAAAGAAGTAAGTATCAAATGAGAGAGGAGGAGACTCGTTTTTAAACGAGACAGAAGAGAGCCACTTTCCGCAACAGCTTCTGCACGTGCGCGGAAATCTCGCGGAGATCGAGGGAAGTTAAGTTTCGAAACGTTATTCCCTGAGACTCGTTCTTCTTGATCTTATCTCGTTTAAATATCTCGAACGGATAAACTACATGACGTTTTTATTTTCTAGACAAACTACTTGTCGTTCCAAAATAAAATGCATGTTGTTTTTACCAAAATAAAATGGCAAAACGTTGAGATTTACTTGGCCCAAAAAGAATATTCTTCGGCCCAAGACCCAAGACCCAAGACCCAAGACCAAGCCCACGCCGAGCCGAGCCGGACGGCCGGCGGCGGCGGCGCGCGCGTGGGGAGCTTTCTCCTCTCTCAAGCTGTGTAACCCATGATAAGGTGGGAACCTTTATATACAGCCTGATTTTGCCTCTTCTCCCCGATGTGGGACTTTGGCATTCTTCTTCATTTAATCCAAACCAGGCTTTTTGCCTAGTGAGCCGCAGGCCCATTTGTATTCATCATTTACCAAATTAATTGGTCCAACATATTTTGGCCTTCTGTAGATAAATATAAAGAAGATAACAAAGCCAACAAACCAACCTGCCATGAATCATATGCAGCATTTAGAATAAACAACGGAGTCTTGATTTGGTTTATTAGATTTTGTGGGAAGAAACACTGCAAATATAAGCATTTGATGAGTACACTTCCTGATGAGATCTATCTAATTTTTTTAATCACTAAGATAACTAGAAGATGTAGGATGAGAACAATTACCGAAGTTGGATTGAGACGGTTTAAACAGTCTTTAGGGAGCTTTGTTTCCAGTTTCTATTGAAACATTAGACAATTCTTGATCAGTATTCTCGAGAGTAAAACATAACAAACTTAAGTTTACCTACCTGTAACTTTACCACACCGGCATATAAACGCCTAAGAGATCGACCTCCAGACACATCAATGCTTCAGTTACAATACCAGTCAGATTTATATACCATAGTAATTGACTTATTCGTTATTCAAAGAAAACTGACAAATGACTCACGCATCTAGGAAAAAGCCAGCATCACTCAGACATTTCACTCTTGTGGAAGAAGAAAACATATTCCCAAAATCGTCACAGCGTAGAATCGAGGCAAGACCTCCAGCAGAACATCCAGAGAGCAGAGCCTAATGTACATAGTATTGGCTATAACATTTCAAACCAACTAGTCCCATAGCAAATTGACACACAAAAACTATGTACCTGCTTGGCTTGACGCATTCCTTTCGACATCAACTCTTCCATAGCAGCTAGCCATATTCTCTTTCCCCTAAACTGAAGTTGTGCGGCCTAAGTTGTACCAAAAAGAAATAAGATATAACAATCGATTCTCACACAAACAATTATCAGATTAATGTCTTAGACTAAACTAACCTTATTTTCACTGTCTCCGCTAAAGGATCCACCGTCACAGTACCTAACTTTTACTCTATTCCAGTTGTAAAAGTCTGCATAGCATTTTTATTAGCAACCAACTACACAAAAACATAAAACAGTGATTTAGTAGACATTAACCTGGGTTTTCCGCGGCTTTGTCACTTAGAATTCCTGTAAAAGGTATCTGTTTCTCCATATACTTAGACGATCCACGACGAGTTGTTTTGCGGTATACACAATTTCTAATGGTATCACACCATCCACCTCCCTATCAAAGCATATACAACAAATATTGTTTAATGTCTGATATAAGAGATAATACTTATGATGCAACAAACCTCCAATTGAACGAGCCAATTCCTAGCTCCAGAACCGGACCCTCGATGAAAATGATATCCAGGAGGACTTCCATCAAGACACACTGCACGAAAACACAAAGATAATCAAGCGATATTATTATGAATCAATATTCGAAAAAGAGTGTAACAAGAAACATGTATAATATCCAAAGAAGATGAATAGAGTCAAATAACAGAAGATGTTTACCTGCTCCTTTAGCAGCAGCAGATTGAATGAGGGTGAGTCCTACCATTGGAAACTTTGCATCAGAATAAATATCACCTTCAGTCTGAAACATCTTTGTTCCATTGAAATCTGTAAACCACTCCATTTCATCAAAGTCCACCATCCCATTTACAGGGAGTAGTATCAAGAGACCAAAAAGAGTCAGACTCCATAAAAGGTTCTTCATTTTAATGGAGAGACAAGGTGTTTCAGACTTATCAGAAACTTTTGTTTACATGAAAAAGTATATAGGAATGAGAGTGACTTGAGAGCAATAATTATCATACATTTATTTATTTTTAAATAATTGAGCGATAACATTAAATCACCAAATTAATGAGATTTAACGTCATTGTTAGCTGCATTTAAAAGGATTCCAGATCAAGATCTTGCACCAAGTAAAATATAATTTGGTTTACTCGTATAGATCAGATCGCAGAATGTTGCAGACCGATTGCAATTATTTCCGTGCTGACCAAAAGTCTATTCCTTTCACACCACACACACAACTTTGCAGCCTTGCTTTAAAGTTTAAACTAAACCATTGTTAAAAGATATTTTATAGAAAGTTTAGGTTCGGAATCTTAGTTTCTTACGAAGCTGCCACCTTTTTTGTCATTTATTGGTAATTATGTATGATTTGGACACTTGTGAAAACTAGTTGTGCATCTTCCTCTGACAATAATATTCTCTGTTTGACATTGTCACTATCGCCACTAGATGCAATTCTCTTACGTTTAATACTAAGTAAGATTTATGTTGAGAGCCACATGCTTAAAATAACAGATGTATTGGTTCCACAGCCTTTTCTATTTGCTGGGTTGGGAAAGGACATTGGTCTTAACCAGCTTCTCTCTTTTCTCCACCATGGCATTTAATCTAATCATAGCCGGTCAGCATCTCAATCATCAACGGCCATCCCCTGTTTCCTTCCGAAACTTGTTCTTGCATGGATTCTGTTGTTTGCACCCTGATTCGTCAATAAACACCTCAAAGAGGCTTGGTCTTTTCAACGTTGCTCTCTTGTCATCACGTAGGTGACTTGAAGACGAGAGTTCAGCTTACACATAATTGCCCGTGATAGAGTGCTATCTAATGTACACACACTTTGGCAACACTTGATACATCGATCGAATGCAGAAGCCAAGATATGTTTACTTGTTATTGATGAATGTGGAATTTGAGGACATGACAGATGAGAAAGTTCATGGTTTGACTCCGCCAAACACCACCATACTTCCCGGTTGTTCCAGTCGTCAGATACATATGATAGTCATTGTTGTTTCATAAGCCAGAGGTGGTATGTGGTCATCCAGCCGACCATCAAAAAGCCTTCGCACTAATATCAATTTGCATTTTTTTTAAAGATGAAAAACACAGTTACTCCGATCAGAATGAACACAAAGATTTAACTAAAACCAATAACGAAATTACTTATGTTAACCAAGGACACTACAGCTCTTAGCCTTTGCAACCTCGGCAATTGTTGGGGATGGATTGTACCCATCCTCAAAGCCCATCGAACAAAGGCCCAACCGAACAAACAAGTCGGCCCAGAGCCGAGAAGCCACAGATCGGCATTGGTGGCTTAACTGCAGACTACTTTTAGCCGAGCAGGAAGCTACCAGCGATCAGTCGGCTCAACGGCTCACGCGAGACAACCCGCAGTAAGGAATCAAGCCCGACAGGCCGACAAGGCCCAGAACATTTGGGAACTAGGTCAAGTCTCCGAACAGGGAGTATAAAAGGAGTGAAGAGAGCAAAGGAGAAGGGGATCGACACTTAGACACACACACTGAGCGGCGAGATTAGGGTTTTAGTCCGTACGAGTTATCTCTCCGCTTGTTGTACTTTTCCGGCCAAAGCTCTCCGAGCTCCGGCTTTGTTTCCTTTTTCTCCACCTTTGTAATCTCACTCCGAAATCTAATAAATACCTCTGTTCAACCCATTTTTAGTATTGTTTACTCGTTTGAGACCAATCTCACCCTAAACAATTGGCGCCCACCGTGGGGCTGAACAGATTCAGTGTTTTTTAGGTCGGTATGACGTCCACAGGTCCAAACCCTAACACCTCTGGCGAGGAGCCGGAACTCACTCCTCCTCCGCCTCCTCCCATTCCCTCGTCGGATTTCATGAGCTCGGTCATGGCCCGACTCGCTCAGCAGGAGGAAATCCAGAAAGCAACGAACGAACGGCTCGCTGCCATCGTTGCTGCCCTCAGTGCACCGCCTACCAGCGGACTCCCGTTCCGACGACAGCTCTTCAACACAAACCCTCCGACTCCGACGGAAGGCGCAACAGCAAACGAAGCAGAGCGTCTCAGAACCCTAGCAGCTGAGACCCCACCGGCGATGTCCGACCAAACGGCTATCCGAGAAATCGCCGAACTAAGGCTCAACCTTCGGCAGATGAACTCGAAGATCCACCAAGCGACAAGCGCAGCCCCTGAAATAGACAGCGTTATCGCCTCGACTTCGCGGACTCCTTTCACCGAGGAGTTGACCCGAGTGAGACTCAGGAAGATGGACAAGATAAAGCTGCCCGATTACAAGCCTGGAGGGGATCCAGTCGAGCACTTGACAGCCTTCAACATAGCTATGGCGAGAGCTCGGCTCTCTGCAGAAGAGAAGGAAGCGGGCTATTGCCAACTCTTCGTTGAGACGTTGAACGAGCAAGCCCTCACGTGGTTCTCAGGGCTCGACGAAGAATCAATCGGCAGTTTCAAGGAGCTTTCCTCGGCATTCTTGAAGACTTACATCATGTTCACGAAGCGAGAGGCCACAGCTTCAACTCTCTGGAACTTGAAGCAGAAGAAAGACCAGAGTCTCCGCGACTACATGGAGAAATTCAAGTCGATCGTATCCAGAATCAACATCCCCGATAACATCGCTATCGACGCACTGATGAATACTCTCCAAGTAGGATGCAAGTTCCGAGAAGACCTATATCGGAGCCCTACCCTGTCCCTACAGGATGCCATTGCTCGGTCCCATAACTTCATCCGAATGGAAGAAGATACCAAGGCCATTCTGAGCAAGCATAACGCTGCGAAGCAAGCGGCAACCAAGAACGCCGCCAGCACTCACGTTGAGCCGCGTCAGCATACTTCTTCGAGCAAAAACAACCCGAGAGGTGGTCTTCTTTACGTGGTTGACGAGAACGGGAAGAAGTGGAACACGTTTCACCGAGAAACGGATTCCCCGGATGAAACACCCCGAGCAACCGCAACTACAGCACCAGCTCAAGTCGATGCTGTAGCAGGATCATCCAAAACTCCCCCAGGCCTCACCAAGTCATGCAAGCTACACGGAGTTAAAGGCCACGACACTTCGGAGTGCAAGACGCTCTTCGCGCAGTTTCTGTCCTCTATCGAAAGCGGCGAACTTAAGATCCCCTCTCCAAAACCTAAGAGCGAGAGCAGTTGGAGCAGGAACAAGGATAGGAAAAACCAGAGGAGGACTCAGGGCAAACCTAAACAGGACAGCCCGAAACCGAAGGAGGCCGAGCAAGCTCACGAAAGGGATGATGATGATGGCTTCTCGGGTGATGAAGATCAACCAGCAGTCAGGCAGAGGATAGAAGTTATTCGCGCCCAACCCGAGTCTCCATCGGACGATGAAAGCCCCCCAGGAGAGTCCTTCGAGACATCAGACCTGCGCGAATTCCTCAAGAGAAAGGCAGCTCCCGAAGTCGAGAAACCACCTGGTACCTCTGATCTCAGATCAAAGCTGGATGCTAAACGGTTGAAGCATGCGACTCCAGACGAAACACCCATTTCTGATCTGAGAGAGAGATTAAACGCCAAAATAGGCGACCTACGCGAGAAGCTAAACCGCAGCAAGATCGATCAACAGGAGGAGAGTAAGGATCTCCGAGATGTCCTTACTAAGAAGAGATCAACCGTGCGGCCACGGATTAACGTAATCATGGGAGGATCGCCCCCTTGCGGAGATTTAGTAAGATCTGTAAAGGATCACCGCCGACAAGCCGAGACGTCTCGGCGTTGGCCACAGAAACCTCCCAGTGATCCCGAGATTTCCTTTTCTCCGCACGATCTGTTCGGAGTCAGTCTACCTCACAACGACCCACTGCTAGTCGTCCTGGCAATCGATAAATACGATGTCACCAAAGTACTTATCGATACCGGAAGCTCGGTAGACATTATTTTCCAAGAGACTCTAATCAAGATGGGAATCGATTTAAAGGACGTGTAGCCATCTTCTAGAACATTAACTGGTTTCAACGGATCCTCCGAAGTAACTCTCGGAACAATCCGCCTGACAGTCCAAGCGGAAGGAGTGACCAGAGTGGTCAAATTCTCGGTAGTCAGCACCAAGACCCCCTATCACGTGATCCTCGGAACCCCATGGCTACACTCAATGCGAGCAATCGCATCAACCTATCACCAGTGTGTCAAGTTCCCTGGAACAGACGGAACCATCAAGACCGTCCGTGGAGATCAACGCGCGGCCCGAGATCTCTTGATCGCGACTGTTAAGCTACAGCGCGCACAGTCGCACGTTAATTCAGTATCACCACCAGTAAGCAAGGTATGCCCCCAGAAGGAGGAAGTGCTCGAAATTCCGGTAGACGAGTCGGACCCGAGCAAAGTTCTTCGTATCGGCGCATACCTTTCCGATGAAATGAAACTTAAGATCATTGATTTCCTGAAGAAGAACCTGTCAACATTTGCGTGGTCGATGTCCGACATGCAAGGAATCGATCCCGCAATCACGACGCATGAGCTGAACGTGGATCCTAATGTCAAGCCGATTCGACAGAAGAGGCGGAAGCTAGGTCCCGAGAGATCAAAGGCAGTCGTCGAAGAAGTGGAACGACTACTCAATGCCGGATCAATTACTGAGGTCAAGTACCCAGAGTGGTTAGCCAACCCGGTCGTGGTAAAGAAGAAGAACGGCAAATGGCGCATGTGCGTTGATTTCACTGATCTCAACAAAGCATGCCCGAAGGACAGTTACCCGTTGCCAAACATTGATCGACTCGTCGAGTCGACCGCCGGAAACGAGATGCTTACCTTCATGGATGCTTTCTCGGGGTATAACCAGATCCTGATGCACCCCGAGGATCGGGAGAAGACGTCGTTCATCACCGATCGAGGGACTTACTGCTACAAAGTAATGCCCTTCGGACTGAAGAACGCGGGGGCGACTTATCAACGTCTGGTCAACCGCATGTTCGCCAAGCAACTCGGAAAAACGATGGAAGTCTACATCGATGACATGCTAGTCAAGTCGCTCCGAGCAGACGAACACCTGACACATCTGCAGGAATGCTTCGAGATCCTCAACGCGTATAAGATGAAGTTAAACCCGGCCAAATGCACTTTCGGCGTTTCGTCTGGCGAGTTCCTCGGATACATTGTGACGCAAAGAGGAATCGAAGCAAATCCCAAATAAATTTCAGCAGTCCTAGATCTTCCGAGTCCGAGAAACTGCCGAGAAGTCCAACGACTTACCGGCAGAATCGCGGCCCTCAACAGGTTCATCTCACGATCAACCGACAAGTGTCTTCCTTTCTACGATCTCCTCCGAGGAAACAAGAAGTTCCTCTGGGATGAAAAATGCGAGGAAGCATTTTCCCAGCTCAAGCAGTACCTTACAACTCCCCCAATCCTAGCCAAACCAGACATAGGAGACGTCCTGTCCCTGTACATCGCCGTGTCTTCCGCTGCTATTAGCAGTGTATTGATTAAAGAGGACCGCGGTGAACAGAGACCTGTATTCTATATGAGCAGAAGGATGACCGGACCCGAGACTCGGTATCCAACACTCGAAAAAATGGCTTTGGCAGTAGTGGAATCAGCAAGAAAGCTACGCCCTTACTTTCAGTCTCACTCGGTGGAGGTCCTTACCGATCAACCGTTGAGAACCGTATTGCAAAATACGACTAGAGCCGGCCGACTAACCAAATGGGCTATCGAGCTTGGTGAACTCGATATCACCTACAAGTGCCGAACAGCGGCTAAAGCTCAAGTTCTTGCAGATTTTCTCGTTGAGCTGTCACCCGAGCTGGCTCAAGACCTTGAAGTGCACGATGCAAACTGGATCCTCCATGTCGATGGTTCCTCAACAAACAAAGGCTCGGGAGCAGGAGTCCAACTCCAGTCTCCAACAGGAGAACTAATCAGGCAATCATTCAGTTTCGGTTTCCCGGCGTCCAATAACGAAGCGGAATACGAGTCGCTCATCGCAGGGCTTCGCCTCGCAAAAGCAGTTAAGGCTAAGAGATTAAGTGCATACTGTGACTCGCAACTAGTGGCAAGTCAGTTCAGCGGGGAATACGATGCACGGAATGACAAAATGGACGCTTATCTTAGAGTTGTCCAAGACCTAGCAAAAGAGTTCGAATTCTTCGAGCTAACAAAGGTCCCCCGCGGGGAGAATGTGTGCGCAGATGCATTGGCAGCACTCGGAAGCAAACTCAGAGATCAAGTCAAGAGAACAATCCCGATCAATCGGATTGAAAAACCGAGCATCGACATCTCGGGGGAGGCAATGGACATCATCACCACAGTTTCCGAGCGAACGTCCCGAGCAGAGGCTGACGGCGACACCGAGATGACCGACCAAGCACCGAGTGATTGGAGAACAGAGTTCGTCGACTACCTTAACGACGGAACGGTCCCGGCCGATAAATGGGCCGCGAGACGCCTAAAAAGGCGCAGCGCACATTACGTCGTCATGGAAGGTGAGCTCCACCGGGTAAACGCTAGCAAGATCCTGCTAAAATGCATTTACGGCGAACAAACGAGACTAGTCATGGCTGAGACTCACGAAGGAGCAGGTGGAAACCACTCCGGAGGCAGGGCACTCGCCTTGAAAATCCGAAACGCAGGATTCTTTTGGCCGACGATGAATACAGACTGCGAAGCATATGCCCGGAAGTGCGACAAGTGCCAGAGACACTCTCCGAGCATTCATAGCCCAACTGAGCTACTAAGGACTTCTGCAGCCCCTTACCCATTCATGAGATGGGGAATGGACATCATCGGCCCAATGCCGAACTCCCGCCAACGTCGTTTCGTTCTGGTCTTAACAGATTACTTCACAAAGTGGATCGAAGCGGAGGCTTTCGCTCAAGTGACCGAGAAAGAGGTCCGAGGTTTCGTGTGGAAAAACATAATTTGCCGTCACGGTCTTCCCTATGAAATCGTGACAGACAATGGCTCACAATTCATCTCGGGAGGATTCAAGGACTTCTGCAGAAAGTGGGATATCAGGCTAAGTACTTCCACTCCGAGATATCCACAAGGGAACGGCCAAGCCGAGTCATCCAACAAGATCATCATCGATGGCATCAACAAACGTCTTGACCTCAAGAAGGGACATTGGGCAGATGAACTCGACGGAGTCCTATGGTCGCACCGAACAACCCCAAGAGGCGCGACCAAATCCACCCCTTTCTCCCTCGCTTACGGAATGGAAGCAATGGCCCCTGCGGAAGTCAATGTGACAAGTCTTCGACGAGCAAAAATGCCACAGTACGTCGAGTTAAACCGCGAGATGCTGCTAGATGCCCTCGATGAGCTTGAGGAAAGGAGAGACCAAGCCTTACTCAGAATTCAAAACTATCAAAACCAGATCGAATGCTACTACAACAAGAAGGTCCGAGCAAGACCCCTCGAACTCGGAGACTTAGTCCTAAGAAAAGTCTTCGAGAACACGAAGGAGTTGAACGCCGGAAAGCTCGGAGCAAACTGGGAAGGACCTTATAAGATCACCCAAGTCGTGAAACCAGGTGTTTACCGACTTGCGACTTCCCGGGGAGAGGCAGTCCCACGAGCCTGGAACTCGATGCATCTCCGTCGTTTCTATTCTTAAAGAATGAATCAAAGTTTATCTCACCGAGCAGATGACAGCAGTCACAGTCTGTTCGTATAAAAAAAAGAAAAAAAAAAAAAAAAAAAAAAAAAAAAAAAAAAAAAAACCGAGTAGATGCACCTTACGGTCACTTCTACACGTCCGAGCAATGACCTACGTCACTTTTGCTCGGGCAAACCGAACTACGAAAGGCTTGATCCTCCCCGGAGGTACGTAGGCATCCCCTTTACGGGGTCCAGCCCCAACAAAAACAAAAACCAAAATTTAGACTCGGCGACTCCTCCCACTTGCTCTATCAAGACAAGAATTTCGGGAGCAGTCCCGAGCAACGATGCCAGCCCCTTACCAAACAAGCGGCGCACAGGTACTCGTCCCGACCATTCGCTCGAATCCTGATCAGATTGGAGCAGAGGGAAACAAAGACCCGTGTCACCTATGCCGTCTGCATTGACCGGTCCATCAAGAAATTTTCGAACCAAATCACGAATAAAGAACTAAGGGTTGGCCAGCCAAGTTTCTCTTATTCACTGTGTAACGTACGAATACATTTTCTCGATAAAATTACTTCCGAACTAAAATCTCGCCATTGCTTATTCCATTTAATTTATCGCGATTAATCGGACTTAAAAGCATTTGGTCGATGAAAAAGGAAATTCATTACTATATTGGAAACGCCTAAGGTAAAGGAACTCGAAAGAAAATTCGAAACAACAAAAGCATAAAAGATAAGAGGAATAGGAGCCGAGTAAACAATAATGGGATTAAACCCCGAGTCAATAACAACAACAAAAGCCCACCCGGGCAAAAGATCTAAAGGTTCAAAGAAAAACAACAAAGGGGGATGAAACCCCTAATTCACTACAACAACTGGGCCTTCTCGGGCAAAATCAATTGAAGAGCATAAGGCAAAGCGATCATCCTTGTGCTGGGGCCGAATCCTTGTTACCGCCATCTCTCACTTCAGGACCTGAAACACGTCCGAACGGTCGATTGGGCGCCTCGGGATCTTCTCCCTGAACCTGAACGAGCAAAGGCGCGGGGTCGCTTGACGGATTCTCGCCTCCGACTCCCGGCCTCATCTCGGGACCATCGGAACTAGAGTCCGTCAAACCAGCAGCCTTAAGCGCAGCTCTGGAAGGAGAGTCGGTAAGCACGATCGTGGGCTTCTCCACTCGATCGGGTTGCGGGATTGTTTCCGGAGGAACTTGAGTGTCCGGAGCGGGGTCTTGATCGGGATGCTGACTTGAAGACCCGACCGAAAGAATGCGACCATCAGTGAGATCCTCCGCGCGAGGAACCCTTTCAACACGAGGGGTCCTTAAAGCTTCAGCAGCTGCCGAGTCGATCAGATGAATGTTCGACCCGTAAGGATTCACTGCTCTCCAAACGTCCTCGACGAGGAACTGAGAATCCAGTTTCAAAGGGGAAAGACGCAGGAAATCCTCAGGAATCTCCTTCACTTCCAGACGAGCCGCTTCAGCTTTGAAATGCTCCTCTTGCTCGGCATACGTGTCGATAGTCTCTTGAGGAACGTCTATCCCCGAGTCCCTAACCTGCTCGAGACATTTCCTCGTCCCATAGGCTTGAATGTACAGACATCGAGCCTCGTCGTACGCATCTCTTTGAGTCTCGCGGAGTTGGATCTGATGGAAGCATTTCCCGGCCTTAGCGATCATAGCAATCATCACCCGAATCCTCTCGTGGGTGACCTCGTACCTGCGGGATGATCGGAGACGTGCAACGTCCTCGGAATGCCTCAGCGACACAGCATCCTTGGCTTTGACAAGCTCGGCGTTATCCTCCTTGAGGTTGTCAACAACGGTTTCCAAGTCTCTTATCGAGCCTTTGCACATCTCGAGTTCCTCCAAATCGGAGGTCCTCGTCAAGTCAAACTCCCTCTTGATCTCCCTGGCTCGAGCAACCGCCTCCTCCTTCTGGCGGGTAACGGTACGGAGAGCTTCCTTGTGCTTCAGCTCAGCCTCCTTCTTTTCTTCGTCGCTCTTACGGAGTTGTTCCCGAACATCCCTCAGAGCGGAATTATACTTCCCGATGAGCAAGTTCCAATCACCGTGGGTCTGTTCACGAACAAGTGTAAAATCAGTAAAAACAAAGAAGAAAACACTGAAAGTAAGAAGTGTCGAGATAAGAAGCTTACTTTTACCGACGAGCTGGAAGCATGCTCGTACTCATCTCTGAAGATCAGGTCCTTCGCGGATGGCATTAGATCAGGGCCGCCTTTCAGATTCAGCATCAAACGACCGCAGTCTTCAGGATAGAAAGACAGAGGGAGCTCCCTGTTGAACTCGAACTGGAACACGCCGGAAGAAGATCCTCCGAGATGATCAGAAGCGCGAGCTCCCCGCTTCCGTGTTGGAGGGTCACGTCTTTCCCCCGGCGAGGATTCCTCTCGCCCTTGAAGAGAAATTGGAGTACCCGACCTGCCGCCAGAAACTCCTTCGTTGATAGGGGACTTGGGCGGATCGTTCCCAGCTGATCGTTTCTTCAGTTCCCTTGCCCTAGCAGCCAACGGCAGATTATCCAAACCCTCCGAGTTTAAAGCCTCCGATGAAACCCCGGGAGCAAGAACTTGGAGCTCATCCTCATTAACGGAAGATGTGCGAACCACCTCGTCGGTCTTCTTCCTCTTCTTCCTTAGAGGGACCTCCTTAGGGGACGGTTCATCATCGTTCGGAATGGCGACACTCGTCGCAGGGATATCGGCGCCGGCGCGCTTCCTTTTCTTCTCCTTCTTCTTCGAAGAATGCCTCGCAGGCATCTCTTCAGGAAGCTCCCCCGTGTCCTCCCGCTGCTCGGGAGTCAACGCCTCATCGCCATGCCCCGAAGGAGCGGATGGCTTCTTCTTCTTTCTTGAAGAAGAGCTTTTCTTAGAAGCTCCACCAGACGGAGCTCTTGCAGTACCAGCAGAGGCAGCGACATCTCGCGCCTCGGTCGACCTAGCCCCACTCCCGGGCTTCGTCCCTTTGGCATTTTTACGAGCTGCCACAATCTTGGAAAGATCTGGAAGTTCTTTCATTCTACGAGCTCGGTTAATCTCCTTTTGCTCGGGTGGGGTGAAGAGTGACAATCGTTTGTCCACCGGATGGTCGACGTAGGGAATAGAGTCGGTAATCCAATCCTCTACAAAGAAAAAGCAGTTAGTTTCTAAAGGAAAATACAAATAGAGAGAATAACAAGGAGAGGAAGGCTTACGACTGGCAATCCGATCAGTCGATCTACGGATCCTATCCCGAGTAAAATTCTTCCAGTGGTCTTGCTTCAGTAATGCGACTGCTCGGGCAGGACCTTCCCAATCTTCCGAGTACGTAGCAACGTTCGGATGGACGACTGCACATCAACAAAAAGAACGAAGTAAAAATAAAGTCAGATACGTCTGTATGTCGAATCCCAACAAGTTCGGTGACTATACCCATGTCTGCGTTCCAGAGGACGCGATATTTGGAGCTCAGGGGTTCCTCGAACGCAGATCTATTAGATTTTACATAGAAGTAAAATCTCTGCCAATTCGAAGTTTTGGTCGGGCCCCCATCCAGTATGTTGTAACTCGGTCGTTGCCTCGTCGAGACGATGCCGTCCGGAGAGATCGATACCGACGTCAACTCCTCGAACGACCTTACACTCAGTGGCAGCCCGACTTCCGCCGCCATGACAGAGAGCGCGACCATTAGTCGAACCGACCCATTGATCAGTTGGCTCAACGCGACGTTCCTCCGAAAGGCGTACGCCGTGACAATCCGAGGAATCGGGAACCACAACTTCGTGTCCTTCTCGAAGTACGACTCATAGACACATTGATATCCTCTCGGGGGAGACCATGGCCTCTGGTCGGCTCTCGGAATGATGAAAGTCACTCCGACTGCGCTCTGGTTCCGCAGAAGCGCTTCTACTGATTTGGTCGTAGATCGGGTACTCTCAATGTTTCCCCAATCTTGACCATCAACAATAGACGGACGGACCCTCCTTGCCTCTAGGGGACCCTCGTCCGAAAATAAATTCCCGGGATAAAAACTCCTAGGGATCATTGTGGTGTCAACGGCTTCTTGACCGTCGTCGTCACCTCGAAACTGAACCTCCGCCTCCGCCGCGAGCAAACGCTGGGGCAGGGTCATATTCTGAGTATCCATCATGACCTCATGGCGGATCTCTTCCGCCGGTTCCTCGGAGGAAGTACGAGCAGAAGCCACTTGCTTCCCCTTTTCTGCTCGGGATAGTTTCCTAGACGACGACATCTCGGACTACGGAATTCTAAGCAAAAGCTAAGAGAGAGAGAGAGGTAGAGAGAGAAAGTACCTTGTAGATGCGGAGAGAAAATAGAGAAGTGAAGAAAGGGGATGGATATTTATAGGGAGAGACGGGCTCTCGGATCAAGGCGTCATAATTGCACCTAAAAAGGCCTAAATGGGCCTAGCGCTGTTTGCGCGTAGCACACAATCGCGCCGGTTCGCTTTCTCGGTCCCATTCATTGAACCCATCGATCGCTCCGGTCCGAATTCTCGGTACAATCTTCTACAAGACCTTTGATCGTGCCGGTTCGTTATCCCGCCGACCAACCCTCTTTCTAGCAGTTTCCGATGAAAACCCGTGGCATTATATGTCGGATGTTCGGCAATTCCCTCTGTTCTCTAAGCTAAAACTTCCAAATTCATTGACGATCATTCACGATCAATCAATAAACTGGGGGGGACTTACTGTTGGGGATGGATTGTACCCATCCTCAAAGCCCATCGAACAAAGGCCCAACCGAACAAACAAGTCGGCCCAGAGCCGAGAAGCCACAGATCGGCATTGGTGGCTTAACTGCAGACTACTTTTAGCCGAGCAGGAAGCTACCAGCGATCAGTCGGCTCAACGGCTCACGCGAGACAACCCGCAGTAAGGAATCAAGCCCGACAGGCCGACAAGGCCCAAAACATTTGGGAACTAGGTCAAGTCTCCGAACAGGGAGTATAAAAGGAGTGAAGAGAGCAAAGGAGAAGGGGATCGACACTTAGACACACACACTGAGCGGCGAGATTAGGGTTTTAGTCCGTACGAGTTATCTCTCCGCTTGTTGTACTTTTCCGGCCAAAGCTCTCCGAGCTCCGGCTTTGTTTCCTTTTTCTCCACCTTTGTAATCTCACTCCGAAATCTAATAAATACATCTGTTCAACCCATTTTTAGTATTGTTTACTCGTTTGAGACCAATCTCACCCTAAACAGCAATGTACCCCACTTCTCAAGTCCTGTATGTGAAACATCAACTGTTAAAAAAAAAAAAGGAAAGTTGGGAGCATTCAAAACAACAACTCCAGCTCTAAGAAATAGTAAAAAGAGACAGAAAAGTGTATGCAGTAGTTACCTTTGTATCCAGGTTAAAACTAAAGAAGACACCTCGCAGAACAGGTAATCATGTGACATCAAATGAATGAAGATTGTTAAGTAGGATAGGTAACACACTAACAAAAACGAGGATTCAAAAAACACACTGGGTTTCATACCTTCTCTCCTAAGAAAGCTGGAGATGAACCTGTTTAGACCTGACGGTCCAATGACATAGCCAGCAAGATTTGCCATCTGTAATTGTGATACTTAAGTCTTATTTTTCAGCCATCAATGCATTCATTTGCATGAAGGCAGCCACACTATTGAGACTAGGAGTATTCACCAAAAGCTATGACCATGAGGCATGTGATTGTAACAGCACCAGATAACGCTTTGAGTTTACGAAGGAGGAATTCACCAAAAAGAATTCTTAACCTGCGCAGTACTTATCATGTTACCTACAGTTTCAATGGACACAACTCAAAGAAATTTATGGAGGTTTCGTCTGTCTTAGGACATATAACAAAAGGCTCTCAAGATAGAGGACGTGGTCTAAAACATATGACACACTGCCTAGTCTCAAACATCGTTATAATTTGCGATAATTTATGTGAAATCTTATGCCAAAGGCGTGAAACTTATGAGGGTTTCACTTATATTAAGGGAATAAACTAATCATTGTTTAACTGACCATAAATGCACTGGATGCTGAAACACAATGGACACCCAATGTAATTAGTAAATAATATTAACAAACTAGGGGTTGGCCCGCCCTTCGGGCGGGTAAGTTTACGCTAAAAAATATTTTATATTGAAATATATTTTAGTTCTATCAAATATTTAGAATTATACTTTGTATTAAAATAATAATATAGTTTGTTTTTATTCTAAGATCACACTACAAATTAATTTATTAAATTTTGTTGCTTTGAATTGAAATGATCACTAACATTTTTTTCCTACATTAATAGGCGTATGTCCGTGCTTCAAGTGGAATATTGTATTTTATTGTTGTTAAGTATAATCTATATGATGTAATTATTTGATCGTTTTTATTTTCTAAAAGTATTATTTGGTATTTTGTTTGTGTTATGTAGTAATAGGTAATACATTAATATATTTTGTCTTTATTTTTTCAATATTGTGTAGTACTTATCAATGATGGAGTGAACATCTGGTGTAAATTATAATAAATTTCAATAACATTGTATTTAGGTAGGTGTTGATTATAAAATTAAAGATTTTAGCGTCAAATTGTATTCTATTTTTTAATATTTTTGAAAATTATTCTTTAAGATATTTTTTACCATTTCTCCATATTTTGACATTGAGTCATCACCATCTATGTATTTTGTTTACTTTTCTGTGTGTAATGTTTTCACCATCACCATCAACGTCACCTCTATGCTCTTGTTCTTCCTCGCATTATTCGCCTCAATTATATTTGTTGTAAATCTTACTTATGATTTCCAAGCTTTGAAGTTGTTTCTCACAACATTATAGGCCGTTCAAGTCAATATTGGCTCTTCCTCTTCTTCTTAAGATTTCAGCTAATGGTCCTTGGGTTAGGTCAGAATTAAGTCATCTTTGATGTTGTCTTCCTCGTATTTAGCTTACCATTGATAGTCCATGTTCGTCTTGGTTTTCAAGATCTGATTTTTTATCTGACTTCTATGCTCTCTTTCATAACTCGAATATGGTTCCACAGTTTGCTGATGTCGTTTTGTCTCCCATTCTCTCTTTAATTTTTAATCTCATTGTAGCTATCATAGCTGCTTGCGTCTCTGGTGGTTTTCCCTTTCACCATGTTTACCACTTCATGTTTGGATAGTATTTTCCTCTGTATATGCTTTGTGGGCTTTGAAAATTATTTATCGTCTGAATTCTAGTTTTTTGGTGGCTTCTTTTTTTTCCTCCCTCTGCTTGTTTTCTTCTTTCTCTGCTTCCCTCGTTATACTTGTGCAGAGTTAGTTTTTTGGAACTTTGTTCCCTTCTATCTAGAGCTTTATGGTTCTTTGTTGGCATGGATGCCTTGTGGTTGTTTAGTTTGTGAAGTACTTCTTACCTCTTAGCTAATAGTTGTGCTTCCGGTGCTTAAGGCATTGTCTTCATGTTTCGTGGTGACTTTGACTTTTCGGTGATTATTCTTCCTTTGACATGCTTTCTTAGTTCTTTGTTTTAGTTCTTGATCGTGCTATTTTGTGTTCAGAGGATTAATTGATTAATTAATCTCAAACTTTACATTTTTACTCTTTTCTGACATATGCTTATTCTGGCCAAAACACTATAAGGTAATGTGTGGTAAGTAGTATTTGTTTATGATCATCTTTCAGATTCAAACATTTATTGAATTAGTGTTATTATGATATTATTTTCTCTATAATTTTGGAGGTTTTAGGTTTAGATTTGTGTTGTGCTTTAGTTTCTTCTTCTTAATTTGATTATTTTATAATTTTAATAGTAAGATAAATATATAATTTATGAATAAATATTAATTAAAATAATAAAATAGTGAAATTTTATGCTATCTTTAGTTTTGAATAAATTAAATTTTAAAATATATTTGTATTATTTTATTTATTTTTCATTCATCTTGAATTTTAGTGAGTAATAAAACAGATTATTTATATGATGATGGTTAATGTGATAAAGATTAAATATGATGAGTTGAATATAGAAGTCATTTGTGTACATTAGAGATTAAAATTTTGATTAAAAGTTTTAGGATCAATCCATAAAGAAAAATGCAGAATGAAAAAGTGTATGGTCAAATTATACAAATCTTAAAAGAAAAAATATTTCAAATGTAAAAAAAAAATATGAGGACATGTGTCGCAAAAGCCCCCTTCCACATGTCACATGTAGAGAGAAAACTTAACTTTATATATATAGATATTTTGTTTATATGCCTGGAGAAGAAATAAACACGATTTTCCAGATGATATATTATTTCTCGCATTCAACACTTTATTATCATGAACATCTATGTTCCCGCAGATAGTTTTCCTAAAGATGGCACAATTAATATATAAAAGAGAATTATGAAAGGTAAAACCCACCTGCTGGTCAAAATGAGAATCCAGCTGATCCCACTGATAATCATATCCAAAACTTATATATAAGCAACGTACAGGAGTGAAATAGTGTTTCCCAAGATACCAATGTATGAAATCTGCAGACAAGAGTAACAGGGTAAAACAAGTACCGAAGTTAAAGCATATATGTCATCTGGATGTGCCCCGAAAATGGTCCAGGAATTCAAATTGGCCCATACGATGAAGAGAGTAATAATCATAGAGTTAGGCTTTACAGCAACCAGCACGCAACAATAACTCCAACTATGAGATGTACATGACTCACCAGAAACGGGAGAACGCATATCCTTCATAAATACGATTGCACAAGAGGAAAAATATGTTGAAAGTCCACAGGATGAAGAGAAAGTATTTTGTCTGTGCAAAAACCTGCATTAATGTAAACTTAGTGAGCTATGATCAGCTTAGAAAATATCTGAAGCTTAAAAGTAGGCATAACAAGTATACACTGCAATATTCTGACATAGGCTCTCTAATCCTACATTCTATATACTCTTTTTTTTTTTGGTCGAATACATTCTATATACTCTTATGATCTAAACTATCAATAAACCAAGGTTAATTTCAAGAGAGCAAACCCTGGAAACTGCTAAGAGTATGAAAGAAAGAAATTAGCAGTAGCAATCGAAAGAATGTAAATGACGCTGGAAGAGAGAACAGAAACTAGACAGCTTAGATATACAATGTGATATCTAATAAAGCAAAAAGAGAAGTTAAGATTTCAAAGTAATAAAACCCACTGAATAGATTCAAGAAAACAAGGAGTCAGACATCACATTGCGTAGATTTGGAATGAGCCAGCAAGAAGCTAAACCGTAGAGCTTCAAGTAATGATCTAAAAAGTTTTGAAAATATTTCACAACCAATTAAAATCAGATTTAGGCTCAAAATTCATCACTGTGGTGGGACGTGGGAGTTTACCGTGAGAGAGACGAAGCGATATCTGTAGAACATAGGCGTAGAAGAGTATAAGAAAGAGCTCTTTCTGTTTCCATTTTTCCGTATCCATTAGTTTCTTGGTTCATGACTGATCACCTAAACTATTGATTCCGGGAAGAGATGAGTTGGTGGCGATCTGGGTTTTTGCGGAGGCTTTGATCTACTTCTCTATTTGGTAAAGCCTGAGCAGAATCTTCATCCTACAAGTTTTTTTTTTTTCTGAAATTCGTAGCTAAGAGTAAGAGATGGCAATTGGGCTCTCCCGTCATGTCTCGTTCCGTACCGCAGCAGGCTCGTCGTTGAGCGGGTCATGGCGGATCTGTCCCGTGCAGGTTGGGGTCTTCAAAATGGCTGTCCAGTCCCGTACCGCATAACTTATAAGCCTTTGAGTACCGTCCCGCGGGACGCTTCCTTCAGTTTCCTTCATGAATGTTAAAATAGAAGAGTTGTGTGCGGGAGTTGAAGAGAGATCAACAATATCGATCGCAACAACATCAATTGTGACCCCTCGCTGATTTAATGATCTTGAAGTAAGTGAAAATCATTTGGACAGTGAAATTTAACTCTTTTAAATATAATCCTTATTTGATTCTTGTAAATTAATGTCTCTGCATAGCAACAATAACTTAATACTAATAGTTTATTCTTCTCTTTCAACCAAGCTGTTGAACTTAGAGTATAGAGACAAAATTCTGCGGTAACTCAAACTCTGAATTCGAACCGTTTAAAGAACAAGCAATAGCTCTTCAACAAGTAGCCCTTTAACAACATCATTATAACCAATTTTTTTTAAAACACCACTTGACAATACTGAAAACAAAACCTATCAACTTAAACAAGAAAACCTTACATAGTAATAAAGAAATTTATAGTACTAACAAAACCAATCAGAAATGGGAATTTATGGTTCCAGGTCTTTATAATCCTGCGGGGTAAACCCGTCTGGCATTCGGCTCGTCCTGTTTTAAGTCTGTCCCGCATTCGCCCCATCCCGTTTTGATCTCGTCCCGTGAGACCCGTAATTTTGTGGGCTTATAAATGGAGGCCCAATCCTGCCCCGCAGCAACCCTTTACGGGCCAGGCCCGTGGTCCAGGTCCTTGATTGCCATTAAGAGATCTTTTTAGAGGGTGTTGCTAAAGCCTTATATGGGCTTGAACTTTGTTTTTGTGGGTGCCCATGTAAGTTAGATAGCCAATTCTTCGAGGAGCATCTCTGTCTGTCCAACCATTCCTATCCTGACAAAGTATAATGAAAATTCTTTTGTTTCAAGATCGAAAATTCTTTAAAAAATTATTTCATGACGTCTGAATTTCAAGTTTATAAGATGTGAATTATACAGATCAAAGGAAAAAAGTTACAAATAATTCTTCAAAATAGTTTAAGTAAAATTGTAAATCTTATAAGATAGCTTAGAGTGATACAGTCATTCATGAATCCTTACAAGACTATCCGTAATGGTTTTAGGATTTGACACCTTTTTTGAACAAATGAACTAAAGATCCAATGGGCTAAGACGATTACAATCGGAGAACAACTCGACGGTAAACTGAAAAATGAGGATAACTAAAACATGACAAATGATAGATATAGCTAAGGAGAGAATAAATCCGTTGAAGATCTTCACTTGTCCTATTACAGACAAAGTTGTCGACGGTATTTGAAGTTAAATAAATGTACACATGTATGGAGACAGTGAAGCAACAAATTCACATGGGTGGGACAGGACTGAGAATGAGGGATTGGACAGGAGACGAGGCAGTTGTGGACCGGACACTACAGATTTGCCTGAGATAGTGGAAGCCATCTCCATCAGGAGAATGAAGAACGTCACGATTGTGAGGAAAACAGTGGTGCTTGCCTCCGACATTTCACTATAGAAGTTTGTTTCTATGGTAAAGGAGACAGCATAGAGGAGAAGTGTTGGTGATGGGCTCTGTTCAGATGAATACAAATTTTGGTACATCGGAGTACGACTCTTCATCTGGGAGTGGCTCGAATCTGAAGACGAGAGCGACAATACAGAGGAGACGGAGGGGAAACTGCTGATGAGAGTCTAACAGATCTGCTACGCTCAGAAACAGGCTGTGTAGATGAGTCGAATCTTGATTCCGTACAGTAGGTGAGCAACATGAGATGTGTCGGCATTGGGTCCAAGCCAGTGGAGACTCCTTGTTCCGGATCTGATTATCGTTCCGGCGGAGGGAAAAGCCGTAGCTGAGAGAGAATATAGGGTGAGGCGTCAAGGTATAGGAACTGGTGAGCAGGTGTGCAGATCAAACCCGCATTCTGGAGGTCCCAAGACCGGTGAACGACGACGCAAGTGAAAGGCTTCAAGCTTCTGGCCAAGTCTTTCAACAGAGGAGAAAGTTGAACTTGAGTAAGAATGGACAACAAACCAAAAAATATGAAGAGGTAGACGTGAGTCAGGAGCGGAGAGGAGCACCGGTAAGCCGGCAAGCTAAAACGACGCCGGCATCGATAATCGTTAACATTGTAGGCACCTCGACATTCGGGCCAGGAGGAAAGGAGAACTAGAATGAATTCGAAGAGGATTCAACATCTTTTCAATTTAGCTTTTAACACTTCACATCATCTTCTCTTTCTTCCATCTCATTATCATAACATATACTCAAAATTTATTCAATGCAATAATTTTGATTAACACTTTATGTTACTAATTAACAATTATGTTTTTCTATATTAAAATTAAATAAACCTTGTTTCTATTGATAGAGAAATTTGAAAATAATAAAACTGGTATAAAAAAATAAAAACAAATTATTTAATTTATAATATGATTGTGATTTTAAATATATAGGAGAATATGAAAATATCAAAAATCCGTAAAACGACATGTAGAGTCGGTGGTTCTATTTTTTCAATATGTTAAATCTTTTCAATACCATATAATTTATATCATTAAATTAAATTTTCAGCAGCTTCATTGTATTGATTCAACACTTAAATATTTTATTAAACATATTCATTATAAGTTGTGTAAGGCAAGTAGAACTTTTGATTATAAAATTGTCTACGTTTTAGTTCAAAAAGTTGTCTACGTAATATTTCTTGTAGTTTATAATCGTATTTGAGAATTTCTTATTAATTCTTTTCAGATTACAAAACCCAATTACCATGTACCCAAATACGCCATCCAGAAACAAGCATAACTCAAATGTATAAGCATGGTTCAGTTCAAATTCTCACTAGGATATCTAAGAGTTAATTGTTTCTAATAAAATTAATTTAGTAATATAAGACAATTTCATAAAAACATATATTTTAACAAAATTTTATATATGGTAAACCTTTTTCATTTAAAGTTTATGATAGTTAAGAGAAACAATTTTCTTTTTAAACTTGTCATTTTAAGAGAAAATTTAAGATCATTATTTTTTAAATTATCAGTTTGTGTAATATATATTTAGAAACCCTAATTTATAAACTAAATACTTTATGAATTCCAAAAGACGAAATTACTTAAAACTATGTGTTTTGTTTAACATATAATAAAAATAAACATATTTGTATCATCCAATATTTTATTTGAAACATCCAAATCATTTTAAAATATATTTTTTAAATTAACAAACCAAAAATAAACTGAATATTAGTCCTTTTGGTATTATATCATCTCCAAAAAAAACAAATATGTATTTAAAAGTTTGCAAAACTCTATATTTTAAGTTTCAAGGTGTTCTTCTCCAAAATGAAAACTTCAAATTTAATTTCAAAAGTATTTGTATTTGTCATAATTAATGTAAATCCATACAAATTTTATAAATAACTAGAACATATATAAAAATATTACAGAAGTATTAATTAATAAAATGTTACACTACACTATAAAATTAGAAATATAAATAAATAATTAAATATTAAAACACAAGCAAAATACAACATTATTCCATAAAATTATTTCCATAATGCTCCATCTTCTGTGTCACTAAATTTTTGTGACAATATTTTGGAGATTTTGGAGGTTCCAAAGCATGTTACCAGACTATTTGTATTGTTGTAATATTTAAATATGTGTAGTAATTATGTCTTCATGTTTCTTTGAAAAACAAATTATTAAGTTTCAGTTGTAATATTCTTGTTGTCTAACTCTAGTTTTAAAATTATATAAATCTTATATTTAAATTTTATTTAATTTTATGTGTAAAAATTAAATTTATAAAAACAAATCTGAAATATTTATGAGATATAAAATTGTAAGGATTAAAACAAAAAAAAATACTTAAAATCATAAATGTGACGTGTAATTAATTGAGAATGACCAAAATGCAAATAAGAATAATGAAACTTCAAATTTGAAATTTGTTAGTTAAACTTCATCGTTAAAATTATAAATCTGAATTTTTTAAGTTTCATTTTGATAGCAAAGAAACTATACATTTAAACTTACAGGGTTTCTTCTCAAGATGTTCTTAAATGCTTCCAATTTTTTTTAACAGGACGGAACAAGAAAACCGTAAATGATATGAATTTCATAAAACTTATTATTATTAATCAAACATTTATTTTGTACTATATAATATTTTCACCAATGAAATATCATTTTACACCGCTTATTTTATAAAAATGTATTTGTCTCAAGTGGCGTATATATGTACCCTTGTTGGAGTATATCATATTTTCGTTTCATTTTTTTTTCATCAAATCAAATCGGACGATCTATGCTTAGTCCCGTAATATGATTGGACGAGCTTAACTTGAAAATAATTATACACAATCTCCGTATTTGTCACCTACTCGCATTTGATATCGATTTGTGTGGTCAAGCAGCACACATGCCAAAACAGCATTGGGTAAATCTTAGACAGGAGGTGTAGTTTCGGATTTGTCTATTCATTACATTGACCCATGTGTTGGTCCCCCAACTTTAATCTTGAAAGTTGAAAATTAAAATAAGAATCGTTTATTGTTTGGTAGATTCATTGATTGTATAATCAAAGATTCCATCCTCCGTGAAAAAGAAATGAACGAAAACAAAAAGATTTCATCCTCTATACCGAATTGACTTGTTATAATCAGGCAAAAACATTTGACCATAAACAAAGTTAAAATTATCAGCGATTTTAGATAACAGTAGCTCAAGATTATCAAACAAAACTAAATTTCTCCCCTTCCATTCCTTGGATTCTTTTTAAAACACCAAAGAAACAAAATCTGAAGTGAAAAAGTGGTTAGAAAACCAGAATCTGATGAATCAATCTTTGCGACTCTGCAAAGAATCCTCCAAATCAAGATCAACACCAACACATTTCCGAATGGATGCGTTTGCATGGCACGAGTGATACGAAGATGATGAAGAAGAAGAGCAAGACGCCAGCTTCCACTTCTTCTCAAGTTCCTTAAACTTCTCAACATCAAAGTTACGACTCTTGAGCAACTTCCTCTGCCTAGAAAGAAACAACCTCTTCATGAAATCTTGATAAGTTGGGTCTCTCGAAGTCATCAAGAAATAAGCATAACCCACAATTATCCCAGCCGCTGTAGTGAAAAACGTAATGGGTTCCATCACATCCCAAGAAAACTCCCAGAAAGTTAGTCTGAAAAAGAGACCAATCTGAACAACAGAGTAACCAAGACCACACCACAGAATCTTCCTCACTTGCTTATGTGCTAAAACATCGATCTCTTCCTTCATACTCCTAAGCTTATCAAACTCCACTTTAACTGGATTATCATCTGGATTTAAACCCAAAGGCACTGCCTTTCTAATCAATTCCACCACCTACAACAAAACCCATAAGACAAAAATCAATTTCAGGACAAACATTATGGTTTTTACAGAACATGGGTTTCAGATAATCAGACCTTATCTGGATGAAGATAGACTTTATCTCTGAAAATCAAAATCACACCAGCATCATCCAGTACACGAGCGAAAGCATGAGCTTCATCGAGAGATCTAGCGATACCTAAACCTTGAGATGCTTCGATGAGTTTACTGTAGGAGACAGTTTCTTCATTCCCCATACATCCGAGTTTCTTCTTCATCTCATCAACATTCACTAATCTCATTAGCTTCTTCGCTTCCGTTACAGTTATATCCTCCTCCTTCTCCTTCTCCTTATCCTTCGCTGTTGGTTCGACGACGGTGAGAAACCTGCAACCACCACCGAGCCATGGCTTGACCTGAGAACCTTTAGTCACGGCGGAAAACGCCGTACGCCTCAAAACACCCACCGCCGACCACATCTATGAGGATGGGACCCACGAATTCGATGGAATCAGATCTGGGTTCTTGTGGGCTCGAAGAACAAGGCACTAAAAGCTAAGGAAAAGACTATGAAAGAGAAAAAAAGGTTTTTACCGAAAAAAAAAGAAAAAAAGAGAGAAAAAAGGTGAGTGAGAGATTCGATTGTGACGCAGAGTGTAATGTGCGCTGCACCAAGAACGTGGAAGGTCAAAAATAGTAAGGCGTAAGGAGGACGAAGCTGCGTAGTGGTTACTCTCTGGAATTAGGAAAGTTTGGTCGACATTGTTGACTGACTCTCTCTCTAGCCATGCCTTTTCTTCGATATCCCTAAACCCATATTTAAGGAGAGACGTTCGTGGTGGGATTTTAGGGCTGGCCGGCCGAGAAAAAGGAAAAATGATTTGGTTCGGTTTAGATAAACCGGAAATATTTGCTCGGTCGAGCTTGTTTTTGCCTTTTTGCGGATCAATTGCTATTTAGTGGTGATGAGTAAAAAATGTAAAAGTTCTCTCTGTAATTTAATAGAGAAATTTGATTATAATTAAGCAAATTCACATCAAAAGTTAAAAAAAAAAATTATTGTTGGAATATAAACTATACAATCTTTTTTTTGTCATACAACTATACAACATAAATTAGCTGGAATTTTATTTGCGTTGTAAGAGTTTTATTTGGTATTTTGATTTTATAAAGAGCATAAATATAACAAATAAATTTATTATATATTTGGATTTTTTTGAATATGATGTGTGAGCTTTATTTATATTTAAGAACTCAAATAAAAAAAATTCTCACATAAGTTCAAGTTAATAGTTAGTTGCATTTAATTGGGCGTTTTCCGGTGTCATGTGCAGGTAAGTTTAAATTATATATTTTTTTAGATTTTATTATTTTCTTATTAATTTTTTAATTGTACATAAAATGAAGATAAAATAAATATTTTTTATACTTTAAATTATATTTAAGAATATTTATGTATATATTTAAAATTAAAATCTTAGGTAAAAATTTTATCTATTTATTTTGGATAAATTATATTAAATATATTTGTATAAAATTAATAAAAATGATATGGAAGTTGTATAATTATCAAAAGTAAAACTTAACAGTATTTCTAAAGTTCACAGATATATAAAGGAAACTAATAGCATTAAGATTAAAAATTATATTTTAAAAATTTGTAAAAGAGTTTTAAAATATTTTTATAATAAATTGTATCGTTATTTAAAATATAGAAATAATTAATATTTCAAAATTTATAAAATTTATTATATTTTTATTGTTATACTGTTTAATTTTCTATTTTAATAGATTTACTGTAATTTCTTTTGAAAAAAGATAGTGAATAATCTACTATCATGTTTTAAAGAGTTTAGCAAAATATATAAATAAATATTAAATGTAATTGTCCATGTTACATTTAACCATAAGTCATGTCATTATTGTAACATGCCATGTAACATTAATTTGGGTAAAATGATTATAGAGAAGACATTTGACAAAATCATTTGCAAATAATGTATATGAGATAATCATGGTGCATAGATGAATTGTTAATGGATTTGTACTTATGGCTAGAGAAAATACTAATACCTAAAATTTAAACCAAACCCAACCCGAACTAAGAATTAGATTGAAATTTAAATAATTGAAAGTTAAATAAAGTTAGTTGAGTTAATGACAACATCATGCAAAATATACTAATTTATTATTTCCTTAACTTACTATATGTTATTCACTTATTCTTTTAGTTTAAATATATTTTAATATTTTCCTGGTCATTTTGTGAAGTTTGTATTGTTATTTTAAGGTCTTTGATTCATTTAGCATTTTCTATCATCTATATATTTTGGTTTGGATGATGTATGAAATTTTTGTTGTTCAACCAATAGTAATAATTTTGGATCAATATTTTATCACGTATTAAATGATAATGAAATCATCAATACATACAGTTTATAGCCTAAAACGTTATTTGCATGATAAAGATCATATTTCTGAATCTTAATTGTGTGAATCTCATAAAATAAAAACATTTGTTGTTAATGTGTTCACACTATATTCGCCACGTGACATTTTCATATTGATTTCATTTTGATTATGCTGACGTGTTGGCCTCGCAATTATTTAACAATTAATGCGTTCACATACTAATTTTTCTTAACTCCACTGCAAACAATTTAATGTGTTCACACTAGTTTTTAATCAAATATTTTTTGTTACAACATTTTAAACCTTTGTATTAGTGAGCTGAAATTCTCTCTGTACTACTATTGAATAATATCATTTTGAAAAGAAGAAAATTACAAAATCATTAACATTACCATCAACTAAAATGTTGGAATGAGAATTCTTTTAGAAATTAAAAGTTCTGTATCATATGTATTGTGATCGGTTATGAATTAAAGAAACTGAGATAAGAAAATACCACACAAAAAGTCAGATCTTTAGTTTAGCCAAATATCGTTTTTCTTTAAAGTTTTCATATTAGAAAAAGTCTTAGAAACAAATTGAGAAATCAGAAAAGCTTAAAAAGAAAACAAAATCTGTGAAATCGATTGAAAAGTAAAATTCAAGTGTCGAACAAAGAGATCACACTATTTCATGCAAAAACATTTTTCACTCGATTGTATCGTGTTTTAATTATATTTACCAGGAATGTTATATAAGAAAAAATACACGTTATTGGTTATAGACTACGTAAATTTTGCAATATGCCTAGCAATATTGACAAGATGCCCAGCAAAATTGAATTGTACTCAACATGGATGGTGAATATAGTGAATCATGGTATTCAGCTTGTCTTATTCTTTCAATATCTCATCCAAGTTTCCTTTCGGGGAATCAATGGTCCTTGATTACAGATGTTAAAATGAGCTCAACCTAACTTGGTTACCATAACCATATATATCAAAATATTTAAATTTAATCCCTAACTAGTTTTAAACCGCGCTTAGAATGCGTGGGTTTATTTTTGAATTTAAATAAATTTTATTAAAATGAATTTCTAAATAAGATGATGTATAGATCGGATCATACTTATCGGGAATCGAACCGTAACAAACTAAAAAAATGAAATCAACATTGCACTGAATTTCATAAATAATCGAGAATGGAAAACAAAAAAAAAAATATGTTTTAGAATAGCACAAGATTGTAATGGGTGTTATATTTTTAAATGCTGTGAAATTATATGGCAAAACAAAATATTAAGGTTGAAATGTGTGATGTTTATTTTTTATTTACTTTAGACAGTATACTAGTTGGACTAAAATTCTAAATAACAAAATAATTGTTTCTATAGTTGATTTAAAATCATATATATTCATAATAAAGTACACTATATTCTAACAATTAACTTCTTTTTAAATGAATTTGAAATTAATAAAAGTGTTAATCAAGTAAATGAATATAATTAGTATATCTGTAATATATTATCTTTGGTTTTAAGCTGATTTGTACAACCTACATACGTAATGATATGAATTTTAACAACCAAGTTTTCAGTATTCTATTTGAAAGAAACGTTTCCAATATTAAAATGTATTAATGAGCAAAAACCAATTTCTCTTTTAATAAAAGTATTGAAATAGACTTACAATACATGTTAGTTTAATATATTGTGTAATGAATTACCCACCCATATTTGAACATTAAACCTGAAATATTGCTACAACTCGTGGTTGGGTTGGTTTGTTGGTTGGGTTTGGGTTGGGTAGTGTTTCTTAACATTTAGATCCAAAAAGAAAACTAATGGTTGTGATTAATAAGATGTGACGTGTTGGATAAGTAGTGTGCTTTAATAAAATGAAGTGGATCATGTGGTACAATTCTTGTACCAAAATATATATGTGACATAGTCAAATCGTGTACAAAAAGATATAGGCGTAATTAAATAATAGAAGTATTGATTAAGTGATTGTTAGAGAAACATAAAGTAACTAATTGTTAATCAAAATTTAAGGTAAGACCAAAATATTATTAGTACAATGAAAGGGTCCAAACAACTTTCAATAAAACATCGTTTTTATTATATTTACCAGGAATGTTTTATAAGAAAAAATACACGTTATTGGTTATAGACTACGTAAATTTTGCAATATACCTAGCAATATTGACAAGACACCAGCAAAATTGAATTGTACTCAACATGGATGGTGAATATAGTGAGTCATGGTATTCATCTTGTCTTATTCTTTCAATATCTCATCAAAGTTTCCTTTTGGGGAACCAATGGTCCTTAATTACAGATGTTAAAATGAGCTCAACCTAAGTTGGTTACCATAACCATATATATCAAAATCTTTAACTTTAATCTCTAACTAGTTAAATAAATAAATTTTATTAAAATAAATTTCTAAATAAGATGATGTATAGATCAGATCACATTTATCGGGAATCGAACCGTACCAAACTGAAAAAACGAAATCAACATTGCACTGAATTTCATAAATAATCGAGAATTGTAAAAAGAAAAAATGTTTTAGAATAGCACCAAGATTGTAATGGGTGTTATATTTTTAAATTCTGTGAAATTATATGGCAAAACAAAATGTTAAGGTTGAAATATGTGATGTTTATTTTTTATTTACTTTAGATAGTATACTATTTGGACTAAAATTCTAAATAACAAAATAATTGTTTCTATAGTTGAGTTAAAAATCGTATATATTCCTAATAAAGTACACTATATTCTAACAATCAACTTCTTTTAAAATGAATTTGAAATCAATAAAAGTGTTCATCAAGTAAATGAATATAATTAGCATATCTGTAATTTTTTTTTTTTTTTGGTTTCAAACTGATTGTTACAACCTACCTACGTAATTATGTGAATTTAAACAACCAAATTTTCAGTATTCTATTTGAAAGAAACGTTTCATTATTAAAATGTACTAGGTCTTTTCTCTGCGCTACGCGCAGATAGTTTGCTTGGAATCTTTGTTGAGTGATAAATAACAAAATGTGAACACATAAGAAATATTAGTGGTCATATAAGTGATGGAAGATAATTTTTTTTAAACAGTATCATAGAGTGTTAAGACGATTACAAAAAAAAGAAAGAAATAATAACATCAAGAGAAATATCGAAGTGATTATCATGAAGACGTTTTGAGATCACAGAAGTCACTTAAAAGATGATGGGAGTATCGGCAATGGCAGTAAAATTTCTTAGTGAACACTGTTGCTGACTGGTCCTAGGTACAGTTTCATGATAGGTCTCCCCTACAAATGTTTACTCATCATGGTTTAAGTGAGATACTTAATTATCTAATATAGAGAAGAACTTCATTGAAATAAATGTATATAACTTACTCTTTAGTTTGTAACTAAATCGGAACATGTCGTGTGCTTGCTACTTTAACCTCGTCAAGGACCAGACGTTGAATTAGTAAATCTCAATCAGTACAGTTATGTGGCCAACAATGCTCTACGCCATTGTTAGTACTAAGTTAGCTGTTAAATGATGTATTAAAATGTCTAAATAACAATGAAGAAAAGCATGTAAGATACATGAGCTTAAGAGCTTACTATGGGGTCTCCCTGAGTCTGACGTTGGCTTCAAAGTCTTCATATACATAAAACTTAAATTGGTAAGCGTTCATAGGCAGCCACATGTGGTCAAGATTGGAGAAGATACAGTTGTGCGTGAAACATATTGTTAAACAGAGATCACATTTCGTAGCGAAGAAGTTCATGAGGTTGTAAGTGGACCCCAGGTTTGAGTTGAGGCTGGTATCGTGGAGCACAGTTTGATGAGATTAACCCTTGCATCAAAGTGTGACAAAAATTAAATTAGTAAGTTGTCCGAAAGCTTGGATGAGAATCCGTAGGAATGAATTTGCTTTAAGAAAACATGGAAAAAATAGTTTTTTAGGCCAAAAAATGATCTTTATGTCCTATTAGAGTAATTTGTTCTTTGTACCATTTTTCCTATAATATCCTTTAGTAATTCACAAAATATATGAAATAAATAGTTTTACAAATCAAAAAAAAAAAATTAAAATAGTAAATAGTGATGAAAAGCGAAGATCAACTTATTGGTATTTTTTTCAATTCTAAAAATGTTTAAATCATAGTTTTATATTTTGTTCTAATAAAAGTAGAATCAACGTTCTACATAGTAGAAAATATGATATACTTTTTTCATTGAATCTACTATGTTTAGAATACGTGTTTTACATAAATAATAGTAATCTAAAAATATTTAGAAAACACATTCTACGCTTAACCTATGTTTCTAAAATCCGTAGAAATTGGAATCTACACATTACTAGATTTCTAAAACCAGTAGAAATCGGATTCTACACAATATTATAAATCTAAAACTATAAGAAATCGATTTCTAACATATTTACAGTATTCTAAATATAGTAGAATACGGATAAGGACACGTTCCAAAAATATAGGAATTGAATATTTGCAAATATTTTATTTCCTTATTTAATAAATCGTTTTAAAAAAAAGGAAATCGTGTTTTTACTAATTATTAAGTTAAAAATTGAAAAAAAAAATCGTGTTCTAAACTTCTTCTTTCTTCTCCAGACGCCATCTTCTATTCATTCACAAAATTTCTCAAAATTGTTTCTGCTATGATTCATATCTATGCTTCATGTGGTGTTTGGGAATTTGTTGTAGATTCATGTTGGAGTTTCTCTGCTGATAAAAAGATAGGAGGAAGGTTGCTTGCTTTTGAGTTGAGCTATTCTATTGAAGAGTTTAAGAAAATTATTATAGAGGATTTAGTTTCAAAGAAACAGATGTCGATTTGGAGTTGAGTTATCTACCTATTGGATTAGTCAGTTCATCAGAATGTCCACCAGTGATCATTGCAAACTCACGCCAAATTCAAAATTTTCTAGGGTTTTGTAAGAAGCATCCGTCAACTCGATTGTGTGTTAACTATAAAGCCAAGAAAGGAAATCCATATAAGATCGACATTGATCTTAAAAAGATGGCAACTGATTCACATACTGGTGAAGAGGAGGAGCAAAATCCTTTTAACAATGGAGGTGTCTCAAGTAATGTTTAGGTGGCTAAGAATAACGAGAACAAGAAAGGGAAGATGAAGCAATGCGAGGCTGATGGAGATGATTGTGATGCTGAC
This sequence comes from Hirschfeldia incana, assembly GCA_026261945.1. NCBI lineage: Eukaryota > Viridiplantae > Streptophyta > Magnoliopsida > Brassicales > Brassicaceae > Hirschfeldia > Hirschfeldia incana. The sequence goes on from JABCMI010000030.1 coordinate 2,276,000, forward strand.
AAGCATAACAAGAAGAAGAAAGGAAAGATGAAGTAAGACGAGGTTAATGGAGATGATTATGATACTGACAACATCATCACTGAAAAAGAAAACAGAGAAAATTTGGCAAAGAGTTCTTCGGTCGATTTGGTTAAGAAATAAGATCTTTTCCTCAACAAAAGAGTGTTAAAGGCAAGGTTTGAGTTATGTGCAATGAAGCATAACTTTCATTACACAGTTACCAGATCCAATAAATCAGTTTGGTGTATAAGCTGTGATGATAAGATGTGCTTTTGGGGTGCCCGAGCAGAGTGTTTGAAGGGGTCAACATATTTTATTATTAATAAGTATGTCGGTGAACATTCATGCGCACCTTCAAGCAAAACCAGTGCCGGTAAGACGGCTTCAGCGAGAACTATAGGCGGGTCTCATCATGCATAAATATGAAGGTGTCAAAGAGGGGCCTAAAGCAAAAGATATTTTTCAGATTATGCGTAATGATTATGGATGTGAGAGCTCTGATTCTTTAGCATGGGATTCTCGTGAATATGCAGTCAACGCTGTCAGAGGTAGTCCAGAGGAAAGTTATGGGAAAAATACCAAAATATTTGCACATGCTGCGAGAGGCAAATCCAGGAACACATTCCTCTTACAAGACTGACGTCGATGGTAGATTTAAATATCTGTTTTTAGCGTTTGGTCAATCGATTAGAGGTTTCAATAAAGTCATGAGGCGTGTCATTGTCATCGATGGAACGTTTTTGAAGAGTAAATTGAAAGGAGTGTTACTGGTTGCAACTACTTTAGATGGAAATTCAAATTTGTATCCTATTGCATTCGGGATAGTAGACTCTGAGAATGATCAGGCTTGGGAATGGTTTATGAGAGAATTAAAAGTTGTTGTTGCTGATGATAATGGTTTGGTTTTTATTTCGGATAGACAAGGGTCTATAGCGAAGGCAGTTGAGAACGTGTATCCGCTAGCAATACATGGTATCTGTATTCATCATTTGTTGAATAATGTGGTAACATATTTCAGGGGAAAAGGATTAGCTGGGTTGGTTTCTAAGGCTTCAAAGGCTTATAGAGTTGCTAATTTTAAGAGGACGTTTTCTCATGTTTGCATCATCTGTCCAGCAATTGGAGACTATCTTAAGCAAGCCGATGTGAAAAGGTGGGCTAGATGTCAATTTATTGGATTCAGGTATGACATTAGGACAAATAATCCTGCTGAGTCTATAAATTCTGCATTGTGTTCGCCGAGAGAGTTTCCTGTGATTCCTTTGTTGGACAGTATTAGAGAAATGCTGACACGGTGGTTTTTTAAGCGTTAGAGATTGATTTCAAAGCATAGGCATCCTCTAACCATAGAAGTGGAGAAAAAGATTGATAGGAGAATCGAGAAGGGAAAAAGTTTTCTAGTTCAACCTGTAAACGATAATCAGATGCTTGTTAAAGGTGATACAATTGAATGCTTTGTTGATCTGGATAGACAGATCTGTTCTTGTGGGAAGTTCAACCTCTTGAAGATCCCTTGTAGACACGCAATAAAAGCCGGTTTCTTTGTTTGCAGAATAGCACACACTGACTGATTTTCTGTACACCACTGAAGCTTGGAGAGAAGCTTATCAAAAAAGCATAAATCCTATTGCTGTACCTGAAGATGCTTGGCCTGTCCCAGAAGATGTGGATAACTCTGAAGTGCAACCTCCATAGACAAGAAAGTCTCTTGGAAGAAAAAGAAAATGTCGATATGAAACTGTTGAGGACAAAATTCGATCATCACAAGGATCACAAGGGAGTAAGAGTCGCAAGTGCAGTAAACCCAAAGCAATCAAACACTTCAATATTCCTGGTCACAAGAAAGTCTCTTTGATTTTTTTTCTACCTCAACAATCAAACACTTCAATATTCCTGGTCACAAAGCTGATGCATAAAGTGATCCAATGGTTGCAGTCGACCCAAACAGGAACGTACAACCAATCTACATCTCTATACCACAACATCCGTGTTCTTCCATGAGCAGGCAGTTCACCTTTACCGTATTCCAGTAATAAATGATCCATATTGTACTGCTTAACACCGTTAGAGTAACTCTTGTAATCATGAGCGATGAGGCTGCTGAAAACACATGTAATGAAAGCAACACGATCCACTTTCCATCGTTGCAGTGCTGTTCTTTCCCGGAACACGATTACATCATCGATCTCCTACGAAAACAAAGACAATACTAAGTCAACTTTTGATGTAAAATCTAACTTGTAATAGAAATTAGGAATTGAATGCTTACATAGTTTTTAAGCCACCTGCTTGGAGACATAATACGGTAAGCTAGTTCCTCATCTAACATTGTAGGACCAATCTGTATAGCTCTGTAACCAAAATACAATGGTATAGTTTTCAGATACAAACAACTTCATCCGAATGATATATACAAAAGAATAACTTACGTTCGTGTATTGACTCTGTAAACCAAACTGGTTGCTCTGAATCCATATGGACAGTAAATGACGACTGTTGCCTCACACCACGTGTTAAGCGATCCGCCATAATGTTTTGCGTCCTTGGTATTTGAATAATCTCCGAGCTGTGAAAACTCCTCTTGAGACTCATGATGTCATCTAGATAACTTGCAAAAGCCGGCCATTCTTCTGGTTCCGAAACCATCTTCACCAACTGAAAAAATCCGTCGCAAATGTAACAGTATATTGCCTTAAATTCCGCATACATTCCATTGCCCAAATGAGAGCCTCCACTTCTGTATGTAAAGGTGACTGACTAGCCCTTGTATTTCTTGCTCCCAATAATCCTTCGAATCCTTCCAACGTGCTATACCACCCTTGTCCAGAAAAAAATATCCTCCTGTTTCCAAGATCCATCTGTAAAACACCAGCGTCCCGGACGAACCGGTAGGACCACCTCTGTTATATGTATAACAGAGTTTTGTCTCTGCTCTCCTTCCTGTTGTGCTTCCTTCCAGAGGAGCGCCCTGTTGTTGCCAGTTGAAGAGTATCCTTTGGATCCATATCTAAATTACTAAACACTTTATTGTTTCTTCCTTTCCATATGTACCAAATTATCCAAGCAAATTGATGGTCCTCCAATGCTGGCCTGATCCTCCAGAACAAATAATCCATATTCGAGAATAAAGATTGTCCTGGAAAATGATCATGGTGCGTTGGGATCCCTGATAAGCCCCAAACCTGAACTGCTGGTGGACATTCAAAGAATAGTTTCCTCAGATGCTCCACATCTGTAACAGTTAATATCCCCTTTAATACCTCTTGATCTAAGATTTTTCCTAACTGCTATACATCCTGACACCACTTGCCATAGGACATGCTTCATCTTAGGTGGACAACGCACTTTCCAGCAATGAGCCTTTAGCTCAGTTACTGTAGGTCCAAACTCCACTATCCCTTTGTCCCGATCTGGATATGCTCTTTTTACTTGGTATCTAGATTTAACCGTATATTTCCCATTTTTTGTAAAATGCCAGCCATCCCGATCAACTGTTGGTATTCTGCTCAATGGTATACTCTCCACAAGTTTAATATCCTCGGGGTCCATTATATCCTGTAAAACCGTTAAATTCCATGAACGTGATGCAATGTTGATGAGAGAGTCAACAGTAAGATCTGGTAGAAGAATATTTTGTTTTTTGTTTGCTGGTCTCGGGCGGTTGGTTGGGAGCCAGGAATCATTCCATGCTGATATGGAAGACCCTGATCCCACCCATTTAATTAGTCCTTTGCTAACCAGAGATCTAGCGGAAACCATACTTCGCCAACCATAGGAAGACGCGTACGACCTGATCGGATCCAAGGGTGATGCATTCCTGAAGTATCGACCTTTAAAAACACTAGAGAATAGAGTAGTTGGTTTCTCTATAAGTCTCCATAGTTGCTTTCCAAGCATAGCTGTATTGAAATCCGTTAAATCCCTAAATCCCAGCCCGCCCTCCTCCTTTGGCACACAAACCTTATCCTATGACTTCCAGTGTAATCCTTTTGTGTTTCCACTTGAACTCCACCAAAATTGTGCTACCGCACTTGTAAGTTTTTTCGCCACCGTTTTTGGGAGACGATAACAAGACATATTATGATTAGGTAGAGCCGTTATCACTGATTTTATAATGACTTCCTTACCTAATTTAGTGAAAAAATCAAATGTCCATCCATTTATTCTGTTATTTAATCGATCTTGAACGAAACCAAACACGTGTACCTTCAAACCTCCCAAACTTTTCTGGGATCCCCAACTATGTTCTCATGCCACCCAAATTCTGAATTCCCATAATATCCCTTAGTTCCTGTCGGGTATCTTCATCAATTTTATGGCCAAACTGAATTGACGATTTCTGAAAATTTATCTGCTGTCCCAAAACCTTCTCGTAATCCCTTAAAATTTCTAAAATAGCTTCACATTCATCTTTCCGTGCTCTACAGAAAAAAAATACTATCATCTGCAAAAAGCAGATGTGATATTGAAGGACACGCCCTTGCTACCTTTATTCCCGTCAACTTTTTGTTAACTTCAGCCTTTTTGATATTTGCTATTAAATCTTCCGTACACATAATAAATAAATAAAGGGATATAGGATCCCTTGACGAAGTCCCCGATTTGGCAAAATTTGTCCTCGCGGTTGTCCATTTAAAAGAACTATGTGTTCAACCGTTGATATGCATTCCATCATAAAGTGAACCCAGTGATGATCAAACCCCATTTTTGTGAATAGAGCCCGAATAAAACTCCATTCAATCCTATCATAAGCCTTGCTCATGACTGTTTTTATGGCCATAAATTTATCCTGACACGCCTTATTTGTCCTTAGCCCATGGAACATCTATTGTGCAATTAGTATATTGTCTGAAATCAGTCTCCTAGCTACAAAAGCCGACTGAGTTTCCGAGATCAAACCAGGTAGACAAGCCTTTAACCGTTGACACAACACCTTTGAAATAATTTTATACCCAACATTACAGAGGCTTATTGGCTGAAGCTCCGTCATCCTTGTCGGTGTTTCCGTTTTTGGAATCAAACAAATATTTGTTACGTTTAACCATTCATCCAATTTCCCCGTAGTCAGAAAATTATTGACCAAGTCTAGGATATCCTGTTTGATAATGTTCCAAGAGTGTTGAAAAAAGAGTGCCGTCATCCCATCTGGGCCCAGTGCCTTTTTCGGGTGCATCATAAATAATGCTTGCCGCACTTCCCCCTCTGTGGCTAGCCTAATAAGATTTTGATTCGTTTGCTGAGAGATACTAGGTCGTATTTCATCTAGGAAAGCCTCAAAATCACTAGGTGATGTAGTACTAAAGATCTCATCAAAATAATCCACTGCAACCTTCTCAATTCCATTATCCTCGATCACCCAATTTCCATGTCTGTCATATAAACCCACAATACGATTTCGAGTCCTCCGCTGTTTCGTTAGGGCATGAAAAAAATTAGTGCTGCGATCACCTGCCGTGTGCCAAGTGTTTCAACTTTTTTGTTGCCAATATTGCTCTTCATCCTTATAGGCCTCAGTTATCAACCCTCTTACTCTTTCCTGTCCATTGAGTCGCCAACCCCGTTCCTGACGCTTCTTACCAAACCTCAAACAGCTGACCTTAGTCTTATGATTAAAGTCGACTAGCCGCAAACATATCCTCCAGTTTCCACCAGAAACCCATACGATGCCAAACCAAATGAACTCATCAGACCAAATCAACTTCCATAGGAACACCAAACAAACAACTACTATCAAGAGACCTCTCATCATCAAAATTTCAATACTATAACCCAACCAGTTACCGAATATTACAGCTATGACCCCATCAGTATTCGTTGTACTCAAGTATACTCCAAACCCACCTGAAACATAACTAGATAAATTCAATTCCCACTCACACCCCAACATAACAAAAAGAGGACAGCAACTGCTCAATGGATAAGGGACGTATGAAAAATAAACCTCTGCCATATATCAACTTCCTGTACGTAAAAGTTCCACCATTCCATATTTCTAATCAGAGTCATCACAGTTACCTTAAACCAGAGTGAAGTGAAAGATACCGGACACCACCCATAGCCACACACTCACCATGTATCACCACAAAAGGTTACTCTCTGTAGCCATTCATATGTCCCCTGCTTACTCAAAAAGGCTAAAACAAAGTATGAAAACCGCATCTGTCCAACACACCCTCCAAACCAGTACCAAATACGATCAGTTTTATTCCAAATTAGAACCCGAGCATCACAACTGCTCATAAACCGAATAGGGAAACAACAAAAACACAACAAGGCCAAGGCTAAACTCTCAGCTAGACAACCTTTGCTCAGAGAGCTTATTTGAAAAAAAAAACAATTAAAATAAAATCCCCATAAACTGAGACCTCCTGTTTCAGCGGGAAGAGCATCTCCACAGAGTCTTTAACCATAAAAACTATGGGAGTGGAAGATTAGGAGCAGGGTGTGAAGAGCCCTTTCCCTCCTGCTGGTTCCTGCTTTCTCCATTGCGGGTGCTGGTCTTGACCGGAGCTCTTTTTCGAGGAGAAGTGATCGCGTTGGCTACTCTCAACTTGTTGCTCGCCGCACCGCTCGGTGGCGCCTTAAAGAGGCACTTCTTTGTCGTTTGTTTTTTGGTTTCTTCTTCACTGGCTTGCTCCTTTCTTTCCATAATCCCGCTGTCCTCCATCTTGTCCTGAAGTACTGCATTCTCCTCCAGCTCTTGATTCAGAGCCGCCTCCTCCTCCTCAGTGAGATCTGGAAAAGCATCCGCGGCATCCACATCAAAGCCCTCTGCTCGACAGGAAGCTTTAATCGCCTCCCACCCCATCACTTCACTCTCTCCTACCTTTGTTTGTTCCCCCATCAGACCGTGAAGGTGCTGGAGTCCTTCCTGCACATCCACCCCATTTGAAACGACCAATGATCCCGTCGCCTGGGACTCAGCCAACTGCTCCTGAAACTTCAGAGAAGGGGTTGCCCCCTGGTCATCTTTGGTCTCCATGATCTCCCCTTCCTCTTGTGGGTCCTCTAGTGGACGTCTCTGCTCCTGTTGAGTACTTGCAGTGACTGTAGAGATCTCATTGCCCCCTGATTTTGTACCTTCCCGAGAAAGTCCTTGACGAGGTACTCCTCTGTCTCCACTATTGAAATTCCCAGATGCAGGAGGCTTCTTATTTGATCTATCTGCCACTTGAATCCATCGAGACTCTGATTCCTCATACATCTTTCCTTTGCCTTTGCCATAGTACTCCTTTCCTTCCCTCTCACGATTCTGTTGATTACCATTCCCATTAATTACGACACCCTTGTAGCTCCTTGCACGATCATCATGTGCCCCACCTTCGTGCCATCCACCATTTCCATGCTGAGCCTCTCTTTTCTCTTCTCTACGTTGCTTAGATTGTCCCTTGACTGAGGGGCACTTCACGTCATCGTGACATAGGCTGCCACAGTGAGAGCAGAACCCAAACAGCTTATCATATCGCAATGAAATGGCTACCTCTAGTCCCTCGTAATATTCCCGCCCCCTTTGAACTCTATTGATGTTTTGAAGCAAAGCTCCGTGAAAGCATCATCTACCACCAGCACTCGCATCTGCTCCAAATCCACCTCCTGTGTTTTTCCAATGGCATCACCAATGCTCTCAAAGGTTTCGACCGTGCGGAACTCCTTAGATACACCCAGAATCCTAACCCAAAAAGGAATCTCCGCGGGGAAATTCAAGGCTCTTTTTGGTTGCCACTTAGCAATAGCAATCATCCAATAGTCGAAGTGATATGGTTGTAGCCTCAAAACCCCCTCAATATCCACCTCCTTGTCAAAATCAAATTGAAACATGCCAAGACCTAAGTCTTTCCCCATCACCTGTCCCACCAAATTCCATATCTTTGGAAAGTTGGTTAGAAGCGCCTGCATCTGCTGCTTCACTGGGTTCATACACCTCCCAAGTAACACCTTGGAGCATGATTTGATGAGAGCCGTATTGTCAAAATGGGCCACCGTGGTCTTCAATCTTTTCCGCATTCCTTCACCATTCCTTGAATTTCCAGAGGAACCCAAAATTTGACTCTGCGTCATAGTAAACAACAGAAAGATAAGACCTTTGTAGCCAAAAAACGTTTGAAAGAAAAATGATTTGAGACTGATGTTAAGAAAACCATCCTCTCACTGCTCTTATAGAACCTCTTAGTTTCCATATTATTACCAGAAAAATAATCCCCATGAATACCAAATCGGTAAGAATATCTCTGTTTCAAACAGATGAGATCGGAGAAGATATTTTTTGAACCGCAAATCCCCCAATCACCAATAAATCCCAAGATCCGTATCGTGAAATATCCAGATCGAGCAAAACACTTTACACTCTTAATGAATGAGTGACATACAAGGGTAGTACCTTGATTCTGTTTCGATTTCGATATCTTGATGAGCAATACCATCGTCGCCTCAAACTTTCCATAAAATTGTCCGATCTCCGTTTCCAAAATCCCAATATATCCCTTGATTTTCAATGAAGATCCGCCATTAATCCTAACGAGATCCGAAGAGAGTTGATGCACCCCTCTTCGCGGCCCCAGGTCTCAAATTCCCAGATCCCACCATTCCGATACCATCGACGAACCCTAGGTCGCAGCTTCGTCGCCATCGCCAGGATTAGAGAGAGAACTTTTCTATCAGAGTTGTTAAGTTTCTGACCAGGATACGAAGAAGGTTTTTTGAGTATGATTGACCCGGTCTCTTAAATGTGGTTCTTAACTCATGATTTCCCCGAAAATTCTGATAACTCTATTGAGAAGTCGTTGAGATATAATGCAAAAGGAAACTTGCCAGATGAGAAAACTGATTTGTGTTCATTAAAAATACAAATTATTGACAATTTGAATTCTTATTTGTTAAATTTGTATTGTAATTTCTATAAGTTTGAATCAATATGTGTATGCGTGAGTTATACGTTAATGTTTTTATTTTTTATGCATTTTTTTTTATATTATTGTTTATATTAGTATATCTTTTATATATATTTATATTTTAAATCTAAGAAATAGTGAAATTATAACAGAAGTTTTAATTGTAGGATTGAGTTTTTTAAGCTCTTTTATTTACATTATTTGATAAGTGATTTGTACATGTGTCATCACTACATTTATCTCAACAATAAATGATGATATGAGTTAAAAAAAATATGAACTGACATCAATCTAAGTATAACATGTAAACTTTGCTATATTAAGATTTATGTTTGTGATAAGATTTCTTAAATATGATAATGACTATTTTCTATGTACGAATATATATTTTTGACAAAGTTACAAAATATAGTAGTAGCTAATAAATTTTATATCAAAACTATTTTTTCTTTATAAATATTCATTTTGGTTAAATTATAGAAATATAGTAATATGTAATAAACATTTCTATATCTATTAGAATATTATATTTGTATATACAGATAATAATTACGAATTTTAAAATTTTATATCAGTTTATGAATCATATTTTTTATTTTTGAAATAAGTGTAGATATAATTATATATGTTATCACATATATATGTTTATTTATATTTAATGTATAAATTTATTAGAACTAACCTAAAATACACATATTTAAAATAAAACTAACTAAATAATGTATAATTTGAATAGAATAATCGGTTACAAAAATGAATAAAATAAATTTAAATTTAATTATGTTAATGAAAATTTAAATAAAATAAAAAATAAAAATCAAACTAAAAATTATTACATTATTGATTTATTTTTAACATAGTAAAATTGAAATATAAAGGTTGAAAAAAAAATATTTCTATAAAATAATAATATTTTAAAATTGTTTATATCTGTGTATGGGGTAGAAGGACTCCTAGTTAGTCTATAATTATATAAAGTTGAGTTTCAATCCTTCCTAAGGTGTCCATCTAGGATTCCAGGTCACAAACTCAAAGTCTATTAATGTGACACATGTCTCTTTTGCCAAAACTCTGAGTTTCATTTATTCACGTTTCACATTTGTTTGGACTTTTGATTCTTCACGGTTTCTTTGTTAAGCTTTGCTAAGCCCAATTCTTTGGTGACTACACTTTACTTCACACAGAAGGACAAATTTAAGGTTCATCATTCGTCGTTATCTGAAAGCTCAATCGACAATGAAATCTTCTGGAAGTTTTCTATGAAAGATTTTCATGACGAATCTCTTGCTCGGGCTCTGTACATTCCGTTACAGAAGGGATTTTTCTTCTGAACCGTTACAAACTGCATTGAATCATCATCATTAACGATTGCCTTAACTCTTCCACCCACTCCTACCACGATTTCCTCATTAATTGTATCTCCCTATAAGTTTATGGATCTCCAGCTATATAAAAAGGTTATCTTTCATCTAGAAACATCATCCCCAGAATTCTTAAAAATAGTAGAAAGTTCTATTTCGCTTGAATGGCTAACTCATATATCTTTCTCGCTGATTTGAAGACCGAGTGGTGTACCTCCACCTTTGATATGCGACTTCTGATTTTTATTTTGGAAAGCCAGAAACGTTTAAACATGGTGGAGATCTTATGGGTGTTGACATGGCCAGGTTATTCTGTTCTTCTAATTCATTCTGTTCTGAAAAAAAATCGCATTTTTTTATTATCAATTATTACATGAAGATATTTATCGTACATATTTGGCAGTTGAATTCTATTGAAATTGTTGAAAATTTCCCCTTTTCTTTTTGTTGCAGACGGTTCTCATGCTAGCCACTGTGAACGTCCACCGTCTGCTCACTTTCAGACACCCTTCAAGGCGGGTATAGTGTACTCTGTCACCGGATTTGATGTTGTCCGAGCCAATCAAAACTTCTCGATACGGTATAATGATTCAACGGTTTTGATGATACTGGAACCGGTTTCTCCAATTCCTGAAGAACGCTTCCGGTTCCATAATCACGATAAGCTACTATGCCTAGACAACAATAACACTAACAACACCCATCTTCCAGGGAAACAAAATTTTTGGCTGTTTCTACCAACTCATCGTTTTAACTGCTTCGATAATTACATGTTCTTCTTTTCACAGACATTATTGGTGAGCTTACTGCTGTAAAGAGTACTGTAAGTGACCCTCCAAAAGGGAAAGATCATCGAGTCATGGCAACCATCAAAATTGTCAGGTAACAATTTATTTCAGGTTAAGACCCTCAACAATTTAATTATTGATGACATAAGGCCCTCATCAAGTCCTTTTTGATGAACTTACACGTTGATTTTTTCCTACTCTGTTTGCCATTGGCAGTGATGTGTCTGTGACCATGAGTATGTACGGCTCACAAGCTGTATTGTTTCACAACCCGCTGGAAGGCTTACGGGTGGATCCCAGGGTTGTTCTCGCAACATTAATCATCAATCCCACGATTGTAAGAGTATTTCAGTTTCTGTATTTTGAACGATTAAAGTATGCTGCTTACTTTGTGACTCGCTCTCTGTTTTTTTGTAGCAATAGTTACTGATGTGTACGTCTGTTGTCCGAGACCAACCACAAGCTCCCAAAAAGATAATCAGTCCTTCATGAACAACACTGTTTTTAAAAGAAGAAAAAAATAAAAAAAAAAGATTTTTCTTATAACATTCAAACAATGCCCACAAATTTTTAAATGCTAAACCAACAATTATGATTTTCACTGGAATATTGTTTTAAGATCACATGTTTGCTTTAGATCACCTGAATAACAACCGCCTACAGTGATCATCACTATTTCAGTTTTCTCACCTTGCAGTTTTATTCTCTTTATTTGTTTATCTTTACTTGGCTACTATCCTCATCAACAATTATTACTCTACTTTTTATATGAAATCCATCTTCACTTATTATCAGTATCACTCACACTGCATGTTTAAATACAATGATTTCAGCATGAGAAAAAGATTATTCTAACTACAACAAGATTCTACAAATACTTGGACTGGGACTGACTTCAAAGCTGAAATATTAAAACGCCAAATTGCATAAAACAAGATTCTACAAATACTTGGACTGTGTCTGACTTCACATACACCCTGGTCGTATTAGTTAACCCTTGAAGAATATTAATACAATAGTTCTTTCTAACTAAACGTATTTTGTGTGTGTTCACCTTGAGGAATCTTTTTTTTGTTCACCACCTTGAGGAATCTAGGTTTCTCAAAATTGTCTTTTTCGTTTCTTGCGTTTAGGAATTATGTTTTCGTTAAGTGTATGTACATCATGATCACATCAGCAGGATCCGTATTCTCAGTTTTTTTTCTTAATATTCCATTGTATAGAAACTTTAGAAGAAACTCTTGGCCTTTTAATTTGAACGTTCTCCATTCTACATTTTTCACTTTTGGTATGTCTGACTAAAACTTTTCATTCGATGTTTATACAATGAGATATACTCAGATACACCAAGTACATGTGACATTAAAAGTTTATTTCTATTGATGATGATGCAACTTATGTTGAATACCGTTAGTTCAAACAAAAAAACTTATGTTGAATACCCTTTATACATAGAAAAAATGAAAGAAAAAAAGATACTCAGAATCAGAAATTGTGTTCTTACTTTTTTCTTTGGATCGTTAGCTTTCTTGAAATTTGAGATCAATATAGTAGCAACTAGCAACTATAGAGAATCTTTTATTTTTCGTACGTGACAAGTTACTAAGAGCAAAGGTATATTCATAGTCACAATAGATATTATAATAGATGAATGTGGTTTAACCCTCTCTACTCATGTGAACCTCATCAAAATAAGTTGTCTAAAAATTTGACATTTTAATTTTTAGAAATGTATTAAACACTCTATATTCCTTATCATCTTATTCTATTAACTAAAATTATAACAAAATGTTTAACAACCCAAAAGTCCTTTTTAGTCAATAGTTTAATTACAATCTAACAAAAACAAATCATCGGTGTAAAATTATTTTAGCGCACAATATATAATTTCATCTAAAATACATACACTTCAGAAAAGGAATAAAAATATTATTTTTTAGAGATATTGTGTCTACATGTTTTATGAAATGCATATAAAGCGCAAAGCTTATGAAATGATTCCACCACTTTATCACGAAGCTCAAGATTATAAAATTAAAAAAATAAGGGAAAATACAATCAAATAGTAATACATAATAGATTAAAAAAGTTTCTACAAAACTAAGACCACAATAAAATAAATTAATAGATAATCAAAATTTTTAAAGGAAAATTAGAATAAAATACAGAAATAAAGAATAAATATAAAAATAAAAATCAATGTTTTCTTATATAAAAAGATATATTAAGTTATGTCAGGAAATAAGAAAACTATAAAAATAGATCCACAACTGTATAAAAATAAAATATATAGTTATATAATCGAATAAGTGACACGCAATATATAATAATGTAAGAGAATGAAAAACTAGATAACTTCAAATTAAACAAATAAATCAACAATTCTACACCATTAAAACTAAAACAGACTAAAATCTCAAATAAACAATCTTATTATTTTTTTAAAAAATTTAGTTAATTGTAATGAGAATGAAACTGTATAAAAAATAACAATCAATAAAATAATGTTTCATACTAATATAGAAAAAAAAACATTTTAAAATAAAAATAAATATTACAAAAAAATCAAAAATATTTAATCTAATTATTTAAATTATTTTCAAATTATCATCCCACCCGTAGGGCGGGCCGACCCTAGTTTATTACTAAAGTTGTGCTGATATAATGACATTTTTCTGAAATGGGCTGAGTTCGAATTAGTCGACAAATAAATCAAGCAACAAATGTAATTTGGTTCTTCTTCTAAAATTTCTGCAACACCCTCAAAATTTTAGTAGGGAGGACGAATACAAACGTAATCAGAAACATGATTCACGAAAATCACTATAGAGAAAGGATGAAACATGGTTGAGCTTTGGATGATGGAGATAGGAAGATCAGTGTAAGAGCCTCATTCTCTCATATGATGCTTTGATTCTCTAGGATAATGTAACATCCCTATCCCGAGGATCTTTCTTAAAACCATAAACACAATACTTTTCGTCTAACAACTTTTATTGAAACACAAACTGTCTTACATAAAACCAAACTCAACTTAAAAATTCAAATAGCCAATGAAAACTTAGAGAAAACTCTAATATAAAGGTTCCGAAAGATAAAGAAAACTCAAAACAATGACACCATACCGACTCCTGCTCCTGCTCCTCTTTGATCATACCTACAAGAAGGAGGGGTGAGTAATTGAGATTACTCAGCGAGGGTAGGTTCTGGAAACCTACGAACTCGTTTCATATTACACAATGCAACAGTAAAAGTCACAAGCTAATATCATCTAGCAACCACAACAACATAGACCACCACACAAGTCACAAGCTAATATCATATCGCAATAACAAACAACATAGACTCTAAACTCATTTAAGACTTATCGCCTGCAGATCTGTATCCGCCACTAGCGATCCTAATCGTTATCGTGTGGCTATACGAATACCGTCGATCAATTATGTTTGTGGCAATACGAATGCCGTCGATCAGTTTTATTGCGTTAGAACGCGTCGATGAAGAAGGGTGGTAACGATGGGGAGGAAGCCGTGGTTTACGGTATGAGTTAGCAGCGCTGTAACATAATTGATCGACGGTGTTCACATCGCCCTACTTAACTGATCGACGGGTCACAACACCCAATAGTCTCATCGACTTTCAATGCTATCTCACAACTCATCATGTCATTCACATCACTTTCATTCTTATCACATCACTTCCATTCTTATCACACATCTCATTCATTCTCAATACACAATCGGTTTATCCTTTAACAACCTATCATTATCTAGGTTCTTTCATAAAAATCAACATCTCATTTCAATGTTATCAAACGAATCATCATCTCGACTCTAGACGCCCACCCGTTCTCGGTGGTCCAAACATGACTTCAAACAAGTTCATTGACACATTCAATTTCATGTTCTCATTCCCATTCCCATTCTCATACTCATACGCTTTACTTGTTTTATGTTCTCATTTCTCATTTCACTTTACACTTAGACTCATATTAATTCACTAGACGCCACCCGTTCCTGGTGTCTCACACAATACACTTCACATAGCATTGATATCAAATGAAATCTCAAGAACATACATCCAGTCAATCACAATGATACCAATTGTCAATATACTATACGTTCATTCTTAGCTGATATCAGAATTACACAGTTATCACTTTATACAATCACTTCTTTCTAGCAACCTAGCTTTCATTCACAATCATCACATAGGTCTACACAACAATCTCACAAACATCATTAATCATTATCCAATCATCACACCATCATAGTCAACAACCATCATACTTTCATCATATAAACACAGATCTACATCTAGACAACATTAAAACGCCCGAGACATTATCCAACATGAAAAGGGTTCACAACCGAGTCCTCACCTTAGCCTAGATCTGGATCTTGATCTGGAACAAAAGGAAGAGAGATGAGATCTAGGCAGATCTGGAACAATAGAACAAGGGAGAGACGAGATCCGATCACCACCACCACCACCACTCGGTCGCCGGCGAAAGGAGAGAGAGCGACGGTGAAGAGAGAGAGAGGTAGAGAGATCGCGAAAAGAGAGATGGGAGAAGGACGGTGGCGCAAGGGAGAGAGCTTGACGGCTAGTGCTTCCAGTCTCCGAAAAATCTCTGCAGAGCTCCGCTACCGATTTGTGAATGGGGAGAAAGAGAGAAGGAGGCTTCCTATTTATAAGAAGGGGAGAGGGAACCCTAGGTTTTTGTCAAATGTGCCGTAGAGAAGGCCGTTCTTTCTTTTAAAAAAATTGGGCCTGGTAACGGGATGTTACAATCTCCCCCACTTGATACAATTCGTCCCCGAATTCTGCGTATCGAAATTCCAACTCCTAACATCCCGTACCCAAGTGACAGTCAACTCGTCATTTTCCATCTAACGGTTTTCTTTAACGACCGGTTTATTAATCCTCTCAAGGACCCCTCGTTTCCTTGTATCTCAACCATCCTCCTAGGGGCACCACTTCTTGCGGTTCACCAACTTCACTCATATTCTATTCATAGATACGGTGAGACGTACGACTACCGATGGCTTCAGAATATCATCTAAGATACTTCTACAATGTTCACTCGACCAACATGTGGTGTCATTGTAAAGTCGAAACATCCACTACGGTGTACTATCCAGCTTGCCACCACGCTTCCGCTGCGCTACTCTGATTATCTTCGCTCACCCTATGCCCTCATGTACTACTGCCCAAGCATCCCATAGTCATGAATTCCACCATCCTAAAGTGTCTTATTGCATAATCCTGCGGCAGCTCTGTACCCTTCCTAGCCCTCATCCGGCCTTTCCACTTGCTCCGCGATTTTATAGAGTCCTCTCCAACTTTATTCTTGGCTCTCCCCCACTTTCGATCAAGCATATGGAGTTCCTAAAAAACTTCCCATACGCTCTTCGGACCAGTATCTCCGTAAGTCCAATGAGTTATAAGATTGTAAGCATTCACCACTGGAATGTACCCGCCACCTTCTTCTTATTCCAACCTCTCTCTTAATCTTGACATTGGGATAATACGATTTCCTACACCTTTCGTTATCTCCTTTGGTTTGACATTCTCGATTCCTTTGAGATTCAATTCAAATCTTCTTATAGGTCTAGCAGAGAGTTAACTTTGGTGCTCATACGACGATCATTTACTCTAACATCGACCTGGTTTTCTGGAAGTCTTTCCCCTAACCGCAAAAGATCACATACAATTCACTAGTCCTAACTATTAGACTCAGTGGCTATGAGATTCAATCATTTAATTGCAAGCAACCTGAGGTTAGACAGAATTCATACCCGTGATCGGCCCAACTTGCTAGTGGTTTCTGGCAACACACAATCCTGACCTTGTTGTCTGCTTCTGTGACACGGGCGGTAGTTGTGATGATTCCCTTACCCTCACCCTGGCTGGTGGTGTCCAACAGTCTTCCTCTAGATGTCCACATCGACCGCACTTGTGACATAGTAAGTAAGTCAGCCTCCCAGAATTCACGCGTCCTGGTCGCATGCAATTACGCCTCAAGTCTCCTACTTGTCCGCACCAAAAACACATTGGTGCCTTGCATTGACCAGTGTGGTTTCGGCCACACCTTCCACACCCAGTTTGGTTTGGAGCAACGTTCATGGCTTATGTGGTCTCTCGGGTCCTCCTTGCAGTCCTGGTTTGGGTAACATGTTTATGTCTGCATTCTTCTTCTAGTCCGGCTTCTTGTTCTGATGCCTTCTCTATCAACTCGTTTATGTTCTGGTATTCTCGGATGTTGCAATTGTTTTTAAGTTCGATCCTCATTCCCTTCAGGAATCGTCGTACAAGTTCATGCTTTCCCACGTGGTGCCCCGCGAACCTTCTCAGCTTGTTGAAATCTTCACCATACTCTCTCACACTCCGGGTTCCTTGTTTAATATCTTGGAACTGGCCCTCCATTCGATCAACGGCTTCCCGCGGAAAATACTTCTTGTTAAATTCCTCAAGGAAATATGTCCAAGTCAGATCGTGATGCCCTTCTGCATCTTCCACTACACCTTCCCACCATTCTAGAGCATCATCCATCAAGTGGTGGACAACCAAGTCTCTGCGATACTCAGGCGGGCATCTAGCTGAGTCAAAGTTTCTAACCAACTGCCTTCTCCAGTTGTCAGCAGCAATTGCATCCGTCTTTCCGCTGAAAAGTTCTTTCTGCATATTCTTCATGTGTTTCATCATATCCCAGTAAGTCGGTTGACCTTGCAGTATCACTGGTGCTAGATGTGGGTTTGCAATGGGCCAAGGGGAAGGTGGTGCAGCTCCCCGTCCTAAGACAACTCCATTACCTGACATGAGTTCCTCGTAAGCGTTGCGGTACCTTTGCAATTCTTCTAGATCAACCACATTCGCAGTAGCCGGTTCCCGCCTTATCGTTCTCTCGGCCTGATTCCCCATTGATGGTTGTGTGGCCCCAACTCCAATAGGACCACCATTCCCTGGTATTCGCCCTTGGTCGGCCTCTTGATACATCTACTCCTCGAAGACTGAAACATCCACAACAACTTGACGCTTCTGAAACCCTCTTGATGTGTCTCTTAATTTGGGCTCTACTTCGGTACAACTTCCATTGAAATTTGTAGCATGGGATTCTGGTCTAGCGGCACGCGAAGCTGCTCTTTTTGTGGTTGTCATTCGTATTGCCACAAACATAATTGATCGACGGCGTTCACATCGCCCTACTTAACTGATCGACGGGTCACAACACCCAATAGTCTCATTGACTTTCAATGCTATCACACAACTCATCATGTTATTCACATCACTTTCATTCTTATCACATCACTTCCATTCTTATCACACATCTCATTCATTCCCAATACACAATCGGTTTATCTTTTAACAACCTATCATTATCTAGGTTCTTTCATAAAAATCAACATCTCATTTCAATGTTATCAAACGAATCATCATCTCGACTCTAGACGCCCACCCGTTCTCGGTGGTCCAAACAGGACTTCAAACAAGGTCATTGACACATTCACTTTCACGTTCTCATTCCCATTCTCATTCTCATACTCATACTCTTTACTTGTTTTATGTTCTCACTTCTCATTTCACTTTACATTTAGACTCATATTCATTCACTAGATGCCACCCGTTCTCGGTGTCTCACACAATACACTTCACATAGCATTGATATCAAATGAAATCTTAAGAACATACATCCACTCAATCACATTGATACCAATTGTCAATGTACTATACGTTCATTCTTAGGAGATATCAGAACTACACGATTATCAGTTTATACAATCACTTCTTTCTAGCAACCTAGCTTTCATTCACAATCATCACATAGGTCTACACAACAATCTCACAAACATCATTAATCATTATCCAATCATCACACCATCATAGTCAACAACCATCATACTTTCATCATATCAACACAGATCTAGATCTAGACAACATTAACAAGGGAGTAACGCCCGAGACATTATCCAACATGAAAAGGGTTCACAACCGAGTCCTCACCTTAGCCTAAATCTGGATCTGGATCTGGAACAAAAGGAAGAGAGATGAGATCTAGGCAGATCTGAAACAATAGAACAAGGGAGAGACGAGATCCAATCACCACCACCACTTGGTTGCCGGCGAAAGGAGAGAGAGCAACGGTGAAGAAAGAGAGAGAGGGAGAGAGATCGCGGAGAGAGAGATGAGAGAAGGAAGGCGGCGCAGGGGAGAGAGCTTGACGGGTAGGGCTTCCAGTCTCCAAAAAATATATGCAGAGCTCCGCTACCGATTTGTGAATGGGGAGAAAGAGAGAAGGAGGCTGCCTATTTATAAGAAGGGGAGAGGAAACCCTAGGTTTTTGTCAATTGGGCCGTAGAGAAACCCGTTCTTTCTTTAAAAAAATTGGGCCCGGTAACAGGATGTTATAGATAATATCATGTTTCTCATTTCTATCTCAATCTATGCATTCAGTATTCTTCTCTTCATGAAAGAATGGAAAAACAAAACAAGTACACAGTAAATTATTTGAACATTCAATGCCTTTGAAAAACTTGTTATTCATCATTACACGGAAGTTGAAACTGAACCTGGTGATGAGATTGAGGAAAGAGCTTTTGTTATTCTAAAACATAGTTACATAATGTATGGTTAGTTTTCTTGACGTTTAATTGACATTCCTTTTATATTAATTTTTTAAAATAGAAAATGAATGTCTCCAAAATTACAAGTCCCCAATTTTGACACAGAAATTATTTTAATGGAGAAACACGGATGAACCGATACAAAGCCCAAAGAACTATGGAAGTCCAAACCCAGCGAAGTGCAACGAATTTTCGGAAGCAAATCCATCGTAAAGGAAATATAAAAAGATTACAGGAAATTCCAAAAAATGCTTTTAGAACAACATGATCATACCAAAGTTGAAGAGCTCAAACGCTATTTAACGGCCATTTATTTTAATCCTTTAGCACCTAAACCACATACATCTAAAACAAACTGTTCCACTCACACCGTCCCTTAGCTTTGTCGCGTGTTTCAGCCCCATCTTTCTCTTGATCAGGACAGCCTAATGAATAGTAGTGATCATATCCGATACCAAACTCTCCTATAGACTCGACTATCCATTCCCCCTTGGTGAAACCGAAAGGAGTTCACATTCCCATCAAAATCTTGCATGTAGGAATTGTGTATTGATCCACATGGGTAATATTCTAACCCCAAATCTGGATCATGTCGTCAAAACCGTTTCATGAGTCGCTACAGCCAAGTTCCAGTATGTATTATGAGCAAAGTTAATCGGGAGTGTCTTTGTTCTCTGCAGCTGCACCATGTCAAGTCTCATGATCGTAGCTGAGGTAAGAGTATTGTCGCCGTGACATAAACTGCACCCGAGGATGTAAGAAAAATCATAAGAAAAATATATTTTCCGCAATGTTAATCCCATATATAGATGTAGTAGTGTTCTTCTTCTATATCGGCTGTGTGATATTTGAGAGCGATGAAAGGTTTTTCACAGTCTTTCTTGTGCACTGCTATAGAATCACAAGATTAATAAGAAGTCGTTCTCTTATTCACTCAATCAATCAAACAAATAGCCTTAAGACAATACCTTAAACTATGAATCTCAAGTCACAATATCGTAACTCTTCAAGCCACAATCGACATATTATATAGGAAACATATATCCTATTCCAAGTAGATAAACATAACTAATAATATGATCTTTATTCTTCAAGATCATTATCCTACTAAGTTTTATCTAACTTGTTTCTAAAGCTTCTTTCAAGATAACTCCAACAATCTCCCCATTAAGCTTGAACCTACTCACATCTTCGATTCCAATTAAGCTTCTCATCTCTTTGAACTTGATCCTTCCTAATGACTTGGTAAAGATGTCAGCCTTCTGCATAGTTCCAGGAACATGCTAAACTCCTACCTGCTCATTCTCAACGCACTCTCTAATAAAATGGAACCTTCGGGTGTATATGCTTGATGCGGCCATGAAAGACTGGATTGCGAGTGAGCTGTATAGCTGACTTGTTATCAACTCTAATTATCACACGTCTGCACTCTTCATTCACAACCTCACTCATCAACTCCTGAAGCCATATGGCCTGCTTCGCTGCCTCGGTAGCAAGATAGAAAATATGACCAGTTGTGCTCTTCCCATCATCCTCATCAACATTATGTGATCTGCCACTGTAACCTTCTATCTTTAGATCATTCCCATGCATGAACTTGAGGCCAAGTGAACATGAACCGCAGAGATACCTCAAGACATGTTTCAACGCTGCTCCGTGAGATTCCTTAGGTTTCTGCATATACCTGCTGAGAACTCCAACACTAAAGGACAAGTCAGGTCTAGTGTGTTAGGGTAACATAGACATCCGATGGCTCGTCGATATTCCTTCTCGTCGATAGTTCCTTCATCCGGTGGTTTTGAAAACTTTGCGTTCATCTCCATCGGCACTTGTGTGGCATTACATGAAGACATCCCTGTTTCCTCAAGTATCTTCAGAACGAACCGGTTATGTTTCAACACAATGCCATCTTCTCCTTGAAGTACCTCTATCCCCAAGTAATAAGTTAACTTGCCAAGGTCACTCATCTCGAACTTTGTAGCCATCTTAGATTTAAATGACTGTATCATGCTCAGTGATGAACCTATGACCAATAGGTCATCGACATAAACGTCCACAACAAGTAGTTCTCTGTTTTTTCCTTAAGATAGAGTGATGACTCCTTTGAGCATCGAACAAAGCTTCATGCCTCTTAGGATTGTATTCAACTTTGTGTTCCATGCCCGTGGAGCCTGACGCAGACCGTAGAGTGCCTTCTTAAGTCTATAGACTTTGTTTTCATGACCCTTTACTACAAAACCTTCAGGTTGTACAACAAACACCTCTTCTTTCAATTCTCCATGGAGAAACGCCGTTTTGACATCGAGGTGGTGAATCTCCCACCCCTTGGCTGCTGCCAGAGCTATGATCAACCGAATTGTCTCAATGCAGGCCACTGGTGCAAATACCTCATCGTAGTCAACACCATGTCTTTGAACGTAGCCCTTTGCTACTAGTCTAGCTTTGAACTTGTTAATACTGCCATCAGCATTGCGTTTGAGTTTAAAGACCCATTTATGTCCAATCGGTCTTCCACCTGCTGGTAGTTCACATAGCTCCCAAGTATTGTTCTTCTCAATCGATAAGAGTTCATCTTTGCAGGAATTAAGCCAAACCTTCAACTTCTTGGCTTCGTTAAAGTCCCACGGCTCATCATTAACGACCATCAACAAATGCTCGCTCTCAATCTCAGCCAAGAGTACATAATCATCAAGGTAAGAGGGTTTTGTGCTTACACGCTGGGATCTTCTCGGTAGGCTTTGATTCTTACCTTCGTCGTCTGAGTTTTCATCACTTTCATCAGTCTCTGAAGTATCATCCTCGTTCTACTCTGCTTGAGTGGCATCATTATTATCATGGACATCAGCTGGATGTTTCAGATCAACGACAAGCTCTTCAGTGCTCGTGAAGTCTATCTCCGCTGTTTTACTCCAGTCCCATTCATCTTGTTCCCTGAACAACACATCACGGGTTACAATGATACGTATGGTTGTAGGGTCAAGTAGCCGATAAGCTTTAGAACCAGGTTCAGTTCCCAAGTGGACAAGTTTTCTTGCTCTATCATCACAGTTTCTTTCTGCCTGGTGTCTTTGTTCTGGCATAACACACACATCCGAAAACCTTTAGGTGAGTCACGTTAGGCTTTCTCTTTCGTAGCATCTCATGTGGCATTTTCTCCTCCATAAATCTCGTTGGAAGTCTGTTAATAACATAAGTGGAATGTCTTACTGCCTCCCCCCATACCTCATTAGGTACGTGCATGTCCTTTAGGAGACTCCGATTCATCTCCATAAGTGTGCGGTTCCTTCGTTCCACTACACCGTTCTGTTGGGGAGAGTAAGGTGCAGTCAGATGTCAATTAATTCCATTCTCGTTGCAGTATGATTGGAACTCATGAGATGTAAATTCACCTCCCCTGTCAGATCGAAGCATCTTGAACTTGCATTGTGTTTCTTGTTATGCAATCATCTTTAAACTTATCAAACGCCTCACATTTCTCCCTCAGCAGTATAGTCCAAATGTATCGCGTATGATCGTCTATTAGAACAAACACATATCTCTTTGGACCTGAGGTTGGTGGTGTGATCGGACCGCACAGGTTTCCATGAACTAGCTCAAGTGGTTCAGAGGCTCGAAATGTTGTTGCTTGTGGGAAGGGTTTCCATGATTGCTTTCCAAGCAAGCATGACACACAAGTTTCCTTTCTAATCTCAACGTCTGGTATGCCGGTAACAAGCTTATTTCGTATCATTAGCTTCAGTGTGTCGGTGTTTACATGTCCAAGTCGAGAGTGCCACAATGAAGACTCAGTCACTGATGCTACTTGCAGACACTGCACACGAACAACATTCAAGACGACCTTGTAGAGCCTGTTTGGGGACCGAGTAGTACGAACCATCAACTCTCCATTCTTGTCAAACAACGTCAGAGTGTTGTTTCACATCCGAACTTCACAACCCACTTCAGTCGCTTGACCAAGACTTATGATGTTTGACTTCAATCCAGGAATATAGTTAGACATTGCTCATAATCTTCTTTTCTCCTCCATGAAACAAAAACTTAACAGAGCCTTTTCCTTTTATATCAATCATTGAATCATCACCAAACCTTACTTTACCTACCACACTTTCATCAAGCTTCATAAATAAAGCACGATCTCCACACATGTGATTTGATGCCCCATTATCAAGATACCACACGTTTTCTCTGTTTTGGTCTATCTAAAAGATCTTGGGAATCACTTTCTTCTCATTCAGGTACACGGGTTCATGTACCATCAGTTCATCGGCTTCATGGGTCTCATCATCCTTTTATCTACTGTCTCATGAAGCTTAAGCTTCTTGTCTGGGCAGTCAGAGGCATAGTGACCTTGTTTGTCACATTGAAAACATGTGATATGAGCGAGATCACCAGTTTGGCGTTGTCTGTATGCTTCTCTTTGAGACTGAAACACTCCAGTACGACCACGTCCTCGTGCTCTCCAGCTGCTGCAACCACTACGCCCTCGGCCTCGTCCTCCATAACTTTCTTGATTAGCATCTACAAACATCAGTTTTCCTTGATCATCTGCTAGTCGTTTTGCTTTTGCATTAATCCTCTCTTCATAAGCTTTCATACGTCCAACTATATCCTCGAAACCAGTTTTATTTAGGTCCAAGACCTGTTCGAGGCTTGCAACAATATGGATATATTTTTCATGTGGAAGACCGGAGAGAAACTTCTTAACAACTTTTGGCTCGTCTATTACTTCTCCTAGTGTTGCCGCTTTAGATGTGATCTCAGATAGCTTTCCAGCGAAGGTATCAATCTTCTCATCATCATCCATCTGAAGTCGGTCAAGCTCAGCCATTAGAGTTTGCAATCTAGCTTCTTTTACTCTCTCAGCACCAAGATGTCTTGCCTTTACTGCATCCCATACCGCCTTAGCTGTATCTAGATCTCCAACTTGCAACACAAGGGTTTCTGGTATGGATTAGAACAGCAGCTGTATAGCCATGTTGTTCTTCTTCTCATCTTTGTTTCCAGGATCTATCACCTCCCATACCTCACTGACCTTTAGAGCAATTCTCATCTTCATAGCCCACACCGTGTAGTTTGTGTCGTTTAACATCAGGAATTTAATCGAGGCAGGTCCAACATCTTTCTTCACCTCTGTTTCTTCTTTGACATCGACCATGATTGTTGTGTATTTTCTTCAACGACAAGAAGGAGTTCTTGATGCTCTGATACCAAATATATAATCACAAGATTAATAAGAAGTTCTTCTCTTATTCACTCAATCAATCAAACAAATAGCCTTAAGACAATACCTTAAGCTATGAATCTCAAGTCACAAAATCGTAACTCTTCAAGTCCACAATCAATATATTATATAGGAAACATATATCATATTCCTAGTAAATAAACATAACTAATAATATGATTTTTATCCTTCAAGATCATTATCCTACTAGGTTTTATCTAACTTGTTTCTCAAGCTTCTTTCAAGAACTCCAACAACTGCAACATTCCATAACGTTTTATAGAAACCTTTGATACCACCTGCAGATAGAGTACCATTTAGTTCTTTTTCACATATATGATGAACTTGTTGGATCAATAAAAGCCATGGGCCTTTATTAAAAAGTGAATACAAATGACAATGGACCTCCAGTCCAAATGACATGTCATTTAAATGAAAATGGCAAGAGTTGGAGAGTCCCACATCGGCTAGGAGAGGAGAAATGGAGTTGTTTATATATGCTCATGTGATATGAGAGGTTAATCAGCTCAGAGGAAGAGAGAGCTTCCCACGCATGCCGCCGCCGTCCGGCCGGCTCGACTCGGCTCTTGGTGGAGGGTCTCCGGCCCAATAAGATTCTTTTTGGACCAAGTTAAGCTCAACGTTTTACCATTTAGTTTTAGAAAAAACAACATGCATTTTATTATGAAACGACATGTAGTTTGTCTAGAAAATAAAAACGTCACGCATTTCTTTCTCTCGGATATTTAAAACGAGATAAGAGATAAGAGAGAGAGTCTTGGGGAGGAAGTTCCGCAGCTCAACTTCCAATTCTTTAAATATCGCCTCTCCTCCTTCTTCATTTTTCCCTACTTTCACACCGCAAAAACCAACAGAGAAAAGTCCCTTAGCGTAAGTCTATTTCAAAGAGTGTTTCGTAGAGTTCATAGTTTGTTAGGGCGTTCACGAGTGAAGCGTGAATCGTGGCCATGGTTTTATCCTGGGACTCGATATTCGTACAGTTCTGTCTCACTACGAAGCGAATATTTAGAGTTAAGGAAAGAGATTCTTATCTCGACTCCATGAAATGTTTTATAACCGGGTTTCATTTTGGTTTTCCCTATCCGTTTTCTTTCCTTAACATCACATTTGTTTATACAGTTATTTCAATTCAATTTTCGGCTTCTACAGAACTTTGCGAAATGATTTAGAATCCTACAGAAGAGAGAAGGGTTACGTACCATGGACTCTTTGGCGTGGTTTTGAGGCTTATTTATGGGAAGAGTGTAATTCCATTGAGACAAAACTTGCCGTCTTAGATCCAATTTGCCACAGGACCATCTATGCCTCCGAAATAGGGTGGAAGTTCTTGCTATCATATATTTCAGAAGTACAGATTAGACACAAGTTCATTAGACACTTTTATTGTA
This sequence comes from Hirschfeldia incana, assembly GCA_026261945.1. Classification (NCBI taxonomy): domain Eukaryota; kingdom Viridiplantae; phylum Streptophyta; class Magnoliopsida; order Brassicales; family Brassicaceae; genus Hirschfeldia; species Hirschfeldia incana. The sequence goes on from JABCMI010000030.1 coordinate 2,302,291, forward strand.
GCCATACTTATTGATATGATCCAGAAATTAAGCAAACAAACCAAAACAAATCAGAAATGGGAACCAAACCAAACTGATGATCCAGAAAAAAAGAAGGAGAAAAAAAAAATCTGCTACCCATAATAAAACTATATGCCGCAATATTGGATGATCGGTGAGAAACTGAGAACCCAAACTTGCACTTACTTCTTTGAACCAGAATGAAAAAAAAAATAAACGACACAGTAAACAATAAAAACTGGTGGTTGTAGTTAATGATCTGGCCCAAGCTATGTAACAGCAGAAATAAGTAAGGCTCACATGTAATCTTCTATGTTTATAATCGTATTGTGTAAAAACTACAGTGATTTCCAATGTATGAGAATATAATTTTAACAAAAATATTTAACATTATGGATAGTTTTGCTCACTGTGCAATCGAAATTGTGAGCAAGGACTATGGCTGTGATAGGCTCTTTTCTTGGTTGCCGGCCCAATGCCTTGGCAAGAGCCTTATTATTGCCTCTAACTCCACAGAACTTTATAACTGATATACCAAAAAAAAGCATATACAGTTGTAACTTTATAACTCCACAAAAGTTTCATAAAATGTTAAAAAGAGTAATTTCTTCTTAAATAGCATGAAGAAATATGTCAGTTCACCATCTCAAGATACCTGCATGGATGTAGCCTTTGTGATCCATCCAAAGAAACAAATTCTACTTTTTCCAACGAATGAGATCTGGATGCACAGTCTTGTTCATTCATCTGTGATATTATCACCTGAAAAAGAGTTTGATATGTTCAGTTTAGTGGACATAAACTCAATGCAACTGTTTCCCAGAAAGAAAGGGTTAGTTCTTCTTAAATAGCATGAAGAAATATGTCAGTTCACCATCTCAAGATACCTGCATTGATGTAGCCTTTGTGATCCATCCAAAGAAAAAAATTCTACTTATTCCAACGGTAAAGACATGAGATCTGGATGCACAGTCTTGTTCATTCATCTGTGATATTACCACCTGAAAAAGAGTTTGATATGTTCAGTTTAGTGGACATAAACTCAATGCAACTGTTTCCCAGAAAAAAGAACAGATGAATGTTGTAACATATGCTGAATTCACTGTTTGAATTTTGCATCAGACACTCAATTGACTCAACGCGGATTCCAAGCAAGAATCTGCAGTTCAATAAGACCAACATTCAACATTCTATCTAAGTTATTCCTTCAATTCTAAGATCTTTGTGCTCAGATAACTAAATCTGGATCATAGTATCTGCGTCACAAATACAAAAAGAGAATAACACAAATCAGAAGTCGCATTTATATCTTAAACAACGTAACTTCCCATTGTGGAGCTTACAAATCAAATTCTGGAGCCGCCACTGAAACAGTAAAACTGTAGAGTAACCGATAGATCCAGTCCAGAACTCACCGAGAGCTCGAGAACCGGTAAACCTAAGCCTAGAGGATGATCACAAAGGTAGAAGGATCAACCCGAAGAACATAGATTCTTGATGGTGGATGATGAAGATGATGAATAGATAATTAGGGTTTAAGAAGTTTGTTTATTTGTTTGATTGATTTTCTCAAAAGAGCTAAAGCTCGTACATATAGATGATAGATTACTAAACCAAAGAACTAAACCGAAAAGCATAGAATAACTAAACCAAAGTTGAGTGAACCGAACAACTAGTAGATATTCCTGTCACAATACTCTCCTCTTCAGAATATCCTTTTCCTCAAGGATAAGAAAACAGTAGACTTATAATGAAACTTGATCTGGAGGATGCTCTTTCCATTGAAGAATAACCTTGATGACAGTTGTGCACACATGAAAACAGAGCAGGAACATTGTGACCTTGAGTGAGTCTCCCGTCTTTGAGATGGAGTAGACGACCATTGGGGCAATGCTTAAGCATGCAAGGGTGCTTGTAGATTCTGTTAACACCATCAGACGAAGCCTCGTAAGACCTGAAACTCCTTGTTCTCTCTCAGCTTTCATCTTCCAACGGTTGAACACATGAGAAGCAATTTGTGAAGTCTTGTTCTCAAGTTTCTGAATCCTGCAGCTCTCTGAAGATTCTTGAAGTTCGATAATGAACTGCTCCAAATTGTTGTGTTGTATCCAAAATCCAGTTTCAGATTGAGTAGTGTGCATTGTTAGCAGAGAGCCATACATGAACCTCAGTTCAAGCTTCAAAAATGGCTGTAAAAAGTGTGAAATATGTCCATGTAACTTGACCAATATAAGATATCCAACCAAACACACGAACAACTCTGAGTCACGACATCTCTGCATCTCATGGCTGTTAGGTAAAAACTCATTCTCATGTGTCTTATTTCCAGCGAGCTCCAGAAAATATATCTCTTGAAACCAAGCATCCATATCTCCAAAAAACCTTGAGAATATCTTCTCATCTTTCTCATCTCCACTGCATCTAATCTCATGTGGTCTCTGTTGCATAACCTGAAACTTCTTGTTCCTGAAAGTCTCTAGATTCCAAACGTGTAGAAAACTCTTAGCCATATACTCCCCATGTTTGTACTTGAAGCTCCACGATTTGGGACGTTTTTGTTGCTTCAAGAACAGATTCCAGCAACTTGTATCCACTGAACGAAACAAATCAACAGCAATTACCCATCTTTCACGTTTCTGGTGCTTATTTGCTTTCTGAAACTCTGTGACCAAATCTTTTAGAAGGACACAATGAGTCTCCAGAACTGAATCCATAAGCTCAAACTTTCTATGTTCTTGAATAGGAAGATCAACCCAAATCGTTTCTGTGTTGTGGGTAACTTCTTTTTGTTGGATTGTGTTGCAGAAACTATCTCTTCCTTGAGATTGTGTTGCTGGCTTAGTTATTAACATACCTAGTTCCCATACACGATCTGCCTCTTGAGATTGCTTGCCCACCATGTGTTCCATCTTATTACCAAGAGAGACGCTCATGTTTTCTGCTTCAACACTTTTGTTTTGATCTTTGTTATGTCCTGCAACATCAAAGATCTGCACATCTGAAGTGAGACTCTCTAGCGATTCAGAGAAAGAATCTGGCTTCATCATAGTTTTGGTAACAAACTCATCAGATTCAACCAAGCTTTCTTCAACAATGGGCTCGTCGTCATCTTCTGTCACGATGGATTGGTCGGGTTTGTCGTCACTTTCAATCATGATAATCTCTACCCCTTTGTGCTTCAAATCATGATGACCAGGTGTATCGCTCTCTTCACAGAATATACACAATCCGTTTTCCATCCTGTCATAAATCTCTTCACATGAATATTTCAAAGGAATCATACGCGGAGCCATGGAAATCAGTTTGCCGAGGATTGACGGCTCTGATACCAATGAAACAGTAAAACTGTAGAGTAACCGATAGATCCAGTCCAGAACTCACCGAGAGCTCGAGAACCGGTAAACCTAAGCCTAGAGGATGATCACAAAGGTAGAAGGATCAACCCGAAGAACAGAGATTCTTGATGGTGGATGATGAATAGATAATTAGGGTTTAAGAAGTTTGTTTATTTGTTTGATTGATTTTCTCAAAAGAGCTAAAGCTCGTACATATAGATGATAGATTACTAAACCAAAGAACTAAACCGAAAAGCATAGAATAACTAAACCAAAGTTGAGTGAACCGAACAACTAGTAGATATTCCTGTCACAGCCACGAAGCTACCGAAAACCAAAAGAAATTCTGTCAATGAATAGATTGACAAACAATAAATAAATGAAACTGAAAAAAAAACAAAAAGGTCATATATATTACCTCATTAACGGTGTCTGCTTGTATGTTATCTAATCTGAGATTCATGTCAATATAGTATGAATCAACAAAATCAATATTGAGAATCAACGAAAACAGTAAACCGAAAAGAGTTGTTTAAGTCAATGGCAAACCTTAAGGATTGCATCGTGGCCATATTAATTAGAGCTTTAGGGTTATTGATAAACCTCTGTTTCGCCAGATCAAACTCGTGAGGGATCTTTGAGATGTCGTTCTCATTCTAGAAAATTACGGCACTGTAACCCGGAAAGAGGTTTTGGAGTTAGTTTGGAATCAAGTATTGACGAAGATGGTTAAATATTTTTTAAGTTTACTACAACTCAAGAGTGTCGACTTCTCTTGAACCGCAAGTAACTTTGAATGCAAGGAGACAAGTTGATGGATTGTTGGTTTGAAGAAAGCAGAGCAAAGGCAGAACAGAGTAAAACAAAGGAGCACACACACAACTTTAACCAGTTCACTCCCGTTAACTAGGGTAGCTATGTCTGGCCGAGACTATGCTCAGGATCCACTAGCATCAGTGATTACAACAAGGACATACAAGTGACCTGCCTAATACCCTTCACTAGTACTTAGACTCACTCTGTACCTCTCCTTGTATCTAGAGAAAACGATTGTATACAAGTTTATGCTAATAACAATCTTCTCTCTTATCACTCTCTTGTTCTTGTGTTGCTCTCTCTCTTTCCTTCATGCCTTTATATACTTGAAGCATTAGGTTAACTCTTGTAGTTACGCCTCCAACGGTGACGTGTAGTGAGCTGTTGGTGACGCTCTGTGATCTTATCCTCATGGCAAGGACTAATGCTTTATTGACCATAAACGGACAACCTTGTATGCTGAGATAGCTGGCTCCTCTTCATAACTTTTCCAAAAGAGAAACACGCAATTCAAGTGATCCAATAAAGCAATAACCATGATTCTAGTATCCTAGATTCCAGTCTCGGATTCCCTGAGTTTACTACTCAGCCTTGACATGTAGCAAGTTAAGCGCTGCTTGAAACTTGCTCACTATCAAGATCTTGGTGAAGATGTCTGCTGGATTCTTCTCAGTAGAGATCTTCAATACTTCCACGGTTCCTTCTGCTATGATTTCCCGGATGAAGTGACACTTCACATCAATGTGCTTGGTGCATTCATGATGCACATTGTTCTTCGAGAGTGCAATGGCACTTTTAGAATCACATTACACTTCAACACTCTTTTGATCATAGCCAAACTCCTTCAATAACCCTTTGAGCCATATGGCTTCTTTAACCGCTTCAGTCAAAGCCATATACTCGGCTTCTATTGTAGATAGAGCCACAACTCGTTGCAGACCAGATTTCCAACTGATGGTGTTACCTCCTAAAGTGAAGACAAGACCGGTGATGGACCTTCTCTTGTCTGGATAAGCAGCAAAATCTGAGTCGCAATAACCCACAAGCTTGAAGTCTGTGCTTTTCTTGTAGCATAGACGGGTCTTGACTGCTCCTTTGATGTACCTTAGAAGCCACTTGACTCCTAACCAGTGTTCTCTGTCTGGTTTGCTCATGAAATGACTGACAATGCCAACTAGATAGGCTATGTCAGGTTGCGTTCCAATCATAGCATACATGATGCTTCCTACAACGTTGGAGTAAGGCACTGACTTCATATATTCTTCTTCTTGAATCAGTTTCTCTTAAGTGGCAGCACTCAACCTTAAGTGTGCCTCCAACGGTGTCACAGCACAGTTTGCTTAAGACATGTTGTAGGTTTCCAAAACACGCCTCAAATATTGTGGGAACCAAGAATCACACCGTCGAGTTTTGTTAAATCGGAGGAAAGTCAAGTAAACCTAACTTCCCCTGAAGGTCCCGGATATCTGCTGGGCCACGCACAACACAGTCAATATAATGAAAAAAAGGTTTCGTATGAAAATAATAAGAACAGAAAGCAGAGCAAAAGATATTATTTCTGAATTCGCGTTTAAGCGTGAACAACATGTGAGAGATCGGCTCCAAGAGCTGTCAGTCGGCTGGCTAGTCCGGCGGCCTGATACTAACCTAATTGAGTCGCAGCTCGCTAGTAAAAACGGAAAAAATGTCTAAGTTGCTCTAATGCTAAATTTGCTGTATGGATTGCTCTCTCTTTGCTCCTCGCCCTAAGTCCTCCTTATATACTCCTCCTAGGTCGGTGTATTCTTCCTGTGGGCCGAATCTTCCGCGAATCGGGCTTTTTCCATTTTCGCTCATCCTAGCAATTATCGGGAAACTTAACATTTATCTTGGAATATCTTCACGTATATCTTTCGGAAGCTTTGACATTTATCCTTAGGAAACTTAACATTTATCCTTAAGGATAAATTCGTTATTCTGGCCTTGGGCTTCACTCGTAAAGAATTCGGGATGCGCCCTTCGTGGATACTTAGCCTTCTTCGGAAGTTTCTCTAACCTTTAATATTATTTCCGTTCAAAGACAATCTTTCGTATAGTTGAGATGTGTTGGTGTTCCCCGATATATCCGTAGTTGTCTGATACGATGAGCGGAAATCCTTTCACGATTCTTCCGGAAGTTTCTCCCGATCATTTCGAAAAAGGAGTCTCCAAGTATTTTAGAATAAGGAGACATCAGGACGCGGGGTCTGCGGACTGTCGCCGGGGGCCAGGCCCCAGGATGTGCGGGCTGTCGCTGGGCGCCAGGTGCCATGACGCGCAGCCTGTCGCCTGGGCGCCAGCCCCCGTGACGTGCGGGCTGTCGCTGGGCGCCAGGTGCCATGACGCGCAGCCTGTCGCCCGGGCGCCAGGCACCGTGACGTGCGGGCTGTCGCCAGGCACCAGGCGCCATGACGTGTAGCCCGTCGCCTGGGCGCCAGGCCCCGTGACGTGCGGGCTGTCGCCGGGCGCTAGGCGCCATTACCCGTAGCTCGTCGCCCGGGCGCCAGGCCCCGTGAGGTGCGGGCTGTCGCCGGGCGCTAGGCACCATGACGCGTAGCCCATCGCCAGGGCGCCAAGCCCCGTGACATGCGGGCTGTCGCCAGACACCAGGCGCTACGACGCGCAGCCCGTAACCCGGGCGCCAGGCCCTGTTACGTGCGGTCGGTCGCCAGGCGCCAGACGCCACGACGCGTAGCCTGTCACCCGGGCGCCAGGCCCCGTGACGTGCGGGCTGTTGCCGGGCGCCAGGCGCCATGACACGTAGCCCGTCGCCCGGGCGCCAGGCCCCATGATGTGCGGGCTGTCGCTGGGCGCCAGGCGCCATGATGCGAAGCCCGTCGCCCGGGCGCCAGGCTCTGTGTCATGCGGGCTGTCGCCGGGCGCCAGGCCCCGTGACGTGCGGGCTGTTGCCGGGTGCTTCGGTTGCGATGTTAGCAAATCAGGATTCGTCGATCCGGTAATTTGCCTAAGGTTTTAAGATATTATCTTTTCCGAGGGCTTTCGAGAAAGATTTCGTCTCAACCGATTTTGACCCCAACAGTTAGCCCTCCAGCCAGCTAGGAACCGTAGCGTCCTGACAGCAGGTCCTAGCTTGCGGTGTAACTCGTTCAGGAAGGTGTAAAAAACGAAATCGTTTGTCGAAAGTCGGAGTGAATAATAATTTCTAACTTTTTGTTTATATATGTGGAGTAAGTTATTATTATTTTTTCATTCTTACCTCTCCACACAAATACTTCACTTCCTAGAATCCTCTCTTCTCTCAAAGGAAAATGTCTTCAATAAAAGGATCTTCAAAGGAGCACTCTTCCTCTCATTCGTCCTCTGATGATTCTCCCGCCGTCGAGGGGGTTGCTCCCAAAGTCGAGTTTGAGGTAGACGATGATGCGAAGAACGCGTACTACAAAGCTCTTTGCAGCTCCCTTCAACCTCCAAGGAGCATTCCCGTTCCCAAGAGCCCCAAGGAGGTCCCGGCGCACTCGTTGGGCCGAGCCTGGTCTCCATTGATTACCTTATGACTCTTCGGAATTTTTACCGAGTTCCGGAAGAAGTTGTCTTTCGGATCCCGACCGGCGATGAGAGTGCAACGAACCCTCCACGGGGATACTTCACTTGCTACGAAAGCTTCTTGTCGTACGGTCACATGTGGTTTCCGATCCCTGCCGCCATTGTCCGTGCGCTCAATCTTTTCGAGCTCGCGATCAGCCAGCTGAGCGTTGCGTCACTGGAGGTCTGGCTCGGCATGCTGATCTCAAGCTACGAGTTGGGGATGGACCTCAGCCCTCATGATTTTGAGGGATTCTGGGTTACCAAACCAACGTCGATCGAGGGCACGTACTCTATGATCCCGAGAAAAGATATGGCCATCATTCAGGGGATGCACATCCTAAGGCGTGGTTTGATCGCTTCTTCTTTGTACGGATAGACGGGTGTCTGTCGAGGAAAGTTGCCTTCACCTATTACCCCAGGAGTGGAACTTCAATCGCGGTTAGTGACGATGATAATTTTCCCAAGTTCATACTCTTTAAGTATGGGTGATAACGTGAAGTTTACTATCATGCAGTGAACAAGTTTCTCACGCTGCCCCCTCTCGACTTATGCGCCAAGCAGAACCTTCTCCGCGACAGACCGTTCTTCTGGAACTGTTTTACCATCGAGCGGATCCGAAGCGCGGTGGAGCTTCATCAATCTCAAGTTGTTCCTCAGCCCTTTGACTCCCTGCCTGGTCCCGGGGCATTCAGGGAACAGCCCGCGAGGAGGTGTCGAAGCAGGTCCAGGAAAGGCAAGGGGATCGCATGCGAGGCCGCTTCGGAAGATCTCCTGTTGTCGGGGTGGGATGCTCGTTCCGCCCTGAGGGAGACGGATGGTCCTAGCGGCGTCCCTCTTCCAGACGATTTTTTCGCTGACCTCCCTCCCGCGTTCACTTCTGATGGATCGCTAGATGATGAGGCGAAGAGGAAAGCGGTTGCGGATGGTTCTCGTCTCATCAACGAGGTTTGTATCCTGAACTCTGGCTATGAACACATACGTGCTCTTTTTTTTTTTTACTTTAACCGTTTTGTGTTCTGTGCAGGGGATGTGGGTATTCGGCGCAGCACTTGATGGTGGTTTCCGAGCGGCGCGCATTTCTCACTAAGGCTGAGGAGGCTCGAAGAGAGCTCTTTCAGTTTCGGAAGGAAGTCGAGGAGCGCGATCGAAGGAAGGCCGAGCTCATTTCCCGGGCTCTTGTCCGCGGGGAAAGGAGGGGAAAGAGAGCAATCGTCGCTGAGATTAATCTGAGGGCTGCCTCGTTCGATACCGAGTTCCAAAGCTTTAAGAGTGCTCATGATTTTGTTGGCGATTTTCGCGAGTGTCGGGGTTCGGTGGCTACCCTCTATAAGACGCAGAGCGAGGACTTCTCCTTTCCCGCCGAGGTTGCCGAGATGAAGGGCTATATGAGCGGATGCGCTCATGCCGAGTCCCTGGTCCCTCCGATCGAAGGAAGAGTCCGAGACCTCTGGGCTCCTATCGCGGTATCGGAGGACACGGCGGAAGCGGAGGTTGAAGAAGGTGCTAGGGACGTGGACGAAGAGGTCGATCAGCCTACGGATTCGTTCGGGATTTCTATCTCCGGACTCATTGACTTCGAGCTTTGAAGATTGTTGGGATTAAATCCCCTTTTATCCTGATTTTTAATATGATAGGCCAAGTGTGGCCATTTTATGTGTTTGTGTGGCGGTCGTAAGAGGCCGCGTATCTTTGTATGTTTCGGGACTGGCCGTTGGTGGCTTCGAATCCCTGCCGCATCTGCGGCTTTTAATAAATATGCTATGAACTTTATGAAAATGTATTTTATGATTTATACTTTCGTTAAGTGTAGAGGGTAGAAAACGGGTAGTCACTTGTATTCTAACTCTTTTTTGTCGCTCGGCCTGTGTGCTACCTTTTGGCAAGCGTGTTTAGGGGTAAGCAATGAGAGGCATCTTTTGGATCTCGCAAACTGTGTTGATACTATGTCTATGAGATGTTAAGATCCAGCAAGGTTGGGTTTAGGGCAAGACCTAGGTTTACTCTCAGCTTCTAAGGCTATACGATGACTGATCGGTTTTTGTTCTGCCTGTTCAGTGATTTCTTCCTGATTCTTCATGATTAAAGTCTGCGACTTGGCGCCGGCTTATATGACTTGTGTAGTAAGAACTGAGCTATCTCCGTTTGGAGTGCTAGACCAAAATTTTAGGATTTTTATTTGTATAGCGCGCTATGATATCCTTGTCGGATGTAAAAGGACCTGAAAGGTCTGACTACAGATTTTTTTGGAAACGTTTCTCTTGCTCGTCCGTCGGGGCCAGTCGACGGGTTCGTTCTGTGAGTCGTAAGCATACTGTTTTTGATGGATGGTACAATTTCAATATCCTTCGGAAGACCGCGAAGTCGATGATCTTAGTAACTTCCTTGGCCATGACTGGAAGTTTGATCGTTCCGAGAGTCATCGAGGTAACTCCTGAGAATCCTGTTCGGGGCCTTGGTTCCGGGATAACTTCGCCGAGGGGGATATTCATCCTTTGAAGAGTGTCACGGAACATAATGTTGACCGTACTGCCCGTATCGATTAGAACTCGGCCGACCTCGAGATCTTGGATTACCAGATTGATGACCAGAGGGTCGCAGTGCAGTTTGTCGATGCCGATGGTTTCGTGTTCTTCAAACACAATTGTATCGTTGGGAGTCTCGTCTTTTAAGGGCCAGTTGGAGCTTGTTACGGCTTTTCATCCGTAGGCCTTGATTGACGAGACCGAGTCTTAGTAGAACTGGGATCCTCCGATAATCATGTTTATCTTCTGGCGGTTACTGTTGTTTTCTTGATCGTCTTGTCTTCTTCCGCGCTTTTCCCCCGATCGATTGTCAGGCGCATGATTCTCGGAAGCGGCCTTATCGATCTTAGGCGAGCGATCGGAATCAAGGAGCAGGTCTTTCATGCTGCTGACTTTCGATAGTTCGCCGGCGAGGAGTTTTGCGGCGAGTCTTGCGCCGAGGACTTTGCAGTTTGCTGTGGTGTGACCCCTGGTCTGATGGAAGTCGCAGTAGGAGTTATCCTTGTACTGATTCCTGTTCCAGGTGTTCCCGGAAGTTCTACCCTGTTCGGAATTGACTGCGTAGTTATGCTCGCCGCAGACATCTTCCCCCTCGTGATGGACATACTTGTCGTTACGAGAGGTTTTCTTCTTGGCGAGCGGCTTCTGCGTTCCATGCTCCTGTGCCAGGACTTTCATCTCTTCCTCCATGATGATGAAATCTGTGGCTTTATGGAGGGCATCTTGGATCGTACGCGGCTTTTCTAGAGATATCCACTTGCGGAACTTTGATCTGTACCAGAGAGTTTTCCGCAGGGTGTCGATCGCGACACTGTTGCTGATGCATGTCACCCTAGCCCACTAGTTTAAACCTTCTCATGAACTCTCAGAGCGGTTCATCTTCTTTATGGGCCAAGCTCCATAGATCTACATCGTACGTTTCTCTATCCATAAACATGGAGTATTGCATGAGAAAAGCTGAGGCTAGCTGGTGAAAGCTTCCGATGGAATCTCTCTTGAGGTGGGAAAACCACTCAAGCGCGGCTCCTCTGAGATTTTCGACGAAGAGGAGGCAGTTTCCGGCGTTTCGCTAGCGCTCCAGGAGTTTACATCTTCCCATCGCGATTTGAAAGGACTGCAAGTGCGCCTTCGGATCAGTGGTGCCGTCGTAAACGGGGATCTTTATCTTTCCAGGGTCTGAGACGTTTGTTTCCGTGACACGGGAAGTAAACGGAGTTTTTCGTGCTTCCTGGAGGAGCATGTCGATCTCGGGGGCAGCACTAGTCGCGTGGTGGATTTGCGATATTACCGCTTTTACCTCGGCAGCAGTCTTCGCGATATACTCGCGGAGGTCATGTATTTCGTTGTTGTTACCTGTGTTCTTCCGATCCTGTCGGCGTTGGTCGCGATGGATTCGAGTCCTATCCTCCGCTAACTCTTCTTGTTCCTCCCAGTAAAGGTTCTCTTCCTCCTCCGTCATGGGTTTTTCGAAGGACACCGTCTCATGAGCGGATCGACTTCGGGTTCTCCTAGGATGGATGTCGGTACTTCTGTCCGAGTGATTCGACTGGTCGCTGTTGTCCAGATCGATCCTCTTGACGTCAGTCCCATCTTTTCCTGCAGTAGCGGGAGGATTTCCGCAATCGTATTCCGCCCTGTCAGAACCGCTTCGTCGCGTTCGCCTTCTGCTGGCTCCTCCGGAGCGTCGTTTTCCTGATCGTTGGAAATCCCAAAATCAAGTCTTCTGCCGCGTCTCATCTTGGTATATCCACGCGGGAGTTTTCTCTTTACGGTTAAGGTCTCAACCTGTTTTGCGAGCGAGCTCATTAGTTTTTCCTGTTCGTCCGACCTTTTTTGGGCGGAGGCGAACAGCTCTTTCATCTGGGTTAGCATCGCGGTGTTTGCATCGGCAGTGACCGTGGATACGTTTCCAGCAGGTGTTTTCTCGACGCTAGCATCGGCGGAAGGTCCGTCGTGCGTTTGTCGATCTTTGTCGGCTTCAATGGTCATGGTTGACTGAGCGTGCGTAGTTGCGAGATAGATAGATCCGTAACCCCCCCCCCCCTCCTTCTAGCGCCAAACTGTGGGAACCAAGATTCACACCGTCTAGTTTTGTTAAATCAAAGGAAAGTCAAGTAAACCTAACTTCTCCTGAAGGACTCGGATATCTGCTAGGCCACGCACAACACAGTCAATATAATGAAAAAAGGTTTCGTATGAAAATAATATGAATAGAAAGTAGAGCACAAGATATTATTTCCGAATTCGTGTTTAAGCGTGAACAACAGGTGAGAGATCGGCTCCAAGAGCTGTCAGTCGGCTGGCTAGCCCTTATTGAGTCGCAGCTCGCTAGTAAAAACGAGAAAAATGTCTAAGTTGCTCTAATGCTAAATTTGCTGTGTGGATTGTTCTCTCTTTGCTCCTCGCCCTAAATCCTCCTTATATACTCCTCCTAGGTCGGTTTATTCTTCCTGTGGGCCGAATCTTCTGCGAATCGGGTTTTTTCCATTTTCGCTCATCCTAGCAATTATCGGGAAACTTGACATTTATCTTGGAATATCTTCACGTATATCTTTAGGAAGCTTTGCTTCACCCGTAAAGAATCCGGGATGGACCCTTCGTGGATACTTAGCCTTCTTCGGAAGTTTCTCCAACCTTTAATATTCTTTCCTTTCAAAGACAATCTCTCGTATAGTTGATATTTGTTGGTGTTCCCCGATATATTCGTAGTTGTCTGATACGATGAGCGGAAATCCTTTCACGATTCTTCCGGAAGTTTCTCCCGATCATTTCAAAAAAGGAGTCTCGAAGTAATTTAGAATAAGGAGACATCAGGATGCGGGGTCTGCGGACTGTCGCCGGGCGCTAGGCCCCGGGACGTGCGGGATGTCGCTGGGCGCCAGGCGCCATGACGCGCAGCCTGTCGCCCGGGCGCCAGGCGCCATGACGCGCAGCCTGTCGCCCGGGCGCCAGGCGCCATGACGCGCAGCCTGTCGCCCGGGCGCCAGGCCCCGTGACCTGCAGGCTGTCTCCTTTCTCTATCTCTTATGAGATGATAACTCAGGGGTGTGTCCTCTTCATACATCTCCGATTCATCATTGAAGTCGATGGTGTGTGGGGAGGCTGCTGCTGGACTACTAGGAACTGTAGATCTCGGTTCACTCTCATTGTCTCCACCAGAGCTGATATCACGTTATGCTTCAAGATCAAGGTCGAGATATGAGAATGAGTGACCGTCTTCCTCTTCTCTGATGTTTTCTTTTCTCTGCACCAAGTCTTTGTAGACTGCATTCTCTTGAAAGATCACATATTTTTCTCACCACACACTTCTTTTCTTCCGTAAGCCACACCTTGTAGCCTTTGACTCCACTAGGATAACCGATAAGAACACCTTTCATTGTTCGTGGATTCAGCTTCCCATCGTCAACATGAACAAACGCAACACAACCAAATCTTCTTAAGTAACTGTAGACTAGAGCTTTCACAGACCATCTCTTGTCTGGAATCTCAAAGTTGATAGCTGATGATGGTGTCTTGTTGATGAGTACAACCGCAGTGTGAGTTGCTTCAGCCCAAAACCTCTTAGGAAACCCTGAGTCACTGAGCATGCTTATGACCTTCTCCATGATGGTCCGGTTCATGCGCTCTGCAACACCGTTTTGTTGCGGAGTGTAGGCACAAGTGCGGTGTCTCTGTATTCCTTTTCCTTCACAAAACTCATCAAACACACGGTTGCAAAACTCTAAACCGTTATCAGTCCTTAGAGTTTTAACCTTTTTATCACTTTGATTCTCCACCAAGTTAATCCATTCAACAAACTTATCAAACGCTTCATCTTTAGATTTAAGGAAGTAAACCCATACCTTGCGTGTGTAGTCGTCGATGAATGAGATGAAGTACTGGCATCTACTGAGTGACAGAGAAACTGATGGAGCTCCCCATAAGTCATAATGGACAGACTCCAGCTTCTTCTTTGTGTCATGTTGATCAAGAGTAAAGCCTACGCATTTAGCTCTTCTGTAGATGCAGTCTTCACATGATTCTAGAACAGAAACTTTCTTCTTGTCAAGGAAGCCCTTCTTTACCAACACGTTCATGTTCTTTTGACTCATATGACACAACCTCTTGTGCCACAAGACAGTTTCATCTGACCTACTTTGCACTGAGTAAGACTCGATCACCAGCCTTGATGAGCAGTCTTCCATTTTCAGATTCAAACTTGTATCCAGCCTTTTAAAAAAGTTCCAAGAAACAACAGGTTCCTGTCCATCTCTAGAATGTGTCTTACGTCTGAAAGCAATACATTCAAGCCGTCTTCATTTTGCACTCTAATGGTGCCAACTACTCTGACCTTCGAGGTGGTTTTTTTCCCATTCTTACTGAGCCTCCAGCTTCCTCATCTAGGCTCTCAAACCAGTCTCTTCTGTAGGTCATGTGATAGCTACATCCAGTGTCCATAATCCACTCATTCTCAAGACGTACGTCTGTAGATGAGAGAGCCTCTGTTACTGTGAGGCCTGAGGCTTCTACAAGATTTCCACTACCTCCTGATGACTCTGGCTTGTTGTTTGACTGATCATGGTTCTTCACTGAACCTTTGTCTTTGTTGGGACATGCGTTCTTGAAGTGACCGTCTTCCCCACAGGTCCAACATCCTCGCTTAGACTTAGACTTGGACCTTGAGCGATTCCCTTTGTTACTCTTCTCTCGATGTTCACTTCTACCTCTTGTCTCATTCTTGTCTTTTGCGTAAAGACCCTCCGCTTGACCTTTGATACTCTTCTTCTGAGACCCAAACTCAAGTTCTTTTGAGTAGATAGCAGCTGTGACTTCGTCTAGACTCAGTGTGGCTCTGCTTGAGCCATACTTCAGCGTGTCTCTTAGTTGTTCAAACGGATTTGGTAGTGACATCAGTAACAAGATGGCCTGATCCTCATCAGACACTTGAACATTTGTGTACTCTAGATCTGCTATGATGTGAAGAAACTCGTCGATGTTTCCTTCTATAGACAGATTCTCAGACATCTTGAAGCTGTATAGCTTCTGTTGCAGATATATCCGGTTAGTAAGCGCCTTGGACAGGTACAGTTTGTCCAAAGAATTCAACATTGAAGCTGCAGCCTTCTCCTTTTTGATCTTCCTCAAAACCATATCTGAAACGCTTAAGACAATAGTGCTTCTTTTCTTCTGTTGCTTCTCCTCCAAAGCTTCTCGCTTTTCTTTTGCTTCTTTTCCATCCTCAGCGGTTGAATCAGGATCTGAGACTGCAGGCTGTGTCTCTCCTTCCTCCTTTTAAGGCTGCACTAAGACCCAGTATGTCAAAGTGAGCCATGAGCTTCTCTTTACACATGGTGTAATCTCCATGACCATCGAAATTTTCCACCTCTATTCTTGCAGACGTCATGATCCAATGAAGCTTAACCACGTAGTCACCAAACCGAGGCACTGATACCAATATGTTAAGTTTACTACAGCTCAAGAGTGTCGACTTCTCTTGAACCGAAAGTAATTTTGAATGCAACGAGACAAGTTGATGGTTTGGTTTGAAGAAAACAGAGCAAAGGCAGAACAGAGTAAAACAGAGGAGGTGATACGTTTGTGTTTGAGAGATCAGAGAAAGAAGTAAAGACAAGGAGCACACACACAACTTTAACCAGTTCACTCCCGTTAACTAGGGTAGCTACGTCTGGCCGAAACTATGCTCAGAATCCACTAGAATCAGTGATTACAACAAGGAGATACATGTGACCCGCCTAATACCCTTCACTAGTACTTAGACTCACTATGTACCTCCCATTGTATCTAGAGAAAACGATTGTATACAAGTTTATGCTAATAACAATCTTCTCTCTTATCACTCTCTTGTTCTTGTGTTGCTCTCTCTCTTTCCTTCATGCCTATATATACTTGAAGCTTTAGGTTAACTCGTGTAGTTGCGCCTCCAATGGTGACGTGTAGTGAGCTGTTGGTGACGCTCCGTGATCTTATCCTCATGGCAAGGACTAATGCTTTATTGACCATAAACGGACAACCTTGTACGCTGAAATAGCTGGCTCCTCTTCATAACATTGCCAAAAGAGAAACACGCCATTCAAGTGATCCTATAAAGCAAACTTACTTTAGTCTTGATTTACTTTTACCGCAGTAAATTTTTAGTCATCATAAAGCAGTTGAGATTCAAACACTTTCTTGATCATCACGTTAACATCTCCACAAATTTATAGATGAGGAAAAAGAGGGGGAGGTAGAACGAAACAGTAAATAAGGCATGAAAGAGCATCATGTCTATTTGTGTTTTTGACTGTGCTTCTTATACAAGGGTCTGGACTTTACTATCATTTCTATGGGCTTCGCTATCACTACACGAAATGTACCAAAACGAGAGAAACCCTACGCGAAAGGTGTCCAAGTCACTTTAAAAAATCAACCAATAATAAAGCTTCATTTCTCCACGTCACTATGTTTCTCTAAAACATATATTTTGTTCCTGATATCAATACAAGTCGCGGGCTGGTTTAAATTTTATTTAATACGATTTTTGTTTTTAGATTTTAGTCGTGTCTTACTTTTAATGACTTTGGCGCCCGTTGAAGCATTTGTAAAATGAAGTCTTTATTAATCAATACTCAATAGGATTAGGTCTTGGGTCTTCAGATAAAAACATCTTGCCGTCTTAGGCTTCTCATCTTTGTTGGCTAAACGCCACTCCTGCCGTTTTGCTGCTTATGTAACATTTTGGCTTGGCTCAATTTGAATCAACCAATCAATTTGTAACAGTGACAAATCTAAGGAAATTCTATATATGTTTATTTGAATTAGACAGCAGAAAGTTGAGAGTAGGAGTTTTCTTCATGAGTTAAGTATCAGAAAAGAAAACTATTAAATATATTTTTCTTCATGAGTTTTACCTTTATAGGATCAGCTTCTTCGCCTTGGGGTTTTTCTGATTTCTTCTTCACTAAGTTTTGGTCATACAGAGACCTGAAAACAACTACATGCACAGGTGAATAGGTTCATAGATTCATAACCAGCAAAATACAGTTATTTGGTTTAGAAATAACAACTTGTCTGAATATTCTGTTTCAGCTACCAGGCCCGGTTCTTTCAAAAGGCAGGAAAAGCATTACCTTTAGGCCACTTAATTTGTAACAAAAATTGAGGCTACATAATAAAATTTGACAATAATCTAATGGTGACATTTACATTAAAAACATTCACTTATTCTAAACGCATTAATATTTTGATATTTTATTCTTATTTCCTTTCCTATCTTAATATAAATATATATATATATATATATATATATATATATATATATATATATATATATATATATATATATATATATATATATATCCTTTTATCGATCTAATATTTACAATTTGTTTATTTTCAGTTTCTTTTCCATTTATATTCTATTCATTTCTCTATCATACAAATTTATAAATCTAAAAGAAAAGTAACAAGTAAATGCACAATCTTTCAAACGAGTAAAATAGCTTTAACTAATTGTGAGTTCCATCTAGTTTTGTGATTTTTCTAATGAAATGTAAAATGTAAAAACTAAGAGCCACATCCTCCTATATATAAAATGAACAGTCACTTAAGTAACTTTTACTTAGGTGTCAATTATATATAAATTTTAAGAAATTTTATTATAAGTTCATTGGTTGAAGGATTTTAAAATTTTAATTAGTTCAAAAATAAAAAGGTAAGTCTAGGCCTAATTAATACCACTTACCAAAAAATCAAAATGATATTAAAAATAATAATTTATGGTGACTATTTGTCAAAATTATTGAAAGGGTAATAATATTTGATTAATTCTTTATATATTTATATAATACATAAAAATAACTAATAGAACACAATTTATAGAAATTGATATAATGTTTTCATATCTTATATAAAACTTTATATTCTTATTTACAATATTATAATAAATATTAAAGTCTATATATGTCTTATAAGTCATTTATAAGAACATTAAAACATTTATGAAACAATTTTTCATGGCTTACAAAATTAATCACAAAATGTTTTGCATTTAAATCAAATAATAAAGTGAATAAGGTAATGTTATGTTGAAACAATATCATAAAATAGAATTTTGGTTCATTGTATAGTTTGTATTACTATCTAGACATAAAAATAAATATTTGGAAAAAATTATGGAGAAAATTAGAAAACATTAGCAAAAATATAATAAAAAACGAAATAATAATGAAAAATAAGAAGAGATCGGAGAAGATGCATAATATGAGCTTCTTACAACAAGCATTTTGCAGCATAATACAAGATTAGTTGACATGGACATTTATTTTAGATCTTCTTCTTCATCCGACTCCTCTTATTCTTCATCTATGTCAACCTCTTCTTCTTCAAATATTTCTTCTTCCTCTTCCTCTTCTTCTTCTTCAAACATTTCGTTTTCTTTTTCCTCTTCTTCTTCAAGTATATCGTTTTCTTCTTCCTCCTCTTCAGAGTATTCCTTATTCCACCTAATTAACAAACGGATGGTTCATCAAGCTGTCAATTGTCCACCTTCGGGCAGTATCTTTAGAAAATCATTTTCTAAGATTTCAATCAAAAGCTTGAAATGAGAAGTCAAGATCATAACTAGTTCATATGAAATGAACATATTAATAATATTTGTGTATATTTATTTTCGGTAATGTCAAATTATTGGACAGCTAATATAATATTTTTATGTGGTTAAAAGATGAGTTATTTAGGATAAAACTGATTTTGTTTAAAGTCAAATGATTAAACAGTTAATATAATATTTACACTGTGAACAAATAAGCAATATGAGATAAAACTTGTTTGAATTCCTTATATCACATACCTTGACGCTATAACATATGAAATGAGCATACAAATAATGTTAAAGTATATGTGTTCATTAGTACACATCTTAATTTTATTTGCATCCCGTTTTCGTATAATTTTCTCCAATTTTCTATAAAATAAAATTTGTAAAATATCATTATATTCTTTTAAAAATAGATATAGATATGCATCAATGATTGTCAGATTATATTAATTAGCACTATATATAAATATTTAACTATCATATATATACAATTTGTTTCTGAAACTATATGTATAAATTTTAATAAATTAAATTATAGCTTTATTGACAACCATGATTTACAATGTCGGAAACACAGTGAAAAATGGGCGGTTTCATAGGAAAAGATACATTTTAATTTTATTTGCATCCCGTTTTCATATAATATCCCAAATTTCTATAAAATAAGATTTTAAATTTGTTAGAAAATAATTAGTTTCTTTAAAATATAGATATAGACACGCGTCAGTGATCGTCATGTTTTCTTACTTTGCACTAAATAGGTTGATTTGTTTTACACTGTCAGACTGACAAATGTTAAATACTCAGTATTTTGTTATCTTTCGGATTTGTTTAGAAAATTTATATGTTTTTAGGTCCACACATTAGAGATTTTATGATAGAATTTGATAACATGTAATTTTACATTTGGAAAGAAATATGTTTTTGAAAATATAGATATCGACATGCGTCAAAAATGCTAGACAATTTATATTAATTAGCATTAAAAAGTTTAAGCAGAAATTAATAATTCCAATTTTTCTTAAGAAATAAGATTTCAGGTTTTTCTTCTATATAAATGAGTTTGTCTTTATACACTATTCATCAAGAGTGTTTTCTTTTAACTACAATCTTCTTTGTCTTTTAACCTCTGAGTTGCTTCCCCTTCGATCTGCTGGTAAGAAAATCACGTCCACCAATCCACTGAATACCTTTTTGTGTGTCTTTTATGTTTTTTTTTTAATTTATTTGTTTCTGCTAATTATCTTTTATGTTGTTCATAAGTCTGTTTGTTTTCTTTTTCAGCTATGGAAAGCGATGGTCAGAGAGTGTACTCTTTTCTTACAAGAAATGAAGTTGGTGAGAAGATGAGGAGTGAGATCAACCAGATCTCCGAAGTCTTCTCGCTGTCCGAATCTGATGCAACCGTAATCCTTATCACTTTCCGTTGGAACTCGCTCAAGGCCTCAGACCGTTTGGGTGACGACAAGGAGAAACTCATGGCCGACTTAGGTTTGGTTAAAGTTTTCAGTTCGAATGATGAAAACGAATCTGTGTCTTCTTTTCCATATCAGGAAAATCTGATCTCCACACCCTTTTGTCCACACAAGTTCTCTGAAACTTGTTGGATAAGTCATCTAAACAACCTTCTCGAAGGGAACAACAAGAACGAGATAGAGAGATTCCTTTGCCCTAACCCTGACTGTGTCGCATCGGTTGGACCCGATACGATTGAGAAACTCGAAGAACCAGCAGTGAAGATGATGTACGATAGGTACGTTCTGGGATCTTTCGTGAAGACCAACAAGGAATCGATCAAATGGTGTCCCGCGCCAGGTTGCGAATACGCGGTGGAGCGTCATGAGGATATGTTGGAAGATGATGATGATGAGTCTTCTGTTGACTTTATTGTGGTGTGTTTGTGTTGTCACGCATTCTGTTGGAGTTGCAAGCTCAAGTCACATCGACCCGTGACCTGCAAGGAAGCTTCTGTTTGGTTTAGTACCATCTTGGGTATGTTAAAGAGCAATGGTTGGCTCGTTGAAAACACCAAACGCTGTCCTCGTTGCAACACTCACGTGCAGAGGACTGATGATCCTGTTTTGAGAATGATTACTTGTATCTGCGGGTTTGTCCTTGTTGGGGATGGATTGTACCCATCCTCAAAGCCCATCGAACAAAGGCCCAACCGAACAAGCAAGTCAGCTCAGAGCCGAGAAGCCACAAGTCGGCACTCACGGCTTGACTGAGGACTACTTTTAGCCGAGCAGAGAGCTACCAGCGATCAGTTGGCTTGACGGCTCACGCGAGACGACCTACAGTGAGGCATCAAGGCCGACAGGCCGAGACGGCCCAAAACAATTGGGAACTAGGTCAAGTCTCCGAACAGGGAGTATAAAAGGAGGGGAGAGAGCAAAGGAGAGAGGGATCGACACTTAGACACACACACTGAGCGGCGAGATTAGGGTTTTAGTCCGTACGAGTTATCTCTCCGCTTGTTGTACTTTCCCGGCCAAAGCTCTCCGAGCTCCGGCTTTGTTTCCTTTTTCTCCACCTTTGTAATCTCACTCCGAAATCTAATAAATACCTCTGTTCAACCCATTTTTAGTATTGTTTACTCGCTTGAGACCAATCTCACCCTAAACAATTGGCGCCCACCGTGGGGCTGAACAGATTCAGTGTTTTTACTTCGGTATGACGTCCACAGGTCCAAACCCTTAACACCTCTGGTGAGGAGCCGGAACTCACTCCTCCTCCGCCTCCTCCCATTCCCTCGTCGGATTTCATGAGCTCGGTCATGGCCCGACTCGCTCAGCAGGAAGAAATCCAGAAAGCAACGAACGAACGGCTCGCTGCCATCGTTGCTGCCCTCAGCGCACCGCCTACCAGCGGACTCCCGTTCCGACGACAGCTCTTCGACACAAACCCTCCGACTCCGACGGAAGGCGCAACAGCAAACGAAGCAGAGCGGCTCAGAACCCTAGCAGCTGAGACCCCACCAGCGATGTCCGACCAAACGGCTATCCAGGAAATCGCCGAGTGAGACCCGAGGAGTTGACCCGAGTGAGACTCAGGAAGATGGACAAGATAAAGCTGCCCGATTACAAGCCTGGAGGGGATCCAGTCGAGCACTTGACAGCCTTCAACATAGCTATGGCGAGAGCTCGGCTCTCTACAGAAGAGAAGGAAGCGGGCTATTGCCAACTCTTCGTTGAGACATTGAACGAGCAAGCCCTGACCTGGTTCTCCGGGCTCGACGAAGAGTCAATCGGCAGTTTCAAGGAGCTTTCCTCGGCATTCTTGAAGACTTACATCATGTTTACAAAGCGAGAGGCCACAACTTCAAGTCTCTGGAACTTGAAGCAGAAGAAAGACCAGAGTCTCCGCGACTACATGGAGAAGTTCAAGTCGATCGTGTCCAGAATCAACATCCCCGATAACATTGCTATCGACGCACTGATGAATACTCTCCAAGTAGATTGCAAGTTCCGAGAAGACCTATATCGGAGCCCTACCCTGTCCCTACAGGATGCCATTGCTCGGTCCCATAACTTCATCCGAATGGAAGAAGACACCAAGGCCATTCTGAGCAAGCATAACGCTGCGAAGCAAACGACAACCAAGAACGCCGCCAGCACTCACGTTGAGCCGCGTCAGCATGCTTCTTCGAGCAAAAGCAACCCGAGAGGTGGTATCCTCTACGTGGTCAACGAGAACGGGAAGAAGTGGAACACGTTTCACCGAGAAACGGATTCCCCGGATGAAACACCCCGAGCAACCGCGACTACTGCACCAGCTCAAGTCGATGCTGTGGCTGGATCATCCAAAACTCCCCCAGGCCTCACCAAGTCATGCAAGTTACACGGAGTTAAAGGCCATGACACTTCGGAGTGCAAGATGCTCTTCGCGCAGTTTCTGTCCTCTATCGAAAGCGGTGAACTTAAGATCCCCTCTCCAAAACCTAAGAGCGAAAGCAGTTGGAGCAGGAACAAGGACAGGAAAAACCAGAGGAGGAATCAGGGCAAGCCTAAACAGGACAGTCTGAAACCGAAGGAGTCCGAGCAGGCGCCCGAGAGGGATGATGACGACGGCTTCTTGGGAGACGAAGATCAACCAGCGGTCAGGCAGAGGATATAAGTTATTCGCGCCCAACCCGAGTCTCCATCGGACGATGAAAGCCCTCCAGAAGAATCCTTCGAGGCATCCGACCTGCGCGAATTCCTCAAGAGAAAGCAAATTCCCGAGATCGGGAAACCACCTGGCACTTCTGATCTCAGATCGAAGTTGGATGCTAAACGGTTGAGGCATGCGCCTCCAGACGAAGCTCCCGTTTCAGATCTGAGAGAGAGATTAAACGCCAAAATAAGCGACTTACGCGAGAAGTTAAACCGCAGTAAGACCGACCAAAAGGAGGAGAGTAAAGACCTCCGTGACGTCCTTATCAAGAAGAGATCAACCGTGAGACCACAGATTAATGTGATCATGGGAGGATCCCCCCCTTGCGGAGATTCGGTAAGATCTGTAAAGGATCATCGCCGACAAGCCGAGACGTCTCGGCGTTGGCCACAGAAACCTCCCAGTGATCCCGAGATTTCTTTTTCTCCGCACGATCTGTTCGGAGTCAGTCTACCTCATAACGACCCACTGCTCGTCGTCCTGGCAATCGATAAATACGACGTCACCAAAGTACTTATCGATACCGGAAGCTCGGTAGACATTATTTTCCAAGAGACTCTGATCAAGATGGGAATTGATTTAAAGGACGTGAAGCCATCGTCGAGAACATTAACTGGTTTCAACGGATCCTCCGAAGTAACTCTCGGAACAATCCGCGTGACAGTCCAAGCAGAAGGAGTGACCAAAGTGGTCAAATTCTCGGTAGTCAGCACCAAGACCCCCTATCACGTGATCCTCGGAACCCCATGGCTGCATTCAATGCGAGCAATCGCATCAACCTATCACCAGTGTGTCAAGTTCCCTGGATTAGACGGAACCATCAAGACTGTTCGTGGAGATCAACGCGCTGCCCGAGATCTCTTGATCGCAACTGTTAAGCTACAGTGCGCACAGTCCCATGTTAATTCGGTATCACCACCAGTAAGCAAGGTATGCCCCCAGAAGGAGGAAGTGCTCGAAATTCCAGTGGACGAGTCGGACCCGAGCAAAGTTCTTCGTATCGGCGCATACCTTTCCGATGAAATGAAACTCAAGATCATTGATTTCCTGAAGAAGAACCTGTCAACATTTGCGTGGTCGATGTCCGACATGCAAGGAATCGATCCCGCGATCACTACGCATGAGCTCAACGTAGATCCTAATGTCAAGCCAATTCGTCAGAAAAGGCGGAAGCTAGGTCCCAAGAGATCAAAAGTAGTCGTTGAAGAAGTAGAACGACTCCTCAATGCCGGATCAATTACTGAGGTCAAGTACCCGGAGTGGCTAGCCAACCCGGTCGTAGTAAAGAAGAAGAACGGCAAGTGGCGCATGTGCGTTGATTTCACGGATCTCAACAAAGCATGCCCGAAGGATAGTTACCCGTTGCCGAACATCGATCGACTCGTCGAATCGACCGCCGGGAACGAAATGCTAACCTTCATGGATATTTTCTCGGGGTACAACCAGATACTGATGCATCCCGAGGATCGAGAGAAGACTTCGTTCATCACCGATCGAGGGACTTATTGCTACAAAGTAATGCCCTTCGGATTGAAGAACGCAGGAGCGACTTATCAACGGTTGGTTAACCGCATGTTCGCCAAGCAACTCGGAAAAACGATGGAGGTTTACATTGATGACATGCTAGTCAAGTCACTCCGAGCAGAAGAACATCTGACGCATCTTTAAGAATGCTTCGAGATCCTCAACGCGTATAAGATGAAGTTAAACCCGGCCAAATGTACTTTCGGCGTCTCATCTGGCGAGTTCCTCGGATACATCGTGACGCAAAGAGGAATCGAAGCAAATCCCAAACAGATTTCAGCAGTCCTCGATCTTCCGAGTCCGAGAAACTGCCGAGAAGTCCAACGGCTTACCGGCAGAATCGCAGCTCTCAACAGGTTCATCTCACGATCAACTGATAAATGCCTTCCCTTCTACGATCTCCTCCGAGGAAACAAAAAGTTCCTCTGGGATGAAAAGTGCGAGGAAGAATTTTCCCAGCTCAAGCAGTACCTTACAACTCCCCCAATCCTAGCCAAACCAGACGTAGGAGACGTCCTGTCCCTGTACATCGCTGTGTCTTCCGCTGCTATTAGCAGTGTATTGATTAAAGAGGACCGCGGTGAACAAAGACCAGTATTCTATATGAGCAGAAGGATGACCGGACCCGAGACTCGGTATCCAACACTCGAAAAAATGGCTTTGGCAGTAGTGGAATCAGCGAGAAAACTACGTCCTTACTTTCAGTCTCATTCGGTGGAAGTCCTTACCGATCAACCGCTGAGAACCGTGTTGCAAAACACGACTAGAGCTGGCCGACTAACCAAGTGGGCTATCGAGCTTGGAGAACTCGATATCACTTACAAGTGCCGAACAGCGGCTAAAGCTCAAGTTCTCGCAGATTTTCTCGTAGAGCTGTCACCCGAGCTGGCTCAAGACCTTGAAGTGCACGATGCAAACTGGATCCTCCATGTCGACGGTTCCTCGACGAACAAAGGCTCGGGAGCAGGAGTCCAACTCCAGTCTCCAACAGGGGAACTAATCAGGCAATCATTCAGTTTCGGTTTCCCGGCGTCCAATAACGAAGCGGAATACGAGTCGCTCATCGCAGGGCTTCGCCTCGCAAAAGCAGTTAAGGCCAAGAGACTAAGTGCATACTGTGACTCGCAACTAGTTGCAAGTCAATTTAGCGGGGAGTACGATGCACGGAATGACAGAATGGACGCTTATCTTCGAGTTGTCCAAGACCTAGCAAAAGAGTTCGAATTCTTCGAGCTAACAAAGGTCCCCTGCGGAGAGAACGTGTGCCCAGATGCATTGGCGGCACTCGGAAGCAAACTCCGAGATCAAGTCAAGAGAACCATCCCGATCCATCGGATTGAGAAACCGAGCATCGACATCTCGGGGGAGGCAATGGACATCATCACCACAGTTTCTGAGAGAACATCCCGAGCAGAGGCTGACGGCGACACCGAGATGACCGATCAAGCACCGAGCGATTGGAGAACAGAGTTCATCGACTACCTTACCAACGGAATAGTCCCGACTGATAAATGGGCCGCGAGATGCCTAAAAAGGCGCAGCGCACATTATGTCGTCATGGAAGGCGAGCTCCACCGGGTAAACGCTAGCAAGGTCCTACTAAAATGCATTTATGGCGAGCAAACGAGACTGGTCATGGCTGAGACTCACGAAGGAGCAGGTGGAAACCACTCCGGAGGACGAGCACTCGCCTTGAAAATCCGAAACGTAGGATTCTTTTGGCCGACGATGAATACAGACTGTGAAGCATATGCCCGGAAGTGCGACAAATGCCAGAGACACTCTCCGAGCATTCATAGCCCAACTGAGCTACTAAGAACTTCAGCAGCCCCTTACCCATTCATGAGATGGGGAATGGACATCATCGGCCCGATGCCGAACTCCTGCCAACGTCGTTTCGTTCTGGTCTTAACCGATTACTTCACAAAGTGGATCGAAGCAGAAGCTTTTGCTCAAGTGACCGAGAAAGAAGTCCGAGGTTTCGTGTGGAAAAACATAATTTGTCGTCACGGTCTACCCTACGAAATCGTGACAGACAATGGCTCACAATTCATCTCGGGAGGATTCAAGGACTTTTGCAGAAAGTGGGATATCAGGCTAAGTACTTCAACGCCGAGATATCCACAGGGGAACGGTCAGGCCGAGTCATCCAACAAGATTATCATCGATGGCATCAAGAAACGTCTCGACCTCAAGAAGGGACATTGGGCCGATGAACTCGACGGCGTCCTCTGTTCGCACCGAACAACCCCAAGAGGCGCGACCAAATCCACCCCTTTCTCCCTCGCTTACGGAATGGAAGCGATGGCCCCTGCGGAAGTCAACGTGACAAGTCTTCGACGAGCAAAAATGCCACAGTACGTCGAGTTAAACCGCGAGATGCTGCTGGACGCCCTCGATGAGCTTGAGGAAAAGAGAGACCAAGCCTTACTCCGAATTCAAAACTATCAGAATCAGATCGAGTGCTACTACAACAAGAAGGTTCGAGCAAGACCCCTCGAACTCGGAGACTTAGTCCTAAGAAAAGTCTTCGAGAACACCAAGGAGCTGAACGCCGGAAAGCTCGGGGCAAACTGGGAAGGACCTTATAAGATCACCCAAGTCGTGAAACCAGGTGTTTACCGACTTGCGACCTCCCGGGGAGAGGCAGTCCCACGAGCCTGGAACTCGATGCATCTCCGCCGTTTCTATTCTTAAAGAATGAATCAAAGTTTATCTCACCGAGCAGATGACAGCAGTCACAGTTTGTTCGTAAAAAAAAAAAAAAAAAAAAAAAAAAAAAAAAAAAAAAAAAAAAAAAAAAACCCGAGTAGATGCACCCTACGGTCACTTCTACACGTCCGAGCAATGACCTACGTCACTTTTGCTCGGGCAAACCGAACTACGAAAGGCTTGATCCTCCCCGGAGGTACGTAGGCATCCCCTTTACGGGGTCCAGCCCCAACAAAAACAAAAACCAAAAATTTTGGCTCAACAATCATTCCCGTTTGCTCTATCAAGACGAACCCCGAGGGAATTATCTCGAACAAACGATGCCAGCCCCTTACCGAACAAGCGGCGCACTGGTACTCGTCCCACTCGATTGCTTAGATCCTGATCAGATCAGAGCAAAGGGAAACGGAGACCCGTGTCACCGATGCTATCCGCATTGACCGGCTCATCAAGAAATTTTCGAACCTAATCACGAATAAAGAATTAAGAGTTGGCCGACCAAGTTTCTTCTATTCATTGTGTAGCGTTCGAATACATTTTCTCGATAAAATTATCTTTGAATAAAATTCTTTCCGTTGTCTATTAAACTAAATTTGTCACGATTGATCGGACTTATGAGAATTTGGTCGGCGGAATAGATATTCATAATTATCTTTGGATTGTCTAAGGTAAAAGAACTTGAAAGGGATTTCAAGGGAACCTTAGCACAGAAGGTAAAAATAATGAACAACAAAAGCCCACCGGGCAAATATTTAAAGTCTCCTAAAGGAACATAGAAGGGATGAAACCCCGAATCAACAACAATAAAGGCCCACCCGGGCAAACAAAGTTTTAAAGGTTCAAGGCTTCGAAGAGCCAACACCAAGACCAAACAAAAAATACAACATACAACAAGAATCACTTAGCGACAGCATCAGGATCCTTGTCCCCCGCGACCTCTTCCGGACCGGAAACACGCCCGAAGGGACGGGTAGACGGATCCGCTGCAACCGTCTCTTCTTGCACTGGGAGCGATGGAGACTTCGGGGCATCGCCGGTTTTCGGTTCAGCATCCGAACTCTCGGTGCTCGATTCCACTAGCCCGGCTGCCTTGAGCGCTTTCGAAGGAGAGTTGGTCAAATCGATCAGGGGCTTCTCGACCAGATCTGGTCGGGGAATTTGGTTCTCGGGAGCTGACTCTTGATTAGGCTGCTGAGAAGAAGATCCCACCGAAAGAACGAGACCCCCGGTGCGGTCTTCAGCTCGAGGGACCCTTTCTACGCGAGGGGTTCGGAGAGCTTCCGCCGTCTCGGAGTCGATCAAATGCAGGTTTGATCCATACGGATTGACTTGCTTCCAAATATCCTCCACCAAAAACTGCGACTCCAGCTCCAAAGGAGAGAGACGTAGGGAGTCTTCGGGAATATCTTTCACCTCCAACCGAGCCGCTTCTGCCCCGAAGTGCTCCTCTTGCTTAGCATAGGTGTCGATGGTCTCCTGAGGAATGTCGATCCCCGAGTCCCTCACTTGCTCGAGACATTTCCTCGTCCCAAAAGCTTGACTGTACAGACAACGAGCGTAATCATACTCATCGCGCTGCGTCTCGCGAAGCTGGATCCGGTGGAAGCATTTCTCGGCTTTCGCTATCATGGCGATCATAACCCGGATCCTCTCGTGAGTAACCTCATACTTCCGAGAGGTCCTGAAACGTTTGGTCTCTTCCGCAAGCTTCCGCGATCCCGCAGCGTTAGCAGCTCTGAGCTCTGCGTTCTCTCTCCCGAACTTCTCCACGGCAGATTCCAAATCTTTCATGGAGTCCTTGCACATCTTCAGATCTGCCTGATCGGCGGCCCTTGTCTTAGTGAACTCTTCCTGAATAGCCTTCTCCCGAGCAATCGCGTCATCCCTCTCGCGGGCAATAGTCCGAAGAGCTTCGCTATGCTCAGACTCTACTCGCCCCCTCTCCTCTTCATCCTTGCGAGCCTGCTCCCGAGCTTCCCTCAAAGCAACATTGTATTTTCCAACGAGCACATTCCAGTCGCCGAGGTTCTGTCCAGCAATACAAAGATAAGGGGGAGTTCGGGAAATTTCCCTTTTCAAGGGAGATATTCTCAAAGGAATAGCGGGTTACCTTTACTGAAGAACTGGAAGCCTGCTCATACTCGTTTCGGAAGATTAGTTCTTCCGCAGGAGGCATCGGGTCGGCACTACCTTTGAGCGATAGCATCAAACGCCCGCAGTCCTCGGGATAGAAAGAGAAGGGGAGCTCCTGGTTGAACTCAAAGCGAAACTTACCGGACGACGATCTACCGAGATGATCGGAACCCCGAGCTCCCGGTCCTTCTGTTGAAGGATCTTGCCGGTCATCGAGCAGTGGATCTCCGCACTCTTTAACAGAAGCCGAGTCACCCGATCCACCGACAGCAGCCGCTTCATTAATCGAGAGCTCAGGCGACTCCTTGTCGCCTGATCGCTTCTTCAGCGCTCTGGCACGATCGGCGATCGTCTGGTTGTCAAGATCATCCGAAACTAGGACCCCCGACGAAGCCCTCGGAGCAAGGAGTTGCAGCTCGTCTTCGCTGATGGAAGACGCGCGAGTCGTCCCGCTGGACTTCTTCCTTCTTTTCCTCAAAGGAACCTCCTCCGGAGACGGGTCCTCGGTATTCGGAACAGCGATATTCTGTTCCCGAGCATCAGCGTCAGCACGCTTTCTCTTCTTCTTCTTGTCCTTCTTCTTCGAGGGACGCCCCACAGGTGTCTCCTCGGGAAGTTCCCCTGCGACCTCCCGTTGCTCGGGGTTTTCTCCGTCAACGCTTCTCTCAGAGTCAACCGTTTTCTTCTTCGAAGCAGCTTTCTTTTTGGAGACTCCCCCAGAAGCAACTCGTCCAGCCGCATCGTCTTGTGCACCCGCGGACCTAGCATCGCTCCCGGGGTTCATTTTCTTGGCACTTGACTTAGCCGCCACAATTTTGCTGAGGTCGGGAAGCTCCTTCATCTTCCTAGCTCGGTTTACTTCTTTTTGTTCAGCGGGAGAGAAGATGGACAGTCTCTTGTGCGCTGGTTCCCTAACGTAAGGAACAGAATCTGAAACCCAATCCTCTGCAAAGAAAAGGGAGAAACAATGATCGGACTGCCATTTACTCGGAGAAACATAAGAGTAGGGAGACTTACGATTGGCAATCCGGTCAATCGCTCTCCGAATTCTGTCCCAAGTAAAGTTATCCCAATCGTCCTGTTTCTGCGAGGCGATTGTTCGAGCGCGGTCCTCCCAATCCTCCGAGTAAGTAGATACGTTTGAGTGAGCAGCTGCGACCAACAACAAAAAAAAGAAAAGATATAAGGTCAGATACATCCGCGTAACGAAGGTTAACGAGTTAGTGGATATACCAAAGTCCCTATTCCATAGGGTGCGGTACTTGGAACTAGGCGGTTCCTCGAAGGCAGATCTGTTAGACTTTATAAAAAAATAATGCCTCTGCCAATCTGTAGTCTTTGAGGGACCTCCAGCAACAACGTTATAACTCGGCCTCTGTCTAATCGAGATGATGCCGTCTTTTGAAATAGAGACCGACGTCAATTCCTCGAAGGCCCTTACACTAAGCGACGTGCCGGCTTCCGCCGCAATGACCGAAGTCGCGACCATCAGTCGGATCGCACCATTGATGAGTTGGCTCAGAGCAATCCTTCTCCTGAAGGCGTACGCCGTAACGATCCGAGGAATGGGGAACCACAATTTAGTATCTCCTTGGAAGTAAGATTCGTAGACGCATTGGTACCCTCTCGGTGGGCACCAAGGTCTCTGATCTTTCCTCGGGATGATAAAAGTCACCCCCACCGCGCTCAGACTTCGAAGGATCGCCTCAACCGATCTTCTCGTTGATCGGGTCTCCTCAACGTTAGCCCAATCTTGGCCAGCTATGATATACGGGCGGACCCTCATTTTTTCTAGCGGACGTTCGTCGGAAAACAAATTACCGGGGTAAAAGGTCCTCGGCACCATCGTAGTATCAACCGCATCCTGACCATCGCCGTCTCCTCGGAACTGAACCTCCGCGTCCGCGACGAGCAAACGCTGAGATAAGTCCAGATTGCGAGTATCCATCATCGCCTCGCGACGGGTCTCCTCCGCCGAGTTCTCAGAGGAACTCCGAGCATCAGCTACCTTTTTCCCTTTTTGCTCCGGCGACAAACGTCGGGATGATGACATCTCGGACAACGAAATATTACACAAAGTTAAGGGAGGGAAAGAAGTAGAGAGAGAAAATACCTTGTAAGTGCGGAGAAAAAATGAAGAAATGAAGAGGGGGAAGCGATATTTATAGGGAGAGACGGGCTCTCGGACCAAGGCGTCATTATTACGCCTAAAAGGGCCTAAATGGGCCTGGTTACTGTTTGCGCGTATCGCGCAATCGCACCGGTTCGCTTTCTCGGTCGTAATTCCTAAAACCCATCAACCACCTCGGATCAAATCCTCGGTTCGATTTGTCAAACGAATTCCTGATTTCACCGGTTCATTATCCCACCGATCAACCCTCTTTCTAGCAGTTCCCGACGAGAACTCATGGCATTACATGTCAGATGTTCGGCAATTCCCTTTGTTCTCTAAGCTAAAACTTCCAAATTCATTGATGATCACTCACGATCAATCAATAAACTGGGGGGGGGGGGGGGACTTACTGTTGGGGATGGATTGTACCCATCCTCAAAGCCCATCGAACAAAGGCCCAACCGAACAAGCAAGTCAGCTCAGAGCCGAGAAGCCACAAGTCGGCACTCACGGCTTGACTGAGGACTACTTTTAGCCGAGCAGAGAGCTACCAGCGATCAGTTGGCTTGACGGCTCACGCGAGACGACCTACAGTGAGGCATCAAGCCCGACAGGCCGAGACGGCCCAAAACAATTGGGAACTAGGTCAAGTCTCCGAACAGGGAGTATAAAAGGAGGGGATAGAGCAAAGGAGAGAGGGATCGACACTTAGACACACACACTGAGCGGCGAGATTAGGGTTTTAGTCCGTACGAGTTATCTCTCCGCTTGTTGTACTTTCCCGGCCAAAGCTCTCCGAGCTCCGGCTTTGTTTCCTTTTTCTCCACCTTTGTAATCTCACTCCGAAATCTAATAAATACCTCTGTTCAACCCATTTTTAGTATTGTTTACTCGCTTGAGACCAATCTCACCCTAAACAGTCCTCATCTCTTAAAACTCGAATCTCTTTTCTTTTACAAGATCAAAACTCATTTATGATTTTGCTTTATTGTTTCGTAATGATCAGTTGGCACTTCTGTTGGCGCTGCTTTCGGTCAGAGGAAGAGCACAACGGAAGATGGAACTGTGTTGAAGTCTCTTCTCAACCATCAATGAGTCAAGAAGCAGAGGATTCTCGTTACCTGCGTGTGTGGGAGAAATGTCATCGAGAGTTTGAGAAATCCAAGAAGATCTCAAAGCCATGGAGGAGAAAGGGGTTCCAACACTAACGAAGAACTTCAGTTTTTACGACGGAGACAGAGATGCTGTGCAGGAAGCAAATATGCTTATGGTCCAGTGTAGGCTTGCACTGACATGGAGCTGTGTTTATGAATATTTCATAGCCATGCACCAAAGCGCCAAGACGCAGTACGTGAAGCACCTTCGAGGAGAAGCTACAAGGACACTTCTTAGGCACAAAGCGACTCAAGAAGAGTTGATGAATGAAGCTATCACATCTGGTGATTTCAGTTGCTTCAGGCTCAAGTTGTCAGCCAGTACAACAACCACTGGTAACTACTTCCATGAATATGTCAAGAATCTTGAAAGTGGTTTCCCTGGCACTTAGTACCACCGTATGTACTACTATAATAAGATTTGCTCTTGATCATTTCGGTGTTTGTACTTGGAAGACTCTTTGAATAATTAAATCTCCTTTGGATTTAGAGTCCTGTCTTGTGTGAAAGAACATCACAACAGGATAAAAAATATATATATTTGTTCTTCATGAGTTTACCGTTACAGGTTTAGCTTCTTTGTCTTGGGGTTTTTCTAATTTCTTCTTCGTTAAATTTTGTGCGCCTGAAAACAACTACATGCACAAATGAATAGGTTCAGATTCATAACTAGCAAGATACAGTTATTTGGTTTTAGAAATAACAACTTGTCTGAATATTCTGTTTCAGCTACTGTAATTAATCAGTACTGTTGAGGATTCGTCTCGTCACCTAAGAAGCTCACAGTAGTTTGTATCGCAAAACCAGTCACCTAATTAAGTGCGGAACACGAATCAAGCAAGATAAGAAGGAACACAAGACACTTTTGTTAACCCGGTGTTCACCTCCCTTCCTCGATGTGAAGAAGGAACTATACTCACCGGAGAGAGAAGTCGGTCTCTCAACCTTCCATTATATCAAACACAAGAGTACAATATCCAGAGGTTACACTTCCTGTCAACCTCTCTTGATCTCTGTTACAAATCACCTAGAGATACAAGTATATATGGAAGAGCCTAGCTAGTATACAGAGAACCTTTCTTCTCTCTAGCTCTCTCTCTACAGACCAAAGCCCTGGTCTCGAGCTCTCTCGAGCTCCCACTCCTTTGCGCCTCTCCTCTGTGTTTCTTTGTGTCTATCTTGTGTTAGGTCAACTGTCGTGACCTCCTCCATCTGATATAATCAGAACTTAACCTAATGGGCTTTGTTGATAGGCCCATAGATCATACGCGCTTGACTTGTGCAAGTTAGTCCCAACTTGAACAAGTCCGTTCGTCTTGAGCAAACCTCAATCTATAGTTTAGTTGATGACCCAGAGTTCACCGGTGGGGTTACGTCCCTGGGGCCTGGCAAGGCAAGACACTAACCTCCTTAGTGTACAACACACGAGTCTTGCTTTTATACTAGGCAAGAGTAGTTACAACTGATAACCGGTTGTCAATAACCGTAAACCATTGAGTAATAAATCGACCGTTAAACAAAACGCCATATAACTCAATTGTCAATCTCGACGTGGTTCAAGCTTCCAATATAGCTGATTCTTCATCACCAACGTAACAATCTCTACCTTGATGATTAATCAGCTCTATTTGCAGCTACCATGTTGCCAGCTCGTGAAATGCCAGATAGTGCCAAACACCCTAGTGTTTGGCCACTCCGAGAACCCTCAGAGTTGCTTCAGATTTTTTTGAATCCAGAGTAAAAAATATGCTCACCTTCTGCCTCTCTTGCAGCCTCCTGAGAACCGACCTTCTCAGCTTCATATATTCTGAATAAAGCTCATCCCGCTTCATCCATCTGTTGAACTTCGCCTGCTCAACTACAAAACTCCTTAAACAAGTTTCCTCCCAGCATCACATGTATCCAACTCGATACAACCTGAAGACTCCTTTGTTGCTTTCTCTTGGAACTTCAAACCCGAAGCTCTACCAATAACAACCATGTCTTCAAATCCATGCAGTCCTATTAATTCAGTCACCACCATGTACTTAATTATTACCATCGACACTCCAGCTTCACTCTTGAAGCAATGCCAGACTTAATCAGCCCTTTGTGACTCCAATTCAAAACGTATCCAGTATCAGATAACCTTTGATACAAACCTTGAATCCAATCTTCCTGCAAAAAACCTGATGGCGATGCTGACCAACAAAACTCTTACGAACCTGAACCACCACTGCCTCAAATCAGAAATCCTTTTTACTCAACAAACCTCAACAGCTCGTAGACCCACTGCTATTCAGAGATTTTTTTTTTCCAATAACCTGAATGAACTCCTCATCTTGAACATCACTCTGCACCGCTGCTGTTGCCAACATATCACACCGCTTAACTCAATGCTAAGAAGACTTTCGATACAAAAAATTTCCGCTCAACCACTGCTCAAACAAAACATTACCTTTCTGCAACCATGCTACCTTTATAGACTCTTCTGATTCACCTCATCTCCCTGAGATACAGAAATAGAATTCTACTGAATCCCATGCAGAAAACCCGAAACATACATGTTTCCATCTTGAGTCATCCTCTGATTCGAACAGCTACCTGTTCAGCAAGACTCCACCTTGAACATACGCGTACCACTGTTGAACTTAACCGGTCACACCACACAACTCCACCTTGTTGGAAGTACTTTGGACACAAGTCCCATGTTCAAATTTTTCTGAGTCTAAGAAAACAATCTACCAGTAGATTTAGCCCACTACTAGTATCCTTTAACCATATCTCAAATCATCCAAGCTGTGATACTTTCCTGAGATAACCCCTTACAGCTTCTTGAATGACAAACCCAAGCCCCTGGCGAATTTCTTCAGCTGTAACTTTTCCTGCAACACTATCACCAGTGCGCAAACTCCACCAAAAAACCATTGGAGCGTGCATCCTCATGTAACCTGTCAAGATACACCCATACAACTTCTTTCATGTCAAACTCAAATCCATGGCGAGTTTCTTTAGTTGTAACCAGTTCCGCAACACTATCACCAGTGTGCGAACTCCACCAAAAACCTTTGGTGCTTGTATCCTCCTCCCTCACAGACCTGGTCCACGACTTGTCCAAGCCTGATTTTCATACTTGTCAAGCCTGCAAGTATTTTCCCTTTGGAAGATTACAACATCATCCTTTGATGATTCAGAGCTTATCCTCTTTGTCTGAGAGCTCCACCTTGACGACTCTGGTCTTGACACCAAACTGTCGTCCCTTATTTTCTCTGAGTCTGTTCTTCTGAAACCCCTGACCCAGACCACCATGACACGATTCCTCCAAGGCAAACTCACACATGCTTCTCCTAGTTGTGATAGTAAATTCATGCTTCCTGAACAAGTGTCGCTCAACCTATTTTACAAGGTTCTCCTTGCGCAACTTTCCTCTGCTAACCAGAATCTCCAAGCAAACTCTAACCTTGAATCGACTTCTCCCATGGCTTGTTCTTATCACTCACACGACCTTACCAGAGCTACTACATGTTGTTACCACAAATAACTATTTGCTCCAACATAAACTTGTGTAGGCCTTTACACACTTTTCCAAACTCTAGCTCCTTTTTCGTGGAGATATAACATGTTTCTAACGACCAGAAACATTACATCTCATATTCCAACGAGACTTACTCATTCTTGTGCTGACTCAAAAAACATAAACACCATCTGTTTCGTCACATCATTGCCACAAGAAAACCAACATGTGCTGCTACAGGCTCCACCGTGATATTTGAACCCAGACCATCCTCACTTGAGCTTCCTTTTAACCAGAAGAACTTGATCCTTACCCTCTCTGTGACTGAACCTGCAACCCCGCAACTCAAATCTTCTTAACTGAACCGACTTTGAAGCCTCAAAGTACCAACACTCTGTCCCGTTCCAAACCTGATCAACGCCTTTTCACGTTGAACACTTCTCTGCAACTTTCCGTTCACACCCGAACCCTGGAACCACTGATTAAAATCTGAATAGCCTCTGAACACATATACCATCTTTAACTTCTAAGGCGTCTCCTAGACCTAAGATAACTAAGTGTCACCAACTGCCATTCCTTACACCTTTCTGAAATCACCTTGCATATCTCTTCCACAATCAAACTAACCAACACACAATCTGACCCTGACCAGAATCTTGATCATCTTTTGCAAAGACAACATACATCCCTTGTGATCCTGAAAGCTTCAGTTCCTTACACGTCGCAAAACCTGAGTAACCATCCATCACATCCTTTCTTGTGACTCCATTGGAATGAGACCATTTACCTTGAAGATTTAAACTTAAGAAATTGATGATCAGACTCGACTCCATCTCCATAAGTCTTGTTCTGACTTAATATGGATCAGTCTCCAACATTGAGATATCCTCTATCTCAAACAACCATCAAATCAATCTCTAACCACGCAGACCACGGACACGTTCAACTGTGTCGCTGTACTTGAACACGCTCATCTGTTCAGCTGTTCATGTTTCAGTCTCTAAATCTTCCCGTTCTCGCAAACCCTGCAGCATCTGTTTCTTGTGTCTGATTTCACATACCCGAAACCATTAGATCCGACTGGACCTTCTTCCGTTTCCGACGTTTCCTTCGCGTACAACACACGAACGTCAACTTCTTCTTTCTCTGATGCTGCCTATCCTTCAGCATCATCTCTGATTCGTTACACTTGAACCCGTGACGCTATCAGGACTACCAACCCCCTGATTCAACTTCTTCAGAATCAATCCAGCTTCGACGTAGACAAACCCTTGACCGCCAAACAACCAGTTCTGATACCACTTGTAGGTATCAGTTGGTTCACTTAGCTCTGATACCACTTGTTGGGGATTCGTCTCGTCACCTAAGAAGCTCACAGTAGTTTGTATCGCAAAACCAGTCACCTAATTAAGTGCGGAACACGAATCAAGCAAGATAAGAAGGAACACAAGACACTTTTGTTAACCCGGTGTTCACCTCCCTTCCTCGATGTGAAGAAGGAACTATACTCACCGGAGAGAGAAGTCGGTCTCTCAACCTTCCATTATATCAAACACAAGAGTACAATATCCAGAGGTTACACTTCCTGTCAACCTCTCTTGATCTCTGTTACAAATCACCTAGAGATACAAGTATATATGGAAGAGCCTAGCTAGTATACAGAGAACCTTTCTTCTCTCTAGCTCTCTCTCTACAGACCAAAGCCCTGGTCTCGAGCTCTCTCGAGCTCCCACTCCTTTGCGCCTCTCCTCTGTGTTTCTTTGTGTCTATCTTGTGTTAGGTCAACTGTCGTGACCTCCTCCATCTGATATAATCAGAACTTAACCTAATGGGCTTTGTTGATAGGCCCATAGATCATACGCGCTTGACTTGTGCAAGTTAGTCCCAACTTGAACAAGTCCGTTCGTCTTGAGCAAACCTCAATCTATAGTTTAGTTGATGACCCAGAGTTCACCGGTGGGGTTACGTCCCTGGGGCCTGGCAAGGCAAGACACTAACCTCCTTAGTGTACAACACACGAGTCTTGCTTTTATACTATACAAGAGTAGTTACAACTGATAACCGGTTGTCAATAACCGTTAACCATTGAGTAATAAATCGACCGTTAAACAAAACGCCATATAACTCAATTGTCAATCTCGACGTGGTTCAAACTTCCAATATAGCTGATTCTTCATCACCAACGTAACAAGTACGATTGAGTTTTCATCAAATTGCAAGTCTCTTGACCAAGAATTTAAGTACAACAGACACTTATTATATATATATATATATAGTCTTGACTCTTGTCAAGCTATTGAGAAAATCAATTAATTCACTGCAAGTGAAACATATGTGCTTCTTACGACAAGCATTTTGCAGCATAATACAAATAATGAAACAGGATTAGTTGACATGGACACTTATTTCATATCTTTTTCTTCATCCAAACTCCTCTTTAGGGTATTCTTCATCTATTTCAATCTCTTCTTTTTCAAATATTTCTTCTTCTTCTTCTTCTTCAAACATTTCGTCTTCTTCTTCCTCTTCTTCTTCGAAGAATTCTTCTTCTTCCTCCTTTTCAGGATATACGTCATTCCACCTAATAAACGGATGGTTCATCAAGCTGTCAACAGTACACCTTCGGGCAGGATCTTTCCTAAAACACTCTGACAGAAAGTCCTTTGCTTCTTCAGACAAAGAATCAGGAACATACGAAACCAAGTCGCCTCACCAATGAGAGTTATCCATTCTTCCCAACAGCACAACTCACCATGCTCTGCCCAAACACGTTCCCCTGTCAACATCTCAAGAACTGTGCATCCAGAGGCCAAAACATCCGCACCATAGTCCAAAACTTTGTCCTCTATAAGCTCCGGCTACATGAACATTGTTGTGCCTCTCACGTGACCCCATCCATCACCGTACTCACTCGACCCCTTGTCCATGGCTTTCCCGAAACCAGAGATCATAGCCACAAACCCATGACGCTCTCCTGCGAGTAAGATGTTCTTCGGTTTGATGTCGCAGTGGATTATCTTCTCATCTTGGATATGCTTCAGACCAATCAAGATACTCATAGTGAATACCTTCACATTCTCTTCCGCTAACCCTATCCCTCTGTGGAGTTTGATGAGTTTCGCGAGGCACTGACCTGGACAGTACTCGAGAATCGTGTTCTACATCCTCTTCTTGCTTTTCTTGTCGTGCGTGGTGGCGTCGCCTATTAGTGATGGGCCTAACTCACACCCAAAAGCTAGCTTATGAGTGGAGGATTGCCCATACACATATATAATGCCAAAGGACCCTATATCACCACCGATGTGGGATATATTAATAGCCCCTCTCGAGATGTGGCTGGGAAATGGTCCACTGGAAACAGCCCAAGCCCAACATCTCGGAAACACCACAGCAAGATGGGCCATTTTACATTCTATATTTGATAGGAACTGTTTATATGGGAAATCATTTTCTGGGCTTAACCATGGGCTTTGATACCATACTAGTGATGGGCCTAACTCACACCCAAAAGTTAGCTTATGAGTGGAGGATTGCCCATACACATATATAATGCCCAAGGACCTGTATTACCACTGATATGGGATATATTAATATCGCCGTAGTAGGAGACAACGTAAGGGCTATCTTGGAGACGGTTGAAGAACTCAGCCTCGTTCTTGAGCTGTGAAGCCTGTGAAAACTCGGTCGTTTTGATTGCCATCTTTTCGGGAAGATGTTCTTCTTCTCCCTCGGTCGTTCTCACCACTAAGTGAACGGAGCCGTATGAGTGTCTCCCTAGAAAAGGGGTCGAGGAAACATCATCGTCCTCTGCTTTAGGCTTCTTGTGAGGACGGTCCGAGTCGTAGCTGTTGTCTTCGCCGTCACTTCAACCATATCTACTGATCTCTTCGTATTTCTCTTTTTTCTCACTCTCTTCAGATTTCTCTGACTTTGGTAATCAAAAGAAGTATCAGAACAAAGATGAAGGGTGCAGTTGTGTCATGTGTGATTGGTATTTATAAACCTTCTACTTGCATCTCAAGTTTCTAAATTTCCTTTTTTTCTTTTTCAATTAGGTTCGGTGATGTCGGGTGCAATCCGAACCTTAGGTTTGGACCGTGCGATGATAAATCCAGCCGTTATATTTGACACGTGTAGTGTTTGATTTCTCCATTTCCTTTTTTCCAATTAGGTTTGGGTACCAAGCGGTGATCATCCAGCTGTTTCAATTTTTACTCGAATGTTAGAACTGCCATGCGGGATGCTAATTTCTTTTCTTTTTTCGGCTCAACAATAACTTTTCATTAACCAAATTGTGAATACATGATTACAACCTCAAGAGATTTTAAACCCAACATACAACCGACGAGATCTAATATCGCCTAGGAACACGGAGTCGAAACTGAAATGGATCCTAAACTACCCAATCTAATTCATCGGTGTATTTTTCACCACAATGAATCGAATTGATCCCGGGTCTCACGACCCGGGATGATCTGACTCTTAACCCCTAATTAGACCACAAGATGCGAAAACAGTGATAAAACAAACAGATTATTACCTAATTCAGATTTTAATTAAACGACCTTGCAATTGGTCTCCTCATGATCCGAGTTCAGTCCATGTACCAACCACCTCAACACCAATAGTGCATTCCGACGTCGGCTCATACTCATCATCAACCACTACCTCGATCCATAGCCAAAGAACAGGACAGCATCTTCCAGAATGAAAAGCGGACCTTAGCAGCGTTGGCGTTTCCGGTTTCTCTAATCGCAGCTATCTGGAAGTACGAAGCTCCAACCACTGGGATGACGTCAAAAAGACCGGCGCATGGAAGTAGAGCTCCGCCACGCTTCACCGGCCAAGACCATTCCTCCGGTTGACTACGCCGTGTCACCGTCAGCTTGAATCTTGGAGCGTGATGTCCCCGAGAACCAGAGAACAATCCTCCATCCATCGCCTTTCATACCTCTTCGCCGTCCACATACTGCCATACCAGGATGTATATCCGTGACAGAGAAGTCGTCACTCCGTTCCATGCACCACTGCTAAGACGCCCGTGACGTAGATCTAAAAAAAATTGAAAACCAGATCTAGCAAGTTTGTCGGTCCTAAAAGCCGACTTTCCTCTCCTTAGACACACCGAGAATATCGCTGCCTCTCCAGTGGACGCCGGAACCGTCACCGTCGAGCAAGACGCAATCATGCGCGAGTTCGAGCTGGTTCAGAGCAGGATGCATATTGACACTTGTTAATCGATGAGAAGGAAAGAAAAAAAGAAAACGAGATTAAAGGGGAAAAAGGGTGAATCCGGCACCACCGCGGTGGCAGGCCAGAGCTAAGTTAGGTTTTGTGTGAAGGCGGCTTCTGGTTTCGAGAGAGAGAAGGGAAGATCTTGGCTATGATGAGGTTTGCGGGATGCTAATTTCTAAATTTCTTTTTTTCGTTCCATTGGTAATACTGAGACTAGTGACTATTATTCTACTTACAAATTTTATTATTTATTGAAATTTTAACCTGTCTTTACAGAAAAAAGATTAGGTCTCGATTCAGTAGCGCATAATATAAACTTTTACTAATAGTTTAGGATGATTTAATTTTAGAAAACAATCAATTAATTCTAATACAATTTTGATGTAAATTTAACTAGGTTTAAAATTTATCCAAATATATATTTACAGATTGAATGATATATATTTTTTTAATATTTAAAAAAAAATTGACACCGAAAGACAAAAAAAATTAAATATTTTATAATTAACTTATTATATAATAATAACTAATTTTAATGAATTCAAATGGATCATATGACTGTTATTGAAAAATCTGAAATTAATTTTTAATATTCTTATTTTCAAACTTAGATAATCTATTATTAACAGAAGAACATGAATATTAACTCACTTATAGTATTATAACTTTTATCAGTAGGTTTTAGAATATTTTATAAAATATATTCAATAACAGTACGTTTTAGAATATTTTATAAGATATCAAGTTTAATAACTATAGATTTAATAATAGTTTTAAAAGATCATGTTTAAATCACAATAAATTATTTATTTTAATTAAAATCATCTAAAACTATCTGTTGAATATACTTTCCTTAAATTTTCTAAATGGTTTGATACATATCATTTTTCATCTGGTTTGGGTTGTACGGTTAGTCAATATATATCATAGGATTTAATAAGATATAAAAATATTTTTAAAGATTTAGTTTAGATTGTTTTTTCTTTTATTGCCGATATTTACTTTCTACATCTTCTTTCTATGTGTTTTTTTTCTTCTAAAATTTCCTAATGAATCTAAGCAAAATTGAATAAGGTAATGAGTTTCAAATACTTCATGAGATTATCTGATTCTTTCTCATGGGATCCTCCGCTTCATTGTTTTTTAGATTTTTATCTAACTTCCAATTGTTTAATTTTTTTTGGTTGGCTGTTTTAGAAAATTATTTTCTAGGATTTTGATCAAAAGAGTGAAATGAGAAATCAAGATCATAACTATGTCATATAAAGTGAACATACAAATAATGTTTATGCATATGTATTTTTGGTAATGTCAAATTATTCGACAGCAATAATATATATACAGTTAAAGATGAGTTACTTGGGATAAAAACTGATTAATTGATAATATGAAATTGTTAGACAGTTAATATGATATTTACACGGTGAACAAATAAGTTATTTGGGATAAATATTGTTTGAATTCCTCTATCACATTCTTAGATACCATAAAATCAAAATCATAGCTATAACATATAAAATGAACATACATATAATGTTTAGGTATATGTGTTCATTTGTAAATGTCAAAAGAAAAAAATATAATTTAATTTAAATTTCATCCCGTTTCCATATAACCTCCCAATATTTTGGAAATTAAAAATTTTAAATTTGTTAAAAATATATTTCTTTTAAAAAATAGATATATTCATGCGTTAGTGATTGTCAGGTTATATTACTTAGCGCTATACATATATATATATATATATATATATATATATATATATTTATTTATCATATATATAGAGTTTTTGTGAGCTATATATATGCATATTTATGTCAATAATATGCTCTTCCCTCACAGGGGTGACATTGCAGCTGCCAAACAATTTACTCCACCTCTTCCTCTTCATTAGCATGCTCTGCAATGCATTCTCTCTATAAAATATTTACCGCTAGAAACCGATAATTAGCAAAGAAAAGAATTTAAGAATACCATCCAAATCTTCTGCAGCAGTGACACTTTCTTCATTCAATGAGCTTGATTCAACCTACCCATAAAGACAATCCAAGGCACATAATCATGAAAACACCAGAGTCGAATAGGGACAATATTAAAAAACTCACTGACTTCTTCTTTTTCTTCAGTTCAGTCAGTGAACCATCAAGGCATCATTAGCTGTTGGGATACAAATGTAGACAGTTACATACAGACACCATTGACAGACACAAAAGAAAAATAAAATAAAAGAATTTTACGGAGCTACGTAAAAAAAATAATTTAAACTACACAATCACACAAATCCATTATAAAAAAAAGGAAGTGTTGTGAATAAAACGAGATTCTTACTTTGTTCTTATTATTTATATCGATGAAACAAAGATGAATGAGTGGGAGAGAGATTATGTGTGTGTGTGAAAAACACGAAAGAGAGAGTGAGCTGTTCTTAAACATGATTCTTCATTTCACGTTACAAAATGTAGAAGGGGAATGGCTATTTATAGTGATTGAGCCAAAGGACACGTAGTGCAAGAGTGATGACAATGACATTTTAAATCAGGACATGTGTTTGTCCACGTGTAGACAAAATGGGTGATCATTATCTTTAACACTCCCCTT
Organism: Hirschfeldia incana; assembly: GCA_026261945.1. Taxonomy (NCBI): domain Eukaryota; kingdom Viridiplantae; phylum Streptophyta; class Magnoliopsida; order Brassicales; family Brassicaceae; genus Hirschfeldia; species Hirschfeldia incana. Next base: position 2,346,220 of record JABCMI010000030.1, read on the forward strand.
TGATCATCCATTTTGTATTATGTAGTGCCTCATTAAAAACCTAGTTACGGAAAAAATCCATGAGATAAAAACCATGACGAGGAGAAAAAGAGTACACTGACATAATATTTCCCTGAGAATAAAAGACATAACTGTTTTTTCACAGGTCACGCAAATTTCGCATTATGATAACGTAGACGTACTTTCCGGAATGTTGTAGTCGAAAAATCTTTTGTAAACAAGTCAGCTGAACCTTCCAATGACCATTCATACTCGATGTCCATTTTTTTTCTCCGACTCTCGCGCGTACGAGAAAAATCTTGGAGGGATGTGCTTCATTATGTCGCCTTTGATATATAATCTTCTTTAAGTTGAGCGACACAAACTGAACTCTCTTCAAATATTTTCGCCAGCTCTTTCTTGTTTCCACTTGCTTCTTGTATGTGTTGACTCACGGACCCAGTCTTACACATTCTTGGCACGCTTTGAAAAAGTAAAAACCACTGTTTCTCGAAACGCAGAAAATCTCGGTTTCACACCAATTTTAATACCATAGCCGGTTCGCGTTTGACTTTATATATAGAATATATATGCAAAACCATACCAAACTCTGGGTTTTCTAGAATAAATTAACCTTAATTTAACACATACCTTGGAGAGAACATATATATTCTCAACTCCATTCTAATTTCCATAACTAGAAAATGAGCTGTGTCTTGTAAAGACATTAGTGTCAAAAAGTATATTTAAAAGTTCAACTTGCAAGATATATAAACTCACATATGCTTTATTACCATTAGCATCTCCAAAATACTTATTTATATAAGATCTTACCAGGATCTTTTAAACAACATCTCTCTTAACTCGAGATATCTATTTACCATTGGAGTACTCAAAAGAGTCGTTTTGTCTATACGAAAGCGTTTCAATAGCCTTTTCGTATAGTTTGATTGATGCACAAAGATTCCTTCTCGGAGATGCTCTATCTGGAGCCCAAGACAAAAACTTTGTCTTGCCGAGATCTTTCAATTTCAAACTCCTCTTTCATATGAGTTCGAACATCATCAATCTCCTTTTGAGTTTTAATCATGTTCAGATCATCTATATATACAACAATGATCACAAAGCCATATGACAATTTCCTTATAAAAATCGCATGGACATGTATCATCATTCACATATCTTTTATTCAAAATATATTCTCTTAAGCGATTGTACCACATGCGTCCGGATTGATTTAATCCGTAAAGTGATAATTGTAACTTGACCGAACAAATCTCCCTGGATTTTTCTTTCAATGCCTCTGGCATTTTCAATCCTTTAGGGAGTCTCATTTTCCAACGTCCATGAGATGCATTTCAAGATTTTCTGATGCCACATTGCTCATCAAAAATCTAAACATAATTGCATTCATTACCGGAAAATACATTTCTTCAAAATCAATTCCCGGTCTTTGAGAAAAACCTTGGACAACTTTTAATCAGGTTTTAAATCGTGTTACTTTTCTCACGAATACCCACTTATACCCAACATGATTTATATTCTCAGACGTTATGACAATATGTCAAAAGACATTCCAATTATTCAGGGACAGTAATTCAATTTCTATGGCTTCCGCCACACTCCTCCCAATCATGTCTTTTTGACATTCTAAAATGGACCTTGGATCAGGATCATCAATCTCATGATCGATCTTTTTGGAGACAAAAGAGGAGAATGTTCCATCAACATCTTTTATTTTGTAACTTTTCATCACATGTGTAGTTGATGGAAATCTCACACTTTTATGGTCCCTCCTAGTCATCTGGATCATCTTTATTTGATTCTTCTTGAACCATTTCACTTATGTCTTCTTTCAGACATCTTTCAATATCAGGTTTTTCTGGAACCGTTCCACTTATGCCTTCTTTCAGACATCTTATAATATCAGATTCATTAAGAACCTTTCGATTTTACTTTACCAATTTCTTTTTCTTTTGGGGATTTTTATTTTTAGAGCCCACTGATCTTCCCCTCTTTAACTGAACCTTGGGTTCATTCATTTTGTTACCATCACTTTGTTCTTTAAGAACATCAACCCTTGATGGAACATTTTCAGCGGGTATATCTTATCGTATCTGTGAACACATTTGGTAATTGGTTTGCCAAATTATGCAAATGCACAGTTTCCTGAACTTCCAGCTCTCTTTGATTCGTAGGGGGATCAAGGTGTAACAACGACTGTGTACACCAACTAATCTCTTCAGGAATTTTTTTTAATTCCTCTTCCCTTAACGCTGGAAATTCACCCTCATAAAAATGACAATTGGCAAATCATGTCGTAAACATATCACCAGTTGTGGTTCAAGATACCTTATATACGGCTTGTTCTTACTCTTTTAGAGTTCTTTCGGTCCCGAGAACACTTTAATTCTCCATGGACTACCAAATATCAAGATACAACTCAAGTCTCTTATGTCCTACCAGACATCTCATTATACATCTTTTTAAAAATTTTCTCCAGTGACCTTGGAACAAGCCATTTTTCATACCTCAAGGTCATCTGTCATTTCATTATTTGGAGAAATATATACCTTGGACTTTTGGTCCAAACATTTCTCGTTTTTCTAACGAGTATCAAATTGATTGCCATAATCACTCTTTAGCTGATCAATTCACTCTACTCTCATATAAAAGGTAGATTCATGAATTATTTATATTGCACTTTTTCATTTATTGTCGACAATCTATTTTCTCTTTGGTTCCATCTTTTTATCCATATTGATATGGCTAATCGAGATCTATTTATCATCATCGATGATTTACCAAGGTACCTGACTACAAATTAACCATATCAACGGTCTCATCAAGAGATTCATCCTCTATTCATTTATTTGCTCCTTTGCGAGGACTCTTTGGAATCAAAGTGGTCTATCACTTCTCTATCGTTGGTGTGATCCAAACTAGTTGCAGAGAGAATGAAGGAGAGTCAGGAGGAAACACGTCCTTGATCAGTCCCATAACTGATCAGAACCAGCTGAGATCAACAAAACAGAAACTTGTTGTGGTTAAAAAGATGCCAAAGCTTGAGAATGAATATGGGGATCATTACACAGATGGTGTAGCCATGACCAAAGACATTGGAGAGCTGAGTGAGTTTGGTGAGGAAGAGCTGATTGAACCTGGCTTAGAAGAGGAGCTTGAAGCTGATGAACCTGAACTGGATCTGAGGATAGAAGAACCAGATGAGCTAGCTAGCTTGTGGAATGGACCAGTAACCAGATCAAGGCTGAGAGCACAAGAGAAGAGTCTCCTACACTTCATCAAAATCATGGGAATGGATCAAAAGGAGATAACCAAGACAAACCAGCCTGTTGGTTTAATTTAATTGCAATGTAATTGGATTGGGCTTATTTGGTTTTCATTGGTTTTCATTTAATTCAAACCAGAGACAAATTAGGATTAGTAAACCAATTTTAACTGGAATTAGGAGGGGATTTCGAAATTCTTAACCAAATTGGTTAGGTTAGACTTGTTTTGGTGTTAAACCTCATGGTAGCAGCCAAGAAAAAAAACATTCAACTTTCAATCTAAAACTTTTCTCAAGTTGTTTCAAGTCTCATAGCTTTCTCTGTTCAGCTCAAGAACATTGATATCACTAAGGGAAGGAATTTCTAGTGAATCATCTTAGACAATACAAGGTGATCTTGTGTCTTTGAGTAGCAAAACAGCTTATGAAGAAGAGCTTACAATTCCATTATTCTATGGGAAGATTGATACAGAGGCATACCTTGATTGGGAAAAGAAGATGGAGTTTCTCTTTGGACTCCAATACTACACTGAAAAGAAAAAGGTATGTCTAGCAGTCAATGGACTCTGTGGAAGTGCATTTTCATGGTGGCAGAGAGTTTCTCAGATTAGGAGATTTGAAAAAAAAAATCACAAATTACTTCATGGGTTTAGATGAAGACCTTGATGAAGAAGAGTTTTGTCTTGCAGTGGAAACTTCCTGAACTAAAACCAGAAGCAGCAACAAAGCTTACTACTCTAGATCAGCCTGCCTGTTGGTCTGAATTGCCATCAAAACCAGCTGAGAGAAGATATGTGGTTTCTGATTTATCATTGGAAAGAGAGGAGGAAACGCTGCAAGCTTCTATATTAGCTTCACCAAAAAAACAGATTGAGAAGAGTCATGAAACTGAACCAGAACCAACAACACTTTGTCTGAAACTAGAGGAGGAGGCACATGTTGCAGAAGCTGAGTGTTTCCACATGTATGTTCAAAGAAAAGAAGAAAAAAAAAATTTCCTGGAGGGTCATATAAAGCTCTTGAATTGGTGCTTTCTACTGCTGAGCAAGGAGATAGCTTTAAGATTTTAACTTGTGAGTTTCTGATCAGACCTATGGTATGTCTTCAGCTCAGCTTAGTGGAGCATCTGAGAGTTGTCCAGGGTCTGCAACAAGTTATTTTTAAACCAGGAGGAAGCTTGGGTGTTAGTGTAAGAAGTAGCAACTTTCTGGGTCAGAAAACAGTTTCATACAAGCTTGATCTGCAAGGTTTCTTCACTCCTCGAAAACAAGATTTGAGGTCAAATCTTTTTAAAGGGAGAGAGAATGGTGTGATCCAAACTAGCTGGAGAGAGAATGAAGGAGAGTCAGGAGGAAACATGTCCTTTATCAGGTTCATAACTGATCAGAACAAGATGAGAAGAGATAAACAGAGCTGGTGGTGGTTAAAGAGGAGCCAGAACTGGAGGATGAGTATGGGGACAAAACCACACGACCACCGGACCAGAAGAAGGTTAAACTGAGAGTACATGGTATCATGTGCATGTGCAGGACGTGTGTAGCATCATCCTGGAGAGAAGCAGACAGCTTTAAACTCAACAAAGTGGAGAAATCATCTACCTTAGAAGCTACATACTTTGAGAAAAGTTCCAAGTTGTTGTTGAGACATGAGGAGGGATTGCAGAGCCTTGTGTTTGACCCTGGAGTGAGTGGAGAAGTGAGGATATCTCCCAACCAGATCATGCACTATGTTGTTGAGTGATCAAGGTTCTATCATCCTACAGAGTTTGGATTTGAGGACAAATCCTTTTAAAGGAGGAGGGGATGGTGTAGCCATGACCAAAGACATTGGAGAGCTGAGTGAGTCTGGTGAGGAAGAGCTGATTGAACCTGGCTTAGAAGAGGAGCTTGAACCTGAACTGGACCTGAGGAGAGAAGAACCAGATGAGCTAGCTAGCTTGTGGAATGGACCAGTAAACAGATCAAGGCTGAGAGCACAAGAGAAGAGTCTCCTACACTTCATCCTAATCATGGGAATGGATCAAAATGAGAGAACCAAGACAAACCAGCCTATTGGTTTAATTTAATTGCAATGTAATTGGGTTGGACTTATTTGGTTTTCATTGGTTTTCATTTAATTCAAACCAAAGACAACTTAGGATTAGTAAACCAATTTTAGGAGGGGATTTCGAAATTCTTAACCAAATTGGTTAGGTTAGACTTGTTTTGGTGTTAAAACTCATGGCAGCAGCCAAGAAAAAAAACATTCAACTTTCAATCTAAAACTTTTCTCAAGTTGTTTCAAGTCTCATAGTTTTCTCTGTTCAGCTCAAGAACATTGATCTCACTAAGGGAAGAAATTTCTAGTGAACCATCTTTGACAATACAAGGTGATCTTGTGTCTTTGAGTAGCAAAACAGCTTCTGAGCAATCCATAGCTCTTTAGCAAAGTTCATCACCATCATCTATCATCTATCCACAAGCCTTTAAGCAGATTGAGTCTTTCATTCTCTGTTTGCAAGGATTATCAAAGCATTAACCCACCTACAAGAGATCCAGGGAGAGATATCCATTCCAGGGCTACACCAATCGTGCCATAGATTCATATATCTTCCTTTTAGGACACTTTTTCTTATTGGAGCCTTTTCAGCTGAAATATGAGATTTCATTATTTCATCAAAATGTCTGGCAGGCATTTTATAAATGGATTATCCTTCATAACTCTCATTATAATTCATTTCTCATATCTCCTTCCATCAGCTGCTTATATGCTTCCATCAATCTTGCGAGCATAATTCTGATTATTCCATATACTTTATCCCATTTGGATTGTATGTGACTACATGCACAACTGTATGTTTACACCTGATCATGGGGATCATCTTACTTGAATTTACTTTATCAAGTTCTCTTCTGAGTGCGAACATAATCATCTCAATGTTCCACTTACTATGGATTCTTTGATTCTCCCCCTCGAGATGATGACATTCCATGTCTAAAATCTTGTACTGAATCCCACTCTAGAACCAATAACACATACAATTTTCCCATTTGGGATGAATTATGTATCAAATCTTTTAGAGCGAGATCCTGATTTGGGACTGTTTAAAAAAATCACATCTATTGAACTTGTTTGAGGATTCAACACCCATGATGGTTCCTTTATTTTCTTAAGGCATGCTATATGCGAAAAGCCTATAGTTATTCAACATTTCACAATAATGTCAATAACAATATTTGATGATGGCTCTGTATTTGTAAACTCCAAGTTTACCACCATTTATACATTTGCCATCTTTTTCTTATGCATGTATTTCCATCATAAGCTCTTCTAGAGCTAATAGTAATGTTTATATTGCTATATAATATACTTATTTATTTTGAGAGAGGATATATATTGGTTACCTTAAATAGTCATGTAGGATGACCCAATATCCGCCAAATATATTTATCTCCATCCTGAGTCTCAAAATCTCTTCCAGGAAAATAACCATCATATCATATCAATTTTAGCATTCATCGATACTCTCTGGATCAACAAGAAAATCTAACATATCAAGATGAGTATTCAAGCCATGAAACGATAGTCTGGGCACATACAAAATGAAGTTATCATACTTCATTTCTCTTTCTTTTTCATTCTCAATATAGATCGACTTGCCGTACGAAAACTACGTACCCAATATTCTTTCTTGCCATATCTATAGCAAACCTTTTCTGTTTGCCTTTTACTACCCGGTCACTTTCAATTCCGTGGAAGTTCTAATTATTTCATAGGGACGGAATCTTCTTCCTCGTCCTCTTCCACGACCACGATAGCGGTTCAACCGCATCTGCACCCTCGTCCTTTTCAAATAGGACCAACTTGATGGTTTTGTATCATGAGTTCTATTCTTTTTTTTCAGTTCTCACGGAGGATTTTACATCAACTCCAACTATTTAGTGTATCCTTTTTTTCAAGTACTCAAAGATTTTCTAGATCTTTTCTCAATATACACCTCGTCTTATAAACCATCATCAAAGTGGTGTAAAATATCACGGGTTGTTTTTTCTCATCTGATAGTTTACAACTTATCGATGATTCTACAAAGCTCATCTTTTTTTTTCAGGTGCATCTTTGCACCACTGCCCAAGTATTATAATTATTTCTCAATATGAAAGGCATCTACTTTGAGCTTTATCAATTTCGACATGATAGCCAGAATAAAATATAAAAATAAAATAAATACTAAAATTTAAATGCATAATTTAAAAGCATAAAAATGCAAAAAATAAATTGCAGAATTTAAAGAGCATAAATAAAATTGGAGGTTTAGCCTTCCACATGATCCGAGTAGTCAAAGACTACCATGTTGATCATTTTTATCAAGGTTCGAGGAGACAAAGTTTACCATATTAACCGTTTCTTTTATTAAGGTCCAGGAGGCTTAGCCTTCTATTTTTAACCATTTTTTTCAAGATCCGAGGAGACTTAGTCTTCCATTTTGATCTTTTCTTTTATATACACGGAGGCAAAACCTACCACCTGTTTTTCTGATCGTGGAGGCCTATCCAACCATAATGATCAGTCGGGAAAGGCAGCGCCTATCATCCCGGAATATAAACGGAGAAGGCCTAGCCTCTCACTCCGAAACAATAATAAATTAAAATAAATTAAATATATTGAAAGACATAAATTAAAACTTATCTCACTAATCTTCAGTTGGTTAGAGTTTTCGTGCTGATAACGTGTTGTGAATAAAACAAGATTCTGACTTTGTTATTATTTAATTATATCGATGAAACAAAAATGAATGAATGGGAGAGAGATTATGTGTGTGTGTGATAAAAACGAAAGAGAGAGAGAGAGAGAGAGAGAGAGAGAGAGAGAGAGAGAGAGAGAGAGAGAGAGAGAGAGAGAGAGAGAGAGAGAGAGAGAGAGAGAGAGAGAGAGAGAGAGAGAGAGAGAGAGAGAGAGAGAGAGAGAGAGAGAGAGAGAGAGAGAGAGAGAGAGAGAGAGAGAGAGAGAGAGAGAGAGAGAGAGAGAGAGAGAGAGAGAGAGAGAGAGAGAGAGAGCTGTTCTTAAACATGATTCTTCATTTCACGTTACAAAATGTAGAAGGGGAAATCGCTATTCATAGTGATTGAGCCAAAGTACACGTTGTGCAAGAGTGATGACAATGACATTTTAAATCAGGACATGTGTTTGTCCACGTGTAGACAAAATGGGTGATCATTATCTTTGACAGAAAGTAACTTTTCTAGATAATTGTACGATACCAATTACAATATGTGTGATTTGGACTCAAAGATTGAAGTAAAAGAGATACCTTGGAGTCATAGCATTAGAAGACAAAGTGATGACCAGATAAAGCCGGGATTGCTCGAATGTCGTTCTTGCGCTATGAAAACCTTAAAATTGTGTCACATATTGCATCTCCTTGAAATCAATTTGCCCATTTTCAATTGGTCCCTGAAAAACATAAAGTAGAAAGTGTAAGCCACTACAAGAAATACGGGTATTGGTAGCAGTTCACGGTAGCACGAATTCACGAACTGCAACCAAAAGTTATGCCCATATTTTTGGTAGCGTTATTTCCTCGCTAGCTATATTTATCAGTAACCCGGTAAAAAAATAATAAAAAATTCAGTTAAACAGAGTAAAGTGGTGTCGCGATCCAAAAGACCTAGGTTTGTTTCAACCTTTTCCGCCTCTCCTTCTCTTCACTTAGAAACTATCGAAGAAAAAAAAGAATGGGGAAGCTCAATCTCGCCAATCTTTGACCAGAATCCGTACGGTACAGTGCTTTCGTCGCCGGCGGACAGCTTCGCGGTGAACCCAGATTCCATTTTGTCTGATTAATTCCTTCGATAACTTAAATGTATATGATTTCTCTTTGATGAATTCGATCGTTTGATTTGTTACAGGTTTAAAAATTTGATTTAACCGAAGATTAGGAGGAGAGAAGTCAGGTTAGAGCTAATCAGTTATGTTTCGTATTTTGTATCGTGAGGAGAATTGATTTGTGGTTTGATTGTTTTGGACCGAACGCGAATTGATTTGTGGTTCTTGTCTGTTCTCTTTTGCTTTGCAGGTTTGAGCTTTTGATTGTCCGTTTTGGAGTGAAGTGGAGTTGAAATCCGAAGGAGCTTATTGAGGTGATTCTTTTTCACCCAGTAGAAGTTGTTTCTTGTTGGTGGTAGTGAATGACTGAGTTATAATATTTGATAGATTGGCGATTGAATAATTGATAGTTTATTGGTACTTATGTGAATGAGAATGTGTCTGTTTGGTGTATGTTTGACTTATAATTTATGGCTTTGCTTGATTTTGTTGGTTTATCGGTTAGAAACTTAGGACATAAAATGGTTGAAAAGTCATGGGTTCATCTAAACAGGTATGGAAAAAAAATATATATTATAGGAACTTATATTTTGTGTGTGATTAAGAGTGTTTAAATTATGCTTTCATGTCTCTAAACCGAAGAGCTGATCCTGATTATGAGAGAGGTGCATGGGAATTTGTGAGGTCAGTTGCTGCAGATTTGCGAGAGTCTGAGTTGATCATCTGCCCATGTATTGACTTTCGCAACGTAGATCGTCACTCAGCCAGTGTTATTGTGGATCATTTAGTAACTAGGGGAATGGAATTGAGTTACAAAATGAGGGAGGATTGGTATCACCATGGAGAAGTAATATCAGGGACTGACAGCAGAAGCAGTGCAAGTGAGAAGAGCAATGAGATTTTAGGGTTATACCAAGCAGCAGCGTATGTTGATGAAGAGTTTCTAAGGCATGGTGACTTAAGTGAGGTTGCTGAAGGTGAAGATAAGGCAGAAGATGAGTTTCTTGCTAAGCTAACCGATACAGAAACACCTCTGTATCCAAGTTGTGGTAACCACAGCAAGCTCTCTGCTATTGTTTCACTCTTTAGGATAAACACTCATAATGGTTGGTCTGATAGAGGCTTTGATCTGTTGCTTGAGACTTTGCCACAGATGCTACCCAAGGATAATGTCTTGCACACGTCCTTGTACGAAGTAAAGAGGTTCTTGAGATCTTTTGATATGGGTTATGAGAAGATAAACGCCTGTGTGAACGACTGCTGTCTATTTAGAAAGGAGTTTGAGAAGTTAGACAAATGTCCGAAATGCAATGCATCAAGATGGAAGAGTAACTTGCGCACAGGTGATGTAAAGAAAGGTATTCCACAGAAAGTTCTTAGGTATTTTCCCATAATCCCACGTCTGAAGAGGATGTTCAGGTCAGAGGACATGTCAAAGGACTTAAGGTGGCATTTTAGTAATAAAAGCACTGATGGGAAAAGCAGACATCCGGTTGATTCTGTAACTTGGGATCAAATGAATGACAGATATCCTTCATTTGTCGCTGAAGAAAGGAATCTTCGGCTTGGGCTGTCCACTGATGGGTTCAATCCTTTCAGCATGAAGAATGTGAACTACAGTTGCTGGCCCGTTTTGCTTGTCATTTACAACCTGTCACCTGAAAAGTGTATGAAGGAGGAGAACATCATGTTGTCGTTGCTCATTCTTGGTCCAACCCAACCTGGTAACAACATTGATTTGTACTTAGAACCGCTTATAGAGGATCTTAACCACCTGTGGGAGAAAGGAGAGGTAACGTATGATGCAGTCAGTCACACGGATTTTTTATTAAGAGCAATACTTCTCTGGACCATTCAGGATTTTCCAGCATATGGTAATCTTACAGGCTGCAAAGTAAAGGGGAAAATGGGTTGTCCAGTGTGTGGGAAAAACACAGACACTATGTGGTTGACTAACTGCAGGAAGCACGTTTATATGTCCCACCGGAAAGGTCTTCCTCCCACACATCCTTATCGAGGAAAGAAAGCTTGGTTTGATGGGAAAGCAGAGCATGGGAAAAAGGGTAGAATTCTGAGTGGTCATAACATAAGCCATATACTCAGAAACTACAAGAATGATTTTGGAAAAGTGAAAGTAACTGGAAGGAAGAGGAAGATTAATGAGACGGTTGGATCAGACTCCAATACGGATGATGAATCCAGTGACTCAGAGGAAGAGGAAGAGGAAGAAGCAGTTGATGAGGAAGAGCTATCTAGATGGAAGAAGCGGTCAGTCTTTTTCAAATTACCTTATTGGGAGGTATGTTTCTAATCTGAAGATATATCAGTTTTTATGAATTGTGCAGTCACCACCTTTCTTTGACACTATTATCTTTGTTTGTTTTGTATAGGATCTACCGGTAAGACACAACTTAGACGTTATGCACGTGGAAAGAAATGTTGCTGCAAGCCTTATAGCAACATTGTTGCATTGTGAAAAATCTAAAGACGGTCTTAACGCGAGGAAAGATCTAGAACTGCTTGGCATTAGGAAGGATTTACATCCTCAACCCCGTGGAAAAAGAACATACCTTCCTCCAGCTCCTTGGTCTCTGTCCAGCAAAGAGAAAAAAAGTATTCTGCAAGCGGTTATCAGACTTCAGAGGTCCGGATGGTTATTGCTCAAATATATCAAGGTGTATGAAGTTGGAAGAATCTAAGATATCAGGGTTGAAATCACATGATTACCATGTCTTGATGCAATAGATTCTTCCGGTTGCTATCAGAGGTATCAAATGAGTCTTTAAACTTTGTATTAGTCAAGATTTAGATGTCCTGAATCTATTCTCCATTTATAATTTGGACAGGGTTATTACCTAAAGGTGTTAGGATAGCTATTCGACGCCTCTGTGCTTTCTTCCATCATCTCTGTCAGCGGGTGATTGATGTAGAGAAAATTACAGCAATGGAGAAGGAAATTGTGGAAACACTCTGCATGTTTGAGCGTTTTTTTCCTCCAAGTTTCTTTGATATAATGGTGCATTTGGTAGTTCATCTAGGCAGGGAAGCTCGGTTATGTGGACCAGTTCATTTCCGTTGGATGTACCCATTTGAGAGATTCATGAAGGTGCTGAAAGACTTTGTCCGAAACCTTGCAAGGCCAGAGGGTTGTATTGCTGAAGCGTATCTCGCAGAGGAATGTGTTAGGTTTTGCAGTCATTTCTTGAATAAAACAACAGGTTATGAGGAAAAACCTGATAGAAACGCTGAGTATGAGAGTAGCTCTATTCTTGAAGGTCGTCCAATATCTGCTGGCACTTGTTGTATTCTTTCTGAGAAGGATATGAGCATTGTACATCTTGCTGTGATTCAGAATATGGCTATCGTCGAACCTTATGTGGAGTAAGTCTTTCAAAGCTACTTTTTGTTTTGTAGTTACTTCGGGTTGTTAGTTTATTAAGTTGCTAATACTCTGTTTGAATCCTTTTGAAGCATGCATCTACAGCATTTACAAGACACTAATGGAAAATGTAGACGTGATGCAACAATATTATGGAGAATGCATTCACAGAAATTTGCTTCTTGGTTAAAAGAGCAGGTAGTTCTCATAATATGATCAACAATTTAGTTTCATGGCTTTAGCTATAGATATGTATTGACACAACATATCTTTTTATAGATACTTATTAGCTCAGACCATCACGACGAGACACTCAAATGGCTGGCCTACGGACCTCGTGTTAGCTCTAGGTCTTACACTGGTTACATAGTTAATGGTCTGCGGTTCCACACGATTTCAGTTGACAGACAAAGCCAGAACAGTGGTGTTCTATATGAGGCAATAACTATGTGTAGATCAAGTGCAAAAGACACTTCGCAGATGGTTGACTTGGTAACATACTATGGCAGAGTGTTGGAGATTCTGCTGATCGATTACAATACATTTTACATTCTTGTATTTCGCTGTCAGTGGGCAAATATAGGTAACAGAGTCAAGGTAGAAGATGGCTTCACACTAGTGAACCTCAACCAAAGTCAAATGGCTTATGCTAGAGATCCATACATCCTCGCCTCATAAGCAAAGCAAGTCTTTTACTCAAGAGTAGATGAGTCATCAAGTTGGTATGTAGCTATGAGAGGGCCTACAAGAAGATACCGTGAAGAAGATGCTGAGGATGGACATTTGGATGTTGGTCCAATGCCAGCAGTAGTGGCCATGGATGTTGATGATTTAGTTGATGAATCTAGAAATGCCAGAGCTAACTGTGAAGGAATATATGTTTGAAAAGGAGAAGTTGTGATTTTTTGGATGATGGCCATAAGTTGTGATTTTTTGGATGATGGCCATAAGTTGTGATTTTTTGGATGATGGCCATAACTTGATTTTTTGTTTATATTGGAGAAGCTGTGATTCCAGATTCCTGTCCATATTCTGATTTTTTTGGTTTATTGGAGAAGGTGGGATATAAGATAATGGGCAGGAATTTGTGTATGTGAATTGTGTTATGGAATTATCTATTTATGATCAGTTGCTTTGAGTGTGTTTTGCGTGTTGTTTGTTTGTGTTTTGGAAGTATCTAATTCTTGTTTGTTGTTTGTTTCTTACATCTGATTTTCTTTGAGACTTACCAACTCTTTTATATTTCAGCAGGAGTGAACTAAGATGGGAAACCAGAGGAACAAGCGTGTGCCCAAGCGTGCGAAGAAGCATACATATGTAGAAATGGAGGTTGCAGATGAAGAGCAATTCATCGAACATATAACAACCAGAGCAGTCTCAGATGAAATGGTGGAAGAAGCACAGGAGTTGGGGGAGGAGAATCAGAATGAAATGGAGGAAGAAGCACAGGAGTTGGGGGAGGAGATTCAGAATGAAATGGAGGAAGAAGCACAAGACTTGGAGGAGGAGAATCAGAACGAAATGGAGGAAGAAGAGGAAGCTGTTGCTGGAGCTGATGGAGTGAAGACTCAGACTGACACAGCTAGTACATCACAACGTTAAAGACGTCGAGGACCTACAAAGATGAAACTCATTGCCAAGGATCCAAATGAACGGCAACATGTCGACTTCACAGATATGGGGGATCCTTGTGGTCCAGGTTCAGTATTGTTATCCTCTTATTTGGGTCCCTTAGTACGTGAACATGTGCCAGTGATCATTGATAACTGGAGACAAGCCAGTGAAGAAATCAAGACTGTGCTTTGGAAATCTATTGAGGTAAACAGAATTTTTTTTTACTTTTACTTCCAATCCATTTAACTTGTATTTTAATGTGTCTCATTGCTGACTGCAGATGAGGTTTGATTTGGACGAAGACTTCAAAAAGGTTGCTGTGTTTAAACAGATGGGATGTTTGTGGAGAGCATCCAAATCACGTCTGGTAACATCTGTTAGGAAAGCTCCAACTATTAAAGCTAGGATGAGCCTGCAACCAAACAATGTAACTACAGCTGAATGGCGTAAATTTGTCAGAGATAAGACCAGTAAAGCCTTTAAGGTTGTCAGCGACTCTTACAAAGAAAGAAGACAGAAGCAGATTCCTCACACCTGCGGCCGTAAAGGCATGGTCAGGCTGAGAGAAGATTTGGTAAAGTCTAGCGAAGATCCATCAAAAGTGTCGAGAAGTTTGGGTGAAATCACGAACAAAGAAGGATGGTACTCCTGTCAATGTTAATGCAGCTGAAAAGATTGTAAGTTTTAATCTTTCATATTGCTTCTAAGAAGTTGGATTGGCTGGTTTCTGCTTTGTGGTTATTGAAATTTTAATGTCTTTCCAGAAAAAGGCATCAGAGATCGAACTTGAGGGTCATGCCGATTCAACGACAACGAATCCAAAGCACGATATGCTATCTCAGATATTGGGACCTGATCAACCTGGGCGGTTGCGGGCGATGGGCAGAGGCATTAGCATGACCAAATTGAATTGTTTACAGATTAAGGACAGCTATATCGCTGCAATGGAACAAAAACAGGTGTCTCTGCAGGAACAGGTTCATGATTTACAGAAGGCCCTTCGCAGAATGAATAATCAGGGACCTGCAACTGATGTCAGTGAAAACCAGGTATGAATTGACTTCATCTGCCTTATTCTATCTATGGAATTGTATATATGAATTGGGTTGACATTGCTTGTTCTTCATGTAGAGTGTAAATAATCCAAGATCACTTCCCAAGTGTTATCTGGTTGACTGGGCTTCTGTCGATGAGAAAGTTGCTGAGGGAAGGGTGGTTTCAGCTGAAGCTGATGAGTTAGTTAATGGGATTCCTTTAGGGCCTCACGCGGTGAAGGTTTTAGTTGAAACTGCAATAAAAGCAGACACCTTTTTATGGCGCCCTGCACAGAATATGTTTACTTTGGAGGATGCAGTTGGCGAAATGATTGCATGGCATTCTGATCACTGTATTGTTGCAACAGCAGGTCTCATTCCAGAGGACAATGCTCCTAACGTTAGGTTTATTTTCCCTCTGTAGCTGATTATGTTTTCCCTCTATACATGAGTATGATTCTGAGTCCTTTTTATCCCGTCTTTGTTGTCTTTGGCAGAGCCCCTTCACAGGTTCAGTTAACAAATGCAAACTCATGGACTATATAAAGAAGGAGGAAGTGGTTGCTGTAGGCCGATGGCAGACAAAAGAACCAAAATCATTGGTCAATGGACTTCCTCTTGGTCCTAATGCAATAAAAGTTTATGTTGATGAGGTCCTAAACCCAACGGCATACATATGGAGGCCTACTGTAGGAAAGACAACTATGGAGGATTTTATGAACTGTTATGTAGCATGGCCTGCAAATTGCGTTGTGTTTGAATCGGATATGACAGATTCTCCTCGTCGTCAACAATCAGATTCTAAAGCAGTGAGTTCATCTTCTAAGAATCAGAAGTCTCCATTAACACCACCAGCTCCTAAGAAACCATTTACTCCAGCATCTCCTCTTCGCAGATCTGAGGTACTTTCTTTTGTTCAATTAGTTGATTTGTTCTGGGATGATGCTTGAATTTTGGCTTCGATTTTGCTTTTTTTGATTCCAGCGTAACAAATTCAAGCCAAATCAAAAAATCCAGCTGCTGGATATATCTGGAAACAATGTGGTCGTCGCTGAAGGACGTTGGTCTTCGAGTAATCCTGAGCATCTTGTCCACTTTCAGGCATTGGGGCTTGGTGCTTGTAGAGTCTTTGTGGATGTTGTCAAGGTGAAAGATGCAGCTGTGTGGAGGACTTCGTCGGAGATCGAGTCTATGGAAGATGCACTAGGCAGCTGTCTTGCTTGGCCAGAGGATAAAATTATAACGGTGAGAGTTGTGTTTATTTTGCGTTCTTTCTCACATGTTCTCTTGCATCCGTATGAAAATGTAAAAAACTAAGGTTATATGTCTTTATTTACAGGTTTGACAAAAGACCAAAAGGAGCATGGTGACTTGGTGTTTCATGTTTAGTTAAGTTCTTGTTCTTTGCTGTTTCAGAATATGGCTTTTGTATTTCAATGACTCGTGTTTCTCTTTTTCATGTACTCGGTTGAAAAATTTAATCTATGTATGGTTTGGATGATTTTACTAAATTAAGACTTTATGTTATTGTGTTTGATCCATTTTATCATTTCAATTTTACAAAAGCCCAATAAACTAAATGTCCATTTGTTGGTTCAGCTAGGAAATCACTATTTTCAATTTAAGGTAAGGATAGGGGTTAGGATTCTCATGTTTTTTTTTGTGATTAGGTTTAGAGATTTCTTTTAAGGTTTATTCTACTTATAATTTTCAGGTCTTTTTCAAGATGTTATAACACACACTAAGACAAAATGATATGTTAATCACAAAACATATGATGTAGTTCCCCTTTCCACATTATCTTTGTTGTGAAAGTGTTAGCATATGTAGTGTTGAGTTTGAGGATTAGGGTATATTGGTGTAGTTAAAGTGTTTTGTGGTTTATATGTTGAGAAATTGATGCTAAACTTAGATTTATATTTTAAAATCATGATTATAAATTTTTAAAAAATTTTCACATATTTTAAAAATAATTTTAAATACCCAGAAACATAATTTCTCTTCTTTTTTTAATAGCCAACGATTTGATATAAGATCAAAGGCCCATAATCCACCATCCATCTATCCTCGTCCTCTCTTCCTATTGGTTGATTATTTTAAGGCAAGGATTCTAATCTTGTCCGTGCGTAAATCTTAATCTAACGGTTCACAATTGTTTTTTTCTTTTATCTCCTTCCTTCTCTCTCAGAAAGAACCCCCACCGCAACCTAGGTTACAGAGTTATCTCAAACAACCGCAATTCTCTCTGTGCCACCACGAGCCCACTTCGACCCACCACTAATCACTGTCTACACATCACCATTCCATCTCAAACAACCATGAATCTCTCTTAAGCAACCTCGATTTCACTCTCTGGGTTTCCATCGAACTCATCCATATCAAAAGGTCTGCGCCCTCTAACGCCTAAACCCTAGATTTAACTCATCCTTATGATTATTATACATTTCTCTAATTAAAAAGGTAACAACTCTTAACAGATCCTTAAAGATTCGAAGCCTTAGAGATCTGGGTTTGGAACTTCTACAAAGGTCAGAGATATTCGATTTCCATTTATTCTTCTTCAAATATCATTTTCGATTTATTATTTCTTCTTCAAATTATGTGTATTGTAACCACATAGATCTATCTAACTACTGTTAAGTTTTCATTTTAAGTTAAGATATTCATAATCAAATATCAATTACAGTTCTAACTTGTGTTAACTTTACAGTCTAGAAATCTAATGGAAGGAAGGAAGATCATCGTATGTGCTCTGCCGGCATCTGGAGTGAGACCACAACTACTCCAAAAACAAAAACCACAACAAGAAGCACTCAACACAGAAAAACAACGAGGACAGTCCTCGGGTGGGAATGATGTGGAGGAGATAACCAGAGTAGAGTTCAGGGGCGGGAATGATGTGGAGGAGATAACCAGAGCAGAGTACAGACGCTCTCTTGGCTACTTGACACGCATTGAGGAACCTGAAGAAGACATCGACCCAATGTTCAGAAACTCGTCTCTTATGAGACACATACGACAAGCACAAGGACAGTCCTCACGAACCAAGTCTGGCCGTCATTACTAATTGTTGTTTATGTATGTTGTTTATATATGTGTTTCTCTGCTATATGATTAATCAATTGTCAGCATCATAATGCTTTTCTCATATTTCTATTTTCGTTACAATTACTAAAAAATCTTATTTTCATTTCTCCTTTTTCCAATATTTTGCATTTCAATAACCCAAAAAATAAAAAAAAAAATCAGTAAATCAAATCAACAAATGTGTCAATATAGAAAAAAATCGTATATTCACTGTTAGCTATGAATATAAACTTCCTAGCACGAGATAAATGCTGTATTAAAATTTTCAATGGCATACGTACATTGCTATTACAGGATCAAAAATACTGAGTTACAAAAACGTAATCCATGACAAAAAATAATTGTCATAAGATAATATTTTATGGCACACAGAAAGTGCCACATAAATATTTAAAATAGCTAAAACCAGTCGCTATAAATAAGTTTAATATAACACAACAAAAATGCTATAATATCTCTAAATTGTTACAGCACGCGAAAAACGCTACGCTAGGAGGGGGGTCTATTATAGCTGCGGCTTTCACGGCGTTCTTCGAAACGCTATGAAAACGATATGATAGCGTTTTTCGGGTGCTAATAATACACATATTTGTTGTAGTGAGCGTAAGAGGAAGGAAAAAAAAAACAAATTGTGTGGTTCTCTTGCGTTTGGAGGTCAGTAATTGTGTAAATTCAAATTTCAAAATTAGAGACCCAAAAATTTAAAGCTAATAACAAACTCTACAAAGACCACACAGATTTCACTAAAAACAAAGCAAACAAACTGAAAATGCAGTGCTCACATTCAGTTTGGATTGTTTTATCATCAAAACAAACCAGATGCAACTCCTGTCCTGTTATACCTCCAACAACCTAAACACCAGATCAAGAGCTTTCAAAAACCAAACCAACGATCTGAAACAGAGGAAGTGAAATCATGAATTAAAAGTAGAAAACTTTAACCGTAAGCTCAGATCCTCAAACGTAAGCTCAAATTATTTTCCATCTCCCTCAATTCTCTCAACCGCTTGTTCTATCTCATTCCTAACAATATCATAAAAAAATAAAACATAAACAGACCACAGACAACTCCCAACAACACTTTACAAAGAAAACTTTACTAAGAGTAAGTGATGCTTTGTACATACCAGGAGCAAGGCGTTGAGTGGCTTACCAAATATTAAGGAGTAATTATTTTTCCAGAAAACTGTATACAGAGGTAAAGTGATGGAACTAAAACTAAATGACCTTGCTAACTACTCCTCTTCCCCGAAGGCGATGAAGAGCTCTGGTGGTTCTAGTGAGAGAATTTTCGTGAATCTACCAGTCTTATATAGTGAGTAAGGAGAGAGAGGAAAGCTGAAAAAATTAATAAGGAGTAAAGGATTTGTAACCAGTGAAAGTGTTGGTTTGCAGAGGCATCGAAGCGGAAGAACACCAAGGAGGAGGGATTGGAATCGGCTTAGCATTGAAAAGGGGCGAGAGAAAAGTGATTCGGTGATGTGTTAAATGACTTATCATTTTAGAGGTTTCTGATTGGCCTGAATTTTCAATCTGATGAATTTTAAATCTAACATGGATAGGCTAAAAACTCTTCCTATAAGGGTTTAGATAAGGCATCTTAATGAAAATAAAAAATCTTAATGTATGCTATGCCCGGGTTATTGACATCTAAACTATTAAAACCGAAGTACAAAATTGAATAAACACTAATTTTTCTCTAATATTTACATTCTCATGCCACTGATTTGAAAAATGATTATTTAATAATGTTCCTAAATTGCTGCCTCAATTAGTGGTAACCATATATGTTGGGATGATACACATATATTCCTCCAATCGTATTAGCTTTTAACTTCCTTTTTTAGTTATGAATATGTTTCTATGTAATATAAACTTTTAACATAACTTAACCAACCATTTTGTTTTAATATACCACAGATATAATAGGTCAAGCTAATACATACGATCTGAAAAAAATAAGACATACGAACTGGAAAAAAATAAGACATACGAACTGTTAGCAAGTCTATAACTATTGTTTTTCTTTTCTTTTATGACAAAAGTCTATAACCATTCTGTTAAATATTTTCCATATATTGAACAATACATATATTTTTTACATAATTACAATTTAATGCCACTATTCTAAACACATTAGTTTTATGCATCCACTAACTCCTTACTTCGCTAAACCATGTGTTTGCTATACCTTTCTATTAATTACATTTTGACAGCCTACCTTATATTATTCAAAACCAAACCAAAGAAACCAATAATCAGTTGTTAATATATTCGCTAGATTTTAGCATTAACTGTTTCATCATCATTTAAGGTGAGCATATAAGATACCTTAATATTTTCTAATTAATTAATCATAAAGCATATTCTCAAATATATTAGGTTTACATATCTGGTTCAAATATATCAGTTTTAAAAATGCCCCAATATATTGATAGTTTTATAAATCTATCCCAACACGAGCCCTTTAGTGGGTTTACATATTTATATAAACTATATTAGACCAAACCAAAACCGGGACAAATATGGGGTCCCCAATCTTAAAAAGTAATAGACATGGATGCTCTTAGAATAAAGAAAATAGTGGGCATATTATATGTGAATATATTTGATATAATAATATTTATATATATAATTAGTCTTATAGTATTATATTTTTAATTTAAATAGTTTAGATATGCATAAAATATATTCATAAATTATATTAAAAATTGATTTGTAGTATATTTAGATTTATATATTTAATTTTTGTTTTTTTTGTCACAACCAACTTCATTCATTCAATTTAGTTTGGTGGAGGAATTAACTCTTCCACAACCACATCTTGTTCAAACATAAGCAAAGCACGCTTAGCTAATATATCCGCAGAAAGGTTTTTTAGCCTAGGAATCCAACTAAAGAAGATGCATTCAAACTCTCTCGCCATCACCAAGATATCCGCTACAATTCTATAAAGTTTCAGAGGCGGAGTCCTACTGATGATAGCTCTGATTATCTGTGCAGAATCAGACTCAAAACTCACTGGTTTCCATTCATGAGAACGGCAGGCCGTCACCGCATCACGGAGTGCTAATCCTTCTGCTACAAGCGCCGAAGGGATGAAACCGGTGCTTCGTGATCCTTGGATACTCTGTTCTCCTTCTGTCACAATCCAGCTGAGACCCGCATTATGCGTTCTTGCAGACCACGCCGCATCCCATTTCGCTATCAGTACAGTCCGCGGGGGAGGGTCTAGGGGGGATCTCATATGGCGCTTCTCCAAATTCCCTTGTGCCGATTCCCATTCTTTAGCTGCTACTATGGCTTGAGATAGAGTATCAGCCGGATTCCCGGCATAGTTTTCAAAGACGTGCTTGTTACGAGCTTTCCACATGAACCATAGGATCCACAGAACCAGTGGGGTAGTAACGATCCCTGTTGGGGAGAGACACTTAAGGGAGTGGAGATCCGTCCAATCTGCTCTTAAATCTATCAATCCGCTAATATCAAAGGTGCCTTCGAGGGGTGCGTGATTCCACACTGCTCTTGCAAAGGGACAATGAAACAGAAGATGATTGATATATTCCGAGCCTCCACAACGTTTGCAGGTTGGGGTCACATTTATATGGCAGGCGATTAACCTTTCCCCCACAGGTAAGATCCCCTTCAAGCTTTTCCAAGTTAACATCCTGATCTTCGGTGCCACTTTTAACTCCAAACCGTCTTCTTCCGGTCAAACTCAGTGGTTGCTTCATCTGCCAGAATTCTTCTCTAACTTCTGCCATGGCCGTATGATACCCAGATTTCACCGAGTAAATCCCATCCTTAGTTCCTAGCCATTTCATAGCATCTGCTGCCCCTCTTTTGCTAGGCTGCAGCAGTAAAATCTGTTCCTCTTCAAAAGGGAGAATAGTTTGGATGAGAGGTCTGTTCCATTCCCCAGAAACAGGATCGATGAGGTCCTTTACCGCCAGGTAGATCGTTGCATAAGTAGCTGGTCCCATTGGTCGGCTCGGTGAATCCAAACTCATCAATGGATCTTTCCAGATCGAAACGACAGACCCATTGCCAATCACCCACCCCATGTTTTTGTTCAGAAGATCACGCCCTGCTAGAATGCTATTCCATCCATGAGAGGCTGCACTCGGAGCTTTGCACGTGGGTAGGTTCCCGTCGGGGCAGTACTTAGGGAAGAGGGTCCTTCCTAGCAGTCTGTCGGGGTTCTCCAGGAGCCGAACGCTAATTTTTGCCAAAAAAGCCTCATTAAAGGCTTGAATATCCCTTACTCCCATCCCTCCATAGCCTTTTGGGAGTGTCAATTTGTCCCAAGATATCCACGCCAGCTTGTGTTTCCCGTTACCACCGTCCCACCAGAATCGAGTCAATGCTGACTGAATCCGGTTGCATAGAGACCGGTAGCTTAAAGCATGACATGGCATGAGAATGTATAGGGGCGAGCACACTCTGCATCATTACTAATTTACCCAATGTCGATAGGTGTCGGTTCAACCAGCTACTCACTTTTTGCTTTATCCGGTCCACCAAGGACGAGAATATATTCTTCTTGCGACGTCCAAAGTGTTCAGGCAGACCGAGATATTTAGCATTCCCACCTTCTTTGAGTATTTTGAGTTCTTGGTGCACCCGGTGTTTGAGAGTTGCAGGCGCCTTGCGGGAGAATGCTATGGAGGACTTGTCCTTGTTTACCATTTGACCCGAAGCTTGTTCGTAGGTAGTCAGGATCGATTGGAGTGCCGCAGTTGATTCCTTACTAGCATCAAGGAAGAACATGGTGTCATCCGCAAATAAGAGATGAGTAATTCAGGGACTCCCCCTGGATACTTGAATCCCATGAATGTATCCCTCTGCTTGTGCTTTGTTATAGAAACCCGAGAGCACTTCGCTACATAATATGAAGATGTAGGGAGAGAGGGGGTCACCTTGGCGAATCCCTCTGCTCGGTATAACCTTTCCTCTAGGCGAACTGTTGATGAGGAAGGAGTATGTAACAGTCGAGATGCACTGCATGATCAAACCAATCCAGAAATGGTGAATTCCGAGTGTCTCAAGCACATCAATGATGAAATTACATTCTAGGCGGTCATAGGCTTTGCTCATGTCAGTTTTTATCGCCATCGCCACTCTCTTCTCAGCTTTTGAAGTCTTCAGCGTGTGAAGCACTTCATGAGTGATGAGAATATTATCTCTTATAGCTCTACCAGGGACAAATGCCGACTGATTCTCCGAGATCAGCTTTCCCATCAGTGGTTGCAGTTTTCGTTGAAGGATTTTGGTGTAGATCTTGTAGTAGACATTGCACAAGGCAATTGGTCTATAATCCGATACTCGCTGCGGGATTTTAATTTTCGGGATAAGGCAGACATGCGTGTTGTTGATGTCCATCGGAAGCTTCCCTGTTCTGAATGCCTCCTGAATCTCCACCACTATATCAGGACCAACTTCATCCTAGTAGGTATGGTAAGAGCTTGCGGAGAAGTCGTCCGAGCCAGGGGCTTTCTCACCGTTTATTGCAACAACGCTTCTTTAATCTCCAGCTGCGAGGGAATGGCAATCAGAGACTCATTATCCTCTCGAGTGATGACCGGTGACATGGCTTCGCGCACTGTCTCTGAGCTGTCCCCGGGGTTCGAAGTGAACATGGCATCAAAATAAGAGGCAATCATCTATGCTATTTCAGGTTCCTTGTACACTGTTTTTCCTTCACCATCCTCCAGTACATTAAGAGCATTCGCCCTACGCCTATTTTTGGTCGTCGCATGAAATAAACCCAAATTTCGATTCCCTAGTTGGAGCCAAAGCAAACGGCTCCGCTGTTTCCAGAAGGCCTCTTCCGCCAGGTTTGCCTCATCAAGGCTAGCATTTATCTCTTTGATCAGAGCTGTGTCATTGTTTGGGTCCGTTAATTCTTCCTCTAGCTCTTGCTTCTTAAGCTCAATGAAGGTTTTGCTGTTGAGGTGCTGGCGTATGTTCCATTCAGCAATCGCTCTTCTTGTTGACGACAGTTTGTCCATGATTCTCCCCGGTGGAGCGTGAGCCCATAAGTCTTTAATCAGCTGCTTGGCCTCCTCATTTGAATTGAGGCGTCGGTCGTATCAAAATAATCTTTTCCTCTTCATCACTGTAGGGTCCAAAAAGGTCAGTAGAGGTTTATGGTCCGACCCTTCGTACTCCAAATAATGACATCGCGCTGTTGGGTAATTCTCTGCCCAGGAGCTGTTTGCAACCGCCCTGTCCAGTCTACACCCCACAAAATGAGTGCCTCTTTGTCCTCTCTAAGACAAGGGATCCCCCGAGTGATGGAGATCATAGAGGTCTCCTTCCGCAAAGAAGGTTCTAAGGTCCGAGAATGAGCTCTCATCTCTATCTTGTCCCCCAACCTTTTCATCCCTTGAGAGCAGGTCATTAAGGTCGCCTGTTAAAAACCAAGGATCATCCCGTGATTCCGCGGATTCTAGGAGCTGATTCCAAAGCATTACGTAATTTTCTGTCAGTATTGCCATAAACAAAACTCGAACATAAAGTTTTTCCTTGATATTCTATCATTGTCTCCACTACATTGGCGCTAGAATACAATACTGTAAGCTTCACTTTTGAATTCCAAAAAAGAGCAAGGCCTCCAGCGCCATGTCCTACTGGTGGTACAAGATGATATACCTCATAATCGAGTTGATTGCACTTTTAGAGCACGACGTCATTGGGATTGATAAAGAAGAGAATATCTGGTTTGAATTTCCTAGATATCTCGTTGAGACGATGAATCCGAGGATTCCCCAACCCTTGACAGTTCCAGCTTGCTATCGCTAAGGAACTGGAGCCGACGGGGTTCGAAAACCCGTCTTCTTCCTTGTAGCTTTCGGGATCAAGTTGCCAATAGGGGTGTTGTCGGATGATTGAGGTTGGTCTCCTGACTTTGTAGGTCTTGATGTGTCAAACCTCTACCTCTCTTCGCCTTTTCACCCCCCCCCCCCCCCCCCCGTGTATCCTCATTGGATATCTTACGACGGCAGGTAGATGGTTTCGTTGATTGCACTCTCCTTTTAGTACCTGCGCCTTTCCCAATGGTTGGGCTTGCTGGGATCGTTACCTTCCTTGGAGGTCTGCCCGGTTTCCTTTTAATCGGAGCACTTGCTGTCTTCGTCTTTGGGGAAGCCCCCGGGTTATTGGTCCCTATACGGAGCGTGGCTGAGGTTCTAGTGATTTTGTCCGGGGACTGTGATAGTTCTCCAAGTCGTTGGGAGATTGGAATTCTGCGTTCTGAAGTACTAAGGTCCAAACATTTTTCTTTACTCCCTTTAGAATCCTTGGGAGGGAATGGAGGACCTAGTCTTTGAGAAGCATTAAGCCTTTCAGGTGTAGTCTCCAGCAGCATCGCCCTTTGGTCCGCAGCATTAGCTAATGTAGCTCGAGCTATTTTCATAGTTGTCGCCTCCAACTGACCACGCTCTTCAGCACATCTCGCTCTGTCTTCTCTGATCGTTCGTTATGTCGGGTCAGAGGTTTTATTATATTGAATTATAGCGTCTCTTGCCTCTCCTCTGGCTTCTATCAAGACACTTTGCGGAATTCCATCGTATTCGGTGGGTTGGGGAATCCCGCGGTCCGCTATAGTGTGATTGTACTTTGAAGCACTAGAACCTGCGTCTCGCGGCTCAATGGTTGTTTTTGAGACTTCCCTATAGTAGTTCTTTGCTGGGGGGCCTGGAAGGGATCGATGTATGGGGTACTCTCTAGAGTCTCGAGAGTAGTGATCATTATTAGCTCTAGCTCTCTCCCTTGAGTGTAAGGCACGGCGGTGGGAACCTCTCTCCTGCCATGATTGGTTTTGAGACTTGTATTCTCTACTGGTTGTGTGTCTCCTAAACTCATTGCCTCTCTCCCTAGTGGTGTCGTGGTTGTTTGCGGAGAATCGAAAGGGCTCGTGGAGAGCAGTTTCAGGACCTCGCAGGCTCCTGCGGATGTCTTTTGAAGTTGTAGAGATTCCTCTACTACGTTCTGAAACTTGGTTTGAGTTCAAACCAGAAGTTGTCTTCTCCACGCTTTGGTTTGTTTTTAGAGCTCGTTCCTCCGCGCGGGCTACAAAACACTCTTTTAGTTCATGGTCCAAACGCATAAATTTAGTAAAGTGTTTGTTCAGCCTCTCATAGACCAGGGTAATGTGTACTCGTCGCCATTGGGGTATTCTACCATCAATTTGGTGATTAACGGGAGGTGGCCGTCGACATGTACTCGCATTTTTGCGGACAGTGATGTTATTTCCGCTTTTTCGTAGAGCCCAATGTCCTGACCAATGCATTTGATCGTCTCTTCTGTCCATAGATGAACTGGGAGGCCGTGAACTTTAATCCAAAAAGGAATCAGGGATGGGAATGTTGGGGAAATCGTTGGCTCCCAACGCTGAAGAATAATCAGCCACCGAGCATAGTGGAATGGTCGCTGTTCCAGAACCGACAGGAGATCAGACTCCAGCTAAAACTGGAATTGGAACATTCCATTCCCTAGGTCCGCCCCGACAGGCTTGAACTCTGTCTTCCAATGCTCTGTAAAGAAGGGGATCAGGGACCATACCTTCTGAACCCGCTTGTTGGTGACTCGTCCGATAAGAGTTAATGAGTGTTTTCGAAGCAGATCTTGGTTATCCGGAAGCGAAGCTTTGACTCTAGCTAGTCGAGCCGGTTGTTGGGTGGTTTGGTCCACCCCCTATCATTTCCCCGCAGATGACAGTTGCCGGTGAGCCATGACGGAAAGAAATATTTCTTTAAGGTTGTCGTGTTACTTCACAGTGATTTCACCAGCTAAATCGAGGGATTCCCCTGAGATATTAGCTTCTGTAATGAGATTATTGACTCGGACAGAGTATAGTGGGGTCGTCTCTCTCGTGTAGGATAAAGAAGCTAGGATTAACCAGGAATCCCTAGTATCCAGCTAGAGATCCTTAACTTGAGCTAAGCTAGATGGTTTCAGGGAGACACAACGCATCTCCACTGGTCGTTGATGGAGTGGGGAGCAACCCATTGGAGTACATTCTGCAAACCTTTCGGAGAAGCACGTCGCACCGCTGGACCCTCCGACCAAAGTCGGGGGCTGAACCCGGTGGATAATGCGAGGTTCGGCGGATGGACCGGAGAAAAAACTCAGAGAAGAAAGAAATTTGACAAAGGAGTAGAAAGTTGGTGAACTTTTTTCCCTAGAAAGGTGAAAAGTCGGACCGATATCAATATCTAATTCAAGTATTTGATTACTTTTACGGATCCCGATTCGGAACCGGATATTTGCGGATATTATAATGTCTAGACATATATCCGCAAGGTACATATCCGAATACTTTTTTAAAAACACATCTGAATCCGAATACTATAATCACGGATCCAGATATTCTAAAATTTTCAGATATAATATGTCATATACCTTTAAATTTTATATCACTAATTAAAAAAATATATATATTTATAAAAAACTTAGAATATACACCCGCTCGGGCGAGCGGGTCAAGCTCTAGTAAATTATTAATTTCAGTTATGTCTATATTATTTTATTTTATTTGTATTTGAGTATGTACAATTTTGTACATACAGTGAACTTTACAAAAATTTAAATAAAAAATGAAACTTAAATGATTAGAATGCATAAATTAAATAATAATAGAACATGCATATCATGCTATTTGAAATATTATTACATCTAAAAGGTAAAATTATAAGCTTTTCATATTTGTTTTTTGTCACATTCGTTGATTCTTTCTTATATATTTCTGTTTTTGAGATGTATGATCTATGGCTTACATTTTTGTTTTATGATTTATGGCCTCCAGTCCACCATGGCCATCAAACACTCCACA
Organism: Hirschfeldia incana; assembly: GCA_026261945.1. Taxonomy (NCBI): domain Eukaryota; kingdom Viridiplantae; phylum Streptophyta; class Magnoliopsida; order Brassicales; family Brassicaceae; genus Hirschfeldia; species Hirschfeldia incana. The sequence goes on from JABCMI010000030.1 coordinate 2,374,239, forward strand.
GCAAGCACTTGACAATGAAAAGTTGAAGGATCAAAACTGACCCGATAAGTTATGCAGATGCATTCATCCTCCATGGTTTCATGGCCTGAATGTCAGCAAAACTCTCTGATTGTACAGTTGCAAAATATCACTGGTGGATTCTTCAATGGCCCTGTTAATATACACTGTTAATGTTACTACATAATATTCACAGAACAAACAACAATATTGCCCAACTAACTCAACAGAACAAATCACGATCAACAATTGAAATGGCAACCAAGTCGTCCTTGTAACAATGCAACATTAACAAGTATTAATAGCTTGAGTAGATTTTGACCCGTGTTTACAATGCGCAGATTAATTTCTTTTTTTTAATTGACAAATATTAATTAAATGTCATATTTTGATCCGCGCTTTCAAAGTGCATATTTATGTTTGGTGAAAACTTTAAATAATCAAATTTATACAACCTGTTTTGTATATGCATTTATATAACCCGTCTTGTATATGTATTATACGTTTGATTAAAACCATATTGTATATGTATTTTAGGTACTTAGAATATAAAATCAATATAAATACTTTTATAGTTTTGATCAGTGTTTTGAAATCAGACTTGGATCCGCGGTTGAGCCAGTAAATCCAGTGATCAAAGATAAATCCAATTTGAGTTATGTGAAAAAAAAAATTAAAAACCCAACAAAAACCACTGAAACCGGAACCCGGTTACTGGTTAAACCATTTGTTGTAATAGTAATTGTTAAAAATTACTATTATCATGTTTCATTTTAATGACTATTTATGTTTAAAAATTTAAAATTCATTTTGAATGAATTAAGCTTGTATAACTCTGATGAATTAATTTTATTATGTGGTTAATTTTTTAATAAAAATAAAACTTTAAATGAAAAAAAAACATTTTTATGAATGCTTAAATTATATTAATAAGAGAAAAAAATTATGTGTTTAATTTTTGTTCACTACACAAAATATTAATAATGATTAAAAAAAGTTATTTGAACTTGGACTCAATGGACCAAATGAAAAAAAAATGTGAGAATTGGATATGATTTCTTAATCGGACCAAATGGCCCAAGAGATATCTAATGTGGGCAGTGGGATGGATCCATAAAAATAATAGCCCAATATAAATGTGTTATTAATATTACTTGATTGTCCTTAATGAAACATGCAATGTTAGTTTTAAAAAATATATATATTTAGTAAAAAAATCTTGTACTTTAATAGTATAGATTAATGGTCTTAACAATATATAATATGCATTTCACCTCTTTCAACAAAAGCACAAGATAAACATCTTAACTCGTATTGTTAAAAAGACTCTCGGTGAAATGCGAAAGAGAGAGACAATATTGTGCTACAAAAAAGTCAATATGAGCCCTTATGCAGAATTGATCATTAGCGGTATGAATCTCATATATTCATTGTCAAATAAACATAAATTTCTAAGTGTACTAAATTAATCATAAGTAGAAGCTCTGAAATAATCAAAAGATATGTTAAAAGCATTGAATAAGTCCCAAAACATCGATAATAGAACTTGGTGGAATGGTTAAAGATGCAAAAACACACAAGATATAAGAATTAGCACTTCTTATTAGATTTAGAAACTCTCTCAAAACTAAATCAATGTGTTTCGCTTAAGGGATGCAACATCTCTGCAACTCCTTATATAGGTCGAAGCTACATCTTAACCTAATAATAATATGGAAACATTCCTAATCTCGATATGTTTTCCTTTTTCCTTAACCCATCAAACTTCACTTTAATGAGTTAACTTGCTCCTCAAGTTAATTGGAATTATCCAACATTCTCCCCCTTAATTCCAACTTGAATCTTGGGCTTGTTGATCTCTTGAACTCCAATGAACTTGCGCATCTCATTGAACTTGATTCTTGCCAACGGTTTTGTGAGTATGTCTGCCTTTTGCTCCACTCCAGGTACGTGCTTCACTTCGATCAAATCGAACTCCACACATTCTCGAATGAAATGGTACTTCGAGAGTATGTGTTTGCTTCTCCCATGAAACACTGGATTCTTGGTGAGAGCAATAGCTGATTTATTGTCAATCTTTAACACGACCTTCTTGTCTGTTTTGCTCATGATCTCCGCCATTAACTCCTTCAACCATATTGCTTACATTGCAGCTTCTGTAGCAGCCATGAACTCCGCCTCACATGAAGAAAGTGCCACAGTGGGTTGCTTACACGATGTCCATGTGATAGGCGATGTTCCAAGGTAGAACATATGCCCTGTCGTGCTTCTTCCATCATCAACATCCATGTTATGACTGCTGTCACTGTAACCTGTAATCTCTGATGTTCCATCGCGTTTGAAGAAAAGACCATACTCAGTGGTGCCCTTTATATATCGCAGTAGATGCTTCACCGCTTGTCCATGGCTCTCTCTTGGACTTTGCATATATCTACTTAATACACCGACCGAGAATGCCAAGTCTGGTCGAGTATGAAGAAGATACCTTAAGCATCCTATGGTGCTTCGATACGATGTTGCATCAATCTCAGGCTCCTCCTCTTCCTTCGATATTTTCAAACTCGTATGCATCGGAACATGAGTTAGATTGCATTAGTCCATCTCCGTGTTGACGAGTATACCTTTCGCGTATCCTCCTTGTTTGATGCGAATGCCATCAGCTCCTTGCGTTACTTCTATTCCAAGATAGTATGTAAGCTTCCCGAGGTCTGACATCTGAAATCTTCTTGACATATCGTCCTTGAACTGTTTGATAACCTTGAGCGAAGTCCCCGTTACAAACAAATCATCGACATAGATGGCTACGATGAGAAGCTCCCCCTTCTCTCTCTTTTGATATACTGCAGGTTCCTAGGTACACTACGTGAACTCCATCTCCTTGAGGACACGATAAAGTTTGATGTTCCAAGCTCTCGGAGCTTGAGTAAACTGTATAGTGCTTTGCTGAGTTTGTACATGTGATCCTCCTTCCCTTTCTCCATAAAGCCTTCAGGTTGAGTCACGTATACATCCTCGTTTAAGTCTCCGTTCAGGAATGTTGTCTTGACATCTAAGTGATGGATTTCCCATCCATTAGATGCTGCCAATGCCAGGAGTAGTCGAATGGTTTCTATCCGAGCAACTGGAGCAAATACTTCTTCAAAGTCTATGCCATGTTGTTGTAAATACCCCTTCGCGACTAACCTTGCTTTGTATTTGATCACTGTTCCATCTGCATTCCTCTTGATTTTATAGACCCACTTCAATCCTATTGGTTTAACACCAGCAGGCTTCTTTACGAGCTTCCAAGTCTTGTTTTTGATGATAGATTCGATCTCTGCCACCATTGCATCGATCCAAGCTTGTATTGATGCAGCTTCGATGTAACTTTCTGGTTCACCATCGATGGTGAGCAATAGTCTACCACCTTCAACTTCAACGAGTAGAATGTAATCATCAAAACGTTTTGGTTTTCTGATGTTACGACCATATCTCGATGTTACATTCTGGTCTTGGTTTGCATCGTTGTTCTCTTCTACTTGATCTTGTTCACCTGCGTCTACAGCTTCTTCTTCTTCATTATTGTTTTGCTCTTCGTGGTGTGGGTGATCTTGATGCTCATCACCATCTCCTTCTTCTATAACATCGATATGAGGAAGCTTGAATGTTCCCGGTTCATCGTTCGTAGTTGTTGTTGTTGTTGTACACCAATCTCAACTCCTCTTCTCATCAAAGATTACGTCTCTACTAACAATAGTCTTCTTCGTGATAGGATCATAGAGCCTATAAGCTTTCGATCCAGGCTCTGTCCCGAGATTGATCACCATCCTTGATCGATCATCGAGTTTTCTGAGATGTGGAGCATTTATCTTTGCAAAAGCGATGCAACCGAAGATTCTAAGATGCTCAATGTTCGGCTTCTTAACAAACAAGCCTTCGTATGGAGTTTTGTTCTCTAACGCCTTCGTAGCGATGCAGTTAATGAGATATGTTGAATGACGTACTGCTTCTCCCCATAGCTGATTAGGAATCTTCATTGCTTTCATCAAGCTCCTTGTCATCTTCATTAGTGTTCTATTTCTTCTCTCGACAACACCGTTTTGTTGCGGCGTATACGGTGCAGTGAGATGTCTAGTTACACCGTTTTCTTCACAAAATGAATGAACTCAGAAGATGTGAACTCTCCTCCTCTATCGGTGCGAAAAGTCTTGAGTTTTAGCTTCGTTTGATTCTCCACGTACTCCTTAAACTTTTTGAACCGATCGAACGCTTCACTCTTCTCTCTTAGCAGCATCGTCCACATGTATCTTGAGTAGTCATCGATTAGGACGAATACATATCTATTGTTTGATGGTGTTGATGGTGATATCGGGCCACACAAGTCACCATGTACGAACTCCAATGCGTGTGTTGCTCGATACTTCGCTTTCGATGGGAAAGACTTTCGGGTTTGCTTCCCAACTAAGCAAGCGCTGCACACATCTTTCTCGTGTATCACCTGAGGCATTCCTACTACCATATCCTTGTCTACCATATTCTTCATGACTCCAAAGTTCACATGTCCGAGCCGCGCATGCCACATCTATGTAACATCAGTTTCTTGTATTTGAAGACACTTCAGATATTCAACCTCCATTGGCGTCTTGTACAATCGGTTTGGTGACCTTGAGACTTGTACTAATAGCCTTCCACGAGGATCTTTCAACATCAGTAAGTCTTCTCTCATATTAACTTCACAACCCATCTCGGTTGCTTGTCCAAGACTTATGATATTGTGTTTGAGTCTTGGGATGTAGTAGATATCTTTGAGTGCTCTTCTCTCTCATGTTTTTCCGATGAACGTGATCGAACGTTTCCCAACAATATCCACGTTTGATCCATCACCGAATTTGACTTTGCCTTTGATGCTCTCATCTAGGTTTGAGAAGAACTCTCTCTTGTCTGTCATATGGTTACTTGCACCATTGTCAAGGTACCATATACTTGTATTTCCATCACACTCATCAAACCTTTTAGGAAACACTTTCTCTTCATTGAGAAATACTACTTCGTGCATGTATAATGCATCGGCTTCTTGTGTTTCCGTTAGGTTAGCTTCTTCTCTTGGTCGTGTAGGACAATGTGACACGAAGTGCCCCATTGTCGCATCTCCAACATTTAACTTTGGAGTAGTCCTTATTGGTCTTGTCTGAAGCTTCTCCTCCTTTGTTATGACCATCAGAACCATTGGACCTTCCTCGTCCTCTTCCCCTTCCACCATAACCTCTACCTCTGCCTCTTCCTCGCGAGTTGGTATGGCTGCCACGACCTTGCACACCGTTCTTTACAAACATTAGCTTCGTTTGATCTTCATCCTGGGTTCCTTCTTTTATGTGTTCTTCGAAAGCCTTCAATCTCCCAACGATGTCTTCGAACCCCATTGAATTTAGATCCAAAACTTGTTCTAACGAAGCTACGATGTGAATGAACTTCGTTCTTGGAAGTCCCTTCAAAAAATTATTTACCATCTTTGGTTCTTCAATTATCTCACCTAACACAGCTGCTCTCGATGCTAAGCCTGAAAGTTTTCCTGCGTAGTCATCCACTGTGTATGTGTCTGCCATCTTCAGCTTGTCAAAACTCAGACATCAAAGTTTGTAACCTCGCTTCTCTCACACGATCAGCACCTAGGTTACGGGATTTGATAGCTTCGCAAATCTTCTTCGATGTATCATGTTCTCCAATCTGAAGTATTAGCGCCTCCGGAACTGATTGAAAGATAAGAGTTATCGCCGTATTGTTCTTCTTTGCATTGTTACTCCCTGGATCAATCATATCCCAAACTTCGTATAAACGATGCATCACTTTCATGCGCATCGACCATACAGTGTACTTGGTCGATGTTAGCATCGGACATCGTATGTCCTTTTTCATCTCAAGACCTTTATCACGTCCTTGAGAAGTAACATCGTCTCCCATGTTTTTTAATCTTATTACAACTCCTCTTGTAAACGACCTTCGAAACCTGGAGCTCTGATACCAATTAAAGATGCAAAAACACACAAGATATAAGAACTAGCCCTTCTTATTAGATTTAGAAACTCTCTCAAAACTAAATCAATGTGTTTCGCTTAAGGGATGCAACATCTCTACAACTCCTTATATAGGTCGAAGCTACATCTTAACATAATAATAATATGGAAACATTCCTAATCTCGATATGTTTTCCTTTTTCCTTAACCCATCAAACTTCACTTTAATGAGTTAACTTGCTCCTCAAGTTAATTGGAATTATCCAACAATGGTTACCCTTGATATGTTTTGCTTGCTGGAAACTATCTGTGGAATTTCATATACCAATAAATTTATTCCCTTCACCTCGTCCTGGTTTCTTATGGTGGTCGTGAGAACGTGATAAGAAATTATTGGTCAAGATCCCGTCATTGAACCTGCTTAAAGTTCTTCAAAATAGGAATGGCCTTTTATGTTTAGAATTTTCAAACAAATAACAATAAAACTATATGAGATCAGACAGATTTATGCAAGTAAATGGGGGGGGAGATATTAGAGTGAGAGGGTCAAATTATGTTATCATAAAGTTACGTTAAGGTATCCATTCTGATGCATATCAGACGCTAGCCAAACACCAGTACAAATTGAACTCTGGAACATCACTTTTCTTGAAACAGCTAACCTATAACTTCACAATTCCCAAAGAGATAATGGTTTAGGATTTAAGAAATTTGAAGTTCAAAATATCTAAGATCTAACAAACGATGAGTCGTTTAACAATTTGAAGTAAATGATTTTTTAACCACATCAATGCTTCTCATGTCGTATATTTCCACTTTTTCCTTTTGTTCTTGTTCTAAACCAAAGTGTGAGTTTGATGTCATTTTAAATTCAGTCACTTATCTTCTTGGTGGAAGGAGAAGGAGAATCATTGAAAAATCTTTTGCTACCGAAAGCAGAGTGACATCAAACTTCAGAGACAAATTTGATATGCGATCTCAAAGCAACAACTAAAAACATCAAAAGTCTGAACCAGCGCTTACGGGATAAAAATCACAAACAAAGATAAAATCTATATTCTATAATATACATTTAGAATGGAAAATTATATATAGGGTAGAAGATGTAAACGCATTTTCTAAGAGATAAACCTAAATTAATAGTGATGAAACTTTAAGATTGACTTACATGAACGTAGATATCGGATAAGGTAGATGGTTTGTGAATGATAGGATTTAATCCATGTCTTGTCTCCGATCTAGAATGGTCAAATCTTAAACATATATGCAAAACAATGATCATAAAATGCGTAGCCGTAAAGTGGTTGACTTTAATCTAGATTGAAATGATGTGTCGTTGGAGGATAATTCAATGTATAATACATCAATCTCAACTGCATGGCCTTAATAAGAGAACAAATTAAAATCTTAAAAAATGAAGATTATGTAATACTCAAGATGAAAAACGAACAAATCGGTGTCTTTGTAATCTCTATTCACTACTTCGTCTTTAACAAATCGGTTTAAATAAGGCATTAAAGAGCATATTTGTTAAAGACGAAGTAGAGAGCTGGAGTAACAGAGATTACAGAGAAACCTATTTGTTAAAGATGAAGTAGTGAAGAGTTGGAAAGATGAACAATAGTGACATGGCCAAATAAAGCTTTATTATTGGTTTATTTTATAAAGTGACTTGGACACCCTCCGCGTAGGATTTCTCTCGTTTTTGTACATTTCATGTAATGATAGAGAAGCCCATAGAAATGGTAGTAAAGTCCAGCCGCTTGGATACGAAGCCCAGTCAAAAACACAAATACACATGAAGCCCAAACGTAAAGGTAGATTCTCAAGCCTATATGACATGTTTTAATGAAATGTTCTGATTGGAGGAATTTATTAAGTGACGTGGTTAGGCTAGAATATCTCCATATCTTCGTTTTAGTATAGCTTAGATTAATGAGCAAAGATCAATTTCTCTTTTAATATAATTATTGAAATAGACTTACAATACATGTTAGTTTTATATATTGTTGTAATGAATTACCCACCCATATTTGAACATTAAACCTGTAATATTGCTACAACTCGTAGTTTGGTTGGTTAGTTGGTTGGGTTGGGTTGGGTAGTGTTTCGTAACATTTAGATCCAAAAAGAAAACAAATGTTTGGGATTAATAAGATGTGACGTGTTTGATAAGTAGTGTGTTTTAATAAAATGAAGTGGACCATGTGGTACAATATTTGCTTGTACAAAAATATATATATATGTGATATAGTCAAATCGTGTACAAAAAGATATAGGGGTAATTAAATAATAGAAGTATTGATTGAGTGATTGTTAGAGAAAGATAAGGTAACTAATTGTTAATCAAAATTTAAGGAAAGACCAAAATATTATTAGTACAATAAAAGGGTCCAAACAACTTTCATAGGTAGATTTATTAAAACTCCTTCCATTTTAATAGTATTGATTTTCAAAAAGGGATTTAAGAAGATAAATATAATTAGCCCTTGGGTTTTACAAATTTATGTTTTAGCTTTTTTTAGTTTGCTTCACATATTTTTTTTACAAAAATTAAAGATAAGCCACAAATTTGTTTTCTCCACCAAAACTGCAAACAATTTTTTTTCACCAATATCGCAACATCGAGTTTTCCGTCAAAACATGAAAATTGAGTTTTCCCTCAAAGTAAACTCAAGTTGAAATACCTAATCCACAAAAAAAGTAGAACCAATTTGTCCTACAAAAAAACTAAGTTTTCCGCTTAAATTTCAAAATTTATTTCCCGTCAAAACCATACAAAATTTCTACCGAAATCATATTTTTTTCCTAAAAAAGCGCAAAAAATCATATAAATGAATTTTCCACAATAACAAATTTTCCATCGTGTGAAACCCACAATAAAAAAATTTCCATCAAAGCCACAAAGTCAAATTTTCTCGTCAAAATCATATAAATGAATTTTCTGTTAAATCCACAAAATTAAATTATTTCTGTCAAGACTACAAAATTAAATTTTCCCACAAAAACAACAAAATGGAGTTCTCCTACCAAAACCGCAAAATTAAGTTTTTTGGCTGTAACCACAAAAATTTAGTTTCCATTAAAACCAAAAATAAAATTTTCAATCAAATCACAAAATGGAGTATTTTCAAAAAAAAAACACAAAAAAACAAAATTGAGTTTCTTACCAAAACCCAAAAGAATTGAGCTTTTCTACCAATATCGCACAATTTTGTTTTTCCGCCAAACCAAAAATTGAGTTTTTCTCCTCAAAATGTTAAGATTGAGTTTTTCGTATGATTCACAAAACTGAGTCTTGGTCCAAACTGCAAAATGTATATTTCCGTAAAAAAATGTATTTTTTTTGAAAAAAACACCCATATTCTTCTTTAAGACTCTTTCTTTGTGTAAGAGATTCACATGTAAAAAAAAGGTTCACATGTTAAAAATGAAGAAACTGTCGTTTGTTGTCCATATGCATGTGTAACGACATGTTTAGTTTACAAAGTCTGTTTAAGTTGCTGACAAAAAAAGTTACAAGGGATTTAATCCAATTTTGCAAAGTTGGTGGACTCTAAGAAGGTTAGGATTCATTTAGTGTAGAGACTGAATTTAACAGGGCTAGGTTAAGGTTAAAATCCCTATCTAGCACCTCTACTCTTGGTTAATGAATTACTAGGTGTTTTCCCGTAATTTTTCGGGTGTAAAAATTGTAGGAAAAATATATGTTGCATATAGATTGCGGTAAGTTTGGAAAAATAATTAAAATTTTTTTAAAAAATAATTTCAATTTTGAATAGTTTGCAAACTAAAGAAATACTACATTTTATAAGCGTGAATTACTTGATAATTTAATAGTACTAATCTAAGTCATGTTGCTAAAAAAATAATACTAATCTAAGTTGCTAAAAATATTTATCTTACATAGTTTTGAGCAAATGGTTAACAAACTCATGATCAGCAAATTTTGTCATTGTTCTTAAAGTTTTCCATTTCTCTTTTGAACAAATGATTAATAAATGATTTTTTTAATAAAATATTTGGGCTCTATAAGACATTAATAATTATGATACACTTTATATGTACATATAATTAATAAAAAAATTATATCGATACTATGAAAAAGAATGATTTATTATTTTATATAGTTTATAAATATAAAAATTATAAGTTATCAAAGATGGTTACTATTTCTATAAGTTGCATGCACAATTAGTTAACATAAAATCATTAATTGTAATATTATTTAGATTATTTGATAAGTGATATTAATTGATTATAGAGTTAAATTTATTTTTAGATTTAATTAAAATAAATAAAAAATAAATTTTGTCGACCAATCAAATTATAACAATTTTCTTACCTATAATTTACAGATACAAAAGTTACTTAATTGACTTCATTTCTAATATATGGAGATAAATGTTTTTAAAAAAAAATTGTAATTGATCACACATATAAGAACATGAGGATCAAACAAACATGGGAAACAAAAAACTTGGATTTCTTTTTCTTATTACACTATAAAAATTCATATCCAATATTAACTGAAGATCTGAACATCGAGTGTAAATTACTTTCAGTTAATTTTATAGGTATATGATGTTCATTCTCAGGGATGGGTGTTTTACTCGAAAATAGAACTAAACCAAACAAAAACAAATTGAGAAACAGTTGTGTAATCAAATATTCAAAATAGAATTTATATATCCAACATATTAGTGATATTTTGTTTTAAGATTAATCAAACACCTAATAATATAATTTATATTATTAAACATAAGTTAATTATTTAATTATTCAAAAAGATAGCTCTTTTTAAATCACACCATTGGTGAACATTTCTTTTTCTTCTTCTTCCTCTTCTCTTCGATCCAGCCTATGTTTCTTCTTCACACATAATAACACAAACCACTTCATCTCAAGGCGAGGAAATAGCATGGCTCATGTTTTTACGGAATTGAGTTTGGAGGAGAAGATGGCACCGTAGGGAATGACGAGGTGACGTCGTGTTTTTTTTGTAAGTTTTATTAATGTGGTTGATCTTGATTTTTTCGTTGTTATTGAAATTAGGGAAACTATAGTATGCTGAATTGCTATAGTATGAAGAAGAATAATTACTATGGGCTAGTGAATGTGTGTATAGCCACGTCTGCAAAAAGAGGAAGATGTGAAGAAGATGAACTTGCCAACTATACTGAATGTAGTGAAAAAAATTTATAGTATAGTTCGGTTATTATATTTATTTATCATTCGCAAGTAGCAAACTAAACAATATGATATGGTTCTTCTATTTTTGTACGATTTGCAAGAAATGAAATAACACTTAAATCTCTACTTTTTCACTGACATTGTCAAACATATATACTTCTTGTTAGTATTTACATATCACCTACACATGTACAATCAGTATTACTATCACCACTGATTGTTTGAAAAATTCATTATTTATCAATTTCTGTTTTACAATTCCAAGTATATTCTATAATTCATATTTATAAAGTAATTTTAATATTATATTAACATTATGTATTATTTTAGAGTTTGATAATTGGATTTAAAGTTAATTTATATATGGACTTAGGGTTTATGTTTGTGTTTAGTATTTAGAGGAAAGGGTATGTATAATGAATTTGTTTGTGGTTATATTTGGGTTTAGGGTTTATATTTGATTTAGAGTTTAAGGATTAGTATTTAGAGGGAATGGTATAATGAATATATATTTAGGGACTGAAGGTGGGGTGGGATTGGGATAGAGTAGGTGTCTTATACGATTTTGTTGATATGGAAATAGAACACTCTGGTTGTGCATATACTATTTTAATCTTTTAATATTTTGTTCCGATCTATTTGGATTTACGATTTATATTTAGATGATATATCAGAAATAATTTATAGATTGTATTTGGATAATAGTATACTGACTAAGGTATTAGATTTACTAAGTAGAGGGTTGTGTATATTATTCAGCGATTGTAGTTGGCTTTATATGTATAGTTACCAGCGGAGGTTTGTGTGATGTACTATGTCATCGAGATAGTACATCTGCAATCGAGCAGTGTCGGCTTTGAGGGTGTGCGGACGGTGCATTTGCACCGGGTTCTATCCTTTTAATCAATTTTTCTTATAAGAAAATGGTCCAAAATCCAGGATTTATGTGAAAAGGGTAATGTAAACAGCAGATGAAGAGCAATCTGAAACAATAATTAGGCTTTGGCTTTCTGATAAGAAGAAGAACACGTGATGGATTTCAAATGCACGTGGGACTAAAAAATCCTTAATTAAACAAGAATTAAAATAGACCTAAAATATTTAGTATCTTTTAAATTTTAGCACAGGGCTCGTCCAAATTTTTAGCCGAGCATGCAATCGAGATAGATTATATGTGTAATCTGGTCAGCATTAACTTCTTTATGCATTCATTTTTTTCTCATGTGTTATTTATGCGGTAAAAATTAAAGTGACATAATTCTTTTTTCTTTGTAAGTTATGCAAAAGTCACATAAATGGTAGACCTAATAAGTTGGTGTCAACTTCATATCTATAAGCCTTACCGTACCGCATAATTTATAAGTCTTCGCGGGCCGTCCTGTGGAACGCCTACTTCAGTTTTCTTCATTAATGTTTAAATAGAAGAGTTGTGTAAGTAAGTTGAAAAATACCTCAACAACATCGATCGTAACAACATCCAATGTGATCACTCACCGGTTTAATGGTCTTGAAGTAAGCGATAACCATTTGGACAGTGAAATTCAACTCTATCATGTATACTTCTTGTTTGATTTTTTTGTAAAACAATGTCTCTGCATAGCACCAGTAACTTAATACTAATGGTTGCTTCATCTCCTTCAACCAAACTGTTGAACTTAGAGTGTAGAACAATATTTTGCAGTAACTCAAACGCTCAATTTGAACTGTTTAAAGAACATGCAGTAGCTCTTCAACAAACAATAGCTCTTTAACAACATCACTGTAAACAATTTTTTTTTAAAAAAACACCAATTAACAATACTGAAAACAAAACCCATCAACTTAAACAATAAAATCCCACATAGTAATAGAACAATTTATAGTACTGAAAAAAAACAAGCAAAAATAGGGACTTATGGTTGCGGATCTTCAAAATCCCGCAGATTAACATGTTCTGCATCCGCCCCATCCCGTTTTGAGCCCATCCCAAATTTGTCCCATCCCGTTTATAGCCCGTCCCATGAGGTCCGCAATTTTGCGAGCTTATCAAATGGAGGCCCAATCCCGTACCACAGCAGGCCTTTACAGACTTGACTCGCGGTCCAGGTCCTTGACTGTCATCCCTATATCTATATTACTTGTCAACAGTAGTAAGTTATAGAAACAAAAGGTATAACCGAATCAATCGGGTATTAAATGTTAATCACTCAATTATGTCAAAATCAATATTACTTATTTAATTACATTTAGATTTAAGTCATTTGGTAAATTATCTGCAAAACAAAGGAAAAACAAACGCCGACAGGGTGGAGCCACGTAAACGAAAAATAAAAGTTAAAATTTTAAGATTGAACAACTTTAAGTTTGAAATTTGCTAGTTGGGCAACTTTAAGTTTAAATTGGGCAATTGGGCAACCTAATATGAGAGAGAATATATTGTTGACCGTTTTACCCATTTTGCACACTAAACTTGACAAGTTGATAATGTAATTTCGTGGGCTCAGAATTTAATTTTGTCCACTACTTTTTGTGGAGAGAGAATATATCTTATACTATTTTAATTTTTTTGCCCACTAAACTTGGCAAGTTGATAGTGTAATTTCGTGGGCCCATGATTTATTTTTGCCTATTACTTTTTGTGGTGTTCACTATATTTTGTGGAGGCCATTAACTTGTTATCACCTATTAAATTTATGAAAGTTATTCATTAAATTATGTATTTTCACTATAAGTTAAGCTTCCAGATATATAAAATTCGGGCAAATGTATGATAAATTATTCATGGAATTTTGTAAATTTATAGATAAATTTAATCAATTAAAAAACCTATATAGATGTTACATTGTTTTTGCATAATGGAATTCACATGTATTTTTTTGCCAAAAATGGAAACATAACTCATAGATTCACTATATTTTTACCAAAACAAGATGATAAATTGGGACTGACCTCACATTGCACTCATTAATAATTGTTTCGTTAATAAAATGATAAATTCGTTAATAATTCAAAAATTCTTGGACAAAATGACAAATTTGTTACCAATAAGTATCAATTTTGCTTCCGTGACACACAAAATAGAAACTCACATATTCGATTTTGTTTTCGCTACTCGCATAATCATTACTGAATAAATTAATTAATTTTAATTTAGTTTTACACACATAATCACAATTTTATTTCATTATTTAACTCACAGTGCATTAAGTAATATTTATTTAGTATTTATAATATTATTAAAAATTATGTTAATTTTCAGCAAAAATTAAGGTTCAATAAATTTTATATTGAAACAAAATTGAAAATAGTATGATAATTTTCATAAATTGGTAACTATAGCCTCAATTTTTAAAATAAAATAATTCAATTATCTAAATATGAAAATATTAAATTGGTTAATAAACATTTTTAATTTACTTGGCAAATGAGTTTATTAAAACAACAATCAACCATTCACTGTTAAAATGAGTTTAAATTCCTAAACTATATAACTTTTTATGAACATAAAAGTATTAATATATGACAAATTTTTATATATAAAAATATATTATCTAAAATTATTATATATAACAATATAATAGTATATAATTAACCTTTACTTCATGTATTATTTGCCTAAAAATAATATAATATATTTAAATCTTAATTTATTTGGAAAATAAGAGAACTTCAAACCATAACATCCATAAATTACTCATATCAATATAATATGATAGTGATAGTATGTATTAAAATATACTTTCACATTAAGACACTAACTAAAAAACTAAACCATAAATCCAAGAATTCAAAACTTTAAATGAAACACTAAACCGATTAATCAACAAACTCAGAACGCTAAATGAAAAAAAACAAACCCTAAATCATGAAGCATAAGCCCTATTACAAATAAGATAAACCAAGTCTTTCTCTAAACTCTGAACACAAAAAATCATAACCTAAAATAAAAAAAACTAAATCTTAAATCTTAAATAAAATACTGAACCCTAAACATACAAAATGACAACCCTAAATGAAACACAACAATAAAAAATTGGCTAATTGGGCATATTTTAAGTTAGTAATTAGCTGAATGAAAACCTAAATTTTTATTGTGTAACCCTAAATGAAATCCTAAATTTTTATTGTGTATAAAAATATAGATCCACATAAAACCCTAAAATGAAACATTAAACCCTGAGTCCACAAACACAAAACCTTATATGGAACACCAAACTCACAAAACCACAAACCCAAAATTTTAAATGAAACACTAAACCCTAAAACCCACAAACCCTAGCATAAATAAGACGAACCAAGTATTTTTAAATTTTATTTGTAAATATAAATATGCATCCACATCAAAACTCTATACCCATAAACTCACCGACTCTAATAAATATTTAAATAAATAAAAGTAAAAAAAAAAATAAATGTTTCTAAATTAAACTGTTTCAAAATTTGAATCCTAAACCCTAAACTCTAAAACCCTAAACCATCAAGTCTACATCATCAACTCTAAGACCGTAAAACCTCAAATCTAAACCCGAAAACTTCAACTCCAAACCATAAACCCTAGATCCTCAACTCTGAACTCTAAACCCAAACCCTGTCCATCTACTCCGACCCCTAAGTTTTGATTAGTCAGGCCTAATTTTATTTTTGTCAACGTTAACCCTAATATTATAAATGTTTTACCTCTTTAAAATTTAGGATCAATTTTATTTTGATTTCGTGTTGTTTATGTTATTTGTGGCTCAGCTGCTCTTACCACCAGCCTTACCAACTTCTTCTTCTGGATCGATCATTTGTCTCTCCTATTTCCACCACCAACCATCTTTCTCTACTATTTTAAACAATCAAATATTCAGATAACAACAGCTAAAAAATTAATTTTTATCAAAACCAGAAATATTTTCAGATGGAAGAACCAAAACCCAAAAAGGATTTATTTTGACTAAACCCAGAAACGATTATAGAAGCCAGAAACCAAGAAACAAAAGACTAAATCAAGCAATGAACAAGACAATTCAACAATCGTTGCTATTGATCTACAAGAGAGATGCATTTTAATTGAAATGGAGAATCTGAAATAAATTTGATTAGAAAAAAATGAGGCAAAATTTTGATAAAAGGAAAAGAAATCAATTTTGCCATTTTAGAGAATCAGGAAAAAAAGAAGAACAAGAACAAGAACAAAAAGTATCATAGATGTGGAGAGAGAGATGATGATGTGGTAATTAGGCAAATTCTGCTTTACATCTATTTTTTTAATTGAAATGGCAAAGACGTAAATAATATGTCTGACAAGGATCTTATTAGACATTTCAACACAAGTTTATATGAACAAATTCGAAAAGTTGTCCAACTAGCAAATTACAAACTTAAAAGTTGCCCAATTTGTCAATTTTTTCAAAATAAAATCAGAAAAAACTGAACCCGGGATCCAGAGTTCTTGGTTATCACAGCTGGATGCTGGATACAGCCTGTCACCAACAGGAGAGTCTCTTCCTTCGTCTCTCTCTCTCTCTCTCTCTCTCTCTCTCTCTCTCTCTCTCTCTCTCTCTCTCTCTCTCTCTCTCTCTCTCTCTCTCTCTCCATCTTTTTTTTGGTTCGCTCGTCCTTCTCTATCTCTCCTTTCTCTTCTTCCTTTGTTTACCCTTCATACCTTAACCTCTCTCTCCGATTCTTAAGGTTATCTCCGATCGCTCAGATCTTCCCCGCTCCAACTATTTTGATCCAGATTCTCCTCCTTGTAAGCTCTCTGATTTCATCTTTCCTTAGCGAATTTCTATTTGATTAATTTTGGGGAACCGTGTTACCGTTTGTCGATTCCTCTTGTTGAATCTGCTTATATTAATACAGAGTCACAATCCACAACATAAGATTTAAGCCAACTTGGCATCATAGAATACAGTTTAGGAATATAGTTCTCAAAAGAAATAGATTCCTTCACTTTTCGATCCACCACATTGTTATCTATTAGATTAAAACAGAAGTCATGACTTCTAATTCATGTGTGATTTTTAATAAAATGGACTATAACTAGAATTAGTAACATGACATTTTCATTCATCATTAATCTTTATATTAAATAGAATATATTACATTACTCCATCATTAATAATTTTAATTTTATATAAAAAACAATAACTTCCCAATATTTTAGGGATTTCATAAATAAGAATAACAATATAAGAAATTCAACTTATATTTAAATCATATATATATATATGTATCAAAATTTCGAAAAAACTTTTTATAAATATTTTAACACAACTTAATTTTCAAAAATTATATGTAAATATTTTAACTAATTTCGTTATTAGTTTTGAAATATTATTATACACTAATATATTCAATTGTTGTATTTAAAATGAAAAAATATTATATTTTTTTATCAATTATACAATCCAAATAAATTATGTTAAAATCGAATTATTATGTCTATCTAAATAATTTTTACAATATATTAATTTTTAAAAAAATATAAATGTGTAAATATTTCACGAATTTTGTAGTTAGCAATGAAATATTATTATACAATATTTAAAGGGCAGATAAAAATTCAACATAAATTAAATACAAAAATAATTATCAAATATGTTTTTTCATACACATATTAATTTGTTTCAAAACTAAAGACAAATACAATAATATAAATATAAAATAATAAGTATCAAATACATGTGATTGTTTTAGACATTTTACAGCATGTAAACTATAAATTATTTTATTTGAAATATTTAAAGAAACATTAAAATATATGACTAAAATTAAATCTAAGTAAATAAATCAATATATATATATATATATATATATATATATATATATATATATATATATAACTAAAAATTAATTAAACTCTTTATAATAATAATATATGAATTTATAAATTTAAATTTTTTAACCATCTTATTTAGTGAAAAATTACATTATCTTTGCAGATGATAATATTTTAATACTCTACCAAATTCTATTTATATTTATTATTTATTTATTCCGTAATGAAATAGTAATATAACAAATAAAAAAATAAATGAATACATGTGAAAGTTTGAAACAATCTACCATGTGAAAGTTTGAAACAATCTATTTGATGAAAAAAGTATACTCTAATATTATTATGTGTGGGTTTTCTTAAATCAGTTAACATCATTTATTATTAATAATAATATAACTTATATATAACATGAATAATATAATTTGTTTCCTAATAAACCGGAAACATAACCGTAATATCTTTTGATATCGTTTCATTTCAAAATAAAATCGAAAAATCTGTTTAAGAAGATTTTAAAAAGATCTTAATTTTTAAAACTTTATGTATTTTCACTAATTTCGTAGTTGGTTTTGAAATATAATTTAACATTAATTTATTCAGTTATCATTTATAAAATGAAATATAAATATTCTATTATATTTTATCTATTATATAATCACAATCAATCATATTAAAATTTATTATCTGATTTAAATATTTTAACAATATCATATTTTTTACAAATTTTGTAATTAGAATTAAACTATATATTATTATGCATTAATAAGTATATTTTTATTGTTTACAATCCTTCACATATTAATTTGTTTAATAATAAAAATAAATACAATAAGATAATTATATAATAAGAGACAAAAAATACATGTGACAGTTTTAAACAATCAATTATTTACAACATGTAAACTATAAGTTATTATATTTGAAATACACTAAAATTAAAAATGTATACAATTATCAATTTAAAATATATATATATATATATATATATATATATAATTAAAAATAACACATGCACGGTTGTGCGGGTCGAGATCTAGTTCTCTATTGGAACAAGAAAAACTATTGGTGTGATCAGCTGTGCATGGGACTTGGAAAAAAACGCAATGGCCTTAGACCCCATATCTCCATCAAAAAATAAGACCCCCAATTTACAAAATACATTTTATTATCTATATGAATATCCTCTCTTAAAATTCTGCTATTTTCTTACTTTATATCCCTTTTCAATTTTTTTTTTTAAAATATATATACTGTAAATGATATTTCACATTGTAATTTACACTACACATTATAGATATAGTAGAAACTGCTAATTATAATAAAATTACGCAATATTTAATAATTCTAATGAAAATTATTTTATAAAATTATAAAAATATATAGAAGTGATAAAAAATTTCTCTTGTAATGATATATGTAAACAGAAAAAATTACAAAATGATTTTATTATTTTCTAATGTGTACTTTATTATTAATGTAATTGTATTTTGTTTAAAAAAAGATATTTGTATTATTTCATTCTAGTATAAGATATACTAGATTTTGATCCGTATTTTTAAAACGCGGAATATTATACATTGTAAAAATCTGATAAAATCTTATCAAATACTTTGAAAGAATAATAAAATGGTAAATCCACCTTATTTAAACCCGTCTCATTTTTGGCGAATATATTTACGTCTGGACCGTTTGTGTAAGACCCGATCCTGGATTCCTTAATCCAACCGAACCGCAGTCTTACCTAAGATCATAAGTCAGTTCGTTTGGTTAAGTACCAATCCTAACTCATAATATTCTAAGTGTTTTACTATGATTCGAGGTTCATTCAATCTACATGATCAATACACAGCGGAATAAGGGGCAAACGATTTCATATATATAAAACAATGTGGTTCATACATAGTATTCAAATTCATCATTCAATGCACACTAGGCTAGATCATAATAGTTAAGGTTGCACAATAGGCTACATAAATCCAATGCTACAAAAGACTTGTCTTCCACACACACATCCCATCCACGGCTACGTTCCTCACGGTTCTTTGGCTTTCCCACAATCACCTTTGCTATCTGGATCCATCACAAAACACACACAAACACTTGATTAGATTTATCAAACACAATACTAATCAATTGCATGGATGGATCCTATCCTAGGCTATCAAACCGTATCAGACCAGAAATCGGCCATCACAAATATACATGAAAAAATACAATAAAATTCATGTAAACTCATGATAATTCTCAACTAAGAGATTGGCAGAGTCGGATTCCACAGAACCGGTCTCGATCATCAAGATCTCGACCTTGATTCACCAAACCGGTCACGACCCAATCCCCTTAATTCAATTCGATCAATACCAATTCTAATCATGATAATTCCTTATAAATACCCAATATAAAAAATCAATCATCGGATCCCCTCAAGTCCATCAGGAACTATGAGATCAGATCATACCTCTCAAACCACTGCCATGGAGGATTCCTCCAAACCGGCTAAGGCCGAGGTTTGCCTTTGTGAGTCTGAACCCATAGACTCGATCAGAATAGAGATGAATTAATATAAATACAAAGACAAGACAGAAAGGATGCTTCCAACACAATTGTCCCCACACACCAGACCGGACTTAGCCGCGGTGAAGGACAATGAACCATGGATAGCATCAATGGCCTTTGGAGTTCGATCTTCAGGAGCCGGCGTCTTCTCCATATCCTTATCCTTCTCCAGATCCGTCTGACGAGTTCACATATATACGGACCGTCGGGCCAGTCCGGGTAACCGTCCAGCTCGTCCAGTCTGGCCCGGACCCGAACACTCCGCCGAGGTGAGATGAGCTTCCCCCTAGCTGCCCCAGCTGACCTAGCTAGTCTATCAGCTCCAGTGAGCTGGGCAACCTCAGGTGAGCTAGTCACACTCGTGATCCAGCTGGATGAGCTTGACCTGGACCACTTCCAGCTTCCGGTTCACTCGTCCAGCTCTCCTTTACTTCCTTCCTTCTTCTGATGATCAAGTATTCACGTTTTGAATCACTTAACCATCCATTCGGACCATGATACACCTGATTTCGGGTCAGACGACCTGACTTGGTGCATCTCCATGTACCATGGTCCGTCCCACGGTTCTATCGAGGATCGGGGACATGACAAGTCTCCCCCACTAAGAAAGGATTCCTCCCCGAATCAAAGTTAGAGATCTCATCATGGTAGAACTGATTGTACCACTCTGGATACTCAAATTTCATCCTTGCTTCCGTTTCCCAAGTGATAAGGTCCTTACCATTGTATTCCCATACCACTTTAACCATGGGAACGGTTTTCTTTCTCATTGTCTTCTCTGATCAATCCACAGTCCGAACCGGCCTTGTCCCTAAGGTTAGGTTCGTACGTAGATCATCAGGAATCTCAGGCAACACTACTTCTTGATCCGTCAAACATTTTCGGAGTTGAGACACATGGAACACATTGTGGAAAGCATCCATCTTGGATAGCAAATCCAACTTGTACGCCACTGCTCCCACTCGTTCAATGATCTTGAACGGACCCAAGTACCTCAGACCTAGTTACTTTCTTCCCAAAATTCTAGTCTGACCCTTGAAGGTAATCATCTTGACATACACAAGATCTCCAACCTCAAATTCCAAGTGCTCTCGACGCTTATCAGCATAGCTCTTTTGGCGATCTTGTGCCGCCTTCATATGGTCCTTTACCATACGAACTTTCTCTGTAGTTTCTTCCACAATCTCAGAACCCAACATGCTGCGCTCCCCCACTTGGGTCCAGCATAGAGGTGTCCTGCAAGGTCTCCCATACAAAGCCTCATATGGTGACATACCAATGCTTGTATGGAAACTATTGTTGTACGCAAACTCCACTAAAGGTAAGTGTCTCTCCCAAGACTCACCCCAGTCTAAGACACATGCCCTTAGCATATCCTCCAAGGTCTGGATCGTCCTTTCAGACTGTCCATCCGTTTGAGGATGATATGCCGTACTCATGTTTACTCTGGTCCCCAAAGCTTTCTGGAAAGCTTGCCAGAAGTAAGATGTAAATCTCAGATCTCTATCTGAGACAATACTTGCTGGAACACCATGCAACCGTACTATCTCATCCAAGTAGATCCTTACTATCTCATCTACACCATACCCTTTCCGTATGGGCAGGAAGTGTGCTGACTTAGTCAGACGGTCCACCACGACCCACACTGTAACCTTCTTATTCCGAGTGGTGGGGAAACCAGTCACAAAGTCCATTGTGATGTGATCCCACTTCCACTCCGGTATAGGCAGATTCTGAAGTAGTCCACTGGGAACTTGATGCTCGGCCTTGATGAGTTGGCAAGTGGGACACTTTGCCACCCATTCAGCCACATCCGTTTTCATCCTCACCCAATGGTAGTACCTCTTCAAATCCCTATACATCTTATTCAATCCCGGATGGATCGAAAACTTAGATTTATGAGCTTGCCTCATAATCTCTTCCTTCAGTTCCTTATCATTAGGAACACTGATCCTACCATTGACCAAGATGGTACCATTACTTTCCGTCTGGTACTCAGTCTTGTCGTTGGCAGCAACCTTCTTAAGGTTTTCATCCAAGCCTTGTGCTTGTCTGATCCTGGTAAGGAGATCGGCATGGTTCACTGCCTCCAACCCCAGGGGTTCTTCCTGACCCGTGAGTGTATCAAGGCGCAGTGACCTCACCATCCCTTCCAGATCATCAGCTTCCCTTTCTGCTGATACATCAGCCCGTCTACGACTCAATGCATCATCCACTAGGTTAGCCTTACCCGGATGGTAAGTTATGTCCAGATCATAATCTGCAACAAACTCCATCCATCTCCTCTGCCTAAGGTTCAACTCAGGCTGAGTGAAAATATACTTTAGACTTTTATGATCTGTAAGTATTTGCACCTTTGCTCCATATAGATAAGATCTCCATATCTTTAAAGCAAAAACCACAGCGGCCATTTCCAGGTCATGGGTCGGATAATTACCCTCATGCTTTCTCAACTGTCGAGATGCATAATCTATTACCTTCCCTTGCTGTGTGAGGACACATCCCAGTCCTGTGATAGATGCATCCGTGTATACCACATAAGGCTGATCCGCCTCAGGTAGCACCAATACCGGAGCACTTGTCAGAATGTCCTTCGGTGCGGAGAAACTTTTCTCACACTGGTCCGACCATGTGAATCTCACATCTTTCCCGGTTAGTTGTGTCATGGGTTGAGCCACACTCGAAAACCCTTTCACAAACTTCCGGTAATATCCAGCCAACCCCAGGAAGCTCCTTATTTCTGTAGCATTCCTTGGTTGTGGCCATTCCCGTATACACTTGATCTTCTCAGGATCAACTGATACACCCTTGTCCGACACTATGTGTCCAAGGAAACCAATGCTTTTCTGCCAAAAACTACACTTGCTTAACTTGGCAAAGAGTTTCTGCTCCCTCAAGCGTTCCAACACTGCCCGGAGGTGCCTTTCATGATCCTCTTTGGTCTTTGAATACACGAGTATATCATCAATGAAGATGATCACAAACTCATCCAAGTATTCTCTGAACACACCATTCATCATGTTCATGAAAGCAGCCGGAGCATTTTTCAATCCGAACGGCATCACTACAAACTCAAAGTGACCATACCGCGTCCGGAATGCAGTCTTCTGGATATCACTAGGCTCAATCGGAATCTGATGATATCCAGATGCCAAGTCCACTTTGGAAAACCACTTGGCTCCCCTGAGTTGATCCAACAACTCATCAATCCGGGGCAACGGGTACTTGTTCTTCACAGTAACCCGGTTCAACCCTCGATAATCAATGCACAACCTAAAGCTTCCATTCTTCTTTTTCACAAAGAGGACTGGTGCTCCCCAAGGTGATACAGTAGGACGTATAAAGCCCTTATCCAACAACTCTTCCAGTTGTTTCTATAGCTCGGCCATCTCGGCAGGAGCCATGCGGTACGGACTTTTGGACAATGGAGCCGTCCCTAGTTCCAGTTCAATTCTGAATGGATCAGCCCTGTCAGGGGGAACACCCTGTAGCGGTCTAAACACATCCTCAAATTCACTAACCAATGGTATTCCATCCGGGTCACCATCCCCCACGACCTCCTTAGTGGTGATGGTAGCCAAATAGGCCTCACAACCATCCAACAGCATCCTTTCCGCACGGAGTGCTGAGACCACTTTCAACCCAAGAGTCGAACACATTCCTTGGAACCAGACCGGACGTCCACACCCTGTTTCAAACTGCACCCTTCCCCGGTGACAATTCAGAGTGGCCCGATGCTTCCCAAGCCAGTCCATACCCAATATCACTTCGTGATTCTCAAGGGGGACTACAATCAGATCTACAGGCATCTCCCTGTCCGTGATCAATACCGGGATACCTTTTACCAGCCCAAGTGAGTACATAACATGGCCACCAGCCCCTCTCACTTTGCAAGGTTCATCCCCATTTCCCAATTGGAATAATCCCTTTCCAATCATTCCTGGGCTCACAAAACTATGTGTAGCTCCAGTGTCAAACAATACGTGTGTTTCCACACCACCAATACTTAAGGTCCCTACACAAGGTCCATTCAAAAGTATCCTAAACCGTTCTAGATTACATACCATGCAATCTACAAATTTAAAAGATCAAGTTTACAGAAACTATTACCCGTGATCGATTGGAATTGTCCAGCCTCATCTGTGTCCTTGCACTATTTGATTAATTTCGGGGATTCGTGTTACCGTTTGTCGATTCCTCTCGTTGAATCTGCTTATCTTGATAGTTTTGTGCTTGCACTATTCTCTTAAAAATTATATGTAAATATTTTAACTAATTTCGTTATTAGTTTTGAAATATTATTATACACTAATATATTCAATTGTTGTATTTAAAATGAAAAAAATATTATATTTTTTTATCAATTATACAATCCAAATAAATTATGTTAAAATAGAATTATTATGTCTATCTAAATAATTTTTACAATATATTAATTTTTTTTAAAAATATATATGTGTAAATATTTCACGAATTTTGTAGTTAGCAATGAAATATTATTATACAATATTTAAAGGGCAGATAAAAATTCAACATAAATTAAATACAAAAATAATTATCAAATATGTTTTTTCATGCACATATTAATTTGTTTCAAAACTAAAGACAAATACAATAATATAAATATAAAATAATAAGTGACAGGAAAAAAAATGAGAGAAAAAACGGTTTCAAAACGGTTTTATGCGATTTTCTGGGCGATTTCTTTGGTGCCTCAGATTCTGTACTTTCTCACCACAATTATTGTGGTTGGAGTAATTAATCTACGTGTATGTGGGATTTACGCACGATGTATAACCACTTCACTTTGTATTCCCATGTGGAAATCATATTTCCATCGTGATGAGTGTGTGATGTTGTTAACTGTCAAGGCTATCTATAAATGGCCTTGGGAAATTTCCTTACACTTATTCACATTTCTATTCCTTTCAACATCCTTCTCTCTATTGCAAACTATGACAGAAAACGTTCGACGTGGGTTACAAGATATTGACTTGGGTAGTGATGATGTTCCTTTTGTCCTACCCTCTGAAGTGGTCCGGCGTGCGGAGGAAGAGAACCGTTTCATCTTGGTGGGACGCCCTACAATACCGAGAAAACAGAACCTACGTGGGATTATTGCAACTATGCCTCGAGTTTGGGGACTTGAGGGTCTTGTACATGGACGTATTATGGAGGGAAGGAGATTCCAGTTTATCTTTCCAAGTGAGGAATCGATGGATGGTGTTCTCCGACGTGGTCCATGGGCTTATGCTGAGCGGATGATTACTCTTCAGAAATGGAC